>JAZHRO010000013.1:152420000-153853750 GCA_037157565.1 Thalassia testudinum
AAGAAAATAAATTTTTGCCTGAAGGTGTATTTGTTCGATTGGTAGCTTTCTCCCTGCGTTCATTTTACTTGGGGTCAACACAAGGATTTTCCAGTGTATATCTCCCCGGCTTGTACTACTTCCCCGCTTCTTCCTTAGGTGTTTTTGGTCTTCTTTTTTTTTGTGCAATTATTGAGCTGGGCTCTGGACAACCGACCAATGGGCTGTTACCCACGATCACTTGCCAGCCATACTTGTGCGGTGAAGTGTGGTTTTTTTTTTTTTTCGTAGGTGGCTTCCCTAATCTCAAATGTACCTAGAGGCAGTGAAAAAGAAATGGCCTGTGGCTGGGTTCTGGACAACCTGCCAATGGGCTGTTACCCACGACAACTTGCCAGCCATACCACCCTAGAGAGTTCATTAGCTACCCAATTTCTGTCAAAATCTCCGAGAAGTGAGTATGTGCAGAAATGTGTGCAGATGCTTAGACTCAAAGTTTTCCTGAGTTAGAGGATGAGTTGATAAGTCGTATACTTATCACCTTATTTATTAGGTGGATTAGAATAGCTTAAAGTTGCAAGGATTCGCCGCTAAATCCATATTTTAATGGACACTAGGGCTGATTAAGCCTGAAGGCCTGAAAAGTCTAAGCGTTTAAGTTCTTTTTGTATTATTTCCCACTATTGACAAGTGCCTAAGTTTTTCTTCCTAAATTCAAATTTTTTTTTTTTTTTTTATTCATTCAGACTGATTAATTAAACTCAGGATTATGCAATTTACCATCCCCCCCATGCTTAAGTTGGACAATGTCCTCATTGGCAGATGCATGGATGCAGAAGGGTTCAAAAAGATAGTACCTGAGTGACGTAAACTTACCAGATCAGTCTGAATCCGCTGGGTTGCCTCCCAGGAAGCGCTGAGTTTAACGCCTCCAGCTGGGCGGTGCCTGGTGTCAGCCCTCAACAAGGGTGACACTCTCCTTGGGGGGTACCTGGGCCAGGAAATGCTTCAATCTTTGACCATTGACTGTAAAGGTGTGCCCGGTATTAAGATCGGCGATTTCGACTGCCCCGTTGGAATAGGGCTTGACCACCCGAAATGGTCCTGTCCATTTGGACCTAAGTTTCCCTGGAAAGAGTTTCAGGCGTGCATCAAATAGCCAGACTTGTTGGTTTGGCTCAAAGGTTTTCCTATGAATGAGTCGGTCGTGGACGGCTTTCATTTTCTCCTTATATAGCCGACTATTGTCAAAGGCGTCCCGACGAATTTCTTCAAGCTCGGATAATTGAAGAGTCCTTTGCGCACCAGCTAACTGGGGATCCATGTTACATTGCTTAACAGCCCAGTAAGCCCGGTGTTCCAATTCGACAGGGAGATGGCAAGCTTTGCCAAAGACCAAGCGGTAAGGTGACATGCCTATCGGGGTCTTAAAAGCGGTCCTGTATGCCCACAGGGCATCATCAAGTCGTGTGGACCAGTCTTTCCTGTCAGGTCTCACAGTCTTCTGTAAAATGTTCTTGATTTGTCTGTTTGAGACCTCAGTCTGCCCATTTGTTTGTGGATGATACGGGGTGGCAACGCGGTGGTTTACCCCGTATTTTCTAAGTAGGGCACGGAACTGGGAATGGATAAAATGGCTTCCACCATCACTGATCATGGCCTTGGGTATTCCAAAATGGGAAAAGATGTTCTTCTTTACAAAGTCCATGACCGTCTTGTGATCGCATCGTCGGGTGGCAACGGCTTCAATCCATTTGGAAACATAGTCTACCGAGACCAAGATATACTCGAAGCCGTTGGATGGTGGAAAGGGGCCCATAAAATCGATACCCCAAACGTCGAAAATTTCGACAATCAAAATGGGCTGAAGGGGCATCATATCTTTTTTGGTCATTGTCCCTAGTGTTTGGCATCGTGAGCAAGTCTTGGCAAAGATGTGTGCATCCTTGAATAGGGACGGCCAATAAAATCCAGACTGCAAAACTTTTGCAGCTGTTTTCTTGCCAGAGAAATGGCCGCCACATGCTTGGTCATGACAAAAGGAAAGCACACTCTGAACCTCGTCTTCGGGGAGGCACCTCCTGATGATCTGATCAGCACAGAGGCGAAACAGCATGGGATCATCCCAGAAATAGTGCTTGGCCTCAGCCAAGAACCTGTCCCGTTGCTGTTTGGACCAGCTGTGCGGGGTTTGTCCTATAACCAGGTAGTTGACATAGTCAGCATACCATGGCATTTTCTTGTCTTGCACGGCTAGGATGTGTTCATCAGGGAAGGTATCAGATAGAGGTAGGGAGGGTCCAATGTGGTCTGGATGAAGTCTTGACAGGTGGTCAGCCACCACATTTTTCGATCCGGCCTTGTCTTGGATTTCCAGGTCAAATTCCTGCAAAAGCAGGATCCATCTGATGAGCCTGGGTTTTGCATCCTTTTTGGCCAACAGGTGCCGGATGGCTGAATGGTCGGTGTAGATAGTCACGTGGGATCCCAGCAAGTATGATCGGAATTTTTCCAGTCCAAAGACTACAGCAAGCAACTCTTTTTCTGTGACCGTATAATTACGCTGGGCCTCGTCCAACGTTTTGCTCGCGTAGTAGATCACCACGGGCTTCTTGTCTTGCCTTTGTCCCAGGACAGCGCCTATGGCAAAATCTGATGCGTCACACATAATCTCAAAACCCTGGGACCAGTCTGGGGGTTGAAGTACAGGTGCGGTGGAGACTAAGTCCCGGAGGGTATGATAAGCCTGGGTGCAATCAGGAGACATGTGGAAAGTTGCGCCGTTGGCTAGAAGGTCGGTCAAGGGTTTGGAAAGTTTGGAAAAGTCTTTGATGAACCTTCGGTAGAAGCCAACATGTCCTAGAAAAGAGCGAATCTGTCGGACCGAACTAGGTGGAGGAAGTTTGGAAATTAAATCAACCTTAGCTCGATCTACCTCGATGCCCTTATGCGAAACGATGTGTCCGAGGACAATTCCTTCTTGAACCATAAAATGGCTCTTTTCCCAACTTAACACCAAGTTAACCTCGATACATCGTTTCAGGATTTTCTCCAAGTTGCTCAAACAATGGTCGAATGAATTCCCGAATACAGAGAAATCATCCATAAAGACCTCCAAGTATTCACCCACCATTTCTGAAAAAATGGCTAGCATGCAACGCTGGAAGGTTGCGGGTGCGTTGCATAACCCGAACGGCATTCGGCGGAATGCAAACGTGCCATACGGGCAAGTGAATGTGGTCTTTTCCTGATCTTCTGGAGCAATTGCGACTTGGTTATATCCTGAATATCCATCCAGGAAGCAAAAATACTTCTGCCCTGCCAATCTTTCAAGGATTTGGTCAATGAATGGCAAGGGGAAGTGGTCCTTCTTAGTGGCTTCGTTAAGCTTCCTATAATCAATACACACCCGCCATGCGGTGGTGGTGCGGGTGGGAATGGATTCGCCATGATCATTAGTGACAACGGTGAGCCCAGCCTTCTTTGGAACCACTTGAGTGGGGCTCACCCAGGGGCTATCAGAGATAGGGTAGATGATGTCGGCGTCGAGCCACTTGATAATTTCTTTTTTAACGACCTCCCGCATGTTAGGGTTTAACCGTCTCTGCATCTGGCGGGAAGGTCGGGCCCCGTCTTCCAGGTAAATCTTGTGGGTGCAATAGGTGGGGCTAATTCCTCTTAGATCTGAGATGGTCCAACCAATGGCGGCCCGATGTTCTGAAAGAGTTGCAGTCAACCTTAGTTCCTGATCCTTGGCTAGATGGGAATTAATAATCACTGGGAAGGTCTGGCCAGGTCCCAAGAAGACGTACTTGAGATTCTCGGGCAATGGTTTAAGTTCAGGTGCGGGTGGGACCACAGTCGATGGGAATGGAAAGGGCGGTAGTTGATCAACATTGATTTCTTCAAATGGTGTCATGTGATGATACTCAGCCTTACAGAGGTCCATAGGTAATGATGGTGGCGAGTCAGAACTACGGGTTTGGTGGTCTGAGACAGAGTTGAGGGTGAGGCATTCCTCGATTAAAGTTTCCACGGGATCATGTTCCTCAATGTAATCACAATCAAAAGACTTTGTTGCCCGGAAGATATCTAATTGCATTTTCCTGTCTCCGAAGGCGATTTCCATACATCCCGTGTCGCAATCGATGTTTGCTTTAGCCGTGGCTAAGAAAGGTCTGCCTAAGATTATGGGTGCGTTCTGTAATTTTTCAGGGACTTCCATGTCGAGCACCAAAAAGTCGACTGGGAAATAGAAGTCCTTGACCCGTACAATCACGTCCTCGACAACCCCCTTCGGGGTTTTCACTAATCTATCCGCCAGCTGGATGGTGACAGGGGTTGGTGCCAGCTCCCCAAAACCAAATTTGTGGTACAAGGTTGTGGGAATTAGGTTGATAGAAGCACCTAGGTCCAGGAGCGCTCTATCAAATGTCATGTCCCCGATGTTGCAGGAAATCAGGGGTGCTCCTGGGTCAGTTCGTTTGAGTGGAAGGTTGCTTGATATCACGGAACTGGCTTGCTCAGAGAGTACAACCTTTCTAGGTGCTTGAGGTCTCGTCTTACGCTTGGGTGTACAGGCATCCTTTAAGAACTTGGCGTAAGCGGGGATGTGTTTGACAGCTTCTAGAAGCGGAATATTAATCTGTACTTGTTTAAAAATTTCCATCAGCTCCTCAGTTTCCACAGTATTCTTTTTTCTCTTGATTGTTTCCAAGGCCTCAGGATAGGGTGTCTGGATTGGTTCCATGTTTGGGTCCTTGGTTGGTGCTTCTTCTAAGTCGGGTAAAGTCTCGGGGAGAGTCGGCCATTTGGGATCCTGGGTTTTGGTGCCGCTTCTCAAGGTCACCGCATTCGCAGAGGCATTGGGGCCATGGGGTGATCCTTGAGAAGATGAGGATGAAGAGGCGCCAAACCCAGGAGGTGTTTGTGGAGCCGGTTGGACCATATGAGCCTGCCCGGGGTTGCCTTGGAACCCTTGCGAATTGGGGCCTCTGCTAATTATGTTTCGCGGGTTTGGTTGTGGTTGGGAAGGTAGAGATCCTTGCTGTTTACAGTCCAAGAGTTGGCTTAACTGTCCCTTTACCAAGGCCATTTCTTCCTGATGTTTTTGGTTCATGTCAGCCATCATCTTTATTAGGGTGTCCATTTGGTTTTGTGGGGGAGGGGCCGCCCTATTTTGGTTATATTGGGGTCTAACTGGTGGTCCTTGCTGATAGGGGGGCAAGTGTGGCTGTTGGTTTGGCCTAGGCTGGTTTTGGAATTGCGGTAGTTTCTGGTTTGTCCAACCAAAGTTGGGGTGATTACGCCAGCCGGTGTTGTAAGTGTTGGAGAAAGGGTCAGGTTTTGCATATCCTTGGACGGCTTGCACATCTTCTAGAATAGCCGATGTTGATGAAGAAGGAAGGGAGTAATCAAGGGTCGAGGGAGCAAAGGTCCCTCCTTGGAACATGGTTGGGGGTTGTTCCAAGTTTAGTTGGGTGAAGGGTTGGACCAGGTCAACATTATGTGCTCCTTTTGCTAGGGTGAAAGTCGGCAAGGGGTTCCTGGTCTGGTTCAGAAGCTCATCAATCTTTTTGTCCACCAATTCCACTCGATCCAATTTTTTGGCAATAATGTCCATGTCAACCATTCCAGAATTTGCTTGCACCTCATAAATCCCACCACGGGGTTGACTGGATCTGTTAAACTGGTTCATGGAGGCATTGTTGAGCGAATTCTCGCTCATAGACTCAAAGAGCTCAAACGCGCTCTCCTCGTCTTTGTTTAGGAAGTTTCCCCCGCATGAGGCATCGACGAAGTTCCGTAGGTTGCTATCCAGACCGTGGTAGAAGATCTGGGCCAATTGCCACCTTGGAACTTCGTGGTGTGGGCATTTCCTCAAAAGTTCATTGAATCTTTCCCACGCCTCATGAAATTGTTCCCCACCCTGGAGTGTGAAGGTAGTGATAGCTCTTCTGAGGGCATTGGTCTTTCCTATGGGGAAGAATTTCTTTAAAAATGCATGCCTCAGTTCCTCCCAGGTGGTGATGGGTCTACCTAGGGTTCTAAGCCAATGAGAAGCCTTGTCTCTTAATGAGAAAGGGAACATCTTGATTAGAACAATATCAAGGCTAATGTTCCTAGGTTTTACTGTTCTTGCTATGCGGTCGAGATCTTCTAGGTGCTGAAAGGGGTCTTCATTTGAGCTTCCATGAAAGTGGCTCTGGATTAGACTTAATACATTAGGTTTTAGCTCAAAATCGTCTCCCCCTTCGGGGATCCTAAGGTGTGGCTCGACTCTAATGGCAGAAGGGTTATAGAAATCACGGAGGGGTCTTGGCTGGTTCTGAAACGGTGGTAAATCAAGTGGTGGTTGTCCTGGTATGTCATTGAAAGGTGGTGGTTGTTCTTGCGGGTTCTGTAACCGTTGTATGGCTTGCATGATGGTGTGGATTTGTCGTTGCTGAAGCCGATGGTTAGCATTGATTTGAGCCTGGACGACAGCCATAGCATCTGGTGGGGGTTGATCTTCAGCCTCATCTACCCTAGGTTCAGCCATGTTTTCAACAGAGTTACGTCGCCTAGATTCCTGCCCCAAAACACACAATTCGGGATGCAGTGAGCGCTTCCCGTGCATACACTAGAGAAGACCTGGAGGGGATGCGGAGGGCGACAGATGCGAGAAATGTGTTTCAATCAAGCACGCAAGCCTAATCCTTATGGTGTATTCCTTAGGAGACCTAGAAATCTCACAAAGGGTGATTAAGTCCGTAAGCACTGGACTTCCCTTCTCAAGGCTAATCTGGCCAGGTTGATTACGAGGGGATTGCAGGGAAGGTTCTTCCTTTGGCTTACGCCTCCGGTTCCATAGACCCCACAACCACGGTCGTTTGACACTGCCCCGCAGCCTAGTCACCAGATTCTACCAAGGGAATGAAAGCCAAGTGCCTAGCGAACAAAACCTCACCTTTTGAGACTTAACTCAGTCCTGCCTAGGGCACGTCTACTCAGTTTTAACGGGTTAGGATAGTGCTTGTGCTTAGGGTAATGTGATGAGGCGTTGATTGGGGTGGTGCCTCTTAATTTTCCACTTTTCAAGGTGTGTGCTTCTACAAAACAGGGTTTTAAAGCAAGAATTTTTAGGGTGTGGTGTCTTTTAATGTTTCATCCTTACTTTAGTGTTTTTTTTTTTTTAGGGTTGACGTGTCTTAATGCTTTCAGACAAGTTTCAATGGGCACGTCAAGTTCTACACACAACTTGGTGAAAGTAGATTTCCTTTTTATCTTGTAGAGGCTCTAAAAACCCTAGTGTAATCATCCTAAAGATCGTGCAGCTTCTATTAGATGAGTTAGTTTTTAGGGTTGAGTGGTGCGGCCCAGGTCAACTCACGGTGGCTTCGCAAACACCACTCAAGAGAAAGAGAAAAGAGCACTCCAAGAATTTATTCAGCATATTAGAGTGTACATTTTTTGTAGGGTGATGTGTTAAGAATGTGGGTCAAGCAATCATTCACCACGCCAATTTTTTCAGTTTTTATGATTTTTTTAGATTTTTCACGCAAGCAAACAATGAGAGAGAGAGAGTACTCACTATCGGTCCTCGAGGCGTCTACTTCCTTGCTACCATAGTGGAATGCATCGCTTCGCCGTCCATGCGCCGAATTCCTGCATCCGTCAAGTAAAAAGGAAAATAGGGCATTAGACGATATGAGAATGAAGGTGGAATGGAGGTGATAAAACAAATCTGTTGCCTCCCCGGCAACGGCGCCAAAAACTGACGTGCCTTCGTGCGTGTGTGTTAAGAGGTGTCGTTATAGTTGCACTTGATACGCCGGTTTTAAAAGAAGTGAACGGAGGTGAGTCCGAGTGTCGATCTCAGGGAGGCGTGGAAACCGGATTTTGTTTACCACTTGTTGTCACGAAAAAGGCGGAGTTTTGCTTGCGAAAGAGACGGTTTTGAAAAGCGAGAGATAGAGAGAGTTTAGGGTTAGAAAGCTCTTGGTTTTGATCATGCACTTTAAACAGAAATTAAAAAGGCAACTAAATGGAAAATAATTTCATTAAACATGCATTCATAGTTCATGGTTTACAATATTAAATACATGCTTCAACAAAAGTAAATGAAAGCTTAAAAGGGAGAGAGAGAGGTAGAGAGAGAGTGGAGAGCGACGAGGCAGCCACGGCGGTGGAGGAGGCTCCGTCGGCGGCTCGTCGTCTCCGGCGATTACAAGAGTGCCTAAGACTAGCTAGGAGAGGAGTGGAGTAGTTGCAAGTGGGAGAGCCTCCTTGAATGGTGGTAGAAGGGGGTTTAAATAGAGTTAAGGGCTTCCTAAAAGAAGAATGTGCTTTAGCGACATCCAGAACGTCGCTAAAACCGCTTCCATATACGTCGGTGAAGGTCTGCTGCCGCCGGTCAGCCGCCCGCCCCTTTCTTTCTTCAGGCGCGATCCGTGGACGTCGAACGAGAGCCGTCCGATTGATGATCGGACGGCTGAGATCCTCCCGCGCCTGCGCTAGGATCGCGCTTCGGGCGTGCGTGCGCGCGCGCGTTTCCGCCCGGCGTGCGCGCGCGCGTGGGAGGTGGGGCGCTGTCGTCGCGCCGCGTGGCGCGATCCTAGCCGCTCGCTTCTGATCGCGCGGCTCAATTTTGCCGCGCCCTTCGCCCGCAGACGATTTTTGCTCCGCGCGACTCGAACGCGCGTCGCCGCAACGCGGGCGTGCGCGCTAACCGTTGCGCCACGCCCGCGCTTTGTCGCGGCGACCGCGGGCGAGCGCGCGGATCTCGGCCGTTCGATCGAAGATCAACGGCCGAGATGCGTCCTTGGCTGGCTTGGGGGCGTGCGGGCGGCGGGGGCGGGGCGACGTGGCGCGTTCTAGGCCGTTGATCTCCAGATCAACGGTCAGGATTTCTTGGGCCCATTGTGGGAGCTCCGGATGTCAGATTTGGCCGATTTTGAGTCCGTTAGACTCCATTCGTCGTCCTGAATCCATCCGTGCGGTCCGATTGCTCATCTGAGGCCTGCTTTGACAAATGCTTTACACAAATGGCCATTAATACAGTTTATAAGCAATCTTGGTACTTGATGCATGCAATGCTCCTATTCTACTTTATGTTGTGCCTTTTATTCTAAAGATGGGCCATATTCAACCTAATTACTACCCCCTTGCGTGGTGTTATCACACCACACTCATGCACATACATACATGCACACTTTTGCCCCACTCCAAAATCCTAATCCCACTCCTATTTAACCCCTCCACCCCACTCCATCTCCACACCACCACCTTCATCTCCTTCCGCCTGCCGGCGGCCATCTTCTTCCCTGCCCCCCTACCGCAGTGAGTGGAGAGGAAGGAGAGGGATGGGACAAGGAGGAGAATGAGAGAGGGTGAGAGCGAGGGAGTGGGAGAGAGAAGGAAGCTCGGGGAGTTTGAGTGCGCGGCCAGAGGAGCACGAGCGGGGGAGCTCGCATGCGTGGAGCACCTTACCACGAGTGTAGCTGCGAGCACTAGAGTTGAGAGGGGGAGGAGCCGCGGGAGCCATGGGAGCTTGGAGGAGCTCGTGTGGGAGGAGGCGAGCACACACACGAGGAGGGGTTCATGGAGAGAGCCTCTTGACCCTCTGCAATTGTTGGAGTTGCTGCTGTCATGCTGCGGGTGGAGGTGCGAGGAAGAAGAGCCACGCGAGGAGTTTCTGGATACTGGATTTTTCCAGTATCAGATGTCTGGAGCGGCAGCGGATGTCCAGAGTTGAGGCTGGACGTCTGAAAACTCGTGGAGTGCCGAGGTAAGCATCTTGAACGCGCATGCATGTGCATAAGTTATGTTCGTAGTGTTGTGCTATTCAAGGTTTTAGCCTGTGAGTGTGTACGTAGGTACAAGCCTTGGAAAGACGCGTAAGCATGCCCTTCGAGGTACTTTAGGATGTCTGGAGATGGTACCAGACATCTAACGGCACCCATAAACGACCAGAGGGATTATCTGATGTCTAGGATCACCCTCAGACAGTTGTAGAGGGGTTTAGATGTCTAAGGAAGCTGCAGGGAAGCAAGGTGAGTTCTGAGCTCGTTTAAGACGTCTGGGTCTAGTCCCGGACATCTAATTTTAGATAGTATGTGCATTTTTGGGCTGTTTAGGGCCTAAACGGAATCAATTTTACACAAATGAAAAACCATTGTTTTCCACTAGAGTTTCTCTATGCGTTAGTGTCAATTATATACTACTTTTAACTCGTCTGATGTAACTTGGTCACCGGTATAGGTCTTCAGCTCGTAGTGTGTTCGGGGCCCGCAGAGACGACATGACCTACAGTTCTAGCCTCCATTCCTCCCTTGTTTCTCGGTAGAGTGGTTTACTTTAATATTAAGATTTAAATAATGAATTGCATGTTTAGAACAACTTGATTGAACCCTAGGATGTGAAATGAACCCTAGGGCAGAAACAAACGAATATTGCTTGAGTTAAACTATTTACTTGAGATGCATGTTAAAGCCTAATTTCTAGCAAGTGTTAAATACTTGATGTGATGCTCCTTTTGTTGTAAAAACATGAGCTGCCTGTTATATGAATGAGAATCAGAAGATGAACAACGAATTATTCATGTTGAGAGATGAAATGAAACAAATACAAGCATGAACCTTACGGGGAACTAGGAGTAGAACTCTTGTATATGGAAAGAACCTTGTAAGTGATGGGAAGTGAGCTGGCCCTTGTGTACATGGTACCAAGGAGAGCAACTGTCCCTTTAGTGTAGAGGGAAGCTAGCCGCCCCTTTAGGTTGAGACCTAGGGTTAGGACTAGTCACTCTACACTGACTTCTGTTTGGCCCTCGTGTGCGTGGTACCAAGGTGAGCTACCTAGTGTAGGGAGGGAGTTAGCTGCCCCACGGGATTCAGGGTTAGGACTAGCCACCCTACACCGACTCTTATTAGGCCCACTACGCAAACCGAGATAGTCGGATGAGGGTATGTGGACTGTGGAGGGGCGAGACTCCTGTTCTGTTATGAGGGGCGAGACCCCTTTTCTGAGAGGGTAGGGCTCTGTGCTATTCTATGCTGGACTTTGGGCGTACCCGTTAGCGGAAATGACTGACCGCATGCTAGTGTGGGATAGCTACTCGTGCACTTATCGCACATGCCGTAGTCAACACTACGTCGCGACCGTGACCTCGGGGTGGTTGACTGGGTGTAGGACTACCACGGGGGACTCTCCTGGCCAGGAGAGCACCACGTGTACATCCTACAACATAGGAAAGACTCCAATCAAGATCATCCCCTTGAGGGACAGTCAAGATCAAGAAATGACCAATTTTCTAATAGAATGAATAAAACAGAACCACTTAGTTGAGTTAAATGGAATTGAATAATAAATTAGTTGCTTGTCTTATGTTAATTGAATATAAATGGCTTAACTTCCACTCTACTTAGCATTAGCTGACTATGGATTTTATAATCTTATTCAGGTCAGGGAGTTGAGTAGGCAGCACCACCGGCTGCAGAGGGAGCTGGGCCTAGTTGAGCCCAACCTTAGCTGTGTTCCTTTTTGTTTCAGAGCTTCTTTTGTTGTAGTGAGTATTGATATATGTATACCGTTTCTGTTACGTTTTCGTTCCAGTTATGTTTCCGCTTTATTTTCCGCTGTTGTAGTTGTGATGGCATGTAATATTGTGAGACCTTCCATTCTGTTTCCTTTACTGTCTTTGTATTATTTTCTGCTTAGTTACATTGCACGTGTGGTTGTGAAATATTTTTCTGTTTTAGGTTATTTCTCGTTGGATGACTGGGTCTTGGGATTAGTCAAGGCAGGCTAGTCTCAGGTCCTATAGGGATCTGGGATCAGGTTGTAACAACTTATCACCCCAATTCATTAGCCAAATTAAAATAGAATTAACATGGGAAGGACTTGAGAACAAGTCTACATTTTAGTGGACACCCAGGCTGATTAAGCCCGAAGACCTGAAGAGTCTAAGTGTTCAAGTCCTAAAGTATTGTCTCCTAAAGTTAATAACTCTTAATGCCTAAGTTCTCTTCTCCTAATTCTACTTTTTTTTTATTTTTTTAATTTTTTAAAAGAAAATAAAAGAAATTCCATGGAGCTAACAAAATAATTTCAGGATTAATTATCCACCCCCATTCCTAAATGATACAGTGTCCTCATTGTAGAAATAAAGACATGAAAATGGCAAAGTAAACAGAATATCACTTGAATTTCGTGAAAATCTGGTTAGCTCCGTAGAGAGAAAGGTGTATACACATGTGCAAAGTTTATTACCTTTGCTAGGCATAATATACAAATAGAGAAGAAATTAAGAATTCACAAGTATGGGTTAGGATCAGAATTAAAAGATTGATCCTTAAACCTGTTAGTAGAAGATGTCCACAAATGTGGACCAAGTTGTAGTGCAGATCCATGCCTCAGGGTCAAGTGGTTCTAAGGTTCTGGATAAAAATCACCCAGAACTAGAGATTATTGTGCTTGCCGGGTCAGGCCTATGGCTTTGTGGTGTGCAACCCAAGTCTAAAATGGCAGACAATAGCTAGATCTAATTCACTAGATTTAGGTGTCCACTTAGAGTTTGGCTCAAAATGATAGTGAATTGTTCTATACTTGGGTTGCACGTTAAAGATATCATAAGGGTCTTGGTAAAAGGTTGGTGGTTTTAGATCAGTAGGAATCCTTAGATCCAAAATTATGTTTCCCTCAAAATAAGCCTCCCAGATTTTCATTTCCATATTTCTACCCTCCCAAATTAGGGTTTCTGAGACTTCTAGATCGTTGTACACCCCATCTAAGATATCCAAGTCCAATAATTGTGGCTGAATCAGGATTGACTTGGGTACAATGATTTCCAAATCAAATCATAATCAATTCCTTCAAGGTGTGTGACAGGTGGCGATTCTAGCGCATGTTTTGAAAACAGAGATCTTGTCGTAGTATAGTGCACGAAAACGCTCATCAAAAATAATTTATAAAATAACGAGACTTGAGTCCCATTCGTTCATCTCTGGGAGGCATTTAAAAAATGTAGATTTGAATTCGATCTAGCTCGCTCTACTTTTTTAGAAATGCATGCTAGTTTACAATAATTCGTATTGATGCACGACATGCTTAGTTGCAAAAGAATACAAATTTCGCACATGCAACTTCAATCACAAGGAAATATGGCAATCAGCTCATGGTGATTTTCACACATAGACATAGAGATATATAAAAGATGATTTCATTGATTGCATCATGGTGGCTACGGAGTGAAGCTCACGGAAAGCTTGTATAGGAAAGCTTGAAAGCAATAACTTAGATAACAGAAAATGACTGCATGCATGAATCTATGGGGGGGATTATGCATGCATCATTGGGGAAGAATATGGAGCTACACTACTAAGCAATAGTAAAGTAGTAAATCTACGAAGAACTATGCTAATTAGCTAACAGAAATAAGGGCATTCGGAGGTGGCTTCGATAGCCTTTGACTTGGTTGAGAGGAGGAGGGGCGGCCAATGGTGCTTAGGTCGACCCTTGGAGAGAGGTTGGAGGTGATCTAGGTCTGGCGTGGAGGTGATGGAGATGCCATGGCGTGCTCGTGGAGATGGAGGTGGAGTAATGGTGGTGGAATGAGTCTAAAACTAGATGGAAGGCTAGATGGGTGCAAATGGCCACCCAAAGGTCCTTTAAGTAGACCCAAGGGAGCCTCTCTAGAGAAGTGTGGAACTCTCTAGAGAAGCCTCTAGTGGGAGCTCATGGGAGAGTGAGAGAGAGGATGGATGGGTGGTTTTTAGATCCACATTTGGTGGATCTAAAAATTGAATGCATCTTGGTTGCTATTTTTAGCAACTAAGGCAACAACACATGGTAGAGAGTTCTAGAGAACTCTAGGCTAGGTATTTTCGTGTAGATGGTGCGTGTGGGTTGAAACCTAGGTGGCTAGGTTGATTAGGTTAGGTTCTAGTGGGTTTAGGTCATGGTAGGTCTCAAATTAGGGTTGCAAATCCTAATTCACTAAGGTAAAATGCAATTAAACTTTATACAAGTTTAATTGGGTGTGTGAAAACCTAATTGAGAGTCAAACAACTCAATAAGTCAGGTTTAGGTCAATTGGACTCTCACTAAGTCCAATTGGACAGTGTGTGCTGAGATCAGGGCTCAATTGGACTCAATGAGTCCAATTGAATAGGCTGATGGAATTGACTAAGATCCAAGTCAATTAGGTTTAGTGAGGATCTAATTAGGTCCTTAGGGAGGTCTAGAGGTGATGTACTAGGGTTAGGGCACCTTAATTTAGGTTCCTATCGAGTTGGAATTGGGTTTAGGGACCTAGGAATTCAAGATCCAAGCTTGAATTCAAAAATAGGAACTAGAGAGCTGTTCTATTGTCAGACGTCCTAAAATAAAAATTCAGACATCCAAACTTGTTTTCTGGACGTCCAAACAGAGGTAGGGAAGAGTTAAGGTTCTGTCTGCAGAAATTGGATGTCCAGACTAAGTGTCTGGACGTCTTAAAATGTTGCAGAAGTGGGTTTTAGGTGTACGAGTTGTGGCTAAGGGTTCGGGATGTCCTGTAACTCATCTGGACGTCCAGATAGAGGCTGAAAATAGGGTTTTAGGGCTTCCTAGGGTACAGTGGCCTAATCTAAGGGTGGCTAAGGCTTGGGGAAGCTTCTAGGCTGCCCTAGGGCTAGGATGGACCTCAGTTCTTCGTAATTTACTGCTTTATTCCTACTTAACAGAATAGCATACCTCAACCCCTTACATTGTTGTCTACTACATCATATTCTTGGTCTTCTGCTCGAGCTCTGCTGCAACTCTGGCTTCAGGTCCAGCTTCAGATCCAGTCTCAGATCCAGCTCCTGAGCTTCTTATTTCTTGCAATTTATATAATGCACCTAATTAGTATATTATATCATTATTCTATGCATAGCTATAGGAAGAACAGTAAAGATGCAAATAATGCTTATGCATGCATGAACTACCCTAACTTATGCTAAGTCCTAGCCTAATTTATGTCAATTAAGACCTATGATTGCTGCGCAATAAGTGTGGTTGAAGAATGGGGCTATTAATTGAATCTTCTAGTAAATCAGGATTTGGGTCCTCAAAGTTAGCCCCAATAGAATCATAATCTTCAATGATCGGGCTATAAAATGGTTCATCATGCTCCTCAGGTCCGTTAGTCTCACTAAAATTATTCTCCTTAAGCTCAAGTGAGACTTCGCTAAGAGATTCCTCACCCTCAGAATCAAAGAATTTATGATCCTCATTTATATATGTCTCAAAGTTATCTATCATTTCGTAGTCCATGGAGACATATTTTTCCTCATTTCCTTTCTTGGGGATCTCGGGTGAGATAATCGGTTCATCCCCAGTCTCATAAAATGTGTCCCCCCCAACAAGCGCCTGAGCGGGTTTAGACATTGGCTCTTCTGAAGGGGGTTTATCTTGAGATCATCCCAAGATTAGACTAACGTAACCACGAATTTCATCCTCAATCTTGATAATTTCCTAAGTAGAAACTCACCTAGGCCCTTATCCTCAATATCTTGGAGTCAATCCAATAACAAACTATTCAGATTGTCAATCATTTGAATCAGGGGCTCCAATTCTTCATTGTGGGGTGTTGGCTAGGTTTTTAAAGATCGTATGGTGTTCGTCAAATTTGCCAACACCCTATCTTGGACCTAGTTCACCTGAACCAGATGGTTCGATTTAGGGTTGGGTGGGTTTGGGTTTAATCTAGGGGAGTTAAGATATTGAGGTTCTAGGGTCCTCCTTGATAGTAGGTTGTTTCAGGTTGTTCAAAGAATGGTGGTGACCTATGTTCAGCATAATCCTTGGGAGGGTAAGAGTTATAATCATCATATCCTTCTTGATTGTAGATCAGGTTAGGTTGATCATCAAAGGGTGAAGATCTATAATCATTGTAGGCGTGAGAAGGATAATAATCATAGTCATAATGTCCAGGGTTAGGTTCTAGACATTGAGGTCTAGAATCATATCCCCAATCAAAGTTATCCCGACTAAGAGATGTGTAATCATAAGTCGAGTCAGGATAGTAATCATTTTGAGGATAAGTGGTGGTAGGAGGGTAGGATTGGAATTGTGCGTATGGCGTGGAAGAATACATGATGAAGTAGGAGAGAAAACATAATAGAGAAAGGTGCCTTGCAATACAATCAACCAAACCTGTCCTTAGGTGGGTAGCCTAAAGACCTACAGACTCCCAGGACTCGTCTTGAGATGAAATAAACGATTTAGTCTACTTCTATCTGGTTAATACAACTAGTTAGAGGGAGGGGTTGGGGAGAAGGTTCTTCCTTTGGCTTGCGCCTCCGGTTCCTTTGATACCCCCCAATTGAGGTCGTTTGATGCTACTCCCTTAGTTAGACATTGATGGACCAGTAGAAGCAGATTAATCGAAAAAAATCTCAGTTGGAGCCCCCAAGAGTGAGTTAATCCTTAAGGCCAATGTCTACTCAGTTTTAATTAAGCTTGGGATAATTGTGCTCTTGAAATGTGATGGACCCTTTAGATGGGTTGTGCCTTTAATGATAAATTAAAATGTGTGTTTGTACACAACCAAGGTTTTCAAACAGGGTTATTTGATGATGTGTCTTTTAAGGTTTAACCTTGTTTAGTAGCTTTTAGGGTTTAATCTTTAGGTTCGTTCAATTAGGTTTAATATAACACTCCAAGTTTTGAAAGCATCGGTGAAGATATATTCCTTTAAAAATCAGAAAAAAATGTGGAATGCCTAGTTAGTTCCTAAAAATTGAGCCCTAAGTGGCAAGCTACTTGATGAATCAGTTTTTGTTTGAGTGGTGCGGCCTAAACAGTTCAAGCAGTTGGCTTGTTGCACCACTTGATTAAGGCACACAAAATGTTTAACCTAGTCAATTTTCTACTCACTTATTTGTGTGTTAAGGTATACTAGATCCATAGGTCAGATTTCGATTAAGTGGTAGAATCAATGTGATTGTGCACCTTAGATCGAGAAACTTGTGGGTGTTTAAGTTGTGTCACTTTTAACTTAATCCCACAAGAAGAGGAGCAATTTTTTTTATTTTTAATTTATGTTGATGGGTGAGGTGAACGAAGTGACAATCAAACAACCAAGATCTAACCTAGGGTTTATGCAATGTTTTCGTCGAAGAGAGTGAAATCGAGATCATCCCTAGCAACGGCACAAAAAATGTTTAGAGGAGCGCGAAGTCGGGTTTAAAATAAATGCGTCGTAGTATAGTCGAAATCGCTTTGAAAACTTATAAGAATTTTTATTACTCGAATGTTGAGTCTGAGGTCGAACACAGGGAGCAAGTGAAATTTATTCACTAATCTCAATAAATGTAATTTGAACACTTAAATCTACTCAAAATCTAATTTAAAACATAATGCAAGAGTTTATGAATACTAAACTGTAGCAATGTTGAGAAATTGGACATCTGATTATAGAATCAGATGTCTTAAAAAGGTATGCTTCTTCTCTTTCTCTTCTTTCCTTCTTTGACTCTCTTTCTTCTCTGCCTTTCTTTCTTTCTTCTTGTCCTTGGCTTTGGTCAATGGCTTCCTTCTTCTATTCTTTCTCCTTCTTGGCTTCTCTTCTTTCCTTAGCTTTCCGTTTTATTCTCTCTTCCTTTCCTCTACGTGCTTGCCTTAGCTTCTCTTTCTTTTCTTTCTTCTTTCTCCTTCTTGGCTTCTCTTCTTTCTCTTCTTTCTGCCTTCTTTTGCCTCTTTCCTTCTTTTTCTTCTTCTTTGCCTATGCTTTCTCGGCCCTTAGCTTCCTTGGCTTCTGATCTTCTTCTTTCTCTTTTTGCTACAGTGCTTTCGGTGTCTTCTCCTTCCTTCCTTAGCTTTTGATGCTTTCCTTCTTCTTCCTTCTGCTTCCTCAGCTTCCTTCTTCTTCTTTTGCCATCAGATCTTTAGCTTCCCTTGCAGCTCCTCCTTCCCTTAGCTTCTTCAACCTCAGCTTCCTCTTCCTTCCTTCCTTCTTTCCCTGCACACAAGTGCAAAACCTACCCCTACCCTCCCTCGCGTACGCTCTCTCTCTGTTTCTCTCTTCGGTTTGCTCTCACAGAGCCAATCAGGTATTTGGGTTGGGTCACGCGCACCCGGGTCCAGGTGCACCGGCGTGGGTGGTGCGCGAGGAGTGCAGGGTTATCGGGTTAGGCAGCCAGGTTCACGGAGAGTGGGTCGTGGACGAGGCAGGTGAGCAGGCGAGGGGAGCTCACCCCGTGATTTGAGGTGATAAGGTAAAAATGCAAAAACAATATAAATTACTCACCTGCGCTGAAAACTTCTGAGGTGGGACTGAAGTCCCACCCGCTTCTTCGTGTGCGCGTAGGGAGAATGCCTGTGCAATTGCTGCAGCTGCAGTGCTTCGCAAAGCCACTTACTAGCTGGATGTGTGCGAGGTGATTTTGCGTCACCTGGACCTATTCGTCTGGAGCGCAGCAGCCTGGAGCGAAGGATGCAAGCTCCTTTAGGTCTGCTCTAATGGCGGCGGAGGTCGAACCTACAAATCACGAATATGGCCTCGTCGCCCTGTCAAAGCAGTTAGGAAGCTTCGCTGTGTCATGGCGAAGGTGTTGCGGTAGGTGGCTGGCCGTAGAGTGACCTAGGCGTGCATGCTTAGGTCGGTCAGTGGCCGTGGTGATGGGTTTGTTCGGGGGGAGATTGGTTGTGGCGGTCGATGGAGATGGGGAAAGTGCTCAGTGGATGGTGGCGGAGGTTTTGAGGGGTCTGGCAAGGTGGATGGAAGTGTGGAGGTGATGGAGACACCTCGCCAGTGGTCTGTCGGAGGTGGAGAAGACAGTGGTGGTTTGCGGTGTCGAGGGGTTGAAAATAGAAATAAAGAAGGGGGAAATGAAGAGAGGAGAGAGGGGAAGAGATTTGACCTACTTAAGGGACGAAGAGGGATAAGTGGGCGGCTGGCACATACCTACCGCCGCCGGAGAAGAAGATTCCAGTGGAGGGAGAACGACGACGATGAAGGGGTATTGGCGCGTGCGCAGGTATGGCGCGATGCGGACGACGGAGGAAGAGAAGACTCTGCCACTAGCATTGTGGTAGAGCGACGAGAAGAGAGAAGAGATGTCACCGAAGCCTGCTGGACACTTGACCGGAGGAGAAGGGAAGAAATTGGAGGGTGTTCTCCAGCCAAACCAAGCTGAATCTGAGCAGCAGGGTCAGGGGATCCTCTTCTAGGTATTGGCAGAGGTCCTTGTGCTTGGAAGGCAAGCTTCCAAGCATAAGAATCCTTGCCATAGTAGGACTATGCGAGAAACCCAAATCTCTCAAGCGTTCGCACGAGAGATTGGGTGACAATTAGGGCTTGGGATTGCACTCATCAGATCGGGAATTCCTTAGAGAATCTCCCTTTCAAATCTGAGAGGGGATCTCTGAGGAATCAGGGAGAAATCCTCCTCGAATCCTCGTCGGAGTAGGACTCCACTGTAATTGTGGAGGGACCTTTTTGCAAAGAGTGGCGAGGAAGATAGGGAGGGGGGTCTGTGTAATGGTTTTCAAAAGCTAGGGGTGAAAATGTAATTGGGTGGACTATTTTGCAAAGTAGGTCAAGGTGACCTTCCCTTAGGTCAAAATTTTGGTACAAACCTAATTTTGACCTAAGAAATCCAATGGTGAAGTTGGATTTTAATTTTGATCACATTTTACTGGATATTTTATACAAAAACCCAATTTAGGGTAAATAATTAGCTAGGACCCCTACTTAGGTTAAAGTAGGTTCCAAAGGCCAATTTGAAGGTTCTAAATCATAGAGGATATTTTTCCATGAATTTTAGAGGGTTTAGTTAATTTTTATCCTGACCAGAACCTTGTTAAGTTAAGTGGGTTTGTTTTAGGGTTATAGGATGTCATTTAATTCTCAGATCTCACATTAACCCTTTTCTGGTTGAACCATCTCACTTTTCATATTGTTAAGACCCATTGACCTACGTTTATCCCCTGAGAAATTCTGTTGATGTACTGCAATGGTAAAATTACAGTTTTACCCTCTGTTTCTTATTTTCCTCTCAGAACAGTTATTCCTTGAGTTAGGCCCTTCACTTGGTTATGTAGGAGCTTTTAGTCTCTTTTCTCGGTCAAAATGAGCTAGTTAGGGCTCATGGTGGTGTTCCCATCATGCAAGCACCTAAGTTGATTTGGGTTTGAGTTATTAGTGTGGCGAAATGAAATCTAGGGTGGGGGTGGTGGGGATACACTTACAAAACCTTTATCTGCACTTTTCTCCGATCTAATCGCTCTGGCCTACCTCGGAAGAGTACCTGTAATCATAGTAAGATCAGAGAAAAAGTGAGATAAAGGTTAAGTAAGCCGAAAAAATGCGGGAAAAACCAAAGGGCGTTGCCTCGTCAGCAACTGTGCCAAAATGATGAGCGTGCTTTCGCGAGGAAAAAGTTAGGCTTTTGGAGAACCCGTCACCATAGTCGCAAAACTCCTTACTAGGTAAAATTTATACTGAAACTCAAGATGAGTCCCAGGTCAACCACAGGGAGGCGAACGTTTGGTTTTGAAATCTGCACTTTCGATTTTACTTATTTTTGTTATTTTTATCTTTTGTATTTTTTTTGGTATTTTACAAGATAGAATATCATGAAAAATATTTCTTATCTATTCTAAGCTACCTTAGCATAATAAGAGAGAGAGTGAGAGAGAGAGAGAGAGAAACATCAATATATTGCAAATAAGAGTTTGCTACAGATAAACAACTACACTAGAAAGCGGTAAAGATAGGGAGTCCCCCTCAATAGTCGCTTGGAGGACGACTCGCTCGGATGGCGCCTGGATGAATGTGGTGAGAGGATGGATGAAGGAGAACGATGTCGGAGGACGTAGGCCAGAACGGGATGGCATCGCGGCAAGGATCTACTTCCCGAAGAGGTGAGAGGAGGACCACGGGATGCTCCATGAATGGGGATGCGAGGCGAGAAAATGTTTTAATTTTATACTCTAGAGGAGCATCCCGGGCTTGAGACAAGCTCTCTCTAGAGCCTTGGAGGTGGTGAGGGAGAGAAAGGAAGAGATGAAGAAGAATGGGAGGGGTAGGGGTCCTTTTATAGTGGAGGAAAGGAAGCATTTCGTGCATGGACAATTAGTGATGTCCATAAAGGTCGTTGAAGATCCATTGCAAGCGTCGCTGAAGGTCCAGCTCACGCGCCCGCGTGCGACGCTGCTGGCACATGCTCCGCGTGTCCGTGTCCCACACTCCTATTGGCACTCCGTGCGCTTGCTGTTACATGCTTGTGCTGTTGCACGCTTGTGTGCTTTGCGCTAGCGCACGCGATGCTGTTGCTGCCCTTGGGTGGCCTGGATAGCAGCACTTGGCACGATCTGGGCCGTCTATCTTCTTTCCTTTGTAGGTGGCACCACGGACATCGAATTGGGTCAGTTTCCACGCCATTGGGCTGCAATCATCGATCCGGATCCATCCATGCGGTTAGATTTGTCGTTTGAAGCTTTGAATTGTGTCACCTAGTCCCTTGGCCATTGATCTTCCTCAGACTGCATGAGGTGCTACGGGATTCCGATGAAGACGATTTCAGAGGAGTTAGACTCCGATTGTCATCCTAATTAGATCCGTACGATCGGATCATCGATCTGAGATCCCAAAATAAATCTCCTCTTCTGACCACAAAAGGACATGAATTAACCTATAATTTATACAAACTACTCTAAATGCAGAATGATGCATGCTATACAATATTTATAATATGAAATGCATATCTAGGCTTAGGACATGCATAAATAGGCATTTTAACCTAAATGGATGTATCTACATCAATACACCCATCAGGTACCCCCATAATTTCCTTCACTCCTCCACATCATTGTTAGAATATATGGAGATAAAAATCATGCATCCCCCTTGTTAGCTTCTCTCACCATCACTACTTGATTGATTGAACTATCCACTTCTGCCTGTCAACGGTTCTCCATTCATAGTACCACCACCTTTGCATTGCTAGCGAACTCCTCGCTCCTTAGCAACTCCATCCCAGCAGAACTTCCTTTGTAAACTCCTCCCATTTTCCCCATCTCACTCCAGTTACCAGAAGCCCAACGACTTCAGCCTGTAACTCCTAAAGAAGGTGCGTTACCCCCTTCCTTTTCTCGGGATTACCTAGACCTCGAGTATTCCAAGCTATAATTGTCATTTATGTACATGTCGTAGGCTACTTCCCAGCACCTAGCTATCCACTAGTCCCCCCCACTACCCTAGACCCATTCTTGTCACCATCATACCTCAACCTCCACCCTCCCCCCCTTCTATTTTGGCCTTACTCTCTCCATGCTTCCCCCATTTTGGCCATTCTCCTTTAGTTTATCCTTAGCCCTCTTAGTCTCTTTTACCTTATCTTTCTTTTTCTTCCCATGCGTGGTGGTTTAGACCTCATTACCCTTGGCTAACATTTCCTACAACTCCTTTGGAATAACATCGTTTTGGGCCCTACCAGAAGAATTGAGACCGATAACACTAATCCCCTTGCCTTCACTAACCACGTTGGCTGCGAGGTTATTGAGATTAATCCCCCCCCCCCCCCATATGACTCTTTGACTCCCTCATTCCGCTTCGAACTTCGAGGCGACATTTCTTTAGAAGTCGAATTGCCCCCTATGTGGGATGTTAGGCTTCCATGCACCGTTCTACACCCTCCCTCTCCTCCCCCTCCTTTCCTTGGCCTGGCTACAATGTCATCTTCACCGGACACTTTGTTTGTTGTGTCCGAACTTGCAACAATCATCGCATCTCATGGCTAGCCATTCATAGATGATGGTCACCACTTCTTGGCTACCACCCCTAATGCGTAACTAGATAAAGGTCGGAAGTCACGGTTTGCTTCCACTTCCACACAACACTATAGGAAATTAATCCTCCTCCCCAATGCTATAAAACGATCGAAGTACAGTGGTTTCCCCACCTCACTCATGATCTTAGTGACAAGCCTTGTTGACTGGTAACATAATGGTAGATTAGGGATCCTCACCCACATTGGCACCAAGGATAAGTCTTCCCTTATCAGCTTCATATCTAGGCTCCATCATTGAGTAACTAGGATCATCCCATTCAAGAACCACGAGCCCCTTTCAATAACGGAGATGCAATCTTCCTCTAATGTGAAGGAGGTGAGGAAGAATCCAACATTGAGAGGATGGAGCTCGAAGGATCCTTTGGGTTGCCAAGCTTGGTTCACAAAATGGTCTAATAACCCAAAGTAAGGTCTCCCTAGGGAGTAGACCACCACGAAATTCAACCAACTCCTTGTTGCCTCCTCTACCTCCTACACTTTAATAACCACTCCCTCCTCCTCCCTTAGAGGGATGAACTCTAGCTTTCCATCCTTGCCATCTGCATCCTCGAATGCAATCCCCTTCCATGAACAGGGCTGCTCCTCCCCTTAGCACACTCTGCTCCTCCCCATTTCAATACAACAAATTACACATGTATCCTTCTAACCATCGAAATATTCAACCATTCTCACAAGCAATGATGACAAGGATAATTAATATGTTGGAGGACAAATAAAATTGGTTAAATTATATAGAAAAGTGAAAAACCTAAACCCCAATCTATGTTTGAAGCATTTCGTATCTCCATTAGGCATGGGATGTACGAAGAAACATCCATATGTGAATCTATTTATTTGTTCGAAGCACAACACTCATAGTTATTAGTGAAAAAGTAAAGAAACGCAAGTTACAACACATTTCGCAATATGTGAGCCTCTACCCATGTCCTCGCTTAACAAAAAAAAGCAAAGTACACCGGTTTACTCCAAAAAAGCAACCAAAGTCTCACTCAAAAACAACAAATATGGGATCCATCATCATTCAAAAATCGTAACCCATCACATCGCAGCTGAAAAAATCCAAATACACTAGTTGAAAATGATTTTCCACTAGTTGAAAATTAAAATACATTGGTTGAAAATCAAAACATATTGGTTGAAAATGAAAACACACCAATGTATTTTTCCTTTTCACTGGTAAAAAATGGTTTTTTACTTATGGGAAGTGGTTTTTCACTTGTAAAGTGAATTTTCACCTAGAGAAAGTGATGTTTCACTTATAGAAAGTGGTTTCCACTAGTGGAAAATCAAAACACAATATTGAAACCACCACGTAGAGTGGTCCATCATGTTCTCTCACTATGCGTGTTGCAACGTACGTTTTATAACCTATGTCTTAGTTATTAACATAAAAGAAACGATGACCTTTTACTTTGGTTGCATTTCTAGCTGATTCAGTTGATCGATAATTTTCTTTCTAGTTTCATACTCAATTCTAGTTAATGGTGTAATGACCCAAGTCTAGACCCAAATCTAATCAAGAAAAATTGGCCTTAACAACTTGTTGGGTATGGGCCCAATAACCCAAGCAACCATCCAAAATGTTTAAGCCTAAGTTGACAAGTAGTAAGTCTCAATCATTATATCACACCACTCACCTTCATGAGTTTACATTGTATGACTATTTCTTTAGCAGTGTTACAACTTCCTATACTTGAAATCCTAACGTCCTCGTTAGGGTTCAATACTACTAGTAGTAGTGGTAGGTCCACCTCATGATGTACTCTTTGGCCGTCCCAAATGCAGCCCTTTCCTCTTATTAGAGGGAGTTTGGTTTTGATACCATTTGTAAAGACTTGAGTCTAATTGAGAAAAACTGGCCTTGACAGCTTGTTGGGTATGGGTCCCATAACCCAAGCAATCATAAAAAATGCTTAAGCCTAAGTTGTCAAGTAGTAAGTTTCAATCTTTATATCTCACCACTCACTTTCATGAGTTTACGACGTGCAACTATTTTTATCGTAAACTCATGAAAGTGAGTAGCGAGATGTAAAGATTGAGAATTACTATTGATAACTTGAGCTTTGGCATTTTGATTGATTGTTTAGGTCCATTGGGCTTGCACCCAATATGTTATCGAGGTCAATTTTCTTGATTAGACTCAGGTTTTGGCACAGGTTGTTGTAAATGGTATTGGAGCCAAACTTCCACTGGTAAGAGGAAAGGGCTGCCCTTGGGATGGCCAGAGAGTGTGCCATGAGGTGGAGTTGCCACTACCACTGGGAGTACATTAATTGATTAATTGAACCTTGACGAGGATGTCAGGATTTCAAGTGGGGGAGGTTGTAACACCCTAAAAAATAGTCCCATATTGTAAACTCAAAAATGTGAGTAGTGGAATATAAGGATTGAGAATTACTATTTAACAACTTGAGCTTTAGCATTTTAGGTGATTGTTTAGGTCTATTGGGCCCTGACGTGCGCTCATGCGTGTGTGTTAAGAAGTATCGTTATAGTCGCACTTGCAACATCGATTTTAAAGTAAAGAAACGAAGGTGAGTCTGAGTGTCGGTCTCAGGGAGGCATGAAAATAGGATTTTGCTTATCACTTGTTGTCACAGAAATCGTGGAGTTTTGCTTGCGAAAGGTGCAATTGAAAAGCGAGAGAGAGAGAGAGATAGAGAGAGAGATTAGGGTTAGAGTCATTTCTTGCTTGATCATGCAACTTGAATAGGAAACAAAGTAAACAACTAAACGGAAGATAACTTCATTAATCATGTAGCTTTAATTCACAGATTACAACATTAGATACGTGCTTAAACATAAGTAAAGGAAAGCTTAAAAGAGAGGAAGAGAGAGAGAGAGGGGGAGAGCGACGAGGCAGCCACGGCTGTGGAGAAGGTTCCGTCGGCGGCTCGTCGTCCCCAGCGATTACAAGAGGGCCTAAAGCTAGCTAAGAGAGGGGTAGAGTAGTTGCAAGGGAAGTGAATGCCTTGAATGAGTGGTTGGAGGGGGTTTAAATAGGGAGAAGGGCTTTCTAAAAGAAGAAGGGGTTTTAGCGACGTCCGGGACGTCGCTAAAACCCCTTGTTCTTTTAGAAAGGGACGTCACTAAAACCCTTCCAAAAGCGTTGGTGAAGCCCCCTAGCCCGCTGGTCACACGCCTGCGCAGTTCTTCTTCCCGCCCGATCCGTGGCCGCTGCGTGAGAGCCGTCCAATCGAAGATCGGATGGCTGGGATCCTCCCTCGGGCGCGCTTGGACTGTGCATTGGGCGCGCGTGCGGGCGGGCGTTGTCACCCGGCGTGCGCACGTGCGTGGGCGCTCGTTGTCTGAGGGTGCGCCGCGTGGCGCTATCTCGGCCGCCCACTGCAGATCGGGCGGCCTAATTTTGCCACGTACCTCTTCGTCTTCAATTTCTCGCACTGCGCAGCTCGAACCCGCGTCGCGTGCGTGTGGGCGTACGTGCAAATTGCTGCGCCACGCCCGCTACTTTGTCGTGGTGATAGCGGCGGGTGCGCGATTCTTGGCCGTCCGATCGAAAATCGACGGCCTAGATTTGATCTCTAGCTGAAGGAGGAAGTGGCGCGCGGTGTGTGGGGTGCGATGTGACGCAACGAGGGTCGTTGATCATTAGATCAACGGTCAGAACTTCTTGGGCTCATTGTAGGAGCTTCAGATGACGGATTTGACCAATCTTGAGTCCGTTGGACTCCGTTCGTCCTTCTGAATCTATCCTTGCAGTCCAATTGCTCATCTGAGGCCTGCTTTGACAAGTGCTTACACAAATGGCCATTAATACAATTTTATAGGCAATTTTGGTATATGATGCATGCAATGCTCCCATTCTACTTATGTGTTGCCTTTTATTCTTAAGATGGGCCCTATTTAACAGAATTATCACCCCCATATGCAGTGTTATCATACCCCCATGCTTACTCCTTGCTAGTCCCTAGCAAGGTTTATTCTAGCCTTTATTTTCTTTCAGAATTTAAGAAGTAATTGTTTAGACACTTTGTCACTTGTCAATAGGAGGAAATATACTAAGATCTTAATCTACAAAGACTAAGCAACACCCAGGTGTCTGCGAAAATACGAATCGCCCGAATCCTTGCTTTAATGTATATAACTATACATATGTATATGTATATATATATATTTTTAGAATTTTTTCGGAATTCAGCGTGGGTTGGTAACTTTTTACGGCTACCCAACACACCCAAAACTCGGTCAAAACCCTAAGTGCTAAGCATCTTGGTGTGAAGATCGTGATGGACTTACTCAACGGTAATTTAGACAGACCTTGGGTTTCTACGCCCCTAGGTGACCGGAAGAGGAAATATATTTGCCTGAAGATGTATTTATTCGATTGGTAGCTTTCTCCCTACGTTTGTTTTAATTGGGGTCAAAACAAGGATTTTTCTAGTGTATATCTCCCTAGCTTGTACTACTTCCCCGCTTCTTCCTTAAGTGTTTTGGTTCTTTTTCTGCAGTTATTTAGCTGGGCTCTGGACAACCGACTAATGGGCTGTTACCCACGATCACTTGCCAGCCATACTCGTGCGGTGAAGTGCGGTTTATTTTCTTTTCTTCTCCTTTTTTTTTCTTTCATAGGTGGCTTCCCTGATCTCAAATGTACCTAGAGGAAATGAAGAAGAAATGGTCCCGTGGCTGGGTTCTAGACAACCTGCCAATGGGCTGTTGGTTGCTACTCTCGTCTATAGTTCTAATATTTCTAATATTTCATCGTAGTATAGTATAGAGGAGCGGTTACCAGTTCAATACAATTTGTTACTTGGAAAATAAAAGTTTTCCCGAGGTCGAACTCAGGGAGCAAACAGTATTCTAAAAGTACAAAGTTTCTATTACAAAACTGAAAGAAAGAGAGAGAGAGATTTCTCTTGTTGGCTTTTTCTTCTTCTCTTCTTTCTCTTGTCTTTGTCTTCTCTTCTCTTCTCTTTGGTTCTTCAGTCTTCTTCCTTCTTCTTATTTCTTCTTTCTTTTTCTTCCAAGCTTCTTCTCTTTCTCCTCGTGTTCTGCTTCTCTCTTCTTTGTCTTCTTCCTTCTGTTCTTCTTCTTTCTTTCTTCTTTGCGGTGCCTGTTCTCTTTTTTTCTTCTTCTTCTTCTTTTTCTTCAGGGTGTCGTCTAATTTTTCAATCAGACGACTTAAGTAGCCTCTGCTACAGTGCGTCCTCCTTCCTTCTTTCTTCTTCTTCTTCTTTGCCTTTCTTCTGCTTTGCTTCAAGCAGCCACGGCTCTGGCTGCTCCTTCCTTCTTTCTCTTCTCCTTCTTCCTCTGCGGTCTGCCTTCTCTTCTTCTTCTTCTTCTGTGCCTGCACACTCACAGTTTGGTCAGGGCAAAAACCTACTCTACCCTCCCCCGCGTCTCTCTCTCAGAATTCACACGTAGGATAGCTCTCCTAGAGCTGCCGGGTATTCGGGTACGGGTCACGCCCGGGTCCAGGCCCACCGACGTGCGGTGGTGGGCGAGGAGTGCAGGTCGGGTAAACGGGTCGGGCCAGGTCCGCGGGAGGTGGTTGCAGACGAGGTCGGGTAAGCGGGTGAGAGGGACCTCACCCCGTGTGCTGAGGCAATAAGCCTATAGCACTTTTTGCATTTATGCGGGTGCACGGCTTCAGAATCCACCGAGGTGGGACTAAATGTCCCACCCCAATTTGGCGCCTGCAGCTGAGAAAGCTGCAGGCAATCGCGGCTGTGTGCGAAGCCTTCACCCTAGCTGCAGGCCTGGGCAGCTGCGTGGGAGCGAAGTACGCGTCCTGGAGAGTCAAGCCTGGGAAGAGTGAAGCTGCAGCTGCAGGCTGAAGAAGCTCCACCTGCTCAGCAATGGCGGCGGAGGGCGGGTAACCTGTTCACATCAATACGGCCCTTCAGCCTAATCAGACAAGCGGGGGACCTTCGCCGTGGCATGGTGAAGGTGGTGCGGGGTCAGGCAGGTCGTGGGGCAGCGTGCCGGGGCTGCCCTAGGTCAGACTGTGGCTGGGGGAATGGGTGTGTTCGGGGGGTCTTCAGGTGGCGAATGACAAGGAATGAAGGGGTGGAAGTGGCTCAGCGTGATGAGGCGGAGGTTTTGGGTCGGTCGGCGGGTCATGTGGGGTGGTGGAATGATGGGAGCGAGTCGCCGGAGGTTGGCCGGAGATGGAGAAGGTGAGGGCGATCAAGCACGGTCGAAGGGTGGTTGAGCAAATTGAAATAGGGAAAAGAAAGAGGGGAGGAAAGGAAAGAACTGTACCTACTTGGAGGGACGAGGGGGGGACAGAGTAGGGCGGTAGTCGTTTCGACTGTCGTCGGAGAAGAAGATGCCCAGAGCGAGGGGGCGGCGGTGAGGAGAGGGCGGGCGAGCGTGTGCTGGGTACGGCGCGACGCGGGAAGAGCAGGCGAAGGCGGCTCTGCTGCTGGTAGTGCTGCAGAGTGGCGAGGAGGAGGACGAAGAACCACCGGAGCTGGAGGGCTTCTGCTGGAGTGGGAAGAGAGGAAGGAGGGGGGTGTTTCTCCGTCAGAACCGAGCTCCTGAGTGCGGTAGACGGAGGCAGCTTTTATACAGGTGAGATCAGAGAGGAGGGCGGAGGGAGGCAACGTGCCTCCCTTGCCGGAGGACGTCAGAGATGGAGACCCATACCTCCCGTGCATTCGCACGGGAGGTATGGGCAGCCGCAGAGATCATGGAGGTGTCCCTTCGACAACAGACGTCGCAGGGAACCCCCGGTTGTCTTGGCAGAGGGTCTCCCTCACCCTACGCGGCGCCATGCTCCGCGCAAAGTCGCCGGAGCATGGCGCTGCTCAGGGTTTTGCAGGGAGGATCCAAATGCAAAGAACGAAGAAGAATTAGGGGCCAAAATGCGAGGGTTTCAAAAGTTGAGGGTCAAAAAGTAATGGATGAGGACCAAAATGTAAAGTTGGTCAAGAAGGTCTTTTCTTAGGCTCAAGTTTTTATACATGACTAACTATGACCTAAGGATTCTAATGGTGAATTTTATTTCTAGATTAGACCTTGTTTGACTGGTCAATTTACGTAAAAACACAAATTAAGTCATTAATTGGACCTGATTCTCAATGTAGGTCAAAATGGGTTCCTAAGGCTAAATTGAAGGTTCTAAACACTAGATTTTATTTTTATAGGAATTTTAGAGGGTTTATTCAATTTTTTCTTTGCCTCGAACCTCGTGAATTGAAGTGGGTTTGTTCTTAGGGTTACAGGATGTCATTTAATTCCTTGGAGTTGCTGTAGCCCTTATTGGATCAATTCAACCCACTTTTCTTCTTAGTAGGTTGGGTTGACCTAAGTTTAGACCCTAAGTTACACTGTTTTCAGATTGAGTTGGTGAAATTGCATTTTTACCCCTTAGTTCTTATTTTCTTCACAAACTCAGAATCTCTCTGAGTCAAGCCATTTTATAGTTATGTAGGAGCTTTTTCTTGCAAATTTGGGTTAGATGGTGCTAGTTTAGGGTTTATGACGAGGTTCTCATCATACCCCCATGCCTAGCTTTTGCTAGTCTCTTAGCAAAAAACCTATGGTTTTAACCTTTGGTCTAGACCATGATGTTTTTAACAACTTCAGATAAGTGCTTTTTCATTTGAACTTAGATTTGGTTAGAATGCTGACCATAGGCTTAAAAGGTACTCTAGTACCAACCAAGATCCAGATCTGTCTAGCCTTAGCCTCAGTCTTTGGCAAAGGTTTTTAAGGCCCACGAGAACTAACCTAAGGTCTATTGGACTTTGTGGTTAAAGCACCCGTGCTTGAAATGATTGTAGCCCTGGTTCAGTTCACAGTGCGTTTTTGTAAGAGAGAGGGATAAAAAGTTTTTCTGTTTGGAGAGTTTTTCTCTCTCTTTTTCTTTTATTTCTAGCCTAGGATTGGCTTTTCAACATGGTCTATATCAGATTCCTTGCTCCCATCATCAATCCTCAAAGGTTCCTGGCAATCGATGCTTCGAGATAGCAACGCCCATGGCAACCCCCGGAACCCTGGCTATTGAGATTTCGAGATAATCCCATCCATGGTGTTCCGTGGCCGAATCCACACCCTGGTAATTGACACTTCGTGATAATGCCATCCATGGAATCTGAACCAGCAGAGTGCTTACATGCCCCCAGTAGGATATGTAAATATCCTTAGAGACAAGCACCGAGGAGATGATATTTTGTTACGCATCTTCGAGGGGATTTCTTGCCTCTCTGCGCTGGGAACTCATCTAAATCAACTTGTGTTGATCATCCGCTCCTATTCTAGGTGTATTTTTCAGAATTTTGTGACGCTTCTGCGTGATTTTGATTTTTACGCTTATTGAACCAGGCTGTGTGTGAGATTGGGGTGCTTAGGTTACTGAGTCCCGTAAACCATAAGTTAGTTAATGAGGTCAAATACTCCCTAAGCTTTGGACCTAATACTTAAGCTTTTCATTTTCCTCAACCTCTTGAGGAATGTCTAGATCTTAATGGGTACTAAGAGTCTATCCAAGAATGCCCAAAGTTTGCGTTCTTACTAATCTCACCATGCACTTTCATTTCCTTTCTTGAATAAGGTCTAGAACTTAGGTCAATTCCTTAGTTTCTTACTAAGGGCTATCACTCTTTTCTTTCATTTTTTTGTGCTCCTTTTCATTTTGTTTCTTTTCCCTTCTCCCACAAAATTTCCTTTCTCCTCTTATTCTCTTTTTTTTTGAATTTTTTTTTGAATTTTTATGGTGTTTTTGGCATATGTGAATTTTTTTGTTTTAAAACCCCTTTTTTTTTACAAGTTTTGCATTTTTATACCCCCCCCATGCCTAAGGTTTGCAATGTCCTCATTGTGACTTAGGGGTTTTTATTTACTTAGTTCATTCCTTAAGACAGATGTTTTAATGAGTGAATGGGTCGAGATGAATTCTGCGGATGATTTCTAATCCCAGATGCAAGCATCTGAGGTGGAGTCGGCTGTCAAAAAGGGTGAACTTTAAGTGCACAAAAGTGTGAAAAGGGTTTTAGATTTTCAGAAAATGACGGGCTGCCTCCCGTTAAGCGCTGAGTTTTACGCCATCGGCTGGGCACAATGAGCTCAAGGGGAATGGAGGATAAGAGATGATTCAGCCAAATCAGTAGAAGTCACATCAATGAACGGCTTGAGTCTCTGACCGTTTACGATGAAAGGTTCGGAATCATGGCTGAGTAGACTGATTTTTATAGCTCCATTACCAAAAACCTGTCAGACTAGATATGGTCCGACCCACTTGGATCGCAGTTTTCCCAGGAAAAATTTGAGTCGGGCATCAAAGAGTAGGACCTTTTGACCAGGATGAAAGATCTTTCTCGAGATATGCTTGTCATGGAAGGCTTTAACCCGCTCCTTGTAGATTCACGAGTTCTCATACGCGTCGAGGCGTAATTCATCGATCTCGCTGATTTGGAGTTTTCTGTGGGTCCCAGCCTTCGAAAGATTTAGATTACAGTTCCGTACTGCCCAATATGCTTTATGTTCCAGTTCTACGGGAAGGTGACACGCCTTTCCGTACACCAGTATAAAGGGAGACATGCCTAATTGGGTCTTGTGGGCGGTCCTATAGGCCCACAATGCTTCCGGAAGTCAGGACGACCAGTCCTTTCTGTCAGGCCGAACAGTGACCTGCAGGATCTTCTTGATCTCCCGATTTGACAGCTCAGCTAGACCATTAGTTTGGGGGTGGTAAGGAGTAGAGATTCGGTGAGACACCCCGTATTTGGTCATTAGTGACCTAAACTGAGCGTTTGTAAAGTGGGTCCCTCCATTAGAGATTATAGCACGGGGAATTCCGAACCTTGAGAAAATGTTTTGATGAATGAATTTGAGAACGATTTTGTGATCACAGGTTCGGGTCGGTATGGCTTCAATCCATTTGGACACGTAGTCCACAGCAAGCAGAATGTATTCAAAACCATCCGAAACAGGAAAGGGGCCCGTAAAATCAATCCCCCAAACATCAAAGATTTCGCATACGAGAATCGGCTGCAAAGGCATCATGTCGTGACGGCTCATGTTGCCCAAAGTTTGGCAACGACCGCATGCCTTGCAGTGACTGTATGCATCTTTGAATAGTGTAGGCCAGTAAAAACCACACTGGCGGACTTTTGATGCAGTTTTATGCCCAGAGAAATGGCCACCACATGCTTGGTCATGGCAGAAAGCGAGGATATTGTTGAATTCCTCTTCCGGGACACATCTCCGAATGATTTGATCAGCACCTATGCGGAAAAGGTACGGGTCTTCCCAGATGTAATACTTGGCATCAAAACGCAACTTGTCTTTCTTGGCCTTTCGGCTAATCAGACGGGGTCTGATGAGATTCCAAGTAGTTTACTATATCAGCAAACCATGGAAGTCTAGTACCGACAGTAAGTAGGTGCTCATTAGGAAAATGTTCTGTGATGGGTCCGGAAGGGTTGATAATCTCAGAAGGAAGACGGGACAGATGGTCGGCTACCACATTCTGCCTTCCCGCCTTGTCGCGAATCTCAAGATCGAATTCTTGCAATAGCAAGATCCAACAAATTAGTCGGGGCTTCGCATCCTTCTTGGCAAGGAGATGCCTTACAGCCGTGTGATCCTAGTAAATGATGACATGGGAACCCAGAAGATGCGATCGAAACTTTTCAAGGGCAAATACTACGGCTAGCAGCTCTTTCTCCGTAACTGTATAGTTACGCTGAGCCTCGTCAAGTGTCTTGCTAGCATAGTAGATGACCACGGGTTTCCCATCAGATTTCTGACCCAGGACCGCTCCTACAGCGAAATCAGATGCATCGCACATGATCTCAAAGGGTTGAGACCAATCAGGGGATTGTAGGATAGGTGCCTGGGTGACTCGGTCACGTAGGTTTTCAAAGGCTAGTGTGCATTCTTGGAGATTTCAAAGGGTACATCCTTAGAGAAAAGAGAAGTCAAGGGGCGCGCGATTTTCGAGAAATCCGGAATGAAATGATGGTAAAAATCGACGTGCCCTAATAAAGAACGGATATCCCTAACCGAGCTAGGCATAGGAAGGCGAGAGATTAGATCAACCTTAGCTCGATCCACTTGGATGCCTTTTTCTGAAATTACGTGTCCCAGGACAATTCCCTCAGGCACCATGAAATGGTTCTTTTCCCAGGAAAGAACCAAATTCACCTCGATGCACCGCCTGAGTATTTGGACCAAGTGTTGGAGGCAATTGTCAAATGATTCTCCAAAAACTGAAAAGTCATCCATGAAGACTTCCAGAAAATCACCTACCATATCTGCGAATATGGCAAGCATGCACCGCTGAAAGGTAGTGGGTGCATTACAAAGACTGAAGGGCATCCTTTGAAAAGTGTATGTTCCGAAGGGGCAGGTGAATGTGGTCTTTTCTTGGTCCTCAGGATGGATTGCCACCTGGTTGTAACCGGAGTACCCGTCAAGAAAGCAGAAGAACCTATTTCCCGCTAGTTTCTCGATAATTTGATCAATGAAAGGTAGTGGGAAATGATCCTTCTTCGTGGAGGAATTGAGTCGGCGGTAATCTATACAGACTCTCCACGCGTTGGCTAATCGGGTAGGAATGATTTCTCCGGTCTCAGTCGTTATGGTGGTGAGTCTTGCCTTCTTAGGCACAACCTGAATTGGGCTCACCCAACGACTATCGGAGATCGGGTAGATGATTTCGGCATCTAACCACTTGATGATCTCCTTCTTCACGACCTCCTGCAGATTAGGGTTCAAATGTCTCTGCATTTCACGAGAAGGTCGTGCGCCCTCTTCTGAATAGATATGATGAGTACAATACGAGGGAATTATTCCAGTCAAATCATCGAGAGTCCACCGATGGCTCTGCGATGTTGCTGGAGGACAGTAATCAGACGGGATTCCTGTTCGGGATTGAGGTTGGAATTGATAATCATAGGGAGGGTCTAATTAGAACCCAGAAAGATGTATTTTAAGTGAGCAGGAAGGGGCTTCAACTCAAGGATAGGGTTATCAGCAGCGGCGGGTGGTTCAGTATAGACGTGAGGTTCAAGGGTAGGAGTTACTGGGTTGTTTACATCTGGATTCGACTCTTCTGTTTACGGGTGAAGATCTTTCTGTGGTTGATGAGGTATAATCAGGTCATTCTGGAAGTGTGTTTCATCAACCAAAGCCCTAATGTCACAAATTTGTTCGATGACACCGCAATTAATTCCTTGTTGGGCCTTAAATATATCAATTTTCAAGGTTTGATCCCCAAATTTGAGCTCTATTTGGCCCTCCTCACAGCTAATGTTGGCTCGAGCAGTAGCCAAGAAAGGTCTCCCTAAAATGATTGGTGTATCCCTAGGGTTTTCAGGTACGTCCATGTCTAAGACTATGAAGTCTACAGGAAAGTAGAAATCCCGTATCCTTACAATAACGTCCTTGAGAATCCCTTTTGGTGACTTTATAGATCGATCTGCTAATTATAATGTCACCTTGGTTGGTTTTAGCTCAGATTCTTTAAGATGGTCGAGTAAGGATGTGGGTATCAGATTTATGGATGCACCCAAGTCTAGCAAAGCTCTATCAAATTGGGTATCACCTATCTTGCATGAAATCAGGGGAGTATAGGATCTTTTGCCTTGGGTGGGAGTCTACTTAGGATTACAGAGCTGGCTTACTCTGACAGAACAATTGGACTCCCACCCTTGGTTCGCGGCTTACGCTGGGGTGTACACACATTCTTTAAGAATCGTGCGTAAGCTGATACGTGGCGGATTGCGTCCATCAAGGGGATGTTTATGTGGACTTGCTCAAAGAGCTTGACCAGGCCCTCCTCAGGTGCCACGGGCTTGGTAGTCTTCTTTCCCTTGGTCAAAGCCTCGGGAAACGGAATCTTGGTTGGTTCTTCTAGGATAGGTCCAGGTCTGGGATCTGGGATAGGGGTAGGGACATCCTGGATTACTGTCCTAGGCTTGGGATCACTACTAGGCTTGGAGTGGTTTGGATGAGGTGGGTCTTGGGTTTCCTTACCACTACGGGTTGTTACAGAATTAAGTCCTGCCTGGTTTTGGTTGGGATTGGGTAGGATAGGTTGCTGCTGGTAACCTGCAAAAGAAGTGGAGGCCTCTATCCCGTCGGGTGAAGGAATAGAGGGGGCCTGATAAATCATATGGGCATGGCCCGGGTTTGGGTTCATAACGTGCCGCTAGGTTGGCACGTTATTTCGATTAGGAAGAGGTTGGGAAGGAAGAGTGCCTGGCTGGCGAGCGTTTGCCAACTGGGCCAATTGGTTTCGGACCTCTGTAAGTTCGTCCTTGTGTTGCTTTTGAATAGCCGCATTCGTTCTTTGAATGTCAGCCAAAGTCTGAAGGATAAGGGACATTTGATCCTGATTTGGCCCTGATGGATAAGTAGGGTTGGGCTGAGGCTGAGGCGGCTGGTAAGGACGAGGGGGTTGTGGGCGGGGTTGAAAGGGTGGTCTTTGGGTTTGGGAATTTCCCGCCCACTGAAAGTTGGGATGGTTTCGCCATCCAGGGTTATAGGTGTTGGAGAACGGATCGTTCTGGATGGCGTTGAGGTCCTTGCAGGTCTGAGGAACCTTCAGAGAGTCAGAGAAAGAGGGGATGGTATTCCCTGGGCTGGTGTAGAAAGAATCGGAAGGACCTCCGGTCAACGATTCGGATGATGGATCCATCCTAGGAGAGGATCGATGGAGAATGTTTTGCACAGTTTCCCTTGTGGAAGGAGGTTGTGCAAAGAGGTTATGCGCAGAGGTGGCTCGCTGCAGGTGCTGAGTCAGCTCATCCACCTTCTTTTCAATAATCGAGACCTTGTCCAATTGACAGGCCATTAATTCCAGGTCGACTGATGCGGACCGGACCTGTGTCTCATGTGCTCCCCTAAGATTCGTCGATGCGCGGGTATTCATCCTGTCGAATAATCCCATGGAGTCATTGTTGATGGAGTTCTCGCACATGTTTTCGAGAATCTCCCACAGGGTGTCCTCATGCTGACCCATGATATTTCCTCTGCAGGTTGCATTGACGAAAAGACGGATATCCTCACGGAGTCCCTGGTAAAAAGATTGGACCTGTTCCCATTTAGGAACTCCGTGATGGGGACACTTTCTCATGAGATCCTGACAACGATCCCATGCCTCAGGGAGAGGTTCCCCTGTTTGTTGAGTGAAGTGCGTAATCTGATGGCGCAAGGCGTTGGTCCGACCAACGGGGAAGAACTTTTTCAAAAACTCGGACTAAAGTTCTTCCCAAGTGTTGATCGGCCGGGTCTGAGTTTGATACCAATGAGCGGCCTTGTCCATAAGAGAAAAGGAGAACATCTTCATGAGAAGAATATCCCGATTTTGCGCATCTGACCCAAAAGTTTGGGCCAGATGCTTTAGCTGCTTGATGTGTTGAAAGGGATCTTCGGAATTAAGCCCATAGAATTTAGGTATAGCATGAATCATGTTGGGCTTTAATTCGGAATCAGGTCCTCCAGTCGGGATTCTGACTCGAGGCTCGATGGCCACCGCAGCAGGATTATAATGGTCCCGCATCATAGGATGCTGCGGTGGGTGCACAAAGTTTTGGAAGAGGTCGTTGAGTCGCTGGAGCTGGTGCTTCAGATTGTTTTCTTCCTCAACAGGCTGAGCCATGATGGGGGAAGAAGAAGAGTTTGATTCAGAATCAGATGAGAGAATGATGGGGTAGGGTTGCTGTTCAAACACGGGCGTCGAGGCTTGGCCTTGACGAGAGCGAATTCCTGAAGGAGATCTTAAGGGTGGTCTTAAGGATCTCCTACCGTTCATGCACTGTTGGAGTAGAAGAGTTTAGAAGGTGCTGGACCCAATCAAGACACCCAAAAATGTGTTGGGTGACTATAGAGGTGCGGGCCAGATGGACCCCTTGATCAGAAAGATCATCCACCTGAGAATTACCTGGGCAGCCAGAGAGGGTGAGTTCTGCGAAGACCCCTACACGGTAGAGCATCCCCACGGGTTATAGGGTTTCCCCCACCCGACCTCTCTTGTCACTGCGGTTCCAGGTAGACCAGAATGGGGATCTTGACCTCTTAAGTCTACCTTTTTTATTTTAAGATCAAGGTGCTTAAGGTTTCACTTGAACTCTTAGGTGTTTTTGTGAACAAGGTGGCCTAATTTGAAGGTTGGTTGACCCTAGGGGTCAACTTCACCCAGTGGTTCCCTTGAGAATTTAGGCCTTGTTTTTAGGATTCAAGTGTTTAGAGAGAGCCAATTGTTTAGGATTTATTAATTATTTTCAATCAATGGCTTGGGCACACCTCTTTTTGATTTTCTCAATTCTTGATTAAGGGGTGTGTCTCTGAAATCCTAATGTTTGACCTTATGTTGGCTCTACTTGGTCCATTTAACTCCTTGTTTGGGTAATTAGGGCTCGGCAAGGATGTGTTAGCCCTTAATTACCTTTTAAAATTGTGTGCAGGAATAATGGTTTGAGAACATGCAGCTATTACTATGTATGAAAAGACAGGTTACTCCTAGTTTTTCTTTGTTTTTTTCCTCTTTCAATTTTAGGGTTTAACGGGAAGTTACCTGTCCTTGGAGTGGCTGTGGTGCGGTTGCGTCTTTCTTTCTTCCTGTACCTGCACCAAAGAGAGAGTTTATTAGGAACTTATGAATAGAACTTTTATAACTTCTAGAATAGCCGTTGCTCCCCGGCAACGGCGCCAAAAACTGGCTGCTACTCTCGTCTATAGTTCTAATATTTCTAATATTTCGTAGTAGTATAGTATAGAGGAGCGGTTACCAGTTTAATACAATTTGTTACTCGGAAAATAAAAGTTTTCCCGAGGTCGAACTCAGGGAGCAAACAGTATTCTAGAAGTACAAAGTTTCTATTACAAAAATGAAAGAAAGAGAGAGAGAGGGATTTGTCTTGTTGGCTTTTTCTTCTCTTCTTTCTCTTGTCTTTGTCTTCTTCTCTTCTCTTCTCTTTGGTTCTTCAGTCTTCTTCCTTCTTCTTATTTCTTCTTTCTTTTTCTTCGAAGCTTCTTCTTCTCTTTCTCCTCGTGTTCTGCTTCTCTCTTCTTTGTCTTCTTCCTTCTGTTCTTCTTCTTTCTTTCTTATTTGCAGTGCCTGTTCTTTTTTTTCTTCTTCTTCGTCTTTTTCTTCAGGGCGTCATCTGATTTTTCAATCAGACAACTTAAGTAGCCTTTGCTACAGTGCGTCCTCCTTCCTTCTTTCTTCTTCTTCTTTGCCTTTCTTCTGCTTTGCTTCAAGCAGCCACGGCTCTGGCTGCTCCTTCCTTCTTTCTCTTCTCCTTCTTCCTCTGTGGTCTGCCTTCTCTTCTTCTTCTTCTTCTGTGCCTGCACACTCACAGTTTGGTCAGGGCAAAAACCTACTCTACCCTCCCCCACGTCTCTCTCTCAGAATTCACTCGTAGGATAGCTCTCCCAGAGCTGCCGGGTATTCGGGTACGAGTCAGGCCCGGGTCCAGGCCCACCGGCGTGAGGTGGTGGGCGAGGAGTGCAGGTCGGGTAAACAGGTCGGGACAAGTCTGCGGGAGATGATCGCGGACGAGGCCGGGTAAGCGGGTGAGAGGGACCTCACCCCGTGTGCTGAGGCGATAAGCCTATAGCACTTTTTGCATTTATGCGGGTGCACGGCTTCAGAATCCACCGAGGTGTGACTAAATGTCCCACCCCAATTTGGCGCCTACAGCTGAGAAAGCTGTAGGCAATCGCGGCTGTGTGCGAAGCCTTCACCCCAGCTGCAGGCCTGGGCAGCTGCGTGGGAGCGAAGTGTGCGTCATGGAGAGTCAAGCCTGGGAAGAGCGATGCTGCAGGCTGAAGAAGCTCCACCTGCTTAGCAATGGTGGCGGAGGGTGGGTAACCTGTTCACATCAATACGGCCCTTCGGGCTAATCAGACAAGCGGGGGACCTTCGCCGTGGCACGGCGAAGGTGGTGCGGGGTCTGGCAGGTCGTGGGGCGACGTGCAGTGGCTGCCCTAGGTCGGACTGTGGCTGGGGGAATGGGTGTGTTCGGGGGGTCTTCAGGTGCCGAATGACAGGGAATGAAGGGGTGGAAGTGGCTCAGTGTGATGAGGCGGAGGTTTTGGGTCAGTCGGAGGGTCGTGTGGGGTGGTGGAATGATGGGAGCGAGTCGTCGGAGGTTGGCCGGAGATGGAGAAGGTGAGGGCGATTAGGCGTGGTCGAAGGGTGGTTGAGCAAATTGAAATAGGGAAAAGAAAGAGGGGAGGAAAGGAAAGAACTGTACCTACTTGGAGGGACGAGGGGGGGACGGAGCAGGGCGGTAGTCGTTTCTACTGTCGTCGGAGAAGAAGATGCCCAGAGCAAGGGGGCGGCGGCGAGGAGAGGGCGGGAGAGCGCGTGCTGGGTACGGCGGGACGCGGGAAGAGCAGGCGAAGGTGGCTCTGCTGCTGGTACTGCGGCAGAGTGGCGAGGAGGAGGAGGAAGAACCACCGGAGCTGGAGGGATTCTGCTGGAGTGGGAAGAGAGGAAGGAGGGGGGTGTTTCTCCGTCAGAACCGAGCTCCTGAGTGCGGCAGACGGAGGTGGCTTTTATAGAGGTGAGATCAGAGAGGAGGGCGGAGGGAGGCAACGTGCCTCCCTTGCCGGAGGATGTCGGAGATGGAGACCCATACCTTCCGTGCGTTCGCACGAGAGGTATGGGCAACCGCAGAGATCATGGAGGTGTCCCTGCGATAGCAGACGTCGCAGGGAACCCCCGGTTGTCTTGGCAGAGGGTCTCCCTCACCCTGCGCGGCGCCATGCTCTGCACAAAGTCGCCGGAGCAAGGCGCTGCTCAGGGTTTTGCAGGGAGGACCCAAATGCAAAGATCGAAGAAGACTTAGGGGCCAAAATGTGTGGGTTTCAAAAGTTGAGGGTCAAAAAGTAATGGATGAGGACCAAAATGTAAAGTTGGTCAAGAAGGTCTCTTCTTAGGCTCAAGTTTTTATACATGACTAACTATGACCTAAGGATTCTAATGGTGAATTTTATTTCTAGATTAGACCTTGTTTGACTGGTCAATTTACGTAAAAATACAAATTAAGTCATTAATTGGGCCTGATTCTCAATGTAGGTCAAAATGGGTTCCTAAGGCTAAATTGAAGGTTCTAAACCCTAGATTTTATTTTTATAGGAATTTTAGAGGGTTTATTCAATTTCTTATTTGCCTCGAACCTCGTGAATTGAAGTGGGTTCGTTCTTAGGGTTACAGGATGTCATTTAATTCCTTGGAGTTGCTGTAGCCCTTATTGGATCAATTCAACCCACTTTTCTTCTTAGTAGGTTGGTTTGACCTAAGTTTAGACCCTGAGTTACGCTGTTTTCAGATTGAGTTGGTGAAATTGCATTTTTACCCCTTAGTTCTTATTTTCTTCACAAACTCAGAATCTCTCTGAGTCAAGCCTTTTTATAGTTATGTAGGAGCTTTTTCTTGCAAATCTGGGTTAGATGGTGCTAGTTTAGGGTTTATGACGAGGTTCTCATCAGCTGTTACCTACGAAAACTTGCTAGCCATACCACCCTAGAGAGTTCATTAGCTACCTAATTTCTGTCAAAATCTCCGAGGAGTGAGTCTGTGCAAAAATGTGTGCAGATGCTTAGACTCAAAGTTTTTCTGAGTTAGAGGGTGAGTTGATAAGTCGTATACTTATCACCTTATTTATTAGGTGGATTAGAATAGTTTAAGGTTGCAAGGATTTGAAGCTAAATCCATATTTTAACGGACACCAGGGCTGATTAAGCCTGAAGGCCTGAAAAGTCTATGTGTTTAAGTTCTTTTTATATTATTTTCCACTATTGACAAGTTTCTAATGCCTAAGTTCCTTCCTAAATTCATTTTTTTTTTAAATTTTATTTTATTCAGATTGATTAAATGAGCTCAGGATTGTGGAATTTACCACCCCCCATGCTTAAGTTGGACAATGTCCTCATTGGCAAATACATGGATGCATAGGGGTTCAGGAAGATAGTACTTGAGTGACGTAAAATACCGGATCAGTCTGAATCCTCTGGGTTGCCTCCCAGGAAGCGCTGAGTTTAACGCCTTCAGCTGGGCGGTGCTTTGTGTCATCCCTCAACGAGGGTGACACTCTCCTTTAGGGGAACCTGGGCCAGGAAGTGCTTCAATCTTTGACCATTAACTATAAAAGTGTGCCCGGTGTTAGGATCAATGATTTTAACAGCCCCATTAGAGTAAGGCTTAACCACTCGAAATGGTCCTGTCCATTTGGACCTGAGTTTCCCCGGGAAGAGTTTTAGGCGGGTGTCAAAAAGCCAGACTTGCTGGTTAGACTCAAAGGTTTTTCTATGAATCGGTCAGTCATGGACGGCTTTCATTTTCTCCTTATACAGTCGACTATTTTCAAAGGCGTCCCGACGAATTTCTTCGAGCTAAGATAATTGGAGCATCCTCTGCACATCGGCTAACTGGGAATCCATGTTACATTGCTTGACAGCCCAGTAAGCCCGATGTTCCAATACGACAGGAAGATGGCAGGCTTTGCCAAAGACCAGGCAATAAGGCGACATGCCTATTAGGGTCTTGAAAGTGGTCCTGTATGCCCACAGGGCATCATCTAGTCATGTGGACCGATCTTTCCTGTCAGGTCTCACAGTCTTCTGTTAAATGTTCTTAATTTGTCTATTTGAGACCTCGGTCTGCCCATTTGTTTGTGGATGATACGGGGTAGCAATGCGGTGGTTCACCCCATATTTTCTAAGTAGGGCACGGAATTGGGAATGGATAAAATGGCTTCCACCATCACTGATCATTGCCTTGGGTATTCCAAACCAGGAAAAGATGTACTGGTTAAAAAGTCCACGACAGTCCTGTGATCGCATCGGCGGGTGGCGACGGCTTCAATCCATTTGGAAACATAGTCTACTGAGACTAGGATGTACTCAAAGTTGTTGGATGGTGGAAAGGGGCCCATAAAATCGATACCCCAAACGTCGAAGATTTCGACAATCAAAATGGGCTGGAGGGGCATCATATCTTTCTTGGTCATGGTCCCAAGCATTTGGCAGCGTGAGCAAGTCTTGGCAAAGTTGTGTGCATCCTTAAATAGAGACGGCCAGTAAAATCCAGACTACAGAACCTTTGCAGCTGTTTTCTTTCCAGAGAAGTGGCCTCCACAAGCCTGGTCATGACAGAAGGAAAGCACACTCTGGACTTCGTTCTCATGGATACACCTCTTGATTATCTGGTCGGCGCAGAGGCGAAACAGCATGGGATCATCCCAGAAATAGTGCCTGGCCTCAGCTTAGAACTTGTCCAGTTGCTGTCTGGACCACCTGTGCGGGGTTTGTCCTACAACTAGGTAGTTGACGTAGTCAGCATACCATGGCAGTCTCTTGTCTTGCACAGCCAGAATGTGTTCATCGGGGAAGGCGTCAGATAGAGGTAGGGAGGGTCCAATGTGGTCTGGATGAAGTCTAGACAAGTGGTCAGCCACCACATTCTTCGATCCGGCCTTGTCACGGATTTCTTGGTCAAATTCCTGCAAAAGCAGGATCCATTTGATGAGCCTGGGCTTTGCGTCCTTCTTGGCCAACAGGTGCCGGATGGCTGAATGGTCAGTGTAAATAGTCACGTGGGATCCCAGCAAGTACGATCAGAACTTTTCAAGTCCAAAGACTATAGCGAGCAACTCTTTCTCTGTAACCGTATTATTTCGTTGGGCCTTGTCCAACGTTTTGCTCGCGTAGTAGATCACCATGGGCTTCTTGTCTTGCCTTTGTCCCAGGACAACGCCTATGGCAAAATCTGATGCATCACACATAATCTCAAAGTCCTAGGACCAGTCCGAGGGCTGAAGTACAGGTGCTGTGGAGACAGTCCCGAAGGGTGTGATAAGCCTGGATGCAATCAGAAGACATGTGGAATATGGCGTCGTTGGCTAGAAGGTCGGTCAAGGGTTTGGAAAGCTTGGAAAAGTCTTTAATGAACCTTTGGTAGAAGCCAACATGTCCTAGAAATGAGCGAATCTGTCGGACCGAGCCAGGTGGAGGGAGTTTGGAAATCAAATCAACCTTAGCCCGATCTACCTTAATGCCTTATGGGATACGATGTGACCGAGGATAATTCCTTCTTGAACCATAAAATGGCTCTTTTCTCAACTTAACACCAGATTAACCTCGATACATTATTTCAAGATTTTCTCCAAGTTGCTCAGACAATGGTCGAATGAATTCTTGAATACAAAGAAATCATCCATAAAGACCTCTAAGTATTCACCCACCATTTCTGAAAAAATGGCTAGCATGCAACGCTGGAAGGTCGCAGGTGCGTTGCATAACCCGACGGCATTCGATGGAATGCAAACGTGCCGTACGGGCAAGTGAATGTGGTCTTTTCTTGATCCTCCGGAGCAATTGCAACTTGGTTATATCCTGAATATCCATCCAGGAAGCAAAAATACTTTTGCCCTGCCAATCTTTCAAGGATCTGGTCAATGAATGGCAAGGGGAAGTGGTCCTTCTTAGTGGCTTCATTGAGCTTCCTATAATCAATACACACCCGCCATGCGGTAGTGGTGCGGGTGGGGATGGATTCGCCATAATCATTGGTGACAACGGTGAGCCCAACTTTCTTTGGAACCACTTGAGTGGGGCTCACCCAGGGGCTATCGGAAATAGGATAGATGATGTCAGCGTCAAGCCATTTGATAATTTCTTTCTTAACGACCTCCCGCATGTTTGGGTTTAAACGTCTCTGCATCTGGCGGGAGGGTCGTGCCCCGTCTTCCAGGTAAATCTTATGGGTGCAATAGGTGGGGCTAATTCCTCTTAAGTCAGAAATGGTCCAACCAATGGCGGCCCGATGTTCTGAAAGGGTCGCGGTCAACTTGAGTTCCTGATCCTTGGTTAAATGAGAATTAATAATCACAGGGAAGGTCTGGTCAGGTCCCAGGAAGACATACTTGAGATTCTCGGGCAATGGCTTAAGTTCAGGTGCGGGTGGAACCACAGTTGATGGAAAGGGAAAAGGCGGGAGTTGATCAACATCGATCTCCTCAAATGGCGTTGTGTGATGGTAATCAGCCTTACAGTGGTCCACAGGTAGTGATGGTGATGGGTCAGAACAGTCATTATGGGTTTGGTGGTCTGAGACAGAACTCAGGTTGAGGCATTCCTCGACCAGAGTTTCCATGGGATCATGTTCCTCAACACAATCGCAATCGAAAGACTTTGTTGCCCGGAAGATATCCAATTGCATTTTCCTATCTCTGAAGGCGATTTCCATACCTCCCGTGTCACAATCAATGTTTGCCTTAGCCGTAGCTAAGAAAGGTCTGCCTAAGATTATGGGTGAATTCTATAATTTTTTAGGAACTTCCATGTCGAGAACCAAGAAGTCGACTGGGAAATAGAAGTCCTTGACCCATACAATCACGTCCTCGACAACCCCCTTCGGGGTTTTCATTGATCTATCAGCCAGCTGGATGGTGATAGGTGTTGGTGTTAACTCTCCGAAACCAAATTGGTGGTACAGGGTTGTTGGAATTAGATTGATAGAAGCTCCTTAGTCTAGGAGTGCTCTATGAAATGTCATGTCCCTGATATTGTAAGAAATCAGGGGCGCTCTTGGGTCAGTTCGCTTAAGTGGAAGGTTGCTTGATATTACGGACTTGCTTGTTCGGAGAGCACAACATTCCTAGGTGCTTGAGGTCTTGGCTTACGTTTGGGTGTACAGGCATCCTTTAAAAACTTGGCGTAAGCCGGGATGTGCTTGACAGCTTCGAGGAGCGGAATATTAATCTGTAGTTGCTTAAAGATCTCCAAAAGCTCCTCAGTTTTCACAACATTCTTCTTTTTCTTGATTGTTTCCAAGGCCTCAGGGTAGGGTGTCTGAATGTGGATCGGGTCTAATTCTGGGTCCTTGGTTGGTGCCTCTTCTGAGTTGGGTATTTTAGTGGGTGAAGTCTCGGGGAGAGTCAGCCATTTGGGATCCTGGGTTTTGGTGCCGCTTCTCAAGGTCACTGCATTCACAGAGGCATTGGGGCTATGGGTTGATCCTTGAGAAGACGAGGACAAAGAAGCACCAAACCCAGGGGGTGTTTGTTGGGCTAGCTGGACCATGTGAGCCTACTCGGGATTGCCTTGGAACCCTTATGAATTGGGGCCTCTGTTAATTATGTTTCGCGGGTTCAGTTGTGGCTGGGAAGGTAGGGATCCTTGTTGTTTACAGTCCAAGAGTTGGCTTAACTGTCCCTTTACCAAGGCCATTTCCTCCTGATGTTTCTGGTTCATGTCAGCCATCATCTTTATTAGGGTGTCCATTTGGTTTTGTGGGGGAGGGGCTGCCCTATTCTGATTATATTGGGGTCTAATTGGTGGTCCTTGCTGATAGGGGGCAAGTGTGGCTGTTGGTTTGGTCTGGGCTGATTTTGGAATTGCGATGGTTTCTGGTTTGTCCAACCAAAGTTGGGGTGGTTATGCCAGCCAGTGTTGTAAGTGTTGGAGAAAGGGTTAGGTTTTGTATAACCTTGGACAGCTTGCACATCTTCAAGGATAGCCAATGTTGATGGAAAGGGAAGAGAGTAATTAAGGGTTGAGGGAGCAAAGGTCCCTCCCTAGAAAGTGGTCAGGGGTTGTTCCATTTTCAGTTGGGTTAAGGGCTGGACCATGTCAACATTATGTGCTCCCTTTGCTAGGGAGAAGGTCTGTAAGGGGTTTCTGGTTTGGTTCAGTAGCTCATCAATCTTTTTGTCCACCAATTCTACTCGATCTAGTTTCTTGGCAATGATGTCCATATCAACCATTCCATAATTTTCTTATACCTCATAAATCCCACCACGGGGTTGACTGGATCTGTTGAACTGGGTCATGGAGGCATTGTTGAGCGAATTCTTGCTCATAGACTCAAAGAGCTCAAACACGCTCTCCTCATCCTTGTTCAGGAAGTTCCCCTCGCATGAGGCATCGACGAAGTTCCGTAGGTTGTTGTCCAGACCGTGGTAGAAAATCTGGGCCAATTGCCACCTTGGTACTTCATGGTGTGGGCATTTTCTTAAGAGTTCATTGAATCTTTCCCACGCCTCATGGAACTGTTCCCCACCCTGGAGTGTAAAGGTAGTAATAGCTCTTCTAAGGGCATTGGTCTTTCCTATGGGGAGGAATTTCTTTAAAAATGTATGCCTCAGTTCTTCCCAGGTGGTGATGGGTCTACCTAGGGTTCTAAGCCAATGAGAAGCCTTGTCTCTTAATGAGAAGGGAAACATCTTGATTAGAACAATGTTAAAGCTAATGTTCCTAGGTTTCACAATTCATGCTATGCGGTCGAGATCCTCGAGGTGCTGGAAGGGGTCCTCATTTGAGCTTCCATGAAAGTAGCTCTGGATCAGACTTAAGACATTCAGTTTCAGCTCAAAATCATCTCCCCCTTCGGGGATGTTAAGGTGTGGCTCGACTCTAATAGCGGAGGGGTTATAGAAATCGTGGAGGGGCCTCGGCTGATCCTAAAATGGTGGTACATCGAGTGGTGGTTGCCCTTGTACGCCATGGAAAGGTGGTGGTGGTTATTCTTGTGGGTTCTGTAACCGGTGTATGGCTTGCATGATGGTGTGGATTTGTTGTTGCTGAAGCTGGTGGTTTGAATTAATTTGGGCTTGGATGGTGGCCATTGTGTCTGGTGGGGGTTGATCCTCAGCCTCATCTACCCTATGTTCGGCCATGTTTCTAACAGAATCGCGTCGCCTAGATTCCTGCCCCAAAACAAACAACTTGGGATGCAGTGAGCGTCTCCCGTGCATACACTAGAGAAGAACAGGAGGGGATGCGGAGAGCGACAGATGCGAGAAATGTGTTCAATCAAGCAAACAAGCCTAGTCCTTTTGGGGTATTCCTTAGGAGACCTAGAAATCTCATAAAGGGTGATTAAGTCTGTAAGCATTGGACTCCCCTTCCCAAGGCTAATCTGGCCAGGTTGATTACGAGGGGATTGTAGGGAAGGTTCTTCCTTTGGCTTGCGCCTCCAGTTCCGTAGACCCCACAATCGCGATCATTTGACACTGCCCCGCAGCCTAGTCACCAGATTCTAGCAAGGGAATGAAAGCCAAGTGTCCAGCGAACAAAACCTCGCCTTTCAAGACTTAACTTAGTCTTGCCTAGGGCATGTCTACTCAGTTTTAAAAGGGCTAGGATAGTGCTTGTGCTAGGGTTATGTGACGAGGAGTTGAATAGGGTGGTGTTGGTCGAGCTCGGATAGGTTGTGTTAATATGGTGATTTAATCGTTGAAATGCGTATAGTGGTTAACCTAAATTGGGCCTAACCATCTTTTTACAAAAATTTTTAACCTGACCTACTTGATTTTATCTTGGTCACTTTTAGGCCCAGGGTTAAACTCAAGGAAGCGGGATTAGAGGTGAATAAGTTTCTACGCCTTTCCTACAATGAATCTCTTCCTTTCGTTTATTATGTTTTTGTTGTTTTTCTATTTAAGATTTTTTTCTGATAATTTTTGTCCTTGAGGTACACCCTCAAAATCAGATTCTTGGCTTTGAGCGAAATTAGGGTTTCAAAACTGGCCTTACTATTCGCAAGACTGAGTACCTATAAGTCAAGGATTATCTTTTCTCTTTTGTACATTTTTTTTATTTTTTTAATGGCAGGAAAAAAATATAAATAAGGTAAATATAGTATATATATATATATGTATATATATTATATGTATATAGGGGTGGGGGTGGAGGTGGAATTGGCGTGTAGCACAGTGTCGAGTTGATCGTCGTCTAGGAAGACACAACCAATAGGATGAAGTGCCGCGTAGAGTGTAGGATGGATGGGTGGAAGATGTGTGGGAAGACGCTTTCTGTACGCGTGTATCGGGGAATATCAGCAACTGGTGTAGATATTCCTGCGATACAACGTGTGGTAGGTGATATGAAAAAATATATATATGTAAATATATATCTATATGTATATATATAGATATGGTTATGATTATATATATATATATATATATATATATAGATATAGATATATATATATATAGTAATATATGTATATAGTTATATATATGTGTATATGTATATAGATATATTAGTACAAGTATCTATGTATATATATATGTATGTATGTATAGTTATAGATATACATGTATATATGTATATATGTATAAATATATGTGTGTATATATGTATAGATATATATATGTATATATACCTATACTTAGTTGTATGGGTAAGAATATATGTATATATATATATATATGTATATATGTATATATACTTATATATAATTGTATAGGTACTAATATGTATATATATATAAATATATATAGGTATATATATATAAGTGTGTATATAGGCATGTATAAGTGAGAGTGTGTGTGTGTATGTGTCTGCGGGAGGGAGTGAGAGAGTGCTGTGAGAGAGAGAGAGAGATCGTCTGCTGGAAGAAGAGGCACGGTGAGTTAAGCCATCTGGATGCAGCGGCCGACGTCTGGTGGTCCACGCGTAGGCGCAGGCGTGTAGGCGCACGAAGGCATGCGCGCACACTGGAGGGAGCGGGCGCGAGGGAGGGACTGCAGCAAAGAGCGCTGCGGACCGCAGCGCACTGCACTGTGCACTGAAGGGGATGTCGGCGAAGAAGCGGGCGATGGGAGAGACGCGGGCGCAGATGGGTGCTGGCGTTGGCGTACGCGGGAGTGGGCGCATGGACGGGCTGGCGACGGTTGCAGAGCGGAGAGAGAGTGCCTGGTGACCGGATAAGTGAGAAACTTTTCGGTCACAGCAATGTAGTAGTGTGAGATCGCGGCTACAGTGCAAGGGCATAAAGTTGACCGACTGGCATGCGAGAAATCGGCTGGGATGCGGGTGGGGATTTACGACAGGGCACGCGGAGTGGGGCAAGGGCGACCTGTTGGCGCACGTAGAGCACGCGGAACAGGTGCCTGAGGCACGTGGCGGCCTGCACTACTGCTGGCTGCTGCTGCTTCTGCTTGAGCTTCCGAGCATGAAGCTCCTGTCAATGGCGACGATGGGTTGGAAGGACAACAACAGAGAGATGAACCACCACGCCCACCAGCTCTTTGATGAGCTAGGCGGTGGTGGGACTCACAGTGATAGTCGTGTACCGCTGTGAGCTGCACCTGCCCGCAGCGTAGCTCCTCAGGAGGAAGAGAGGCTGCGTATGGAGGGGAGAGGAAAGAAGATGGCCTGCAGAGGGAAAGCTACTGTGTGTGTTGGACTTTTTTGTGTTGGACCAGGCTCCCCGCAAAGAAGATAGCCATGCTCTTTTTAAAGAGGGTGGAGGCAAGCACAGTCATGCCTTGGGCTATGCATGGCTGTGCAGGGCAAGCTGGCGTAGAGAGTGGCGCGAAGAGCACGCCATGCCCTGCAGCCGCGGAGAAGAAATTCAAAGCCAAAATGAAAATAAAAATAATGATGGTGAATTTGCGAGGCAGCACTTTAGGAATACGTAAATTTCAAGGCCATTTTATTCACTCTCCTCCCCTCTCAAATAAATGCATGCATGCGTTTATTTTTACAAATGCGACTGTGGCTACCTAATATGCACTGGCAATGCTAGGAAATAGCACAAGATGGCACAATTGTAGGTGTATTTTTGCTGTGCAATCATACCCCCATGCCTATATTTTACTAGTCCTTAGCAAAACATTTTTGTATTGTATTTAGAAATGATCTTAAGCTGAAGATTTTCTTCAGAGGCGACATAGGTGTGTTTATTTGTTGGATATTGTGAGAACCAATTGCAGAGAAGACTACCAGTACTTTAAGTCTTATGTGACATAGACCATCTCTCGACTAACCTGGACTCTTGATATTTAAACCCTAAGTACGATTTCCAGGACTCTGGAGGCTTTTGCCATACTCGAGAGCTCAAGAGATTATGGCTTGTGCTTAGTGAAGGATCAAGATTGACTAAATGAACATTAAGACTCAATCCCAAGGTTTCACGAATTTTTAAGTGCAGGTTGGTCCCAGTTTTAGCTTGTGTCTTCGGATTAACCCTTAAACGGATGACGGAAAGCACAACTCTCATTTTATTACATTTGTGGCTCAAAGAAAATAGGGTATTTGTAACTTGCCCTGAAGAACTTTTGTAGGGAGAAGACATTTGTGAGATATGCTGACTTATTTGCATCTTTTTTTTTTTTTGAAACACGTGTCAGTATATCTCTTACAACATTATTTGGAGGAGCACACTTTTCTTTTGGTGGGAGAGTTTCTTTTTGGTGGAAAGAGTCTCTCCTAAACACAAGACTAAAGCCTGGGATAAAAAGTCTACCTGTGCGCACAGGTAAGGACTCCACCTTCCCTAATGAACACTAGGGTTGGATCTTATGTTCACCTTGTAGTTCCCTACTCGGAGGGGGTGAGATCAGCGTGATGTAAAAAATGCGGAATTGAAAAAATACCAATCTCACAAAATAGACAAACATACAAAGTACACAATTATTTTTAGGTGGAAACCCAAACCGGGTGAAAACCACCACCTAACCCTCTCGAATTAGGATTTTCCGATCAACCAAGTTGATCAAATCCACTAAACGAATCACTTAAACGAGGGTGATTCAACCTCAATTACAACCACGCTACAAGTGCGAGGGTAGCGTTCCTCAACCCCTTCTCTTCATGAGAAGGATTTTGTCCCACGAAGGAGACGGGAATTCGCAAAACGAATACCCAACCAAATAACAAAGTAAAATAACAAATATAGTCCTATAGAGCCAACAAAGATTTAAAACCTAGCTTCTATAGGAATTAGGAAACTCCCCTTTGCAAGGAGTGCGTCGAATCGATGACGTGGGTGCGTGAGCCACGCGACGGCGCAACGTCGCTCTGGGGAACTATGGCGGGAGAGCGGGTGCACAAAGGCTTGATGCTCTCAAGATGTAGAACTTGAGCTTTGGAGAGCAAGAGCTTCTCTAGGACACAAAAGAGTAGAAAGTATGTTGCTTGGGTGTGTCTTGTGTCTCTTGGTGTGTCTTGGTGTATCTAGGTGTGCAAGAGGTTCCTCTCTATTTATAGAGGCCTTAGGAAAGCTTTGGAAGGCTTTGGAAAGCTTCCATAACCGTTGGGAGCAAAGCCCAAGAGAATTAGGCCGAAATCAGGAACAATGATTGCACTGACAGGGTTATCAGACATCTGATCCTGGCATCAGACATCTAGAAGATCACTTTAAGACGTCTGAAAATAAGGTCAGACGTCTGATTTTGGGCAGGTCTCATCCTGACTTGAATTAGATCTAAACAGGGTTCTAGCGCAAGTCCATCAGACGACATACAGGACGTCTGGCACTATGTCTGGACGTCTGGAAACCTACTTTTTCGTGGGAATGGATTTCCAAGAGAGTGCAATGGCTAGAAAATCTTAGAGTAGAGATTTTGGGTCAGCCGAGGCAAAACGGTCATTTATCAGACATCTGGAAAGGCCTAAGGACGTCTGATAAGGCTCTAACGGTCATATCCTTGAGTGTTTGCTGAGTCAGCCAACGGTCCACTACTTGGACATCTGGCAAAGTCATCTGACGTCTTCTAAGATGTCTGGTCTAAGGTCTGGACGTCTGATTTCATCAGATAGAACAACAAGTCCAGCCTAAATGTTATCAGACGTCTGAATCAACAGTCAGATGTCTTAAAACACATTATCAGACATCTGATCTTAGAATTAGACGTCTGGAAATGCTGTTTGAACCCTATATTGGTTTTCTAAGTTTTCTACAGAAAACCTAAGTATCCTAGGGTTGTGCCGGTGTTCCTAGGACTACTATTAGGGTACTTTGAGGCTTTTTAACATGAATCTAAGTAACAAAAATAAAGAGCAACAAAAGAGACGAAAAATACAAAGAGTACAAGAGAAGGAAATCTATCCTATTCTTCATCTCCTTCCTTCTTCAAGCCATCGCTCCTCGCGAATCTCCTCTGTTCTCCATCAAGCTCCTCCAATCCATCCTGGATGCGAGCTCGAACTCCGTCTGGTCACGTCTCCATTTGCAATTTACCTGAAATCTAAGACTCCAAGTGCAAATGTTAAATGACACGTGTTTTGTTATCATCAAAACAAACGATCGTGGTGCTCTAGCACCAACACACCTGATCTTTCTTGATATGTGTAGTGTGAACCAAGATTACTTAGGCTCTTGAGTAGAAGCAAACCAACGAATCTTGTACTGGTGTCTCAGGTACAAGAATACGTCCTTAGTTAGGAGAGATTCCGATCTATCTTGTCAATGCTCAAGTGAATTAAGCCAAGCCTGAGCAAATCAAGCTTCTATGGCCTGGAAAGTCTATCTTGTCAATGCTCAAGTGAATTAAGCTGAGACTGAGCGAATCAAGCTTCTATGGCCTGGAAAGTCTTCAAAACAGTGATTGAATATCCATAAACACTTATTGTATTTTTGTTTCAGCCTTTAGATCATTACTAAACACCTTTTTTTTTTTTACATATTTATAGATAGATGGAGACTTCATGATACCCTAAAATATCCAGATCCTATGGATGCCTATCCACCCCCCCCATGCCAAATGCGTGGATTATAATCGAGTGGATATAATATGGTCAGCACGGCGTGTGGGAATAGCCTTGATCCATTTTGAAACATAGTCAACAACCACGAGAATGAATTCGAAGCCGTTGGAAGGAGGAAAGGGACCCATGCAATCAATTCCCCAAATGTTGAAGATTTCCACAGCTGGGATGGGTTGTAAGGGCATCCTGTCACGACGTGACATTGACCCTAACGACTGGCACCTAGTGCAATGTTTGGCATAATTGTGTGCATCCTGGTGAAGGGAGGGCCAAAAGAAATTGCACTGCAACACCTTGGCTGTAGTTTTCCTCCCAAAGAAATGGCCTCCGTAGGCCTGATCGTGGCAGAAGGATAGCACACTAGGGAATTCGCTGTCAGGAATACAGTGACGGATGATTTTATCAGCACCTATTTGAAAAAGAAGTGGATTATCCTAGAAATAATACTTTGCTTCTGCCATGAGGCGCTCGCGCTGGTTTTTAGGCCAGTCACATGGAAGGGATCCAGATGCAAGGTAATTGGCAATGTCGGCATACCAAGGTCCACTTGCCACATTAATTGCCAATAGGTGCTCATCAGGAAAAATCTCATTAATCGGTAGAGTAAGTCTAATATAGTCAGGGTCCAGTCTGGAAAGATGATCAGCCACAACATTCTGGGCTCCGGCCTTATCGCGGATCTCAATGTCAAATTCTTGGAGCAGAAGGATCCAACGAATCAATCTAGACTTAGCATCCTTCTTATGCATGAGATGGCGAATGGCTGCGTGATCAGTGAAAACAATAACATGTGAGCCTAGAAGGTAAGAGAGGAATTTCTCTAGCATAAAGACGACCGCCAGTAGTTCTTTCTCAGTGGTAGTATAATTATGCTGGGCCTCGTCCAACGTCTTACTGGTGTAGTACACCACGAAGGGGTGTCTATCGCGTCTTTGTCCCAGGATGGCTCTGACTGCAAGGTCGGAAGCGTCACACATGAGTTCAAAGTCGAGGGACCAATCAGGTGGCTGGAGGATAGGGGCCTTGGTGACAGCATTACGCAACTACGTGAATGCTTGTATGCATTCGGGGCCCATATCGAAGGGTACGTCAGTCGATAGGAGATGAGTTAAAGGTCGAGAAATCTTGGAGAAATCTTTGATGAATCTCCTATAGAAACTGACGTGTCCCAGGAGGGAGCGGATTTGTTTGACAGAGCCAGGCACAGGTAAATCAGCAATTACATCAAGCTTAGCTCTGTCAACCTCGATACCCCTGTCGAAGATGATTTGCACCGAGAACAATTCCATCGTGTACCATAAAATGACTTCTTTCCCAAGAAAGCACGAGGTTTACATTAATACATCTCCTAAGGATACGGGTCAGGTTGGCAAGACAGTCATCGAAAGATGGTCCAAAGACCGAAAAGTCATCCATGAAGACCTCGAGAAAGTCACCCACCATGTCATAAAATATTTCCAGCATACATCTCTGGAAAGTTGCTGGCATTTTACAAAGTCTGAACGGCATCCTTTGAAACGCAAAGGTGTCGAAGGGGCAGGTAAAGGTGGTTTTCTCTTGGTCTCGGGGGTCAATTGCCACCTGGTTATATCCTGAGAATCCATCCAGGAAACAGAAAAATTTATTACCCGCTAACCGCTCTAGGATTTGGTCAATGAAAGGTAGCGGAAAGTGATCTTTCTTAGTTGCAACATTGAGTTTCCTATAATCTACACACACTCTCCAAGATGTAGGAGTGCATGTAGGGATGGATTCACCCTTGTCATTGACACGGATGGTGAGTCCTGCCTTTTTGGGTACGACGTGAATCGAGCTCACCTAAGGGCTATCCTTGATCGGGTAGATTATACCCGCATCCAGCCACTTAATAATTTCCTTTTTAACGACCTCCCGCATGTTAGGGTTGAGACGTCACTGCATCTCACGGGAAGGTCGAGCCTCCTCCTCCGTATATATACGGTGAGTGCAGTAGGAGGGGCTAATGCCAGTTAAGTCTGATAAAGACCATCCAATGGCTGCCTTGTGTTCCATAAGGACCTTCGTTAGTTTGCACTCTTGCTCCCTGGTCAATTTTGAACTGATGATTACAAGGAGCATTTCATTTGGTCCAAAGAAAACATACTTAAGTGTACTAGGCAGCTCTTTCAACTCGGGAGTGGATGGTGAACGATCTGGCATTTCTTGGGATGAGAGTGTCCCAGGCAGATCGGAAAACAAGTCGGGAGGAAGAAGTTGGCCCTCAGATCGGCCAAGAAGAGGGGCTTCTTGGAAAGATGGATCCAAAAAGGAATAACCCCAGTGAGTAGTATATGGGCTCAAGGTCCCAGTGTGGAGTTGCAACTCCGCCTGATTTGGTGGAAAAGAAAGGGCAATCCAATTTTCAAGAGTGTGGACCGGCGGTGAGTAGCCCGGATATGACTCAGTCCACGAGGTATGGGAAGCGGAGAAAACCTCGTCAAAAGTCTGACCAGGAGAAGGTACGGGAATAGGGAGGGATGGGGGAACGTCACAATATGTGTCGGTCAGGCAATCATCAGTGTTTAAAGGTAATCCGCAGCAGTCAGAATAGGTCCCAATTAGTCTGATATACGCGCTGACGGCTATGTCCTCGTCAGACGTGTCATCCTCGTTGCAATCGCAATCAAAGTTCTTAGCTGCCTTGAAGATGTTAAGCTTGAGCTTCTCAAATCCAACAGCAATCTCAATACAGCCCGACTCGCAGTCGATATGGGCGCTTCCTGTGGCCAAGAAAGGTCGACCAAGGATGATTGGACAATCAGAAAGTGAGCTAGGAACTTCCATATCTAAAACAAGAAAGTCAACAGGAAAACATAGACTGTTGACCGTAACCACCACGTCTTCCACCACACCCTTCGGAATTTTGACAGAGTGATCTACCAACTGTAACGTGACAGGGGTGGGTTTCAGATTTCCCAAGGAAAATTTTTTGAGAATGATGGTTGGTATAAGATTGATGGAAGATCCTAGATCAAGCAGGGCACGGTCAAAATTGCAGCCTTGGATGCTACAGGAAATAAGCGGTGTGCCCGGATCTTTCTGCTTCGGTGGTAGATTTGACAGTATAGCAAAACTCGCATGAGGTGAGAGAACTACCGGATTCTTAGTTTTCTTTGACTGTCGCCTGGGTGTTGTGTAGTCTTTGAAGAATTGGGCGACAGTAGGTATGTGGTCGATAGCCTCGAGCAGGGGTACCTTGATTTCAACATCCCTGAACAAATTACGCAGGTTATCAAAGGCCTGCGTATCCTTCTTCTTGCCTTTTGGCTCCCTCAGTAGAGCCTCAGAGAATGGGACTGATTCTGGCACCAATTTGGGTGTATCGTCCTCTCGCGAATGCGGCGCGCATTTCGAATGAGAGGGCGATGAAGAAGACGGGCCAGGATTAGGTTGAGGCGGATCAACGGTCTGCTTGCCACTCCTCGTAGTGATCGCATTGGACGATGCAGGTCCAGTGGGATCATAAGGCGGAGGAGGGTTCGCAATAGGGACATAAGAGTGAGGTGCTGTAGCGGGATTAGCCTGAAATCACGGTGGAATGCTCGGAGCCTGTAGAATCTGATGAACCTGCCCCTGAGAAGGTCGTGCCTATGGTTGAGGACCATGGGGTACGAAATTTCACGGGTTGGGAACAGGTTGGGCTGGAAGAGTGCCCTGAGATCAAGTCGCCATGCGTAGTTGACTGATCTCAGCATTCTACTACGCCAATTGGTGCTGAAGAGAGGTCATGTTCTCTTCATGGCGCTTTGACATTTCCGTCATCATTCGCATCAATTTGTCAAGAGGACTTGATTCGTGTTCTGTTTGCGGTACGTAAGGATCCGATGGCGGATTCGCCATAGGATTAGACTAGGCCCTTGGGATGACGGGTGCGGACGGTTGCATTGGTCCACCCGTGGGGTTTTGGTGTTGTGGGTTGTTGAACCATGCCAAGTTTGGATGATTTCGCCACCTTGGGTTATAAGTGGCAGAGAACGGGTAGTTCCCCAGGGCGCAAGCGTCTTCTAAACCAGAAGATGCGTCCGCATGCAAATATGCTTCCGAGCTCACGGAGGCTTGGTCCTCCGTGTCAAAATACTGGCTTGCAGAAGCCAGATCCACATGACTTATCGAATCGCTTGGTGCGACACTCGGTAAGGAAGGTCTTACGGGGTTTCTCAGGATAAGCCTGGTGTTGGAAGAATTGGGATTGTAATGAAGTGGTGAGGTGGGGGTGTTTGCCATAGAACGGGCGGGGTTGGCAAGAAGCTTGTCTAGCTTCTTGTGCACGATGGAGACTTCACCCAATTTCTGTGCGATAAGACTGAGATTTGTGGATGATTGGGAGGGTCCCGTGTCAACTTCGTGGACATTACGGGGCAGGCTGGTACTATTAAAGGCGACAATGGAGGCATTGTTCATTGAGTTTTCGCTCATATTTTCAAATAATTCGAATGCTTCATTCTCGTCTTTATTAATGAAATTCCCTCCGTAGGAAGCGTCTGTATTCTGCTTCAAAGTCTCATTTAGCCCATAGTAGAAAATCTGGGCTATATGCCACTTAGGCAGACCGTGGTGCGGACACTTCCTGAGGAGGTCATTATATCTCTCCTATGCCTCATGAAACTGTTCGCCGTTTTGTTGCGTAAATGAAGTGATAGCACGGTGAAGCACATTGGTTCGCCCGATTGGGAAGAACTTCTTGAGAAACGCTGTTCGCATCTCTTCCCAAGAGTGGATGGTTGTCCCAAGGGTGCGTAACCATTGCGACGCTTTATCCCGCAATGAAAACGGGAACATTTTCATGAGGACTATAGGTAACCCGATATTTCTTGGTTTAATTGTTTCAGCCAATCGGGTTAGGTCTTCCAAGTGGAGAAAAGGATCTTCACTTGCAAGACCATGGAAGTGAAAATTTATCAGGCCAATTATGTTTGGTTTTAATTCAAAGTCGTCCCCGCCCATGGGGACCCGAATTTGTCCTATGGTCTCTGTAGCAGCGGGATTCTGATAGGAGTTAAGAGACCTAGGCTCCTCCTGTTTGGGAGGGTTCTACATTTCCTCCAATGTTTCCCTAATGGCTTTAATTTGTTCATTATACATTTCCATTTGGGCTTGGAGGCAGGTTATGGGATCCAAGGCTCCACCACCTGGTGGGTTTTGAGGGCAGTTTCCTCCCTCGGGATTTGGGGGTGGGCATGCAGCCATGTTTGTGGAGGAGGACGATTCGGCTTCTTTTCTAAATTTATCAGACAATTCACACAGTTCAGGGTTTTGTGACCTCCTCCCAAACATGCACTACCGCAGGAAGAATTGGGGGGATACGATGGGAAAAGAGATGAGAGAAATGACGCTGCAAAGGTACACTTGATGACAAATCAATACAATCAAATCCTAACCTCTACAGTGTGCCCTTAGACCTAAAGATCTAAGTTATCTACTATCATGACCTACGGAATCGAATGCGAGCATCGCAGAACCACCGGGCCATATTGAAAGGCCGTTTGCCCCAGTCTTAGACACTCGATAGCACGCGGGAACCCTCACCAGCACGTAGGCGCTACACGCAGGTAGTTAGACCTCCAATCCTTAATAAGGGTCAAGTTGCTACTAGTTTTAGTTAGAGGCTTAGGATCAAGTGCTTCTGGAATGTGATGGGCATTATTTACGGGTAATGCCCAAGTGATTGATTTTATAAAGTGTGTAAACCAAGCATGCAACGGGGAAATCTCCCCAAATTGAAGTTTTAATTGGTGAATGGTTTTTAGAGTTTTAGCCTTAAGTAGTATGGATTTTAGGATTTCTCTGAATTACCAATTCAACCAATCTTCGGGTTTTGAGAGAATACCAGTTTTCTTCTAAGCCCAACAAACCCTTCTTCAATGTCAATTAGTTAATGCATGCTAAAATGTAATGGGCTTCCCTAGATGGAGATTTCTATGTGTGGATGCATGAGTCAATTTTAGATTAATGTGAAAGGGAGCCAAAGCACTTCAATTCAAGTGCTCCCAATCACCAGAATGATGTTCCACACACAATGCTCAACCATAAGATAAAGAAAATCAATTTGTTGGGGTTGAAGTATTCGGGATCGAATCTTAGGCACGTGAAAGGTCGTGGTGGGGTTGGAATCAGCTCAATTCCAAGTCTCTCCACCAAAAAGGTGATCTCGAATTGCAGATAAATGAGGCAAAGAGGGATGATCTCGAATTGCAGATAAATGAGGGAAAGAGGGATGGCAATCAATCTATTTATCTTTGCCTCCAAGAATACTTCACACAGCAAAAGATTCAAGATTCAAGATTCTTGAATTTTCGCTATGCGAAGTTAGGCAGGAAATCCCAGGGCGGTGGGAGTGATGGCAACCAATCAAACAAGTGATTTTTAATCCACTCGCCCCAAGAGATCCCAAAAAGTATTTGTTTTTTTTATCAAGGTGACAAGTTGACCTAAGTTGCTAAGATAGAAAGACCTACCTATTCAGCAATGTGGGCGAAGCTCCAGTGTGGTGCCAGCGACTTCACGCTCTCATTCCTGCCTTGGATCTACTCACGTCTCCTACTTCGTCTACCTGCCTTCTCCTTGCAACTGGTTCACCTGTACACCAACAAATAGAAACACCCGTGAAGAGAAGGGTGTGACAAGAGAGAAATTAAAGGAATGGAGTATAAACATACCTGAATGCGTACTTTCCTGGCAATGGTGCCAGAAAAAGAGTGGTCAAGCTCGGATAGGTTGTGTTAATATGGTGATTTAATCGTTGAAATGCGTGTAGTGGTTAACCTAAATCAGGCCTAACCGTCTTTTTACAAAAATTTTTAACCTGGACTACTTGATTTTATCTTGGTCACTTTTAGGCCCAGGGTTAAACTCAAGGAAGCGGGATTAGAGGTGAATAAGTTTCTACGCCTTTCCTACAATGAATCTCTTCCTTTCGTTTATTATGTTTTTGGTGTTTTTCTATTTAAGATTTTTTTCTGATAATTTTTGTCCTTGAGGTACACCCTCAAAATCAGATTCTTGGCTTTGAGCGAAATTAGGGTTTCAAAACTGGTCTTGCTATTCGCAAGACTGAGTACCTGCAAGTCAAGGATTATCTTTTCTCTTTTGTATATTTTTTTTATCTTTTTAATGGTAGGAAAGAGAAATAGAAATAAGGTAAATATAGTATATATACATGTATATATATTATATGTATATAGGGGTGGGGGTGGAGGTGGAATTGGCGTGTAGCACGGTGTCGAGTTGATCGTCGTCTAGGAAGACGCAACCAACAGGACGAAGTGTCACGTGGAGTGTAGGATGGATGGGTGGAAGATGTGTGCGAAGACACTTTCTGTATGCGTGTATCAGGGAATATCAGCAGCTGATGCAGATATTCCCACGATACAACGTGTGGTAGGTGATATGAAAAAATATATATATGTAAATATATATCTATATGTATATATATAGATATGGTTATGATTATATAGGTGTATATGTAGTTATATATGTATATATATATATATGTAAATATATATATATATATATGTATGTATGTATGTATAGTTATAGATATATATGTATAAATATATGTGTATATATATGTATATATACTTATACTTAGTTGTATGGGTAAGAATATATGTATAGATATATATATATTTATACGTATATAAATATATGTATATATGTAAATATATATATATATATATATATATATATATATATATGTGTGTGTGTGTGTGTGTGTGTGTGTTTATGTATGTATGTATATATGTATATATACTTATAATTGTATAGGTACTAATATGTATATATATATATAAATATATATAGGTATATATATATACATAAGTGTGTATATAGGTGTGTACAAGTGAGAGAGTGTGTGTACGAGAGTGTGTGTGTGTGTGTATGTGTCTGCGGGAGGGTGTGAGAGAGTGCTGTGAGAGAGAGAGATCGTCTGCTGGAAGAAGAGGTGCGGTGAGTTAAGCCGTTTGGATGCAGCGGCCGACGTCTGGAGGTCCATATGCAAGCGTAGGCGCGTAGGTGCACGAAGGTGCGCGCGCACGCTGGAGGGAGCAGGCACGAGGGAGGGACTACAGCAAAGCTCGCTGCGGACCGCAGCGCACCGCGTTGTGTGCTGAAGGGGATGTTGGTGAAGAAGTGGGCGCTGGGAGAGGCGCGGGTGCAGATGGGTGCTGGCGTTGGCGTACGCGGGAGCAGGAGCGCGGACGGGCTGGCGACGGTTGTAGTGCGGAGAGAGAGTGCCTGGTGACCGGATAAGTGAGAAACTTTCCGGTCACCGCACTGTAGCAGTGTGAGATCGTGACTACAGTGCAAGGGCAAAAAGTTGACCGGTTGGCGCTCGAGAAACCGACTGGGCCGCGGGCGGGGATTTGCGACAGGGCGCGTGGAGAGGGGCGAGGGTGACCTGCTAGCACGCGTAGAGGACACGGAACAGGTGCCTGAGGTGCATGGCGGCCTGCGCTTCTACTGGCTGCCGCTGCTTCTGCTTGAGCTTCTGAGCTTGAAGCTCCTGTTAATGGCGGCGATGGGTTGGAACGACGAAAACAGAGAGATGAACCACCACGCCCACAGGCTCTTTGATGAGCTGGGCAGTGGTGGGACTCACAGTGGTAGTCGTGTACCACTGTGAGCTGCTCCTGCCCGCAGCGTAGCTCGTTAGGAGGAAGAGAGGTTGCGTATGGAGGGGAGAGGGGAGAAGACGGCCTGGAGAGGGAAAGCTGCTGTGTGTGTTGGATTTTTTTGTGTTGGACTAGGCTCCCTGCAAAGAAGATAGCCGTGCCCTTTTTAAAGAGGATGGAGGCAAGCACAGCCATGCCTTGGGCTATGCATGGCTGTGCATGGCTGTGTAGGGCAAGCTGGCGTAGAGAGTGGCGTGAAGAGCACGCCATGCCCTGCAGCCGTGGAGAAGAAATTCAAAGCCAAAATGAAAATAAAAATAAAGATGGTGAATTTGCGAGGCAGCACTTGAGGAATACGTAATTTTCAAGGCCATTTTATTCACTCTCCTCCCCTCTCAAATAAATGCATGCATGCGTTTATTTTTACAAATGCGACTATGGCTACCTAATATGCACTGGCAATGCTAGGAAATAGCACAAGATAGCACAATTGTAGGTGTATTTTTGCTGTGCAATCAGGTGCCTCTTAATTTTCCACTTTCAATATGTGTGCTTTTATCAAAGCATGGTTTTCAAGCAAGGATTAAGATGTGGTGTCTTTTAGTGTTTCATCCTTACTTTAGTGTCTTTTAGGGTTGACGTGTCTTAATGTTTTCAGACAAGTTTCAATGGGCACGTCAAGTTCTGCACACAATTCGGTGAAAGTAGATTTCCTTTTATTCTGTAGAGGCTCTAAAATCCTAATGTACTCATCCTAATGATCATGCAGCTTCTATTAGATGAGTCGATTTTAGGGTTGAGTGGTTCAGCCCAAGTCAACTCACGGTGGCTTCGCAAACACCACTCAAAAAGAGAAAGAACACTCCAAGAATTTATTCAGAATGTTAGAGTGTACATTTTTTTTTGTGGGGTGATGTGTTAAGGATGTGGGTCAAGCAATCATACACCACGCCAATTTTTTCAATTTTTACAAATTTTTTTTTAGTTTTTCACGTAAGCAAACAATCATGAGTGAAGAATTACTCACTATCGGTCCTTGTTGCGCCTACTCCCTTGTTACCGTCGTGGGATGCGTCGCTTCGCCGTCCAAGCGCCGAATTCCTGCAAGCATCAAGTAATAAGGAAAACAGGGCATTAGACGATGTGAGAATGGATGTGGAATGGAAGTGATAAAACAAATCCGTTGCCTCCCCAGCAACGACGCCAAAAACTGACTTATGCTCATGCATGTGTATTAAGAAGTATTGTTATAGTCGCACTTGCAATGCCGATTTTAAAGTAAAGAAATGGAGGTGAGTTCGAGTGTCGGTCTCAGGGAGGCGTGAAAATCGGATTTTGCTTATCACTTGTCACAGAAATCGCGGAGGTTTGCTTGCGAAAGGTGCGGTTGAAAAGTGAGAGAGAGAGAGATTAGGGTTAGAGTCGTTTCTTTCTTGATCATGCAACTTGAATAGGAAACAAAGTAAACAACTGAACGGAAAATAACTTCATTAATCATGCAGCTTTAGTTCATAAATTACAACATTAGATACATGGTTAAACATAAGTAAAGGAAAGCTTAAAAGAGAGGAAGAGAGAGAGGGGGAGAGCGGCGAGGCAGCCATGGCGGTGGAGAAGGTTCTGTCGGCAGCTCGTCGTCCCCGACGATTACAAGAGGGCCTAAAGCTAGCTAAGAGAGGGGTAGAGTAGTTACAAGGGAAGTGAATGCCTTGAATGAGTGGTTGGAGGGGGTTTAAATAGGGAGAAGGGCTTTCTAAAAGAAGGGGTTTTAGCGACGTCCGGGATGTCGCTAAAACCCTTCCAAAGGCATTGGTGAAGCCCCCCAGCCCGCCGATCACACGCTTGCACCGTTCTTCTTCGCGCCCGATCCGTGGCCACTGCGTAAGAGCCGTCCGATCGAAGATCGGACGGCTGAGATCCTCCCTCGGGCGTGCTTGGATAGCGCCTCGGGCGCGCGTGTGTCGTCGCCCGGTGTGCACGTGCGCATGGGCGCTCGCTGTCTGAGGGCGCGCCATGTGGCGCTATCTCGGCCGCCTGCTGTTGATTGGGAGGCCTAATTTTTCCACACGCCTCTTCATCTTCATTTTCTCGCACCACGCAGCTCGAACCTGCGTCGTGTGCATGCGGACGTGCTCGAAAACCACTGCGCCATGCCCGCTACTTTGTCGCGGTGATAGCGGCGGGCGCGCGGTTCTCAACCGTCCGATCGAAGATCGACAGCCAAGATTTGATCTCCAGCTGAAGGAGGAAGCGGCGTGCAGTGAGCAGGGGGCGATGTGACGCAACGAGGGCCGTTGATCATCAGATCAACGGTCAGATCTTCTTGGGCCCATTGTAGGAGCTCTGGATCTCGGATTTGGCTGATCTTGAGTCTGTTGGACTCTGTTCGTCATTCTGAATCCATCCGTGTGGTTCGATTGCTCATTTGAGGCTTGCTTTGATAGGTGCTTACACAAATGGCCATTAATACAATTTTATAAGCAATTTTGGTATATGATGCATGCAATGCTCCCATTCTACTTATGTTGTGCCTTTTATTCTTAAGATGGGCCTTATTTAACAGAATTATCACCCCCATATGCAGTGTTATCAGGCCCGCACCCAACAAGTTGTCAAGGTCATTTTTTCTCGATTAGACTCGTGTTTAGGCTTAGGTCGTTAGAAATTGTAGTGACCTGAGCCTAGACCAAGTCTAATTGAGAAAAAATGACCTCGACAACTTTTTGTGTATGGATTCCATAAACCCAAACAACCACTCAAAATGCTTAAGCCCAAGTTGTCAAATTGTAATTCTCAATCATTTATATCCCACTGCACACTTTCATGAGTTTACATTGTAGGATTATCTTTGGGGTTGTTACAACCTCCACTTAAAATCTTGACGTTCTCGTCAGGGTTCAATCAAACAATGTACTCTCGATAGTAGTGGTGGCTCCACCTCATGGCGTACTCTTTGGCTACCTTAAGGGTAGCCCTTTCCTCCTACTAGAGGGAGTTTGGCTCTGATACCAATTGTAACGACTTGAGCCTAGACCCAAGTCTGATTGAGAAAAACTGATCTTGAGAACTTGTTGAGTATGGATCTCACAAATGCAAACAACAACTCAAAATGCTTAAGTCCAAGTTATCAAATAGTAATTCTCAATCATTTATATCCTACTACTCACTTTTATAAGTTTATGATGTGGGACTATCTTTGGGGGTGTTACAAATGGCTTCTCTCAAAGACTTACGACCTAAACCTGGGATAAGGCAAGATTGTTTCTTTTCATTCTTGTTGCTAAGTTATATTTTAGACTTACTGATATAATTGTTAGAATTTTACTATTAAGAGAATTAAACTTGTTCTTTCTACTCTTATGATTAATCTTTTTTCTCAATCCGATGACACTATTTGGTGTTATAGCACTACAACAAAAAAGACATAAGGTGACGTTTATTTAACGTCACCATAAGTGAAATAAATGTTCCCATAAGTTTTGTTCGATCTTATAAAAATGTCACCATAAACATCCTTTAGGTGCGTCGTCTTAGGTTTATATTGACGTCAAAAATCAAACGTCACCTAAAAGAATTCTATTGACGTTAAATAAATGTCACCTATAACATCTAAGGTGACACTTAAATGTCTTTTAAAAGTCTCACCACGTAACCAAATCTATGCAAATGTCATCTTAGATATCTTTCAATGATGTTAAAACGTCACCAAAGAAGAACTACGGAAACGTTTAAACGTTACCATATTTTACGTAAGATAACATTTAAACGTCACATTAAATAATTTTGAAGACATTTAAATGTCGCTTTAACTTTTCCTTAAGTTTTTATAAAATCTTTAGCAACGTTTAAATGTCTCCTTATGTATCCTACCGTAATGTTTAAACGTTACTTTAGATTACCTTTAAAGATGTTTAAACATCCTCTTACATATTCTATATTGACGTTTAAATATTACCTCATGCATCTTTTGAAGACACTTAAATATCATGGTATATCCCTTTTAGTGACATTAAAATGTCACCTTATTTATCCTATTATGATGGTTAAGTGTCATTTTAGATAACGTCCATTGATGCTTATGTAACGACCCGATTCCCGAGTCCCTACAAGACACGAGAACCGGACCGACTCGACTAATCCCAAGACCTGGTCGTCCAACGAGGAAGTAACCGAAAGAGCAGTAAAATAAACCACATTTAGCGTGAATATAACTAACAGTAAGAAATACAGCAGTAAGGAAAGAAACCACTACAATATGTACCACCACAACAGTAGAACAACATTCATAACATAATATGGAACTGCAAGTAAAGAAAAGTACAGCGGAAACAAGAACTACTCACTAGAGTGGAACCAAAAAGAGGTACAAGAGAACAGTGGTAACTCTACTGGACCCTACTCGGCCCAGCATCCTCTGCAGCCGTTGACCCTGGTTGCTCAACACCTGGTCCTGAAAGGTACGAGTGTAACACGTCAGCAAAACGCTGAGTAGAGTGGCAACTAAACTAAAGAAACAGTAAAGTGTACAGTAGTGTTTTAATTTTCTTTCTTCCTTTATTTACGTCTTTCTATAGTTTCACAATTTATCTATTTCTCAGATCCTTCACTTGATCTCGAATGTTCCTTGTGGGAACGATCTTGATTGCAGTCTTTTCCGAACAGTAGAAGTAGCACGTGGTGCTCTCCTGGCCGGGAGAGTCCCCCGTGGTGTCCTACTCTCAGTCAACCACCCTAAGGTCACTGACAGACGTAACGGTGACTACGGCACGCACGGTAAACGCACGGGTAGCTAACCCACACTGGCACACGGTCAGTCGTTTCCGTTAACGGGTGTGCCCAAAGCACAACACGGAACCAGTACAGGGAAGAGCCCTCTCAGTAATAGGGGTCCAACCCCTCCACAGTAACCAAACAGGGGCCTTGCCCCTCCACAGTCCGCGCACCTTCGCCTGACTACCCTGGTTTGCCCCAGTGGGCCTAACAAGTCGGTGTAGGAGGCTAGCAGAACCCCGGGGACCGTGGGGTAGCTAGTACCTCCCTACACTAGTAGCTCTCCTCGGTACTACGTACACGAGGGCCAGCAAGTCGGTACAGAGTGGCCAGTCCTAACCCCGGGTCCCTGGGGCGGCTAGCTCCGCTCTGCACTAAACAGGGGGACAGTCGCTCTCCTTGGTACTCCGTACTCAAGGGCTATCTCAATTCCCCAATTCTATTCCATTCACTTTCCAGGAGTTCTACTCCTAATTCCCCGTAGGGTTCCAGCTCTTTAACTCAGCGCATTCCGGTTTCACCTTTCCAGTTTCTTGTTCATACATCCCATATTCTTAATCATGTTCATTTATTCATAACAGGCAGCTGTTTAAACAAATTTACAGGCAGCTATTATTTCTTTTCCACATTTTCAAGACTGCAGTGTTCACATATTCCACTAGTTTTCCCATCCTAGGATTCATGTCATACCCTAGGATCTATCATGCAATCTAGTTTTCCAGCCCTAGGATTTATGCAACACCCTAGGATCTGTCATTCAATCTCGTTTCTCATTCCTAGGATTCATGCAATGTCCTAGGTTCTATTTATGGTTCCATAATTTAACAGATTATGCTAATAAACTTAAATTCCACTCTACCGGTTACAACAGGCGAACTGGGGGCGTGGTCGGGAATCCCGCGTGCCTCCGCAACCCCTGAGACTGCAACGGAACGGGGTCCTATCACAAGGATCAAACACAAGGAATTTCTCAAAACAGTATGCAGCTACTGTAGACAGGTGGAGGATTTAATTCCGAAAAGAACGCAACTCGAAATGAGAAAAACGAAACCCGAACGGGCCGTAAACAGGTCGAAAATGACGAAACAGTGCAAAATCAGACGTCTGGAACTTATTCCAGACGTCTTAAAAAGTGGATCATGGGTTACCTTGCTCTGCGTGGTCTCTCAGACGTCCAGAAGCCTGCGGGGGCGTCTGGCCTAGTTCCCAGACGTCCGATGGTCACCCAGGACGTCTGGAAGTCGCTCTCGTCGTCTGGTGCTATAGCTAGACGTCTGATTCGCGTTGGATGGCGAATCACCGAACCTGCGCGTACCCATCTCTCTCTCTCAGTACGATCAGTCAAAGAAAAGTAAGAAGACGGAAATAACTCACCTTTCAGACGTCTGGACAGTCTTCCAGACGTCGTGCCTATCGTCTGGCTATCAGCCCAAACGTGTGATTCTGGAAAGGTTTCCAGAACCAGGGCGCAACTCGCCCTCTGCTCGCGACGCCCGGCCACGCCGCATCTCGTCTGCCTGCTTCTCGAGCTACAGCAGTCCTCCCCCGTCGCTCCGCGCCCCCGCCGGCCGGCTCCCGCTGCCCCGGCAGGCTCGAGCACTCACGGCCGACGCCTCCTCCCCCGCGTAGCACCTCCTCCCGCACCCGCCACTGTTGTCGCCGCCGCCGCTCACTCGCGCTCGCTCACGCACACCGGCTGGAAGGAGAAGAGGAAGGGGGCGGAGGTGATGAGAGTGAGGGAGGGGGCATGCCCTTTTAAAGCCACGCGGGGAGGAGAGAGAGAGCGGACAGACAGCCTGTGGTCGCAGGAGAGAGGGAAAAAGAGAGAGAGGGAATTTTCGCAGGTCTGCGTGCTCAGGCAAGCAGACGAACCGCGTGTGCCAAAAATAACCGATTTCCAGATGTCTGTAAGTGATTCCAGTCGTCTGGTCAGACGTCTGGAAGTGCTTCCAAACGTCTTAAAAGACGTCTAAAGTGGCTCATTCGTAACAATATAACAAATTCAAAGGAAGTTTCGTCCCCGAAACTTGCGCTAACTAGGGTGCGGAAAAGACGTCAAAATAACCATAACAAACTCAAAGAGGATCGAAGTCGGTCTGAAAAGACGTACTCGCGAAAAGCTCCGAGTACCGCTCCCGCATTGCCGCCTCAGGCTCCCAGGTAGCCTCCTCGTACCGCTGGCTCCTCCACAAAACCTTTACCAGGGGTACTTGCTTTCGTCTCAAACTGCGGACGGCTCGGTCTAGGATCTGCACTGGCCGCTCGGGGTTGGTCAGGTCGTCGCCCACCTCGACGCTCTCGTGACTTAGTACGTGACTGGGATCGGCTACGTACTTCCTGAGGTTGGACACGTGGAACACGCTGATGGTCGGCCCAGATAGGTTGTTAATTTGATGATTTTATCATTGAAATATATATAGTGGTTAACCTAATTTGAACCTAACCATCTCTTTACAGAAATTTTTAACCTGGACTACTTGATTTTATCTTGTCGCTTTTAGGCCCAGGGTCGAACTCAGGGAAGTGGGGTTCAAGTCGAGTTCCTACGTTGTCCTTAAAACGCGTCTCTTCCGTTCGTTTATTGTGTTTTTGGTATTTTTCTTATTTAGGTTTTTTTCTGGTAATCCTTGTTCTTGAGGCACACCCTCAAAATTGTGTCCTTGGCTTTTAGCCAAAACAGAGTTCCAAAACACGCCTTGCTACTCGCAAGACGGGGTACCTGCAAATCAAAGATTATCTTTTCACTTTTATACCTTTTTTTATCTTTTTACTAAGAAGGAAGATAACAGATAGAAAGTAAATATAGTAGCTATAGATATATATTTATATGTAGTATATATATAAAGGGGTGGGGGTGGAGGTGACGATGGAGTGTAGCACTATGTCGAGTCAGTTGACGTCTAGAGAGACACAACCAACACGACTATGTGCCGCGTGGAGTGTGGATGGAGGATGGATGATGTATGGGACCACGCTTTTTTTGTACGCGTGTATCAGGGAATATCAGCAACTGGTGCAGATATCCCCGCGATACAGCGTATAATAAATAACATGAAAGTATATGTACATATGTATGTATATAAGTAAATATATCTATATATATATATAAATGTATAGTTATATATGTATATAAGTATATATATATATTACTATATATATGTATATATATATATATGTATAAGTATATAGATATATATATACGTGTATATATATATATATATAGAGATATATTATATATATATGTATGTATACATAACTATATAGATATACTATGTATATAAGTATATATATATAATAGATATATGTATGTATATATATATGTATGTATATATATGTTACTATATATAACTATACGTATAGTGTAAGTGTGTGTGTGGGTGTGTGTGTGTGTCGGTGAAGATGTGTGTGTGTTGGTGTAGTGTGTGTCTGTGAGTGAGTGAAAAAGAGAGAGAGAGAGAGAGAGCGGGAGAGAGAGAGAGAGAGAGATAGAGAGCGCCAGAGAGAGAAAGAGCGGGCGGGAGAGATCGTGAGCGCGGACGATGGCAGCGAGTTAAGACGTCTGCTCGCGGTGGCGGACGTCTGAAGACGGCGGGTGCGGGCGCGCCTTCGCGTAGGGTTCTGCAGGCCTGCGCGAAGGCGACGGGCGGGCGAAGGCGTGGAGGAGCGAGCGTGGAGGAGGTCTGCAGGTGGTCGCGGAGGGTCGCGGAGGAGGACAGGGGGCGGCGCGAGGCCGTAGCCGGCCGCTGCAGTGCGCGCGGCGGACGGCTACAGGTGCAACTGCGAGGCGGACAGAACGGAGACGGAGGCGGGGAACGGGCCTGCAGGCGCGTGCGGAGGGTTGCGCGCCTGCGGGGAAGATCGCGGAGGAGGCGGGGGGTGCTGCTGCTGCTGCTGTCGCCGCGGTTTAGCTGCTGCTGCTGCTGCTGCTTCAAGCTTCGGAGCTTGAAGCGGCAGCAATGGCGTGGAGACGAATATGAAGAGAAAAGAAAACACCACGCCCACCGGCTCGTTGAAGAGCTGGGCGGTGGTGCTCCCACTGTGGTGGTGTGCACCACAGTGGGTTCTCCTGCTCGCCGGGTGCCTCCTCGACGGAGGGCCGACGTATGGGAGGGGAAAGCGGTGGAGAAGATGGCTGCGGGTTTTTTCAGCAGCTGCAGCAGCTGCCCTTGCAAGGATGAAGCTGCAGCTACCTATAGAGGAGGGGAGAGTGGCGTGCCGGCTGCAGCAGGGAGAGGGTGTGCGAGTTGCAGCTATAGGGAGCGGCGTTGGCAGGGAGACGTGACGGGAAGAAGTGCAGCGTGGCTGCTGCATGCAGCTGCGGGAAGAGTGCAGCCGCGGGAAGGATGCAGCCGCGGGAAGGAGAGAAAAGAAGAAATCAAGGGGAAAAATAAAAAGAGGGTGATTTTGCAAGGAGGCACTTGAAGAAAAATGTAACTATGTAGGCGATTGTTTCACTCCTCTTCCTCTCTTGATTAAATGCATGCATGCAAGTGTTTTTACAAATGCAATTACAGGATCCTATTATGCAATGTTAATGCTAGAAAATAGCACAAGAAGGCGTTATTACAGGCGTGTTTTGAGGTGCAAACATATACCCCCATGCCTATCTTTTGCTAGTCCCTAGCAAAATAGTATTTAGAAATGATCTTAAGCTGAAGATTTTCTTCTGAGGTGATACAGGTGTGTTTACTATGGAATATTGTGAGAACCAATTGTAAAGAAGACTACCAGTACTTTAAGTCTCACATGACATAGATCATCTCTCAACTAACCAGGACTCTTGATATTTAAACCTTAAGTACGATTTCCAGGACCCAGGAGGTTTTTGCCATACTCGAGAGCTCAAGAGGTTATGGTTTGTGCATAGTGAAGGATCAAGACTGACCAGATGAACATTAAGACTCAATCCCAGGGTTTCACGAATTTTTAAGTACAGGTTGGTCCCAGTTTCAGCTCATGTCTTCGAATTGACCCTTAAGATGATGACGGAAAACTCAACTCCCATTTTCTGATTTTTTTTTTTTTTTTTTTTGTGACTCACCGAAAAACAAAGTATATAGACATTTATGAGATATACTGACTCTTTTAAAACATCTCTTTTCTGATTTTTTTTTTTTTTGAAACACGTGTCAGTATATCTCTTACAACACATTTTGATGCACACTTTTTTTTTTTTTTTTGGTGGGAGAGTTTCTTTTTGGTGGAAAGAGTCGCTCCTAAACACAAGACTAAAGCCTGGGATAAAAAGTCTACCTGCGCACACAGGTAAGGACTCTACCTTCCCTAATGAACACTAGGGTTGGATCTTATGTTCACCTGGTCTTTCCTGATATGTGTAGTGTGAACCAAGTTTACTTAAGCTCTCAAGAAAAAGCAAACCAACGGATCCTGTACTGGTGTCTCAGGTACAAGAATACATCCTTAGTTAGGAGAGATCTTGATCTATTTTGTCAATGCTTTAAGTGAATTAAGCCGAGCCTGAGCGAATCAAGCTTTTGTGGCCTGGAAAGTCTTCAAAACAGAGGTTGAATATCCATAAACACTTATTGCCTTTTTGTTTCAGCTTCAAGATCATTATTAAACACCATTTATTATAATATATATATATATATTTTTTTCTTTTCTTTTCTTCTTTTTTTTTTTTTTTTGCATATTTATAAATAGGTGGGAACTGTATAATACCATAACATACCCGGATCCTATGGATGCCTATCCACCCCCCCATGCCAAACAATGCTATGTCCTCATATGCATGCAGGGAAAGGCAGAGGAAGGATGGAAGATCGGGTAACAAGAGCTGAGGTTCAGGGTATAGATCAGGGTGGAAGGGTGGGTGGATGGTGGGTGGTGAAGAGAAAAGTGAAGTGATTGCGATAGAGGTGTGAAAAGTGATGGTGGATGGTGAGTGCTGTTAGGGTGCCTCCCAACAAGCGCTGAATTTAATGTCCCCAGCTGGACTCAGAATGAGGCAAAGAATTAGTTACCCTCCAGCAGGGCAACGGTTTCTCCAATGGGGGCAGGTTCATGAGTCAGATAGGGTTTCAAACGCTGCCCGTTGACCGTAAATTTACGCCCAGATTTGGGATCTTCGATTTCGACGGCCCCATTGGGGAATGGTCTTGAGACCAGAAAAGGACCAGTCCATTTGGACTTTAATTTCCCAGGAAAGAATTTGAGTCGGGCATTATAGAGCCAAACTTGCTGAGATGGCTCAAATTCCTTCCGCCGAACATGGCTGTCATGAAAAGCCTTAGTGCGCTGTTTAAAGGTTAGAGCAGAATCATAGGCTTCACGACGGAGCTCTTCCAGCTCTTGGAGTTGGAGATTCCTTTCTCGTTCACACAAGTCTGGGTCGAGGTTACATTGGCGAACCGCCCAATAAGCGCGGTGCTCCAACTCCACAGGCAAATGACAAGGCTTCCCGTAAACGATTCTATATGGAGACATACCAAGGGGAGGCTTGAAGGCGGTCCGATACGCCCAAAGTGCGTCAGCAGCTTGTTGGACCAATCCTTACGGTCAGGCCGAACCGTTTTCTGGAGAATCTGCTTGATTTGCCGGTTCGACACTTCCGCCTGGCCGTTCGTTTGAGGATGATACGGGGATGCGATACGATGGTGGACTCCGTACCTCCTCAGAAGTGCCCGAAAAGAAGCATGGGTAAAGTGGCTTCCTCCATCCGAGATAATGGCCCGAGGGATCCCAAAACGCGCAAAGATATGGTCTTTGACGAATCGGGTGGAGATAACATGGTCAGCACGGCACGCGGGAATAGCCTCGATCCATTTTGAAACATAGTCGACGGCCACGAGGATGAATTCGAAGCCGTTGGATGGAGGAAAGGGACCCATGAAGTCAATTCCCCAGATGTCGAAGATTTCCGTAGCTAGGATGTGTTGCAAGGGCATCATGTCACGACGTGCCATTGACCCTAATGACTGGCACCTAGTGCAATGTTTGGCATAAGTGTGCGCGTCCTGGTGAAGGGAGGGCCAAAAGAAACCGCACTGCAACACCTTGGCTGCAGTTTTCCTCCCAGAGAAATGGCCTCCACAGGCCTGATCGTGGCAGAAGGATAGCACACTGGGGAACTCACTGTCAGGAATACAGCGACGGATGATTTGATCAGCACCTATCTGAAAAAGAAGTGGATTATCCCAGAAATAATACTTTGCTTCTGCCATGAGACGCTCGCGCTGGTTTTTAGGCCAGCCACGTGGAAGAGATCCAGAAGCAAGGTAATTGGCAATGTCGGCATACCACGGTCCACTTGCCACATTTATTGCCAATAGGTGCTCATCAGGAAAAACTTCATTAATTGGCAGAGTAAGTCCAATATGGTCAGGGTCCAGTCTGGAAAGGTGATCAGCCACAACATTCTGGGCTCCGACCTTATCACGAATCTCAATGTCAAATTCCTGGAGCAGAAGGATCCAACGAATCAGTCTAGGCTTGGCATCCTTCTTGTGCATGAGATGGCGAATGGCCGCGTGATCAGTGAAAACAATAACGTGAGAGCCTAGAAGGTAAGAACGGAATTTCTCCAGCCCAAAGACGACTGCCAGTAGTTCCTTTTCAGTGGTAGTATAATTACGCTGGGCCTCGTCCAACGTCTTACTGGCGTAGTATACCACGAAGGGGTGTCTATCGCGTCTTTGTCCCAGGATGGCTCCGACTGCAAGGTCTGAAGCGTCACACATAAGTTCAAAGTCGAGGGACCAATCAGGCGGCTGGAGAACAGGGGCCTTGGTGACAGCATTACGCAGCTGCGTGAATGCTTGTATACAGTCAGGGCCCATGTCGAAGGGCACGTCGGTTGATAGGAGATGAGTTAAGGGTCGAGAAATTTTGGAGAAGTCTTTGATGAATCTCCTATAGAAACCGACGTGTCCCAAGAAGGAGCGGATTTGTTTGACAGAACCAGGCACAGGTAAATCAGCAATGATATCGAGCTTAGCTCTGTCAACCTCGATACCCCTATCGGAGATGATATGTCCAAGAACAATTCCCTTGTGCACCATAAAATGACTTTTTTCCCAGGAAAGCACGAGGTTTACATCAATACATCTCCTAAGGATGCGAGTCAGGTTGGCAAGACATTCGTCGAAAGATGGTCCAAAGACTGAAAAGTCATCCATGAAGACCTCGAGAAAGTCACCCACCATGTCATGAAATATCGCCAGCATGCATCTCTGGAAAGTTGCTGGCGCGTTACAAAGTCCGAACGGCATCCTTCTAAAGGTGAAGGTGCCGAAAGGGCAGGTAAAAGTGGTTTTCTCTTGGTCTCGGGGGTCTATTGCCACCTGGTTATATCCTGAGAATCCATCCAGGAAGCAGAAAAATTTATTTCCCGCTAACCGCTCCAGGATTTGGTCAATAAATGGTAGCGGGAAGTGATCTTTCTTGGTTGCAGCATTGAGTTTCCTATAATCTACACACACTCTCCAAGATGTAGGAGTGCGTGTAGGGATGGATTCGCCCCTGTCATTGACACGGATGGTGAGTCCTGCCTTTTGGGGCACAACGTGAATCGGACTCACCCAGGGGCTATCGCTGATCGGGTAGATTATACCCGCATCCAGCCACTTAATGATTTCATTCTTAACGACCTCCCGCATGTTAGGGTTGAGACGTCGCTGCATCTCGCGAGAAGGTCGAGCCTCCTCCTCCGTATATATACGATGAGTGCAGTAGGAGGGACTAATACCAGATAAGTCTGATAAAGACCATCCAATAGCTGCCTTGTGTTCTAGGAGGACCTTAGTTAGTTTGCACTCCTGCTCCATGGTTAATTTTGAACTGATGATTACAGGGAGCGTTTCATTTGGTCCCAGGAAAACATACTTGAGTGTATTAGGCAGCACTTTTAGCTCGGGAGTGGATGGGGAAGGATCTGGCATTTCTTGGGACGAGAGTGTCCCAGACGGGTAGGAGAACAAGTTAGGAGGAAGAAACTGGCCTTCAGATTGGCCAAGAAGAGGGGCTTCTTGGATAGATGGATCCAAAAATGAATAGCCCCAGTGAGAAGTATATGGGCTCAAGGTCCCAGTGTGGATTTGTAAATCCGCCTGATTTGGCGGGGAAGAAAGGGCAATTCGGTCTTCATGAGTATGGACCGACAGTGAGTAGCCCGGATATGACTCAGACCACGAGGTATGGGAAGCGGAGAAAACCTCGTCAGAAGTCTGGCCAGGAGAAGGTACTGGACAAGGGAGGGATTGGGGAACGTCACAGTATGCGTTGGTCAGGCAGTTATCAGTGTTTATAGGTAATCCGCAGCAGTCCGAATAGGTCCCAATTAGTCCGATACACGCGCTGACGGCCATGTCCTCGTCAGACGTGTCATCCTCAATGCAATCGCAATCAAAGTTCTTGGCTGCCCGATAAACGCCAGTTTATCATCATTTTTATGCTTTAAAACTAACCTAGCTCTTAGGATTTTACTCTGCAAACGGGTTTTTGGGCTGCATTTAGGCATAAATTAGGATAGGCATGCATTGCATTTTTTATTGTCGTTTTAATGAGTTTTTGTGAGTGTTAGGGATGTACAGATGCACAGATCCCTAAAACCCTAGCACTCAAGAAGGCAAATGGTGAAGGAGAAGCCTAGACTAGCTGGAACTCAGCCTAATCCAGCTCACCTCAGCTTGATCCAGCTCACCTCAGCTTGATCTAGCTCACCGCAGCTGGAACCTAGCTTACTTGAACTAGGGTTAGCTCATCCCAGCTCCATTCAGCTAATCTCAGCTGGATGGCAGCTCAAGAGAGTTCACCTTAGGTCACCCTAGCTCAAGTCAGCTCAGATCCAGCTCAACTTAGCTGAGTCTAGCTCATCTCAGCTCCCACTAGTTCACAGGGAGCTCTAGTTAGCTCGGCTAAGTTGACAGGAGTTCACCCCAGCTCAGATCTAGCTACATCCAGCTCCACTCAGCTCCAACCAGCTGAAGAAGAATTCATCCCAGCTCAGGAAGCTCAAGTCCAGCTCACAGGGACTCAGCTTAGCTCAACTCAGTTGAGCTAAGCTACCTTAGCTGCCTCAACCAGCTTGATTCTCCCCGGGAGCACCAGACCCAGCTCACCTTAGCTCATTTTGGTAGAAGCTAGCTCACTTTAGCTTGGCTTAGCAACTAGCAAAGAACTAGCAAGCTAAGCCAGCTAGAGTAGCCCCATGCCAGCCTCTTCAGCAGCAGCCAGCTCCAGCTCCAGCTCCAGACTTCTTCTCCTCAGCTCCTTCCTCCAAACCCTAGCTCCAACACCTTCTCCTCCACTCCACCTTTAGCTAAGCTAGCTTAGCTTATCTTAGCTTAGCTTAGCATAGCTAACAACCAGCTCCTTGGCCCTTCATTACCTCCAAAATCAACCCTAGCTAGCTCCAGCAACTCAAGCCTACCTAAGCTAGCTACTCTACTCAAGTTGGCGCCACCTCCTAGCCATCCCTTCACCCCATTATCTCCACCAAAAGACACTTCAAGTTGGCGCCAAAAACCACCCCTAACCACCTCTATATTGGCGCCACTTTTCCCTCCAAAATCTCCTCTCATCTCCACCACACAATCTCCCTTGAACCCATCTCCACCATCCACCTAACCCCCCTTCTAGAAGACCCCATGTTGGCGCCAACATGGTGGTGTCTCTCCACCACCAAAAGACACCAACACCACCATAACCACCCCCTTTAACACCCCTTGGGTTGGCGCCAACTCACCCTAGCCATAGGATCACCAACCACCCTCATCCTTCCATCCTAGCCCTCCATTTCAAGGGGCACCTTAACCCCCCATCCTATTCTATAAAAAGCCACCACCTACCACCATTTTGGAGGCATCCTCCCTTAGTATATTTTCTACCTAAACCACCCATACCTACGGCCAAGAAGAAGGAGTAGAGAAGGAGATTAAAGGGGCACATCACCAGCCCTTTTGGTGCCTTCTTCTCCCCACTCTCTTCAACTTGAGCCACGCCAAGGAGGAGGACTCTCCCACTTCAAGGAGGACGGCCAGGCAAAGGAGAAAAGCTTAGGGTGGACGTCCACCCTTGGAGAGAAACTTAGGGCACGCCCCCTTAGGGCTTGCCTTGGAGGTCATCACCTTGGCGGAGTTCTGCAAGGAAGGAGTTGAAGGATTCTTTTCAAGCTTGGGAGCCACCAACCTTGGAGCAAGAAGCCCTCTTCTTCACCATCTATTTAGAGGATTTGTGTTTTCTTTCTTTATTTCAATTATCTAGTAGTAGAAGCATTCCTCTACTAGGCATTTTTGTTAAACACTTTATCAATTATCTAGTTGCCTTCTTCGCATATCTTGTTTGCATTTCTATTTGCTTATTTTCAGCATTCTTCACTTCCTCTCCCTAATTATTCTAGGCCTCCACTTGCTTAGAGTGAGCTTAGGGAGAGGTTCTGCTTGTCACATAAAAGTAGTATTTTAATTCGAAGTGTAAACACTTTTCCCGCCATCAGTTCGCATGTTGCCTTAGTTTAAAAATAAAAAAATGATATATTGAAAAATACCAAAAAGAAAGTTGAGATTTATATTCCTAGCAAGAGAATCAATTTTTGCAACCATATTGCCTCCTTGGACGACCCTAGATACTTCCCTATCTAGGATTATAAATTTAAGTGCGAAAGCGGATTCGCGTGTTACAACGACGTTAAAAAACTGCTTTTACAAATCACGCGTATTTCGCTATCACTGCCTTGAATATGTTAAGCTTGAGCTTCTCAGATCCAACGGCAATCTCAATACAACCCGACTCGCAGTCGATGTGGGCGCGGGCTGTGGCCAAGAAAGGTCGACCGAGGATGATCGGACAATCAGAAAGTGAACTAGGAACTTCCATATCTAAAACAAGAAAGTCAACAGGAAAACAGAGACTGTTGACCCTAACCACCACGTCTTCCACCACACCCTTCGGGATTTTGACAGAACGATCTGCCAACTGTAACGTGACAGGGGTGGGTTTCAGATTTCCCAAGGAAAATTTTTTGAGCATGATGGTCGGTATGAGATTGATGGAAGATCCTAGATCAAGCAAGGCACGGTTAAAACTGCAGCCTTGGATGCTACAGGAAATCAGTGGTGTGCCCGGATCTTTCTGCTTCGGTGGTAAGTTTGACAGTATAGCACAACTCGCATGAGGCGAGAGAACCACCGGATTCTTAGTCTTCTTTGACTGTCGCCTGGGTGTTGTGTAGTCTTTGAAAAATCGAGCTTCAGTAGGTATGTGGTCGATTGCCTCGAGCAGGGGTACCTTGATTTCTACATCCCTGAACAAATTACGTAGGTTGTCAAAGGCCTGCGTATTTTTCTTTTTGCCTTTTGGCTCCCTTAGTAGAGCCTCAGGGAATGGGACTGATTCTGGCACAAGTTTTGGTGCATCATCCTCTCGCGAATGCGGTATGCCTCCCGAATGAGAGGGCGAAGAAGAAAATGGGCCAGGATCAGGTCGAAGCGGATCGACGGTCTGCTTACCGCTCCTCGTAGTGATAGCATTGGACGATGCGGGTCCAGTGGGATCATACGGTGGAGGAGGGTTTGTAATGGGGATATAAGAGTGTGATGCTGCAGCAGGATTAGCCTGAAATCCTGGTGGAATGCTCGGAGCTTGCAGAACTTGATTAACCTGTCCCTGAGAAGGTCGTACCTGTGGTTGAGAACCACGGGGCACGAAACTTCGCGGGTTTGGAACAGGTTGGGCGGGAAGAGTGCCCTGAGATCGAGTCGCCATGCGTAGTTGACTGATCTCGGCGTTCTGCTGCGCCAATTGGTACTGAAGAGAGGTCATGTTCTCTTCATGGCGCTTTGACATTTCCGTCATCATTCGCATCAATTTGTCAAGAGGGCTTGATGCATGTTCAATTTGTGGTACGCAAGGGCCTGATGGCGGATTTGCCATAGGATTAAACTGGACCCTTGGGATGACGGGTGCGGACGGTCGCATTGGTCCACCCGCAGGGTTTTGGCGCTGCGGGTTGTTGGACCATGCGAAGTTCGGATGATTACGCCACCCTGGGTTATAAGTGGCAGAGAACTGGTTGTTCCCCAGGGCGCAAGCATCTTCTATGCCAGAAGACGCGTCCGCATGTAGATATGCGTCTGAGCATACGGAGGCTTGGTCCTCCGTGTCGAAATACTGGCTCGCAGAAACCAGTTCCACATGACTTACCGAGTCGCTTGGCGCGACACTCGGTAAGGAAGGTCTAACGGGGTTTCTCGGGATAAGCCTGGTATTAGAAGAACTTGGATTGTGACGAAGTGGTGAAGAGGTGGTGTTTGCCATAGATCGGGCGGGGTTGGCCAGAAGCTCGTCCAGCTTCTTGTGCACGACGGAGACTTCATCCAGTTTTTGTGCAATAAGGCTTAGATCAGTGGATGAATGGGAGGGTCCCGTGTCAACTTCGTGGACATTTCGGGGCTGGTTGGTATGATTAAAGGCGACAATGGAAGCATTGTTCATCGAGTTTTCACTCATATTTTCAAACAGCTCGAATGCTCCATTCTCGTCTTTATTCATAAAGTTCCCTCCGCAGGAAGCGTCTGCAATCTGCTTCAAAGTCTCATTTAGCCCATAGTAGAAAATCTGGGCTATATGCCACTTAGGCAGACCGTGGTGCGGACACTTCCTGAGGAGGTCGTTATACCTCTCCCATGCCTCATGAAATTGTTCGCCGTTTTGTTGCGTAAATGAAGTGATAGCACGGCGAAGCGCATTGGTCCGCCCGATTGGGAAGAACTTCTTGAGAAACGCTGTTCGCATTTCTTCCCAAGAGTGGATGGTTCTCCCAAGGGTGCGTAACCATTGCGACGCTTTATCCCGTAATGAAAACGGGAACATCTTCATGAGGACTATAGATAACCCGACATTTCTTGGTTTAACGGTTTCAGCAAGTCGGGTTAGGTCTTCCAAGTGGAGAAATGGGTCTTCACTTGCAAGACCATGAAAGTGAAAATTGATTAGGCCAATTATGTTTGGTTTTAATTCAAAGTCGTCCCCGCCCATGGGGACCCGAATTTGTCCTATGGTCTCTGTAGCAGCGGGATTCTGATAAGAGCTAAGAGACCTAGGCTCCTCCCGTTCGGGAGGGTTCTGCATTTCCTCCAATGTTTCCCGAATGGCTTCGATTTGCTCATTATACATTTCCATTTGGGCTTGGAGGCGGGTTATGGGATCTAAGGCTCCACCACCTGGTGGGTTCTGAGGGCGGTTTCCTCCCTCGGGATTTGGGGGTGGGCGTGCAGCCATGTTTGTGGAGGAGGAGGATGATTCGACTTGTTTTCTAGATTTATCAGTCAATTCAAATAGTTCAGGGTTTTGTGACCTCCTCCCAAACATGCACTACCGCAGGAAGAATTGGGGAGATGAGAAGGGAAAAGGGATGAGAGAAATGACGCCGCAAAGGTACACTTGATTACAAATCAATACAGTCAAGTTCCTAACCTCTACAGTGTGCCATTAGACCTAAAGATCTAAGTTACCTACTATCACGAACTACGGAACCGAATGAGAGCACCGCGGAACCACCGGGCCAGATTGAAAGGCCGTTTGCCCCAGTCTTAGACACCCGATAGCACGCGGGAACTCTTACCAGCACGTAGTCGCTACACACAGGTAGTTAGACCTCCAATCCTTAGTAAGGGTCAAGTTACTACCAGTTTTAATTAGAGGCTTAGGGTCAAGTGCTTTTGGAATGTGAAGGGCGTTGTTTACGGGTAATGCCCAAGTGATTGATTTTAAGAGTGTGTAAGAACAAGCATGCAACGGGGAAATCTCCCCGAATTGAAGTTTTTATTGGCGAATGGTTTTTAGAGTTCAGCCTTAAGTAGTATGAATTTTAGGGTTTTGCTGAATTACCAATTCAACCAATCTCCGGGTTTTTGCAAAAATACAGGTTTTCCTTCTAAAACCCAAGAAACCCTTCTTCAATTATCAGTTAGTTAATGCATGCTTAAAATGCAATGGGCTACCCTAAATGGAGATTTCTAAGTGTGGATGCAGGAATCAGTTTTATATCAATGTGACAGGGAGCCAAAGCACTTCAATTCAAGTGCTCCCAATCACTAGAAATGATTTCCACACACAAGGCTTCAACCAAAAGATAAAGAAAATAAAATTGTTGGGGTTGAAGTATTCAGGATCGAATCACAGGCAAGTTTGAAAAGTCGTGGTGGGGTTGGAATCAACTCAATTCCAAGTCTCCCCACCAAAAATGTGATCCTGAATTAAAGATAAGTGAGGCAAAAGAGGGATACAAGCAATCTTTTTCTTTGCCTCAAAGAATACTTCCCACGGAGAAAAATCTAAGAATCAAGATTCTCGGATTTTCGCTATGCGAAGTAAGGCGGGAAATCCCAGGACAGTGGGAGTGAAGACAACCAATCAATCAAGTGAATTTTAATCCACTTTCCCTCAAGAAATCCCAAGAAGTTTTTCTAGTTTTTAGTTTTTAAATTTTTTTTTTTTTTTGTGTGGTGGCAAGTTAATCCTAATTTGTTGAGAAAAGAAAACCTACTTGTTCGGTAACGTGTGCGAAGCTCCAATGCGGTGTCGTCGTCTTCACGCTCTCGTTCCCGCCTTAGATTTGCCCTCGTTCCCGACTTCGTCTGCTTTCCTTCTCCTTCCACCAAGTTCACCTGCACACCAAAAAGCAACAATACCCGTGAAGAGAGAAGAGACAAATTAAAGGAATTAGATAGAAACTTACTCGAATGTGCACGTCCTCGGCAGCGGCGCCAGAAAAGTCATGATGGTCGGCCCGGATAGGTTGTTAATATGATGATTTTATCGTTGAAATATATATAGTGGTTAACCTAATTTGAACCTAACCATCTCTTTACAGAAATTTTTAACCTGGCCTACTTGATTTTATCTTGTCGCTTTTAGGCCCAGGGTCGAACTCAGGGAAGTGGGGTTCAAGTCGAGTTCCTACGTTGTCCTTAAAACGCGTCTCTTCCGTTCGTTTATTGTGTTTTTGGTATTTTTCTTATTTAGGTTTTTTTCTGGTAATCCTTGTTCTTGAGGCACACCCTCAAAATTGTGTCCTTGGCTTTTAGCCAAAACAGAGTTCCAAAACACGTCTTGCTACTCGCAAGATGGGGTACCTGCAAATCAAAGATTATCTTTTCACTTTTATACCTTTTTTTATCTTTTTACTAAGAAGGAAGATAACAGATAGAAAGTAAATATAGTAGCTATAGATATATATTTATATGTAGTATATATATAAAGGGGTGGGGGTGGAGGTGACGATGGAGTGTAGCACTATGTCGAGTCAGTTGACGTCTAGAGAGACACAACCAACACGACTATGTGCCGCGTGGAGTGTGGATGGAGGATGGATGATGTATGGGACCACGCTTTTTTTGTACGCGTGTATCAGGGAATATCAGCAACTGGTGCAGATATCCCCGCGATACAGCGTATAATAAATAACATGAAAGTATATGTACATATGTATGTATATAAGTAAATATATCTATATATATATATAAATGTATAGTTATATATGTATATAAGTATATATATATATTACTATATATATGTATATATATATATATGTATAAGTATATAGATATATATATACGTGTATATATATATATATATATAGAGATATATTATATATATATGTATGTATACATAACTATATAGATATACTATGTATATAAGTATATATATATAATAGATATATGTATGTATATATATATATATGTATGTATATATATGTTACTATATATAACTATACGTATAGTGTAAGTGTGTGTGTGGGTGTGTGTGTGTGTCGGTGAAGATGTGTGTGTGTTGGTGTAGTGTGTGTCTGTGAGTGAGTGAAAAAGAGAGAGAGAGAGAGAGAGCGGGAGAGAGAGAGAGAGAGATAGAGAGCGCCAGAGAGAGAAAGAGCGGGCGGGAGAGATCGTGAGCGCGGACGATGGCAGCGAGTTAAGACGTCTGCTCGCGGTGGCGGACGTCTGAAGACGGCGGGTGCGGGCGCGCCTTCGCGTAGGGTTCTGCAGGCCTGCGCGAAGGCGATGGGCGGGCGAAGGCGTGGAGGAGCGAGCGTGGAGGAGGTCTGCAGGTGGTCGCGGAGGGTCGCGGAGGAGGACAGGGGGCGGCGCGAGGCCGTAGCCGGCCGCTGCAGTGCGCGCGGCGGACGGCTACAGGTGCAACTGCGAGGCGGACAGAACGGAGACGGAGGCGGGGAACGGGCCTGCAGGCGCGTGCGGAGGGTTGCGCGCCTGCGGGGAAGATCGCGGAGGAGGCGGGGGGTGCTGCTGCTGCTGCTGTCGCCGCGGTTTAGCTGCTGCTGCTGCTGCTGCTTCAAGCTTCGGAGCTTGAAGCGGCAGCAATGGCGTGGAGACGAATATGAAGAGAAAAGAAAACACCACGCCCACCGGCTCGTTGAAGAGCTGGGCGGTGGTGCTCCCACTGTGGTGGTGTGCACCACAGTGGGTTCTCCTGCTCGCCGGGTGCCTCCTCGACGGAGGGCCGACGTATGGGAGGGGAAAGCGGTGGAGAAGATGGCTGCGGGTTTTTTCAGCAGCTGCAGCAGCTGCCCTTGCAAGGATGAAGCTGCAGCTACCTATAGAGGAGGGGAGAGTGGCGTGCCGGCTGCAGCAGGGAGAGGGTGTGCGAGTTGCAGCTATAGGGAGCGGCGTTGGCAGGGAGACGTGACGGGAAGAAGTGCAGCGTGGCTGCTGCATGCAGCTGCGGGAAGAGTGCAGCCGCGGGAAGGATGCAGCCGCGGGAAGGAGAGAAAAGAAGAAATCAAGGGGAAAAATAAAAAGAGGGTGATTTTGCAAGGAGGCACTTGAAGAAAAATGTAACTATGTAGGCGATTGTTTCACTCCTCTTCCTCTCTTGATTAAATGCATGCATGCAAGTGTTTTTACAAATGCAATTACAGGATCCTATTATGCAATGTTAATGCTAGAAAATAGCACAAGAAGGCGTTATTACAGGCGTGTTTTGAGGTGCAAACATATACCCCCATGCCTATCTTTTGCTAGTCCCTAGCAAAATAGTATTTAGAAATGATCTTAAGCTGAAGATTTTCTTCTGAGGTGATACAGGTGTGTTTACTATGGAATATTGTGAGAACCAATTGTAAAGAAGACTACCAGTACTTTAAGTCTCACATGACATAGATCATCTCTCAACTAACCAGGACTCTTGATATTTAAACCTTAAGTACGATTTCCAGGACCCAGGAGGTTTTTGCCGTACTCGAGAGCTCAAGAGGTTATGGTTTGTGCATAGTGAAGGATCAAGACTGACCAGATGAACATTAAGACTCAATCCCAGGGTTTCACGAATTTTTAAGTACAGGTTGGTCCCAGTTTCAGCTCATGTCTTCGAATTGACCCTTAAGATGATGACGGAAAACTCAACTCCCATTTTCTGATTTTTTTTTTTTTTTTTTTTGTGACTCACCGAAAAACAAAGTATATAGACATTTATGAGATATACTGACTCTTTTAAAACATCTCTTTTCTGATTTTTTTTTTTTTTTGAAACACGTGTCAGTATATCTCTTACAACACATTTTGATGCACACTTTTTTTTTTTTTTTTGGTGGGAGAGTTTCTTTTTGGTGGAAAGAGTCGCTCCTAAACACAAGACTAAAGCCTGGGATAAAAAGTCTACCTGCGCACACAGGTAAGGACTCTACCTTCCCTAATGAACACTAGGGTTGGATCTTATGTTCACCTGGTCTTTCCTGATATGTGTAGTGTGAACCAAGTTTACTTAAGCTCTCAAGAAAAAGCAAACCAACGGATCCTGTACTGGTGTCTCAGGTACAAGAATACATCCTTAGTTAGGAGAGATCTTGATCTATTTTGTCAATGCTTTAAGTGAATTAAGCCGAGCCTGAGCGAATCAAGCTTTTGTGGCCTGGAAAGTCTTCAAAACAGAGGTTGAATATCCATAAACACTTATTGCCTTTTTGTTTCAGCTTCAAGATCATTATTAAACACCATTTATTATAATATATATATATATATTTTTTTCTTTTCTTTTCTTCTTTTTTTTTTTTTTTTTGCATATTTATAAATAGGTGGGAACTGTATAATACCATAACATACCCGGATCCTATGGATGCCTATCCACCCCCCCATGCCAAACAATGCTATGTCCTCATATGCATGCAGGGAAAGGCAGAGGAAGGATGGAAGATCGGGTAACAAGAGCTGAGGTTCAGGGTATAGATCAGGGTGGAAGGGTGGGTGGATGGTGGGTGGTGAAGAGAAAAGTGAAGTGATTGCGATAGAGGTGTGAAAAGTGATGGTGGATGGTGAGTGCTGTTAGGGTGCCTCCCAACAAGCGCTGAATTTAATGTCCCCAGCTGGACTCAGAATGAGGCAAAGAATTAGTTACCCTCCAGCAGGGCAACGGTTTCTCCAATGGGGGCAGGTTCATGAGTCAGATAGGGTTTCAAACGCTGCCCGTTGACCGTAAATTTACGCCCAGATTTGGGATCTTCGATTTCGACGGCCCCATTGGGGAATGGTCTTGAGACCAGAAAAGGACCAGTCCATTTGGACTTTAATTTCCCAGGAAAGAATTTGAGTCGGGCATTATAGAGCCAAACTTGCTGAGATGGCTCAAATTCCTTCCGCCGAACATGGCTGTCATGAAAAGCCTTAGTGCGCTGTTTAAAGGTTAGAGCAGAATCATAGGCTTCACGACGGAGCTCTTCCAGCTCTTGGAGTTGGAGATTCCTTTCTCGTTCACACAAGTCTGGGTCGAGGTTACATTGGCGAACCGCCCAATAAGCGCGGTGCTCCAACTCCACAGGCAAATGACAAGGCTTCCCGTAAACGATTCTATATGGAGACATACCAAGGGGAGCCTTGAAGGCGGTCCGATACGCCCAAAGTGCGTCAGCAGCTTGTCGGACCAATCCTTACGGTCAGGCCGAACCATTTTCTGGAGAATCTGCTTGATTTGCCGGTTCGACACTTCCGCCTGGCCGTTCGTTTGAGGATGATACGGGGATGCGATACGATGGTGGACTCCGTACCTCCTCAGAAGTGCCCGAAAAGAAGCATGGGTAAAGTGGCTTCCTCCATCCGAGATAATGGCCCGAGGGATCCCAAAACGCGCAAAGATATGGTCTTTGACGAATCGGGTGGAGATAACATGGTCAGCACGGCACGCGGGAATAGCCTCGATCCATTTTGAAACATAGTCGACGGCCACGAGGATGAATTCGAAGCCGTTGGATGGAGGAAAGGGACCCATGAAGTCAATTCCCCAGATGTCGAAGATTTCCGTAGCTAGGATGTGTTGCAAGGGCATCATGTCACGACGTGCCATTGACCCTAATGACTGGCACCTAGTGCAATGTTTGGCATAAGTGTGCGCGTCCTGGTGAAGGGAGGGCCAAAAGAAACCGCACTGCAACACCTTGGCTGCAGTTTTCCTCCCAGAGAAATGGCCTCCACAGGCCTGATCGTGGCAGAAGGATAGCACACTGGGGAACTCACTGTCAGGAATACAGCGACGGATGATTTGATCAGCACCTATCTGAAAAAGAAGTGGATTATCCCAGAAATAATACTTTGCTTCTGCCATGAGACGCTCGCGCTGGTTTTTAGGCCAGCCACGTGGAAGAGATCCAGAAGCAAGGTAATTGGCAATGTCGGCATACCACGGTCCACTTGCCACATTTATTGCCAATAGGTGCTCATCAGGAAAAACTTCATTAATTGGCAGAGTAAGTCCAATATGGTCAGGGTCCAGTCTGGAAAGGTGATCAGCCACAACATTCTGGGCTCCGACCTTATCACGAATCTCAATGTCAAATTCCTGGAGCAGAAGGATCCAACGAATCAGTCTAGGCTTGGCATCCTTCTTGTGCATGAGATGGCGAATGGCCGCGTGATCAGTGAAAACAATAACGTGAGAGCCTAGAAGGTAAGAACGGAATTTCTCCAGCCCAAAGACGACTGCCAGTAGTTCCTTTTCAGTGGTAGTATAATTACGCTGGGCCTCGTCCAACGTCTTACTGGCGTAGTATACCACGAAGGGGTGTCTATCGCGTCTTTGTCCCAGGATGGCTCCGACTGCAAGGTCTGAAGCGTCACACATAAGTTCAAAGTCGAGGGACCAATCAGGCGGCTGGAGAACAGGGGCCTTGGTGACAGCATTACGCAGCTGCGTGAATGCTTGTATACAGTCAGGGCCCATGTCGAAGGGCACGTCGGTTGATAGGAGATGAGTTAAGGGTCGAGAAATTTTGGAGAAGTCTTTGATGAATCTCCTATAGAAACTGACGTGTCCCAAGAAGGAGCGGATTTGTTTGACAGAACCAGGCACAGGTAAATCAGCAATGATATCGAGCTTAGCTCTGTCAACCTCGATACCCCTATCGGAGATGATATGTCCAAGAACAATTCCCTTGTGCACCATAAAATGACTTTTTTCCCAGGAAAGCACGAGGTTTACATCAATACATCTCCTAAGGATGCGAGTCAGGTTGGCAAGACATTCGTCGAAAGATGGTCCAAAGACTGAAAAGTCATCCATGAAGACCTCGAGAAAGTCACCCACCATGTCATGAAATATCGCCAGCATGCATCTCTGGAAAGTTGCTGGCGCGTTACAAAGTCCGAACGGCATCCTTCTAAAGGTGAAGGTGCCGAAAGGGCAGGTAAAAGTGGTTTTCTCTTGGTCTCGGGGGTCTATTGCCACCTGGTTATATCCTGAGAATCCATCCAGGAAGCAGAAAAATTTATTTCCCGCTAACCGCTCCAGGATTTGGTCAATAAATGGTAGCGGGAAGTGATCTTTCTTGGTTGCAGCATTGAGTTTCCTATAATCTACACACACTCTCCAAGATGTAGGAGTGCGTGTAGGGATGGATTCGCCCCTGTCATTGACACGGATGGTGAGTCCTGCCTTTTGGGGCACAACGTGAATCGGACTCACCCAGGGGCTATCGCTGATCGGGTAGATTATACCCGCATCCAGCCACTTAATGATTTCATTCTTAACGACCTCCCGCATGTTAGGGTTGAGACGTCGCTGCATCTCGCGAGAAGGTCGAGCCTCCTCCTCCGTATATATACGATGAGTGCAGTAGGAGGGACTAATACCAGATAAGTCTGATAAAGACCATCCAATAGCTGCCTTGTGTTCTAGGAGGACCTTAGTTAGTTTGCACTCCTGCTCCATGGTTAATTTTGAACTGATGATTACAGGGAGCGTTTCATTTGGTCCCAGGAAAACATACTTGAGTGTATTAGGCAGCACTTTTAGCTCGGGAGTGGATGGGGAAGGATCTGGCATTTCTTGGGACGAGAGTGTCCCAGACGGGTAGGAGAACAAGTTAGGAGGAAGAAACTGGCCTTCAGATTGGCCAAGAAGAGGGGCTTCTTGGATAGATGGATCCAAAAATGAATAGCCCCAGTGAGAAGTATATGGGCTCAAGGTCCCAGTGTGGATTTGTAAATCCGCCTGATTTGGCGGGGAAGAAAGGGCAATTCGGTCTTCATGAGTATGGACCGACAGTGAGTAGCCCGGATATGACTCAGACCACGAGGTATGGGAAGCGGAGAAAACCTCGTCAGAAGTCTGGCCAGGAGAAGGTACTGGACAAGGGAGGGATTGGGGAACGTCACAGTATGCGTTGGTCAGGCAGTTATCAGTGTTTATAGGTAATCCGCAGCAGTCCGAATAGGTCCCAATTAGTCCGATACACGCGCTGACGGCCATGTCCTCGTCAGACGTGTCATCCTCAATGCAATCGCAATCAAAGTTCTTGGCTGCCCGATAAACGCCAGTTTATCATCATTTTTATGCTTTAAAACTAACCTAGCTCTTAGGATTTTACTCTGCAAACGGGTTTTTGGGCTGCATTTAGGCATAAATTAGGATAGGCATGCATTGCATTTTTTATTGTCGTTTTAATGAGTTTTTGTGAGTGTTAGGGATGTACAGATGCACAGATCCCTAAAACCCTAGCACTCAAGAAGGCAAATGGTGAAGGAGAAGCCTAGACTAGCTGGAACTCAGCCTAATCCAGCTCACCTCAGCTTGATCCAGCTCACCTCAGCTTGATCTAGCTCACCGCAGCTGGAACCTAGCTTACTTGAACTAGGGTTAGCTCATCCCAGCTCCATTCAGCTAATCTCAGCTGGATGGCAGCTCAAGAGAGTTCACCTTAGCTCACCCTAGCTCAAGTCAGCTCAGATCCAGCTCAACTTAGCTGAGTCTAGCTCATCTCAGCTCCCACTAGTTCACAGGGAGCTCTAGTTAGCTCGGCTAAGTTGACAGGAGTTCACCCCAGCTCAGATCTAGCTACATCCAGCTCCACTCAGCTCCAACCAGCTGAAGAAGAATTCATCCCAGCTCAGGAAGCTCAAGTCCAGCTCACAGGGACTCAGCTTAGCTCAACTCAGTTGAGCTAAGCTACCTTAGCTGCCTCAACCAGCTTGATTCTCCCCGGGAGCACCAGACCCAGCTCACCTTAGCTCATTTTGGTAGAAGCTAGCTCACTTTAGCTTGGCTTAGCAACTAGCAAAGAACTAGCAAGCTAAGCCAGCTAGAGTAGCCCCATGCCAGCCTCTTCAGCAGCAGCCAGCTCCAGCTCCAGCTCCAGACTTCTTCTCCTCAGCTCCTTCCTCCAAACCCTAGCTCCAACACCTTCTCCTCCACTCCACCTTTAGCTAAGCTAGCTTAGCTTATCTTAGCTTATCTTAGCATAGCTAACAACCAGCTCCTTGGCCCTTCATTACCTCCAAAATCAACCCTAGCTAGCTCCAGCAACTCAAGCCTACCTAAGCTAGCTACTCTACTCAAGTTGGCGCCACCTCCTAGCCATCCCTTCACCCCATTATCTCCACCAAAAGACACTTCAAGTTGGCGCCAAAAACCACCCCTAACCACCTCTATATTGGCGCCACTTTTCCCTCCAAAATCTCCTCTCATCTCCACCACACAATCTCCCTTGAACCCATCTCCACCATCCACCTAACCCCCCTTCTAGAAGACCCCATGTTGGCGCCAACATGGTGGTGTCTCTCCACCACCAAAAGACACCAACACCACCATAACCACCCCCTTTAACACCCCTTGGGTTGGCGCCAACTCACCCTAGCCATAGGATCACCAACCACCCTCATCCTTCCATCCTAGCCCTCCATTTCAAGGGGCACCTTAACCCCCCATCCTATTCTATAAAAAGCCACCACCTACCACCATTTTGGAGGCATCCTCCCTTAGTATATTTTCTACCTAAACCACCCATACCTACGGCCAAGAAGAAGGAGTAGAGAAGGAGATTAAAGGGGCACATCACCAGCCCTTTTGGTGCCTTCTTCTCCCCACTCTCTTCAACTTGAGCCACGCCAAGGAGGAGGACTCTCCCACTTTAAGGAGGATGGCCAGGCAAAGGAGAAAAGCTTAGGGTGGACGTCCACCCTTGGAGAGAAACTTAGGGCACGCCCCCTTAGGGCTTGCCTTGGAGGTCATCACCTTGGCGGAGTTCTGCAAGGAAGGAGTTGAAGGATTCTTTTCAAGCTTGGGAGCCACCAACCTTGGAGCAAGAAGCCCTCTTCTTCACCATCTATTTAGAGGATTTGTGTTTTCTTTCTTTATTTCAATTATCTAGTAGTAGAAGCATTCCTCTACTAGGCATTTTTGTTAAACACTTTATCAATTATCTAGTTGCCTTCTTCGCATATCTTGTTTGCATTTCTATTTGCTTATTTTCAGCATTCTTCACTTCCTCTCCCTAATTATTCTAGGCCTCCACTTGCTTAGAGTGAGCTTAGGGAGAGGTTCTGCTTGTCACATAAAAGTAGTATTTTAATTCGAAGTGTAAACACTTTTCCCGCCATCAGTTCGCATGTTGCCTTAGTTTAAAAATAAAAAAATGATATATTGAAAAATACCAAAAAGAAAGTTGAGATTTATATTCCTAGCAAGAGAATCAATTTTTGCAACCATATTGCCTCCTTGGACGACCCTAGATACTTCCCTATCTAGGATTATAAATTTAAGAGCGAAAGCGGATTTACTCGTTACAACGACGTATTTTAACAAACCGCGTATTTTCGCTATCACTTTTTGGCGCCGCTGCCGGGGAGGCACGGCTTTGCATTAACTCATTTTCTCTTGCTTGAAGTGGATCTCATCCCCTTCTCTTTCTTTCTTTTGTGTGTGCAGGAACTATAGCGGGAAAGCGGGAATCTGGAAGCGAGAGCTTAAAGATCCTTTTCTTCCCACGAAAATTCAGGTTGGTTCCTCTTTCTAGTCACATAATTAATTAAAACTACCAAAATATATTAAACTTGGCTTTCAGGACCCTAAACACTTAAATTAAGTGGAGTGGTGCATTTTAAAATCCATTGTTTGCTTGTATGCTTCTTTAGCACCATTCCATTGCAAGTATTGGTGTTCTGTTTTTCGGGTCTAGATTTCTGTCCAGACTTTAAAAATCGATTCCTAACACCACAGGCCTCCTAAAATCATAAAATTTCATAGAGTGATTCCCAATTAAGTTTGTAACATCTGTTCCAAATTTCAGATCAATTGGATTTGTATTTAATTTTTAAAAATTCGTGGATTACAGAGGGGTCACACCCTCTAATCTTCCTGTTTTGCTACTGTCCGCGAATTTTTAGAATTTTTATACTCATCCAATTTTTGTGAAATTTATCTTGTTGGAATCCCTGTGAAATTTTACATATCATATAAAATCATAAAAATTTTCTGAGGTCGGTGGTAATACTGAAAAGTCTACAATACCCACGGGTATTATTTCTGGACTTTGACACAAGTACAATTAAAAATTCAAAACTATTATCAAACAAATTCCTAAAATCTTACAAAAATCTTTTCTGGAATCGTTGTTTGATTTTCTTCAAAGTAGTGGTGTTGTTTGACTTTTTTGGACCACTACTTAATTCTGAAAGCTAAAAATAATTCATTGGTAGTTAAATTTCTGTCTCAGGGATAATTGGTTTAGGGTTTCTTCTTTCTCTTTAGAGACTCAATTAAAAGGAAATATACAATCACACATACAACTTGTCTTTCCTTTGATTGTGAACTTTCAAACTTGTTTGAAAACTTAAAGAGAAAAAACCCTAAAATTCATTTAATTAAATCACATCCTAAAAGACAAAAGTATAAAAAAATTGTGTGACAACTTGATTTTCATTGGAGCCACTCTCCAATTCCTGCACACACACAAAAAAATCAAATAACAGGGCAACAACCCAATAAACGCCCTCCACATTCCGTGTGCACTATAGAATCCTAGACCTAATTAAAATTTGTAGCAACTTGACCCTTAAGGCTTTATCAACTTAGGCTTGCTATTTAGGTCTTAAGTTTTCTTTAGTTAGTACCAATTCTGTCATCTATATCTGGTGTTCAGGCTGAGGGGCCGTGTCAAAACAGAGTTCCAAAACAGAGTTCCAAAACACGCCTTGCTACTCGCAAGACGGGGTACCTGCAAATCAAAGATTATCTTTTCACTTTTATACCTTTTTTTATCTTTTTACTAAGAAGGAAGATAACAGATAGAAAGTAAATATAGTAGCTATAGATATATATTTATATGTAGTATATATATAAAGGGGTGGGGGTGGAGGTGACGATGGAGTGTAGCACTATGTCGAGTCAGTTGACGTCTAGAGAGACGCAACCAACACGACTATGTGCCGCGTGGAGTGTGGATGGAGGATGGATGATGTATGGGACCACGCTTTTTTTGTACGCGTGTATCAGGGAATATCAGCAACTGGTGCAGATATCCCCGCGATACAGCGTATAATAAATAACATGAAAGTATATGTACATATGTATGTATATAAGTAAATATATCTATATATATATATAAATGTATAGTTATATATGTATAGATATATATATATATAGATATATATGTGTATATATATGTATATGAGTATATATATATATTACTATATATATGTATATATATATATATATGTATAAGTATATAGATATATATATACGTGTATATATATATATATAGAGATATATTATATATATATGTATGTATACATACCTATATAGATATACTATGTATATAAGTATATATATATAATAGATATATGTATGTATATATATATATATGTATGTATATATATGTTACTATATATAACTATACGTATAGTGTAAGTGTGTGTGTGGGTGTGTGTGTGTGTCGGTGAAGATGTGTGTGTGTTGGTGTAGTGTGTGTCTGTGAGTGAGTGAAAAAGAGAGAGAGAGAGAGAGAGAGAGAGCGGGAGAGAGAGAGAGAGAGATAGAGAGCGCCAGAGAGAGAAAGAGCGGGCGGGAGAGATCGCGAGCGCGGACGATGGCAGCGAGTTAAGACGTCTGCTCGCGGCGGCGGACGTCTGAAGACAGCGGGTGTGGGCGCGCCTTCGCGTAGGGTTCTGCAGGCCTGCGCGAAGGCGACGGGCGGGCGAAGGCGTGGAGGAGCGAGCGTGGAGGAGGTCTGCAGGTGGTCGCGGAGGAGGACAGGGGGCGGCGCGAGGCCGTAGCCGGCCGCTGCAGTGCGCGCGGCGGACGGCTACAGGTGCAACTGCGAGGCGGACAGAACGGAGACGGAGGCGGGGAACGGGCCTGCAGGCGCGCGCGGAGGATTGCGCGCCTGCGGGGAAGGTCGCGGAGGAGGCGGGGGGTGCTGCTGTTGCTGCTGTCGCCGCGGTTTAGCTGCTGCTGCTGCTGCTGCTTCAAGCTTCGGAGCTTGAAGCGGCAGCAATGGCGTGGAGACGAATACGAAGAGAAAAGAAAACACCACGCCCACCGGCTCGTTGAAGAGCTGGGCGGTGGTGCTCCCACTGTGGTGGTGTGCACCACAGTGGGTTCTCCTGCTCGCCGGGTGCCTCCTCGACGGAGGGCCGACGTATGGGAGGGGAAAGCGGTGGAGAAGATGGCTGCGGGTTTTTTCAGCAGCTGCAGCAGCTGCCCTTGCAAGGATGAAGCTGCAGCTACCTATAGAGGAGGGGAGAGTGGCGTGCCGGCTGCAGCAGGGAGAGGGTGTGCGAGTTGCAGCTATAGGGAGCGGCGTTGGCAGGGAGACGTGACGGGAAGAAGTGCAGCGTGGCTGCTGCATGCAGCTGCGGGAAGAGTGCAGCCGCGGGAAGGATGCAGCCGCGGGAAGGAGAGAAAAGAAGAAATCAAGAGGAAAAATAAAAAGAGGGTGATTTTGCAAGGAGGCACTTGAAGAAAAATGTAACTATGTAGGCGATTGTTTCACTCCTCTTCCTCTCTTGATTAAATGCATGCATGCAAGTGTTTTTACAAATGCGATTACAGGATCCTATTATGCAATGTTAATGCTAGAAAATAGCACAAGAAGGCGTTATTACAGGCGTGTTTTGAGGTGCAAACACACGCCGTGCACACCAGAAAGCTGAGGTGGGAGGGCAAGCCTATAAGCAACGGGTCTAACCAGCTCCAGGACCTCAAGGGGCCCCACAAACCTCGGCGTGAGCTTCCCTCTCACCCCAAACCGCTGCAGGCCCTTCATGGGCGAAACACGAAGAAAGACGTGGTCCCCAACCTCAAACTTCGCCTCTCTGCGTCTCCGATCCGCGTAGCTCTTCTGTCTGCTCCTGACAGTGCGGAGTCGCCTATGGATCTGCTCGACTACCTCCTGACTCTGCCGGATCAACCTGGGGCCAACCTCCCACTTGGTCCCCACCTCAACCCAACTCAAGGGTGCCGTACACCTCCGTCCGTACAGAGCCTCGTAGGGAGCCACGCCGATGCTCGAGTGATAACTGTTGTTGTATGCAAACTCCGCTAGGGGCAGGTGCTCCTCCCAAGAGCCCCTCCAGTCCAGTACACAGGCACGCAAAAGGTCCTCAAGTGTCTGTATCGTGCGCTCAGACTGTCCGTCCGTCTGGGGGTGGTAAGCCGTACTAAACCTCAACCGCGTCCCCAAGGCCTACTGAAACTCAGCCCAAAACTGGGATGTAAAGCGGGTATCCCGGTCGGATACGATCTCCCGCGGAACTCCGTGTAGTCGTACCACATCACGGATATACCTCTCTACCAACTGTGCTGGTCCCAAAGTGACTCGGATCGGCAAGAATCGCACCGTCTTCGTCAGTCAATCCACTATTACCCAGACTGCGTCGTGTCCTCGCTGGGTAATAGGTAAGCCCACCACCAAGTCCATGGTGATGCTCTCCCACTTCCACTCTGGCACTGGAAGCGGCTGTAGCGGCCCTGCAGGCCTCTGATGCTCGACCTTCACCTGCTGACACACTAAGCACTGCTGCACGAACTCACCCACATCCTGCTTCATCCCACTCCACCAAAACTCGCGTCTCAAGTCGTGGTACATCTTCGTGTTTCCAGGATGTATGGTGAACCTGGAACCGTGTGCCTCAGTCAGGAGCTCTCTCAACAGCTCCTCGTCTCTGGGAACGCACAACCGTCCCCTCAGGCACAACACCTGGTCTGTGAAAGAGAAGTCCCCCTGGTCTGACGACAGTACTCTGTCGCGCAAGGACTGCAAGTACGGATCGGCCATCTATCCTGTGATGATGCGGTCTATCAGCTCTAGCTTGGTCTGTCGTGTCAACGTCACTGCCCCACAGTGCCCCTGTAACTCCAGGGGTCGCCAACCATCCACCTCCTTCAAAAGGCTCCAACTCTGTAACTGTAAACTGGCCAAGTGTGCAGGCGCCTTACGGCTCAAGGCGTCAGCCACCACATTGGCCTTTCCTGGGTGGTAGGAGATGCTGCAGTCGTAGTCCTTCAGGAGCTCCAACCAACGTCTCTATCTCATGTTGAGCTCCTTCTGATCAAAAAGGTATCTGAGGCTCTTGTGATCTGTGAAAATCTCGAAGGTCTCACCGTACAAGTAGTGCCTCCAGGTCTTCAGCGCGAAGACAACAGCTGCCAACTCTAGGTCGTGGGTAGGGTAGGTATGCTCATGGGGCTTCAGTTGCCGTGAAGCGTAAGCGACAACGTGACCCCTCTGCATGAGCACACCTCCTAACCCCTGCAAGGAGGCGTCCGTGTACACAACGAACCCGCCACTACTGTCAGGGATGGTGAGCACGGGAGCCGAGGTCAACCTCTCCTTCAGCTCCAGAAAACACGCCTCACAGGCATCTGTCCAAGCGAAGGGCACATCCTGTTGGTGCTAGAGCACCACGATCATTTGTTTTGATGATAACAAAACACGTGTTATTTAACATTTGCAATTTGAGTCCTAGATTTCAGGTCAATTGCAAATGTGGACGTGTTTAGACGGAACTCGAGCTCGCATCCAGGATGGATTGGAGGAGCTTAATGAAGAACAGAGGAGGTTCGCGTGGAGCGACATATTGAAGATAGAAGATAAGAAGAATATGATAGATTCTTTTTAATCCTTTCTTGTATCTCTTGTCTTTATTTTCTTGCTCTTATTTTCCTTAGAATATTATGTTAAAGAGCCTCAAAGTACCCTAACAGTAGTCCTAGGAACACCTGCACAACCCTATGATACTTAGGTTTTCTGTAGAATACTTAGAAAACCAATATAGGGTTCAAACAGCACTTCCAGACGTCTAATTCCCAAATCAGACGTCTGATAATGTATTTTAAGACGTCTGACTGTTGTTCCAGATGTCTGATAACTGTTAGGCTGGACATGGTTGGTTCTGTCTGATGAAATCAGACGTCCAGACCTTAGACCAGATGTCTTAGGAGATGTCTGATGACTTTTCCAGACGTCCAATTAGTGGACCGTTGGCTGGCTTAGCATACACTCAAGAATATGACCGTTAGAGCCTTATCAGACGTCCTTAGGCCTTTCCAGACGTCTGATAATTGACCGTTTTGCCTCGGCTGACCCAAAATCTCTTCTCAGAGATTTTCTAGCCGTTGCAACGTTTGGAAATCAATTCCCACAGTAAAAGTAGGTTTCCAGACGTCCAGACATAGTACCAGACGTCCTATATGTCGTCTGATGGACTTGCGCAAAAACCCTGTTTAGATCTGATCCAAGTCAGGAAGAGACCCGCCCAAAATTAGACGTCTGACCTTGAAATCAGATGTCTTAAAGTGGCCTTCCAGACGTCTGATGCCAGAGTTAGACGTCTGATTACCCTGTCAAGTGTAATCATTGTCCTAATTTCGGCCTGATTCTCTTGGGCTTTGTTCCCAACGGCTATAGAACCTTTCCTAAGCCTTCCTAAGGCCTCTATAAATAGAGGGGAGCCTTTGACACACCAAGAGAAACACAAGACACACTTAAGCAACATAGTTCCACTCTCTTGTGTCCTTGCTAGCTCTTGCTCTCCAAGCTCAAGCTCCATTCTCTTGAGAGCATCAAGCTTTGCGCACCCGCTCTCCCGTCGTTGTCTACGAGAGAGACATTGCGCCATCGCGTGGCACACGCACCGCGTCATCAACTCGACGCACTCCTTGCAAAGGGGAGTTTCCTATTTCCTATAGAAGCTAGGTTTAAATTCCTTTGTTGGCTCTATAGGATTACTTGTTTTATTTTATCTTTGTCTTTTGGTTGGGTATTCGCTTTGCGAATTCCCGTCTCCTTCGTGGGACAAAATCCTTCTCGTGGAGAGAAGGGGTTGAGGAACGCTACCCTCGTACTTGTAGCGTGGTTGTACTGAGGTTGAATCACCCTCCTTTTAAAGTGATTCGGTTAGTGGATTTGATCAACTAGGTTGATCGGAAAATCCTAACTCGAGAGGGTTAGGTGGTGGTTTTCACCCGGTTTGGGTTTCCACTTAAAAACAATTGTGTGCTTTGTGTGATTGTTATTTTGTGAAGATTGTTTATATTTATTTCCGCATTTTATTATGTCACCCCTCCTAGTAGGGCCGAACCTTCATTTGGTATTAGAGTAGGTTCTTGCAAGATCGGAGTAACCCCCGGCAAGAAGATCATGGAGGGAAGCTGTTCCACAAGCAGGATTTCCGAGGGGCAATCCACAACCCGTCCGCCGTTCTTCGACGGGAGCAACTACCCCTACTGGAAGTTGCGGATGAAGACCTGGCTTCAAGCCACCGACTTCACGATCCGGGCCAGATGCGAGACGCCATTTGAGATCCCAGAAAAACCCGCGGGAGGCTACTCGCAGCTGCATATTCGAGAGCTTTCACTCAACGCAAAGGCAATGAATGCCCTGTATTGCGCGTTGAGTCCGAAAGAGTTTGAGAAAATCCAAGAGTGCACTACCGCCCACGAGATATGGAGGAAGGTAGAAGACACTCATGAAGAGATGAGCTCAGAGGAAGAAGAAAAAGAAAAAGAAGAAGAAACCGCTTGCTTTGGTTTCATGGCCAGAGGAGCCAATAGCGACAGTGAAAGCGGAAGCGACGACAACGACAACGAGGTAAATTTTGATTTACAAGAAGCTTTTAGTGAACTATTTGAGATTTGTAAATCACTTAAAATAGAAAACAAAAGTATTAAAAAGAACCTTAGTTTTCTTAAAAATGAAAATGATAGGTTAGAAAAACAACTTAAGGACATAGAAGCTAGTCCTAGAATTGATAACCTATTATTAGAAAATCAAGACCTCATCAATGAAAATAATAAATTGATTAAGGAAAATGTTAGTCTAAAAATAGAAATTTCTGATTTACAGACTAAGATGCACACTATAGAAAAAGAAATTGCATGTCTTAGGGAAAACTCCAACAAATTAATTAATAAAGTAGATAATTTTTATAGCCCTAAGATTGAGAAAGGATCTCCATCAAGGAGACCCACTAATAGATCCCGATCCAAGCCCACTTGGATACCGAAAAAAGAATTGGAATCTTGTTTTGTAGGGTTCAGGGATAATTACAACACAAAGGACTGGACCTACAAACTCAAGTCTGGTCAACTCGAGTTGGGAGAACCAAGGAGTAGACCAAGGAGGAGAACAAGAAGACCGACGAGACGGCGAACAAGCAACGGCCCCGCCGCACGTCGACCACCAGACTGGAGACCGGCGCCGATGCCCGGGCCTCCAAGCTACGGATGGGAGCCCCATCCGATGTGGCATCCACCACCACCATTCGGGCCATTTTATTGGCCATGGTAGGTGAGGTAAAACCCTTTACCCTATCTTTTTATCATAAGCATTTAGATAGGGGGAGTTAAAATGATGAGCTAATTGTCAATTTTTAAGGGGGAGATGCAAGTTAGCTAAATTTCCTTTAGTAAGGGGGAGAAAAATAATAGCTATCTTGTTGTTACAAAAAGGGGGAGAATATCACCTTTGTTAAAATAAATTCATAGAAGAGCATGTCTTAAGGGGGAGTTATACGAAATTTAAAACCAATCAAACCTTTTTGATAATGTCAAAAAGGGGGAGGATTTTTATGCATTATTTACGATTTTGTCATCATCAAAAAGGGGGAGATTGTTGGTGCTAGAGCACCACGATCATTTGTTTTGATGATAACAAAACACGTGTTATTTAACATTTGCAATTTGAGTCCTAGATTTCAGGTCAATTGCAAATGTGGACGTGTTTAGACGGAACTCGAGCTCGCATCCAGGATGGATTGGAGGAGCTTAATGAAGAACAGAGGAGGTTCGCGTGGAGCGACAGATTGAAGATAGAAGACAAGAAGAATAGGATAGATTCATTTTAATCCTTTCTTGTATCTCTTGTCTTTATTTTCTTGCTCTTATTTTCCTTAGAATATTATGTTAAAGAGCCTCAAAGTACCCTAACAGTAGTCCTAGGAACACCTGCACAACCCTAGGATACTTAGGTTTTCTATAGAATACTTAGAAAACCAATATAGGGTTCAAACAGCACTTCCAGACGTCTAATTCCCAAATCAGACGTATGATAATGTATTTTAAGACGTCTGACTGTTGTTTCAGATGTCTGATAATTGTTAGGCTGGACATGGTTGGTTCTGTCTGATGAAATGAGACGTCCAGACCATAGACCAGATGTCTTAGGAGACGTCTGATGACTTTGCCAGACGTCCAATTAGTGGACCGTTGGCTGGCTTAGCATACACTCAAGAATATGACCGTTAGAGCCTTGTCAGACGTCCTTAGGCCTTTCCAGACGTCTGATAATTGACCGTTTTGCCTCGGCTGACCCAAAATATCTTCTCAGAGATTTTCTAGCCGTTGCAACGTTTGGAAATCAATTCCCACAGTAAAAGTAGGTTTCCAGACGTCCAGACATAGTACCAGACGTCCTATATGTCGTCTGATGGACTTGCGAAAAAACCTTGTTTAGATCTGATCCAAGTCAGGAAGAGACCCGCCCAAAATCAGACGTCTGACCTTGAAATCAGACGTCTTAAAGTGGCCTTCCAGACGTCTGATGCCAGAGTTAGACGTCTGATTACCCTGTCAAGTGTAATCATTGTCCTGATTTCGGCCTGATTCTCTTGGGCTTTGTTCCCAACGGCTATAGAACCTTTCCTAAGCCTTCCAAAGCCTTCCTAAGGCCTCTATAAATAGAGGGGAGCCTTTGACACACCAAGAGAAACACAAGACACACTTAAGCAACATAGTTCCACTCTCTTGTGTCCTTGCTAGCTCTTGCTCTCCAAGCTCAAGCTCCATTCTCTTGAGAGCATCAAGCTTTGCGCACCCGCTCTCTCGCCGTTGTCTACGAGAGCGACATTGCGCCATCGCGTGGCACACGCACCGCGTCATCAACTCGACGCACTCCTTGCAAAGGGGAGTTTCCTATTTCCTATAGAAGCTAGGTTTAAATTCCTTTGTTGGCTCTATAGGATTACTTGTTTTATTTTATCTTTGTCTTTTGGTTGGGTATTCGCTTTGCGAATTCCCGTCTCCTTCGTGGGACAAAATCCTTCTCGTGGAGAGAAGGGGTTGAGGAACGCTACCCTCGTACTTGTAGCGTGGTTGTACTGAGGTTGAATCACCCTCGTTTTAAAGTGATTCGGTTAGTGGATTTGATCAACTAGGTTGATCGGAAAATCCTAACTCGAGAGGGTTAGGTGGTGGTTTTCACCCGGTTTGGGTTTCCACCTAAAAACAATTGTGTGCTTTGTGTGATTGTTATTTTGTGAAGATTGTTTATATTTATTTCCGCATTTTATTATGTCACCCCTCCTAGTAGGGCCGAACCTTCATTTGGTATCAGAGTAGGTTCTTGCAAGATCGGAGTAACCCCCGGCAAGAAGATCATGGAGGGAAGCTGTTCCACAAGCAGGATTTCCGAGGGGCAGTCCACAACCCGTCCACCGTTCTTCGACGGGAGCAACTACCCCTACTGGAAGTTGCGGATGAAGACCTGGCTTCAAGCCACCGACTTCACGATCCGGGCCAGATGCGAGACGCCATTTGAGATCCCAGAAAAACCCACGGGAGGCTACTCGCAGCTGCATATTCGAGAGCTTTCACTCAACGCAAAGGCAACGAATGCCCTGTATTGCGCGTTGAGTCCGAAAGAGTTCGAGAAAATCCAAGAGTGCACTACCGCCCACGAGATATGGAGGAAGGTAGAAGACACTCATGAAGAGATGAGCTCAGAGGAAGAAGAAGAAGAAAAAGAAGAAGAAACCGCTTGCTTTGGTTTCATGGCCAGAGGAACCAATAGCGACAGTGAAAGCGGAAGCGACGACAGCGACAACGAAGTAAATTTCGATTTACAAGAAGCTTTAATGAACTATTTGAGATTAGTAAATCACTTAAAATAGAAAACAAAAGTATTAAAAAGAACCTTAGTTTTCTTAAAAATGAAAATGATAGGTTAGAAAAACAACTTAAGGACATAGAAGCTAGTCCTAGAATTGATAACCTATTATTAGAAAATCAAGACCTCATCAATGAAAATAATAAATTGATTGAGGAAAATGTTAGTCTAAGAATAGAAATTTCTGATTTACAGACTAAGATGCACACTGTAGAAAAAGAAATTGCATGTCTTAGGGAAAACTCCAACAAATTAATCAATAAAGTAGATAATTTTTATAGCCCTAAGATTGAGAAAGGATCTCCATCAAGGAGACCCGCTAATAGATCCGGATCTAAGCCCACTTGGATACCGAAAAAAGAATTGGAATCTTGTTTTGTAGGGTTCAGGGATAATTACAACATAAAGGACTGGACCTACAAACTCAAGTCTGGTCAACTAGAGTTGGGAGAACCAAGGAGTAGACCAAGGAGGAGAACAAGAAGACCGACGAGACGGCGAACAAGCAACGGACCCGCCGCACGTCGACCACCAGACTGGAGACCGGCGCCGATGCCCGGGCCTCCAAGCTACGGATGGGAGCCCCATCCGATGTGGCATCCACCACCACCATTCGGGCCATTTTATTGGCCATGGTAGGTGATGAGTGGCTACTCATCATAGCTAAAAGGCCGAAATTAAGCTAGACACTAAGCAAAACAATATCAAATTAACACATAAAAAGGGTTAAGTGTGGGAATTAAAGAAAAGACCTAAAACTTTTAATGTGTGTTAAAACCTCCTAATTAGGTCACAAAAATGAGATATTCTGAAAACTAAAGAACAAATGATGATCCATGCATCAATTGAACACATAAACAAGTTTGAAAAGATAAATCAGAAGTAAAATCAATGTCTTAAATGTTCAATTAAGCACATGTAAAAATTTGAAAGCAATTGGACATCATTTAGGCTTAGAAATAAATAGATTACAATTAGGTCCTTCATGCATTACATTTCTACCCTTCAAAACTCCTTCTTGGACCTTTTTGCAAGCCGCAGGGACCCTTCTGTATGACTGCAAGGCCCTTCCAGTTATAGTTCTTCTCACTTTTGGACCTGCACGCTATTTTTCTACCCCTTCGTTCAAGGGTCTTCCTGCAAGTTTTCCCTCATTTCAGAGAGAATCCTGTGTTCTTCACGCGCACTGTAGCACGCGAAGAACACAACCATTCTCGACCGTCCATCGCACTTTTGATCTCGATCTGCGGCTGGAATCAAATGGAACCTTCGCGCGATTCGGTGCGTGCGTTCACCTCTCTTCCCAGATCTCATCTGACGGTCAGATCTCTCTCTTGACTCGCCGCGCGCTCTACCCATCTCATCCTCACCGCCGGCCTAATTTTGATTAACCTCACCCTTGCGGTGATCTCAATCACTGAGCTGCTACTTAAGCACCTCAGTGGTGTCGCGCGCAAAGGATCGCTCCCTCCTACATCTCTTAGCAATCAATTCTTCCACTCCAGTCTCTCCTCCTCATCTAGACCCTGATTTCACAGCCACCGGCTGTGGAATCATCGCCTGCTCTCGACCCTCCTCGTCGCTAAGGACCTCGTAGCACCTGAGGACGACCCTGGAGTCTCACTAGCAGACTCTTCCCTCCGCTGGAGTCACCCTCCTCCTTTCTTCCTCCTTAGCCGCCGGCTAAGGACCCATAGGTCCCATTCTTCCTTTTAGTTTAGGTTTTTAATTCTGCACAAGTAGTGTTAGATTTAGTTTGCAGTAGTTTAGAATAGATTTAGTTTTAATTGTTAGTGTTTAATGTTAGCTGTAGTTAGATTAGTCTTAGGAGTAGAATTAGTATTAGATCCCCTCCCTCACCTCCTTTGATCAGTCCAGATCAGAGGGGAAGAATCATCTGTTCATTGTTCAATTTATCTCCCTCTTCATGTTTTGTTTTTCCATCATCCAAATTCTGATTCTTGTTTTTTCCTTTTTAATAACGAATTTTTCATCAATCACCCACACATCCTGACCCAATTTCAGATCTGATGGCACACTGCCTCAGATCTGAAAGTGGCGTCACAAGCACCATTTGGGGCTTCTCACTCACTCCATTTGTTTCACAAAAGCCCCTCTGTTTTAAATGGATTGCCTCAGTTTGTTAGAGCACTTTTGATTTGGATTTTAAAGGATTTTTACTCTCTGAAATGTTTTGACAGATCTGATAAATTGAAGGGATTTTTGGTTTTCATTGTGGGCAAGGACTCTGAGAAGTTCTCTGGTGACAGAGAACCAATCAGAAGAGCCTTTCATGATTCTGAGTATACTTTGTTTTGAATGCATTCGCCAGCTTCCATTAAATTTCCTTAATGCATTCTTAGTCTCTTTTTGCTATTTCAGAATTGCCATACACTATTTGTGTTGATGATCATTTCTATATGGTGATTCTCTAACCTAAGGAGTTTTCCATACTCCTTAAGGTTGCAAGAAACTGGGATTGTGTTTCTTTGGTTTTAATTGATTGAGCTAAGTCTTCCTTCATGCTGTCTATGGCATTAGGAAGACTAACTCAATGCCATTTGAGTTTTGATCTGGAAGGATGCTTCTGATAAGGTTTTTCCTAATGAGTATTTGAGCTGAATTTACATGAGATTTTCGTGAGATTTAAACCCCTTTCAGATTTGGATTTCAACTCTGTAAATTGTAGTTTGTTTTGAATTTTTTCTTATTCCCAGTTATACAGTAACATGCTGCATCTAGCAGCTACATTCCCCTCTTCTCTAAACTCCCTTCTTCTCAAAATTTCCCTCTCCTCTGTAGAATACTTCCCCCCTCTTCAAGTGGACTAACTGCAGCAGCAGTTAGCCACTTGACAGTGGCTTAAGCCACTGCCACTGTAAACTACACATACTAAATACATTCTTCTTCTCTCCATCTCTTCTGACAGTAGCTGTGGCTGCTGTCTTAATTGAACACTAACACTCAATCAACTCTAATTCCCTAACTTTATACAAAAGCCTAATGGCATAGACTTATTTTAAAACTGTAAATATACCCATTCATAGTATTATAACTACAGCATATCAGTTAGATACATAGTTATACTGTAAATATGTATAAAACCTGTACAGAAATTCGTATACATATGTAATCTATGTAAAAATATGCATATATACTATTCTAGTATGTATGTATTTACTGATTTATGTATATATGTATGTACAGATTTATATTTACTTATTTAGTAGCTAAGTTAATAAGTTAGAGCAATAATCAAGTAAATAAATCTATAAACTTGGGAATCTATATATATATATATAGTAATTTAAGTTAGTCAAAGTATAATTATACCTAGTATAACTTACTGTAACTTAGTTTTAATTTTAAACACCCAGAACTGCTATTTTAGCCTAAATAAAACATAAATAAATTCGTAAAAATACAATAAAAATATGTATTAAATACTTAAGTATGTAAGTTAAAACTGTTTAAGGTCAATTAGACCATTTACTAACTATTTTATAAGTAATTAACTATTTAATCACCTAAATCAACCTGTATAATCAGCCTAGTTTAGCGAATTTATTTGTATAGTAAAAATATTTAAAATTCAAAATTAATTAATCAATTATGTAGTATTACGTAAATATTTTATTTACCATATTTTATTTTATTTTTTTTAATAATTTATGGCCCCCAAATCGAGGGCCAAAAACGCGCACAGACGCAGCTGCGTCTGATTTCCAGCGCACGATGTGGCGCTGGAATAGCGCCACATCGTGTGCTGCAAACCAAACGCAGCCATATAAATATAATTTATGCTATAGTTGAAGCAGTCGTCACGGCGCCGGGCGCCCGAAACGCGATCCCTTATCCGATTACCCGATTTAATCGCTGATCTCTGATATGTGATGATATTGGATGTGTAATGTATGTGTGGGGCTGGGGGCCCGAGCGTGTGAGAACTTGAAGGCGTTGGGGCTGAGGCCTGACGCTGAGTTTGAAAACGTTACTAAGCCACCTAATCTGAGATTAGGGCGCGCTTAGTAGAGGTCTGGTCCCACCCGAAGGGTGCTGTGTATCCCTCGAAAAGCGCACCCGCTATTTAAACACATTTTACACCCGTCTCCACCGCAGCCTCTGAAATACCACACAAAACAAAATGAAAGGACAGACGACTTAAAAAAAAGAGAGAACACGAGATAACAACAGAAAAGACTTACTGTACATACAGCAGTAGAATAAGTAATATACATACGTATAAGTAAACCCACATAATTACTAACAGAATAAAATGACACTATAAATGTCGCTAAAGACCTCAGTTTGCTTCTTTAGATTGTATATAGTGTTTTCTGAGATTTAGCGACGTTTATATCTGTCACTAAAACTGATATATATGTCACTATAAATAAAAGACTAGTAAGTTAAGTTTTTACACTATGGTATCCTCATGTAGTATGAACTAACATATTAGTGTTAATAGTATAACTTGTAAATACATAGTTTAGAGTATAATAATAGATTGTTTGATGCTTGTTCATAGTTAGTATTTTTGCAAGCACTTCTTAGTAACTAGGTAAATAAAACATTCATTCATTCTTTAAGTGTAAAGTTTCTTTTTGAATAAGAAGACAATTTTGGAGATAATCAAAGAGTGACCGAATTAAATTCAATAAATTGCCTCCCAGAGAACGACCTGGAACAAAACCAGTAAAAATTAGATAAATAAGCAAATGATAATAATGGTTGTAATGACTGGCACTCACCCATACTCACCACTATACGACATCCTTAAGGTTATATTATACACCCTATACTACAACGACATGATCAACAATTATTACCAACAACCATCAACACTATCATTTTTTGGCGCCGTTGCCGGGGAGCATCGGTGTCAACAACAACATCATCATTAGTAGGTGAGGTAAAACCCTTTACCCTATCTTTTTATCATAAGCATTTAGATAGGGGGAGTTAAAATGATGAGCTAATTGTCAATTTTTAAGGGGGAGATGCAAGTTAGCTAAATTTCCTTTAGTAAGGGGGAGAAAAATAATAGCTATCTTGTTGTTACAAAAAGGGGGAGAATATCACCTTTGTTAAAATAAATTCATATAAGAGCATGTCTTAAGGGGGAGTTATAGGAAATTTAAAACCAATCAAACCTTTTTGATAATGTCAAAAAGGGGGAGGATTTTTATGCATTATTTACGGTTTTGTCATCATCAAAAAGGGGGAGATTGTTGGTGCTAGAGCACCACGATCATTTGTTTTGATGATAACAAAACACGTGTTATTTAACATTTGCAATTTGAGTCCTAGATTTCAGGTCAATTGCAAATGTGGACGTGTTTAGACGGAACTCGAGCTCGCATCCAGGATGGATTGGAGGAGCTTAATGAAGAACAGAGGAGGTTCGCGTGGAGCGACAGATTGAAGATAGAAGACAAGAAGAATAGGATAGATTCTTTTTAATCCTTTCTTGTATCTCTTGTCTTTATTTTCTTTCTCTTATTTTCCTTAGAATATTATGTTAAAGAGCCTCAAAGTACCCTAACAGTAGTCCTAGGAACACCTGCACAACCCTAGGATACTTAGGTTTTCTGTAGAATACTTAGAAAACCAATATAGGGTTCAAACAGCACTTCCAGACGTCTAATTCCTAAATCAGACGTATGATAATGTATTTTAAGACGTCTGACTGTTGTTTCAGATGTCTGATAACTGTTAGGCTGGACATGGTTGGTTCTGTCTGATGAAATCAGACGTCCAGACCTTAGACCAGACGTCTTAGGAGACGTTTGATAACTTTGCCAGATGTCCAATTAGTGGACCGTTGGCTGGCTTAGCATACACTCAAGAATATGACCGTTAGAACCTTATCAGACGTCCTTAGGCCTTTCAGACGTCTGATAATTGACCGTTTTGCCTCGGCTGACCCAAAATCTCTTCTCAGAGATTTTCTAGCCGTTGCAACGTTTGGAAATCAATTCCCACAGTAAAAGTAGGTTTCCAGACGTCCAGACATAGTACCAGATGTCCTATATGTCGTCTGATGGACTTGCGTAAAAACTTTGTTTAGATCTGATCCAAGTCAGGAAGAGACCCGCCCAAAATCAGACGTCTGACCTTGAAATCAGACGTCTTAAAGTGGCCTTCCAGACGTTTGATGCCAGAGTTAGACGTCTGATTACCCTGTCAAGTGTAATCATTGTCCTGATTTCGGCCTGATTCTCTTGGGCTTTGTTCCCAACGGCTATAGAACCTTTCCTAAGCCTTCCAAAGCCTTCCTAAGGCCTCTATAAATAGAGGGGAGCCTTTGACACACCAAGAGAAACACAAGACACACTTAAGCAACATAGTTCCACTCTCTTGTGTCCTTGCTAGCTCTTGCTCTCCAAGCTCAAGCTCCATTCTCTTGAGAGCATCAAGCTTTGCGCACCCGCTCTCCCGCCGTTGTCTACGAGAGCGACATTGCGCCATCGCGTGGCACACGCACCGCGTCATCAACTCGACGCACTCCTTGCAAAGGGGAGTTTCCTATTTCCTATAGAAGCTAGGTTTAAATTCCTTTGTTGGCTCTATAGGATTACTTGTTTTATTTTATCTTTGTCTTTTGGTTGGGTATTCGCTTTGCGAATTCCCGTCTCCTTCGTGGGACAAAATCCTTCTCGTGGAGAGAAGGGGTTGAGGAACGCTACCCTCGTACTTGTAGCGTGGTTGTACTAAGATTGAATCACCCTCGTTTTAAAGTGATTCGGTTAGTGGATTTGATCAACTAGGTTGATCGGAAAATCCTAACTCGAGAGGGTTAGGTGGTGGTTTTCACCCGGTTTGGGTTTCCACCTAAAAACAATTGTGTGCTTTGTGTGATTGTTATTTTGTGAAGATTGTTTATATTTATTTCCGCATTTTATTACGTCACCCCTCCTAGTAGGGCCGAACCTTCACATCCTTCCGGGTCAACTGTGTCAAAGGACGCGCAATCTGTGAAAAACCTCTGATGAATCGTCTGTAGTAGGCTGCCTGTCCCAGGAAACTGCGAATCTCAGTGACTGAACGCGGTCTCTCCCACCTAAGTACTGCCTCGACCTTGGCTGGGTCCACCGCCAAGCCGTCTCCAGAGATCACATGACCTAAGAAGGTCACCTCCCTCAACCAGAACTCGCACTTGCCGTATTTGGCGTATAGCCTACGTCGTCTCAGAGTGTCCAGAACCATCTGCAAGTGCTGTTCGTGCTGCGTCTGATCTCGAGAATAGATGAGTACATCATCTATGAAAACCACCACAAACTGGTCCAAGTACGGTCTAAACACCCGGTTCATCAGATCCATGAAAGCAGCGCGGGCATTGGTCAGCCCAAACGGCATGACCAAAAACTCGTAGTGTCCGTACCGGGTGTGGAAAGCTGTCTTGGAGAAGTTGGTCTCCCTAATCCTCAACTGGTGGTATCCCGACCTCAAGTCTATCTTGGAGAACACCGTGGCACCTCGCAATTGGTCAAACAAGTCGTCGATCCTCGGCAGTGGATATCTGTTCTTGATGGTGACCCTATTCAGCTGTCGGTAGTCCACACAAAGGCGTAAGGTCCCATCCTTCTCTTCACAAACAGTACTGGGGCTCCCCAGGGAGACGCACTGGGCCTCACGAAACCTTTCTCCAAAAGGTTCTGCAACTGAGACTTGAGCTCTCGTAGCTCAAGCGGTGACATCCTGTATGGCGCAGTGGAGATGGGGCTGGTCCCTGGTACTAGTGAGATCTCAAACTCGATCTTACGCTCAGGCGGTATTCCTGGTAACTCGTCTGGAAACACGTCAGGGTACTCTCTGACCACCGGGATGCTCTGGATGTCTGCCACAGGGCTGGGCTCTGCCACTACACAAGCTAGGAAACCCTCACACCCCTGGCTCAAAAGTCTCGCTGCCCGAAGTGCCGAAATGCACCTGAAACCTCCGTCAATTGGCTGTCCGTGAAACTCGAAAGAAGGCAACTTCGGAATGGAGAAGACGATCTTCCTCTCAAAACAGTCCACCAAGGCGTGGTAAGCGGATAGCCAATCCATCCCTAGAATCACTCCAAAGTCCTCCATCTGTATCATAATCAGGTCAGCTGGCAGGCTATGTCCCCCGATGCTAACCTCGCAATCCGTGTACACCTCCTCAGCTACAAACAGCTGACCAATCGGACCTCTGATTACAAACGGATTCTCTAACAGTGTATAATCCTGGTCCAAACTAACTGCGAAACTGGCTGCGACAAATGAGTGCGTAGCGCCGGAATCGAAAAGTGTGTAAATGAGTTTGCCGAAAATTGAAACCATACCTGCCACTACCGAGCCCGAAGCTCTGGCATCCCTGTGTGTCAGGGCGTTGATACGCCCCTCAGCTCTAGGTGAGGACGAAGCAGCCACACTCTACGTCGGACAGGTAGGTGCTGGCCGGTACCCTCCTCGTGACTGCTGTCTTCCTCCTCGCGCCTGGGAACCGCGGCCTCCTGCGCGCCCTCCAGTGCTCTGCGTGGGGAGTATCTGCTGACCTCCTGCCCTAGACGGGCAGTCCCTCCTGATGTGGCCCGGCTGGCCACACTGGTAATAGAGGGGAACCCGGCTCCTGCCCTCAGTGGGTCCCTACTGTCGGCTGGGCGGGGGTCCGGTGCTGGCGACTGGCCCTTGTCGAGGGCCCCCAAAGGCCACTGATGGCCCTGTAAAACGTGACGGCTCTCCTGCGGATGCCACGTGTCTCCTCTCTCGCCGACCCTGTGAAAAGTCTGGCTGAAAGGGCCTCTTCTGCTCGTCGTCAGCGTCTCACGCGGACGGGTTGGTCTCCTCGTAAGTCATGGCTGCCTCCACCACCCTCGAAAACGTAGGAAGCTTCAGGGGTTTGACATACCCCCGAATCGCAGGTCGGAGCTCCTCGGTGAACCTCCAAAGGCGCTCCTCCTCAGTAGCTACCGCTGTCGCTGCAAAGCGGGACGGCTCCAGGAAACGCGTGCGGTACGTGCTCACGGTCATCGTCCCTTGGCGGAGAGTGTGGAACTCCCGCCTCCTCTGGTCCTGCCACGTCTGGGGAAAGTACTGCTCGTAGAAGAGGGCGACGAACCGATCCTAGGTCGGCTCATCCCTCTCTTGTCCCCGGATCGCCCTCCACCACCTGTGTGCCGCACTCTCCAGCTGGTACGTGGCAAAGGCCACGCGGCACTCCACCGGGGGGCGAAGGGTGTCGAAAATCTTCTCCAGCTGCTCGAGCCAGTCCTCTGCCTCGGTCGGGTCCTCATCCCCCTTGAAGGAGGGGGGCTTCAGCTTCCGGAACTGCCCGAAGATCTCGGAGTGGCGCTGTAGTGGGGATGCCGGTGCACCTCCAGGCAACAGTGCCTCGTGCAGAGAAGTATCGGAGGAAGGTGGGGGCTGCGGCGGCCCATCCCCTCCCTCGTGTCCAACACCGCGTCTGTCGAGTGGTCCCACAGAGGACTCCCCCTCCACAGCCCCAGGGTGAGGCGCTCGGGGCGGCGGGTGGAGCTCCTCTCGTATAATGTCTCGTATCAGCCGGGCGAGGTCCTGGGCCTGGACGCCCAGGAGTAGTGGCTGGTCCACTGGGGCATCGGCAACGGCACGCCCACCTCGCCGACCTCGTCCTCGGCAGTGCCCGCGACCTGCCTCACTAGTCCCACGACGAGGCATCTCCTGCAAGGAGACGCGAAACAAAATGGAACACGTCACTACAGAACGATACCTAACAGAAACGTCTAAGAACTCATGTCAAAAGATATGTTGTGGTGGCTACTCTAGTTATAGACATGTGAATTGGTTATTTCCAGTCAGTTGATTCACTTCTCGGGACAACCTTGCTCTGATATCATCTTGTAACGACCCGATTCCCGAATCCCTATGAGACACGAGAATCGGACCGACTCGACTAATCCCAAGACCTGGTCGTCCAACGAGGAAGTAACCGAAAGAGCAGTAAAATAAACCACATTCAGCATGAATATAACTAACAGTAAGAAATATAGCAGTAAGGAAAGAAACCACTACAGTATGTACCACCACAACAGTAGAACAACATTCATAACATAATATGGAACTGCAAGTAAAGAAAAGTACAGCGGAAACAAGAACTACTCACTAGAGTGGAACCAAAAAGAGGTACAAGAGAACAGTGGTAACTCTACTGGACCCTACTCGACCCAGCGTCCTCTGCAGCCGCTGACCCTGGATGCTCAACACCTGGCCCTGAAAGGTACAAGTGTAACACGTCAGCAAAACGCTGAGTAGAGTGGAAGCTAAACTAAAGAAACAGTAAAGTGTACAGTAGCTATTTTAAGTTTCTTTCTTCCTTTATTTACATCTTTCTATTGTTTCACAATTTATCTATTTCTCAGATCCTTCACTTGATCTCGAATGTTCCTCGTGGGAACGATCTTGATTGCAGTCTTTTCCGAACAGTAGAAGTAGCACGTGGTGCTCTCCTGGTCGGGAGAGTCCCCCGTGGTGATCCTACTCTCAGTCAACCACCCCAAGGTCACTGACAGACGTAACGGTGACTACGGCACACGCGGTAAACGCATGGGTAGCTAACCCGCACTGGCACGCGGTCAGTCATTTCCATTAACGGGTGCGCCCAAAGCATAGCACGGAACCAGTACAGGGTAGATCCCTCTCAGTAACAGGGGTCCAACCCCTCCACAGTAACCAAACAGGGGCCTTGCCCCTCCACAGTCCGCGCACCCTCGCCTGACTACCCTGGTTTGCCCCAGTGGGCCTAACAAGTCGGTATAGGAGGCTAGCAGAACCCCAGGGCTCGTGGGGTAGCTAGTACCTCCCTACACTAGTAGCTCTCCTCGGTACTACGTACACGAGGGCCAGCAAGTCGGTACAGAGTGGCTAGCCCTAACCCCGGGTCCCTGGGGCGGCTGGCTCCGCTCTGCACTAAACAAGGGGACAGTCGCTCTCCTTGGTACTCCGTACTCAAGGGCCAGTTCACTTCCCCAATTCTATTCCATTAACTTTCCATTAGTTTTACTCCTAATTCCCCGTAGGGTTCCAGCTCTTTAACTCAGCGCATTCCGATTTCACCTTTCCAGTTTCTTGTTTATACATCTCATATTCTTAATCATGTTCATTTATTCAAAACAGGCAACTGTTTAAACAAATTTACAGGCAGCTATTATTTCTTTTCCACATTTTCAAGACTGCAGTGTTCACATATTCCACTAGTTTTCCCATCCTAGGATTCATGTCATACCCTAGGATCTATCATGAAATCTAGTTTTCCAGCCCTAGGATTTATGCAACACCCTAGGATCTGTCATTCAATCTCGTTTCTCATTCCTAGGATTCATGCAATGTCCTAGGTTCTATTTATGGTTCCATAATTTAACAGATTATGCTAATAAACTTAAATTCCACTCTACCGGTTACAACAGGCGAACTGGGGGCGTGGTCGGGAATCCCGCGTGCCTCCGCAACCCCCGAGACTGCGACGGAACGGGGTCCTATCACAAGGATCAAACACAAGGAATTTCTCAAAACAGTATGCAGCTACTGTAGACAGGTCTAGGATTTAATTCCGAAAAGAACGCAACTCGAAACGCGGAAAACGAACCCGAACGGGCCCTAAACGGGTCGAAAACAACGAAACAGTGCAAAATCAGAAGTCTGGAACTTATTCCAGACGTCTTAAAAAGTGGATCACGGGTTACCTTACTTTGCGTGGTCTCTCAGACGTCCAGAAGCCTGCGGGGGCGTCTGGCCTAGTTCCCAGACGTCCGATGGTCACCCAGGACGTCTGGAAGTCGCTCCCGTCGTCTGGTGCTACAGCTAGACATCTGATTCGCGTTGGATGGTGAATCACCGAACCTGCACGTACCCATCTCTCTCTCTCAGTACGGTCAGTCGAGGAAAAGGAAGAAGATGGAAATAACTCACCTTTCAGACGTCTGGACAGTCTTCCAGACGTCGTGCCCGTCGTCTGGCTATCAGCCCAGATGTCTGATTCTGGAAAAGTTTCCAGAACCAGTGCACAACTCGCCCTCCGCTCGCGACGCCCCGCCGCGCCACGTCTCGTCCGCCTACTGCTCGAGCTGCAGCAATCCTCCCGCATCGCTCCGCACCCGCTGCGCCCCCACTGGCCGGCTCCCGCTGCCCCGGCAGGCTCGAGCCCTCACGGCCAACGCCTCCTCCCCCGCGTAGCACCTCCTCCCGCACCCGCCGCGGCTGTCGCCGCCCGCCGCTCACTCACGCTCGCTCACACGCACCGGCTGGAAGGAGAAGAGGAAGGGGGCGGAGGTGATGAGAGTGAGGGAGGGGGTGTGCCCTTTTAAAGCCGCGCGGGGAGGAGAGAGAGAGCGGACAGACAGCCTGCGGCCACAGGAGAGAGGGAAAAAGAGAGAGGGAATTTTCGTAGGTTTGCGCGCTCAGGCGTGCATATGAACCGTGCGTGCCAAAAATAATCGATTTCCAGATGTCTGTAAGTGATTCCAGACGTCTAGTCAGACGTTTGGAAGTGCTTCCAGACTTCTGGTCAGACGTCTGGAAGTGCTTCCAGACGTCTTAAAAGAAGTCTGAAGTGGCTCATTCGTAACACTTAAATGTCATCTTATGTAACTTTTAATAACGTTTAAGCATCCTCTTACCTATTCTATATTTACGTTTAAATGTTACCTTAGGTAGCTTTTGAAGTCATTTAAATGTCATGTCATATCCCTTTCAGTGATGTCAAAACATTTGCTTTGTTTTCATGTTATGACGTTTAAGTATCATTTTAGGTAACTTTCATCGACACTTAAATGTCACCTTATGTAACTTTTAACAACGTTTAAACATCCTCTTATATATTTTATATTAACATTTAAATGTTATCTTACGTACCTTTTGAAGATATTTAAATGTCATGTTATATCTCTTTTAATGATGTTTAAACATCACCTTATTTATCTTGATATGACGTTTAAGCGTCATTTTATGTAACTATCACCGATGCTTAAATATCATCTTATGTAACTTTTAACAATGTTTAAACATTTTCTTATGTATTCTATATTGACGTTTAAATGTTATCTTAGATAGCTTTTGAAAATATTTAAACATCATTTTATATCCCTTTTAATGACATTAAAACGTGATCTTCGTTTAAGGATGTTCAAATTGTGCAAATACTATGACGTTTAAATGATGTTTAAACCGTTCCTAATACATTTTATTATAATATTTAAATGTTACTTTAACTTGCTTTAAAAGAAACTTAAACATCATCTTGGAACCGATAAAATGTCTTTCATTTTCCATTAATATTATTTATATTTAATAAATATGTTTGCAACTATAATCACAACACTTATAAAAAAATACATTTCTTAATAAAATTACATCTAATATTTATGTCACTCAAAATTAAAAAAAGATATTGAAATCATCTTTTTACATAAAAGAAACTTACTAAAAAAAAAAATTATTACTGCAAAAAAGAATACTGTATAAGACCACCATAAATATATTTATTTAATACAAAAAATTTTCTTAATCTAACACTATACTAACCTAACTTAAAACTATTACAATCATTACTCTTCTGTTTCATCTTCTGAACCTACAGATCCCTTCTTCTGATGTCGCTGAGATTGTGTTGATAATAACGCTGTTCACAACAAAATTATCGAATTAATAATGTAATTTATAAATAAAATTTAGACAATGATTATAATTAGTAATTACTTAAATCCAAATCAAGTGAATCAAAGAAATTAATGATTGACTCAAACTTTTTCATCCTTTCCTCCATAATTCTTCTATATTCCTCTACTTCCTTTATATATGCATTTGCTTGTCTTTTATATTCCTCTACTTGTCTTTTACTCTCCTCTGCATCCCTTCTACGTTCCACCTCAATCCTCCCTAATTGCGATTGGGTTTCATGAAGTCCATCTTCCAACTGAGGCCTTGTTTTACTTCATTGAGGAGTGTGAATAGGCTTCAGCCCACATCCAAGTCCAATTATATAATCTGATCGGTGTTTAATTTTTGAGATGATATTGCAAATATCATTCTCATCTACAAGTTGTTCATTTTGAATCGTCTTATCACATACTCGTATCATCTCACTAAAAATATAAAAAATATAATAGTTATAATATACACAAACATATAATTACATTTGTTTCTATAAATTAATAATACTTATATAATTTGCCTTAGCTGTTTCACTAGACCATTTACCAACCAATCCTGTAATCGGGTCTAGATTAGCCGAACTCATTGAGTAGGTTGAAAGTGGGCCTGGCGAAAAAGTAATATCCTTCCACACTCTGCACCATCTAAGCATTACATACCTTGCAAAAAAATATAAATATTATTTTTATATATCCTTATTTGAATTATTTATATGACTAATATAAAATATAAGAATATAAATTTATTAACTCAGTTCTACGCACTTAAATATCAACCCACTACTATGAAGATTTTTCACAGCATTTCTCCGAGTCTTTATATTCTTCGTACACTTTTCCTAAAAGTAAAAAAAAAGAAATCATTATATATATACATCAAATATGCAAAGGAAAAATATTTATTTGTGATGTTTTTTACTAGGTGATATTACCAAAAACACAGGATCATTCCAATCTGTCATTGACTTCTCCCATTTTGCATTAGTTCATTAGGAGGCTTTGTATCATTTCCTTTTAAACGATAGGCCTTCCTTACTTTATATCTATGATTTCTCATTTTCCTTTTAACTCCTGACATAATTTGATTAACCTTATCATGATCTCAATCAAGTCTAATTACGTTGACCTTACTCTACAAGAAAATGAAATATTGAATTACAAATAAAATTTATACATTAAACATCTGAAATAAAATTGATACATTATAATGCACATTACCTAAATACAATCTAAATATATTTGAATATCAGATGTAGCCATCTTCTTAGCATCAGAGACATACGGGGCATTGCGCCTTGCAACGACACTAGAAACAGAGGAAAAGCTTGTAGCTTACTCTCTTATAGTTGGACCTTCTACGTTTTTGTCGATATTGATTGACATCTTTTGATTCATCGCTAAAGTCCTCTTCTCTAAATTTAATAGCCTACTGGGACCTCTAAAATGAGTTGAAGCCATAACTGGTAACCTTACTGAAAAAAAGCAAACGATTAAAAATTAATAAAGCTATCTTATTATATTTTAAGTTAATATATGTAAGTTTCAAATTATCTTATTCTTGAGTTTGTAAGACATTATCAAGTATATTTGTTGCAGCCTCTTATTCTTCAAGGGTAACTAGTGGAATAGTATTCAATGTACTTGTTGCCTGAGTAACTCTACTCATGTTAAGCATATTCTGACTCACTGCCTCTGTAATGGGTTGAAATCATAGGTGATGTCCCTATGCAAAAAAAATTATACGACTAAAAAATAATGCAATTGTCTTATTTCATTTAAAATTAATAAATATAAATTTAAAATTACCTACTTCCTGAGTTTGAGACACATGATCCATCATATTTGTTATAACTTGAGACGAATGTCGTTGGGAGCTAATAGGCCCCTTTTTGCTTCTTTTTCCCTTATTTTTTGAGAAAGGAAAAGGACCACTAACCATACATATCATTGTCATCGTCAATAGAGATATCATGAATGCCATAACTGTAGACAAAATATATAATAGAAAGTAATAGCTGTGAAGTTAAACTACTAATGTCTATGCATTTTGTGTCTAAGATGATACCTTACACATTTACATTATTTAAAACAAACATAATAATCCATTAAATAATTTAAAACACAAAAGATATGCTGGTTATGAGAGTAGTATGTGATCTCCTTTTGACAAGAAGACGATTGTTCTATATTTTCACTAAAATGTGATGATGATATCTGTTGGGTTGATATTTGCAATTTATATTAAGAACTTGAGGAGTTAGATGGTCTATGTGTTTCAGGATAAATTTCAAAAGAGATGATGATTATCTAACTATTCCATCTATTTAGTTTCTTTTAGCATTGCCAAGTTCTTGATGAAGTAGAATAGAATGCTAATGAATGAGGGTTTTTTTTTATTTAAATTAGTCGTGGATTGCTTCTTTTTTGACAAAAAATTTGATGTGGATGAATTGAGGTTTTGATCGATCTCTAGGAATTTCTAACTTCACCAAAGATGATCAGTTACACTACCTTGATTTGAGGTTGAATTTGATTGTTTTTTAGAAAATAAATTCACGTCCTGATAGTTTTTAGTCCAATTAAATTCTAACAAAATTTTCTTATCTCCTAATTCTTACAATATATCTAATCCGAAGAGATGTACACTTAATTTATTTAGTACTAGTGTACTCTAGTGTGGAGTATCTGGTCAGGTAGTTGACTGGAATTTATAATGATTTGAAGGAAATACCAATCTTTTAAGAAGACCAGGATGATAATGGTACTTTAGTCCCTAAAAAATATCACTTTATGGTCCTGCTGGGATGTGAAATTGTAGAATGTAGGTTTGATTGAATTTCTACAATTCATATGTTTCTTTCTATTACTTATCCTTCTTTTCAGAGCCCTACTATTGAAATTGTGTGTTTTCTATGTTAATACTTGATATTCTACTTTTTCTAAAATCACCAAAGTTTGTTTTCAATAAAAAGGGCATAACAGAAGTGTAAATACCCCATAATGCAAAGGACAAACCTATATTACCAAGAAATGGGAAAAGATATAGCTGATATAAACTACTAAAAAGACATTGCAAGAAGGGCTAAACGCATAGTTAATTTAAAAAGGTACAATTTGGAGTGAAAAATTCTATTGAATCCAAGGGTTTAATTCTACCAAAAATTTTGCAAAATTTCCCTTGTTTATGAGACATTTTCCAAATTCTTGTACCTACAATGAGAACCTGTGCATGCATACCAGAAAAATATATACATACATATACAATGGGCACACCCCACCGCCAACACAATAGGGCGAAACTAGAACAAGAAAACAAGTGGATACACACTACAAGAAAACATACTTCTGGTGTCCATATTTTAAGGACAAAATTAGTGTTGGAGATTAAAATGAGGTGGGTGTCGAATAAATAGTCTAAAAAAGAAAAGAACTATTTTTTGAGACAGATAAAAGGTCACTTAAATTTTGCTACCCATTTTCATTGCTTTTCTTTTAACGCTAAAGTAATTAGCCCCAATTTCAAATACCGCACGCACAGCCATGCAACTCCCATGCACTCCCTCGCCCTCACCCTAAAAATCTCCCTCGACCTCAACCAACCTAGCACTCCCTCACCCTCAAAACCTCCTTCGACCTCGGCCAACCTGGTACACCCTTGCCCTCACCCTCAAAACCTCTCTCAACCTCGACCTCAACCTTGATCTCCCTCATGCTCGACCTCTGTACCCCTTCGACCTCCCTTGCCCTTGACCTCCCTCAACTTCATTCTTTCTTTTAGCCTATGACAGCTTCTGGCAATTCCTCGTCTTCCTAGGAGATAGGTAGCGCCACGTTGGTCCCTCGATGACTAATGATGATGAGAGAGACTGACTCCAAGAAAGAAGGTAATACATTTATTATTGTTGTTGGTACTAATCTAGTAATCTCTACTCTGCTTGTTCAATTTGTTGTCTCGAAGGGCCCTACTGTGGCTTTTTCTGTGATATTCATTGGGTCAAATACTTTGATTTATTATTCTTAGAGCATATAGTTGTTCCTTGTTTCTTGCTTTGCTTGCTAGAAAGATGTAGCCTTTCAATTCAATACAGGAAAACAAGAAGAACCCAATTGGTGAATCAAAAAACTCACCAATCTGCTTGTTCCAAAAGATTTGGTTAAGATGCAGGTGGAAAGAAAAATCAGTTACAAATTACTATGAAAGAAACTGCAAGGAGAAACTAGTAAGAGTCGTTAAGAACTAAATATCTCACCTAAGAGGAAAGATTTTATTTTTTTAATTTGTGGCATGACCTTTTACTAAAAATTAAATAGCTCAATTGTGGAATGCATTTAGAGAGTTTCTTGTGAACATCCTTGTCAAGTAGCTTGTAAATATCAAATCCAACTAAAATGGGTTTCCCAAAGAACTAAAGACAAAAGCTACTAACTAATAAATAAATAAAGCAAAATCCAAATTCTTTTCTCTCCTTGATGATAATTCACCCTCGGTAGATATGTAAATATATTAAAACTTGGCGCATCCCTCATCAAGTTTCAAAAAAATTACTGAGAGTGAAAATGTTACATACAAGTTGAAATTATCCATAAGCTCTTTGTGATAGTTGTTGGATCATCCTAAAAATGAAATGGTTTACACAAAGATCAAAGAAAGTGAGAGAATGAGGACCTTTAACTTAAATAATTGATTGCCAGGAAAACAAATAGAAATAATAGTGACCCTGTGACAAAGATTTCAAAGTATACAGTTCATTAACAAAGAAATCAACTAAAATCTTAGATCCTTCTTTTTCCCTGAAAGTATAGATGCACATCTTTTCTCTAACAAAAAATTACCAAGTGTCCAAGATATAAAAGGGATCTAATGAATTTTCTTTCTGCATGTGAAAAAAAATTAAAAGAACAGAGAACATCTAGAATGCTAATCCATGATTTGCCATTTTTTGAACAAGATGAGTTCCACAATTTATTAGACAAAGGATTTGATATTCAGTGTTTATGCTAAAAGATCAGAGGACATCCAGCTGTTTATGTTTTTTGCTTTGATATACTTTAAAAGTTATTCAATGTAATTTTCTTAGCATAGCACTGAAATTTTCCTTGATTATTGAAAATTGTTTCAGTCTTAGGAATTTATGAATACTTTCTCTCTAACCATATGGCATGAAACAAGAAAAGAATAATTGGCTCCAGGGACCAGCTAAAACAATGGGCAATAGAGTACCGTGGGGAAAAAAATTAGGATCGATGGCCAGGCATATCTACCGAGGCAAATTAAAATAGTCCTATAACAATTAATCAACTTTCTTATTTTCCTTTCAAAATGGAAAAAGGTAATTGAGAAAAAATCTACCTCAAAAGGCAAAATTGCTCATTCTGCCACTACAACAAATAGGATTCAACAATAGTTTGTCCAAACTTTTCTTGTACATCCTTGGGAGTTTCAATAGCATTTGGTGCCTGGAAAAGAGCTTTTACATTATTGCATAGGTTTCTTGAACCAACTACCTTGGATTTGAGTTTTTTTATAACCGGCCAAAAGAAGAATAGTTTCAATAGTTTTACCTGCAACCACTCTTGTTGCAATGTGAGCAAGCCATAGGTAGATCTTGGTTTTCCCATGTTTTTTTTTTGAAGCAGAGAAAGGACAACTCGATTCAACTTTTGAAGCAAAATAAATCTATCCTTGCCACTAGCCTCCTTTAAGTGGTTCATCATCTCTCCAATCACCCTGTATTCTAGAAGCACTTCTGTTCAAATTCCTCAATTTTGTTCATCCATTTATCATCATCAAGAGACTCAAAAATAGCAATTATCCCCTTACAAATGGTGTTAGATATCTGTCATGGTAAACAGGGTTAACCTTATTTTGGGGTTGAGTGTTGCTCCTAAACAAGCTCCATCATGTTTAAGTGCTGTCACTGCACTAATGTGGCTGCCTAAACAAGAAATTCAATTAGATGCTGCTTTGATCTACTTTTGTTCTTTAAATTTCTTTTACTAAAATTGTGGATTTGGATTTTACCTCCAAGTGGAACCTAACTAAGTCGCTACATGACATGGTGAAATAATGTTTTCCCAATGTATTCTTATGCATTTTCTTTTCTTTAAAAGCTCTCTTTAGTGATAGATATCCTAATTGAGCTAGCCATCCAAGTTAAATATGTCAAGCATCATGCCTTCCATTCAAGAGTTCAAGTTGCAAAGTGTCTGACCATTTATCCATTTCTTAATTATCCATTTTGAAAGAGAAGGTCATTTGTTTCTTTCTTGTCTTGTAGGATATGGCAAAACGAGGTGAACAAAACGAGAACCATTACCCTATCTTGCAAATATCGGGTGCCGATGCCATGATCATGTGAATCCTGCTGAATTTTTAGCTGATCTCATATCAGTAGATTACACATCTGCTGAAAGTGTGGAGACTTCCCAGAAAAGGATTAATGACCTTGTGGAGGCATTTGCAAATAGCACACCAATCACAACAACTATATCTCCACTCATAAAATAGGAAGGTCCTACATTCCCCAAGGATAGTGGCAAAAAATTTTTGTTGTTTACATCTGGATGGCATCATTTCCTATGGAGAAAAGATTATTTGGTTGAGTTTTTGATGAGTAGTTTTTGTAGCCCAGATGATTGATTTCAGTTTGCCACAAATTGTTAAGAACTTGAAAGCCAAGCATGGATTGACAAGGATTTGCTGGAAGCCCTTGACTTTCTGGATGGGGGACTAAAGGATAACATCAAGAGATTGAGTTCTTTTGATAAATATAAACAAGAAGTGCTACTTGGCCAACTTGACTGGACACCTATGCACAAGGATCCTGGGTTCTGGTGTGAAAATATTATGAACTTTGAAGATAATGATTTCCACATTGTACGCGTTCTCATCATAATCCTCGACACATCCAATGATTCGACAACACTTGCTATTGCCTATCATGACCTCTCACAGTTCATCCAGCACCATCCAGCAGGGCATGTCGTTGTTGCTGATATGAAGGCAAAAAAACATGTGATCAAGCTCATGAATCACAAAAAGGTAGAGGTGACCAAAAATGCCCTTTTATGTGTTCAGAGGCTCTTTCTTGGTGCCAGGCATGCCAACTTTTTGCAAGCGTGATGTGGCCTACTCAAATTGAGATTTAAGCAGCAACAATCTTGGTTAACACAAGAGATCCTTTTGGTTCAATTCTTCTGTACCAATATGTTGTACAGCCTAGATCGAGGTTTTAAAAGATGAGTTCGTTGTAGTAATAATTCCTCAAAAGTAGCTTGAACAATAGATAAAATTTATAACTTGAATAAAAGTCTGAGGTCGTTCACTAGGAGCAAATATGAAATTCACATGCTAATCTCAATATATAATGTAAATGAACACAATTAATTACTCAAAATCTAATATGCAATGTATGGCATGAGTATATGAAGAGTAAAAGTAATCTAAACAAACTAATGGTGATTTGGATCACCAATTATTAGTCTAACACATATAGCAATTACTTAAATATAATCAAATGAGGGAATAAATAATCAGTAAAATCAGACGTCTTAAAAAATGTTGCTACAGTGCTCCTCTTTGATTTTTCTTCTGCTGTTCTTTTTCTTCTCTTTCTTGGCTCTGTCTCTTCTTTCTTCTCTTCTCTTCCCTACAGCTCTCCTTCCTCTTCCTCTCTTTTCCTTTATGCACGGGGGGGAAGTCTTCTTTAGATGCAGCTAAGTGTTATTCGTTACACAACAGAGCAAAACCCCCCTTAACCCTGCACTCTCTCTCTCTTCCTCTCTCAGTTCTCTTTCACGCTCTCTCAAGGCCACGCACAGTACCAAGTTATCGGGTAATCGGTCTAGAGCGCACCTGGGACCAGGGCTACCTGCAGTAGGGTAGCAGCCAAGGTGTGCGTAGGCGTAGGTAGGTATACGGGTCAGACCAGGCCCGCATGCAAGGTGTCACGGGCGAGGCGTGTGAGGGTAGCAGGGGACCTCACCCCCCAAGTGTTGAGGTGATAAGCATATGTAGAAAAATAATTTATTACGCTGCACCTGGTTGGAATCCCACGATGTGGGACTATCCCCATTAGGCTCTTCTGCGTGCGTCAACTGTGTGAGTTCTTCGTTCAATTGATGTATGCAGTGGCTAGAGTTCCAATTGGGGACTTAGAATGAGACCTGAAACCAATCTACGCTCCTTGGGGGTTTGACTTGAAGCTTTTACGGCCTGGAACTTGAAGAACATGGTGGTGTTGATGGCGGCAACGGTGAACACCTAAAAGGAGGAGCACGGCCTCTCGACTTAATTAAACAAGTTCACTAGTATCGTCGAAGGGTGTAGAGTGCATTGGCGTTGGTTGTATGGTGGATGAACGTGTGTGGTGGCTGGACGGTGATGGAGTTGGGTGGAGAATGGTGGGTTGGTCGATAGGTGACTAGGGTGGTCGAGCGGCCCAATAGAGTTAGGGCTTTTGGTTGTGGGCGCACAACGGAAGTTGTGGGCTTGTCGGCGAGGGGGATGGAGATGTGTAGCGGATGGAGACCCTCGCCAGAGTGGCTGCCAGACATGGAGAAGATGAGGGTGAACGGCGGTGTCGAGGGTTTGTTTTTGGGTTTTTGGGGTGTAAAACTAACCTAAGATGCTAAACTAACTAAACTAACCCTAATCTAATAGATGAAGGGGTAGGATTGGCAATCGATGTTGGCAGGCCAGCACCGTGGAAGAAGGTGCTCTGGTGGGGGTGGACGGTAAGTGTTTCGGAGACGTTTTATCGGGTTTTTAAAGGATGTCACGTTGTAATATAGCAGAAAAAACGTTCAAAACAAATGAAGATTTTTATTACTCGAAAATCGGAGTATCCAAGGTCGAATACAGAGAGCAATCTAAGTACTTTTAAAAACTTGAGAATACAACTTCATTTAAATGAAAAACAATTGGTTTAATGAGAGAATTATAAAAAATGAATTGCTAAAAAGGATAGAATTGGACGTCTGATTTTTGTATCAGACGTCTTAAATGTAAGTCTTCTTCTGTCTTGCTGTTCTTCTTCTTTTGATTCTGTCTTCTGTTAGTCCTTCTTCTTCTTCTTCTCCATGGCAAGTCTTCTAATTCTATCTGCCTTCTTCTTCTTCTGAGTCCTCTTTCTTTCTCTGCAGTCTTCACTTCTGCTAAGGCTTCTCTTCTTCTTCTCTGTTCTTCTTCTTCTTCTTCTGCCTTGGCAAGCCTTTCCCTCTGCTTAGCTTTTCTTCTTCAACTTCTTCTCTTCTCCTTCCTGCGGCCAACTACTAAGCTTCTTCTCTTCGGCATTCTGTCTACTGCACACAAGGCAGCAAAACCTATCCCTTCCTTCTACCTGCGCGTTTCTCTCTCTGCAAATCGCTCACAAGAAGCTCTCCCAGAGTTGGGTTAACGGGTCGAGTTGCGTACCTGGGACCAAGAGCACCGGCGTGATATGGTGCGCGAGGTGTGCGTGGGTAGTGTCGGGTCGGATCTGCCAGGTCCGCGTGGTGAATCCGCGGACGAGGCGGGAGTGGGGCGCGGGACCTCACCCCAGGTGTATTGGAGGTGATAAGGCTAATTCACAAAATCAACTTAAACCAGTGCGGTGCTTTGTGATCTGACGATGTGGGACTAATTGGCGCCTCTCCTCGCACGTGCCCGCAGGAAGACTTGTTCGCAATCTCCTCAGCTGTAGCTTCGGTTCTCTTCGGTTACTGGCTGGCTGCCTTCGCAGAAGTCTCCCCAATCCGCAGCAGCTGAAAACCTGGAGCCCTGAAGCCTGGAGCTCAGAAGAAGCTGCTTCAAGGTGGCTTTAATGGCGGTCGAGCCTCAGAATCTATCAGAGGCGAATACGGCCTAATTAAACTACCGGAAGACACGGCGAAGGTGGTGCGATGTGCAGCAGGCCGCGGGGCGACCTAGGTGTGCGTGCCTAGGTCGACGTGTGATCGGAAAGTTGGGTGTGTTCGGGGGTGAGTTGTGTGAGTATGGAGGGACTATGGAGGGGCGGAGCGTATTCAGTGGGATGAGGCGAAGCTTTTGGGTTGGTCGGTGAGTTGTATGGAGCTGTGGATCGACGGGGGCAACTCGCCGGAGGTTGGCCGAAGGCGAGGAAGGTGATGGTGGTCAGGCGTGGTCGAGGGTCAGTTTGAATGAAGTAATGTGGGAAAAGAAAGAGGGGAAAATGGGGAGTAGTTCTAACTTACTTGCAGGGATGAGGGGGGCTGGAGAGGCGGGCAGTCGTATTGCCTGTCGCCGGAGAAGAAACACCCAGAGGGAGAGAGCGGCGACGAGGAAGTGGGCAGGGAAGCGTGCGCTTGGTATGGCGCGACGCGGGAAGACTAGATGAAGCAAACTCTGCTGCTGGTATGGTAGCAGAGTGACGAGAAGGAGGAGGAGTGGCTGCCGGAGCTTGCGGGTTTCCTGTCGGAGAAGGAAGGGAGGAAATGTTGAGAGATTCTCTGCCAAGACAAGCTTGCCTCAAGCGGCTAGTCCTAGGGTTTCTTTTAAAGGCACAAGCAGAGGGTTAGATGCACGAAGGGTGAGCAAGGCTCTCACCGGAGGTCGCCGCAGGTACAACACCCATACCTCTCGAGCATCCGCACGAGAGGTATGGTGCGAATCAGGGTATGGGGAGCTGCTCAGGTGGTAGGGGACTTCTCAGGGAACTCCCCTTTCACATCAGAGAGCAACTCCCTGGGGAAGCGAGGAGAAATCCTCCTCGAAACTTCGCCGGAGTATGGGTCTTCTGCTGCATTGGAAGAGGGACAGGAATGCAGAAAGTGACAAGAAAAGTTGGGGGGGTTTTCGCAAGGGTTTTCAAAAGTTAGGGGCCACAATGTAATTGGGTGGACTATTTTGCAAAGTAGGTCAATATGTCCTTCCCTTAGGTCCAAATTTTGGTACAAACCTAATTTTGACCTAAGGAATCCAATGGTGAAGTTGGATTTTAGGTTTCATTGGACATTTTGCGTAAAAACCCAATTTAGGTTAATTGATGAGCTAGGACCCTAATCTAGGTCAAACTAGGTTCCAGAGGCCAATTTGAATGTTATAAACCCTAGGGGATATTTTTCCATGATTTTTAGAGGATTTACTTGATTTTTATCCTAACTGAAACCTTTTTTAATTAAGCGGGTTTGTTTTAGGGTTACCAAATGTCATTTAATTCCTAGATTGCACATAAACCCATTTCTGATTGATTCAACCCACTTTTATCTTATTTAGACCATTTGACCTATGCTCTGTCTCTGATAAATTTCGTTTATGTACTGCAACGGTAAAATTACAGTTTTAACCTTTATTTCATGTTTTCTTCTCAGAACACTTATTCCTCAAATTAAGCCCTCTTCTAAGTCATGTAGGAGCTTTTATTCTCTTTATTAGGACAAAATGAGCTAGTTATGGCTCATGATGAGGCCCACATCATACCCCCATGCCTAGCTTTTGCTAGTCCCTTAGCAAAATTTTAAGGTTTTAACTTCCATTCTGGACCCTGAGTGTCTGTCAACAATTGTGATAAGTGCTTCTCCTTTTCTTTTGTGTGATTAGGTCGGAATTCCGACAATAGGACTAGAGGTACTCAAGTACCAACCAAAATCCAGACCTGACCCGCTTTAGCCTCAGTCCTCTGCAAAGGCTTCTAAGGCCCACAGAAACTAACCTAGGATTTGTTGGACTCTGCAGTTAAAGCACCCGTGCTTGAGACATTTTCAGCCAAGATTCAGTTTGCAGTGCATTTTTGTAAGAGAGAGATAGAAGATTTATTTGTTTGGAGAGCTTTTCTCGCTCTTTTCTTTTTTTATTTCTAGCTTCGGATTAGCTTCTCAACACGGTCTGTATCGGATTCCTCATCCCCATATCAATCCTCAAGGGTCCCTGGCTATCGAGATTTCGAGATAATCCCGCCCATAGCAACCCCCAGAACCCTGGCTTTCGTGATTTCAAGATAATCCCGCCCATGGCATTCCGTGGCCGAATTCAGACCCTGGCGATTGACATTTCGTGATAATGCCACTCATGGTATCTGAACCAACAGAGTGCTTACATGCCCCTAGTAGGATATTTAAATAACCTAAGAGACAAGCACCGAGGAGATGATATGTTGTTACGCATCTTCGAGGGAATTTCTCGCCTCTCCGCGTCGGGAACTCGTCCAAATCAACTTGTGTTGATTGGCCGCTCCTAATCTATGTGACTTTTGCAGAACATTAAATGCTTTTGCGTGATTGGGATATTTATGTGCACTGAACCAGACTGTGTGTGAATTTGGGGTGCTTAAGTTACCAAATCCCGCAAACCAAAGGTTAGTTAACGAGGCTGAATATTTCCTAAGCCTTAGACCTAATACTTAAGCTTCGCATTTTCCCCAACCTCTTGAGGATTATCTAGATTTTAACAGATACATGAATTTTTAAGCTAAAGAATCTAGCCCAAGAGGCCTAAAATCAGCGTTCCCGCTAATCTCTTGTTATGTTACCTTAGCACTTTTTTTCTTTTCTTGATCTGGTTTAGACTTCCGTTAATCCCTTAATCTTTTACTAATGACTATTTTTTTCTTTTTCATTTTGTGTTCCTTTTTTGGCATTTTACTCTTGTCCTCCTCTCATTTTGTATGACCCTGAATTGTTTCTCCCCTCCTTCAAGTCTTTTTTTTTTCAAGATGAAACCCTTTCTTGATATGAATTTTCCTGACATTTTGCACCTTCATACACCCCCATACCTAAGATTTGCAATGTCCCCATTGTAAATTAGGTGGGTGTGATTTCAGCTTAGTTCATGCATTAGGACAGGTGTGATTTCATCTTAGTTCATGCATTAGGTGGGTGGTCGAAATGACTTGTTGCGAACGATTTCTAATCTCGGGTAGGGATACCTGAGGTGAAGTCGGCTGTTCTAATGGATGAATCCTAATATGAATTCCGCATAGAAATCTTAGAAAAGGTTTCAGGTTTTTCAAAGAATGACGGGTTGCCTCTCGTTAAGCGCTGAGTTTTATGCCATCAGCTGGGCGCAATGAGCTCAAGAGGAATGGAGGGTAAAGGATGACTCAGCCAAATTTATATAGGTCCTGTCAATGAACAGTTTGAGTCTTTGACCGTTCACAACAAAGGGTTCGGAATCGTGGCTGAGTGGGCTGATTTCAATGGCTCCATTTCCAAAGATTTGTCAGACTAGGTAAGGTCCGACCCACTTAGATCGTAGCTTTCCTGGGAATAATTTGAGCCGGGCATCAAAGAGTAAAACCTTTTGACCAGGATGAAAGACCTTTCTAGAAATGTGTTTGTCGTGAAAAGCTTTAACCCATTCTTTGTAAATTCACGAGTTCTCATACGCGTCGTGGCGTAATTCATCGATCTCGCTTATTTGAAGTCTTCTGTGGGTTCCAGCCTTAGAAAGATCTAGATTACAATTCCGTACTGCCCAATAGGCTTTATGCTCCAATTCGACGGGGAGGTGACATGCCTTCCCGTACACTAGTCTGAAGGGAGACATTCCTAATTGGGTCTTGTGAGCGGTCCTATAGGCCCACAATGCTTCCGGAAGCCAAGAAGACCAATCTTTTCTGTCAGGTCGAATAGTAACCTGAAGGATTTTCTTGATTTCTCGGTTTGATAGCTTAGCTAGACCATTAGTTTGGGGGTGGTAAGGAGTAGAGATTCGGTGTGACACCCCGTATTTGGTCATCAGTGACTTAAACTGAGCGTTTGTGAAATGGGTCCCTCCATTGAAAATTATTGCTCGTGGAATCCCGAACCTTGAGAAAATGTTTTGATGAATGAATTTGATAATAACTTTATGATTGTTGGTTCGGGTCGGAATGGCTTCTATCCACTTGGACACGTAGTCAACTGCGAGTAAGATGTATTCGAAGCCATCCGAGATCGGGAAGGGTCCCATAAAATCAATCCCCCAAATATCAAAAATTTCGCATACCAAGATCGGTTGTAGAGGCATCATGTCTCGATGGCTCATGTTGCCCAAAGTCTGGCAACGGGAACATGCCTTACAGTGATCGTATGCATCCTTGAAAATTGTGGGCTAGTAAAAGCCACACTGGAGGACTTTTGATGCAGTTTTATGTCCTGAGAAATGCCCACCGCATGCCTGGTCATGGCAGAATGAGAGTATGTCGTTGATTTCCACTTCCGCGACACACCGTCGAATTATCTTATCAGCACCAATGTGGAATAGATATGGGTCTTCCCATAGGTAATACTTGGCATCGGAACACAATTTGTCCTTCTTGGCCTTCGGCCAATCGGATGGAATCTGATGTGATACCAAGTAATTTACTATATCTGCGAACCATGGAAGACCTGTACTGATAGCCAGGAGGTGCTCATCAGGAAAATGTTCTGTGATGGGTCCGGAAGGGTCAATTATTTCAGAAGGAAGACGGGACAAGTGATCAGCTACCACATTTTGCTTTCTCGCTTTGTCACGAATCTCAAGGTCAAATCTTGCAACAGCAAGATCCATTAGATTAATTGAGGTTTCGCGTCCTTCTTTGCAAGGAGATGCCTCACAGCTGTGTGATCCGAGTATATGATGACACGGGAACCCAGAAGGTATGATCTGAATTTTTCTAGGGCAAATACTACAGCTAGTAGCTCTTTCTCAGTAACCATATAGTTACACTGATCCTCATCCAGTGTTTTGCTGGTGTAGTAAATGACCCCAGGTTTCCCGTTAATTTTCTGCCCCAAAATTGCTCCTACAGCGAAGTCAGATGCATCGCACATGATCTCAAAGGGTTGAGACCAATCAGGGGACTGTAGGATTGGGGCTTGGGTGACTCGGTCACGTAGGATCTTAAATGCTTGAGTGCATTCCTTGGAAATTTCGAAAGGCACATCCTTGGAGAGAAGAGTGGTCAGGGGGCGCGCGATTTTTGAAAAATCAGGGATATATCGACGGTAAAAATCGACGTGCCCCAAAAAGATCGGATGTCCTTAATTGAGTTAGGCATAGGGAGCTTGGAAATCAGGTTAACCTTAGCTCAATCAACTTGGATGCCTTTCTCTGAGATTAAATGTCCCAGGACAATTGCCTCAGGCACCATGAAATGGCTCTTTTCCCAGGAAATAACCAAATTCACATCGATGCACCGCCTGAGTATTTGGACCAAGTGTTGGAGGCAATCGTTAAATGATGCTCCAAAAACTGAAATGTCATCCATGAAGACTTCCAGATAGTCACCTACCATATCTGAGAATATAGCAAGCATGCACCGCTGAAAAGTCGCAGGTGCATTGCAGAGACCGAAAGGCATCCTTCGGAATGCATACGTTCCGAAGGGGCAGGTGAACGTGGTCTTCTCTTGGTCCTCAGGATGAATAGCTACCTGGTTATAACTGGAGTACCCGTCAAGAAAGTAGAAGAATCGATTTCTCGCTAATTTCTCGAGAATCTGATCAATGAAAGGTAGTAGGAAATGATCCTTCTTCGTGGAGGAATTGAGTCGTCGGTAATCTATGCAGACTCTCCACGAGTTGGCTAATCGGGTAGGTATGACTTCTCCGATTTCAGTCGTTATGGTGGTGAGCCCTGCCTTTTTAGGCACAACCTAGATTGGGCTCACCCAACGACTGTCGGAGATCGGGTAGATGATCCCTGCATCTAACCACTTGATGATCTCCTTTTTCATGGCCTCCTGCAGATTGGGGTTCAAACGTCTCTGCATCTCACGAGAAGGTCGTGCGCCGTCTTCTGAATAAATATGATGCGTGCAATAAGAGGGACTTATTCCAGTTAAATCATCGAGAGTCCACCCAATGGCTCTGCGATGTTGCTGAAGAACAGCAATCAGACCGGATTCCTGTTCGGGATTAAGCATGGAATTAATAATCATAGGAGGGGTCTGATTAGAACCCAGAAAGATGTATTTCAAATGATCGGGAAGGGGCTTGAGTTCCATGACAGGATTGTCAGCAGTAGCTGGTGGTTCAGGGTTTGTATCAGGAACAAGGGTTGGAGTCATAGGTGTGTCTAGATCATGTTCGCACTCCTCTGTTGGCAGGTTTTGATTTTCTAGTGGTTGATCAGGGATAATTAGGTTGTCCTCTGTGTGCAATTCCTCAACCACGGTTCTGATATCACAAATCTGTTCGATGGCACCGCAATTGATTCCTTGTTGGGCCTTAAATATATCAATTTTTAGGGTTTGATTTCCAAATTTGAGCTCTATTTGGCCCTCCTCACAGCAAATGTTGGCTCTAGCAGTAGCCAAGAAAGGTCTCCTTAGAATGATCGGTGTATCCCTAGGGTTTTCAGGTGCGTCCATGTCTAAGACTATAAAGTCTACAGGAAAGTAGAAATCCCGCACTCTTACAATAACATCCTCGAGAATCCCTTTTGGCGACTTTATAGATCGATCTGCTAATTGTAATGTCACCTCAGTCGATTTTAGCTCAGATTCTTCTAGGTGGTTAAGTAAGGATGTGGGTATCAGATTTATGGAAGCACCCAAGTCTAGCAATGCTCTGTCGAATTGGGTATCTCCTATCTTGCAGCCGGGATCTTTAGCCTTGGGTGGGAGTCTGCTTAGGATTACAGAGCTGGCTTGCTCTGACAGTACAATTGGACTCCCACTCTTGGTTCGCAGCTTACACTGGGGTGTACACACATTCTTTAGGAATCGTGCGTAAGCCGGTACGTGGTGAATTGCATCCATCAAGGGGATGTTTATTTGGACCTGCTCAAAGAGCTTGACCAGGTCCTCCTCAGGTGCCATGGGCTTGGTGGTCTTCTTTCCCTTGGTCAAGGCCTCAGGAAACGGAACCTTGATTGGTTCCTCTAGGATAGGTCCAGGTCTTTGATCTGGGATAGGGATAGGAACGTCCTGGATTACTGTCCTAGGGTTGGGATTACTACCAGGCTTGGAGTGGTCTGGATAGGGTGGATCTTGGGTTTCCTTACCACTACGGGTTGTTACAGAGTTTAGCCCTGCCTGGTTTTGGTTTGGGTTTGGTAAGAGTGGTGGCTGTTGCTGAAATCCCGCATAAGATGTCGAAGCTTCCATCCCGTCTAGCGATGGAGCAGCAGGGGCCTGATAAATCAAATGTGTGTGGCCTAAATTTGGATTCATAACTCGCCTCTGGGTCGTCACGTTATTTGGGTCGGGCAGAGGTTGCGAAGGAAGGGTGCCAGGTTGGCGGGAATTTGCCATCTGGGCCAGTTGGTTGCGAACCTCTATGATCTCGTCCTTGTGCTATTTTTGCATTGCTGCATTCGTCTTTTGAATGTCAGCCAGTGCTTGAAGGATAAGAGTCAGTTGATCCTGGTTTGGCTCGGATTGGTAGGTGGGATTGGGCCGAGGCTGAGGCGGCTGATATGGACGAGGGGCTTGTGGACAGGGTTGATATAGTGGTCTTTGAGTCTGAGAATTTCCCGTCCACTGAAAATTAGGATGATTTCTCCATCCAGGGTTGTAGGTATTGGAGAATGGATCATTCTGGATGGTGTTGAGGTCCTCGCATATCTGAGGAACCTCAAGAAAGTTGGAATACGAGGGTTCAGAGTTCCCCCAACTAGAGTAGGATCGATCGAAGGTCATTCTGGTTTGAGAAGCAGACGGTGTGGATATGGGTCCATCCCTTTGGCAGATTGGTGGTGAATATTTTGCACAGTTTCCCTTGCTAGAGGAGGTCGTGCAAAAAAGTTTTGCCCAGAGGTGGCTTGCTGCAAATGTCGAGTTAGCTCGTCCACCTTCTTCTCTATGATAGAAACCTTGTCCAACCGACTGGCCATCAGTTCCAAGTCGATGGAAGTGGACAGGTCCTGCATCTCATGTGCCCCTCTCAGATTCGTCGATGCGCGGGCATTCATCCTGTCGAATAAGCCCATGGAGTCATTATTTATGGAGTTCTCGCACATGTTTTCGAGAATCTCCCACATCGTGTCCTCGTGTTGACCCATGATGTTTCCTCCGCATGTTGCATTGACGAATAAACGGATGTCTTCACGGAGTCCCTGGTAAAAAGACTGGACTTGTTCCCACTTAGGAACTCCGTGATGGGGGCACTTTCGCATGAGATCTAAGAATCGATCCCATGCTTCGTGAAGAGGCTCTCCCGGTTGTTGAATGAAATGAGTGATCTGGTGGCACAAGGCATTCGTTCGGCCAATGGGGAAGAATTTTTTCAAAAATTTGGCCTGAAGTTTCTCCCATGTGTTGATCGGACGGGTCTGAGTTTGATACCAATGAGCAGCCTTGTCCAAGATGGAGAACGAAAACATTTTCATGAGAAGGATATCCCGATTTTGTGGATCTAACCCGAAGGTCTGGGCCAGATGCTTGAGTTGTTTAATGTGTTGGAATGGATCCTCAGAGTTAAGCCCATGAAACTTTGGTATGGCATGAATCATATTGGGCTTCAGTTCAGAATTAGGACCTCCAATTGGGATTTGGACTCAAGGTTCGATTGCCACCGCAGCGGGATTGTAGTGTTCTCGCATCATAGGTCGCTGCAGTGGGTTTACAAAGTTTTGAAAGAGATCATTTAGGCGTTGAAGTTGGTGCTCAAGGTTGTCCTCCACTTGAATGGGTTGTGCCATGTTGGGAGAAGAAGGAGAACTTGGTTCAGATGAAAGATTAATGTGGTGGGGTTGCTGCACAAACAAGGGCGTCGAGGCTTGGCCTCTACGAGAGTGAATTTCTAAAGGAGGTCTTAAGGGTGGTCTTAAGGACCTCCTACCGAACATGCACCGAAGGGTGTGATGAGATTAGAAGGTGCTGGACCCAATCGAGACACCCAAAAATTGTTGGGTGACTATAGAGGTTCGGGGCGGATGGTACCCCTTAGTCAGAAAGGTCATCCACTTGAGAAATACCTGGGCAGCCAGAGAGGGAGAGTCCCACAAAGACCCCTACATGGTAGAGCGTCCCCACGAGTTACAGGGTTTCCCCCACCCGACCTCTCTTGTCACTGCAGTTCCAGGTAGACCAGAATGGGGACCTTGACCTCTTAAGTCTACCTTTTTTACTTTAAGATCAAGGTGCTTAAGGTTCCACTTGAACTTTTCGGTATTTTAAGTGAAAAGGTGACCTAATTTTAAGGTTGGTTGACCCAAGGGATCAACTTCACCTCTTGTTCCTTTGAGAGCTTTTTGGTCCTTTCTTTTAAGGTTCAAATGGATTTAAAAGCCTGATTTGCTTAGGGTTCCTCTTGTATATATCTTTTCAAATAAGGTTTAGGCACACCTCTTTTTGAAAAATTTTTTTTCTTTTTTAAGAGAAGGTGTGTGTCTAAAAACCCTAGCTTTTCAATCCTTGAGTTGGCTCTAGTTGGTCCAATTTAGTTGCCTCCAAATTTAGTATCTAGGGTTCAATCAAGAAAGTTTTAGCCCTAGTTACCTTAGTTGGATGAGCAGTTAAAAATGTGTTGAAATGAAAAGTTAGGCAACTTTGATGAATTACTAAGTATGAAATAGGCAGCCCTAAGTTGATTCTTCTTTTGTTCCATTTTAGACTTTGAGGGAGTTAAGAGAGGACTAATGAAGATTACCTGTTCCTTGGAGTGTCTGTTGTGCAACTGCTCTTCTTTTCTCTGCTTTCCCTGAGATAAGCACAATAAAAGAGATGAATTAGATCAAATATTGGATCAAAAGTTATGATCAAAAGCTTTAAAAGTGCCGTTGCTCCCCGGCAACGGCGTCAAAATGTTTCGGAGACGTTTTATCGGGTTTTTAAAGGATGTCATGTTGTAATATAGCCGAAAAAATGCTCAAAACAAATAAAGATTTTTATTACTCGAAAACCGGAGTATCTGAGGTCGAACACAGGGAGCAATCTAAGTACTTTTAAAAACTTGAGAATACAACTTCATTTAAATGAAAAACAATTGGTTTAATGAGAGAATTATAAAAAATGAATTGCTAAAAAGGATAGAATTGGACGTCTGATTTTTGTATCAGACGCCTTAAATGTAAGTCTTCTTCTGTCTTGCTGTTCTTCTTCTTTTGATTCTGTCTTCTGTTAGTCCTTCTTCTTCTTCTTCTCCTTGGCAGGTCTTCTGATTCTGTCTGCCTTCTTCTTCTGAGTCCTCTTTCTTTCTCTGCAGTCTTCACTTCTGCTAAGGCTTCTCTTCTTCTTCTCTGTTCTTCTTCTTCTTCTGCCTTGGCAAGCCTTTCCCTCTACTCAGCTTTTCTTCTTCAGCTTCTTCTCTTCTCCTTCTTGCGGCCAAGTGCTGAGCTTCTTCTCTTCGGCGCTTTGTCTACTGCACACAAGGCAGCAAAACCTATCCCTTCCTTCTACCTGCGCGTTTCTCTCTCTCTCTGCAAACCGCTCACAAGAAGCTCTTCCAGAGCCGGGTTAACGGGTCGGGTTGCGTACCTGGGACTAGGCGCACCGGTGTGATATGGTGCGCGAGGTGTGCGTGGGTAGTGTCGGGTCGGATCTGCCAGGTCCGTGTGGTGAATCTGAGGACGAGGCGGGCGTGGGGTGCGGGACCTCACCCTAGGTGTATTGGAGGCGATAAGACTAATTCACAAAATCAACTTAAACCAGTGCGGTGCTTTGTGAACTCACAATGTGGGACTAACTGGCGCCTCTCCTCGCGCGCACCCGCAGGAAGACTTCTTCGCAATCTCCTCAGCTGCAGCTTCGGTTCTCTTCGGTAGCTGGCTGGCTGCCTTCGCAGAAGTCTCCCCAATCCGCAGCAGCTGAAAACCTGGAGCCCTGAAGCCTGGAGCTCCGAAGAAGCTGCTTCAAGGTGGCTTTAATGGCGGTTGAGCCTCAGAATCTATCAGAGATGAATATGGCCTCACGGCCTAATTAAACTACCGGAAGACACGGCGAAGGTGGTGCGATGTGCAGCAGGCCGCGGGGTGGCCTAGGCATGCGTGCCTAGGTCGACCAGTGACCGAAAAGTTGGGTGTGTTCGGGGGTGAGTTGTGTGAGTATGGAGGGACTTTGGAGGGGCGGAGCGTATTCAGTGGGATGAGACGAAGCTTCTGGGTCGATCGGCGAGTTTTATGGAGCTGTGGATCGACGGGGGCAACTCGTCGGAGGTTGGACGAAGGCGAGGAAGGTGATGGTGGTCAGGCGTGGTCGAGGGTCGGTTTGAATGAAGTAATGTGGGAAAAGAAAGAGGGGAAAGTGGGGAGTAGTTCTAACTTACTTGCAGGGATGAAGGGGGCAGGAGAGGCGGGCAGTCGTATCGACTGTCGCCGTTGAAGAAACACCCGGAGGGAGAGAGCGACGACGAGGAAGTGGGTAGGGAAGAGTGTGCTTGGTACGGCGGGTGCAGGAAGACTAGACGAAGCAAACTCTGCTGCTGGTATGGCAGCAGAGTGATGAGAAGGAGGAGGAGTGGCTGTCGGAGCTTGCGGGTTTCCTGCCGGAGAAGGGAGGAAATGTTGAGAGATTCTCCGCCAAGACAAGCTTGCCTCAAGTGGCTGGTCCTGGGGTTTCTTTTAAAGGCACAAGCAGAGGGTCAGATGCACGGAGGGTGAGCAAGGCTCTCACCGGAGGTTGCCGCAGGTACAACACCCATACCTCTCGAGCGTTCGCACGAGAGGTATGGTGCGAATCAGGGCATGGGGAGCTGCTCAGGCAGTAGGGGACTTCTCAGGGAACCCCCCTTTCACATCAGAGAGCAGCTCCCTGGGGAAGCGAGGAGAAATCCTCCTTGAAACTTCACCGGAGTATGGGTCTTCTGCTGCATTGGCAGAGGGACCGGAATGCAGAAAGTGACAAGAAAAGTTGGGGGGGTTTTCGCAAGGTTTTTCAAAAGTTAGGGGCCAGAATGTAATTGGGTGGACTATTTTGCAAAGTAGGTCAATATGTCATTCCCTTAGGTCCAAATTTTGGTACAAACCTAATTTTGACCTAAGGAATCCAATGGTGAACTTGGATTTTAGGTTTTACCACGTTTGACTGGATATTTTGCGTAAAAACCCAATTTAGGTTAATTGATGAGCTAGGACCCTAATCTGGTTGAAACTAGGTTCCAGAGGCCAATTTGAATGTTATAAACCTTAGGGGATATTTTTCCATGATTTTTAGAGGATTTAATTGATTTTGATCCTAATCGAAACCTTGTTGAATTAAGCGGGTCTGTTTTAGGGTTACCAAATGTCATTTAATTCCTAGATTGCACATGAACCCATTTCTGATTGATTCAACCCACTTTTTATCTTATTTAGACCATTTGACCTATGCTCTGTCTCTGATAAATTCCGTTTGTGTACTGCAAAGGTAAAATTGTAGTTTTAACCTTTATTTCATGTTTTCTTCTCAGAACACTTATTCCTCCAATTAAGCCCTCTTTTAAGTCATGTAGGAGCTTTTATTCTCTTTATTAGGTCAAAATGAGCTAGTTATGGCTCATGATGAGGCTCTCATCAGTAAGGAAGAGAGGGGAGGACGGCTTTGGCTTTTGCACACCAGGAGCAGATGAAGGAGACGAAGATGATGGCACTCCCAATTTGGTCGTTGAGAGGCCAGAGAGTGACGGAGGGAGGAGCTTGCCGGAGCTAAGGCAAAGCAGGGTCGGAGGTGGAGTTTTGAAGAGGGTTTTGGCCCCAAACCTTGCTGAAGGAGAATGGTCTGCCCTGGGGTTCCTTTTATAGGCCTTCAGAGAGAGGTTAGAGCTTGGAAAGCAAGCTTCCTAAGCTTGGAAGGCTTGCTGGAGTAGGAAACCTATGAGATACCCGAATCTCCCATGCGTTCGCATGAGAGATTGGGAAGGTTTGCTTGAGAATCAAGCGAGAAATCTCTACTCGAAGCTCGTTGGAGCAAGGTGTGTTCACACCAATGGTGGCGGGGACTAGCTTGTAAAGAAGATGACAAAAGTTAGGGACCCAAATGCAGATTTTTTGAAAGTTAGGGGCACGGGTGTGAGAAAAAGGATCAGACTGGACTGAAATGCAAACTTGGTCAAGACGATCTCTGATTAGGTCCAAATTTTTGATACAAACCTAATTTGGACCCAAGGAATCTGATGGTGAAGTCAGATTTAGGTTTTAACCAAGTTTGGTTAGGTAATTTATGCAAAAAGCTAAATTAGGGCAACTATCTATCTAAGACTCTGTTTTAGGTCAAAACGAGTTCTGATGGTCAAATCAAGGATGCAAAATCTTAGAGAATATTTTTCTATGAATTTTAGAGGATTTAGGTGAATTTTGTCTAGACCAGAACCTCAGTTAATTAAGCGGGTTTGTTTTTAAGGTTTCAGATGCCATTTAATTCTTGAAATGTGTGAAAACCCATTTCTGTTTGCACTGACCTACTTGTTAGATCATTAAGATCATTTGACCTTTAATTAACTCCTGAGAAATCCCATAATTGTTCTACAATTGAGATTTGCTGTTAAACTGCAATTTTACCCATGTTTTCTTGTTATTCTCTCAGAATAGATTTGTTGTGAATTATGGTTCTCTAACTATTATGTAGGAGCATTTAATGATGGAATATAACTAAATAAAGTTAGATATAGCTGATGATGGCGTTATCATCACAATAGCTGCCATATGTTGGCTGCTGAGAGAAAATATTCCATTTGTAAGGTTATTTCCTGAAAGCATTTTCTTTGAGGCATATCATTTTGCATAGAATAATATTGATGCCCTTAGGATAAATCAGATCATTAATTATGTAATCGCTTTTTTGCTACATCTAGCAGCAAGCTGGTAAATTTATCTTGACTGTAAAATGCTCATGTGCCAATGAGTGTCTCTCTTTGTTTTTACCTTGCTTATTAGGTTATTATCTGTTCTTTATTTGGTGGACAAATGCTTGAGAATCCTGAGTAAGTGATCAATTTTTTTCAAGAAAAAAAAATGCAGTTAAGGGAGCAATTAGCCATATTTATTTTCCATGCTATTTTTACTTGCTACCATCATTGAGATATTCTAATATAGAAAATGGAAACAGATCTTATAATAGCTCAAGCACCTTCGTCACTCAAAACCAATTCCTAGTGTCAGCACAGAATAACTCAAATGCATTAATCCTACTTATTTGGGAGAAGTGTTATTTTGTTTTATTTTTTGGAGTCATTAAACTTTTTATTTGAAAAAACTTCCAAAATAATTTTCGTGCAAGTGGGATGACCTATTGCATTTGATGTAAGTGCAGTATCCTATTGGCGCCCTGACCTATCTTCAGGCACTAAATTAGCACCAGATCATGCTAAGCATCAATTTGAAAACCTTTGATGAACATAAGGCTTTGCTCATTGGGGAGGAAAGTTAGAACATAGGAAGCTCAAATTAGGTTGCACGAGAAAGAAGCATGGGAAATACATCAAGATCTAGAATAGGAAGGGTGAAAATTTAGGTACTACTTTCTCATTCTAGTAGAGGTGGCAGGTGATTCACTTAGCCTTTTAGGTAAAGTGGGGGATCATAATGGCACCAACTAGGTCCTCAAGATGATTAAGGATGTTAACATGACGCTCATTCAGCTTGCTGTAGGAAAAAGATCTAAAATAACAAAAAAGTGCTTTTTCCCATCGAAAGAATGACCTAGGAAGTCCATTATTCCAAACTCGGTCCCTCTAGTCAGGTATGCAACCCCCTACTAGGCTTTCCTCTAAACTGTGCATGCACCCCCAGTCAAAGTCAAGGATCCTGAGAAGGAGCTGTAGAATCCTACTAGGAGGGGGTGAGATCAGCGTGACGTAAAAAATGCGGAACTGAAATATAAACAATCTCACAAAATACAATCACACAAAGTACACAAATATTTTTAGGTGGAAACCCAAACCAGGTGAAAACCACCACCTAACCCTCTCGAGTTAGGATTTTTCGATCAACCAAGTTGATCAAAATCCACTAAACGAATCACTTTAAACGAGGGTGATTCAACCTCAATTACAACCACGCTACAAGTGCGAGGGTAGCGTTCCTCAACCCCTTCTCTTCACGAGAAGGATTTTGTCCCACGAAGGAGATGGAAATTCGCAAAGCGAATACCCAACCAAATAACAAAGATAAAATAACAAATAGTCCTATAGAGCCAACAAAGTAATTTTAAACCTAAGCTTCTATAGGAATTAAGAAACTCCCCTTTGCAAGGAGTGCGTCGGTGACGCGGATGTGTGAACAACACGACGGCGCTACATCGCTCTCGTGAACTATGGCGGGAGAGCGGGTGCGCAAAGCTTGATGCTCTCAAGATGAAGAATTAGAGCTTGGAGAGCAAGAGAGACACAAAATGGTTTGAAAGTGTATTGCAAGGTGTGTCTTGTGTTTCTTGGTGTGTGTTGGTGTGCAAGAGGTTCCCCTCTATTTATAGAGGCCTTAGGAAGGCTTTGGATGGCTTAGGAAAGTCTCCATAGCCGTTGGGTGCAAAGCCCAAGTGAATCAACCTGAAATCAGGAACAATCATTGCACTGTCAGGGTTATTAGACATCTGATTCTGGCATCAGACGTCTGGAAGACCACTTTAAGACATCTGAAAATAAGGTCAGACGTCAGATTTTGGGCGGGTCTCTTCCTGACTTGAATTAGATCTAAACAGGGTTCTAATGTAAGTCCATCAGACGACATACAAGACGTCTGGCACTATGTCTGGACGTCTGGAAACCTACTTTTTCATGGGAATGGATTTGCAACGGCTAGAAAATCTCTGAGAAGAGATTTTCGGGTTAGTCGAGGCAAAACGGTCAATTATCAGACGTCTGGAAGGGATTAAGGACGTCTAATAAGACTCTAACGATCATATCCTTGAGTGTATGCCAAGAGAGCCAACGGCCCACTAATTGGACATCTGGAAAAGTCATCAGACATCTCCTAAGATGTCTGGTCTAAGGTCTGGACATCTGATTTCATCAGACAGAACTAACAATGTCCAGCCTAAATGTTATCAGACGTTTGAATCAATAGTCAGACGTCTTAAAACACATTATCAGACGTCTGATTTTGGAATTAGACATCTGGAAATGCTGTTTGAACCCTATATTGGTTTTCTAAGTTCTCTACAGAAAACCTAAGTATCCTAGGGTTGTGCCGGTGTTCCTAGGACTACTGTTAGGGTACTTTGAGGCTCTTTAACATAATTTTCTAAGGAAATAAAGAGCAAGAAAATAAAGAAAAAAGTACATGAAAGGAATAAATAGAATTCTATCCTATTCTTCTTGTCCTTCCATCTTCAATCTATCGCTCCTCGCGAATCTCCTCTGTTCTCCATCAAGCTCCTCCAATCCGTCCTAGATGCGAGCTCGAATTCCGTCTAATCACATCTACATTTGCAATTGACTTGAAATCTAAGACTCCAAGTGCAAATGTTAAATAACACGTGTTTTGTTATCATCAAAGCAAATGATCGTGGTGCTCTAGCACCAACAGGAGCCATGTTTGGAAGCCCTTGTTCCCCGATCCTGGAAAAAGGCAGTCACTATAAATCTCTGCACTTGTGTGAATTGACTGTCTGAAATATTTACCCTTATGTCACAGATCACGGGGAAGGTAGTAATGCTAGATGAGATAATCAACTATGTGCAATCACTGCAAAGGCAGGTTGAGGTACTAAGAACCGTGAGCAATCTATGCTGCAAACAACCTTGATTTCTAGCATTCAACAGAACTTACTTTGTTTCTCAATTTTCAAGCCTTCCTCCTTGTACCATTTTAAGGAAGTTTTAAAAATTAGTTTACTAATGTTTAGGGTAATAAAATCTTAGTTATTATAAAAGAATTAAAAGAATATGTAAAATGTGATTCAGCTAGAGCTTCCATTTACTTAGATAAGCCATAACCTAAAGTTAGCACATAATTAGATGAGACTATTTGGTGCGCTAGTTCTTAGACCCAAGGGTACTTAAACCCCATGGAGGTGAATTATTTGTGGATATTTTTAGGAGGCACGAGAGCCATTAATCCTAGTGATCTATTTACCAAAAGACCCCTCAATCTAACACAAGTGAATATTAATGTTGATTAGCTAAATTGACCAAGTGGTCATTGATCTATCTGAGTTTACTTAATGATTTTCATCCTTGGATCTAATGGGGATAGGCAAACCTATGTTAGTATTTAACCTATAAGAGGTTCTTATGGTATAGATGTGGTATGCTAAAGGCGTACTTAAATGGTATATCCAAGAGAGCCTGGCATTGTGTATAGGATGGTTTAGTGTGGAACCTGAGAGGTTTTATGTGATACAAATGTGTTGTGCTAGCGGCACACAAGTGGTATATCCAAGAGAGTCTAACATCATTGGAGATAGATTATTATGGAACTTGAGAGGTTCATGTGGTACGTATGTGGTATGCTAAAGGCAAACATGAGTGGCATATATACCCAAAAGAGTCTAGCACCATTGAGGATTAAATGGAATTGACAAAAAAGGTTGAGGATAAGAAATTATGATAAATTGAATCAAGGACAATATCCATAAAGAATCATCTCTAATTAGAAGGTGAAATATTATTAGTGTGATAGTGAAGTGGTCTTAGAGAGAAAAGAGGGAATGTTTTAATAAGTGTATTATATGAGTAAGGGATCAAGGGAATATAGATTATTAGCCAATCATGTGAATACATATTAAGGAACCAAAAAACAAGATGCAAAATAAAAGGGAATGTAGTAGTTTTACAATCTAAGCAAATCCAGATGGATTAGCCTTGAATTTTGAGTTATGAATCTAATTAAATAACTAATAAGTTTAGTTCATCCTTTGATCTAGTTTCTCACTAGACAATTGCTCATTCCTTACGTTATTCTCCTTCCACTTAGGTGTCGTGGTGCAAGGTACGAAGATACATAAGAAAAAATATGCATAATAATAGCTGATAAGAATTTTATAGCTTTTAATTTAGTTTTATTTCTTGTCATTTATTCATTTCATGTATAATAGATATATTCACAGCCTAGATCAAAAGGGACTGTGTGTGGTAATTATGCAAAAGTTTGACATAATTACCACACACGATTTTTGCAGCCCTAGTATGGGGCATTGACAACTTATTTTGATCACCAATCTCTAACCCTAACCTTGAAAGAGTTAACCAGAAGCCAGCCTCCTTTGCTTCTGAAATGCTTCAGGTCACCAAGCAACACTTTTTGTCCACGGTCAGGAATGCTTGGAGCATTCACTTCTTTTAGACAACCTTAAGAAAAAACTAAGAAATAAAGAAAAGCACTAATTGATTAGAAAAAAACAAGATGTCCTTGATTTACACAAGGAAATATTCCCTTTTGGCATCATATTTTGGATTGGCAAAATTATCTGATAGAGCTTCTTTACAAATCTAAGTTCTAAGTGCGAATTAAGCAATTAGGCAATTGAAATAGCAAGCAAACAACATCTTAAGAGCATAAAGAAGGTGGCCAAGTTGGAGGTTGAATGCCGCAGGCTGCATGCTATGGCACATAAGTCAGCCATGTAATGAGCACAGATCTTTTACTAGTGTATATGTGGAATCACTTACGGACAGTCAGTTTGACAGTGGAGAAAGGATGCTTTCCTTGGATAATGAGCCAAGTTGTTCTGATTCTTGGGCATCAGCCTTGGTTGTAGAGCTTGATCAATTTAAGAGTGAGAAACGTGCTGGAAAGAACATCTCTCTCTCTTCTTTGGAGATTGACCTCAAGGATGATTTCCTTGAAATGGAAAGGTTGGTTGCTCTACCTATGCCTAATCAGAGCAACTACAGCATTAAGGTTGGATCTATTTCTGAGAATGTTATTCTTAGAAGTTGCAAGTTAACAGAAGAACTTGAAGGGATGGCCCAAAGAACAATTGAATTAGAAGAGAAGCCTGGAAAGATGGAAAATGAAAAAGCAAAAATTTTGATCCTTTTAAAATAGACACAGGGCAAGCTTGAATTCTCTACCAAATAGGTGAAAGAAGATGAAATTAAGTTGCTTGAGTTGCAAAGGCAATTAGATTTCTATTGTGCTTCAAAACAAGTTTTTGATATAGCAATTGAGGCAGTAGGTGCTAGGAAAAATGCATTGGAAGCTCAGCTCGTGTTGCAAATAAGGAAATTCATGACCTATGTGAGAAGGTCTGCATTTTAGAAAGAGGAATTGAGAAGGAGAGGAATTTAGCTGAAAAACTTGCAATTAGGTGCCACAGCTTGGAAAATGAGCTTGATAGGATAAAAAGGAAAACTGACCTCTTGCAGGCTGTAAACTCAAATGGGGAGCTAAACATCAAGCAAGTGGCAACAAAATACAGAGGATTATATAGACTATTAGCATTAGATTTGGATGTGGAAATATAGAGATAGATTATATAGAATTAGAGGCTGTTGAGAGAATTGTGGCATAGCAAAGTATCTAGAACAAGTACTTTTGTCCTTAATCAAGCCCATGCAAAAACATGACCTTAGTAAATGGTTGCATTTTTTTTCCATTATAACTATTTGGTGTGAAAACTGCATGAGATAAAATGTGGTGTACGATTACAGTTGAAATTAAAAAGTCTTGTGATGCTATATTTGGGATGATTGGATTGAAGAGGAAATTAGTTTGACTCAAGGGGCTGCAATCTCATATATACATTGATGACTACAAAAGATGTAAGACATCATGCAGCTACTTACCAAAGATGTAAGACATATTCTTTTACCCCAATTCTTCCGGTCTTCGAGAAGTTTGGTGGATAGATGGATTTAACTTTGTTAAGTGAATAGATTATGTTTCTGTACAAATAGATGCTGCATACGGGAGGTGGGTGCTCAACAAGAGTTGGCTTTGAACCAGGAATGAACTACTCCATATGCTATTCAAGTGGGTTTGCCCCACAACCAGCCATTCAACCAGAAATCTTGCCCCACAGGACCTCCAATCCCCAAGAGATGATGAGAAATAATGTTTCTCATGTTTCTCCAATTCCACAAGCAACCTGGCATTTGTTAAAGTTCCTCTAGTAGATTAGTTGTTTAGAAAATGGATGGATTCTTCCAAAACTCTCATTCTTCCAAGCCTTGATCAATATGAGCTTTCTGTGGCATTTGTTGCAGGCAAGTGCATGGGATGATGGACTTCATAATGCTATGCAGATGGCTTTTGCCCCCTACATGCCTGCAGGTGATGGCAATGCTTAACCTACTGGAAACCAAGAGTGATGTGCAAGGGTAAGTTCTATATCTATGTTGTGTGTGTGTGTTTTGCTCAGTTATCACAGTTGTATTTACATTTTGATCTACAGGCTCCATGAAGATGACTTGGTTGGCATTGATGGAAGTCTCTAACTTGATTTCATCCCTTTTTACGAGCTTGCATTTTTGCCTTTCTATAAGACACCGTGCGTATAGTCCACAATTCCTAACCATTCTTTGATTTTTAAGAAGAAAAATATTGATGTAGCATAAAGAAAAGCTGATGAGAGAAGGGTGAGAGAGCTCACCTAAGCACATCGACGATGACGCGGGCGAGGAGGCCGATGAGTTGGAGGGGGCCGAGGGTGATGACGAGGCGGAGGAGGGCGAGCGCGAGGGTGCTCGCGACGAGGCGGAGGAGGGTGAGTGGTGTTTAAAGGAGGAGGAGGGATTGGTTGGGGGGTGGGGGGTGTCGGGGGAGGGATTGAAGGGTTTTACGTTTTGATTAGGAGGGGGTAGGGGGTAGGGATTCTTTTTAAATTTTTTTTTTTATTTTTTGGGAATAGAAGGAACGGGGGACTTTTGTTACAATGTTTGGAGATAATTTTTTTTTTAACATTTGTATTTAATTTTTTTAAATGACGTTTAATTAAAAAATATCAATATAAGTGAAGTTCATGTTATTTTTATTATTTTTATTACGTTAATTTATTAACATCATTAAAGATGGTGACGTTAGACTTAATTAAATGTCACCTTTAATCTTTTTTGTTGTAGTATAGTTGATGATAACGTCATCATCAGTCATATCTAGTTTTAATTAGTAAAAATCCATTGATAAATGCTCCTACATAACCGCCAAAGGATCGTAATTCACTACACATCCTTTCTGAGAGTTTAACATGAAACTAGGGTTAAAATTGTAATTTTACCATCATATCATGAATGTAGAACAACCATGGGTTTTCTCAGGAGTTTATTAAAGGTCAAATATACATTAAAGTCTAATAAGAGTATCCGTGCAGACAGAAATAGGTTTTCACGCGTTACGAGAATTAACAGACATCTGAAACTCTAAAAATAGACCCACTTAATTAACTGAGGTTTTGGTTAGGATAAAATTCACCTAAACCCTCTAAAAATCATAGAAAAATATTCTCTAGGGTTTAGCATCCTTGATTTGACCACTAGAACCTACTTTAACCTAAAATAGAGTCTTAGGCAGACAGTTGCCCTAATTTGAGTTTCTGTGTAATTTACCCAGTCAAACTTGGTCAAAACCTAAATCCTACTTCACCATCAGATTCCTTGCATCTAAATTAGGTTTGTACCAAAATTTGGGCCTAACTAGAGATTATCTTGACCTAGTTTGAATTCCAGTCTAGTTTGACTCTTTTTCTTACACACACACCCCTAGCTTTTGAAATACATTACAAATAGGTCCCTCTACCATTATCGCGGAGGAACTCCTACTCCGGTGACGTTCAATCAAAGATTTCTCTCTGATTCCTTGATGAAATCCTTTCAAAATTGGAATAACTCCTGAGAGAATCTCCTTCCATTTGAGCCATTCATTGGGCTTTGGTTCTTGCCCAAATCCTCATGTGAATTGTTTGAAGGATTGGGTGTTGACAGAGCGAGATCGATGTTTATAAATGCTGCATTGTAGTATAGTCGAAAGCACTTGAAAACAAATAATATTTATTACTCGAATGAAAGTCCAAAGTCGAAGACAGGGAGCAAATAAGAATTCACACACTAATCTCAAATAATATGTAAATGAACACAAGAAATAACTTAGAATTGATGATCAATATAAAGCATGAGTTTAACATATGGCAAAAAGAATCTCAAAATAAAAATAGTGGTGATTTAGATCACCAATTATTCAATTTAAGCATATATGCAAATAATGCAACAGTGCTATCAACCATCAAACTTAGGTACTTAGATAACCAGATAAAGCCTCAAATCAATTGTCAGGTTATTGAATCAGATGACTTATCCAACAAGTGCTACAGTGCTTCTCTAGCACTGTTCTTCTTCTTCTTCTCTTCTCTTCTTTCTTTTCTTGGCTTTCTCTCTTCAGCTGCTCTCCTCTTTACGCACGAGCCTTCTTCCTTCTCCTCCTCTTCTTTCTCCTCTTGCCTATCTTTAGCCTCTTCTTCTCTTCTTCTTCTTCAACTGTTCTCTTTTCCCTCTTCTCTGTTTCTGCTTTCTCTTCACGCATGAGCCTTCTTCCTTCTCTTCTTTCTTCTTACACACAAGGGAAGCAATCAGATTTGGCTAAGTGTTGCACAAGGAAAACACCTCCCCTGCCCCGCGTACTCTCTCTTTCTCTCCTCTTAGGTTCCACCCTCCTAAGGCCACATTCAGGGTAGTCGAGTGCACCAGGCCCACGGGTGAAGTGTCGCAGGTGAGGCACATGAGGGTGCGGGGACCTCACCCCCTATGTGTCAATTGAGGCAAATAGCTAGAGGCATAAAATCAATTTATGCCCCTCTTTGTGGCTGCCCGCTTCTGAGGTGGGACTAAAGTCCCATCCTTCCTCTTCATGCTAGCCGCAGCAGCTGTAGTGGAAAGGCGTCCTCAATTGGCATCTGAAGGGCCTTTGAAACTCCCAATTGACCACCTGGGAGTGGTCTTTGGGTGACTCCGCGCAACCTGGAAGCGGAGCCTGGGACGTGCGCGGTTTCGAGCTCGAAGAACACGTCGGTCGTTAATGGCAGCGGCGACGGAGAATGGTGTAACCCTGAAAATCACAATACGGGCTTGTAGCCCAAATTAAACCAGCTCACGAGATTCGTCGGACCATGGCGAATGCACAGGGGATGGTCTCGCAGTTAGTGGAGGTGTGTGGTGGTTTGCAGAGGTCGGAGGAGGAACGTGACAGTGGGTGTGTTTGGTGAGTCACGGGAGTGAGTGGAGTAGGAAATAAAGGTGGGGCTTTGATGCGGGTAGATGTGGTGATGGTGTAGAGGGTTTCGGCTAGGTGGATGGAGGGGTGTAGCGATGGGAATGCCTCGCCGGAGGGGTTGCCAGAGACGGGGAAGACGGAGGGGGAGATGTGTGGTCGGCAGTTGTTTTGTGAGATAGAAAGAGGGAAAAAGGAGGGAAGTAGAGGAAGTTAAAGAACCTAGTTTAGAGACGAAAGGGGGAGATATTTGCACACTGGTGTGATGGTCGGACATGGGGAAGACGAACCTCCGAAGGGAGAGACGGCAGCGAAGAAAGGGGTCAGGGCACCTCTGATGTGGTCATCAAGAGGCGGAGGAAGTTGGGGAGGAAGAAGATGCTCCCAATTTGGCTGTTGGGAGGCCGTGGAAGGATGGAGGAGGATGCTCGTTGGAGCTAGGTTGGAGGAGGCTGGAGGTAAGGTTAGGAAGAGGGTTTTTGGCTAAATCCTAGCTCAAAAGCACGGCCGTGCCCTGGGGATCCTTTTATAGGGTTCATGAAGGGGTTCCAAGCTTGGAAACAAGCTTGGGAACCTTGGAGCTTACTTACAAATAGGATACCCATTTTTTCAAACCGTTCACGCGAGCTTTTGGGAAGGAGTTGGGATCCAAGGTTGGACCCAATGGGAAGAGGATTTCCTAAAGAATCTCCTGTTTGATTTTGGGAAGGTTTCATCAATTAATCTAGGAGATCTCTCCAAATGAAGCTCGCCGGAGTATGATTCATAAGCGATAATGGCGGAGGGACCTTTTTGTGAAGATGGCGAAGAAGTTGGGGGGCTATTTATAAGGAATTTAAAAGTTAAGGGTCTGAATGAGATAGAAAGAGTTTGACTGGACCAAAATGCAAACTTGGTCAAGATGATCTCAGATTGGGCTTAAATTTTGGTACAAACCTAATTTGGACCCAAGGAATCCAATGGTGAAGTTAGATTTAGGTTTTGACCTTGTTTGACTAGGTAACTTATGAAAAAACCTAAATTAGGGTAAATGTTAATCTGAGACTCTGTTTTAGGTCAAGATAGCTTTTGATGGTCAAATTAAAGGTACCACACCCTAGAGAATATTTTTTTATGAATTTTATCCTGACCAAAACCTCAATTATTTAAGCAGGTCTATTTTTAGGGTTTCAGATGTCATTTAATTCTCAAAACACGCGAAAACCCCTTTCTATTTGTATGAACCCACTTGTTAGACATTTAAGGCCATTTGACCCTTAATTACCCCCTTGGAAAACTTGTATTGTACTGCATTCATGATATGATGGTAAAATTATAATTTTAACCCTGTTTTCTTGTCTTTCCCTCAGAATGATTATGCAATGAATTATAGTCCTCTAGTAGTAATGTAGGGGCATTTATTCCTTGATAATAACTAAATTGAGCTAGTTATGGCTCATGATGGTGTTTCCATCATACCCCCATGCCTAACTTTTGCTAATCCCTTAGCAAAATCTCATGGAATTAACTCAAATTCTAGACCATATGCCTTTTTATGCTTAGATTTGTACTTGCTTCTGTCGATTAGGTCAGAATGTCGATAGTAGGCCTAGAGGTACTCAAGTACCAACTAAGATCTGGTCCTGACCAGCTCTAGCTTCATTTTGCCACGAAGGTTTCTAAGGCCCACAGGAACTAACCTAAGGTTTGTTGAACTCCGCTGTTAAAGCACTTGTGCTTAAGACATGTTTTAGCCCAGGCTTAGTTTGCAGTGTGATGTGCATACATCTAAATAGCCAAAAATATTTATTAATACATGTTCTTAGTGTTATATTAGCATCATGCATTGTAAATAGTGCATAACATGCATAATCATGCATTTAGGTCAAATTGTATAAATTGTATAGTAATTGTCTCCTTTTATCGCCAGGGACAAAGTGATTTTTAATTGGGGCCTCAAATTGAAGATCCAACCATACAGATCTAATCAGGGTGACGATTGGAGTTCAACGACTCCAAGATCACCCTGATCGGATATCCGTAGCATCAGATATAGTCCAAGGAAGGCTAGAGATCAAGGGCCAAGATGGTGTCAATCCACACTTCAGATGACAAATCCAACTGCACGGATGGGTTTGGATCGATGATCGTAGCCTAATGGCGTGAAAATCGATCCAATCTGACATCCGTGGCACCTTTTGGAAGTCACAGAAGATGGATGGCCAAGATGGTGCCACGTGGCACCATCCCAGTTGCCCAATCAGCCCAAGGAACTGCCTCTGCCTTTCTCTCCTCAATGAATCGATCAATCTCCTTTGTTTGATCTTGATCCAACGACTGAGATCAACGCCCGCTGCTCAACCATCGCGTGCGCTCTCTTTCTTTCCATCGCGCACACGATCGGATCAGGGCCGTTGGATCTTGATCCAATAGCCATGAGCGCGCGCGCTTAAAACATAAGTGCGAAGAAGAGTCGGCCGTAGTGCAGCAGTCGAGCACTCTTTTGCGAGTGCAAGGTGCGCGTTCGAAACGTAGTGCACCTCAAATCAGGTGCGGGTGTAGGAGCGAGCGCAATTCAGCCGTCAGATGGCGATCGGGTGGGCGAGGAGAGGAGATGTGGCGTGTGGAGGAGCTTTGGATCGCGTATGCACACGATGATGCACTTCTGCATGCCTCATCACACGCACAGGCGTGTGGCTAGGCGAATCTGAAGTGGGCGAGGAGCGATCTGAGCCATCCGATCTCTTGATCGGACGATTGAGATTTCTTACACGTGGGTAGGCATTGAGCATGCAGCAAGCGAGGAGGCAGGCGTGCACGTGAAGCTACGGCGACGTGGGGTCTTTAGTGACTCTTAAATCCGTCACTAAAGACCCCCTTATTTAATGTTTTAATTATGTAATGACCAAATTGCCCCCAATCCTTGTAACTATAAAAGGAGACCCCTACCCTACGAAATTCTCATCCCTTCCTCTCTTTTCTCACCCCCTCCAAAGCTCTAAGAGCTTGTCCCAAACCTTAGATGCTCCTCTAGAGTAAAAATTAGAATTTTTCCACTTCTCCCCCCTTCGTGGAGCATCCCGCAGTTGTCCTCTCACTCCATTCGGGAAGTGAATCCCTCGACGACGATGACATCTTGCCTCACCCTCGGTTCCTCCCTCTTTGTCTTCCTTCTTCCCATTCCATCGTCTGTCTTCCAGGTGTTGCCCTATCTGGCTCATCCTCTAAGCAACCGTCGAGGAGGATAACTTCTCTCTAACTTCTCTTTTACTGCTTTCTAGTATTGATTTCCTGCTTTGTAGTGTAGATTTTTTACTTTCTAGTGTAGTGGGTAGTTGTAATTGTGATGAACATCAGCTTGTGATAATGATATCCATGTTTATTCTACCTCTCTTTTGTCTTTATTTGTAATATTTTCTCTCTGTCTTCTATTTTTTATTCTTTAAGTAGATAGTTAGTTTAGATTCAAGTCGATTAGCTAATCTGCTTCGTGACAATTAAACAAATGCGATTTTGAATCAAATGTCTACCTCCCTGTGTTCGACCCGAAATTCTTAGAGTTTCGGTATAAATTTTATCTGTTGACGGATTGCTTCGCAAATCAAACTACAACAATGGGTTTTCAAAATCCAATTCTGATTGCGTAGTTTTCCACTCTCAACATTTTGGCGCCATTGCTGGGTGGGCGACGCTCTTTGATTCTTCCCGTTTTCCCGCCTTACTTATCTTTTACCTCACTTCTCTCCTTTCTTACTGTGATTGCAGGTACTCTCTCGAGGAGAGCAAAAGCAGTAGATTGGAGTAAAGTGTAGTTGAAGGGTTTGTAAGTTTACCCCTACCTCCCCACCCACTAGTTTTCATTCACCACGTAATAACACAAACAAAAATCAACCTAGGTGTTCTTATAAACTCTAAGGTTAGTATTTAATTGTTTGTTTGTCACCTCCACCCACCTCACCCTCCACATATAAAAGAAAAATTAAAAAAAAAATCTTTCACAGAGGTACACAACCTCTTTTGATTTTCAAACTCAACCGATAAACCAATCTTTGGAACTGGTACATACACCCAAACACATAATTGAGTAGAAATCAGATTAGGTAATCATTGTGTGCCTAACAAAGTGGTGCATTAGGCCAATTGTTTGAGTTATTTGGGCCACACCACTTCAATTAAAATCAACTCATCAAGTAGCTGCCACATAGGTTCAACTTCTAGGGATTTACTAGGCACTCCACATTCTTGTATGCTTAAAAGGAAAACATCTTCACCTATGCTTTCAAAACTTGGTGTGCCAACTGAACTTGATTGAATACACCTAAAGTTGAATCCTAAAAGCTACTAAGCAAGATTTAAACCCTAAAATTCATCGCATCCAAAAAAATAATTTTGCTTGAAAATCATTGGTTGTGCACGCACACACATATCAATTAATCATTAAGGGCACAACCTAGATAAAGGGCCCATCACATTCCAAAGCACATTCAAACCAAACCCTAATTAAAATAGAGTAGATGTTGGCCTGAAGGATTGGACTCACTCTTTGGAGCCCAGACCGAGATTATTATCGATTAGTCTGTTTCTACCATTCAATCTGATGTTTAGCTAGGGGAGCAGAATCAAACGATCGCAACTGGGGGGTACACTAGGAACCTGAGGTGCAAGCCAAAGGAAGAACCTTCTTCCCAGTCCCTCCCTCTAACTGGTTGGATTGACCGGACAGAAGTAGATCAAATCGATTCTTTATCTCAAGACGGGTTCTGAGAGTCTGTAGGTCTTTAGGCTAACCCACTTAAGGATAGGTTTGTTTGTTTGTTTTGCAGGGCACCTTTCTTCCTCCTGTTCTATCATGGATCCTTCCACATCTTATTCGCACTTCCACTCCTACCCTTCTACTACTACTTATTCTCAAAATGATTATTATTCCAACCAGACTTATTCTCATCCATCTTCTAGTTGGGATAATCCTGATTGGGAATAAGTTCTGGACCTCCGTGTTCAGGGTTTAACCTTGGACACAATGATCTTGATTCTTATCCTTCTCCAAGCTACACTGATTATATATCATCGCCCTCATTTGGACAACCTAATATGATCTACAATCAAGAAGGATACACTGATCCTTACCCCTCCCTTGAATACATTGCCTAGATCATCACCACCTTATGAACAACCTGAAATGTCCTATTATTAGGGAGGGTATCAAGATCGTCAATTCGTTAACTCCCCTGCACTAAACCCAAACCCACCCCACCCTAAACCCAAACATGTGGTTCAGGTTAACCAAGTCCAAGAAAAGGTGTTGGCTAACTTGAGGAACACCATACAATCTTTAGAAGCTCAGCCAACACCTTGCACTGAAGAATTGGAGCCCCTGATTGAAATGATTGATGATCTGAACATGTATTTATTAGATTGGCTCCAAGATGTTAAGGATAAAGGCTCAGGTGAGTTTTTACTTGGGAAATTATCGAAATTGAGGATGAAATTTGTGGTTGTTTTAGTTCAATCTTGGGATGATTCTCAGGATGAACCCCCTTCAGGAGAGCCAATGTCAAAACCTGCTCAGATACCTGTTGGGAGGGACACGTGTTACGAGATCGGGATTGACTAGATTGGTTTAAAGCAACCAATTAAGGATGAACTGATTTCTTCACCTGAGATCCCTAAGCTGGGGTACGAGGAAACATATGTCTCCATGGATCAGAAAGTGATTGATAATTTTGAGATATACATTAATGCAGATTCAGATTTCTTTGGCTTTGAAGGCGAAGAATCATTATGTGAAGTCTCACATGAGTTTACAGAACACGATTTTAGTGAGACAACTTGGCCTGAGGAATTCGATAAATCATTTGATGGCCCTGAAATTGAGGAACTTGATCCTGTTGGGGCTTGCATGGTGGATTCAGATCCTGATTTCATGAAGCATTTAATTTAAAGCCCCATTTCTCAATTATACCCCTTTGAGTTTACTGACGATTTTGATTTTGAAATCACTAAACCCAAGTCCATTTTGATTTAGTCACATCTTTTAGACTTGGAAAATTCAGATGGGGTGATTAATATGTAGGAGGTCCCGGAATTTGAAATCCTGATTGCGGAGGATAGAAAGTGGGAAATGTTGATTTAGGAAGTCGATTCCGGAGGAAGCAGAAAACCAAGTCTAAGGGTTCCAATTTGTCTAAAACTCCCAACCTTCTACCAGGACCCTTATGACATATTTTTAGAGGATGTCCAACCCAAACTCACATTCATTGATTATCCTTTTGAGCTTGATTTCTCTGTAACCTGACTTTTTGGTCTTAGGTTGCATCCTCACAAATCGCAGGCTCGACCCTACTTGCATACTGATTTCAGGTTTTGGATATTTTTTATCTAGAACCTTAGATATACTTGACCATGGGGTATGGGTTTACATCACAATCTGGTCCACATCTGTGGACATCTTCTGGCAAGTCTTGAGGTGAATCTTTTTATTCTGATTCTGACCTGCACTTGTGAATTCTCTATTTCTTCTTTATTTGTATAGTGTGCCTAACTGAAAGCATGAACTTCAGCACATATACAGGTTCTTTTCATGTCGGAGTCGACCTGTTATTCATGCAATTCAGGTGCTTTCTACTCTATTCCACTCTGTTTCATGACTTTTAATATAATGAGGACATTTCATTAAACAGGCATGGGGGGATGGATATTCATTTCTGAATTATCTTGTTAGCTCCATTGATTCTTGTTATTTTTCTTTATTTTTGAAAAAAAAAATTGAATTAGGAAAGAATATTTAGGCATTAGGACTTTTTAATCTTAGGAAATAATATGGTAGGATCTGAACACTAAGACCCTTCAGGTCTTTGGGCTTAATCAGCCTGCATATCCAATTAAATGTGGATTTGTTTATCGAGTCCTCGCCATCCTGAATTCTATTTCACAGGCTGCAATAAGTGCCAACTATTCTTGATAGCCTGAGTAACAAAATGCCAAAATGGAGGTGGTTTGGAAGGGTATAATCTCCTCAGTGCACTATTAGAGCTACCATAACCGTCTCTAATGAGTTTAGTCCATAAATTTTCCTCCCCACTGAGAATTTTAATAGCCCATTTAATTAATAGAGCCTCATTGAATTCTTTGAGTGCTTTAATCCCCAACCCACCTTCTTCCTTGGGGCAACATAGTTGCTCCCACTTCAGCGGTTGCATGAATCTACCCTCATGCCCCGCACCCTTCCAGAAAAATCTCTTTCGCATTAAATCCATGCTTTTCCAAATGGACTTCAGGGCTTTGAAGAGGGAGAGGTAAAAGACTGGGATAGAGGTAATAATAGAGTTTAACAAGATGAGTCTTCCACCCTTAGATAGGAACTTGTTGTTCCATCCTTCCAACTTGATGGAAATCTTGTCAAAGAGGATATTCCAATCGCTTTTCCTCAATTTTGAACACCTCAAGGGTAGCCCCAAGTATCTGATTGGCAGATTGGTATGAGGAGTTCCCAAAATGGCCGAGAGTGCATCCTGTTCTTGCTCATTAAGACCAAAGCACACCAAGGTAGACTTCTCCCTATTCAATTTCAGACCTGAAATGTCCCCAAAGATCTTAACCATGTGTCCTAGTGCTTGGGCTTCAGCAATTGTCCCCTCAACAAAAAAGACTGTGTCATCTGCATACTGGAGTATAGGGGCCATAGCTCTCCTGTTGGATAATGAATATCCTCTAATAACTCCAGCCTCAGCTAGTTTGCAAGTGTATCTAGCAAGACCATCCATTGTAAGATTAAAAACCAATGGAGTAAGTGGGCAACCTTTCCTAACACCGCACTGTGGCTGAATCCAAGCCCCACAAGGTTTGCCATTGATCAAAGGAGAAAAAGTAGTTGTAATGCAACTTTTCATCCATTGGATCCAGAGGGGAGGAAACCCTCTTCTCGTAAACACCTCCCACAAATACGGCCATGATATAGAGTAATAGGCCTTTTGGAAATCCACTTTCCACATAAAGGCTTTACACTTCCTTCTATGCCAACCACACACCATCTCCTGAGCCATAATAAATGACTCTTGCAAAGATCTATTGGGAAGGAAAGCTGATTGGATAGGGTGAATCAGGTTCTGTAGGACTGACCTCAATCTATTGGCCAGTATCTTGCTCACCACCAAATAAATGGAGTTCAAAAGAGCAATAGGTCTGAAATCAAGGAACTTCTCTGCTCCTTATACCTTTGGCAATAAGAAAAGAAAAGATATGTTGATCTTATCAAAGCCAGAGTTACCTCTCTCAAACTCTTTGATAACATCCATCACCTCATTACCAAGAAAGTTCCACATTTCCTTCTATCAAAAAACTTGAATGCCATCGGGTCCAAGAGAGCCTTCATTGTTTAAATCTTTTATGACATCCACGGCTTCTTTCTCAGTGATGGCAACTGTCAACCTGGAGGCTTGTTCATCTGAGACTAGGTGCATCACTCGCAGCCATCCTCCACATACCTTTATCTGCTCCCCGTGAAGAATCCTTGTAGTATTTGATGGCCTCTGATCTAATCTCTTGCATAGAGGATATTCTCTGACCATCCTTGACTATGGAAGAATTATGTTCACCCTTCTATGAGAGTTGGCTGCAAGATGGAAAAATTTGGTGTTGACGTCACCCACTTTAAGCCAAAGTTGCCTTGATCGTTCCCTTTAATCCATCTCCTGTTTTAAGTCCTCCTCTGCCACCATCCCTTGACACATTCTTCTAGCTTCAAGTTTGTGGACAGATAAGGGATCTGCTGCCTCCTTTGTATCCAAGCCTCAGATTTTCATCAATGCCTCAAGATGCCTCTGTTGCCTTAAAGTAGACACCGCAGCCCCATATTCCTTAAGCATTATGCGCATAGCAGCCAATTTGGAAGCAAGTCTGATAGTGGCTGATCCTTCCACATGCTTGGCCCTCCACCACACCTCAAGCATCTCACGGAATCCCGGTTCTCTTAGCCATGACCTTCTAAATTTGAAATAGGAACCTGTGTGCAATTGTTCCCCACTATCCCATACCAGGGGGTGTGGTCTGAGAAAGGGCATTCCAGCCCAGACACAGCAGATAGTTGAAACATGTCTAGAAGACAGGCATTCCCAAAAAATCTTTTAATCTTTGACATAAGGCCACTTCCATTTCTCCAAGTAAACTCAGTTCTAGAGGATAGATACTCAAACCAAGAGTTTGAACCATCAACTGGAATCCAAGGGATGCACTATCCACCACACCATTCGGCCTGTCCCTCCCTGTCAAAACACAAGTAAATTCCCACCCACCAACCATGCAACCCCTTGTATGAGTTCTACAGATGCAGCCCAGTTCTCCCATAATTCGTGCCTCATAGATGCAACACATGGTCCATACACACCAGTAATGTAGTACACACCTTCCCTCTGACACCTTTTGAATTTACATGTCACCATATGCCTAACTTTATGCACCTCCAGCACTTGTAAATAAGCCTTTCTCCACCACAGGACAATGCCACCAGATCTACTTGATGAGTTGAGCGTTACACATTCAGCCACCCCTGCATTCTTCAAGTCATTCCAGACCCTGTCATCCTCGCTCTCAATGTGTGTCTCCAAGATTATGGCGCAATCAATTTCCCACTCTCTTAGATATCTCGAGAGGGAAGCCCTCCGGCTCTTGTCACGCAACCCACGCACGTTCCATGTAAGGACTCTCATCATCCTCCTTGGGTACCCCCCTTATTCAAGTTCTGGACATTACCAACCTTCATGATAGCAGCAATGGCATTTTCATCAAGTTTCACAACTGTGTTTAGGTGCCTTTGCCTAAGCTTGTAAGGAGATCTGCTCACTGGCCTTGGTAGCTTTCCTAGCTCCAAATTTCAGAACTTCCATAGCTTGTAGATTGGATTGGAGTCTCATGGGATTATTTGAAATCTCTTGCAGAACTCGCTCTTTAGCTGTATCTATCATTGGCTTGGCTGCTGCCATTTCCTAAACCACAGCTGTCTCCACTGATGCCACATCCATCACTTCCTCCTTCTCCCCAAGGTGGTGGTGGTCCTTACGCTTCTTAGGCTCAGGCTCCTCATCAGGAGTCAGCCTGCCCATCTGTTGCAAAGCACCCTCCTCACCCACAACAACCACATACGATGGCTTATCCTAACAGTTCTCCCCAACAGAATCACCCATTGTAAAGCCTAAGATCAGTAGCCACGAGCTCCCCCCACATCGGAGGATTAGCCTCTTAGGGACAAAACTTACCTTGAAAACATCCACCAATACATTCAGAACCCGACCAACACCCTCCATCAGACCAACCTCAACATCTTCGGCCAACGTAGCAAAGCTTGCTATCATGGTTGCCACCACCTCTTTCGATCTCAGATGTAGAGGCAGACCCCTGATCCCCAGTCTCCCCGATCTAGAACCTGCCCTCTGGAGTGGCCGCTCAGGCAAGGACCCATCAAAAGGAGAGACCAATCTCCATATCACCATCAACCCCTCATACACACTCGATCGAAACTGCAGACGTTCTACGTCCAACATCCCTAAATCAAACAACACAAATCGCATGGGGGAGAGGAACACAATCTTCCAACCATTGGTCGACAGGGATAGTGAGTTACCAATTGATGGATCTTATTCAAGGAAGGGTTACCAGTCATCACCTCTCCTACCAGAGCCCCTCTCAGAACCAGTTCGGCCATTCTAATGTCTTCTGTCATAGGGATTTCAACATCTACCGTGTGACCCCCATAGGTAGGAGGAGGTGGTGGCGGCGGCGGTGGCACCACAAAGTTCGATGCTCGGGGCGCACAGTGACCCCTCCCCTCTCCTGCCCTCTTTTGGCCATACAGAAGTCCTGCTTATGGCCATGCCCCCGCACGCAAGACATACAGGGGGATGGCGGTAGATTGCCACCATATGTCCTCGTCGTCGACATCTGAAGCAAACAATTTCCCTGTTGCCCCAAGGTGTGCCCTTGTTTGCACGTCCCATGCCTGCCTCCCATCTCTTAGTGGTCATGAACCCTCTTCTCTTCTTCCGCCTCCAAGCCCTTGATCTCCAGGTCATCCATCCATCGGCACCATGACTTCTCCCTCTTGTCGCCCTAGGGCCGCCTTCCATCTTCCCCTTGCAAAAGGAAAATTATCGTAAGCCGTTATATTTTCTTTGTTTCAACGTATTTTCACATTGTACTACAACTTAATTATCTTAAAATGCGATCTTACGCACAAGCAAATTGGCGTTGTTGCCTGGGAGGCATGATGATCTTGATTTAATATCTAATTTAGTGTATTTTCCTTTAATGTTAGATGGTATGAAGCGTGGATCTGTGCATGCATCGAATGCAGGTGAAGAAAATCAAGTGCAATCAGTAGGAATTTATATTAGGATTTGATTTCATATTAGAATAGGAGTTATTTGAAAAAAAAATTATTAGGATTTGATTTATTAGGCAGTTAGGATTTGCTTTGCATAAGAAAAATTTCTTACTGCTATTTTAGAAATTCTGCTAGAAATTAGATATGAATTTGAAAATTCATTTGCCATCTTTCTAGTGGTCCAAAAATTATGAAATTCAGGTAGGTGCTAGATTTTCAAATTATCTTTCCAACTCCGCTATTCCTTCAAAAATATCCAATTTTTGGTATTTTAAAAAATTTACGGAGTACACGAGGATCAGATAGACTAAAATTCAGATTTTTTTGAACTTCAAAAATTAATTTCGAACAACACACAAATTTGATTGATATAAAAATAGTGGGGTTTGAAAGATAATAAAGTTAGCTTTCATTTCCATATTTTTTCCAAATTTTTGGATCACATTTGATACTGTTTCAAAAAGAAAAACTAACATGGGGTCAAAATCTTAGATCTAACCCTTGTTAGTGAAGGATTCATATATATTTTTTTAAGATAGTAAAAATTATAAAAAAATATTCTATGGAAAGCTTATTAAAAAAAAATCTTCATGTAGATTTTCACATCATTTGGATTCCAATTATATTTTAGAGAGTATTTTGAATCTAACTATGGTCTGTCTAGTCAATTGCATGAACCCTAGGTTTAACCTTTAGGGTCACATTTAGAGACCGCATTGGACTAGCTTGGACTCAATCGAGTCCAATGATTAGTCGGTGAGTCAAGTCACCTTGTGGACCACTCACAACACACCCAAATTGAAGAAAAGGTTGAAAAATTGCAAAAAATATCTTAATAACCTGCATTGGTCTTTTGACAACTAGATGGTCTCAACCTCTTTAGCCAAACCTGGTGTCCACGCCTATGGGATAGTGTCAAACTATTGCATTTAAGGGGTACAAAGGAACCAGAGGTGAAAGCTAAAGGAAGAACCTTCCTCTTAGTTCCCTCATAATAGATCGATCGGGTTAGCTTAAGAGGCGGTGATCATTTTCAGTTAGTTCCTCGACGAATTTTCTTCAGCAATTTAAACTTGAACAAAAAATATGGTCATCTAATTCCAAAGGACCAATTTGATTAACAAGGCCTTAGCCTTGTTTGGCTTGGCTACACCAACCCTTGTTGTTGATGTATGCAAGGAAGGAGGTCATTAAGACCTAAATTAGTTGGACCTTGGGAACCAAACCCGATTAGCTGAGATGGCTAGTCTTGGTCCTGGACCTGGTTAGGACCCTGAAAATCTTGACCCAATGGCTTGTTTGGAAGGCAGGTGATGAGGTGTGGCTCATCATAGCTAAAATGCCCAACTTAAGCTAGAAACTAGGTTAAACACTATACAATTAATACAAGAAATGGGTTAAGTGTGGAAAATAATAGAAAAGACCTAAAGCATCCAATTTGTGTTAAAAACGTGAAATTAGGCTATAAAATGAGATATTCTATTTGTTAATACAAATTGATGATCCATTTGCAAATTGAACATGTATTTGGGTTCAAAACTTTAAATCAAAAGTGACAACTTCTAAAATGTTCAATTAGGCTTCATTCAAAACTTGGTGGCCTTTGCACATCATTAGGACCTCGCATTCATGACATTACATATAGGTCCTTCATTCTTTACATTTTCATGCGTTTAAAACCTCCAGGGACTCATTTGTAAGCCACCGGGGACTTCTTTGCAACACCTCAGGGACTGTGCTGCCTTCTTCTTTGCCACTTATGGGTCTCGCCATAATTTTTCTACCCCTTCCCCTAAAGGGCTTGTGCACAAAACCACCAATACAACTACAGCCGCGGTTCTACTATTCACTCGAGGAACATGGCCAATCGTGGCTGTTGATTGCTCGCTCGCTTGATCCTAAGGCCGAACTCCAATCGAAGCTTCACGTGCTTCGGTGCGTATGATCACCTTCCCCTCTAGATCTCATCCAATGGTAGCATTTTGATTTGAAACTTCGCGTGCCTCTCTCCCTTCATCACAGCCACCCAAGCCCTAAATGCTTAATTTCACCTCGTGATGATTCCAATTAGTAACATGGCTACTAAAGCAACTCCAAGACCTCCTTGCGCACACATCGACTCTCTCCCTCTATGCTGATCCTTTCTTCTACTCTCCAACTCTCCTTCCTCCTTCATCAGCTGCGCTTGTGACAGGGATGCGGTTCTCCCTCCTCAAATTCGTCATTGTAGTGATCAGCAGCAGCCCAGGGACCTCATTCTTCGCTGGAGACCTCCTCATCCCCCTTTGTCGTTGTAGTGACCAGTTGCAACCCAAGCATCCCATTCCTCCTTTAGATTAGGATTTCCCTGCTTTCTAGAGTAATTTAGACTAGTGATTAGTGTAATTAGATTAGCTAGGAGTAGATTAGATACAAAATTCAGTGATGGATTGGGTTAGATTAGTTTAGAGCACTTTCGCCCTCTTTGATCAATTCAGATCAGAGAGGTGATTTCCCACTTTCATGTCGATTTCTCTGATCTCCCTCCACATCTCATTGTCCATCTTCACTGATTTTCACATGTTTTTCGCCAATCACCCACTCGTCAGAGCATCAAATCAAATCTGATGCTCTTGATCATTCAAATATGATTTGATCAAATTCACTTGAGGGTTACTCCATTCACTCCACTTGTTCACAATGACCCTCTATTGGTTTTGAATGAAGATCTGAGGATTTGGGGTTTGATTTCAGTGGATTTATCGTGGGATTTAAACTCTCTCTATGTTGTCTATGGCACAAGAGAGAGAGAGTAAATCAGATTTCTCGTTGGTTTTTGAGCTTCCCTCAAGAAGGAACCAATCCCAAATCTTTTAGGAAATATTTGAGGTACTTCTGTCGTGGATTTATTGCATTGAAATGTTGATTTGCATCCTTATCTTACATTGTCTATAATGTAAGATGAGGAGCACACTAGCATTTCAAGGTATTTGTGGGGAAGACTTATTTGAATTTCTCCTGGTTTTCTCCTTGATTAGAAGAGTTTTCATATTTGTCTCATGAGCTTTAAAAGTGTTTGATGATGATTGCATCACTTGAATTTTCTTTTGAATGAGTTTTCATTGCTTGAACGTGTGATATTTGATCTCAAATTCCCCATTTCAGTACATTAAATAGCAGCTCAGCAGCAACATTTTATGGGATTAACCCTTATTTCAAGCATTGGAAAGTTTGAATATGGTTTCAGTGAAATTCATGGTCTAATTTGATCTCTCCTACTTTACTGTCTCCTACTTTACTGTCTATAGTAGCAGTAGGATGATTAGATTAGAGTTTTTACACTTTGGATCCTAAATCTAATTGGTTTTTGAGTTTTAAATCTTTTGAATGAGGTTTGCAATGCATTTGATGCTTAGTTTTAATTTATTACCCTTACATTGTCTATAACATAAGGTAATGATCAAAACTAAAGTGATTAAGGTTTTGGGACTCTTCTGACTATTTTTACTTCCTGATGGATATGGTCTGGGACTGGTGTCATTTGAATTTGATTTCCTAAATTTCAAGATGATTTTTAGGTGTTTTAACATAACTGATTAGGATTGAGTTTGCTGCCGAGATAGCAACGGTGGTTTTACATTGATTGAGATTTTATAGTAGCTGGAACACTTCAATAGCAGCTTTAGCTGTTGAATTTCAACAGCACTGATTTGATGAAGTTGTACCTACTGTTATGGCTAGTTTTAGCTGGGATTTGGGGATCTAATGAGCTGACTTGCTATATAATGTTAGAACTTAATGAGAAAAAGCATTCATGTACTTTAAATTAATTGGAATCCAATTAGAATGGCTTGTAATTTAGATTTAAATTTTTTGCCAGCTAATGTATTTAGTTTAACTGCCATACACATACATTTGAATGAAATTGAGTGAAAAATTAGATTTAAATGTCTCAGCATCTTCCTTAGTATGTACTGAACATGTCTAATGTGTTAATAGCATTTCCAACTCTTTTAAGGCCTTAGGTTTCACTCTACACACTCTTTTAAGGCCTAAATTGGTTTGCCTTGTAATATAAATAAAAATCATAAAAAATTCAAAAAAAATAAAATAAACCTGCCTTGAGTAAGATCAAGCATTTTTCTGGGTGTATGCCAGGTTTTAAGGTAACCTGAAGCCCTAGCTTGGTAGAATATACCAGCCGACAATTCAGTCTACCTTAGAACTTAATAAAAGAACCAAATATGAAAAATCACAAAAGGATCTCTATCTCTCTCATCTCATTCTTTCTCTCTCTTCCCCTACCTCCCCTAAACCTATAAAAACCTATAAAAATCAGAAAAACCCCAAAAACCACCAAAAATACCTTATATACTATGCATATACTTGTATATATAATTTAAATCTAAGATATATGTAAATATTGTATAATATGCACAAAATGTATATAAATAACTTATATATGTATTCTATATATTAAACTAAGTATTTAGAATAAATTAATGTATATACAACTTTATTGTATTATTCTTCTCAAAAAAAACTTTATTGTATTTTAGCTATTAATTTATGTAACTTAAATGTATAATAACATAGGTAATTACATAAACCAATTTAAATGTACATATTTATATCTCATAATGTACATTTGTATTTAACTATATAATATAAATTATATTATACTTGTAATTTATACTATATTATATCATATTTATATCGTATTTATACTATGTTATAGTATTTATAGATTATTTATATGTAAAACTATCCAAAACATAAATTTAATTGTATATAAATTAAAATAAAGCTTATAAAATATAATAAAAATGTGTAATAAATAATTTATCATCTATATTAACTCTGTATAAAGTCAATTTTGTAATAAAGTCACTAATTTATACATTAATTAATAAATTAAACTCTAAATTATTATGTATAAAATGTACACTTTAGCTAATTTTATTATATAGGTAAAAAACTTATGTATGTAAACTAATTACATAATTATGTAGTCCTATATAAGAGTTTTACAATGATATAATTTAATTTTAATTTACACTAATTTATGGCCCTCAAATCGAGGGCCAAAAATCACAAATTAGGATGCGGTCGAGCGCTGACAGCAGCACCAAATTGGGTGTTGGATAGCACCACATCGTGTGGAGTAGGCATACTGCTGCGGTATAAATTGGATTTGTGTTTTAGGCTGCTCGGTCGTTAGGTGCTTGGCACTAAAGAAACTCTAGCTACTCGTTCTCGGGATGCGTGCTACGTGCACCTGCATGGGTGCGTGCATGTGTGCGTGAGTGAGTAGGTGTGTAGGCCTATTTAGGCCAAAGCATGAGCTTGAACTGGATAAAATACACCTAATTAAACACTTGGGCTGGCTCACTAATAGTGGTCTAGTCTCACCTTTGAAGGTACTGTGTATCCCATGAAAATAACCCAGCCGCTCATTGAAAACCCAATTTTTTGATTAAGTGAATCAGTTTGGTCTGAAAATGAACCGACCCTAAAATAACTGTGTTGAGACTTGCCTATGTGTTTGTATATGTATAATATATGTATAGTATAAGTAATGTATATAAATAATGCAATTAAATGTAAATAAATAAGTATACGTATATATAGTATATATATATAGTAAGTATGTATGTGTGATATAAGTAGAGTATAGTATATTTGAGCTCTTATATGTATATAAATAACACTTAGAGCTTTAGTGACAGTTGTGTCTGTCACTGTATATATATAGATATGTCAGTATAGATGGTAGTTTTTGCCTTCGATTATGTATATAGATTACTAGGGTTTTACTGACGTATATATCTGTTACTATATGTATAATATATGTTACTAAAGATGTTAGTATATTAATTTAACTTAGTATAATAAATATTATTAACTATTTTTGTACCTATACTTAGGTATTATCTATATTAGTTGTAAACAATCAACATAAAGTAGTTATATATAGTTTTATGCTTATTTGTGTATGCATGCTTTCAAGCACTGTAATTGTATTAACTAATTCTTGTGTAAATAATTAACCCAATTCTTTCATTCATTGATTGATTCATTCATTTTGTAAATAAAATCAACATTTTTTTGGAGTAAAAGAATACTTTTTGACTTAGAGAGTGATATGTATCAATAAATGCCTCCTAGTGAACGGCCTGGAAATAAACCAGTAAAAATTGTAAATAAATAAAATTGACCCAACATCAGTTTGCATTTTGTGACATACTACAATGACAATTAATTAAATGTTTTTATTGCAAATTGAAAGTCGACGATCATATTTTTGTCACCATTGTTGGGGACAAAAACCCGTTAATAGTACTTTCTTGTGATTATTTGATGATTGTTGTAGAAAGGTCGATTACCAGGGTCAAGGAATCATAACAGAGATATGAACAGAGTATTGATAGGATTCTCACCACACTAGACAAGATGCAGCATCCACCATGTGGAGAACAACTGCGGGACTTCTATGATCTAGCGGCTATGATTATGGCACCACAAATCCAGATTCCTGCAGGTAGAGATGCATTCGAGCGAAAATCGAACATAATAAGTCTGATTCAGACTCATTGTCATGGAAACTCAATGAGCATCCCTTCCAACACATTGAGGATTTGAGTTGAATCACAGAATCAGTTCAACCCAGAAATGTTGATATAGGGATTGTTCTCATGAAGCTTTTTCCATTCTCTCTTAAGGATAAAGCTTCATATTGGTTCAAGACCATCAGGAGGCTGATTGGAACCTGGGTGGAATTACGTCGTGAATTCCTCCAAAAGTTCTTCCCAATTGGTTAAACAAATCCGATGCGGCATGCAATTACAACTTTCTCCTAAGGACCAGGGGAGAAATTGTATGACCCCTAGAATAGATTTCATGATCTTCTCAGGAAATGACCGCACCATGGTGTACCTAGATGTCACCTAGCACAAGTCTTTTACCATGGGCTGGATGACACACATCAGTACCTGGCCAATGTAACTAGTGGTAGGAATTTCCTCGCAAAGGACAAGAACATTGCATTCGAACTGTTAGAGTTCTTAGTAGAGAACTCAATGAGTGCTGCATCTATGAACTAATTCTAGCAACCTGGATAGCAACGAGTTAGTGTCCATGAAGCTCACACCGAATCTACCTGAGCTGATATGGACATTATCACCAAGAAGCTGGATAAGGTGGATCTGCTCGACAAGAAGCTCGACGAATTGATTAGAGCTCAACCTAGATTTCTTGGCAATCCGGTTGTATCCTACTCTTCTTTCGCAACTCGAGTCCCTCCTTTTCGAGTACATCTACTCACTCGGGATGTATCTTCTCTATCTTCATGGGATCCTGTATATCAGGAACTCATGAATAATTTGGATCTGGCATCATACAATCAGGGTTACGCACCCCATGATGATTCTAATGCATATTCTTTTGATGAATATGCATCTCAAACATCTTCGGCCTATGAAGATGTCAACACTATCCAAGGTTATGGGCGTAATAACCTATATTTAGAGACATATAATCTTGGTTGGCACCAGCATGATAAATTTTCTTGGTCTGGTAACTCACAGAGACCAAATCAAGATCCACACTACCATGCTAGACAATACGGGAATGCGCAAAACACATACCCAAGGCAGCAGCCATTCCCATCTCAGCAACAATCCCATTCTACTTATTAGCTGCTGCATCAAGTTGCCAATCCCCCTCCAAAGTGGGCTGACTCTTTCGAGGCATTGAGAAAAGAATTGAAGGAATCTATGCATCAATCAAATTATGACAATTTAAAATTCATGAAAACGATGGCAAATTAGATTCAGAACATATAGAGCACGTAGAACCAGCTACTATAGGAGCATAGATCACAGGGAGCCTTGCCCTCCCAACCTGTCCCTAACCCAAGATATATACAAAACCAGGGCACCCCACCTAGGTTTTAGGTACCACAGGGGTAGGCGCATGCAGTATTATAACCACCTCTTGTACCTCTTGGATATGTTTCAGGTCAGCCAGCCTTATTGTCGAATCCTGCCCAATCTGTCCTTTCTGCTCGTCCCCCACCTCATAAACAGTATTCCGATGCAAATGCTGTCACATTAAGGAGCGGAAAAGCTACAAAAGACCCACCATGTAGGCAGGCGGGTCATGATACCTCTTAAGCTAGCTCCTCTTCCCATTCTATCCTTTCAAAGGAGCAACCAAAGGAAAAGAAATCAATCACTGAGATCACTGACATCCCTTTACCCTTCCCTGGAGCCTTAAGTCATGAACCTAAAGGAAAGATGAAGGGAATCAAAAGCAATGAGGACTTAAAGGAAATCTTCAAAGATGTTCACATTAAGGTTCCCCTCCTTGATGCCATTGATCATATTCCGATTGTCACTAAATTCTTTAAAGAATATTGTACACCCAAGCGACAGCCGAGGAAGACCAATAAGGTGGTATTGTCCAAGGAAGCTAGTGCAGTCATTTTGTCTGACCTGTCACCTAAGAAGAAAGACCTGGGAACCCTACTCATTTCCTGTTAGCTACAGGATGCTTCTTTTGACCAGGCCTTGCTTGATTTGGGTTCGTCCATTAATTTAGTCCCCACTACTATTTTTGACCAGTTCCACTTCCAATTTAGGGAGCTAAAACCCACTTCGGTCACTATCCAGTTGACTAACAAATCAATCAAGGTACCCCGAGGTCTGGTGGAGAATGTCATTGTAAAAATCCATTGGCCTTGCTTCCCAACGGATTTTTTCATCTTGGATATGGACATTCCTCCTAGTCTCCATGATGCACCTATCATCTTAGGCCACCCATTTGTTGCGACTACCCTGGCTAACATTAACTGTGCATCCAGGTGTATGGAGATCGCCCTGGGGAATAAGAAACTCAAATTGGATATTTTCAAGGCAAACAAGGATCCACATTGTAATTTTATCAAGGAGGACTCAAATGATGATGGACCTGAGCACTGTGGGAACATAGAACTTCTTGGTGAATTGACTCCATACACATCTTCTGTTGGGCTCATTGATTTGAGTTATAATGATTCTGACACCGTGGTGAACGCTGATCAGCCAAAGGTAATTGATGAGACACATGATTTAGATTCTGAGAGATATGGAGTGGAATTGCCTAAAATCCTCATGACAACCTTAGATGATAAATACGTCGATGTACATGAGATTCCATACATCCATGGGGTTGATTTCGAATTGTCAAAGAATCCAATAGAAGTTGAGGAAAAATATGATAAAACCCCATTTCTGATTGTGGAAAAAATCTGAAAAATCTTGAGGCATCTCTGGATTTGAGGTTAGATGAATCTATTACATCTTCTTTCACATCTTCACTCTTGGATATCGAGGATTTCACGTAAGCCAAAAAATGAAAAATGAAAGAATTTGAGGCTTTATTGCATCTAGATTTTGATTCTCCACACCTTGGGGATAATTAATTGCCACCCATTATATTTGAGGATTCGTACCATAAATAAAATTTGGGTGATTCGTACGAGATTTTTGACCAACCCAAGGATGACAGTGAATTGGGTGAATCTAGAGTGGTTGGGATGGAACACTGGATCTTATTCAACACACTTACTCCACAACTACCCACAACCAGATCCACTCATGAAATGGTTCCTTATTCCATTTCAACTACACCACTTAGGTCCTTCCTTTCATTTTCCACCACTTTCAAGACCTGTGTGATTTGTTTCCCACTCTTGACTCCTTATCCACCTCATTTGCATTACTCATGCACCACTCTTCAAGGCTGCCACTTGTTATCTATCACCTTGGCACCCGGATTTATTTCTCTTATAACACCTGGCTACAATCAATTCCAAGCCCTTATATTTTATTTTGCCGACCCTGTAGGCTTGGTATTCACGGGCAATTGCTTTGCATTTTTGGCCTGTTGATGACAATGGAACTCAAAGTGCTTACCATCTTGACTCTTTCTCCTACAATCATTGATCCATTTGACGGAGTTTCTCCTAGTTGGAGGCATTAAACTCAACATTTAGACATAGCATTTGCTTTATACATAGCATATTTCAATTTTGTCATATTATTCTACATATTGTGAATATCATGATTGTGTTGGCATAGGCTGAATGATGAATAAGGAGAAATTCCAGGTGAATTCTATCCACTTATGCCCTGTCTTACTTTATTCTTCTCTTATTCATGCATGAGGACATGCAGGAATTTAAGCATGGGGGGGTAGTACACATAACTGAAAAATTTTTCTACTAACATATTTTATCGAGTGGTTTTATTAGGGATTTATTCTTTAGTTTATTCCTGAATTTAGAATCCAGTACAATTTCACATTTGCATGTAGAATTTGCAATTGATCCACTATGAAGACCGATAGACATCTTTAGTTTGTCGAGAAGAAGCATTGCTTCTTTTCCTAAACCCTTGGATGGTAATTAGGGAGTCAAGAAAACCATCTTCTAGTAGACCTACCAAATAATTGCGAGGTGAAAGTAGAGAGTCTACTGGTACTCTAAGTCTATTGTAAGGAATCTTAATTTCTGGATAATTGGATAATGATAGTCAGAGTTAGGCATAGTTTTTGCTCTCGGTGCTTGCATATAAATTCTTTGTGTGAATTTTTTTGAGATCCACTAAATAAGATAAATACACAAAGAATAGGTTCTAATAGAACTAGGATTAAGGTGGATGGTTACGACTTCCCTTTACAGAATCCTCGGCTGAAGGAGGGTATTAATGTCAAGGTCAAAAATATGTTATCCTATCCATTCCTTTTCCGGTACCGAGAATAGGCACTTCCACCAAATAAGCCACCCGATAGCCTCTTGAACATCACCAATCCCAAATAATACCTCGTGAATAAAAGTGTATATATTGCATTGCATTATTTTGGTAGACATATATACAAAAAAAGAAGCAAAGAAAAAGAAGAAAAAAAAAGAGAAAAGAAAAAGTATAAAAAAAGTCTGAAAAAAAAGTTTGAAAAAAAGCATTGAGTTGCATTTATTTCATTTTATGACAAGCATATTGAGGCAACAACACCTACTACCATTACAATCCACCAAATACAGCTTTGACCTATTTTTCCTATATTTTTGACGCTTGAATACTGGCTGAGGATTTCTGACTTAATTATAGGATTATCAGAACCTAATTAAAGTGTTAACGCCAGAAGAGACCACCAAATATATTTACAAATCTTGTGAGATCGTGAGCTCAAAAAGAAAAAGAAAATAGAAAGAAAAGAAAAGAGAAGAAAAGAGAGAGAAAATGAGTACAAGGAACTAAAGAGAGCATAGTTTTTCCACCTCTCTCTAAGTTGATTTATTTGATAGTCTGGAAATCTAGATTCTGTAGTATTAGTCTATTTGTAGCATCAGAGGAGTGTGAGCCACCAAATACAAATCTACTTGACTCAAACATCTTCTACCTAACACTACAAAAAAAATTGCCTTTAATGGCATATAATATTTGCCGTTATATGTAATTAGCGACACTTAAAATATTTACCGCTTAATTGCCGCCTTCACTGGCGTCACTAAAAGGTTAGCGGGAATTGTACAATTGCCGCTAAATCAATGGTATTAGTAGCACTTTAATTGTCGCAAATATTGTTGCTAATGACCTTCTTTAGTTGCAATTTATTTGTCACTATTTTGCCACTATTGATTTATATTAGTGGCAATTTAATTGATGCTATTAGTGTCACTATATACTTCATTTAATGATCTTTTCTTTGTCACTAAATTGCCACTATTGATTTACTTAAGTGACACTTTATTTTTCCATTTAATTGCCTCTATTAATATTATTAGTAGCAATATTTGTGTCTCTAAATTGCCACTATTGATTTGCTTTAATGATGCCTTCTTATGCCACTAAATCATCACTAATTATTTACTTTAATGATACTTTCTTTTGCACTTTAATTATCACTATTGATTCACTTTAACGATGCCTATACGATTTAATTTTATTCTTTACTAGGAAATCAATTTTTTTAACAAGCACAAAACATAGAGGCCTAAGTACAAAGTCCCTTTTATTTACTTTCTGGATCATTAAAGTACATATTCCCCTCTTAAGGGTGATACAAAAGAAGAAAAATATAGAAAAGATAAAAATACAATGAGTTCACACATAACATATTGTATCTTTTGTAGATCTAATTCCAACTTTCCAATTGCTGAATATCTTTCATAAGCAGCTCATCCCTCTTGTTAGCCTCCTTCCCATTTCCCTTTTGTACCCTACAATCTTCGTTTGGTTGAATGTGACCATGTGATTTGGCATTTGCAAGCCTATTAGTGCCAGTTCCAACTCTAGAAGATCAGCTTAATCTAGTTAGAAGCCAATTGCCACAAGAGGATGCTACATTTATGAAAAGAAGAGATGGCCATGATGAGATACAAAAGAATCAAATACGTGGATGACTTAATTGAAGGGATATGCCATATTGGAGCCAACATGCCCTTGCATCTCTCCCTTCTAGTGTCCCTTAGAATCAAGCCCTTCATCCTGTGGTTCTAATTAAATTTCAGTGGGATGAAGCAATATCTTAGTACCTTGAAGAGCCATTGCTTGTGATGCTTCAGAAAACCACCAGTCCCAACAAATAGCTACGACAAAGTTTTAGACACGCCAATGCAAACATGAAAATTTCCTTCCATGGTCTCAAAATCAATAATTTAGGGTTGAAAAATTTTAGCTAGATATGCTTGATTTTTTTTATATACACAGAATGGTACTTTGATTCTAAAAACATTGATGTTGCATCCAATTAATGCAAAAATAGTTTAAAGTAATGGACACATTTACTATTGCGAAGGCCATATTTAGCATATTTAGTGGAAACTTTTTTTGAAGGGGATATCCAGTAGGATCATAAGATGTTTTTCCAAAAAGTAAAGAATAATATTGATGCAACCATGTGAATAAAAAATAACATAATGAAATCAAAATGAACCAGTCACCCATGAAAGTAGCCATATTGTAAACAACACATATCATTAAGTATATGATAGACATTACCATTATGTGGCTATAAATTACATGGCCCATGATTGTGAAACACACAACCAAAAAATGCATAGCAACTTTCAAGCAATAGGTGACAAATGGTAAGTTAGTCAAGAGAACTAAATTCAGTAAGATCTGAAACATAGCTAAACGTACCTGATGGGTACTAACTCTTTAGCATCAGGATCATGTCATGGTTATTCCCTGCACATAGGAGTAAATCTACAAGGAGCACATCTTGAATCTCAAGCTAGTAAGATATAGAAGCATCCAAATTACATGAAGGTTTAGATTATTATGGTCCTATTACATGATTTGGAAACAAAAAGTAAAAACAAAAACATAGTACTATTAATTGTCGTTAACAATAATGGTTTTGCAAGAATATGTATTGGTAGCTTTACATGAAACCCTCAATAGTCAATACTTATTGTATGAAGTATAAATGATGCCCAACTTACACTGATGTTCTAACAAAATAAGAAAATACATGAAAGGCCATATAAAAGAAATAGATAGAAAGAACACTGTTTACATGAAATGCAAAAAAAAAAAAACTATAATGAGTTTAGCTATAAGGATCTAGGGGTGTAGATAAATGACGTGTAGTCTACAGAGGACTTGGGCACATTAGATGTCTTTTCAAAAAGGAAGATACACATTAGATTTTTCTTTTTTTTCTAAGAGGTAAAAAATCTATTTTTCATTTTATTTCATATAGAATGCATGATGCTAGTCATTAATCTGTCTCACGAATAGTCATACTTGGCTCAAGACTAATTTACACTCTTGTGACTCATGGACTTTTAGTTGTGTGAAAGAGATGACAAGTTGCTAACACCATCTTTTGAAAGTATGCTTACACGTTGGTGGTTTTTTTTTTTCTTTTTTTTTGTGGGCGTGGGCGTGGGGGGCAGGAGCACAGTAACAAAAAATAGATACATCCAATTCCAAGTGGGCATCATCTCTGTTAAACAGCACATAATATGACATAAGCAATACATGGTAAATGCTAAATAGCACTCAATGGATCAAACTTCAATAAAGCTTCTTCACTCACCTAATTACAAGGTATGCAGAATCTACTTGAAGAATCAAAGGTTAACATGGAATAAGTTAATAATAGCTTCTCAAATAAGTTATCTCTTTCTCTTCATTAACTAGAGAACAGTGAACAAAACAACATGCAAGGTCTATATTCTAGAATTATTACCAATGTTAAAGGCACCAAAGAAGGTTCATTCTGAGACATGATGGACCAAATCTTTTCCTTTGCAAGTGTTTCTAATAAGCATTATATTGGTTTAACTAGAAATGCATTTATGTTTCTTTTTTCTATTTATTTTAAATTTTTTATAGAATAAGAATTATTTTTGTCTAATGCACATTCTTTTGGCAATCATAGGTAATAATTGCATACAAATATCAAGAGTAAACATTTAACACATCAAGTTGGTTTGACAATAGTGATTCTTCATGGTCATAGTAACTTTTGAGTCACATGCTTGACTCTTGCAACCGATTTCTTTTGAACACTTTTTAAAATATTAGACTAGTAGTCGTCTTAATCTTATTTAAAATATTAGACCTGCAAGAACTATGAAATAGCAATAGGTGATCCCAAACATATAAATATCCATGTGCATCACAAAAAGAAACAAGCATGTTTTCTTACAAATTTTTTTTCTTTTTTTTGGTTTCTAGACAGTTGACACTACACATAACCCGCATCTAGTGTAGAGATTGCCCCTATAACATCAAAGAAGTCATAAGTTCTTTCTTACCTTGACTATGTGAACTCCTGCATGAGTGTTGTGGTTTCCCTGACTACTTGTATAACTGGTATTAGCTCCTACAACCAAAAAGAAATATTTATTAGTGTAGGTTAACCAAAAAGAATAAAAAAACTGAGTGCATATCAAGAAGCATAAATGAAAGATTAGGTGAGAACACAAAATATTCCATCTCAAAAAATCATAATGGACCAAGCCCAATACTTTAGCAAAGGGAATCAGAAAAAATCTTTAAACTTACATTTACAACTACAAAAGCTAGAAGTATGGTAGATATTCACATAAATATATAGAAATAATGTCAACAACCGATTTCATGAATCCAATAGAAAGAGCACAAGTAATGGAATTTAAATGAAAAATTTGGTCAATAAAAATAGAAATATAGGCATGATTAAATTTTACATATTTTGAGTGCAACCTCAGTGAAGCCAAATTGAAACCAACATAGAACATATGACATGCAACATTACATGTGAAAGATTTTAGTTAGAAACTATGCTAGGTTATAGATTTTGCCATAGATCCATGGTGAGAAATCCCTCATAACATATTTAACCAAGCAAATTCATGTCATGCCTACAAAGAAAACAACTAGCATTCTTTGCATACCTGGCACCTATTCCCTAGGTCTGTAGGTAAATTATTACCAAGAATATAAACTAGCAGAAAGAGACCTATGTAGCATGGATGTGTGTATATTTTTTTATAAAGAGAAACAATTTTGTGCATGATAAGAAATCAATTACCAATAATTCCATATTTACAAAAGAGAAATGCAACTCCAACACTAAGTTCCTATACCTGTACGTGTACCTGCTGCTATGCACGTGGTGTGCTGCTGCACATCTCCTGCCACTTTGCAGCTGCATGCACTTCTTGATACCCCAATGGCTGTGCTTATCCACCTACTACTGCAAGCCAACTACACTCCTGATATGCTACACAGCCTGTTTGCAACTTGCCATGTACGAGCCACACAATGTTTACATTGCAAATTCCAGGCATTGTCTAAATGTTATTACTTGTAACTTGCAAGCTAGCTTGGTCATTAGTGGATGCTGAGCATGCCATTACGCAATCCAGCACTACCTAAGTACCTAGTGATGTGGGTCTTTCGCAAGCCTTGTTTACTTATTGTCATATAGGTGTCATATTTGTTGGTATTGTTAATGCCTCTTTTAGTATTTTTCCTGTTTATTGTATGATGATTGCCCTTGTTAGTTGATGTATATGCATCTAAGTAGCCTAAAATGTCTATTTATGCATGTTCTTAATGTCATAGAATCATTATGCATTATAAATATTGCATAACATGCATCATCATGCATTTAAGTCAAATTATACAAATTGTATAGTAATTTGCTCTTTTTGGTGGCTAGGTTAGCACGATATTTAATCGAGGCCTTAGATTGAAGATCCAACCGTACGGATCTGATCAGGGCGACGATTGGAGTTCAACGACTCCAAGATCATCTCGATCGGATCTCCATATCATCAGATGCAGTCCAAGAGAGATCTGAGATCAAGGGGCCAGTTGGTGTAAATCCAAACTTTAGATGAAAAATTTGACCTCATGGATGGGTTCGAATCGATGATCGCAGCCCAACAGCATGAAAATTGATCCAATCCAACATCCGTGGCACCATTTACGAGTCAGAGAAGATGGACAGCCAAGATGGCACCACGTGGAGCCATCTCAGTTGCCCTAACCACCCAAGGATCGCCGCTGCACTTCCTCGCCTAAATCGGCCATCAGATTTGGGCCATTGGATCTTGATCCAACGGCCATGAGCTTGTATGCCTTGGCTCAAAACGTGCCTCAAACATGTGTGTAGTGCATTGAGTGAGTGCCTCTTCATGAGGCAGAGGTCGTGGGGTTGAGCCCCCGTGCGGCTCAAATTGAAGGCATGGGTGGGGTGCGGTCAATTGCAACTGTGTGATGAAGATTGTGTGGCTGATGATGCGGAGACGTGGCATGCCTAGAGGCCGTGGTTCACACACGTGCGATTAGATGCGCGGTTGAACGTGTGATTGCACGCGCAAGCATTAGGGGCACGATGGAGGCGGGCGGGCGTGGATGCATCCTACAAGATTGGACGACTGAGATTATCTGAATGTGAATATGCGTTGAAACAAAGGAAGAGGAGGAGGTGGGCGGGCGCGCGTGCTACACCGACATTTAGCTTTGAATGATGTTTATATCCGTCACTAAAGGTTGATGCATTTATTATTTTAATGTTAAAATGACCTATTTGCCCCAACCTCTACACCTATAAAAAGGCCCTACAACCCTCACATTCTTCTCATCCCTTCCTTCATCTCTTTCCCTCTCCTAAGCTCTAAAGAAGCTTGTCCTAAACCCAGGATGCTCCTCCAGAGTAAAAATCAAATTTTGTCCACTTCTCACTCTATTCGTGGAGCACCTGTGGTCGTCTCCTCGCTCCTATTTCGGAAGTGGATCCCACGATGACGACGCCCTGCCTCACCCCCGGTTCTTCTCACTTTGTTCTCCGTCCTCCGTCTTCGCTCTTCTTCTTCCAGGTGTCACCTGCCCAGCTCATCCTCCAAGCAGCCGTCGAGGAGGATAACTTCTCTCCCCCTTCTCTTTACCGCTCTCTAGATTAGATTTCCGACTTTTTAGTTGTAGTTGTAACAACATTATTTTGGTTATGAAAGTTGTTCTTTCTCTCTCTCTCCCTTTTTTAGTTATAGTGTTTATATTGCAGGTAGAGTAGAATCATTGTGATTATCTCAACTTTAAATAAAAATAACAAAAAAAATATATAATTGCAAATTTCGAATCGATGTAGCCTCCCTGTGTTTGACCTGGGACTCCTTTTTAGTTTCGGTAAAAATTATTTGATTGTTCGGATTTTCTTGCAAATTACACTACGACGACGGCTTTTAAAAACTCAAATCTTTTTGCGATGAATTTTCGATACATCATTTTGGCACTGTTGCCGGGGAAGGCAACAGATCTTGATTTCTTTTCCGCATTTTGCACACTTAATTGCTTCTTAACTCTCTTTTATTTCTTCTCTATTGTCTTGTAGGTACCCCGATTAGGAATGTTGAAGTGGTAGAAAGGAGTAAAATGCAGTTGAAAATAATTGTAAGTACTCCCCCATTCTTTCCCCCTCCATAGATTTCATTCCATCACCTTAATTCAAACCCTAATTAACCTAGGTGCTCTCATAAACCCTAGGATTAGTTTGGTTGTTTTGATTTCCACCTCCACCCACCTCACCCCCATTTAAAAAAAAATCGGAAAAAAACTATAGAGGTACACAACCTCTTCTAATTCTTCATACTCAACCGGTAACCCGACCTTTGGAACCAGTACACACATCCAAATACATAATTGAGTAGAAATCAGATTAGGTAATCATTTGTGTGCCTAACTTAGCGGTGTAGTAAGGCCAATTGTTTGAGTTGTTTGGGCCACACCACTTCATATAAAAATAACTCATCAAGTAGCTTGCTCATCAGGGTTAACAATTAAGGTCAATACTAGGCACTCCACTTTATTTTGATTTAAAAGGAGAAACATCTTCACGCGTGTTTGCAAATCTTGGTGTGCCTTTTGAATTTGATTGAAAACACCTTAATTCAAACCCTAAAAGCTACTTAAGCAAGATTTAAACTCTAAAAGACACTCATCCAAATAATCTTGCTTGAAAACTCTGGTTGTGCACGCACTTACACTTATTCAATCAATCATTAAGGGCACAACCCATTTGAAGAGCCCACCACATTCCAAAAGCACTACTATCCCAGGCCTAATCTAAAAACAAGTAGACATTGGCCTTAGGGCTCATCAGTCTGTTTTAGGATATTTCTCATGGTGTGGTGTGAATTTGTGACGTCTGCTTTCTCCAGAAGGTGCTAAGTTGGGTGGCCCGATTGTCAAATGACTTAAGCAGGTAGGGGTTTGGCATAATTAGCGACCTTCAGGACACGCTCCCCTGTCTTGCCATCCCAACTTAACCAACTTTTGGATTAAGGACAACACAAAATTCGTGTTGTAGTTTGAGTTCATTTTGAAGAATAGGTCCTTAGGCTACCCAACTTAAGGATAGGTTTGTTTTGTTGTACTGTAGGGTTCTTATCCCCAGTCCTTCCGACCTCTTCCTAGTTTATGCTTGGAAGAAGGTCATTGAATCCCCGCTTGGAAGGACCATTAGACCATTCAAAGAGGTGTAGGTTGAATTTTAATCCAATTGATATCATGGATGATTAACAACCTCCTTTCCCTCAGAATCCGCAAGAGATGCTGCAAAGGCAGGTGGAGCAAATGCAGCAAATGCAAGAATGGTTCTAGCAAATGCATGGTCAGGGCGCTTAGCCCTTGAAGGATTTTTATGATCCTTCAAACTACGGGGAATGTTCCGGTGTCCAGATTCCAGCCGTGGATGTAGAAATCAAGCCTCAGGTGTTAAGCTTGATCAAACATTTCCACGGGCATGGTTCTGAAGACCCGTTTCAGCATTTGGAGGACTTGACCACTTTGGTCTAAACCACCAAAGCATGAAATGTGGACAAGGAGAAAATGATCATGAGGCTTTTCCCCCACTCTCTTAGGGATAAGGTCGCACATTGGTACCAGACAATTGGAAGGCCGATCGCAACTTGGAATGGTCTTAAATCGACTTTTCTAAAGAAATTCTTTCTAGTCAGGCATACCATTGAATTGAAATGGGAGATTACTACTTTCGTCTAGTGGCCAAGGGAACCGCTTCATGGTGCCTGTGAGCAATTCCAGGATCTATTAAGAAAGTGTCCACACCACAAGGTGCCGAAATGGCAACTCGTGCAGATCTTTTATCACGGGTTGACTGAGCAACACTGTAACCATGTGGATGCTTCTTATGGAGGTAATTTCCTTGACAAGGATGCAGATAGTGTGCATGAATTGTTTGAGGAAATGAGTGAGAATTCCATCAATCATGCCTCCATGGATACTTTTAACTGGTCCCAACAACCCATATCAAATATTAATGAGGCCCATGATTCTCATTCATTCGATATGGAATTGATTTGTAATAAACTAGATAAGGTGGACCTGGTTACCAAAAGCATGGAAGAGTGGATTGCTGGAAACTCTGCAAATACTTCTCGATCCACTCAAACACAAAACTCGAGATTCCATTCTTCATGAGCTCCTACTGGACGGGAGTTCGTGAATCAACTGAAAGCGGCTCAACCTGTGAGCCAGCATTACATGGAATCTCACGGGTTCCAAACTGGGGCCTTTAATCATAGTTTCTCTGATCCCTCTCTTTTCCCACCATCCTCACCCTCTGAGGATGTGTATGTTGTACAGGGAAATGTTAGGTCCAACCCATATTCTAACTCTTATAATCTGGGTTGGAGGAATCACCCTAACTTCTCCTGTAAAAATCCAGAGTAGCAAACTCAAATTCGACCCAGCAACAATGCACTGCAAAGACCAATGGGTTGGGGTCATGTATACACTCAGCTGCCCCCTAATCAAGTCAATCAGCCAACCTGGAAAGCCCGTCAACTTGTAGGGCAGGCTGATTTGAACTGAAAGATGGTAGAGATGTAAGGATCCATACTACAACTCATGCAACAAATGAAGACATCGCTAGATAACTTGCAATCTGAGCTCATTACTAACTCTCGTTAGCCCAGATCTCTGCACCTCAACCCGTACCCAACCCTCGCAACATACAGAATCAGGGCAATCGAGCCCAAGGGTACGGGAATCAAAGGGACCCACACGCATACGCTCAGGTGGTTGAGCAGGATCCTTCTTCTTCTGCCTTTTCATCCAATCTGGGTTATTTAGCGAATCAGGCCCCTTCGATCTTTCCTAACCCTCCCCATGCCCAAACCCATATGCTTCTGCAAATTATGTTACCTTGAGGAGTGGACGGCAAACCCAAGACCCAAAATTACCCTCTTCTAGTCAATCACACCCTGGTGAGCTTGAGGAAAGAAAGGAGAACACTAAAGAAGAGATTAAGGCTCAGGAACCTAATTCCAAAGATCTGCCTCATGTTCCATTCCCTAAGGCCTTATTGAAAATTGGGAAGAAGAAAATCTTAGACAGCAACGAGGAGCTCTTGAATTTATTCAAGAGTGTTGAGATTAATATCCCTCTCCTCGATGCCATTAAGCACATCCCAGCTTATACTAAATTTCTAAAAGATCTATGCACCCAAAAGCGTAAGACAAAAGAACCCACCCCTAGTAAGGTGATTCACTCTGAGCAGGTGAGTTCTATTATGCTGCATCACCTTCCTCAGAAGAAGAGAGATCTAGGTACCCCCTTGATTTAATGTGTAATTGGGGATTACACTTTTGATAGGGCACTATTGGATCTAGGTGCATCCATCAACCTAATCCCAACCTCTCTTTATGAAAGGTTTGGGTTAGGTGAACTCAGGCCAACCTCAGTAATGCTACAGTTAGTGGAATGTTCGGTCACCACACCGAAAGGCATTATTAAGGACATTATTGTTAAGGTCAAGGACTACCTTTTTCCTGTAGATTTCCTAGTCCTTGACATGGATGTACCTGAAGATTTGAGGAACATGCCCATCATTCTGGGGTGCTCGTTCCTAGCTACCGCCAAGGCCAACATTAATTGTGAGAGTGGTAGTATAGAGATCGCCTTTGGAGATAGGAAATTGACACTTGATATTTTCAAGGCGATAAAAGGATTTGAGGATTGTGGATTTATTGAGGAGCTTGAGGATCATGATTTCAATGTTGAGACATGTATTTCGATCAATGTACTCAAGGACTCGACCAGCACTAGCAAACCTAACCCACAACCCTCCATGGTAGACTCGCCCCACCTTGAAGAGGTTGTTGATTTTATTCACTCCCAACCTCTTCCTTTGGATCATCCGGATGAATCTTCATCGGCATCCTCCTTACCCTCCATCCTAAACCTAACCTAGCTTGAATTGAAACCGTTGCCTAAGAGTCTAAAATATCAACTTTTAGGACCTAAGAAAATGCTCCATGTGATTATAAATGCAAAACTGACTAAGGAGCAAGAGATGAAATTGATCAAGGTCCTAAAAGAACATAAAGAGGCAATTCGTTGGACCATCCATGACCTTAGGGGGATTGAACCATCTTATTGTAACCATAGAATCTTTATGGAAGATGGATCCCGCCCTTCTTGCCAAGTGTAGAGAAGATTGAACCTTAATATGCGAGAAGTGGTCAAGAAGGAAATCATTAAGTGGCTCGATGCAAGAATCATTTATCCAATCTCAGATAGTCATTGGGTTAGTCCCGTGCAAATTGTTCCCAAGAAAGCTGGGATTATCGTTGTGACTAATGAGAAAGGAGAATATGTCACAACTCGTTCAGCTTCCTCTTGGAGAGTCTGTATTGATTACAAGAAATTGAACACAGCCACGAAAAAGGATCATTTCCCTTTGACTTTCATTGATCAAATCCTTGAAAGGTTAGCCGGGCAAAAGTATTTATGTTTCCTCGACGGTTACTCAGGATATAACAAAGTCCCTATCCGTCCCAAGGACCAGGAAAAGATGACTTTCACCTATCCCTACGGAACCTTTGCATTCCGTAGAATGCCTTTTGGGCTTTGCAATGCACCTGCGGCTTTTCAAAGGTGTATGCTAGCCATTTTCTCAGACATGATGGGAGAGTTTATGGAAGTATTCATGGATGATTTCTCCATTTTTGGAGATTCATTTGATTCTTGTCTGGCTAACCTTGAATTGATCCTTAAGAGATGCATCAAAACACGGTTAGCCCTTAGCTAGGAAAAGAGTCACTTCATGACACAAGAAGGCATCATCTTGGGTCATGTCATCTCTGAGCAGGGAATTGAAGTCGATAAAGCTAAGGTAGATGCTATCTCCAAACTTCCTCCTCCCACATATGTTAAACAAATCAGATCATTTGTTGGTCATGTGAGATTTTATAGGAGGTTCATCAAGGAATTCTCTAAGGTTGCTCAACCTTTTGGCAACCTTCTGGCCAAAGATACGACGTTTGATTTCGATGAATCATGCCACAAGGCATTTGATTTTCTTAAAATGACAGTCACTTGTGCTTTGGTGCTGCAACCACCAGTCTGGACAGCCCCATTTGAGATCATGATTGATGCTTCTGATTACGCAGTCGGGGCTATTTTGGATCAGAAAATTGATAGGAAGCCCTCTGTCATCTACTATGCTAGCAAAACTCTGGATGAGGCCCAGAGAAAGTACACTGTTATCGAAAAGGAATTGCTAGCTGTAGTATTTGCATTGGAAAAATTCAGGCTTATCTCTTAGGATCTCATGTTATAATCTTTACTGACCACTTGGCCTTGAGACATCTCTTGGCTAAAAAGGATGCAAACCTCGGTTCATCCGATCGATCCTTTTACTTCAAGAATTCGATCTTGAAATTAAAGACAAATCCGGGGCACAAAATGTGGTAACAGATTATCTTTTGAGACTCCTAAGTGATTCTTCTCATTCGGATATTCCGATTATTGATACTTTTCCGGACAAGACTATTCTTGCAGTTTCAAGTATCCAAACCCCTTGCTTTGCAAACATCGTTAATTATTTGGCCATTGGTCAAATCCCCCAGGATTGGACCAAGCAACAACGAAATAGACTTATATCTAAGGCCAAATATTACTTCTAAGATGACCCTAAACTGTATCGCATCGACACTGATTAGATTATTCGGTGATGTGTTCCGGAGAATGAGTTCCAAAGTATACGTGAGTTCTGCCATGCATCTGCGTGTGGTGGACATTTCTCCGGAAAAAAAGACGGCTGCAAAAATTTTGCAATCTGGATTTTATTGCCTATCTTTATTCAAGGATTCCCAGGATTTCTCAAGGTCGTGTTCCTGATGCTAGACACTCGAGAGCATAGCCAAGAGAGACACGATGCCTCTAAACCCTATTCTTCCCGTTGAAATTTTTGACGTTTACAGCATCTATTTCATGGGACCCTTCCTCCCTTCATTTGGACATTAGTACATTCTTGTAGCTGTTGACTATGTGTCTAAGTGCATTGGGGCTATCCCTACCCGAACCAATAACCACAAGGTGGTCATCGATTTTGTTAAGAAGAATATCTTCAGTCTTTTTGGGATTCCGAGGGCCATCATCAGTGATGGTGGTACTCACTTCACCAATGCCCAGTTCCATAATTTATTGGCAAAATACGGGGTGAATCACAGAATCTCCACACCTTAACACCCCCAAACGAATGGACAGGTCGAGATCTCCAAACGGGAGATCAAGAACATTCTACAAAAGACGGTTAGGCCTGACAGAAAATACTAGACTCAAAAGCTTGATGACGCTCTTTGGGCTTATCGTATGGCGTACAAGATGCCAATCGGCATGTCACGATTTCATCTGGTGTATAGAAAGGCATGTCATTTACCTATTGAAATTGAACATAGGGCATTTTGGGCAATCAAGAAATGCAACTTTGATTTAAGTTTAGCCGAAAAGACCAAGAAACTCCGACTATCTGAGTTGGAGGAGCTTAGAAATGATGCATACGAGATGCCAAGATCTATAAGGCTAGGACCAAAGCTCTTCATGACCAACTGATTTCCTGCAAAAGCTTTGAGCCGAACTAGAAGGTCTGGCTCTTTGATTGTCGACTTAAGCTCTTTCCCAGCAAGCTTAGGTCAAAGTGGAACAACCCATTCATCATTGATTGATATTCCCAAATGGGGCCGTTGAGATCTCTGACCCAAAGATGGGTAATTCTTTTAAGGTCAATGGACAATGTCTAAAACCTTATGTTGACCATGTTATTCCAGAACTCGTCTCAGACAAGGTTGCTTTAACCTTGATGTGACTTCTTTGGCTGGACTCCGTTTAGCTGATAGCATTAAACTTAACACTTGTACAGTATAACTCAGAGCTGACTTGAGCATCATGGAATACAGGCGATAATTTCTTCATTCTACCCTTCTTCTCATGACTTTTATTTTCAATGAGGACATTGCATGAGTTAGGCATGGGGGGTGGATTCATTTTCTGAATCATATTGTCAACTCTGTGATTTCTTGTAAATTTTTCTTATTTTTCCTTTTTATTAAAAAAATTGAATTAGGAAAAGAAGCTTGGGCTTTAGAATTTTTCAATCTTAGGAAATAATACAGTAGGACCTGAACACTTAGACCCTTCAGGTCTTCAGGTTTAATCAGCTCGAGTGTCCACTAAAATGTGGACTTGTTTCTCGAATCCTTACCATTTGAAAATTCATTTCAATTTCGTTAAATAAGTTAGGGTGATAAGTACACGACTTATCAACCCGCCCTCTGATTTGAGGGGACTTTAAGTCTAAGCATCTACACATTATTTGCACTGATTTACTTTTCGACAATTCTAACGGAAATTGGGTAGCAAATGAACCTTCTAGGGTGGTATGGCTGGCACGTTATCATGGGTAACAGCCAATTGGTAGATTGTCCAGAGCCCAGTCACACGATCATTCTCTTCTTGTTGCCTTTAGGTAAATCTTAGATCAGGGAAGCCACCTACTTTAAAAAAAAAAGTATCCAAAAAGAGAAAAAGAAAAAGAAATAGAAAAGAAGAAAAGAAGAAAGAAATAAGCCACACTTCACCGCATAAGTATGGTTGGCAAGTTATCATGGGTAACAACCCATTAGTCAATTGTCCAGAACCCAGCTCCCAAAAGTGCATGTTTAATTCCAAACACTTAGGGAGAAGCAGAGAAGTAGAATAAGCTAGGGAGATATACACTGGGTTTGCCCCTGTGTTTACCCCATAAAAATAAAAGTAGGGAGAAAGCTACCGGTCGTATAGGTACACCTTTAGGCAGAATTCCTTTCCAAGGTCACCTAGGGGTAGAAACCCGAAGTCTGTTATAATTACTGATTAGCGAGTCTATCACATTTCACACATAAAGATGCTTACTACTTAGAGTTATCTTCGAGTCTTGGGTGGGTTGGGTAGCTGTTCGTTACCGCTAGACACGTTAGAAAAGTGAGATATTATAAGAACCAGGAGTATCGGGTCGTTCGCAGGAAGGCAATCACAATTTCGTTTAGACACTTTTCAATAAAACTCACTTTAAATAGATATATATTGATGGGAACACCATCATAGGCCCTAACTAGCTCATTTTAGTCTGGAATAAAAGATAAAAGCTCCTATGTATACATCAGAGGGTCCTATATGCATAATGTTCTATTTTGAAAAGAAGAGAAGAAACCAGGGTTAATTATGTAATTTTAACAGCAAATCATGAACACAGAATAACCAAGGGGTTGTCCAGGGATGAATTAAAGGTCAAATGAGCATTAAATTCAAATAAGTGGGTTCATGCAGATAGAAATGGGTTTCCCCGCATTTTAAGAATAAACAGCAACCTAAAACCCTAATTTCAGACTCGCTTAAATAACAAAGGTTTGGCATCCTTGATTTGACCATTGGAACCCATTTTGACCTAAAATAGAGTCTCAGATAAGAAGTTGACTTAATTTAGGTTTTTGCATAAATTACCAGTCAAACATGATCAAAACCAAAATCCAATTTCACCACTAGATTCCTTGGGTCAAAATTTAGGCTCAATCAGAGATCATTTCGACCTAGTTTGCATTTTGGTCCATTCAGACTCTTTATTTCTCACATACACCCCTAACTTTCAAAAATCCTTACAAAGACCCCCCTAACTTGATTGTATTCTTCGCATTTAGGTCCCCACTGCCATGGCAGGTGTGAACCCACGCTGCCAAGCTCACAATCAGAGATTCTCCCTGATTACTTGGCTAATCTCTTCCAAACATGGAAGGGACAACCCTGAGGAGATCCTTGATCGATTAAACCTATTCCCAAACTCCAAATCCATCTAGATCGCTAATGCGAATCGAAGGATTTCAAGAATCCATCTTCCTGAAAAATCAAGCCTTTCAAGCTTATTTCCGAGCTTAGGAGCTTGCTTGAAGGCCTATAAAAGACCCTCATGGACAGCCTCACCACCTTAGCAAGTTTTTGGGCTACCAAACTCTTCTTTTCTCCCTCCCCAAGCCCACTTCAAGCTTGCTCTGGCAACCACCTTCCTCTGACTTCGCTGGCTGCCACGTACAATAGGTAGTCGGTTCTTCTTCCTCGTCGCATTTCGCACCTCGCCATACCTACAAGGAGCTCTCCGATCCCTTTTTTGTCACCGTTCCCTCTCCCGGAGCTTTCTTCATCTCCAGCGTCGGCCAATCAGAGCCGATGCTTCCTCTATCTTCCTTCATCCAAGAGCTACTTCAATCAACTCCTCAGTATCCACTCATCATCACAATGACTTCAGACATTCGCTTCGTCCACCGTCGCTCCCGCTCCAACTCCATCTTCCACCTCTCTGGCCAACAAACTACACTCAACCAAGCCCATCCACTCATGCCTGCGTGTTTGCCTCATCCACCTTAGCTAATCCGAATCATACCATGACCTATCCTACTACTCAGCAACAGGGGACGACTTTCTCCCCTTTGCCCTCACATCATGACTGCGCCATGATCAATGTTGTGGACACAAGAAAAGATCACAAGACCAAGGTCGAAGGTTCATCTTCCAAATCTTACCCTACCTTTGATCAACACACTAAGGATAAGGGCAAGATTAAGAGGTGGAAACAGAAACCCGCCCCCAAAGATAGCCAATCCATTCTCCTATCCCATATCTTATCCCACCTCCACACTAGAGGACTGTTGGAATATGATGTAACAAGACCATTGAAGAATGCACAAGTCACTATTCGATTACTTGATATCCTCACCCTCAATACTACCTCACCTGACTTATCCAGAAAAGAGGTGGAAGAACCATCACAAGGGAAGGTAGTATTATCTGAAAGTGTGAGTGCCATAATCCAAAATAGTCTACCCCCTAAGAAATCTGATCCAGGCACCCCGCTAATCCCTTGCAAGATCGGTGGTACAAATTTCAAGCGGGCTGTACTGGATCTTGGCGCTTCAGTCAACCTAATCCCAACCGCCCTATTTGAAAAACTACGGATTGGACAGCTAAAACCCACTGATGTTACTCTGTAATTAGCTGACCAAACCATAATCATCCTGATTGGGTTGGTAGATGATGTGGTAGTTAGAGTCAAGGACTTTAGCTACCTAGCTGATTTCCTAATTCTTGACATGGAGATGCCATAGCAAATACAAGATATGCCTTTGGTTTTGGGGAGACCATTCTTGGCTACTATAGGAGCCATAATCAATTGTGAACCAAGGCACATGATAATTTCCTTTAGAGATGAACGAATTGAGATTAATATTTTCGAGGCAGCTAGAGGAAAAGGAAAATGCTCAGCAAAACAACTAGGTTTTATTCAAGACCTAATGACCTTATCATTAGTAGAGAACCTAGAACCAGGACTGGAAATTTTCACATAGTGGATGATCATGATTTTTCCGAGAATAATTTGAATGACATGAGAGTAGTGGAGGCCTTCACCGTTGATCTTGATGACAAACCAAGGATTTTTGGGGAAAATGATGACACATCAGGTTCAGGTTCTTATTCCATGGATGTGGAGACTTTTTATTATTTTGAGGATCTCCAGGAATTGAGTTTGGCAGATATTGAAAGTGACCTCCACCCAGGGTATGAATCCTTTATAGAATTCGAGATAGATAATCCAAAAGGCACTCTCCAAACATTCACTTCTGATTGGGATGAAAATCATAGTGAAGATTCATTGGAAGACCCAATCTTTGAGTCATTTCTTTAGGAGATGACCTTACATTCAGCAGAAAAGAATCAAGATAACTCATTGGATATCGATCAGTTAGGTGACATAGCATGAGAGGAGCCACACATCTAAGATATGCTGATTGGATTCACCTCTATTGGATTCTGGATCCACGATGATGTTATTTCATAACTCCATAATCAATACAACTTTTGAGTGATTCCTCTGCAGAAACTCTACAAGAGCCATCCAGGATAATATCGAAATATCTTGGTTTAGGTGCCATAGGCAGGATTATCCCGAAATGTTGATTGCCAGTGCCTGAATTTAGCTACAGAACGCCATGGGCGGCACTATCCTGAAGTGTTGAAAGCCAGGGCTCTGGGGGTTGCCATGGGCGATGCTATCTCGAGGCATCGATTGCCAGGGACCCTTCAAGGATTGATGGTGGGGACAAGGAATCTAATACAGACCGTGTTTAGGGCCAATTCGAGGTTGGATTAACGGAAAAGTAAAAAGAAAAAAAGAGAAAACTCTCCAAATGAAAATCCTTCTATCTCTTTCTTACAAAAAAAATGCACTGGTGTTTGCACCTCAAAACACGCCTATAAGAACGCCTTCTTATGCTATTTTCTAGCATTAACTATGTATATTATAATCCTGTAGTTGCATTTGTAAAAACGCTTGCATGCATGCATTTAATTGAGAGGAGAAGAGAATGGCTTGCATTTTTACATTTTTCTTCAAGTGTCTCTTTGCAAAAGTCCCCTCTCCATATTTTATTTTCATCTTTCTTTCTTCTTCCCACGGTTTTTCTTCTTCCCGCGGCTGAATTTCGTCCACGCCATGCGCCTCTCCCTGCAGCTGCCACTCTCCGTGCCTCTCCCTGCTGTCCTTCCCGCACCTCTCCCTGCAGCTGCCATTCTCCCCCATTCCCCGCATGCTCCACGCCATGCTCTCCTCCTCTATAAAGCCGCAGCTCTTCCTCGCGACGGAAAAGGGGGGCAGCTGCTGCAAAACGCCACCCTGCAGTCCACCACCTTCCTCTCCACCGTTCTCCCCTCCCATACGCCGGCCCTCCGTCGAGGAGGCACCCGACGAGCAGGAGAACCCACTGTGGTGCTCACCACCACAGTGGGAACACCACCGCCCAGCTCTTCAACGAGCAGGTGGGCGTGGTGTTTTCTTTTCTCTTCGTTTTCATCTCCACGCCATTGCTGCCGCTTCAAGGTCCGAAGCTTGAAGCAGCAGCAGCAGCAGCTAAACCGCGGCAACAGCAGCAGCAGCAGCACCCCCCGCCTCCTCCGCGACCTTCCCCGCAGGCGTGCAACCCTCCGCTCGCGCCTGCAGGCCCGTTCCCCGCCTCCGTCTCCGTTCTGTCCACGCCACAGTTGCAGCCGCAGCAGGCCGCTGCGCGCACTGCAGCGGCCGGCTACGGCCTCGCGCCGACCCCCGCGACCCTCCGCGACCACTGCAGAACCTCCCCTCGCACCTCCGCGACCTTCCCCGCAGGCGCTCAGCTCTCCGCGCGCGCCTGCAGGGCACTTCTCCGCTCAGTCCTCTGCTCTGTCGCCTCTGCCATTCCACCCGCGACCGGCCGCTGCGCGCACTGCAGCGGCCGGCCAGGCCTTCTCGCCGCCCCCTGCCAACCTCTGCAACCTTCTGCGACCGACTGCAGACTCCCTGCTGCCTTCTCCGAGCGCGCCATCGCCCGCTCTCCGTCCTCGCACCCGGTCTGCAGGAGACGTCTCACGTCCACTGGGCGAAGGCGCGGTGCACCGCGACGATCAGACGTCCGCCTCCGCCTTCAGACGACGTAGAGTCAGACGTCTGCCGCCTCCGGCAGACGTCTTAACTCGCGCGTCCGCGATCACTCCTTCGCCCGCTCTCTCTCTCCGCCGATCTCTCCCGCCCGCTCCCTCTCTGTCTGCCGCTCTCTCTCTCTCACGTATTCTCTATCTCTCTCTCTCTCTCTCTCTCTCTCTTTTTCACTTACAGCAACACACACACACCCATTCACCGACACACACACACACACACACTCATAGTAACATATATACATATATATATATATATATACATATATCTATATATATACTTATATATACATAGTATATCTATATAGTTATGTATACATACATATAATATAATATATATATACATATACATATATAATATATATATATATATATACACACATACTCATATACATATATATATATATACATATCTATATACTTATACATATACACATATATATATACATATATATCTAGATACATATATACTTATATACATATATATATATATATATATATCTATATAGTATTATATATATGTACTTATATACATATATACATAGCTATATACATATATACATACATATATATATATATATATATATATATATATATATCTATACATATATACTTATACATTTATATACATACATATGTACATATACTTTCATGTTATTTATTATACGCTGTATCGCGGGGATATCTGCACCAGTTGCTGATATTCCCTGATACACGCGTACAAAAAAAGCGTGGTCCCATACATCATCCATCCTCCATCCACACTCCACGCGGCACCTAGTCGTGTTGGTTGCGTCTCTCTAGATGTCGGCTGACTCGACATAGTGCTACACTCCATCGTCACCTCCACCCCCACCCCTTTATATATATACTACATATAAATATATATCTATAGCTACTATATTTACTTTCTATCTGTTAGCTTCCTTCTTAGTAAAAAGATTAAAAAAAAAAAAAGGTATAAAAGTGAAAAGATAATCTTTGATTTGCAGGTACTTCGTCTTGCGAGTAGCAAGGCGTGTTTTGGAACTTTGTTTTGGCTAAAAGCCAAGGACAATTTTTGAGGGTGTGCCTCAAGAACAAGGATTACCAGAAAAAAACCTAAATAAGAAAAATACCAAAAACAGAATAAACGAACGGAAGAGACGCGTTTTAAGGAAAACGTAGAAACTCGACTTGAACCCCACTTCCCTGAGTTCGACCCTGGGCTTAAAAGTGACAAGATAAAATCAATTAGGCCAGGTTAAAAATTTTGTAAAGAGATGGTTAGGTCTGAATTAGGTTAACCACTATACACATTTCAACGGTAAAAATATCATATTAACAATCTATCCGGGCCGACCATCAACTGGCAAATTGAACCTAGACATGCAACATTCTATGCACGGGTGCTTTAATCACTAGGTTTAACAAACCTCTAAGTAGTTTTTATGAGCCTTAAAAATCTTCGCAGTAGACTGAGACTGCAGGTGGTTAGGTCTAGATCTTGGTTGGTATTTGAGTACCTCTATGCCTATTGTTGGTATTCTGATAAGATTTCTAGAGTTGTAGCTTAGTAAGGCACCCTGACGGTTACATCCGACCAAGAGAACTGGTTTGATCCATAGAATTTTTGCTAAGGGACTAGCAAAAGCTAGGCATGGGGATATGATGGGAACACCATCATAGGCCCTAACTATCCCATTTTAGTCTGGATTAAAAGATAAAAGCTCCTATGTATCCATCAGAGGGTCTTATATGCATAATGTTCTATTTTGAAAAGAAGAGAAGAAACCAGGGTTAATTCTATAATTTTAACAGCAAATCATGAACACAGAATAACCAATGGGTTGGCTAGGGGTGAATTAATAGTCAAATGATCATTAAAGTCAAATAAGTGGGTTCATGTAGGCAGAAATGGGTTTTTGTGCATTTCAAGAATAAACAGCAACCCAAAACCCTAATTTCAAACCTACTTAAATAAAAAAGGTTCTGGTTAGGATAAAATTCACCTGAACCTCTAAAAATCATATAAAAATATTCCATAAGGTTTGGAATCCTTGATTTGACCATTGGGACCCATTTTGACCTAAAATAGAGTCTTAGACAAGAAGTTGCCCTGGTTTGGGTTTCTGCATAAATTACCCATCTAAACTTGGTCAAAACCAAAATCCAACATCACCACAAGATTCCTTGGACCCAAATTACGATTTTACCAAAATTTGGGCTTAATCAGAGATCATTTCAACCTAATTTACATTTTGGTCCATTTAGGCTCTTTCTTTCTCACATACACCCCTAACTTTCGAAAATCCTTACAAAGGCCCCCCTAACTTCATTGTCTTCTTCGCATTTGGGTCCTTGCCGCAATGGCAGGTGTGAACCCACGCAGCCGAGATCTCAATCAGAGATTCTCCTTGACTACTTGGCTAATCTCTTCCAAACTTGGAAGGGATAACCTTGAGGAGATCCCTGATTGATTAAGGTTATTCCCAAACTCCAAATCTGTCTAGATCGTCCATGCGAATCCAAGGATTTCAAGAATCCTTCTTCCAGAAAAATTGAGCCTTTTAAGCTTGTTTCTAAGCTTAGGAGATTGGTTGAAGGCTTATAAAAGACCCTCATGGACAACCTCACCTCCTTAGCAAGTTTTTGGGCTACCAAACTCTTCTTTTCTCCCTCTCCAAGCCTACTCTGAGCTTGCTCCGGCGACCACCTTCCTTCGACTTATTCGCCGGCTGCCACATACAATAGGCGGCCGATTCTTCTTCCCTGTCGCATTCCACACCTCGCTATACCTCCGAGGAGCTCTCCAATCCCTTCCTCATCGCCGTTCCCTCTCCCAGAGCTTTCTTTGTCTTTGGGGCTAGCCAATTAGAGCTGGTGCTTCCTCCATCTTCCTTCGTCCAATAGCTATTTCAATCAACTCCTCAGCATCCACTCATTATCACAACAACCTCAGACCATTGCTTGAACCACCGTTGTGCCCGCTCGAACCCCATCTTCAACCTCTCCAGCATACCATCGACAAGGCATTCCCACCGCCACGCACCACCAAACTGCTTGCCACCGGTCCCAAAAGCTTCGCCAAGTCCACAAGAGTAAAACCCCTCAAGAAATTGAGGGGATTGCTATGACAATCATTCCACCCAACTCACGCCTCTCCACACCACTATTTCGAGGTCACTAGACCTCCACGCTTACCCACACTCCACGCCACGATCACCACTGCACTCACTGTGCTCTAGCAATCCCTCTGAGCTATTTTGATGTGGCCGAAAGGTCGTATTCTCCTTTTTAGGTACTTCATCGGAGCTCTGCCACCGTGTCGTCTTCTCTGGCTTCGTTCGTGGTGTTCTAGCCATGGTAGCTCCAGGTCTCAACTCCAGGATGCTTAGACTTCACCCAAGAAAGCACCTAGGTCTTCAATTGGAGGAACGCACCTTCACTCGACCACAATTAGACAAGACCTCCAGTTGCTGCTCGCACGAGGAACAGGGGACAGGAATGCCCCACATCATAGATTCAGAAGCCCTTCGCATAGGATAAAATAAATTCTTGCCCTTACCCCATCACCCAAAAACATGGGGGTCAGGTTCCCTTTACCCTCATTGCCCAATTACCTGCCTTTGCACTCCTTGGCTACTACCCACATCGGTAGCCCTGGCCACTATGCATGCCCGATTACCTACCTGTATACATGTTCTGAGATCCAAATAGGTGGGAAGGAAAGAAAGAGAAAAGGAGGGGGGGTCTTGCTCTCTGAGTACTTGCCTTGTACAACACAGTCGCTGAAGAAGTTGAGAGAGCTCTTGTGGGAGAAAGAAGAAGAAAAAGAAGAAAAGAGAAGAGGCACTGTAGCAACGCCTCTGTTAAGGTGTCTGAGGCTTGATGCTATCGTCTGATTCTGCTAGTTCTGTGCTTCTGTGGCTGTATTGGTTACTTAAGTGGAGTATATGATTGAGTTTACTATTCATTTATTTGAGATTATTATGAGCTTAATTTCTGGGGTTAATTGGTAATTTAAATCACCATTTTATCCCATTCTTTTTTGCACTTTGATATTGACTCATATATGTAACATTTTTTAATGGAATTTTGGTTATAGTTGCTCATATTTGTGCTTATAATTGTGATCATTGAAATTGAATTGTCATTAATTACTCCCTTTGTTCGACCTCGGATACTCTTTTTGAAATTCTAGTTACAAATGTAAGTGTTTTCGAGCGATTTCGACTTGCTACGATGATTACATCCTTTAAAAACATCGATTTCGCCCCGTTAACATATATATATGTATATATGTATACATCAGATATGCAGAATATTGAAATTTTATTACATTCAGAAATAGTTTTTCAAAATAGAGATTATTATGCTAAACAATAGCTAGAGAGAGAGAGAGAGAGAGAGAGAGAAGACGATGCCGCTTTTGGGATTCTTGTGTGAAGCACAGCAACACTTCAGATCTAGAGTGCCAGGATGAATTATAGAGAGGAGTTGCAAAGGAAGAAAAAGAGGAAGAGTAGTCTGGAAGATGGAAGAGATGTCTGCTAACTGGGGGGCCCTGAGCCTTCTTTTATAGCTTTGATGAAGGTCAAAGTGGGTATTTTGGCCCTTAAAATCGTGCAACTTTAGGATAATCAAATCCATCGATCGGGAGATCAACGGCTCTGATTTGGCCTCAAAACACCCTCAAACGTGCCCTCTATGGGCGGATTGATCCTGGTGGCAACATGTGGTGGCCTTTAAAGTATCTGATCGCGATCGCTTGGCTGTGTGCTCTCCTTGCCAATGCCCAATGCTCGCTTGCCATTTCTCTCTCCCTTGTGCGCACGTTTCTCATTCAAATTGTGCCAACGCTCCTTAGCCATCTGATCATAGAGCTCGCCCGCACTGCCTTTTGAAAAGCGCGTGAGATCCTGAGTTATGCACGTGTTGGATTACGCATGCTGCCGCAAGAGCCTTCGATTGTGACATATGGGTGCATCCACTCCCTCCAACTCTGATCCAACGGCCAATAATGCACTCGCCCACCGCCTCTCCTGAATTTTGCACGTAGCACCACTCGAACCCATGCCCTTCATGCGTGGTTTAGCGCTCTCTCCATTGCGTTGTGGCTGCTTTTGAGTCGAGTTTTCAATCTTCACATGGTTGTTCTCAGCTGTTGGATGAAGATCCAACAGCTGAGAATCTTCCCTCCTTGATGGCGTGGGGGCAGGGCGATGGCGTAGACACACCATGATCGTTGGATGTTATTCCAATGGTCCACAACGTGCAGAGTGATGCCTTCAGTAGTTGGGGCTGGTGTGAGGGGAGGCTGTGATGGAGCCACGTGGCACCATCATGGTCGTCCATCTTCTTTTCTTTATTATTGGTGTTGTAGGACTCCAATCAAGTTGATTTTTGCGTTGTTGGACTACAATTGTTGATCTGAATCCATCTGTGTGGTTTGATCTTTTATCTGAGGCTTGGATCTCTATCATCTGGCTCTGTGGCCTCTGTTCTTCTATAGACCACACATGATGCTATAGTTGTCTGATCGAGACGATTTTGAGAGCGTTGGACTCCTGTCGTCATCCTGATCAGATCTATACAGCCTGATCTATCATCCATGGCTTCAATTCATCTGTAATTTATTTCATCTCTCCTTTAGTGCATAAAATGACAATATTATTTATGCAGCTAACAAACTAACTACTATGCGAATTACGATGCTTATGAATGCATTGTCCCTAAGTTATGCTAGAATCTAACATAATTCAGGTGATTTAGGTCGCATGATTGTTGTGTAATTAGTAGCCATAGAAAGCTACCACGAAACCCTAAATTTAAAAATCCAAAAAATTTAGAAAAGAAGAAAAAGAAAAAATGCTTCTACTTTTAAATAAGGTGAGGGCTTGGGTGGTCTGCATTTTGGCAGATACTCGGGTGCTGTTGTGTCTCTGTAGTTCAGGTCTTCAGTAATTTGATCCTAGTGTTGAAAAATAACTCTTGCTCAAGAAACCCAATCCTAATTCTTTTATAAATAGCATATAGTTTTTGCTAGGGACTAGCAAAAGATAGGCATGGGGGTGTGATGTATATGCATCTAAGTAGCCTAAAATGTCTATTTATGCATGTTCTTAGTGTCATAAAAGCATCATGCATTGTAAATATTGTATAACATGCATCATCATGCATTTAGGTCAAATTATACAAATTGTATAGTAATTTGCTCTTTTGGTGGCTTGGGTCAGGGGGATATTTAATCAGGGTCTTAGATTGAAGATCCAACCATACAGATCTGATCAGGGCAACGATTGGAGTTCAATGACTCCAAGATTGCCCCAATCAGATCTCTGTAGCATCAGATGCAATCTAAGAAAGAGCTGAGATCAAGGTGGTGTAAATCCGTACATCAAATGACAAATTCGACCGCATGGATGGGTTCAAATCGACGATTATAGCCCAACAACGTGAAAATTGGTCCAATCCGACATCCGTGGCACCATCTACAAGTCAGAGAAGATGGACGGCCAAGATGGCACCATGTGATGCCATCTCAGCTGCCCAAGGAGCCCAAGGATCATCGCTGCGCTTCCTTGCCTCAACCAGCCATCAGATCTGGGCCATTAGATCATGATCCAATGGCCATGAGCGCACACGCCTTGGATCAAAACGCGCTTCAAACGCATGTGTAGCACGTTGGGCGAGCACCTCTTCACGAGGCAGAGGTCGCGGGGTCGAGCGGCTACGATTCACTAATACGTGATCAGACGCGTGGTCGAATGCGCATGCATAGGCATACGATGGAGGCAGGTAGGTGGGCGCGGCTGCATCCTAAGCAGTCCGATCTCGCAATCAGATGGTTGAGATTGTCTGAACGTGGATATGTGTTGAAACAAAGGAAGAGGAGGAGGAGGCGGGCGGGCACACGTGCTACACCCACATTCAGCCTTTAGTGACGTTTATATCCATCACTAAAGGCTGATGCATTTAATGTTTTAATGTTAAAATGACCTATTTTCCCCCAACCTCTACACCTATGAAAAGGCCCTACAACCCCCACATTCTTCTCATCCCTTCCTTCATCTCTCTCCCTCTCCTAAGTTCTAAAGAAGCTCGTCTCAAACCTGGGATGCTCCTCTAGAGTAAAAATCAAATTTTGTCCACTTCTCACGCTGTTCATGGAGCACTCATGGTTGTCGTCTCTCCCCTATTTCGAAAGTGGATCCCTCGACAATGACGCCCTACCTCGCCCCCGATTCTTCTTGCTTCGTTCTTCATCCTCCATCTTCGCTCTTCTTCTTCCAAGCGTCACCCATCCGGTTCGCCCTCCAAGCAGCTATCAAGGAGGATAACTTCTCTCCCCCTTCCTTTTACCACTTTCTAGATTAGATTTTCCACTTTCTAGTTGTAGTTGTAACAACATTATTTTGATTATGAAAGTTGTTCTTTTTCTCTCTCTCTCTTTTAGTTGTAGTGTTTATATTGCAAGTAGAGTAGAATCATTGTGATTATCTCATCTTTAAACAAAAATAACAAAACAAATATATAATTGCGGATGTCAAATCGACATAGTCTCCCTGTGTTCGACCCAAGACTTGTTTTGAGTTTCGATGAAAATTATTTGATTGTTCGGATTTTCTCGCAAATTACACTACGATGACAGATTTTCAAAACTCATATCTTTTTGCGACGAGTTTTCAATACATCATTAGCATTTGATTGGGTTAGTTGTATGAGTTTGGCTGTATAAGATAAAAACGAAACATCTTGGTTTGCTATCTTTCTATTTAAATGAAATCTATGATTTAACGTTTTAGTAATCCTTCCCTACCCATGTGTGCTGTCCTATGTAATAGGGGCCTAATGGATGTATAATCTAGGCATTTGTCTAGTTTTCGTTGTTGATCATCCCTGCAGCTCAGTTTGTAGGGGTTTTGTTGGGGCCTGTTGGTTGTGTAATTTGGGTATTCTTGTTGTTATGGTTGTTGCTCATTCCTATAGCCTTGTTTGAGGGGGTTTTGGGTAGTGTTTAGATAGGAAGAGCCCCCCTCCCATTTTGTAAGCTTTTTTGATCAATAGACTATACTTATTTATCTCTAAAAAAAACTATAATTTAATTAAATACCATACAAATCCCTCCTTTTTTTTATTTTCTTCCTCCTCTACCATCAACTCTAGGTGGGGAAAGTGTGCTGTTGGTGCTTTGCTTTCTTCTTATTTCTTAATCAGACACTAAGCTTTCGGTGTTTTGAAGATGTGTTTACCCCTCAAAACCACCCCCTCAACCAAGAAGAGGTAGAAGAAAGCTATGGCATTTTGGCACTAGAGTGGTTGCAATTGTGATTACTGGTGCTGTGATGCGATGAATCCCAATAAAAATGGGTGGTGGTGCAGCCCAATTAGAATGTATGCTGACATGTACAAGGTCATAATTACCTACCTATACTTAAATATATAAGAAAGGCAAACCAAGTTTACAGCCAACCTTAGACCCACCCAAGTTTAGAGGTAAGTCTAGATCTATCCAAGTCTATGCCTAAATTTAGACCATATGAAGTTACAAATCAGACCCAAGTTTGGAGTCAAGTTTAGATCCACCCAAGTTTGAAAGCAATTTAGATCGACCAAAGTTCTGACATAAGCATGGAGCCAAGTTTAATTAGATCGACCCAAGTTTAGAGGCAAGTTTAAATCCACTCCAGATCAAACTCATGTTTGGACCATATAAAAGTGAAAATTAGACCCAAGTTTATAGAACAAAGAAAAGTTTATAGCAACACAAGTTAAAACCATATAAAAGTAATAATTAGACCAATTTTACAACCACCAAAATAGAAGTCAGAACCTGCTCTAAAAATCAAAGAATGTTTAAACCTTAGCACCAAGTTTAAAAACCTAACCCATATGTTAAGATCACACCGATGTTTAAAAATCAAGCCCAAGTTTTGTAGATTAAGAAAAGTTTAGAGCCACACAAGTTCACACCTAAGTTTAAACCATAAGTGGGAACTAGATGCAAATGCCGTGCAAGAAGATCAAGAAAACAACCTAGAGAACCACATCTACTTGCACTAGCACTAGCACCCTATCTCTTGTGAACAACATTTAGTTTACAATATTGCTCCAGCAATCAATTATCTTGTTTCAATAAGTATTCAGGTTATTTAGTTTATATAACTACTTTTAATGTGGTAATGTTATCCCCTATGCAGTGAGTTCTTAGTGGGAGATTTTATAGAGATTTTCCATTTGGTGATAAAAATTGTTATACTTGGGATAAAAATAATATAGATATATATTTGAAAAATAGAAATAAAAAAATACCTAGGATGAATGGGAACTTTCATGGTAAAAATGTTTGAAACATTCCATTCTGAATTCTCCAATCAACAAGATTTACACTTGTAGCTTCCACTCTCAAAATCAGATATAAGCTTTTTGCTATTGTTTGTAGGCATATATGAAATTTACATTTTAGTTTGATTTAGGCTGGTTTTGGGATTTTGAACAACCTACGTCTAGTTGTCTACACCTAGTGGGACATTCTAATTTAGATCCGTGAGAAACTCTAAAATGCTTGCTTTGAAGATTATATTAATAGGTAGGTTCATGGAAACTTGACAAAAAACTAACTTACCAATAGTGAAAGCAAGCAGATAATCTTAAAAAAAAAAAGTTCCAAAGGTAAATGCACATAAAAACTACTTACACTTGCAAAGAGGCAGCTAAATGGAAGTAAACATTGTATAAGTCTTGTGCATCGGTGTTTTGAATTCTTGGCAGTAGAATGGTACAAGTTAATTAATTATAAATGTTGACAATAGCGCTAAATATAAAATGAACAAATAGCTGTCACAATAAAATCCTGAGTAATGGTTCCATCAACAAACCTCATCTAAGGGATATCATTTGAACTCCATGCACTTCCTCCCCTTTAACAATGATTTTGAAGCCTTGTCCACTGGTTGCTTCATTACCCGAGATTTATTTCAACTCCTTTCACTTGGCATTAAGATTAAAAAACCTTATTGGGAAGTGAATTAAGTGTATATGCATATGGATGTCCTTATCTAGTTATCTTTTATTTATGTAATCAAAGAAAGATAACATTGAAAATGTCCTTATCTAGTTATCTTTTACATGTAATCCAAAATCTAGCAGTCCAAATATCTTGCAGGGTTAGACGCATTGTTCTCCACCAAATGGCCATCCCACATGCTCTCCCTTGTGCTGGGATTTCTCTAATCTCTGTCTGACCAAAATGCCATAATTGCCCCCACCTGCTTTCATTACCCTCCCCTAAATGCGTCTCCTGAATCAGAGCACAATTAATTTCCCATTCCTAAAGATAATGGGTAAGAGCCACCCGTCTAAAACCGTTGCATAGCCCACGCACATTCCAGGTGAGGAATTTCATCCCTGCCCTAATTGCTCCCTTTCTTAACCACCACTGCCCGTGCCACATTTAGCACTACTGCAATGTCCTATTCGTTCAATTTCTTCAGGCTGCCTGCTGCTTGTCCTCTCAGATTATAAAGGGGATGAGAAGCTTGTTTCTTTGAGGAAGACCCCACCCAAAAATGCAAACCTTTTGGGGCTTCAAAGGAGAACCCCTCTGACAAAACATCAGTCTCCTTGCCTTCATTGCCCAGCATTTGTTTGTTAGTGTCCCTAAGAGTGTCATTTGATTCCCCATCCATAGGCACAGGTTGATCCACCTTACTTTCAACCTGCTCCACAACTAAGGTCCCCTCTACTCCCATTTCTTGATCCTATAAATCTGCAGCATCACAATCTTTGCATTTTTTGGGTTCTGGCACATCTTGCGCATTATGTTCCTTACACTCAAGACCTTTGATCTTAACCACTTCAGCATATGTTCTCCCTGAATCCGGTTTCATGTTCTCCCATTATTGAAATAGGATTCCCAACTTGAGAAGCCATGAGCTGCCACTGATGTACAAAAATTCATCTCAAAAAGATTTGAGTTTTGAAAACCCATCATCGTAGTGTAATTTGCAAGAAAATCTGAACAATCAAATAATTTTAACTGAAACTCAGAATGAGACCCAGGTCAAACATGGGGAGGTGTACGTTTGATCAAAAATTGTGTTTATATTTATTATCATGAAGTAGAGTAGCTAGTCGATTTAAATCTATGCTAGCTCTCTACTTAAAGAATAAACAATAGAAGAGAGAGAAAAATAATGATACAAATAAAGAGAGAATAGAGAGAGAATCAACAAGAATTTCATAAGCACAATTTGATGTTCATTACAACTAATCACTACACTAGAAAGCGAGAAATATAAACTAGAAAGTGATAAAGAGAAGGAGGAGAGAAGTTATCCTCCTCAACGGCTGCTTGGAGGATGAGCCGGACGGACATCGCCTGGAAGAAGGAGAGCGAAGACAGAGGATGGAGAATAGATCGGGAAGAATTAGGGGCGAGGCAGGGCATCGTCATCGTGGGATCCACTTCCGAAATGGGGGTGAGGAGACGACCATGGGTGCTCCACGAATGGGGTGAGAAGTGGACAAAATTTTGATTTTTACTCTAGAGGAGCATCCCAGGTTTGGGACAAGCTTCTTTAGAGCTTTAGAAAGGGAGAGAAATGATGGAAGGGATGAAAATAATGTAGGGGTCATAGGACTTTTTATTGGTGAAGAGTAGGGGGGAAAATAGGCCATTTCATTCTTAAAACATTAATGTAAAGGTCTATAGTGACGGACATAACTGTTATTGAGCCCCCACGAAGCTAAATATGCACGCACACCCTTGCCTCCTCCTCTTCCCTTGCTTCAACGCTCCTCCACGTTCAGATAACCTCAGCTATCCGATCGCGAGATTAGATGACTTAGGATGCATCCGCACCCGCCCTTCATCACACGCCTGCATGTGCAATCACGCGTCCAGCGATGCATCATCAAGTGCATGCACCTCTGAGCTCATCCAAGTCTGCCACGTCGTCGCTTCATCCACCGTTCGTGCTGCAACCAATGGGATAATTTTGCCCACGCCCGCTCTCACCTTCGATTTGAGGCGTACGGGGGCTCGACCCTGCGAACTCTCGCTCTGCGTAGGGCCTTCGCCTAATGCGCTACACCCACATTTGAGACGTGCTTACGATTTAAGGCACACGCGCCTATGGCTATTGGATTAAGATACAATGGCCCTAATCTGATGGCTGGTTGAGGAGGGAAAGAGCAGCGGCGAGCCTTGGGCAGTTTGGGCAGCTAAGATGGCACCACATGGCACTACCTTGGCCATCCAACATCTTTGTCTTGTAGATGGTGCCACGGATGTTAGCCTGGATCGATTTTCATGCTGTTGGGCTGCGATCGTCAATCCGAACCCAACCGTGCGGTTGGATTTGTCATATGAAATACGAATTTACACCACTTGGCCCCTTGATCTCAGATCTTTCTCAGACTACATCTGATTCTATGGAAGTCCGATTGGGGTGATCTTGGAGCTGTTGAACTCCGATCATCACCCTGATCAGATCTGTACAGTTGGATCTTCAATCCGAGGCCCCGATTAAATATCACCCTAATCCCTGACCACAAAAAGAGAAAATTGACCTAAAATTTATACAATCTAACATAAATCAATGATAATGCATGCTATGCAATATTTGTAATGATGAATGCTTCTATGACACTAGAAACATGCATAAATAGGCATTCTAGGTCAATTGGATGTGTGCACATCACACCCCCATGCCTATCTTTTGCTAATCCCTAGCAAGACTACATTTTATTTATAAAAAAATTAGGATTAGATTTCTTGGGCATAAGTTATTTTTCAACACTAGAAAATTTCTACTAAGACTTGAACTACAGAGACACAACAATGCCCGAGTGTCTGCCAAAATGTAGGCCACCTCATGCCCTCACCTTATTCAAAAGCAAAATGATCTTTTTCTTTTTCTTCATGTTCTATTTTTTTTTGGATTTTTAAGTTTAGGTTTTCGAGGCAGCTTTCTACGGCTACCCAACCCACCCAAGACTCGAAGAGAACTCTAAGTACTAAGCATCTTTTTGTGTATATGTGATAGACTCATTCATCGGCAGTCAGAACAGACTTCAAGTTTCTATGCTCCTAGGTGACCTTGAAAAGGAATTCTACCTAAAGATGTATCTATACGATTGATAGTTTTCTCCCTAGTTTTATACTTATGGGGTTAACATAAGGGTGAACCCAGTGTATATCTCCCTGACTTATTCTACTTCTCTGCTTCTTCTAAAGTATTTGGAATTAAACATGCATTTTTTTGAGCTGGGTTCTAGACAACTGGCCGATGAGCTGTTACCATCGACAACTTGCCAGCCATACTCGTGAAGTGAAGTGTGGTTTATTTTTTTTCTTCTTTTCTTCTCTTTTTATTTCTTTTTTTATTTCTTTTCTTTTTGGATATTTTTTCTAAGTAGGTGGCTTCCCTGATCTAAGATTTACCTAAAGGCAGCATGAAGAGAATGGTCGTGTGGCTGGACTCTAGACAACCGGCCGATGAGCTATTACCATCGACAACTTGCCAGCCATACCACCCTAGAGGGTTCATTAGCTACCCAATTTCCGTTAAAATCGTAAAAAAATGAGTCCGTGCAAAGTGTGTAGATGCTTAGACATAAAGTCCCCTCAAATCAGAGGGTGGGTTGATAAGTCCTGTACTTATCACCTCAACTTATTAACCAATTAAAATTTGGATTCAGAATGGCAAGGACTCAATAAACAAATCCGCATTTTAGTGAACACCAAGGTTGATTAAGCCCTAAGACCTGAAGGGTCTAAGTGTTCAGGTCCTACTGTATTATTTTCTAAAATTGAAAATTTCTAAAGCCTAAGCTCTCTTTTCCTAATTCAATTTTTTATTTTTTATTTTTTTTCAAAATAAAAAGAAAATAAAAAGAATCTACGGAGCTAACGAAATGATTCAAAGATAAATATCCACCCCTCATGCCTATCTAATGTAATGTCCTCATTGTATTAAAAAGACATGAAACAGAGTAGAATAGAGTAGAAAGGTAGAAGGCACCTGAATGACGTGATTACTCGGTCAGCTCCGAGACGAAAACAAATTGTATATGTGCTGATTTTAGTGCCTTCAGCTAGGCACACTATACAAAAGAAGAAATCAAGAATTCGCAGGTGTAGGTTAGAATCAAATAAGAAAATCTATTTTTGAACCTGCCAGGAAAAGATGTCCACTGTTAACGGAGAGAGATTGGGGTTTTAAAAAGATGTGTGTTGTAGTATAAAAGAAATCGCCTTGAAAACAAATAAGAAATTTTTTATTACTCGAAAACCTAAGTATCAGAGGTCGAACACAAGGAGCAAATGGAATTTATTCACTAATCTCAATAATGTAATTCGAATACTTAAAGTTACTCAAAACCTAATTCAAACTAGAATGCATGAGTTTATGAAAATGAAGCAAAAGAAGAATTGGACATCTAATTTTATAATCAGACGTCTTAAAAAGATATGTTTCTTCTCTCTCTTCTTTTCTTCTCTTTCTGCTTCTCTTCTTTCTTTTCTTCGACTTCTTCTATTCTTTGGCTTTCTTCCTTCTCTTGTTCCTTGACTTTCTCTTCTTTGACTTTGGCCTTTTATTTCCTTCTGCCTTCTCCTGCCCTTCTTCTTTCCTTCTGCCCTTCTTCTGCCTTCTCTCTCTACAGCTACAGTGCTTTCTCTTTCCCTTAGTGCATGCCTTCCTTCTTCTTCCTTTTCCTTCTTGGCTTCAGCTGCTTCTTCCCCTTCCTTTCTTCTTTTCCTTAGCCTCTTTTGCCTTTGGCTTCCTTCCTTAGCTTTGGCTTCTACCTTCAAGCTTCTGCCTTTGCCTTCCTCTTCTTTCTTCCTTGCAGCAGCACCTTCCTCTTCCTTCCTTCTTCTTCCCTGCACACCGAAGAGCAAAACCTATCCCCTACCCTCCCCCACATCACTCTCTCTCTAATTCTCTCTTTGGTTCGCTCTCCCAGATATGGGTAATCGGGTCGGGTTTCGCGTGCCCGGGTCTAGGCGCAATGGCGTGGTGTAGTGTGCGAGGAGTGCGAGGCTAATCGGGTTAGTCACGCTAGGTTCGCAGGGGCATAGGTCGCGGACGAGGGGGGTGTACGTGGGCGAGGGACCTCACCTCGTGTACTTGAGGTGGTAAGCTAAAAACACAAAATCAATTTAAGTTGCACACCTCACTCCTGAGTTTACGAGGAGGGACTAAAAGTCTCGCCCACTTCTTCGTGCCCACAGGTGAGGTGCTTCACTCAATTGCCGCTGGTGCAGTCGCTCGCTAAGCCTGCTCTCTGGCTGGATGTGTACGTGAGACCCTCGCATGTCACCTGGGACTTTATGCCTGGAGTGCGCGACCTGGAGTGAAGCTTGCGAGCTCCGTGCTTCAGCTTCAATGGCTGTAGGGGCTCAGATCTGAAACCACTCAATACGACCTTGTGACCTCATTAAACCAGATGGGGAGCTTCGCCGTGGCACGGGGAAGGTGCCTAGGTGGGTGGCTGGCCGCGGGGCGGCCTAGGCATGCATGCCTAGGTCGCCCTGTGGCCGTGAATGTGGGTTAGGTCGAGGGGCGTTTAGGGAGGTGATGGCAGTCAGTGGAGGGGCAGAAGATGCTCAGTGGGTGATGGCGGAGGTGATGAGGGGTCTGGAAAGGCGTGTGGAGGTGTGGAGCGGTGGATGCACCTCGCCGGTGGTCTGCCAGAGGTGGAGAAGGTGATGGTGGTCTGCGGCGTCGAGGGCTCGAAAGTGCACATTAAGAGAGGGGAAATGAAGAGGGGAGAGAGGGGAAGTGTTCTAACCTATATTAATGGACGAAGGGAGAGAGGAGGCGGGCGGCTCGTACCTGCCATCGTCGGAGAAGGAAGTACCAGGGGAGGGAGAATGGAGATGACGATGGGGCTGGAGACGTGCATGCAGGTACGGCGCAACGCGTAGGAAGGAGACGAAGACAGCTCTGCCACTAGTATTGTGGCAGAGTGACAAGAAGGAGGAGAAAGGGTTGCCAGAGCCTGCTGGTCACCTAGCCGGAGGAGAAGGGAAGAAATTGGGGTGATTCTTCGGCCAAGCCAAGCTAATTATGTGCGGCCGGAGATGGTGGTCATTTTATAGGCACTGGTAGGGGCTCTTGTGCTTGGAAGGCAAGCTTCCAAGTGCAAGAGTTCTCACCGGAGTAGGAAACAGTTAGAGACCCAAATCTCTCATGCGTTCGCATGAGTAATTGGGTGCGAATCAGTGATTGGGATCATGCTCAGATGGAAGGGAATTTCTCAGAGAATCTTCCTTCCAAATCTGGGAGGAGATCTCTGAGGAATCAAGGAGTAATCCCCCTCCATTCCTCGCCGGAGTAGGATTCCTCCACTTTAGTGGTTGAGGGACCTAATTGTAAGAGTGGCGAGGAAGCTAGGGGGTCTACGTAATGAATTCAAAAAGCTAGGGGCCAAAATGTAATTGCATGGACTATTTTGCAAAGTAGGTCAAGGTGACCTCCCCTTTGGTCCAAATTTTGGTAAAAGCCTAATTTGGACCTAAGGAATCCAAAGGTGAAGTTGGATTTTTGTTTGACCACGTTTGACTAGACATTTTGCACAAAAACTCAAATTAGGTCAATTAATGAGCTAGGACTCCAATCTAGGTCAAAATAGGTTCCAAAGGCCAATTTGAAGGTTATAAACCCTTGGGGATATTTTTCCATGAAATTTAGAGGGCTTAGTTGATTTTTATCCTAACCAGAACCTTGTTGAATTGAGCAGGTCTATTTTAGGGTTACCAAATGTCATTTAATTCTCAGATCTCACACTAACCTATTTCTGCCTGAACCAACCCACTTTTTATCTTGTTTAGACTATTTGACCTATGTTTAGCCTCTGAGAAATCCTATTGATGTACTGTAATGGTAAAATTACAGTTTTACCCTTTATTTCATATTTTCTTCTTAGAACATTAATTTCTTGAATTAGGCCCTTCTCCAAGTTATGTATGAGCTTTTATTCTCTTGCTTAGGTCAAAATGAGCTAGTTATGTCTCATGATGATGTTATCATCATACCCCCATGCCTAGGTTTTGCTAGTCCCTTAGCAAAATTTCAAGGTTTTAACTTCTGTTTTAGATCATGAGTTTCTTTTATTAGTTATGATAAGTGCTTTTCTTCTTCTTTTGATTATGTTAGAATGCTGATAGTTGGCCTAGAGGTACTCAAGTACCAGCCAAGATCCGGACCTGACCAGCTTTAGCCTCAGTCCTCCGCAAAAGTTTTTAAGGCTCGTAGAAACTATCCTAGGGTTTGTTGGACTCTGCGGTTAAAGCACCCGTACTTGAGATATATTTTAGCCTAGGTTCAGTTTGCAGTGCATTTTTGTAAGAGAGAGACGTAAGATTTATTTGTTTGGACAGTTTTCTCTCTTTTTTCTTTTTATTTCTAGCTTCGGATTGGCTTCTCAACATGGTCTGTATCGGATTCCTCGTCCCCATCATCAATCCTCAAAGGTCCCTGGCAATCGATGCTTCGTGATAGCATCGCCCATGGCAACCCCCAGAACCCTGGCTTTCGAGATTTCGAGATAATTCTGCCCATGGCGTTCCATGGTCGAATCTAGACCCTAGCAATCGACATTTCGTGATAATGCCATCCATGGTATTTGAACCAGCAGAGTGCTTACATGGCCTTGGTAGGATATGTAAATATCCTAAGAGACAAGCACCGAGGAGACGATATGTTATTACGCCTCTTTGAGGGGAATTTCCCACCTCTTCGCACCGGGAACTCGTCCAAATCAACTTGTGTTGATCGACCGCTCCTAATCTAGGCAACTTTTTCAGAACATTAAAACGCTTTTGCGTTGATTTTGATGATTATGCACACTGAACTAGACTGTGTGTGGATTTGGGTGCTTAGGTTACTGAGTCCCGCAAATCAAAGGTCAGTTAACGAGGCCGAATGCTCTCTACGCCTTAGTCTTAATACTTAAGCTTTGCATTTTCCCCAACCTCTTGAGGATTATCCAGATCTTAGCGGATACTTGAATTTTTAAGCCTAAGAGTCTATCCCAAGAGGCCTAAGATCAGCGTTCCTACTAATCTCTTTTGTGTCTCATTAGCGTTGTTTTCTCATTTTTCTTTTTCTCTTGATGTGGTCTAGAACTTTGGTTATTACCTTAATCTCTTACTAATGACTATCTTTTTTTTTCATTTTCTTTTTGTGCTCCTTTTTTTGGCATTTTGCTCTTTTCTCCTCATGAATTATGGCTTATAAAATTTTCTCTCTCCTCCATTTTTTTGTTCTTTTTTATAATTTTTCAATTTTTTAGTGTTTTTGACATATGTGAATTTTTTTGAGAATCCTTCTAACTTTTTCTTGATTTTGTATGTTTGCACTTTACCACCCCCCATGCCTAAGTTTTGCAATGTCCTCATTGTAAACGGAGGGTGTGAAACAGTGTTGGGTACAGGGACTTAGAACAGGATTTATCGGGTGGGTGAATGGGTCGGGAATGATTTTTGCAGACGATTTCAAGCTCTGGTACGTGTACCAGAGGTGGGATCAACTGTCTAAGGCTAAACTTAGGGTGCAATAGATGTGGAGTACAGATGGATAATCAGACGGATCTTGGGTTTTTGGAATGACAGGTTGCCTCCCGTTAAGCACTTAATTCAACGCCTTCAGCCAAGCAGAACATGGGATGGAGAGGGATTGGTCAAATCAGTAGAGTTTTGTAAAACAAGCACCTTGATTAAGAGCTTGGTTGGTCCAACTAGGTGCTTGTTAAGATCAACAGGCTGATGATGCAGCCCAAACCCTATTAATCTGGTGGGTTGATAAATATAGATCAGGAGATGTGGAACCCACCATATGCTATGAAGCTCTGATGGATGTGGAAGTGTGAATTCGGGGTTTGGCTGAGTCAGATCAGCCTGGTTAGAGTAGGGTTCCGAAAAATGATCAGTGAATAAGGCGGAAACCCTACAGGGGTGATCAGAGAATGATGGATCATGTTTTTCAGTCTGATCAATGCCCGAAACTCGGTATAGATGTGGAGTTGAATCATCTGCAAATGGCTCAGTAAGAGGTGAATCAGAATAGAAATTGAGTCCGGTTATGGGTTGGGGTTGAAAATGGATTTTGACCAATTCTGTATGTTTGGAAGAGGTGGCTTCAATGAGAATTGTGTATGAGGGCTCTTCTAGAAAGGAATCACAGGTGGTCTCATGTAGAGAGTCCTCAAAGTAGCTTTCAAATCAAAAGTGAATGCCTGAAGAGTGTCAATAAAATAATGAAAATCTGAATTGAGAAAAGATTCATACTCTGGGTTGCAGTCACTCTCGGCATTTTCTGATTTTGGTTCCTAAGGATTAAAAAGAAATGATTTCGTGTTACTGGAACCTGAACTGAAATCAGTGATCTAGGGAACTAGGACCTCAAAATCGAAGTCAAAGAATGAGTCATGTGAATTGAGGTCGTAGATTGGTTCGTCGAATTCCGGTAACAGAATTTCTCTGAAGTTATGATAAGATTCGAAATCATTAGAGAGTTTGCGAAAATCAAGTTCGGATTGAGATTCGAGATCATGAGTTCCACCACAGAATAAATCATATGATGTGGCTTCAGTAGCCTGACTTGGGTCTAGCCTATATGTGAATTGTGAGCTTAAAAAGGTGTCCTTTTTTAGTCTAGACTCAGGTTCTAGGCTTGTGGGCAAGAGCCAATTGAAACCCCACTTGTCTAACTCTGTTTCTGTATCGTAAATTGGTGTGACTTCCGAAAAATTGATTTGTCTCTCTGAGGATGTTGGCGAGGGATATTCATCAAAAGGAGGCCCAGAATCATATTCTCTATTGAAATTTTGATCTTCCTCATATGGGGCCTCGTAATCTTTCCAAGATGTTTCAGATCCAGATTCTAGGCTTAGGATGTGGGTTAAATCACTAGGATCTAGGTCCGAAGTACCCTCGAGGGTCACCTTATCAGAATAGGGGGTGGGATTTACACCCTCGAGAGGTTCAGTTCTACTCTCATCATTGCAGGAGTTTTGGCATTCTAAGCTTGGTGATTCATGGTGTAGGGGTGGCTCAACATTGTGTTCTCCTGCAATTTCCCAACCTAATTCAATATCAAGCCTGTTGTATTCTATCTGGGTTGGGAATCCACAACCATTCTGTGCCTCAAACCTGAGATCTGGGAAATGGGATTGATCCTCAATACTACCCCAAGATGGTTCATCCACTGTTTGTGGCATATACGGGTATTTCTGGTCGATAATTTATTTCAATAATCTCATTATCTCTTCCCATTTTTCAAGAACATCTTGGTGTTGTTCCCATAATATAGGATTTGTCAAACATTGAAGGTATTCAAAATTGTGTTACTTTTCTATCTCAATGTATTCTGTTATGAGCATGTCTCGGGTTGAACCTCTTGTGGCTTCTGTCAATAACACTTGGGCACAGGTTATGATGAAGGTTGTGGTTGTTGGGACATCAACCTGAATGTTTTCTACAGGTGTTGAGGTTTTGTCTTCATTTCATAGAATTTCAGGGTATCCTCAATCATCGTATCTTTCATGGTTCTTTGGGATTCAGGTTTCTTGAATGGTAATCCTAAGTAGCTAGGTTGCATGTTTGGATCAGATGGTGGAATCAAGATGTAGAATCAAGGTGTGAAGCGATTAAATCTGAATAAAGAGTCCCACTGAAATTGTATGTGTGTGCTCTAAAGAGAAGAGATGAGGGACTGGAGGTGTTTTTGACCCAATCAAGTCACCCAAAGATGTTTGGATGACTATGGAGGTTCGAGGTGGATGATACCCCTTGATCAGAAAGTCGTCCACCTGAGAATTACCTGGGCAGCTAGAGAGGGAGAGTCCTGCAAAGACCCCTACACGGTAGAGCGTCCCCACGAGTTATAGGGTTTCCCCCACCCGACCTCTCTTGTCACTGAGATTCTAGGTAGACCAGAATGGGGACCTTGACCTCTTAAGTTTACCACTTTTAATATCAAAGGTGCTTTTAGGGTTTTTACTTGAACTTTAAATGTTGTGATGTTGTAACCTAATTTCAAGGTTGGTTGACCCAAAGGGTCAACTTCGCCTGACCTGCCCTAAAGATGGCAGAATGAGTCTAGGTCAAGACTTAGAAATCACCCTGATTTGACTCCTTGGTTATTAGGTCCAATGTTTTTTAAGATTCAAGTGATTTTAGAGCTTTGATTTTAAGGTTTATCTTGTTTAGATCTTTTCAACCAAGGGCTTGGGTAGCACACTGATGCGGGAGGGTTTATTTCTTTTTAAACAGGCATGTGTGAATTAGCACTCCAAAAACCCTACTGTAGAAACCCTAATTTGGTTCTATTTCCAATCCTCTTTTCTTTTCTCAAAAGTTCTCTTCGGACTTCAAAACAAGAAATGTGTTGTCCATGGAGATTAAGCGTGATTTCTATTAGTCACGGGAATTTGTGGGGTTGGCTCTAAAAATCACTTCTACTTCAATAAGATTTGAAAAATTTTCGCAAAATCAAGAAGCTTTTGCCTTAAAGATGGTAATTACTATGAAAGAAGGCAAGTGATTCCTAATTTGATTATTATTATTTTTTTTGTCTTCCTAGGATTAGGAGATGGATTAGGGAAGAAAAGAGATTACCTGCCCTGGAGTGGTTGACTTGCGTGAGAGATCTTCTCATGAAATACCTAGCATGATCACAACAAAACATAATAGGGCAAGTTAGTGTTCAAATATAATCAAATATAGTGTAGTGACTAGTGATAAATTGCACGTTGCTCCCCGGCAACGGCACCATTTTGTTAACGAGGTGAGATCGAGGTTCTAAAAAGATGTGCGTTGTAGTATAAATGAAATCACCTAGAAAACAAATAAGAAATTTTTTATTACTCGAAAACCTAAGTATCAGAGGTCGAAAATAAGGAGCAAATGAAATTTATTCACTAATCTCAATAATGTAATTCGAACACTTAAAGTTACTCAAAACCTAATTCAAACTAGAATGCATGAGTTTATGAAAATGAAGCAAAAGAAGAATTGGACGTCTGATTTTATAATTAGACATCTTAAAAAGATATGTTTCTTCTCTCTCTTCTTTTCTTCTCTTTCTGCTTCTCTTCTTTCTTTACTTCGACTTCTTCTATTCTTTGGGTTTCTTCCTTCTCTTGTTCCTTGACTTTCTCTTCTTTGACTTTGGCCTTTTATTTCCATCTACCTTCTCCTACCCTTCTTCTTTCCTTTGGCTTCTTCTTCTGCCTTCTCTCTCTGCAGCTACAGTGCTTTCTCTTTCCCTCAGTGCATGCCTTCCTTCTTCTTCCTTTTCCTTCTTGGCTTCAGCTACTTCTTCCCCTTCCTTTCTTCTTTTCCTAAGCCTCTTTTGCCTTTGGCTTCCTTAGCTTTGGCTTCTACCTTCAAGCTTCTGCCTTTGCCTTCCTCTTCTTTCTTCCTTGCGGCAGCACCTTCCTCTTCCTTCCTTCTTCTTTCCCTGCACACCGAAGAGCAAAACCTATCCCCTACCCTCCCCCACATCACTCTCTCTCTAATTCTCTCTTTGGTTCGCTCTCCCAGAGATGGGTAATCGGGTCGGGTTTCACGTGCCCGGGTCTAGGCGCACCGGTGTGGGTGTAGTGTGCGAGGAGTGTGAGGCTAATCGGGTTGGTCACTCCAGGTCCGCGTGGGCATAGGTCACGTACGAGGCGGGTGTACTTGGGTGAGGGATCTCACCCCGTGTACTGGAGGCAGTAGGCTAAAAACACAAAATCAATTTAAGTTGCGCACCTCACTCTTGAGTTTACAAGGTGGGACCAAAAGTCCCACCTGCTTCTTCGCGCCCGCAGGTGAGGTGCTTCACTTAATTGCCACTGCTGCAGTCGCTCGCTAAGCCTACTCTCTGGCTGGATGCATGCGTGAGACCCTCGCGCGTCACCTGGGACTCTTTTGCCTGGAGCGCGTGACCTGGAGCGAAGCTTGCGAGCTCCATGCTTCTGCTTCAATGGCAGCAGGGGCACAGATCTGAAACCACTCAATATGGCCTTGCGGACTCATTAAACTAGATGGGGAGCTTCACCATGGCACAGCGAAGGTGCCTAGGTGGGTGGTTGGCCGCGAGGCAGCCTTGGCTTGTGTGCCTAGGTTGCCCTGTGGCCGTGAAGGTGGGTTAGGTTGGGGGGCGTTTAAAGAGGTGATGGCGGTCAGTGGAGGGACGGAAGATGCTCAGTGGGTGATGGCGGAGGTGATGAGGGGTCTGGCGAGGCATGTGGAGGTGTGGAGCGGTGGATGCGCCTCATTGGTGGTCTACCGGAGGTGGAGAAGGTGGTGGTGGTCTGCGATGTCGAGGGCTTGAAAGTGCAAATTAAGAGAGGATAAATGAAGAGGGGAGAGAGGGGAAGTGTTCTAACCTAAATTAATGGAAGAAGGGAGAGAGGAGGCTCGTATCTGCCGTCATCAGAGAAGGAAGTACCAAAGGAGGGAGAACGGCACGACGATGGGGCTGGAGACGCGTGCGCAGGTATGGTGCAATGCAGAGGAAGGAGATGAAGACAACTCTACCACTGGTATTGTGGCAGAGCGGCGAGAAGGAGGAGAAAGGGTCGCCGGAGCCTGCTGGTCACCTGGCTAGAGGAGAAGGGAAGAAATTGGGGTGATTCTCCAGCCAAGCCAAGCTAATTTTGTGCGGTCGAAGATGGTGGTCATTTTATAGGCACTGGTAGGGGCTCTTATGCTTGGAAGGCAAGCTTCCAAGCGCAAGAGTCCTCACCGGAGTAGGAAACAGTTGGAGACCCAAATCTCTCATGCATTCGCATGAGAGATTGGGTGCGAATCAGTGATTGGGATCATGCTTAGATGGAAGGGAATTCCTTAGAGAATTTCCCTTCCAAATCTGGGAGATCTCTGAGGAGGAATCAGGGAGTAATCCCCGTCCATTCCTCATCGGAGTAGGATTCCTCCACTTTAATGGTGGAGGGACCTAATTGTAAGAGTGGCAAGGAATCTAGGAGGGTCTACGCAATGAATTCAAAAAGTTAAGGGTCAAAATGTAATTGGGTGGACTATTTTGCAAAGTAGGTCAAGGTGACTTCCCCTTAGGTCCAAATTTTGGTACGAACCTAATTTGGACCTAAGTAATCCAATGGTGAAGTTTGATTTTAGGTTTGACCATGTTTGACTGGATATTTTGTATAAAAACACAAATTAAGTCAATTAATTAGCTAGGACCCCAATCGAGGTCAAAATAGGTTCCAAAGGTCAATTTGAAGGTTCTAAACCCTTGGGGATATTTTTCCATAAATTTTAGAGGGCTTAGTTGATTTTTATCCTAACCAAAACCTTGTTGAATTGAGCGGGTCTCTTTTAGGGTTACTAGATGTCATTTAATTCTCAGATCTCACACTTACCCATTTTTGACTGAATCAACCCACTTTTTATCTTTTTTAGACCATTTGACCTATGTTTAGCCTCTGAGAAATCCCATTGATGTACTGCAATGATAAAATTACAGTTTTACCCTTTATTTCATGTTTTCTTCTCAGAACATTAATTCCTTGAATTAAGCCCTTCTCCAGGTTATGTAGGAGCTTTTATTCTCTTTTTTAGGTCAAAATGGGCTAGTTATGGCTTATGATGATGTTATGATCATCCACAAATGTGGATGAGGTTATGATGCAGACCCATACCCATGGTCTAGTGTATCTAAGGTTCTGGATAAAAATTACCTAGAACCTAAGATCAATATGCAAGTAGGGTTGGGCTTGCAATTTGTGAGGATGTAACCCAAGTCCAAACAATCAAAAAATATCAAGGTCAAGAAGATAATCAGTGAATATGTGCTCGGTTGGACATCCTCTGAGTCAAAAATATCATAAGGGTCCTGGTAGAAGGTTGGTGATTTTAGGCAAATAGGAACCCCTTAGACTCAGCTTTCTACTTCCTCAGGAATTGACTTCCCAAATCTTCATTTCCTAATTCCTATCTTCCACATTCAGAATTTCAAATTTTGGGATCTCCTGCATATTAATCACCCCATCTGAAATTTCCAAGTCTAAGATTTTTGATTGAATCAAAATTGACTTGGGTTTAATGATATCAAAATTAGAATCATCAGTAAGCTCAATGGGGTGTGATCAAGGATCGGAGCTATGAATTGAATCCTTCATGAAATCAAGATCTAAATCTATCATGCCAACCCCAACAGGATCAAATTCCTCAATTTTAGGTCCATTAAATGATTCATCAAATTCCTCAAGCCCAGTTGTTACACCGAAATCTTGTGCCTCAAACTTAGGTGAGACTTCGCATAATGATTCTTCACCTTCAGAATCAAAGAATTCTGAATCCGCATTAATATATGTCTCAAAATCATCAATCACTTTTTGGTCCACAGAGACCAATCTTTCCTCGTACCTCAGTCAGGAATCTCAGGTGAAGAAATAAATTCATGCTCTAGAATAATCTAATCATCCCTAATCTCGTAAGACTTATCCCCCCTATAGGTGCCTGAGCGAGTTCTATCATTGGCTCTCCTGAAGGGGGTTCATCCTGGGAATCATCCCAAGATTGAACTAAAGCAACTACAAATCTCAATATCAATTTTGATAACTTCCCAAGTAAAAACTCACCTGGGTCCTTATCCTTAACATCTTGGAGCCAATCCAACAAAAACTTGCTAAGATGGTCAATCATTTCAATCAGAGGCTCCAATTTTTCAGTACAAGGTGTTGGCTGAGCTTCTAAAGATTGTATAATATTCCTTAAGTTAGCAACACCTTATCTTGGACCTATTTAACCTAAACCAAATGGTTTGGTTTAGGGTTGGGCGGGTTTGGGTTCAATGTAGGGGAGCCAACAAATTGAGGTTCTTGATACCCTCCTTGATAATAGGTTATTTCAGGTTGTTCATAAAGAGGTGATGACCCATATGCAATGTAATCTAGGGAAGGGTATGGATTTGCATATCCTTCTTTATTGTAGATTGTATTAGCTTGTCCATATAAGGGCGATGATCTATAATTGGTGTAGCTCGTAGAAGGATAAGAATCAATATCATGGTGTCCAAGGTTAGACCCTGAACATGGAGATCCGAAACTGTATCCCCAGTCAAGATTATTCCAACAAGAAAATGGATGATAATAAGTCTGGTCGGAATAATAATCATCTTGGGAATAAGTAGTGGTAGGAGTGGAAATGTAAGTAGGATGTGGAAGCATCCATGGCAAGGCAGGAGGAATAAAGGTGCCCTGCAATACAATCAATCAAACCTATCCTTAGGTAGTGTAGCATAATGATCTACAGCTCAAAGAACCCATCTTGAGATGAAAAGAATGATTTGATCTAGTTCTTTTTGATCAATCCAACCAATTAGAGGGAGGGGTTGGGGAGAAGGTTCTTCCCTTGGCTTTCACTTCAGGTTCCTTTGATAACCCCAACCGCGATCGTTTGATTCTGCTCCCCTAGCTAAACATCAGATTAAACGGTAGATCAGATTAATCACAAATAATCTTGATCTGGGCTTTGAAGAGTGAGTCCAATCCTTAATGCCAACATCTGCTCTATTTTAATTAGGGTTAGGTTTGAATGTGCATTGGAATGTGATGAGCCCTTTACCTAGGTTGTGCCCTTAATGATTGATTGATATGTGTGTGCATGCACAACCAGGGTTTTGAAACAAGGTTAATTGATGATTTGTATTTCAAGGTTCAACCTTATTTTGTAACTTTTAGGGTTCTACTTTAAGTATATTCAATCAAGTTCAATTGGCACACCAGGTTTTGAAAGCATGAATGAAGATGTCTTCCTTTTAAAACTTAAAAGAATATGGAGTGCCTGGTTAATCCCTAAAAGTTAAACTTATGTGGTAGCTACTTGATGAGTTATTTTTAGTTGAAGTGGTGTGACCCAAACAACTCAAACAATTGGCCCGATGCACCACTTAATTAGGCACACAAGTGATTACCTAATCTGATTTCTACTCAATTATATGTTGCTGAGTGTATCGGTTCCAAAGATCGGGTTACCGGTTGAGTACGAAGAATCAGAAGAGGTGTACCTCTATGGAATTCTTTTAGATTTTTGGAGGTGACAAACAAACAATCAGAACTAACCTTAGGGTTTATGCAAACTCCTAGGTTAATTAGAGTTTGTGTTATTAGGTGATGAAATGAAAACTAGGGGGTGGCGAGGTGGGGTTACTTATATACCCTTCAACAGCACTTTACTTCAATCTACCGCTTTTACCTGCCTCAAGAGAGTACCTGCAATTACAATAAGAAAGGAGAGAAGTGAGGTAAAAGATAAGTAAGGTGAGAAAATGTGAGAAATCAAAGAGTGTTGCCTCCCCAGCAACGACACCAAAGTGATGTACGAAAATTCATCGCAAAAAGATTTGAGTGTTGAAAACTCGTCATCGTAATGTAATTTGCGAGAAAATCTGAACAATCAAATAATTTTAACTGAAACTTAGAATGAGTCTCGGGTCGAACACAGGGAGGCGTACATTTGATCAAAAATTGCGTTTATATTTGTTGTCATGAAGTAGAGTAGCTGGTCGATTTAAATCTAGCTAGCTCTCTAGTTAAAGAATAAACAATAGAAGAGAGAGAAAAAGAATGATACAAATAAAGAGAGAATAGAGAGAGAATCAATAGGAATTTCATAAGCATAATTTGATGTTTATTACAACTAATCACTACACTAGAAAGCAAGAAATCTAAACTAGAAAGAAAATAAAGAGAAGGGAGAGAAGTTATCCTCCTCAACGGCTGCTTGGAGGACTAGCTGGACAGATGTCGCCTGGACAAAGGAGAGCAAAGACAAAGGACGAAGAATGGATCGGGAAGAACTGGGGTCGAGGTAGGGCATTGTCGTCATGGGGTCCACTTCTGGAACTGGGGCAAGAAGACGACCACGGGTGTTGACCAGCGGAATCGAGGTTATAAAAGCTACGTCATAGTATAGGTCAAAATCGCTTGAAAAAGAATAATATTTATACTCGAATGAAAGTCCGAGGTCAAACACAGAGAGCACTTATGAATTCAATCGCTAATCTCAATAATGTAAATGAGCACAAGATTCAAGCCAAATAATACCAAGAAATGAGGAATAATAACTCAGAAATGATAATCAACGTAAAGCATTAGTTTAATAATAAGTATGATGGCAAAAAGAATCTCAAAGCAAAAATAATGGTGAGTTAGATCACCAATTATTCAATTTAAGCATATATGCATTGAGTTCAAATAATGCAACAGTGCCATCAACCATTCAAACTTAGGTACTTAAATATATCAACAGTATCAACCAATCAGTCAAGTATCAGATGGTTGAACCAACAGGTGCTACAGTGCTAAGGAAGCACTGTTCTTCTTCTTCCTCTTCTCTCCTTTCTTTTTCTCTCAAGCTCTTCTTTGGCTTTCCTTCTTCAGCTGCTTTCCTCCTCTTCTCGCGACTAAATGTTGTACAGGTACTAGTGAGAGAAAAACCCCTTGCCCCCGTGCTCTCTTTCTTTCTCTCTCTAGGATCCTCTTCCTCGCCTTCCTAAGGCCACAGTCCAGGTTATCGGGTAAACAGGCAAGCGCACCTGGGGCCAGGCTTACTGGCAGTGGGTGGTGAGCGAGGAGTGCTTAGCTTAGGCTGGTAATTGGGTGAGCACCAGACCTGTGTGAGTAGTGTCACAAGCGAGGCACATGTATGGGTGCAGGGACCTCACCCCTTGTGTATTAGTTGAGGCAATAACCTGTGTGCACAAAATCAATTTATGCGTTGTTGAACGCTCAGTGGTTTCCGAGGTGGGACTAAAGTCCTACCCTTCCTCTTCGTGCTAGCCGCAGCAGCTGTTTGTCTAATTCCGATCAAGGGCCCGGTCAAAGGGCCAAATTGGCCCCTGGGTTGTGTTCCTGGAGGGATTCCGCTGCGCCTGGGACATCCATGTGGGGCTTGCAGTTGCTGGAGCAAGCTTGAAGCAAGCTCAAGTTCCTCGTCAATGGTGGGTGAAGACCTAATACTTGAAAACACAAGAATGGGCTTTTGGTCCTGTCAGAAACGTTCGACAGGATTGCCATGAGACGGCGAACGTGGTGGTGGGTGCAGTGTGGAGTGAGAGTGGCTGAGGTGGTCGGACGGTGATGGAGTTGGTGCACGATGGTGGGTATGTTCGGTGTAGCGGCTGGGTGCGTAATAAGGCAAAATAGGATGGGGGTTTTGTGCGAGAGGATGAGGCCAAGGTTATGAGGTGGTCGGCGAGGCATTTGGAGTAGTGGAATGAGATGGGAGCCTTGCCGGAGGTCTGGTCGGAGCGGAGGATGATGGAGGTGAACAGCGTAGTCAAGGGCTTGTTTTTGGGGTTTTTTGGGTATAAAACTAACCTAAGAGAATTTTGGATATGATCTAACCCTAATTTAATAGACGACAAGGGGAGAACGGCATAGGCGTTGGTAGGCCGGCGTTAGGGAAGAAGATGCTCCTGTAGTGGGGGATGGCGACGACAATAGAGAAAGGGCGACGGCGGCTGGTATTGCACGACGTGGAGGAAGGAGAGGAAGACGAATCTGCCACTGGTATTGTGGTTAGATGACTAGAGGAGTTGGAGGGAGTTGCCGGAGCTCGAGGAGCTATTCGACCGGATGAGGAAAGAGGAAATTAGGGATTTTCCAGCCGAAATCGAGTTTAAAGAGAACGACGAGGTCTGGGGAGTCTTATATAGGGCTCTAGAGGTCGACTTTAGGAAAGCTTGCCGGAGCTAGAAACCTAGAGATACCCGAATCTCTCATGTGTTCTCATGAGAGATTGGGAAGGTTTTAGGGCTTAGGATCTGGCTTAAAAGGAAGAGAATTCCTTTACGAACTTCCCTTTCAAATTTGAGAGGGATTCGTTAAGGAATCAGGGAGAACATACCAAAAAAAGCTCACCGGAGTTGTAGGATTAGGATTTCATGGTGGCAGGAACCTATTTGAAGAAAATGATGATAAAGATAGGGACCTTTTTGTAAGAAATTCAAAAGCTGAGGGGTCATGTGAAAGATCAAAGAGTTAGACAAAATCAAATTGTAAAATAGGTCAAGATGGCCTCAGATTGGGCCCAAATTTTGGTACAAACTTAATTTGGACCCAAAAAATCAAATGGTGAAGTTAGATTTAGGTTTTGGCCAAGTTTGATTGGAGAAATTGCACAATTACCCAAATTAGGGTAAAAGTCTCTCTATGACTCTGTTTTGGGTCAAGATGGATTCTAATGGTCAAATTGAAGGTACCAAACTCTAGAGAATATTTTTATATGAATTTTAGAGGGTTTAGGTGAATTTTATCTTGACCAGAACCTCATTTAATTAAGCGGGTCAGTTTTTAGGGTTTCAGATGTCCATTAATTCCTATAGCGCATGAAAACCATTTTCTATCTGTACTAACCCACTTGTTAGACTCTTAAGACCATTTGACCTTTATTTAACCCCTGCAGAAACCCATGGTTATTCTGCATTCATGATATGACGGTAAAATTACAGTTTTAACCCTGGTTTACCGTATTTCCCTCAAAATGGATTTGTAATGAATTATGGCCTTCCAATGGTTATGGAGGAGCATTTATTCCTTGATTATGACTAAATAAAGCTAGTTAGGGCTGATGATGATGTTATCATCAACAGGTGCTCCACGAACGAGGTGAGAAGTGGACAAAATTTTGATTTTTACTCTAAAGGAGCATCCCAAGTTTGGGACAAGCTTCTTTAGAGCTTTGGAGAGGGAGAGAGATAAAGGAAGGGATGAAAATAATGTAAGGGTCGTAAGGCTTTTTATAGGTGAAGAGTAGGGGGCAAATAGACCATTTCATTCTTAAAACATTAATGTAAGGGCCTTTACTGATGGACATAACCGTCACTAAAGCTCCCACGTTGCTAAATACGCATGCACACCTGCACCTCCTCCTCTTCCTTTGCTTCAACGCTCCTCCCACGTTCAGACAACCTTAGCAATCCGATCGTGAGATAGGACGGCTTAGGATGCATCCGTACCTGCCCTTGATCGCACGCCTGCACGTGCGACCATGCATATAGCGACGCATCATCAAGCACGTGCACATCTGAGCTCATCCAAACCTACCACGTCGTCGCTTCATCGACCATCCGCATCGCATCTAACAGGCGAATTTCGCCTACGCCCGCTTGTGCCTTCGATTTGAGGTGTATGGGGGCTCGACCCCACGACCTCTAGCTCTGCGTAGGGCCTTCACCCAACGTGCTACACCCGCGTTTGAGGTGCTCTCATGTTTTAAGGCACACACGCCCATGGCCGTTGGATAAAGATCCAACGGTTATCCAACGGCCCTAATCTGATGGCCGATTGAGGAGAGAAAGAGCAGCGATGAGCCTTGGGCGACTGAGATGGCACCACGTGGTACCAACTTGGCCATCCAACTTCTTTGTCTCGTGGATAGTGCCAAAGATGTCAGATTGGATCGATTTTCATGCCTTTTGGGCTATAATCGTCGATCCGAACCCATCGGTGTGGTTGGATTTGTCATCTGAAATATGAATTTACACCACCTGGCCCCTTGATCTCATTTCTTTCTTGGCCTACATCTAATGCTACGGAAGTCCGATCAGGGCGATCTTGGAGTCGTTGAACTCCGATCATCACTCTGATCAAATCTGTACAGTTGGATCTTCAATCCGAGGCCCCGATTAAATATCGCCCTAATCCCTGACCACAAAAAGAGAAAATTAGCCTAAAATTTATACAATCTAACATAAATGCACGATAATGCATGTTATGCAATATTTGTAATGATGAATGCTTCTATGACACTAAAAACGTGCATAAATAGGCATTCTAAGTTAATTAGATATGTGCACATCACAGCCCCATGCCTATCTTTTGCTAGTCCCTAGCAAAACTACATGCTATTTATAAAAAGATTAGGATCTGATTTCTTGGGCATAAGTTACTTTTCAACACTAGAAAATTTCTTCTAAGACTTGAACGACAGAGACATAACAGCGCCAAAGTGTCTGCCAAAATGCAAGTGTTTCGGCATGTTTCGTCGGGTTTTTAAAGGATGTCACGTTGTAGTATAGCCGACAAAATGTTCAAAACAAATAAAGATTTTATTACTCGAAAATCGGAGTATCCGAGGTCGAACACAGGGAGCAATCTAGGTACTTTTAAAAACTTGAGAAAACAATTGGTTCAATGAGAGAATTATAAAAATGAATTGCTAAAAAGAACAGAACTGGACATCTTAAAATGAGAGTCTTCTTCTTCTTTTGCTGTTGTGTGCCTCTGATCTTCTTCTTCTTCTCTCTTTCTTCTATTCTTCCTTTACTTTCTTTCTTTCTCCTTCTCTTCTTTTGAGTCCTTCTTCTTCTTTGGCGAGCCTTTTCCTATTTCCTCTGCAATATCTCTTTTTCCTTCCTTCTCTTTTCTTCTTCTTCTCTGCCTTGCCTTTTCTTTATTGAACACAAGGCACAGCAAAACCTAACCCTTCCCTCTACCCACACGTATCTCTCTCTCTGCAAACCGCTCACAGGAAGCTCTCCTAGAGCCGGTTAATGGGTCAGGTTGCGTACCCAGGGACCAGGTGCACCGGCGTGTAATGGTGCGCGAGGTGTGCTCGGTAGTGTCGGGTTGGATCCCGCCAGGTCCGCGAGGTGAATCCGTGGATGAGGCGGGCGTGGGGCACGGGACCTCACCCTAGTGGATTCGGAGGCGATTAGCCGTATGCACAAAATCAATTTAAACCAGTGCGGCGCTTTAAGGCTTACCGATGTGGGACTATCCTGGCGCCTCTCCTCGCATGCGTCCGCAGGAAGACCTCTTCGCAATCTCCTCAGCTGCAGCCCCTGCTGGTGTCAATTGCTGGGGCAAAAGTCTTTACAGAAGTCTCCCCAATCTGTAGCACCTGGAGCGCAGCTGTCTTGAAGCCTGGAGCCTGCTTGGGAGCTTCTCGAATCGTCGACAATGGCGGCCGGGGCAGCAGAACTGTCAAGCACTAAAAGGGCCTCTTGGCTTAATCAAACCACTGGGAAACCTCCGCCGTGGCACGGTGAAGGTGTTGAGCTGTGCGGCAGGCCGCGGGGTGGCCTAGGCGTGCGTGCCTAGGTCGTCCTGTGGTCGGAAAGATGGGTGTGTTCGGTGGCGTGTTGTGGAGGTGTAGGGTGGCAGTGGAGGGGTTGAATGTGTTCAGTGTGGTGAGGTGGAACTTTTGCGACGGTCGGCGAGTCGTGTGGAGTTGCGGGGTGACGCGGGCGACTCACCGGAGGGATGGAAGATGACGGTGGTTAGGGACAGTCGAGGGTCGGTTTGAATGAAATAATGTGCTGAAAAGAAAGAGGGGAAGATGGGGAGTAATTATAACCTACTTGCAGGGACGAAGGGGGCCGGAGAGGCGGGCAGTCGTATCGACTGTCGCTGGAGAAGAAACACCCAGAGGGAGAGAGCGGCGACGAGGAAGTGGGCAGGGAAGCATGCGCTTGGTATGGCGCGACGCGGGAAGACTAGACGAAGCAAACTCTGCTGTAGGTATGGCAATAGAGTGATGAGAAGGAGGAGGAGTGGCCGCCGAAGCTTGCAGGTTTCCTGTCGGAGAGGGAAGAGAGGAAATTTTGAGGGATTCTCTGCCAAGACAAGTCTACTTCAAGCGGCTGGTCCTGGGGTTTCTTTTAAAGGCGCCAGCAGAAGGGCAGATGCACGGAGGGTGAGCGAAGCTCTCACCGGAGGTCGCCACAGGTACAACACCCATACCTCTCGAGCGTTCGCACGAGAGGTATAGTGCGAAACAGGGCATGGGGAGCTGCTCAGGCGGTAAGGGACTTCACAAGGAACCCCCCTTTCACATCTGAGAGCAGCTCCCTGGGGAAGCGAGGAGAGATCCTCCTCGAAACTTCGCTGGAGTATGGGTCTTCTGCTGCATTGGCAGAAGGACCAGAATGCAGAAAGTGACAACAAAAGTTGGGGGGGTTTTCGCAAGAGTTTTCGAAAGTTAGGGGCCAGAGTGTAATTGGGTGGACTATTTTGCAAAGTAGGTCAAGATGACCTTCCCTTAGGTCCAAATTTTGGTACAAACCTAATGTGGACCTAAGGAATCCAATGGTGAAGTTGGATTTTAGGTTTGACCACGTTTGACTGAAAATTTTGCGTAAAAACCCAATTTAGGTTAATTGATGAACTAGGACCCTAATTTAGGTCAAACTAGGTTCCATAGGCCAATTTGAATGTTCTAAACCCTTGGGGATATTTTTCCATGATTTTTAGAGGGTTTATTTGATTTTTACCCTGACCGAAACCTTGTTTTAGAGTTACCAAATGTCATTTAATTCCTAGATTGCATATGAACCCATTTCTGATTGATTCAACCCACTTTTTATCATATTTAGACCATTTGACCTATGCTTGGACCCTTAATTACCTTGTTTGAAAATTGTGTTGGTGAAATTGCATTTTTACCCCTTATGACTTATTTTCTTCTTGAACTCAGAATTCTCTGAGTTAAGCCTTTCTTTGAGCTATGTAGGAGCTTTTTTTCTTGCATATCTAGGTTAGATCGTGCTAGTTAGGGTTCATGATGAGGTTCTCATCAGCAGGCCTCCTCAAGCCCTCGCCTTATTCAAAAGAAAAAGGATCTTTTTCTTTTTCTTCTTTTTCTAATTTTTTTGGATTTTTAAGTTTAGGGTTTTGAGGTAGCTTTCTATAGCTACACAACCCACCCAAGACTCTAAGAGAACTCTAAGTACTAAGCATCATTTTGTGTATATGTGATAGACTCACTAATCGACAGTCAGAATGGACTTCGGGTCTTCTACGCCCCTAGGTGACCTTGAAAAGGAATTCTACCTAAAGGTGTATCTATATGACTGGTTGCTTTCTCCCTACTTTTATTTTTTTGGGGTTAACACAAGGGCGAACCCAGTGTATGTCTCCTTGCCTTATTCTACTTCTCTACTTCTTTTAAAGTGTTTGGAATTAAACATGTATTTTTATGAGTTGGGTTTTGGACAATCGTCTGGTGAGCTATTGCTGTCGATAACTTGCTAGCCATGCTCGTGCAGTGAAGTATGGTTTATTTCTTTTTCCTCTTTACTTCTTTTTTTATTTCATTTTTTGTCTTTTCTTTTTGGGTATTTTTCTTTTTTTTTCTTTTTTTTATAAGTAGGTGGCTTACCTGATCTAAGATTTAACTAAAGGTAGCATGAAGAGAATGGTCGTGTGGCTGGGCTCTGGACAACTGGTTGATGAGCTGTTACAACCAACAACTTGCCAGCCATACCATCCTAAAAGGTTCATTAGCTACCCAATCTCCATTAAAATTGTCAAAAAATGAGCTCGTTGATGGGAACACCATCATGAGCCATAACTAACTCAATTTGGTCTTATAAAGTTGATAAAAGCTCCTACATATCAATCATAAGGTCTCTAGAGCAGGGAGAGTTATTTTGAGAAGAAATGATAAAAATAGGGTTATTGCTATAATTTTACCATCTCATCACAAATACAGAATAACCATGGGTATGTCAAGGGTTTATTAAAGGTCATTTAGTCATTAATGTCTAATAAGTGAGTTCACGCAGACAGAAACAGGTTTTCGCACATTTCAATAATTAATGGACATCTGAAACCCTAAAAACAGACCTGCTAAATTAACTAAGTTTTTTGTCAAGATAAATTCACATAAACCCTCTAAAATTCATATAAAAATATTCTCTAGCGTTTGGCATCCTTGAATTGACCATCAGAACCCATTTTGACCCAAAATAGAGTCATAGATAGACTATCACCCTAATTTGGATTTTTGCATAAATTACCCATTTAGACTAAGTCAAAACCAAAATCCAACTTCATCATTTGATTCCTTAGTTCCAAATTAGGTTTGTATCAAAATTTGGACCCAATCAGAGATTGCCTTGACCTAGTTTGCAATTTAGTCCAAGTTTGACTCTTTTTATCCCAAATAACACCTCAACTTTTGAATTTATTACAAAAATCCCCCTATCTTTGTCGTCACTCTTTTAAAATAGGTCCTTCCACCATTTTCGTGAAGGAATCCTACTCTGGTGAGCTTTTCTTGGCAAGAATGTGGCGATCACTTGACGAATCCCTCTCAAAATTGAAAGGGAGAATTCGTCAAGTAATTGCCTTTAAATCAAACCTATTCATGGGCACAAATTCTTTCCCAATCTCTCATGCGAATGCATGAGAGATGTGGGTATCCTTCACCATCAAGCTTACCAAGTTTGGAAGCTTGGTCTCCAAGCCTTAAACCTCTTCCCATGGCCTATAAAAGGAGCAAGGGCAAGAACCCTAGCTCCTTAGCAAGTCTTAGCTTGAGAAACCCTCTTCTTCTCCTTCTCCAACCACCTCTGCACCTTGCTTCGGCATCCTTCTCCTCTCCCCTCGTCTGACCATCCAACAGTCAAATTGCATGACCTATTGCCTTCCTCTCCTCGTCACGCGCCTCTCCGGTCAAAGAGAGGGCGGTTCCCTGTTTCTGTCCTCATCGCCATCTCGCCACCCTCTTCATCTTCTTTGGCTCCGGTCGACCAACACTGGAGCCTTCCGCCCCTTATCTTCCCCTTTTAGGCTCTCTATCACTTCCCTCCTCCCTCAATTTTCCTTTTACTCTTCCACAACTCATTCACGGCTTACGCATTGGCCACATCACCTCCATCTTCCTCAGCGCCGGCACACCTTCAGCGATGCCTCCAGCTCGTTCCATTGCACAAAATTTGCTGCCACCACCTCCATTAGCTTCACTTTGACTTCCACACCAAAAGTCCTCAACCAATTCCTCTCCACGACCACTCAACCACCTACCGAGCTCCACCCCCTTCGCAACTCTACCCTAATCTTGCCTTATGCACATCCACGTCCAAACGCCATTTAATTTCCACCACTACATTAGCCGTGCTACGGCAGACCTTCTGAGCTATTTTGATGAGGCCGCGAGGCCGTGTTGTGGTTTTCAGGTACCCCACCAGAGCTTTGCCACTGCGATGCCTTCCTTGGCTTTGTTCGTCTTGTTCTAGCCGTGTTCTTCATCGCCAACACCTCCAAGGGTTGTGGCTATGCTCCAGGCATGTGCCTAGGTCTCTAATTAGGGGAGATACCTTCAGCTGCAGCTACAATTGAAGGAAGTTCCACCTGTGCTTGCTCGCGCTGAAAGCTCCGTGGGATAATCCCACATCGTGAAGTAGCATACCTCTGGTAGCACATAAATTGTTTTTTCACTTTAGCTTAGTCGCCTCAGTAAGCACGAGGTGAGGTCCCCTCGCACGTGCCCACGCACGCCCTCACCCGTGGCCACGCCACGTGGGTCTGGGCTCTGAACTATTTACCCATATATCTGGATTTGATTGTCTCTGAGAGAAGAGAAAGAAAGGGAAAGGAAGAGGAAAAGAGAGAGAGGGGAGGTGGTTTTACTTTGCTTGCCACCTCTCGACACTTAGTGATTTCTGAGGGAGGCCTCTGCCTCTGCTAGTGTTGGGGTTGAGATCTGTGTTGTGCCTTCCCTTGTGCTTGAGGAAAGAAAGGAAAAGAAGAAGAAGAGTGCCCTCTTGGAACTGTAGAAATTGGACTGTTAAGCTATCTGGTTGAGAGCTCCATCGTCTGATCTCTGAAGGGAGTGCACTGTGCACTTATCCTACGTGGATTAAAGTTGATGATACTGTTGAGATATTTGATATCATTGTAATTAGGGTAATTGGTGATTTAAATCACCATTTTATCCTAATCTTTTTGCTTTATCAACATTGGCTCTTATATGCATATTATTTGAGTTTAGAAATTTCATTATATATTGATATCTTGTGATATAATTACAATTTTGAGATTTATTGCAACATTTGCTAGCTGCATTCGACTTCAAATTTCTTTCGAGCTATAAATTGTATTTGTTGACGAGCGATTTGGTCTGTACTACAACATATCAATCTTAAACATCGATTTCACGCGTTAAACATCCGTGCATATAGTGTGTAGATGCTTAGGCTTAAAGTCCCCTCAAATCACTTTTAGGTTCAACTCTCTCAACATAACACTCGAGTCACTATTCACTTAACCAAAAATTTTATTTTTTAATGGGAAGACCAACCTTTCGTAGGAAACATAGCACCCCAAGGGGGCCGGACCAAACCACTACTAAGCCGACCCATAGTTCATTTAGTATGCATTTTAATTCATTTCAAATCAGGATAACAATAGGCCCACAACAGGGCCAGCATAGTGCACGGGATCCCAGCCTACGCAATATTTTTTCAATATGCTTGTATATATGCTCAGGAGAGAGGATGGTAATGGTATGTGCGCCCGACACATTTCGACTAGAGAGGCCATGTGCGCCTTTCAATTTATATGGCCACAGCATTTCTTCCGCACTCAATGTGGGACTATCGCGTGGTGAAATTGAACGCTATACAACTCATTGTGGCATTCTGTGAGGCCAATTTTGGTCCTCGATTTGAGGGCTGAAATAAATTCTTTTTTACAAAAAATTATATATTTAGAAAGCTCTTGTATAGCTCTACTTGATTATATAATTAATTTACAAAAAAAGTTATTTAAATATATATGAAAATTAGTTAATGTTAAGGAATTATACATGTTGATTTAAGGATTATTTTCTTAATTAATATACAAATTGATAAATTAATCATGCAGTTGACTTTATAAATAGTTAATTTATATAATAATATATTTATTATACATTTTTAATTTATTTTATAACATTCATTTTAATTTATTTACATTTAAATACACGTTCTAGATAGAAATATACATACTTTAATTATAAATACTATTATACAGTATAAATACATTGTAAATAGGTTGAAACTATTCAAAATTAATATATATACATGTACAGCATAAAATACTTCAATAATAACTTAACTTACTAATTTATTTTATTCTAACTTAATAATTTACCTAATTAACTTAACTTAATTAATTACAATAAATACATAAATAAATTAATATAAAGGTATCATACAGTATATAATAATTAATTATGTATATACAACAATAGATATGTTTCTAGGTATGTACATATTTTTAATTACTTAGGATTATATACATTTATTCTAATATAAATTGATATACAATTATACAATAAAGTTATCTATACAGTCAATCATTCTAAGTACTTATTTAAATATATATTATACATTTATAAGTTATTTATGTACATTATTTACATATATTACAATATCTACATATAGCTTAGTATTGAGTTATATTTACAAGTATAAATACACTATACATGGTATTTTTGAGTGTTTTATGATTTTTATCATTTCTATATGTATAATAGAGATAAGAGGTGAGAGAGAGAGAGTAAGATGAGAGAAATAGGAACTCTTTCTAGTGTTTTTAGTTTTGGTTGTTTTATTAAGTTTCAAAGTATACCGAACCATCGGCTGGTATGTTCTACCAAGCTGGGGATTTAGATTACTTTGCAACTTGTCCTGCACTTAAACAACTACCTGATCTTACTCAAGATAGGTTTTTTTTTGTGATTTTTATAATTTTTATTCATTATTTCAATCTCACACAAAAGAGACCTAAATGGAGTTTGAAACTAAGAACCTAAGCCCTCTATGAGTGTTTAAAAGGTTGAACAATAGGTTTAGGCATCCAAACACATTCAGCACATAACATGAAAGATGTATAAACATTTAAACATGATTTTAAACTCAATTTCAGTTCAAATCTCAATTAAGACAGATTGTACACTTACAAGTAACTGACAATACATCAAAACATGGATTTCATGTCATTAAAATCAGATTGAAGTCAAATGCCTATACCTGAATGCTTATGACATTAAGTTCTCACATTACAACCAATGCCAGCTCGTTAAATCCTCAATTCAACCCAAAATCCATTTCAAGCCTGATGGGAACACCATCATAGGCCATAACTATCCCATTTTAGTCTGGAACAAAAGATAAAAGCTCCTATGTATCCATCAGAGGGTCCTATATACATAATGTTCTATTTTGAGAAGGAGATAAGAAACCAAGGTTATTTCTACAATTTTAACAACATTTCATGAACATGGAATAACCAAGGGGTTGGCTAGGGGATAACTGAAGGTCAAATGGATAGTAAAGTCAAATAAGTGGGTTCATGCAGAGAGAAACGAGTTTTCATGCATTTTAAGAATAAACAACTCAAAACCCTAATTTCAAACCCACTCAATTAACAGAGGTTATGATCAGGATAAAATTCACCAAAACATTATAAAATTCATATAAAAATATTCTATAAGGTTTGGTATCCTTGATTTGACCATCTAAACCCATTTTGACCTAAAATAGTGTCTCAGACAGGAAGTTACCCTAATTTGGGTTTCTGCATAAATTACCAAGTTAAACTTTGTCAAAAACAAAATCTGACTTCACCATCAAATTCTTTGAGTCTAAATTAGGTTTGTACCAAAATTTGGGCTCAATTAGAGACCATTTTGACCTAGCTTGCATTTTGGTTAATTCAGACTCTTTCTTTCTCACATACACCCCTAACTTTCAAAAATCCTTACAAAGACCCCACTAACTTCATTGTCTTCTTCGCAGTTGGGTCCTTGCCGCCATGGTAGGTGTGAACCCACGCAGCTGAGCTCTTAATTAGAGATTCTCCCTGATTACTTGGCCAATCCCTTCCAAACTTGGAAGGGACAACCATGAGGAGATCCCTGATCGATTAAACTTAATCTCAAACTCCAAATCCATCTAGATCGTTCATGTGAATCCAAGGATTTCAAGAATCCTTCTCTTGAAAAATCGAGCCTTTGAAGCTTATTTCCAAGCTTGGGAGCTTGCTTGAAGTCCTATAAAAGACCCTCATGGACAACCTCACCTCCTTAGTGAGTTTTTGGGCCATAAATCTCTTCCTTTATCCCTCTCCGACCTGCCAAACTTTGCTCCGGCGACCACCTTCCTCCATTCACTTCATCGATCGCCACGTACAATAGGCGGCCAGATTTTCTTTCTTGCTTCAATCCACCTCGCGTAATACTGGCACGATGCTCTCCGGTCCCCTCTTCATCGCCTTCTGGTCCCCTCTTCGTCATCGTACCCCTCCTTAGAGCATTCACCTTCTTCGATGCTGACTCATCACATCCAACCCTTCTCCACATCCTCCTCATCCGCTAGCTACCCTCTTCGACTCCACTGCATCTACTGATCATGACAGCATCTCCAAACTTCGGTTTAGCTCACGAATCCGCCTACTCCACCGTCATCTTCCAACTCACCGGCGTACCTCTGGTGATCTCTATAGCACGCCACACTCCACTTCCTACACCTTCGCTGTGTCCACGCGAGAAAAACCCCTCAAGAAATTGAGGGGATTGCTACACTATTCGCACCACCAAACACCCTCACAACCTTCGACTTTTTCCGCCTTCACCACGCTCACATATGTATCTCCACAACATGCTACCATCGCCATCGCAGCACTCGCATGACACTCCTGAGCACTTCTAACATAGCCGCAAGGCCATTTTCATCTGTGTAGGTGTTCTTGGTCCGCCGTCATTGATGAGCTTCTTCGCGTGACCTTGGGTGCCCAGCTTCAGCGCGTTCTTCCTTGCATCCACCTCCAACTCACGCGGAAGCCTTCCAGGAACACACTCAGGTCGTTAATTGGAGGAGTCGCCCCCTCCTTCGACTACAATCAAGAACTTCAGAAGCTGTTGCAACGTGCAAAGGATAGCTGGGACTTTAGTCCCACATCGATGCCTAACCAGCTCTTTGTGCAGGATAAGAGGGATTTTTGCTTACGACCCCTCATCCAGTACATAAGGGGTCAAGTCCCTCTTCATGCCTTCTTCACTCCTCAGCTACCACTCGCACCTGATAGCCCTAGTCTCCTGCCCGGATTCACATACTCGACTACAGTTGGGTTTCTAAGAAAGAGAAGAAGAAAGAGAGAGAGACAGTGGGGGTTTTTTGCCCTTGCTCCTGCCCTCTCAATACTTAGCTACTGAGAGGCTTTCGTGCCTCTAATTGGTCTTGTTCCTCTCTCTCGAGGCTTGAAGGAAGGTAGAAGAGGCCTTTGCCTCTCTGTTGAAGCTGCTCCTCCTGAACACTTAAGTCGTCTGGGGCTTATTTCTATCGTCTGATACTTGGCATTTGATTTGATTTTGATTACTACTCATATATTTAAGTATTTGTGAGGTTTAAACTTAAGGGTTAATTTGGTGATTCAAATTACCATTTTACCCTAATCTTTTTGCACATTGGTATTTGGATCTATCTATTGATATATTATTTTGAATTGTTCCTCTGATCTTAATTGCTTATATTTTGCTTAGAATTGTGATACATGAGATTGAATTGCCATTATTGCTCCCAGTGAACGACCTCGTACTTGCGAGTTATAAATTTTATTTGTTTTTGAGAGATTTTGACTTGCTACGACGATTACATCTTTTAACTCGGACTCTGTCAAACATTTTGGCATCGCTTCCAGGGAGCAACGCGCAGTTTAGTTTCACTGATTATAATTTCTGATTTGAATATAACTTGCTTTATCTAATTTGTTGTGGTTGCGCAAGGTACACAAGAGAAGATCAACTGCACAACAACCACTCCAGGGGCAGGTAATCTCATCTCCATCTGCTTAAGCCCCTATTTCTGGAAAGAGCTAAAAAGGAAAAATCAATTAGGTCAACTTGCATTCCTTAGTTAGAATTAATCACTTCTGAGTTTCCTAACTTGATCTATTTAGAAACCCCTCCCCAAGATTCTTGCACCTACTAGGCATTTAAGATACTTAGGGCTACTCACCTTCTTGATTGATCCCTAGGTGCCAAATTTGGAAGAAATTGATTAGACCAGAAATAGCCAATTTAGGGTTTTCATCTTAGGGTTGAGAAACACGTGTGCCTGAAATAACAACTGATTTTCCCGCATTGTGTGCTACCTAAGCCCTTGCTTGAAGTTACCTAATCAAGAAGACCCTAAAATCAAGCTTTAATCATCCACTTGAATCTTAAAATTAGGACTTAATAATAAGGACAGATCAAGTGAAGTTGATCCACCTTGGGGGTCAACCTATCTTTAAATTAGGTCACCAAACACAAATCAACTCTAAAGTTCAAGTGGAATTCTAAGCACCTCAATTCAGATTTAAAATTTGGTAGACTTAAGAGGTAAACTCACTCATTCCGGTCTATTTGGATCCGCGGCGACAAGGAAGGTCGGGTGGGGGAAACCCTGTAACTCGTGGGGATGCTCTACCGTGTAGGGGTCTTTGCGGGACTCTCCCTTCCTGGCTGGCCAATTAATTCTCGGGTGAGTGACTTTCTAATAAAGAGGTATCATCCGACTCGAACCTCCTTAGTCATCCAAGCATATTTGGGTTCCTCGATTGGGCTTGTCAAACATTCTGTCCCTCACCTGCTCCATTAAGTGCATGTTCAGGAGGAGGTCCTTAAGACCACCCTTATGGCCTCCATTAGTTTTCCATTCTCGTCAAGATCAAGCCTCAACTCATTTGTTTGTGCAACTTCCCGATCAGATCGATATCTCCTCCGACTCTTCCGTTTCTAGGCCTGAATCTCTAATCACGGCCATGGAGCATCAAGAAGAACTCAACCTTCAGCATCAAGTCAATGACCTCAGAGATCTAGTCCATGCGCACATCAACCCACTGCAGTGTCCTCAAATGCAAGATCACTGCAATCTTGCTACAGTGGAAATAGAGCCTAGAGTACAAATCCCTATGGGAGGACTTGAGGTGGAGCTTAGGCCAAGTATGCTTCACACGATTTTGAAATTCCATGTCTTAAACTTCGAGGATCCCTTCTAACACACCAAGCATCTAAAGCATCTGACCCAGACCTTCGGGCCAATTATACAAAATCAGGATGGCTTACTCATGAAAATGTTCTCCTTCTCTCTCTTGGATAAAGCCGCTGATTGGTTTTAGACTTTGACTCATTCCATCACCACTTGGGGAGATCTTCAGACCGAATTCTTACAAAAATTCTTTCCCATTGGTTGGATGAACACTATGTGGCATCAGATCACGCACTTCTCGTAAGGAGCGGGAGAAACTCTTCATGAGGCATGGGACAGTTTTCTGGATCTCATGCGCAAGTGCCCCCATCATGGAGTTCCAAAATGGAAACAAGTCCAGTCTTTTTACCATGGGCTCTGTGACGATATCATGCTCTTTGTCATTGCAACCTGGAGTGTAGCATCATGAGTCAGCATGAAGACACTATTTGGGAGATTCTCGAGAACATGTGCGAGAACTCCCTAAATAATGAGTCATTGGGTGTGTATGACTGGATGACCACCCACGCATTGGCAAACAATCAAGGGGTACACGAGACCCGAGGCCTTTCCACATCCGTCGATCTGGAGTTGATAGCTAGTCGCTTGGATAAGGTCTCGACCTTTGAGAAGAAGGTGGACAAATTGACTTGACATGGGTAGAGAACCACCTTAGCACAGCAAAACCCATTTACGCAACCACCCTCTAGTAGGAAGGCTGTGCATAAAATCTATCACCACTCTTCTCAGGGGATGGGTGCCTATCCACCCTCTTCTGATTACAGTCTTGGAGGAAACTCCAGGCCAGCCTACTCTAGTTGGGGAAACTTTGAACCCTCCTGCTCTGATTTTTATGGAGTTCCTCAGACCTGCAAGGATCTCCGTGCCATCCAAAATAATCCATTCTCAAACACTTATAACCCTGGATAGCGCAATCACCCCAACTTTACGTGGTCGGGAAATAACCCAAACTCGAGACCTTAATTTCAACCCCGACCAAAAAACCCACGACCTTATCAACCTGCTCAACCAAGGCCCAATCAAAATTTCCAATCCAGGACACCTAGGGAGGATCAAATGTCTCTGATTCTCCAAACTCTAGTTGACATGCAAAAACAGCACAGAGAAGAGATCATAGAGGTTTGCAATCAACTGGCCAGCTGGAACATGATCACCAGCCTGGAGCACTTCCCTCCCAACCTCTACCAAATCCAAACAACATGTCTACTCAAAAACATGTAGTGAATCAAATCCAAGGTCAAACAAACTACACTCAACCAATCCCATCCACTCATACCTACGTGTTTGCCTCATCCACCTCAGCTAATCTGAATCATACCATGACCTATCCTACTACTCAGCAACAGGGGACAACTTTCTCCCCTCTACCCTCACATCATGACTGCGTCATGATCAATGTTATGGACACAAGAAAAGATCAGAAGACCAGGGTCCAAGGCTTGTCTTCCAAATCTTACCCTACCGTTGATTAACACACCAAGGATAAGGGCAAGATTAAGAGGTGGAAATAGAAACCCGCCCCCAAAGATTGCCAATCCATTCTCTATCCCAGATCTTATCCCATCTCCACACTAGAGGACTGTTGGAATATGATGTAACTGGACCATTGAAGAATGCACAAGTCACTATTCCATTACTTGATATCCTCACCCTCAATCCTATCTCAATTGACTTATCCAAAAAAGAGGTGGAAGAACCATCACAAGGGAAGGTAGTATTGTCTGAAAGTGTGAGTGCCATAATCCAAAATAGTCTACCCCCTAAGAAATCCGATCCAGGCACCCTGCTAATCCCTTGCAAGATCGGTGGTACAAATTTCAAGCAAGCTGTACTAGATCTTCGCACTTCAGTCAACCTAATCCCAACCACCTTATTTGAAAAACTATGGATTGGACAGCTCAAACCCACTGATGTTACTCTTTAATTAGCTGACCGAACCGTAATCATCCCGATTGGGTTGGTAGAGGATGTGGTAGTTAGAGTCAAGGACTTCAGCTACCTAGCTGATTTCCTAATTCTTGACATGGAGATGCCACAGCAAATACAAGATATGCCTTTGATTTTAGGGAGACCATTCTTGGCTACTGTAGGAGCCATAATCAATTGTGAACCAAGGCACATGATAATTGCCTTTGGAGATGAACGAATTGAGATTAATATTTTCGAGGCGGCTAGAGGAAAAGGAAAATGCTCGGTAGAACAACTAGGTTTTATTCAAGACCTAATGACCTTATCATTAGTAGAGAACCTAAAACCAGGACTGGTAACTTTTCACATAGTGGATGATCATGATTTGTCCGAGCATAATTCAAATGACATGAGAGTAGTCGAGGCCTTCACCATTGATCTTGATGACATACCAAGGATTTTTGGGGAAAATGATGACACATCTGGTTCAAATTCTTATTCCATGGATGTGGAGACTTTTTATTGTTTTGAGGATCTCTAGTAATCAGGCTTGGCAGATATTGAGAGTGACCTCCACCCAGAGTATGAATCATTTACAGAATTTGAGATAGATAATCCAAAAGGCACTCTCCAAACATTCACCTCTGATTGGGATGAAAATCATAGTGAAGATTCATTGGAAGACCCAATCGTTGAGTCATTTCTTTAGGAGATGATCTTACATTCAGTAGAAAAGAATCAAGATAACTCATTGGATATCGATCAGTTAGGCGACATAGCACGAGAGGAGCCACACATCTAGGATATGCTGATTTGATTCACCTCTACTGGATTCTGGACCCACGATGATGTTATTTCAGAACTCCATAATCAATACAACTTCCGAGTGATTCCTCTACAGAAACTCTGCAAGAGCCATTCAGAAACAAATCAACCTAACCCATATCATAGATCTTCTAGAATGACTCTTCATCATAATTTGATACTCATCTGTGGCCATGCGATTTTCATTCATCACAATCACATATTTTCCCCTATCACTCATCACAATGCATCAGTTGACATAACCTTTTGAGCTCATTGTGCCTAGCTGATGGCGTTAAACTTAGCGCTTAATGGGAGGCAACCTGTCATCTTTTGAAAAACTCGAAACCTTCCTAACATATTCTTTTGCTGAATTCATATTGCGCTTTACGATTCGTCCATTAGAACAGCCGACTCCACCTTTGGTACATGTATCAAAGCTTGAAATCATTCGCAACAATCATTTCGACCCGTTCACCTCCCACCTTTTCTAATGTACAATCTGAATTGAACTCTAACCCACCTAATTTACAATGGGGCATTGCAAATAGTAGGCATGGGGGTATTAAAGTGCAAAATGCTATGAAATCAATGCATGGAAGGGTTTCATCATCAAAAAAAAAGAGAAAAAGTTGGAGAAGAGAGAAAAGGAGAGGTCATTATGAGCTAAATGAAAAAAGAGAGGAAAGGAATAAAAAGAAGAAAAAAGGAGCAAATAAAAAGAAAAAAAAGAGAGTCCCTTGAAACTGAATATGGAACCTACCTAAACTTCTAGGTTGGATCGAATGATGAAGTAAGACCTAGAAGGCAAAAACTTAGGGAATTAGTGGTGGATACCGACCTTAAGCCCTTTGGATCTGTTCTATGGTTTAAACATTCACGTATCAGTTAAGATCTGGATTAATACTCAAGAGGTTGAGGAAAGTGTGAGGCTGATGTATTAGGTCAAAGGCTTAGGGATTATTCAACCTCATTGCTACCTACCATTTGGTTTATGGGACCTAGTAACCTGAGCACCCAAAATCACACACTTAGTCAGGTTCAGTGCACTTAATAAAGAAAAATCTACCAAAAAGTGTTCAGTTATGAAAAGTCATCTCAAAGATCTAGATTAGGAGCGACTCGACAACACAAGTTGATTGGACGAGTTCCCGATGTGGAGAAGTGGGAAATTCCCCTTGAAGATGAGTAATAACATATCGTCTCCTCAGTGCTTGTCTCTTAGGATATCTAAATACCCTACCAGGGGCATGTGAGCACCTTGTACTGGTTTAGGTGCCATGGGCGGAATTATCCAGAAATGTCGATTGCCAGGGCTTGAATTTAGTTACAGAACACCATGGGCGGCACTATCTTGAAGTACCAAAAGCCAGGGTTCTGGGGGTTCCCACAGGCGGTGCTATCCCGAAGCATCGATTGCCAAGGACCCTTCGAGGATTGATGGTGGGGACAAGGAATCCAATACCGACCATGTTTAGGGCCAATTTGAGGCTGGATTTAGGGAAAAGTAAAAAGAAAAGAGAGAAAACCCTCCAAATGAAAATCCTTCTATCTCTTTCTTACAAAAAAATGCACTGGCAAACTAATCCAAGACATGCTACATTCTATGCATGGGTGCTTTAATCGCTGGGTTCAACAAACCACTGGGTAGTTTTTGCAGGCCTTAGAAACCTTTGCAGCAGACTTAGGATTGAGGCTGGTCAAGTCTGGATCTTGGCTGGTACTTGAGTACCTCTAGGCCTATTATTAGTATTCTGATCTGATTTCTAAAGTTGCAGCTTAGTAAGGTACCCTGATAGTTACATTCGACCTAGAGAACTAGTTTGATCCATAGAATTTTTACTAAGGGACTAACAAATGCTAGTTATGGGGGTGTGATGGGAACACCATCATAGGCCGTAACTAGCCCATTTTAGTCCAGAATAAAAGATAAAAGCTCCTATGTATCCATCAGAGGGTTATATATGCATAATGTTCTATTTTGAGGAGATAAAAAACCAGGGTTATTTCTACAATTTTAACAGCATTTCATGAATGCAAAATAACCAAGGGGTTGGCTAAGGGTTAACTGAAAAAGTCCAATAAGTGGGTTCATACAAAAAGAAATGGGTTTTCGCGTATTTCGAGAATAAACAACAACCCAAGACCCTAATTTCAGGCTTACTCAATTAACAGAGGTTCTGTTCAGGCTAAAATTCACGTAAACCTTTTAAAATTCATAGAAAAATATTCTATAAGGTGGTATCCTTGATTTAACCATCTGGACTCAATTTGACCTAAAACAAAGTCTCAGACAGGAAGTTGCCCTAATTTTGGTTTTTACCTAAACTACCCAGTCAAACTTGGTCAAAAATAAAATTTGACTTTACCATCAGATTTCTTGAGTCCAAATTAGATTTGTACCAAAATTTAGGCTCAATCAAAGATCATTTTGACCTAGTTTACATTTTAGTCCATTCAGACTCTTTCTTTCTCACATCCACCCCTAACTTTCAAAAATCCTTACAAAGACCCCCCTAACTTCATTATCTTCTTTACATTTGGATCCCTGCTGCCATGGCAGGTGTGAACCCACACAGCCAAGCTCTCAATCAGAGATTCTCCTTGATTACTTGGCCAATCCCTTCCCAACTTGGAAGGGACAACCTTGAGGAGATCCATGATCGATTAAACCTAATCCCAAACTCCGAATCCGTCTAGATCGCTCATGCGAATCAAAGGATTTCAAGAATCCTTCTTCCTGAAAAGCCAAGCCTTTCAAGCTTGTTTCCAAGCTTGGAGCTTGCTTGAAGGCCTAAAAAAGAACCTCATGGACAACCTCACCTCCTTAGTGAGTTTTTGGGCCACAAATCTCTTCCTTTCTCCCTCTCTGGTCTACTCCAAACTCTACTTCGATGACCACCTTCCTCCGTTCACTTTGCCAACCGCCACGTACAATAGGCGGCCAGATCTTCTTCCCTACTTCAATCCGCATTACGCAATACCGACGCGGCACTATCTGGTCCCCTCTTAGTCGTTGTACCCCTCCTCAGAGCATTCACCTTCACTGATGCCAGCTCATCACAACCGATGCCTTCTCTACATCCTCCTCGTTTGCTTGCTACCCTCTTTGACTCCTCTGCATCTACTGATCATCACAGCATCTCCAGACTTCAGTTCCACTCACGAATCCACCTGCTCCACCGTCATCTTCCAACTCCCTGGCGTATGTCCGGCGATCTTGACAGCACACCACACCCACCAACTCACCTGCTACCACTTCCTACACCATTGTTGTGTCCACGCGAGCAAAATCCCTCAAGAAATTGAGGGGATTGCTACGCCAATCTTTCCACCAAACACCCTCACAACCTTTGACTTTTTCCACCTTTACTATGCTCACATACGCATCTCCACAGCATGCCACAGCCACCACCTCCATCGCCGCACTCGCGCGACACTCCTGAGTGCTTCTGACATGGCCGTAAGGCCATTTTCATCTTTGCAGGTGTTCATGGTTTGCCGCCATTGACAAGCTTCTTCGCGCGACCTTGGGTGCCCAGCTTCAGTGCATTCTTCCTCGCATCCACCTCTAGGTCATGCAGAAGCCTTCCAAGAACACACTCAAGTCCTCAATTGGAGGAGTCACCCTCTCCTTCGACTGCAATCAAGAACTTCAAAAGCTGCTGCAACGTGAGAAGGATAGCAAGGACTTTAGTCTCACATCGGTGCATGACAAGCTCTTGGAGAAACGTAAAAGGGATTTCTGCTTACGACCCCTCTCCCAGTACACGAGGGGTCGGGTCCCTCTTCACGCCTTCTTCATTCCTCAGCTACCACTTACACCAAAAGCCTTGGCCTCCTGCTCGGACCCATATACCCAACTACGGTTGGGTTTCTGAGAAAGAGAAGAAAGAGAGAGTGTGTGGGGGGGGTTTTTGCCCTTGCTCCTACTCTCTCTATACTTAGCTGCTGAGAGGCTTCTGTGCCACTGATTGGTTCTGTGCCTCTCTCTCGAGGCTTGAAGAAAGGAAGAAGAGGCCTTTACCTCTTTATTGAAGCTGCTCCTGAACACTTAAGTTGTATGGGCCTTATTTCTGTCATCTGATACTTGGCATTTGATTTGATTCTGATTACTATTCATATATTTGAGTATTTGTGAGGTTTAAACTTAGGGGGTAATTTGGTGATTCAAATCACCAGTTTACCCGAATATTTTTGCACATTGGTATTTGGATCTATTGATATATTATTCTGAATTATTCTTTTGATGTTAATTGCTTTAATTTTGCTTAGAATTGTGATCTATGAGATTGAATTGCCATTATTGCTCCCAGTGAACAACCACGTACTTGCGAGTTATAAATTTTATTTGTTTTCGAGCAATTTTAACTTGCTACGACGATTACATCCTTTAAAGACATTGATCTCGGACTCTGACAAACAAAGCCCCTCTCTTCTAAGCCTGCTGCTGTGGTGAAAACAATAGCTGCTACTGCTATCATGCTGCTGTCTAATTAAGCAGCACATTGCTGCTTCTTTTTTGTAGTCATCTACAATAGCAGTTGCTGAAATCAAGCAGCTCATCAGCTGCTGCTTCTTCCAACAATTACTAACTGCTAATGCCATTGAAATAAGCCTAGATCAGACCTGAAAAGATCTGATCTGAGGCACATGAATACAAATTCAAACCTTCAAATTCACAACAAATTCATAAACCACTTGAAAATCAGAGATCAAATGCCATTCCAGACTTACAAATCAAAAGAAAATAGAATAATTGATGTCACTGATAAAATCCAAATCAAATGGGATTTAATCATTAAGAATTTAATTCTCGACCTGTGCAAATCTCTTAAACAAGATATGAAAGTCTTTTAAAACCTTTTTGTCATCAAATATCCATAAATCATCAGCTTGAATCTCATTTTGAGTTTAGAACAATATGCCTTGTTTTGGGCTTTTGATCTTGAATCACTAAGGTGATAAAATTGCCTATACTTCCTGCACACCATTGATTGGTGTTCAGTAAGGTTAAGTAATTCTCAAAAAGCAATTGAATCATTGCTAGAGCCTCAATTCAATACAACTGATTCTCCTTGGCTTTAGCTATCATTGAAGAAGAAAACTCAAATCTTGAATGAAAAATTTAGGCATAAACACTATTCTCAATGCAAATCCAATAAAAAACAATTCATGCCCAACACCATTAATCCAATAAAACAAATATCGGCTCAATTCGATCATTTAAATCTGATTAATACATGATTCCATGAGAAAACCCTCATTCAACTCCAAATCTCAAACCAGATCCAAACGACCAAATAAGCATAAATCAAAGCATAGTGAGGGTGATTGTGATCTAATGAGATGGATGAGATCACCCTCAAATGATTTCCAACGTGATTTGGTTCTAAAAGCTAGAAAGCTTCATATCCAAATTGGCTCAAATGAATGAAGTGATTGGGCGACTAAAAGGATGGGTAAATCGGTAAATGTGGATCGTGAAGTGAAGAGGGAGATTTATGAATCAGAACGGAGGTGGAAAAACACCTCTCTGATCTAAATTGATTAGAGAGGGCGAGATCAAATCTACACTGAACTACTCCTAACTAATCTAATTTAGATTAGATCAACTAGTGATTGCTACTCTAACTAATCTAAACTAAACTAAGAATTAGAAATTCTATCTATCAAAGCAATAAAACTTAATATGTGAAAGCAGGAAATCTATCTAAGGGAAGAAGGTGACTCTTTGGGATCTATAGCTGGCAGCTGAAGAGGGCAAAATGGGAGGAACCTCCAGTGGAAGAAGGAGACTCTCAAGGGCCAGGAGCCGGTGGCAAAGGGCAACAAACGGAGGGAGAGCAATGGCCTCTATCATCGACTACCAAGGAAGGAAGGAAGTGTGTTGGAGGGGTACACGATGATCGAGCTCAAGGGGAGTGAGCTGATAGAGGTCACGCAAGCTCAGGGACAGTGATTATATAGGTAAGGAAGAGGCCTGGTGACCGTAGTGGTGGGATTAGGCAGGGTTAGGTTGAACAGTGTGATGAGAAGAGGAGATGCGTAGGATCTTCTAGGACAAAAACCAGTCCGTGGATAGGATCTGAAGGAGGTGACGACGCACCACACAAAGGTTCACCATGGATGGATGATGATTGACCGTTGGATTGGATGGAAGGGAATGGACAGTAGTTGTAGCACGTGTTCTTCACGAGCTACAGTGCCTCACGAAGTAGCAAGTCATTTGGTGAAATTGCATGTGGAAGTGCCTCCTTAAGGCCGAAATGGTAGAAGTGTGCAAAAGCCCATTAATGGAAAGATACATAGCAGAGCGATCCTTGAAGTCTTACAAATAGGTCCCTACAACTTTTCAAATAGGTCCTTGAGGGTTTTATGCACGAATAAAAAATGTTATGCATGAGGGCCTAAATGTAATCTAATAAATATGGGGTCCTATTGATGTCCTAACGCCATGAAATCTTTATTGAACTTAATTGAACCTTTAAGAAGATAATTCAACCCTTGATTTATACTTTTGAACTCAATCATGTGTTCAATTTCTAATTGGATCATCAAATTACACCTGTGAATAGAATATCTCATTAATTGACCTAATTGTGCATTTTTAACACTAATTTGTTGTTTTAGGTCATTTTCATTAATTTCCATACCTAACCCTTTTATTATGTTAATTGGTAGTATTTAACCTAGTTTCTAGCTTAACTTGGGGATTTTAGTTACGATGAGCCACACCACATCAACAGGTCCTTATGTTTTGGCTCCTCTTGCAAGAAGGCCCCTCCACCAGCTCCTCTTCTTCCTCGCCATGTAAACGCAGCAGCAGTAGCATCTTCAAAGGACCCAAATACTGTAACATTTGATTGACTATTTGATTGAGAGAATCCCAATCAAAGTTCACCAAACTTGGCGAATTTGTTCTTGAGATCTTGCCCAAACTTTTGAGATCTTTCTCATGATCTATCATGGCCGAAATCGCCACCAGCAAGATCGATTTTTATGGGAGTTAAGTTGCCAAAATTTGCAAGTTAAAACTTGCAAATTGAGGCAAACTGAAGAAGAAATTGCCTCTATATAAATGCTGGGACTTTTCCAAGCATAAATTCATGCTCAATTGGTCAGTATCCCCCTCCTTCTTCCTCCACGTTGGTCGAACTACAATGCACCATCGAAGTCTTCCTCCCTAAGTCTTCACCCTCTGCCACGTATGATAGGTAGAGGGGTTCTCTTCCCCAAGCTTCCACAATGCTTCCCACAAAGCTTCGACCTTCAATTCCTCCCCGTCTACTCTGGCCACCTCCGTCTTCCTCCTCCTCTCCGGTGAACGTCGATGACCCTCTCCCATTCTCCTTTCCCCAAATTAAGTAAGGGTTTTTCCTCCTCTCCCCTCAAATTAGGATTAGGGAGCTCTATATATTTGTTCATCATCTCCATCTTCTCCTACATTGACGTCCCTCACTGCCACCACGCTCACCTTCTCAACCTCACCCACCTTCTCTGACCAAATTAACTTGGGCAAAACGATCCCTTCACCTTCATAAACATTTTTTCCAAGTTAATTTGAAGTTTCATCACCTTCATCGCCACCTCCGACACCAGTCGACGGAGCTTCATTTAGCTCCACCATTCGGCCGCCACATATGCTCTCCCACCAAATCACCACCACCACACGCTTTGCCGCTTTCTAGAGAAGCTTTTGAGGCATTTAATTTGGGCCTTAGGGTTGTATTCATCTCACAAGTACTCCACCGTCACCGATCGTCTTCTCCGATGATGTTCACCACCATCCAGTGATCCCTCGCCTTACTACTATGTTCCTCAAGCACGGAACCACTCCAGGAGCCTTCATGGGTCCTCAATTCAAAGAATCAAAGCCATCTCCTACTCCAATTAACACTAGCTGCTCCATGTGTTGAAGATGAAGAAAGAAGTGGGAGTTTAGGCCCACCTCGAAAATGCATAATTTGGAATTCTCTTCAAAATGTTTCTCGCCTAATAGCCATTCTCTCAGTACAAGGGGTCGGGTCTCCATACGTATTGTGCACACCCTCGCTCACCCTCACGCCAAGTGGGTCTAGGTTGATTTTTGGGGGATCGGTTCAGTTCAATTGATTTGGTTCAGGCCAAGTTTTGACTCAGACTTGGGCTCAAAGCAGAAAAGAGCTGGCTTTTGCAGGGTGAACCTTAGGATTGGACTTGCGGCTAGACTTGGGTCTGATTTTGCACTTTAAGACATTTGGCGATTAGTGCAGATGTCTGATTGAGTCCTTGTTTTCACCTTAGGCTGAAATTCAACTAAGGTTGAAAAGGGTTCATATTTATAGTTGCAAAATAATTTTTTTCCCTTTAACACTTGACATTATTTTTTAGCTTGATATTATCTGATTACTGTATTTTGCATCAAATTCTTGAGCTTCACTTTTATTACTTCATTAGTGGTTTAATTGCGATCATTTTGCACCCTAAGATGACCTTGAAACTCATATTTCGAGCATTAAAAATTTAAGCATTGTTCATTTTCATTGCTATACTACGACGTATTTCTTAAAACCCGATGAAGGAGCATTAGCATTTTAGTGTTGTTGCTGGGGAGCAACACACAGTTTGACCACTAGTCAAATTCATTCTTGATTTGAATTCTAACTTACTCTATCTATTTTGTTGTGTTGTTTCGAGGTGAATCATCATTGAAGATCGTCAAGCTCGAATCAACCACACCAGGGGTAGGTAATCAACTAATTCACTTCCATAATCCCCACTTCTCTCTTGGAAACATAAAAAAGGAAATAATAGAATTAGGATTTAATTCTGCCTTACATTTCTAGTAATTACAATTTAAGGCAAGAGTTTGTTTCATGATTTATCTTGTTTGCAATTGGATTTGATTAATTCTGATTTGAAGAGAGACATCCAATCCTGTTACTTGCACCTATTAGGGACATTAAGCACCTTGGGCTATTCACCTTCTTGTTTTAGCCCAAGGTGCCATCTTTGGAATCATTTGGACTTGGGAATAGAGACAAATTAGGGTTTCTACATTAATGCTTCAGGACTAGCACACATTTGCTTGCCAAAAAGGAAATAAATATTCTTGCGTTGTGTGCCACCTAAGCCCCTGTTTAAATTGATTAATCATAAAACCCTAAAAGTGGCTTCCCAGTGGGACTTAGTAATGCCCTAAGGCACCAAATCACGCATTTCACACAAAATGCGAGGGAACCACTTCATGAGGCATGGGATCATTTTCTAGATCTCATGTGGAAATGCCCTCATCACAGAGTTCCTAAATGGGAACAAGTCCTGTCTTTTTACTAGGGACTCCGTGAAGATATACGATTATTTGTTGATGCAGCCTGTGGAGGCAACTTCATGGGTAAACATGAAGACACGATTTAGGAGATTCTCGAGAACATGTGCGAGAACTCCGTAGACAATGAGTCAATGGGTATATTCAATCGGACGACTACCCTTGCTTCGACAAACATGAGAGGGACACATGAAACATGAGACTTGTCCGCATTCGTTGATTTGGAGTTGGTGGCCAGTCGATTGGATAAGGTCTCGATTATCAAGAAGAATTTGGATGATTTGTCTCACCAACTATAGATGACCACTTCTTCTCAATAGAGCACGAATGCACGTCCCCCCGCAAGGGGGAACCCATGCATAACATTCACCACCACTCATATCAGGGGATGGATGCATATCCACCCCCATCTGATCCTAGTTTCGGTGGAAACTCCTAGCCATCCTACTCTAATTGGGGGATCTCTGAATCTCCATATCCTGATTTCTCTGGAACTACTCAACCTTGTCAGGAGCTCCACATCATTCAGAATGATCCTTATTCTAACTTTTATAACCCTGGATGGAAAAATCATCCCAATTTCTCCTGGTCGGGGAATAGTCAGAACTCTAGACCTCAATTCCAACTTCGACCATAGAATCTTCACTCATATCAACCCGCTCATCCTAGGCCCAACCCAAACTTCCAAGTCGGGCCTAGCAAGGAAGACCATATGAGCCTAATTCTACAGACCTTGGCTGATATGCAGAAGACCAATGCCACCTTGCAAAGATAGCACAATGCAGAGATTACAAAGATTCATAATCAACTCGTACAAATGGCTGGGACTCGCTAGCCTGGTGCACTTCCTTCCCAACCTTTGCCTAACCCGAACAACATGCCGAACTAGAGGAATGTTGTGAACCAAACCCAGGGCCAAGTTTACTACACTCATCCTAGCCCATCTGCTCATACCTGTGTCTCAGGAGCTTCCACCTCCTCAGTTGATTTAAATCAAGCATCATTGGTCAACCCTACTTCCCCCCAACAGGGTTCAATCCTTTCTCCTCCTCCTATGCATTATGACTATGCTATGATCAATAATGTTATCATGAGAAAAGATAGTGAGACTAGGCCTCGTTGCCCTTTCCCTAAATCTCACGCAACCCATGGTCAACACAAGGAGGAGGACAAAACCAAGAGGTGGAAGTAGAAGTCTGTCCCTCAAGCCAGTCAATCTATTCCTCTATCCTAAATCCTACCTCACCTCCACACTAAAGGATTATCTGAATCAAACTTAACGAGATCATTGAGAAATGCACAAGTCACTATCCTGATACTTGATATCCTCACTCTCACCTCCACCTCACTTGACTTATCCAAAAACGAGGTGGAGGGATCTTCTTAAAGGAAGGTAACACTGCCTGAAAATGTGAGTGCTATAATCCAAAATAATCTACCTCCTAAGAAATCAGACCCAAGAACCCCGTTGATCCTCTATAAGATCGATGATACAAATTTTAAATGGGTTGTACTGGACCCTGGCACATCTATCAACCTAATTCCTATCGCCCTATTTGAGAAATTGCAGCTAGGTCAACTAAAACCCACTAACATTACTTTGCAACTAGCTGACAGAACCATAATCACCCCGATTGGGCTGGTAGAGGATGTGGTTGTAAGAGTCAAGGATTTCAGCTACCTAGCTGATTTTCTTGTTCTCGACATGGAAATGCCACAGAAATTATAAGATATGCATATGATTTTGGGGAGATCATTTTAGGCTACTACAGGAGCCATAATTAATTGTGAATCAAGGCATATGAAAATTGCCTCTGGGAATAAAAGGACCGAGATCAATATTTTTGAGGAATTTTCTAAAGGATAGAATAAATGCTCGGTGGAACAAATAGGTTTGATCAAGGAGCACATCACTGTCTCACTAATAGAAAACCTAGAACCTGAATTGGAAGCTTTCCAGATTGCAGAAGATCTTGACTCAGTCAAGCATGATTTTAGTAAATTGAGAGTATTGGAGGCTTTTACGTTTGATCTTGATGATGTACACTTGGAATTTGTGGAATAGAATGATAATATTCGATGAGATTAGAATTTGTATTCCATAGATCTAGAGACGTTTTGTAGTGAGGATTGTTGATGAGAACCTCATCATGAGCCATAACTAGCTCATTTTGACCTAATACAAAGGATAAAAGCTCCTACATATCTCAAGGAAAGGCTTAACTCAGAGAATTCTGAGTTTGAGAAGAAAATAAGTCATAAGGGGTAAAAGTGCAATTTTACCAGTATAATCTGCATATAGGGTAACTCAGGGCCCAAACATAGGTCAAAGCAGCTTAATAAGAATAAAAGTGGGATGAGATGATCTAGCAAGGGCTACAGCACTTCCAAGAAACCAAATGATAATCTGTAACCCTAAAACAACCCACTTCAATTCACAAGGTTCGAGGCAAAGTAAAAATAGAATAAACCCTCTAAAATTCATAGAAAAATAATCTCTAGGGTTTAGAACCTTCAATTTGGCCTTTAGAACCCATTTTGACCTACATTGAGAACCATGCCCAATTAATAACTTAATTTGGGTTTTTGCGCAAATTGATCGGTCAAACAAGGTTTAATATGAAAATGAAATTCACCATCAGATTCCTTAGGTCCTAATTAGTCATGTATAAAAACTTGAGCCTAAGAAGAAACCTCCTTGACCGACTTTACACTTTGGTCCTCATATATTTACTCTTTGGCCCTCAACTTCTGAACCCTTGCATTTTGGCCCCTAACTCTCCTTCATTCTTTGCAATCAGGTCCCTCCTGCAAAACCTGCCAGCACCATGCTCCGGCGACCTTGCGCGGAGCATGGCGCCGCGCAGGGTGAGGTGGGGGACCTGGCAAGTAAACCGGGGGTGCCCTGCATCGTCAGCCGTCGCAGGGACACCCCCTTGGTCGTTGCAGCCCACCATACCGGCCGTGCGAACGCACGGACGGTATGGGTTCTTGTTTCCGACCATTCTCCGGCGAGGGAGACACGTCGTCTCCCTCCGCCTTCCTCCCTGTTTGATCCCTATAAATACCCCCAGTTGCTCCACCGACCAGGGCAGCTCGGATCTGACGGAGAAAACCCTCAACTTTCCTCTCTTCTCACTCCGGCAGACGCCCACCAGCTCCGGCGGTTCTTCCTCCTCCTCCTCTTCGCTCTGCCGCAATACCAGCAGCAGAGACTTCTTCCCCTGCTCTTCCCGCGTCGTGCAATACCGGCGCGCGCTGTCTCTGCCCCGTCGTCACCGCCGTCCTCCCCCCACTGGGCATCGTCTTCTCCGGCGACAGTCGATACGACTGTCGCCCTGTTCCTCCCCCTTCGTCCCTGCAAGTAAGCTAGAGCTACTCCCCTTCTCCTCCTCTTTCTTTCCCCGCTTTCAATTTATTCAATTAAGCCCTCTACCGACCCTGACCACCTTCACCCCCTTCGCCTCTGACCACCCTCCGGCGAGCCGCTCCCATCACCTCAGCAACCCACACGGCTCGCCGACCCTCACCGAACCTCCGCCTCATCACACTGAGCATCCCCCACCCCTCCACTGCCACTCCACACCTCCGTAACACTCCCCCGAACAAACCCATTCCTCCGGTTGCAGTCCGACCCAGGGCTGCCGCCAGACACCACCTTGCGGCCTGCCGCGCAGCTCCTCACCTTCGCCGTGCCACGGCGAAGGTTCCCCAGTGGTTTGATCAGGCCGAGAGGCCATATTCGTGTCCGACAGGTTTTGAGGTTCGACCGCCATTGACGCACATTGAAGCAGCTTCTCCCGCGCTCCAGGCTTGAGGACTCCAGGTCTCCAGCTGCTGCGGAGTACGGGGAGTCTTGCGAAGGCAGCCAGCCAGCAACCTATGCAAATCGAAGCCGCAGCTGCAGAAGCCAGGCCGCGGTCTCCCAGCAGGCGCACGCGAGGAACGGTCTGCGTTTAGGCCCACATCGGTAAGCCTCACACACGTTCCACTGTTTAAATTGATCTCGTGCACTAGCCTTATTGCCTCAGTACATGGGGTGAGGTCCCCTTACACCCGCCCGGTTACCCGGTCTCGTCCGCGCTCACGCCCCGCGGACCTGACCCGACCCGACTTAGACTGACCTGCACTCCTCGCCCACCACTCACGCCGGTGGGCCTGGACCCGGGCGTGACCCAAACCCGATTACCCGGCAGCTCTGGGAGAGCTTTCCCAAGAGTGGTTTCAGAGAGAAAGAGAGACGCGGGGGGGGGGAGGGTAGAGTAGGTTTTGCCTCTGACGAAAAACTCTGAAGTGTGCAGGCACAGGCGAAGAAGAAGACCCGCGGAAGAAGAAGGAGCTGCACTGTAGCAAATGCATAGTTAAGTCGTCTAAGCACCGGGTCAGACGACGGAAGGTCAGCAGCCAGAGCAGGAAAGAAGGCAGGCTGAAGAAGAAAGAAGAGCAACGGCCAAAGCAGAAGAAGAAGAAAGGAAGACTTAGTAGCTGAAGGCAGAAGCTCTGCAGCCATAAAGAAGAAAAGGGAAAAGAGAAAGAGTCACCACAATTGCAGAAAAAGAAGAAGAGAGGTCAAGGCAGAAACCAAGGAAGAAGAAGAAAGAGATCTGAAGAGGAGCATCACCTCTGCAGAACGAAGAAGAAGAAGAAGGAGCTCTGAAGAAAGAAGAACATCACCAAAGCAGGAACAGCAGGAAGAAGAAGAAGAGCATCACCATTGCAGAAGAAGAACATCACCTCTGCAGAACAGAGAGAAAGAAGGAGATCCAAAGAAAGAGAGAAAGAAAAGCATCCCCTCTGCAGAACAAAGAGAAAACAACAAATTCTTTCCCTCTCTGTTTCTTTTTGTAAAAGAAACATGTATATCTCTAGAATACAACTTGCTCCCTGAGTTCGACCTCGGGAACTCTTTTATTTTCCGAGTAAAAAAATTATTTATTTGAAATGTTGGTAGTAACCGGCTATACTACAATGTTATAACAAACTAAAACCCGGCTGTCCCATTTCAATTGTTTTGAAGATCTACAGGAATCTAACATAATCAGTTCTCAGAGTGACTACATTGCAGAGCTTGAATCTTTTATTGAATCGGAAGTCTATGATCCAATAGTCACTCTCCAGACATTCACTTTTGCTTGGGTTGAACATTATAGAAAAGAGCCATTGGATAAGCCAATTCTCGAGTCATTTATTGAGGAGTTGATATTGTACCCAATGCAAAAAGATCAAGATGACGCGTTGGATAACAATTTATTAGGCCACATTGCACAACTAGAATCACGGGAGGAACCAAATCTTTGGGCTAAGTTGACTGAGTACACTATTGTAGAGTCCTAGGCCTACTTGAATATGACTTTGAAGCCTCTTGATTACTTCATCGTATCTTTGATTCCTCAAAAATAACTCAATCAAAGTTACCTAGAAATGAATCAAATAGATCTATATCACAGACCTTCTGGACTGACTCTTCATCACGATCTGGTACTCATTTATGGAAATCTGATTTTCATTCATCACAATCACATCTTTTCTCCTATCATTCATCGCACTATGCCAAATGACATATTCCCTTGAACTGCATTGCGCCCAGCCAATGGTGTTAAACTTAGCGTTTAACGGGAGGCAACCCATCATTTGAAAACTTGAGACCCTTCTTACCCATCTTTGAGCTGAATTCCTATTGCACTTTAGGGTTCGTACCTTAGAATAGACAACTCCACCTTCGATATTCGTATTGGAGCTTGAAATCATTCGCAATAGTCATCCCGACTCGTTCACCCACCCTTCTGAACCTATTCTAAATTATGAACTAAGCTGAACTCGAACCCACCTAGTTTGTAATGAGGGCATTGCAAATCTTAGGCATGGGGGGCTATTAGTGCAAAATGACGTGAAATTCGATTCTTTTAAGGGGGTATAGTACAAAAAAAAGATGAAAGGGGAGGAAACATTTTGAGCTGAATTGAAAAATCTTTATAGAGGAAAAAGAGGGAAAACAAAGAAAAAGGAGTAAAAAGAAAATCATGTTAATCCTAGCAGTTGATTATGGAACAATACCTAGGTTATGGACTAAATCACATAATGAACTAAGTCCTAAAGTGTTAGAGAAAAGGAGATAAGTGAGGGATACCGACTTTAGGCATCTTGGGCCTATTCTGGAATTAAACACTCACGCATTTGTTAAGATCTAGACTATTCCTCAAGAGGTTGAGGGAGTTGGAGGCTGATGCATTAAGTTCAAGGCTTAGGGATTATTTAGCCTCGTTGTTTGCCCTTTGATTTGTGGGACTTGGTAACATAGGCACCCAAAATTCATACATTTGTCTAGTTCAGTGAGCTTAATGGAAATAATACCATAAAGTGTTCTATTATGATAAAAATGTTTTCTCGAAAATTTGACTTAGGAGCTGCTTGAAAACACAGGTTGATTGGATGGGTTCCTACCACAAAGAAGATGAGTAAACACTCCCCTTAAGGATGAGTTATAACATATCATCTCTTCGACACTTGTCTCCTAATGTATCTAAATATCCTACCGGGTACGTAAGCACCTTGTGCTGGTTCAAGTGCCATGGGCGACATTATCCCAAAATGTAGATTGCTAGGGCATAGATTTAGCTACAAAATTCCATGGGTAGTACTATCATGAAGTGTCAAAAGCCAAGGCTCTGGGGGTTACCATGGGCAGTGCTATCACAAAGCATCGATTGCCAAGGACCCTTTGAGGATTGATGATGGGAACAAGGAATATGATACAGACCGTGTCTAGAGCCAATCCAACGTTGGATTTAGAGGAATCTAAAAACAAAGAGGGAAAACTCTCAAAAATATATATATATCTCTGTTTTAGTAAAAATACACTGGCAAATTGAACCTAAACCTTGCTGCACAAACGCCACGGGTGCTTTAACTACTGGGGTCAACAAACCCCTAGGAATATTCTGGGGCCTTAGAAACCTTCATTCTGAACCCAAGGTTGAAGCTGGTCAGGTCTGTATCTTCGCTGGTACTTGGGTACCTCTAGGCCTAGAGTTTGTATTTTAATCTGATTTCTATAGAAGTGGAACAAGCAAGCATCCTGATGATTAAAGTTTGACCTGGAGATTTGGTTTGATCCGTAGGATTTTTCTAAGAACTAGCAAAATTTAGGCATGGGGTTATGATGATAGCACCATCATTGGTGTTAATAAGCCTAATTTAGCCTAACTAAAGTAATAAATGCTCCTTGGTATTCATCAAAAGATCACAACTCTATTCTGAACTGAAAAAAATAAGGTTCTAGTGGAAATAAATGTAATCTAAACCTCCTAAAAATCATTTGAAAATATTCTAAGAGGTTTATAACCTTCACTTTGACAAAAGGAGCCTTTTTGACAAAAAATAGAAACTTAGGCAGGAATTTATTTTATTTTGGGCTTCTGTGTAAATTTCCCAGTTAAACTTGGTTAAAACTAAAATATGAGGTCACCATTAGATTTCTTGGGTCAAAATTAGGTTAACCCCAAAATTTGAACCCAATCAGAGTTCATCTTGACCTAGTTTGCATTTTAGCCCATAAGTTTCTGTTTGTCACAAAACTATCCCTAACTTTCGATTCTTCTTGCATAAAGGTTCCTATCTTTTGTATCCTCTTGCAATAAGGCCCCTCCACCGCCTCCTCCTTCTTCCTTACCTTGTAAATGCAGTAGTAGCAGCATCTTCAAAGGACCCATATACGACAACATTTGATTGGCTATTTGATTGAGAGAATCCCAATCAAAATTCACCAAACTTGGAAAATTTGATCTTGAGATCTTACCCGAACTTTTGAGATCCTTCTCAAGATCTGTCATGGCTACAATCACTACTAGTGAGCTCAATTTTGTGGGAGTTAGGTTGCCAATATTTGCAAGTTAAAACTTGCAAATTGAGGCAAATTGAAGAGGGATTACCTCAATATAAAGGCTTGGGCTTTTCCAAGCACAAATTCATGATCAATTAGCCAGTGTCCCCCTCCTTCTTCCTCCATGTTGGATGAACTTTGACACACCATTGGAGCCTTCCTCCCCATGTTTTCACCCTCTGCCATGTACGATAGGCAGAGGGGTTCTCTTCCTCGGGCTTCCACGAAGCTTCGACCTTCAATTCCCCCTCTCCGCTCTGGCCACCTCTGTCTTCTTCCTCCTCTCCAACGAACATTAGAAACCCTCTCCCATTCTCTTTTTCCTAAATTAAGTTAGGGTTTTTCTTCCACTCCCCTCCAATTAGGATTAGGGTGCTTTATAGCTCCGTTCACCATCTCCTTCATCTTCTCCATTGTCGACATTCATCACCACCACTAGACTCACTATCTCAACCTCACCCACCTTCTCTGACCAAATTAACTGGGCAAAATGATCCCTTCTCCTCCACAAATGTTTTGCCCAAGTTAATTTGAAGCTCCATCACCTCCATCGCCACCTTCGACACCAAGTGATGGAGCTTCATTAAGCTCCACTGTCCGGTTGCCAAACATGCTCTCCCACCAACTCACCACCACTACATGCTTTGCTGCACTCTAGCGAAGCTTTTGAGGCATTTAATTTGGTCCCTAGGGCCATATTCATCTCGCAGGTACTCCACCTTCATTGATTGTCTTCTCTGACAACGTTCACTGTCGTCCGACGATCGCTTGCCTTGCTGCTACATTCCTCGAGCATGGAATCACTTCAAGAGCCTTTGTGGGTTCTCAATTCGAAGAATCGAAGCCATCTCCTGCTCCAATTGACACCAACTGTTCCATGCATTGAAGAGCAATAAGAAAGTGGGAGTTTAGACCCACATCGGAAATGGATACTTTGGAAATCTCTTCATAACTTTTAATGCCCAATAGCCATTCGCTTAGTATAGGGGGTTGGGTCCCCATACACACTATGCATACCTTCGTTCGCCCTCACGCCAGGCGGGTCTAAGTCAATTTTAGGGGTTCAGTTTTGTTTAATTGACCTGGTTCAGGCCAAGTTTGACTCATACTTGGGCTTAGAGAGCAGAAGAGCTGATTTTTGCTGGGTGAATCTTAGGTCTGGACTTGCATTTAGACTTGGGTCTGATTTCACACTTTAAAATGTCTGGTGATTAGTGTAGACATTTGATTGAGGCCTTGTGTTCACCTTGGGCTAAAATTCAACTGTTGAAAAGGGTTCATATCTATAGTTGCAAAATAACTTTTTGCCCTTTAACACTTGACATTATTTTTGAGCTTGATATTATTTGATTACTCTATTTTGCATCAAGTTCTTGAGCTTCATTTTTATTACTTCATTACTGGTTTAATTATGATCATTTTGATCCCTGAGATGACTTTGGAACTCATATTTCAAGCATTAAAAATTTAAGTGTTGATTCATTTTTGTTACTATACTATGACATACTTCTTAAAATCCAATGAAAGCACGTTAGTACCATGCACCATCAGCTTGCCACTTTCATTGATTATATCTTTGGCAAGCCTACTCCTACCCTCCGAGACCCATATCTTGGGCCTTGGAAACTCTACTCTTGTAGCCTCAATGTATATAACTAATATATGAGGAACATGCCTAATTGAAGGCATTGAATTCAATACTTGTTTACATTCTATTCGGAGATGACTGAAATCATCACAGAATTTAGGTGTTATCCCTTTTATTTCATCTCTGTTTCATGCCTTTTTAATATAATGAAAACATTACATTAGCTAAGCATAAGGGGGTGGATATATTTATCTCAAAATTATTTTGTCAATTCTGTATTCTATATAGTTTATTTCCTTTTATTTTCCTTTTTAAAAAATTCAAAAATACAAAAAATTGAAAAGTTGAAAAGTAGAACTTAGGCATTAGGAGTTTTTCGACTTTAGGGAATGATATGGTAGGACCTAAACACCTAGACTCTTCTGGTCTTCCGGCTTAAATCAGCATGGGTGTTCACTAAAATGTGGATTTATTGCTCGTGTCCTCGCCACTCTAAGTTTATTTTAATTTAGTTAATAAATTGAGGTGATGATGTAAACACATTTATTGAGGGTAAAATGCCTATTCATGCATGTTCCTAGATGTAGATTTGCATTTCATGTTATAAATATTGCATAGCATGCATCATTATGCATTTAGAGTAGTTGTATATAATTTAGGTTAATTGCATCCTTTTTGTGGTCAGGAGAGAAGGGTATTTATTTCAGAGCCTTAGATTGACGATTCGACCGTACGGATCTGATCAAGACGACGATCGGAGTCTAATGCCTCTGAAAATGCCTCGATCGGAGTCCCGTAGCATCATATGCAGTCCAAGGAAGATCAATGGCCAAGGGACTAGGAGATATAATTTAGAGCTTCAAATGACAAATCCAACCATGCGAATGGATTTGGATCGACGATCGCAGCCTAACGGCGCAAAAATCGACTCAATCTGACCTTTGTTGTAGCCCCTACAACAAGAAGATGGATGGCCCAGACTACTCCACGTGGTGCAACCCAGGTTGCCCAACGCACGCACGAGCCACCGCACGCGTGCGCTCGTGCAAGCGCATGCGCACAGCGCAATGCCAGCGCGTGGGTGTGCGTGCGCGGCAAAGGTGGGGGAGCGCAGCACCAGCTATGCATGGGCTGGACCTATAGCAACGCATGAGCTGGACTTACAGTGATGCTTACAGGTGTCGCTAATTCATCGCATGCCAGCAAAGCCAACTGTGGGCTCCAACAAGCATGAGCTGCCTACAGTGACATTTCGAGCGATAGCTTGGATGTCACTAATGGTTTCATACCTATTTTTTGCCTCTTCTCCTCCACTATAAATGGACCTACACCCCCTCCCTTCCAAGCCATCTCTACCTACTCTACTCCCACCTACTCCCAAGCTCTAGCAAGCCTACCAACGCTCCATTAAAGTTTGTTCTCAAGCTCGCAAGGAGCCTATTAGTATAGCGATCCTCTGCCCCACCAAATATTCATCCATCTTCCCATCCCCATTTGTAGGTCGCCTTGGAGCCATCCTCCTACTACCATTCCAGTAGCAGATCATCTCCGCCTTCTTACCTCCATTCCGGAGCTACACCGAAGCTTTCCTCTACCTGACATCCTCCTGCATCTCACCTCCGTCGTCCCGCTCCTCACCTCCTTCGTCCAAGCTTCCGCCAGGCGTCGTCATCTCGCCGAACAGCTGATTTGGGAGATTTCCTCTCATCTCCCTCTCTTTTTATGGTTTCATAGTTAATTGTAATAGACATTGAAGTGATATCTATACCATTTCCGTTCCATCTCTATCTTGTGATTTGTTTGCTTGTTTTCTTCTTACAAAAACACACAAAAAAAAATAAAACCCTAAAATACCAAAAAGAAACAAAATGAAGTGCGATTTTAAATTAAGTAAACGTCGCCTCCTTGTATTTGACCCAGGACTCTTTTGGAGTTTCGGTATAAATTTTATCTGATCAACGTGTTTTGCAACTACGACGACAAGTTACTTGTAACCCCAATTTCTAACTCGCGAAACATGCTCGACCATTTTGGCATCGTTGCCGGGGAAGCAACGAAATTTACTTTATTGTTTATTATGTTTCTTTGCATTTACATAACACTAACCCCGCTTATCTCTGATCTATTGTCTTGCAGGTACCCTAGCATGGAGATCTAAGTGCGGTAGACCGGAGTAAAGTGTGGGTAGAGTGTTTTGTAAGTGTCCCCCACACCACCCCCACCTTAGTTTTCATTCCATAACCTAATAACTCAAACCTAAATCAACTTAGGTGCTTTTTATAAACCTTAGGATAGATTTGGTTGTTTGTTTGCCACCTCCACTCACCTTGCCATCCACATAAATAAAAAATAAATGAAAAAAAGTGTTATCTGATTGTGGGATTTTTTGAAAGCTACACACTTAACACCCACAACTTCTTATCCTAAGGCGCACAATCACTTTCATTCTACCACTTAACCGGGATCTGACCTGTGGACCTGGTACACTTCAACTAAATACACATAAGTGAGTAGAAATCTGAATAGGTTAAGCATTCTTGTGTGCCTTAACTAAGTGGTGCAATAGGCCAATTGATTGAGCTGTTTGGGCCGCACCACTCAATTTAAAATTGATCCATCAAGTAGCTTGCCACTTAGGGTTGATTCTTAGGGCTGAACCCGGCACTCCACATTATTTTTGATTTCTTAAAGGAATATATCATCACTCGTGCTTTCAAAACTTGGAGTGTTCTACTAAATCTTGATTGAACCAACCTAAGAATTAAACCCTAAAAGCTACTAAACAAGGTTAAATCCTAAAAGACACATCATCAAATAACCTTGTTTGAGAGCCCTGGTTGTGCACGCACACACATTTTAACTGATCATTAAGGGCACAACCCATCTAAAGGGCCCATCACATTCCAAGAGCACGATCATCCCAAGCCTAACTAAAACTGAGTTGACATTGGCCTTAAGGATTGATTCACTCTTCAGGGCTCAAACTGAGATTTTTTTCGATTAATCTGCTTCTGCTGGCCCATCTGATGTTTAGCTAGGGGAGTAGCGTCAAACGACCGTAGCTGGGGGGTACACCAGGAAACAGAGGTGCAAGCCAAAGGAAGAACCTTCTCCCAAGTCCCTTCTTCTAACTAGTTGGATTGACCGGATAAAAGTAGACTAAATCATTTAAAATCTCAAGACGGGTCCTAGGAATCTGTAGGTCTTTAGGCTACCCGCATAAGGACAGGTTTGGTTGATTGTACTGCAGGGCACCTTTCTCTATTCTGTTTTCCCTCCTACTCCACAATGTATCCTTCCACTTCTTACACGCATTTCCCATCCTATCCTCCTACCACCACTTATCCCCAAAATGATTACTATTCTGACTTGACTTGTAATTACCCATCCACTAGCCGGGATGAGTTTGATTAAGGATATGAATCCGGACCTCAATCTCCAGGGCCTAACCCTAGACAACAAGACTATGATTATTATCCTTCCCAGAGCTACAATGATTATAGAACTTCATCCCTTGATCACCAAACCAACACAATCTACAATCAATAAGGACATAATGATTTTAACACCTACCCTCCCCAGTATTCCATTGAAAATAGGTCATCACCATTCTTTGAACAACCAAGACGACCTACTATCAAGGAGGAACTCGAGAACCACGACATCTTAACTCCCCTAGATTTAACCCAAAACCACCCAAACCTGAATCAAACCAGTCAGTTCAGGTGAACCAAATCCAGGATAGGGTGTTGGATAATTTGCGGAACACTATACTATCGTTAGAAGCTCAGCCAACACCATGCACTGAAGCACTTGAGCCTACGATCAAAATAATTGATGAACTTAATAGTTCTCTATTGGATTTGCTCCAGAGTGTTAGGGATAGGGACTTGTGTGAGTTTCTTGTTGGGAAATTGTCGAGGTTGAGGATGAAATTTATGGTTGCCCTAGTCAAATCTTGGGATGATTCTCAAGATGAACCCCCTTCAGGAGAGCCAATGTCTGAACCCGCTCAGGCGCCTGTGGGGGGGGATACATATTCTGAGATTGGACATGACCAGGTTGGGCTAGAGTAACCCTTTGAGGATAATCGAGTTTCTCACTCGAGATCCTAGAGCCAGGGAATGACGAAAATTATGTATCCACGGACCATGAAATGACATATGATTTTGAGACATATATAAATGAGGATCATTGATTCTTTGATTTTGACGGTGAGGAATCTCTTAGTGAAGTCTCACTTGAGCCTAAGGAAGATGATTTTAGTGAGACAAATGGGCTCGAGGAGCATGACGAACCATTTGATAGCCCAGTCATTGAAGATTTTGATTCGGTTGGGGCTAACTTGGAGGATTCAAATCTTCATTTACTTGATGATTCAATCATTGACCCCATTCCTCATCTGCACCCTGAAGAGTTGACTTCTGAGATCATTGTGCCCAAGTCAATCTTGATTCAACCATAATTTCTGGACTTGGGAGAATCTTATGGGGTGAATGATATGCTGGAGGTCCCGGAACCTGAGCACTTGATGTTGGAGGATAGGAATGTTGAAATGAAAATTTGGGAGGTTAATTTTGAGGAAAAAACAAGTTTAGATCTAAGGGTTCTTATTGACCTAAAACCACCTACTTTCTACCAGGACCCTTACAATATCTTTCGCGTGCAACCCAAGCTTGAAATAACTGATTATTTTTCTGAACTAGATGTTAAGTGGACAACCGCACCTATTGAACCATCTTTACCTGTTGTCCGACACTTTGGTCTCGAGTTGCACACCACTAAATCGCAGGCCCAACCCCGCAAACACAACAACCTTTGGTTCTGGGTGACCTTCATCCAGAACTTGAGAACCACTCGACCCTAGGACATGCGTCTGCATCATAATCTGGTCCACATCTGTGGACATCTTCTACTGGCGGGTTTCAGGATCAATAATTTGATTTTGATTCTGACCCGCACTTGTGAATTCTCATTTTCTTCTTTGTATGTATGTTATGCCTAGCTAAAGGCATTAAACTTAGTGCATGTGTATATACTCTTCTCTCTGTGGAGCTGACCGAATTTTCACGACACTCAGGTGATATTCTGTTTACTCCGCCCTTTTGATGTCTTTATTGTACAATGAGGACATTGCATCATTTAGGCATGGGGGGGTGGATAATCAATTCCTGAAATCATTATGTTAACTCCATAGAATTTCTTTTAGTTTCTTATAAAATTAAAAAAAATTGAAAATTTAATAAAAGATAAAAGAAAAAGAAATTAGGAACAAAGAACTTAGGCATTTGGAAGTTATTAACTTTAGGAAATGATACGAGAGGACCTAAACACTTAGACTCTTCAGGTCTTTGAGCTTAATTAGCCCGGGTGTCCACTCGAATGTGGACTTAATCTCGAGTCCTCGCCAATTCAAATTCATTTTTAATTTGGATAATAAATTGGGATGATAAGTATGCGGCTTATCAACCCTCCCTCTAATTTGGGGGGACTTTAAGCCTATGCATCTACACACTATTCGCATTAACTCACTTTCCAGTGGTTTTTATGGAAATTGGGTAGCTAATGGACCGACTTGGGTGGTATGGCTGGCAAGTTGTCAGTGGTAACAGCTCATCGGCCGGTTGTCCAGAGCCCAGCCATAAGACCATTTTCGTTGTACTGCCTTTAGGTAAATCTTAGATCAAGGAAGCCACCTACTTAGGAAAAAAAAAAGAAACACTCAAAAAGAAAAAGGAGAAAATAAAAAAATAAATAAAACCACACATCACCACACGAGTATGGCTGGCAAGTTGTCAGTGGTAACAGCTCATCAGCCAGTTGTCTAGAACCCAACTCACAAAAAAAAATGCACAATAATTCCCAAAACACTTAGGGAAGAAGTGGGGGAGTAGAATAAACCGGGGAGATATACACTGGGTTCGCCCTTGTGTTGACCCCATAAATAAAAGAAGTAGGGAGAAAGCTATTGTTCGAAAAGATAAACCTCTAGGCAAGGTCTCCTAGGGTCGTAGAAGCCCAAAGCCCATTTTAACGGCTGCCTAGTTAGTCTTTCACTATTTTCACAAGATGCTTAGCACTTAGAATCCTTTTTAAGTCTTGGGCGGTCGGGTAGCCGTAAAAAGTTATCCCGGAACTCTCAAACTTCAAAAGTACAAAAAAAAATTAGAAAAGAAGAAAAATAATAAAAAAAGTATCTTCCCTTTCAAATAAGGCGAGGACTTGGGCAGTCTGCATTCCGGCAAGCACCTGGGTACTGTTGAGATTTCCTAGTTTAGGACCTTAGTTGAAATTTTCTATTGTTAATAAATGACTTAGGCCTAAGTGATCTAATCCTAATTCTATTTTTATACAGAGCATATAGTTTAATTTTGCTAGGGACTAGCAAAAGATAGGCATGGGGATATGATGTAAACACATTTATTGAGGGTAAAATGCCTATTTATGCATGTTCCTAGGCTTAGATTTGCATTTCATGTTATAAATATTGCGTACCACGCATCATTATGCATGTTGAGTAGTTGTATATAATTTAGGTTAATTGCATCCTTTCTATGGTCAGGAGAGAATGGTATTTATTTCGAAACCTTAAATTGACGATCCGACCAAACAGATCTGATCAAGATGATGATCGGAGTCCAACTCCTCTTAAATATCCTCGATTGGAGTCCTATAGCATCATATGCAGTCCGAGGAAGATCAACAGCCAAGGGACTATGAGGCATAATTTCTAGCTTCAAATGACAAATCCAACTGTGCAAATGGATTTGGGTCAACGATCGCATCCTAACGGCATGAAAATCGACTCAATCCGACCTCTATTGTAGCCCCTACAATAAGAAGATGGATGGCCCAGATTGCGCCACATGGCGTAGCCTAAGCCGCCCAGCGCACGCACACAACAGCACGGGTGCGCACGCATAGGCGTGCATGCGCACAGTGTAGCGCCAACGTATGGGTGCACACGCGTGCGACAAAGGTGAGGGAGCGTAGTGCCAGCTATGCATGGGCTGGACCTACAGCGACGCATGATCTGGACATACAGTGACACTTATAGTCGTCGCTAATTCACCGCATGCCAGCAAAGCCAGCCGTGGGTGCCAACAAGCATGAGCTACCTACAACGACGTTTCCAGCAACGGCCTGGATGTCACTAATGGTCTCATACCTATTTTTTGCCTCTTCTCCTCCATTATAAAAGGACCTATACCCCCTCCCTTCCAAGCCATCTCTACCTACTCTACTCCCACCTACTCCTAAGCTCTAGCAAGCCTGCCAATGCTCCATTAGAGCTTATTCTCAAGCTCCTAAGGCGCCTATTAGTATAGCGAACCTCTCCCCACCAAATATTCATCCATCTTCCCATCCCCATTCGTAAGTCGCCTTGGAGCCATCCTCCCACCTCCAATCCGGTAGCAGATCATCTCCACCTTCTCACCTCCATTCTGGAGCTACGCCGAAGCTTTCCTCTACTCGATGTCCTCCTGCATCTCACCTCCATCGTCCCGCTCCTCACCTCCTTCGTCTGAGCTTCCACCAAGCACCATCATCTCCTCGAACAGTCGATTCGGGAGATTTCCTCTCACCTCCCTCTCTTTTTATGCTTTCATAGTTGATTGTAATAGACATTAAAGTGATATCTATACCATTTTCGTTCCATCTCTATCTTGTGATTCGTTTACTTGTTTTCCTCTTACAAAAACACAAAAAAAAAACAAAAACCTAAAATACCAAAAAGAAACAAAATGAAGTGCAATTTTCAATTAAGTAAATGTCGCCTCCCTGTGTTCAACCCGGGACTCCCTTAGAGTTTCGATATAAATTTTATCTGATCGACGTGTTTTGCAACTACGATGATGAGTTACTTGTAACCCCGATTTCCAACTCGTGAAACACGCTCGACTAGGTGATAAGTACATGACTTATCAACTCTCCCTCTGACGGGAACCATTTTCGCACGTTTTGAAAGTCGTCAGAATTGTAGTATAGTTGCACAAAAACATTCGTCAAAAATTAAGTTTGTAAAAATAACGAGACTTTGAGTCCCGATCGTTCGTCTCTGGGAGGCATTTGTTTACTTCTGAAATCGATCTTCTATTGCTCTACTTTATTTAGAATCGCATGCCGGTTCGTGATTATTACGTATTTAAGTACGACATGCTTAGTTGCAAGAATATTAGGAGTTAGAAACAGGCAACTTGAATCACGCAAATATGATAGCAATCAATAAGCTCATGGTGATTTCACAACATGGAGATATATATAAAAGCATTTTTCATTCATTCAATGGGAGAGTTGTTTGCAACGAGAACTGTAGAGGAAAGCTTGTACATAAATGCTTAAAATGGAAATCTAGCTACCAGAAAATGACTGCATACAAGAATCAATGGGGGGATTTTGCATGCATCATTGGGGGGGAAGTTAAGACTACGCTACTAAGAAGTAATAAAAAGCAATAAAATATGAAGAGCATAAACTAAATCTAGCAGAACGAAAGGGCATTCAGGGGTGGTCCCCGATGGCCTTGGAGTGGTCGGGAGAAGAATGAGGGGCGACCAATGTAGCTTAGGCCGACCCTTGGAGAGAGGGAGGATTGATCTAGCATCCCGACATGATGTCCTCCATGATGGTGGTGAGCTCGTGGTGGTGGAGTAGATGACCTAAGTGAAGGTGGGCTTGTATGGAGCTAATGAGGTGAGTGGTGCCAATGGATGCCAAGGGATGTGAATGGGTGCAAATGGCCACCCCTTAGGTCTTTTTATAGACCTAAGGGAAGCTCTCTAGAGAATTATGGAATTCTCTAGAGAGGCCTATGGTGGGAGCTCGTGGGAGAGTGAGAGAGAGAGGATGGATGGTATTTTTTAGATCCACCAAATGTAGATCTAAAAATTGAATGGCTCTTGGTTGCTAATTTTGGCAACCAAGGCAACCACACATGGTAGAGAGTTCTAGAGAATTCTAGGCTAGGTATTTTCGTGTGGATGGTGTGTGTGGGTGTGTATGGGTCGAAACTTAGGTGGCAAGGTTGATTAGGTTAGGTTCTAGTGGGTTTAGGTAAAGGTATGTCTCAAATTAGGGTTATAAACCCAAATTCCCTAAGGTAAAATGCAATTAAACTTAATACAAGTTTAATTGGGTGTGTGGAAACTTAATTGAGAGTAAAACAACTCAATTAATTTAGGTCTAGGTCAATTGGACTCTCACTGAGTCCAATTGGACAGTGTGTACTGAGATCAGGGCTCAATTGGACTCAATAAGTCCAATTGAATAGGCTGATGGAATTGACTAAGATCTAAGTCAATTAGGTTTAGTGAGGACCTAATTAGGTCCTTAGGGAGGTCTAAAGGTGATGTACTAGGGTTAGGGCACCTTAATTTAGGTTCGTATGGGGTTGGAATTAGGTTTAGGGACCTAGAGATCCAAGATCAAGGCTTAAATCTCAAAACAGGAATTGGAGAGCAGTATCAGACGTCTAATAATAGTGTCAAACGTCTCATACTCAAAAGTCAGAAGTCCAGACTTGTTGTCTGGACATCCAATCAGAGTCAGGAGGGATTTTGGGTTCTGTTTTGGGTATTCTACAGAAATTGGACGTCTGACAAAGTGTCTGGACATCCAATAACACTGCAGAAGTGGGTTTGAGGGTGTGGGAGGTGGCTAAGGGTCTTGGACGTCCTATAACTTATCTGGACGTCTAGATAAGGGTTGGAACTAGGGTTTTAGGGCTTCCTAGGGTGTTGTGACCTAATCTAAGGGTGGCTAAGGCTTGGGGAAGTCTCTAAGCTATCTTAGGGCTAGGATGGACCTATGCTCTTTACATTTTACTGTTTTATTTCTACTTAATAGAATAGAGAACCTTTAACCCTCTTACATTATTGTTCCTATATCTAAACTAAGCCTTCTACTCCAGCTCCAGATCAAGCTTCTGATCAGCTTATTCCCTGCAATTGACATAATATACTTAATCAGCACAATATAATATTATTTCATGCATAGCTAAAGAAGAGTAGTAAAGATGCAGATAATGCCTATGCATGCATGAATTTCCCTAACTTATGCTAAGTTCTAGCCTAATCTAGGTCAATTAAGACCTATGATTGCTGCGCAATCATCCTCTGATTTAAGGGGACTTATAGTCTAAGCATCTACACACATTTTGCACTGACTCACTACTTAGGAGGTCTTAACGGAAATTAGGTAGCTAATAAACATACTAGGGTGGTATGGCTGGCACATTACTGTAAGTAACCCCTCATAGCCAAGTGTTTAGAGCCCAACCACTCGACCTAATCTCTTTGGCCATTGCCTTTAGGTAAATCTTAGATTAGGGAAGCCACCTGCTTTAAAAAAAATAGAAAACATCAAAAAAGAAAACAAATGAAAAAATAGAAAAAGGAGAAAAAAATAAATAAGCCACACTTCATCGCACAGGTATGGCTAGTAAGTTACCATGGGTAACCCCTGCATTGTCGGTTGTCCAGAGCTTAGCCCACAAAAATGCACAAATAATTCCTAAACCTAGGGAGAAGTGGGAAAGTAGAATAAATCGTGGAGATATACACTAGGTTCAACCTTGTGTTGACCCTACAAAAATATAAAGTAGGGAGAAAGCTATCGGTTGGAAAGATAAACCTTTAGATAGAAATTTTCTTTAGGGTCACCTAGGGTTTGTAGAAACTTAAGGTCTATTTTGTTTCTTCATTTAGTGAGTCAAATCACATTCGAATATAAAGATGCTTAGAACTTAGAGTCTTCTCGAGCTTTGCATGGTTTGGTTAGTTATAGAAAGCTGCCCCGAAACTCCAAACTCAAAATGTCCAAAAAAAATTTTTGAAAAGAACCAAACAAGGTATTACTTCCCTTTTTTGTACGAAATAAGGGCGAGGACTTGGACAGACTGCATTTTGGCAAACACCCAGGAGCTAATGAGTCTTCGTAGTTTAGATCCTTAGTTGAAATTTCCCCTTGTTGTTAAATAACAAGTGCCTAAGTAATCAAATCCTAATTCTATTTGTACATAGCATTTAGTTTAGTTTTGCTAGGGACTAGCAAAAGATAGACATGGGGGTGTGATGTAGACACATCTATTTTGCATAAAATTCTTATTTATACGCGTTCCTAGGTTTGTCATGACATTCAACATTATAAATATTGCATAACATGCAAAATCATCCATTCAGATTAATATGTATAAGTTGTATATTAATTTTCTCAAATTAATGGCTATGGAACAGGGCGACACATCTCTAGGCTTCAGATAGAGAATCTGATCATACAGATGTGCTCAAGGCAACAATCGGAGTCCAACGCTTCCGAAATTGCCTAATTCAAGATCCGTAGCATCATTTACAAGCCACAGAAGATCAAAGGCCAAGGGGCAAGGTGATGCGATTCAGGACCTCAAACGACATATTCAACCACACAAATGGATTCGGATTGACAATTGCAATCTGTCAGCATGAAGATCAACTCAATCAAACATCCGTGGCATCCCCTATGATTGCGCAGCAACCATAGGACCTAATCTACCTAAATTAAGTTAGATCCTAGCTTAACTTAGGAATAATGCATTCATGAGCAGCATAGTTTGCATCGTAGTTGATTTGTTAGCTATGTAAATAATAATGCTATCTTATGTTCTAATCGATAGGCAATGATAATTGCAGATGACTCGGGGACACAGATGATAGATCCAACCGTACGGATGGACTCAGCGACGAATGCAATTCGATGGCGCAAAAATTACTTTAATTGGAGCCCTGTAGCACATCTACAAAGGTAGGAAGATGGATGGTCAGAATGGTGCCATGTGGCGCCATCCCAATGGCCCTCCTCAGCACCCTCAGCCACTGAAGCACAACACAGGAGCTTCGTGGGCCATTGGATCATCATCCAACAGCCACGATCACGCCATGCTGTCAACTTCTCCACGTTTCATCCAACGACTCTTCATCTCAATTGTTGGATCTTCATCCAACGGTTGAGGGCAGTGCACACGAAAATCAAAAGCGTGACCATCCATGCGTGTAGCATCTTGGTCATCGCCTTCAAATGTCAACGCAGGGTACGTGATCGAGCATGAAACGTAGGCTGAATTACAGGTGGTGGTGCGTGGCTGAAATTGCACCACACGATCGTTAATTGACGGTGCTGAAACGTGATGCATGGCCCGCAAAGGCACGTTAGAATGAAGTGCGCCATGATGCATGGCTGCACGCGATAAGTAGTAAGGTGGTAGTGAAGCACGATCTCAGCTATTGATCATCATGATCAGACGACCGAGATTGAAAGCACACGCACACGTGCACGCGCAATGGAAGTTAGGCAATCAATCGAGTGACATAGCGAGCGCCACATGGCATGATCTGCACTGGAGGAGTGTGTGCAGGTGTTTTGGATGCGATCTAAGTCATAGATTGCCAAATTGATGACTCTTCTTGTTCCAAAGTGTTTGTATGGATTGAGGGTCTAAAAAAAATCACTTTGCCCCTCACTTTGGCTATAAAAAGGACCCCAGACCCCCCATTTGAGAGGCAATTCCACCTTCGCAAACCTCCCTCTCCCTTCTCCTCTGAAGAGCCCTCTTCCTTTGAGAGGTCCACCAAGGCCACCCTTGGTACACCGCTGCTGCTCCTCCACGCCTCTCCAAAGGACACAAAGGACCACTCCTTGGTGCCCTTGTTCTAGTAGAATAGATAGTCGTCTTTATAATTCTTCTAGTAATTCTAGTTCTAGTAGATTTTATTCTAGTTTCTAATTTAGTTCTAGTTATTCTTCTTTTCAAGCATTCAACTAGATGGAAAACTTGCCTGATTACTATCTGAAAAAGAGATAATTTGCCTCATATCATATATCTATCTTTCTTATTGTTCTAGTTCTAGTTAGATTAGATTGTTATTAAATCAAGTTGCATTTCTATCTCCCTGAGTTCTACCGAGACTTACAAAATCTCAATTTTTTTTTTGTCGATGTTTTTGCACTATACTATGATGAAAGTATTTCAAAAACATGATTTCACGAACACGACAAAACTCTACAAGCCAAAGAAGATGGACGGCCATGATGTTACCATGTGGCACCATCATAGCCATCCAAAGCCCCCAACAGCGCCCACAGCCCTTCCTCTTCATCCGAGCAATCTATCCAACCAATGGATTGGCATCCAACGACTGAGAAGAGCTCCAGCACAAGCCCTCACACTCCCAAAGGAACATTTCTCATGCAATTTGGGTCGCTGGATCCATGATCCAATGGCCATGATGGATCGACCACCGGCTGCAGACAAGTGGTCCTCGCAACAAAGCTGTGCCCTTGGCTCAATGGTCACACACATGCCTCTTAAAAAAGAGGCATGATAAACGCTAGTTTATCATCATTCTTATGCATTAAAACAAACCTAGCTCATAGGATTTTAACTTCGCAAATAGGTTTTTGGGTTGCATTAGCCATAAATTAGGTTAGGCATGCATTTTACATTTTATTGTCTTTTAAATTTGTTTTTATGAGTGTTAGGGTTATACAGTTTGTCAGATCCCCAAAACCCTAGCACTCAGGAAGGAAACTGGTGAACGAGAAGCCCAAACTAGCTGAAACTCAGCTTGATCCAGCTCACTTGGACTAGGGTTAGCTCATCCTAGCTCCATTCAGCTCATCTTAGCTGAATGGCAGCTCAGGAGAGCTCATGTCAACTCACCTTAGCTCAAGTCAGCTTAGATCCAGCTCAACTTAGTTGAGTATAGCTCTTCTCAGCTCCCATCAGTTCACTGGGAGCTCTAGCTAGCTCAGCTGAGTTGACTAAAGTTCACCTCAACTCAGGACCAGCTACATCCAGCTCCACTCAACTCAAGCCAGTTGAAGATGACTTCATCCTAGCTCAGGAAGCTCAAGTCCAGCTCCTGGGGACTCAGCTTAGTTTAACTTAGTTGAGCTAAGCTACCTTAGCTACTCCAACTAGGTAGGTCATCCCTTGGAATATCAGACCCAGCTAACCTAAGTATATTTTAGAAGTTAGCTTGCTTTAGCTCGACTTAGTAGCTAGCAAAGAACTAGCAAGCTAAGCTAGCTAAAGTAGCTCCCTGCTAGCTTCTTCAGTAGCAACTAGCTCCAGTTCAGCTCCAGACAACTTCCTCCAACTCCTCTCCTCTAAACCCTAGCTCCAAATGCCTACTCATCTACCATACTACTAGCTAAGCTCCAGGTCCCTTGGCCATCCACCACCCTTAAACCCTACATAACTAGCTCCACCAACTAAGTTCACCTAATACCACCTAAGCTACCTCCACCTCTACTCCATGTTGGCGCCAACCTTAGCCATCTCTTCACCCCTCAACCCACCACCAAAAGGCACCATAAGTTGGCACCAAAAACACCCATAACCACCCCTTTTATCGTGCCAACTTTTCCCTCCAAAAATGCCCTCATCTCAACTCTACACCTACTCCCTCAACCCATCTCCACCATCTACCTCACCATCCTTCTAGAAACCCCCCTTGTTGGTGCCAATTTGGTGGTGTCTCTCCACCACCAAGAGCCATCAACACCACCATAACTACCACCCTACAGACCCCTTAGGTTGGCACCAACAACCTCCACCATTAGATTACCTAACCACCTCTCAAATTCCATCCTAACCCTCCATCTATAGTCCACGCCAACCTCCACCTTCCTACCCTATATATACCCCTCCTAACCACCACTAAAAATCCATCCTCCATTAGTTTAATTCTACCCTACATTCACCCTAACCTACGGCAAAGGAAGGAGCAGAAGAGAAGAAGATTAAGGAGGCATCCTACCTGCCCCCTTGGTGCCTTCTTCCCCTCCTCTCTTCTTCCTTGTGCCACGTCAAGGAGGAGACTCTCTTCATCTCGGAGGACAGCTAGGCATTGGAGGTGTGGGGTAGTGCATGCTCACCCCTGGAGGAAGGAATTGAGGTGGAGAGCATCCACCTTGGAGGAGCCATTCAAGGAAGGAGAAGGAGACCTTCTTTTCAAGCCAAGGAGCAGCTAGGCTTGGAGTAAGAAGACTCTCTTCTTCACTAGATTTTGCAAGAAGATTTGTGTTTTCAGTGTTTCTGTATTTTTAATTTCAAGTAGAAGCATTCCTCTTCTATTTTTGTAAAATAAAATTCCACCAATTCAATTTTCCTTCTTTAATTTTTTGTTGCACTTATTTTTTCATCTTGTTTCTAGCACTTCTTCAGTCCCTCTCCCTAATTACTCTAGGCCACCACGTGCCTAGGGTGAGCTTAGGGAAAGGCTATTCTTGTCACCTCAAGTTTAGTTTAGTGAATTAGGTGTAGATCACTTTTTTTTTCGCCATCAACTTTGCAAGTGCCCGTTATTTCAAAATCAAACAAAAAATTCATATATGCAAAAATATAAAAAGAAAGTTGATTTCTATTTTCAAGTAAGAGATTTATAATTGCAGCAATTGCCTCCTTGGACGACCCTAGATACCACCACTATCTAGGTTTAAAAATTTAAAAGCGATTGCGATTTGGCTTATTACAACGACTTAAAAACCTGCTTTTACAAATCACACCAATTTTCGCATCAAGGCGTGGGATCGAATCCCCGCTGCACCCCCTTCTTAGCATGCCTAATTACAATTGACAACATTTGATGTTAAGCGGAGAGTTGAGATCAAGCCACGTCGTGCATACTAGGACGCACGATCCGATGCTCAATCATATGGGCAAGCAATGTGCCTCCTCAATGCACGATAATCGTGGGATCGAGACCCTTCGATCAAAATCAGATTGTCAACATTCCTCCAAGAATTGCTGATGAACCATGTTTCATGAATTAAAATCGGGGTTTGGAGAACCCATTGTCGTAGCTCGCAAAACGCATCTATCAAATACAATTTATAACCGAAACTCCATGGGAGTCACTGGTCGAACATAGGGAGGCGACATTTACTTTGTTTGAAAATCACACTTTGTTTTATTTCTTTTTGGTATTTTGAGGTTTTGTTATTTTTGTGTTTTTGAAATAAAAAGACAAGCAAAGTTCACAAAATGAGATGGAACAAATATGATATATCACTCCAATGTTTATTACAATAATCTACAAAATCATAAAAGAGATAGGGGTGAGAGGAAATATCATGAATCGGTTGTTTGGCGAGATGACGACGCTTGGAGAAAGCTTGGATGGAGGTAAGATGCAAGACGATGGAGGTGAGATGTAGGAGGACATCAGGTAGAGGAATGCTTCATTGCGGCTCTGGAATGGAGGTAAGGAGACGGAGGAGATCTTCTACCAGAATGGAGGTGGGAGGATGGCTCCAAGGTAGCCTATGAAGGTGGTAGGATGAAGGATGAATATTTGGTGGGAGATAGGAATATTACACTAGTAGGAGGCCTTTGGAGTTTGAGAGTAAGCTCTAATGGAGATTTGGTAGGATACTAAAGCTTAGGAGTACGTGGGATTAGAGTAGGTAGAGATGAAGAAAAATAGGAGGGGTAGGGGTCCTTTTATAGTGGAGGAAAGAATCAAATTCGTATACAGGACATTTAGTGACGGTGATAAAGTCGCTGAAGGTCCGCCTCAAACTTTGCAAAAGATAGCCCACACGCCCACCAATCGCTACCCTGGCGCGTGCTCCACACGCCTGTGTCACACGCGCACGGGTGCTACACTACTGCCGTTGCTTCCGTGCATGCCCATGCCTACCCACTGCGTTGCTGCGTGTGCGTGCCTCCGTGCACGCGCATGTACCTGCCTTGTTGTGCACGTGTGGTGGCACGTGTGTGTGCATGGGTGGCCTGGGTTACGCCACATGGTGCGATCTGGGCCATTCATCTTCTTTTTGTTGTAGGGGCTGCTACAAAGGTCGAATTGAGTCGATTTTTGTGCCGTTGGGCTACGATTATTGACCTGAATCCATCTGCATAGTCGGATTTGTCATTTAAAGCTCTAAATTACGTCACCTAGTCCCTTGGCTATTGATCTTCCTCGGACTGCATATGGTGCTACGGGACTCCAATCAAGGTGATTTCGGAGGCATTGGACTTCGATCGTTATCCTGATCAGATCCGTACTGTCAAATCGTCAATCTGAGGCTCCAAAATAAATCTTCTTCTCTCCTAACCACAAAAAGTATGCAATTAACCTAAAATATACACAACTACTCTAAATGCAGAATGATGCATGCTATACAATATTTATACTATGGAATGCACATCTAAGCCTAGGAACATGCATAAATAGTCATTTTAACCTAAATGTATGTGTCTACATCATACCCCCATGCCTATCTTTTACTAGTCCCTACCAAAATTAAACTACATGCTATGTATAAAAACATAATTAGGACTCGATCGCTTAGGCCTAAGTCGTTTATTAACAATAGAAAATTTCAACTAAGGTCCTAAACTATGAAATATCAACAATACTCGAGTGCCTGCCAGAATGCAGACCGCCCAAGTCCTCACCTTACTTGAAAAGGGAAGATACATTTTCTTATTTTTCTTCTTTTCTAATTTTTTTGGACTTTTGAAGTTTGAAAGTTTCGGGATAACTTTTTACGGCTACCCTACCAGCCCAAGACTCGAAAAGGAGTCTAAGTGCTAAGCATCTTATGAAAGGGTGATAAACTCACTAGGCGACTGTTAAAATGGACTTCAGGTTTCTACGACCCTAGGTGACCTTAAAGATTTCAACCTAGAGGTTTATCTTTCCGAACGGTAGCTTTCTCCCTACTTTTAAATTTTTCATGGGGTCAACACAAGGGCGAACCCAGTGTATATCTCCCCAGTTTATTCTATTTCCCCGCTTCTTCCCTAAGTATTTTGGGAATTATTTGTGAATTTTTGTGAGTTGGGCTCTGGACAACCGGCCAATGGGTTGTTACCCACGACAACTTGCTAGCCATACTTGTGCGGTGAAATGTGGTTTTATTTTTTTATTTTCTCCTTTTTTATTTTTTTATTTTTCCTAAGTAGGTGGCTTCCCTGATCTAAGATTTACCTAAAGGCAGTATGAAGAGAATGGTCGTGTGACTAGGCTCTGGACAATCGGCCAATGAGCTGTTACCATCGACAACTTGCCAGCCATACCACCCTAGACAATTCATTAGCTACCTAATTTCTGTAAAAATTGTTGGAAACTGAGTCAGTGCAAATAGTGTGTAGATGCTTAGACTTAAAATTCCCTCAAATCAGAGGGTGGGTTGATAAGTCGTATATTTATCATCTCAATTTATTCACCAAATTAAAGTAAAATTACTTGGTGAGGACTCGAGACTAAGTCCACATTCGAGCAGACACCCGAGATAATTAAGCCCAAAGACCTGAACAGTCTAAGTGTTCAGGTCCTATCATATCATTTCCTAAAATTAATAACTTCCAAGTGCCTAAATTCTCTTCTAATTTCTTTTTTTTTCTTCTTGAATTTTCTTTTTTTTTATGAAACTAAAAGAAATTCCACGAAGTTAACAAAATGATTTTAAGAATTAATTATCCACCCCTTGCCTAAATGATGGAATGTCCTCATCGTAAAAGTAAAGACATGAAAAGGGCAGAGTAAACAGAATATCACCTGAATTTCATGAAAATCTGGTCAGTTCCGTAGAAAGAAGATAGTATACACATGCACTAAGTTTAATGCCTTTAGCTAGGCATAAAATACATACAAGGAAGAAATGGAGAATTCACAAGTACGAGTTAGAATCAAAGTCAAAAGATTAATCCTCAGACTCGCCAGCAGAAGTTGTCCACAGATGTGGACCAGATTATGGTGCAAACCCATGCCCCAAGGTCGAGTGGTTCTAAGGTTCTGGATGAAAATCACCCAGAACCTAAGATTATTGTGCTTGTGGGGCCAGGCCTGCGGTTTGGTGGTGTGCAACCCAAGACTAAAGTGTCTGACAACGGATTGATCTAATTCATTAAAATTAGGTGTCCACTTATAGTTCATCTCAGGAAGATAGTCAATTATTCCAAGCTTGGGTCATACGTGAAAGATATCATAAGGGTCCTGATAGAAGGTAGGTGGTTTCATGTCAACAGGAACCCTTATATCCAAAATCATATTTCCCTCAAAAGTAGCTTCCCATATTTTCATTTCCACATTTCTACGCTCTAAAATCAATGTTCCCGAGACCTCCAAATCTTTGTACACCCCATCTTAAGTACCCAAGTCCAACATTGTGACTGAATCAAGATTGACTTGGCTCTGGTGATCTCAAAAATATCATCATTCAATTCTTTAGGGTGTGGTTGAGGAATGGGGCTACTGATTGAATCATTAGGATTTGAATCATCCAAGTTAGCCCCAACATGATCATACTCTTCAATGATTGGGCTATCAAATGGTTCATCAGATTCCTCAAGCCCGTTTGTTTCACTAAAATCATCTTCCTTACGCTCAAGTGAGACTTCACTAAGAGATTCTTCACCCTCAGAGTCAAAGAATTCATGATCCTCATTTATATATTTCTCAAAATCGATTGTCATTTCCTGCTTCAAAGAGACATATTTTTCCTTGTTCCCTGGCTCGAGGATCTCGGGTGAATCAATCTGTTCATCCTCAATGGGTTGCTCTAGCCCAACCTAGTCATCCTCGGTCTCAGAAAATGTATCCCCTCCGACAGGTGCCTGAGCGGGTTCAGACATTGGCTCTCCTGAAGGGGGTTCATCTTGAGAATCATCCCAAAATTTGACTAGGGCAACCACAAATTTCATCCTCAACCTTGACAACTTCCAAAGTAGAAACTCACCCAAGCCCTTATCCTTAACATCTTGGAGCCAATCCAGTATAGAACTATTAAGTTCATCAATCATTTTGATCATAGGCTCCAATGCTTTAGTGCACGGTGTTGGCTAAGCTTCTAAAGATTGGATGGTATTCCTCAAGTTAGCCAACACCCTAGCTTGGACCTGGTTTACCTGAACCGAATGGTTCTATTCATGATTGGATGGGTTTGGGTTCATTCTATGGGAGTCAAGATATTGAGGTTCTCGGGTCCCTCCCTGATGTAGGACGTTCTAGGTTGTTCAAAGAATGGTGGTGACCTATATTCAGTGGAATACTAGTGAGGGTAGGTGTTAAAATTATCATATCCTTCCTGATTGTAGATCGGTTTGGTTTGGTCATCAAAGGATGGAGATCTATAATCATTGTAAGTGTGGAAAGGATAACAGTCATAGTTTTGTTGTCCATAGTTAGGCCCTAGACGCTGAGGTCCGATATCGTATCCCCAATCAAAGTTATCCTGGCTAGTGGAAGGGTAGTCATAATTCAAGTCAGGATAGTAATCATCTTGGGGATAAGTGTTGGTAGGAGGGTAGGATGGGAAATGAGTGTAGGATGTGGAAGGATATATGGTAGAATAGGAGGGAAATCAGAAGTGAGAAAGGAGCCCTACAATACAAACAATCAACCCTGTCCTTAGATGGGTTAGCCTAAAGACCTACAGACTCCCAGGACTTGTCTTGAGATTATAAACGAATTGGTCTACTTCTATCTAGTCAATCCAACCAGTTAGAGGGAGAGGCTAAGGAGAAGGTTCTTCCTTTGGCTTGCGCCTCCAGTTCCTAGTATACCCCCCAGTCGTGGTCGTTTGACACTACTCCCCTAGCTAGACATCAGATGAACCAGTAGAAGGAGATTAATCGAAAAAAAATCTCAATCTGAGCCCTGAAAAATGAATTAATACTTAAGGCCAATGTCTACTCAGTTTTAATTAGGCTTGGGATGATTGTGCTCTTGGAATGTGATGGGCCCTTTAGATGGGTTGTGCCATTAATGATCAATTCAAATGTGTGTGCGTGCACAACCAGGGTTTGCAAACAAGGTTATTTGATGATGTATCTTTTAGGGTTTAACCTTGTTTAGTAGCTTTTATGGTTTAGTCCTTAGATTGGTTCAATTAGGGTTCAACAGAACACTCCAGGTTTTACAAGCACTGGTGATGATGTATTCCTTTAGAAATCAGAAAAAAAATGTGGAGTGCCTAGTTCAGCCATAAAATCAACCCTAAGTGGCAAGCTGCTGATGAATCACTTTTATCTTAAGTGGTGCGGCCCAAATAGTTCAAGCTATTGGCCTGTTGCAACACTTAGTTAAGGCACACAGATGTTTAACCTATTTAGATTTCTACACACTTGTGTATTGAGTTGAAGTGTACCGGCTCCACAGGTCGGATCCCGGTTAAGTGGTAGAATCAAAGTGATTGTGAGCCTTAGGATGAGAATTTGTAGGTGTTAAGTGTGTCTCTTTTAATTAAATTCCACAGGAGAAGAGTATTTTTTATTTTTTTAATATATGCAGGTGGGTGAGGTGAGGTGAAGTGACAAACAAACAATCAAATCTATCCTAGGGTTTATGCAAGCACTTAAGTTGATTTGAGTTTGAGTTATTAGGTTATGGAATGGAAATCTAGTGGGTGGGTGGGGGGAGTAAGTTACAAATGTTTCTACCTGTACTTTACTCCAATCTACTGCCTTCGGTTCCTCGATCGAGTTCCTGCAAGACAATAACTCGAAGAAGAAAGATAGGTTAGAAAAATATGTAAGTAATGCGGGAGAATGAGAGAAAAAACCAAAGAGCGTTGCCTCCCTAGCAACGGTGCCAAAAGATGAACCATGTTTCGCAAATTAAAATCAGGGTTTGGAGAACCTGTCATCGTAGCTCGCAAAACGCATCTATCAAATACAATTTATAATTGAAACTCCAAGGGAGTCCTGAGTCGAACACAGGGAGGCGACGTTTACTTTGTTTGAAAACCGCGCTTCATTTTGTTTCTTTTTTGTATTTTGAGGTTTTGTTATTTTTGTGTTTTTGAAATAAAAAGATAGGCAAGATAAGTTCACAAAATGAGATAAAACAAATATTATTTATCACTCCAATGTTTATTATAATAATCTACGAAAGCATAAAAGAGATAAGGGTGAGTGGAAATCTCCTAAATCGGCTGTTCGGCGAGACGACGGCGCCTGGCGGAAGTTTGGATGAAGCCGGTGAGATGCAAGAGGATGCCAGGTAGAGGAATGCCTCACCGAGGCTCTAGAATGTAGGTGATGAGACAGAGGCGATCTTCTATCGGAATGGAGGTAGGAGGACGGCTCCAAGGGAACCTATGAAGGTGGTGGGGTAAAGGATGAATATTTGGTTGGAAATAGGAATATTACACTAATAAGAGGCCTTTGGAGCTTGAGAGTAAGCTCTAATGGAGCTTTGGTAGGCTACTAGAGCATAGGAGTACGTGGGAGTAGAGTAAGTAGAGATGAAGAAAAATGGGAGGGGTAGGGGCCCTTTCATAGTGGAGGAAAGAATTAAATTCGTATACAGGACATTTAGTGACAGTCATAAATGTCGTTGAAGGTCCGCCGCAAATGTCGCTGAAGACAGCCCATGGGCCCACCAATTGCTGTGCTAGCACGCACTCCACGTGCCCGTGCTGCACGTGCTACGTGCTGCCGCTGCCTCCACGCGTGCCAATGTGTGCCCGTTGTGCTGCTACGTGTGCGTGCCTTCACGCATGCGCGTGTGGTGGTGCGTTTGTGCGCATGGGCAGCTTAGGTTACGCCACGTGGTGCGATCTAGGCTCTCCATCTTCTTTTCGTTGTAGGGGTTGCTATAGAGGTCGGATTGAGTCGATTTTCACGTCATTGGGCTGCGATCGTCAACCCGAATCCAGCCATGCAGTCGGATTTGTTGTTTAAAGCTCTGAATTACATCACCTAGTCCCTTGGCCGTTGGTCTTCCTCGGACTGCATATGGTGCTACGGAACTCCAATCAAGGTGATTTCAGAGGCATTGGACTCCGATCGTCGTCCTGATTAGATCTGTATGGTCAGATCATCAATCGAGGCTCTGAAATAAATCTCCTTCTCTCCTAACCACAAAAAGGATGCAATTAACCAAAAATATACACAACTACTCTAAATGTAGAATGATGCATGCTATGCAATATTTATAATATGAAATCCAAATCTAAGCCTAAGAACATGCATAAATAGTCATTTTAACCTAAATGGATGTGTCTACATCACTTGCTAATGCTACTCAACGCAGTTGTGCATGCGATGTGTAGCCTTAGCACGAGTGCCGCGTGCGCACCATGCTTCCCACACGTGCATTGATGGCTTTTTGTGCCAAATGATTTGCTAACCGCCTATATAAAGGCCTACACACTCCTTCCTTTCGCTTCATCTCTTCCTACTCTCTTCTCACTCCCTCCAAAGCTCTTTGAGATTGTCTCAAGCCCAGGATGCTCCATTAGAGTATAGAAAATAATTTTTACTCCCTCTCTCTCACCCCTATCATGGAGTGCCCGTGGCTGTCCTCTCACCCTCATTCTGGAAGTAGATCCCACTGTGACGTCATCCCACTTCATCCTCAATTCATTCGATTCCATCCTCCTTCGTCCAGCTCATCACCTTCTTTCGAGCCTCACGTCAATGTGACTCATCCTCTAAGCAGCCGTCGAGGGGGATTTCTCTCACCTCTTTCTCTTTTACCGCTTTCTAGAGTAGATTTTGATTTCTCTCACTTAGCTGTAATAAATAGTTGAATTATCTATAATATTTGTTCTCTTACTTCCTCTCTCTCTGTGTCTTCCTCTCTCTTTCTCTTTCTTTTTATTCTGCAAGTAGAGTAATTCCAACTTGATTTCTATCTTATCAAAAAAGCCAAAAAAATATAAAAGTAGAAAATCTCCAAAATAAATAAAGCAAACATAGATTTCTCTAGAAAATCAAATGTTCACCTCCTCTTGTTCGACATAGGAATCACCAAGTCTCGGTTATTTTTACTTGATAAGCAGATTTTCGCAACTGCAATGACCGAGTTTTTTGAGCCATGACTTTTTGTTGAACGGGCTTTCGAGGAGTTTTAAGGAGTAATCATCGTAGCAAAGCCTCAATCGCTCGAAAATAATTACATTTATAACTCAGAATCAAAGAAGAGTCCGAGGTCGATTACAGGGAGCAAATATGGAAATCACAACACTAATCTCTAATTGAAATGAACATGCACAATAAACAAATGCTATAGTAGATATTCAATGAATAAAACTGATCAGATTGATATTCAATGTAATATAATATCTCAGAAGATCATGGAATCAAATTGGAAAGGGAATCAAAACAATGGTGATTTGAATCACCACCTATTCTCTTTAGTTAAGCATGCATTCAATTACTCAATTTATTCAAATCAGAATTCAATGTAAGCTATAGTACTTAAATCATTAAACAGTGCTCAGAGTAATCAGATCAGACATCTTAAGTGTCACAAACACAAGGCTCTTTAGAGCCTTTCTTCTTTCACGCCTCTCTTCAAGCCTTCTTTTCTTCTTCTTCGAGGTGGCCTTATTCTCTTTCCGAGGAGGATGATACCTCTGAATCAGAAACCCACACACTTGAGAATTACTTGAGTAGCCAAGAAGGGAGATGATGATAATGTCATCATCAGTCATATCTAGCTTTATTTAGTCATAATTAATTGATAAATGCTCCTACATAACCGCTAGAAGATTGTAACTCACTACATATTCATTTTGAGAGAAAAGCATTAAAACATGGGTAAAACTACAGTTTTAACAGAATATCCTAAATGTAGAACAATCATGGGTTTCTCAGGGGTTAAATAAAGGTCAAATGTTCATAAATGTGTAATAAGTAGGTTCATATAAACAGAAATGGGTTTTCACGCATTTCAAGAATTAATGGACATCTAAAATCCTAAAAACTAGCTAAATTCACTAAGGTTATGGTTAGGATAAAATTCACCTAAATCTTCTAAAAATCATAGAAAAATATTCCCTAAGGTTTGGTACCTTTGATTTGACCATTGGAATCCAATTTGACCTAAAATAGAGTCTCAGACAGACAATTGCCCTAATTTGGATTTCTACGCAAATTACCTAGTCAAACTTGGTCAAAACTAAAATCCGACTTCACCATTAGATTCCTTAGATCCAAATTAGGTTTGTACCAAAATTTGGGCCCAATCATAGATCATCTTGACCAAGTTTGCATTTTGGTCCATTCTAACTCTTTTCTCCCACACACATGCCCCTAACTTTCGAATTCTTTGCAAGGACCCCCCCAACTTATTCATGTTATTTGCAAAAAGGTCCATACCATCATTGGAACCATCTGTCCATACAAGGAAGGTTTCAATCTAAGTTATCTCCCTAAATCTGCAGTGAATCTCTCCCCAAAATGGAAAGACTCCTGAGGAGATACCCTTCCATCTGAGCTTCTTCACGACTTCCTAAATTGTCCAAGAGTTCATGCGAACTCTTGGAAATTCCTAAACCTAAGCCTCTAATTTCTGAGCTCTTGAGCTTGTTTCTAAGCTTGCAGCTCGACCCAAGCCCTATAAAAGGACCCACAATGCATTTCCTTACCTCCTTAGCAAGGTTTGGGCCCAAAAACCTCTTCAAATCCCTACCTCCGGCCCCTCTCCAATTGAGCTCTGGTGAGCTTCTCTAACCCCTTTCTTCCAGCCATTAGATAATCAAATCGAGTGGCCCATCATCTTCCTCACCATCCTCTACCTCTCACCGGCCAAAACGAAGGCTTCCTGACTTCTTCCTTGCTGTCCCCCTCCGGAGAGTTCGTCTTCTTTGTCGTCGGCCTGCCAAAATCGGCATGGACCCTACCCCTTTCAACCATCAGATTAGGTTAGTTAAGTTCCCTTAGTTCCCTAGGTTCTAGCCCTATATTCAAAACCTAAAAATAACCCTCGATGCCGACGTTCGCCATCATCTTCCTCCACTCCAGCCACACCTCCAGCGAGGTTTTCTGTTCACCACACACGTCCAACCGCCTAGCCAATAACCTCACAACCTCCACCATAGCTCCATGAACCAAACCCCCATCTTTATTTCCCATTCCATCCACTCACACAACCCCCTGAACACACCCATCACTGACCACCTTCTCTGTCACTGACCGACCACCACGCACCTCTACACGTGACGAAATCACCACCATCGCACTCCACACCCTCCGGTGAAGCTATTAAGCAATTTTAATGCAGTTGTGAGGCTTTCTTTCTTGTTTCAGGTACAGGACCTTCGGCCACCGTTGATGGAGCTTCACACGACCTTGAAGCAGGCGTTCTTACTCCAGTAGTCCTAGGTGCCACGTCCAAGTGGTGCAGAATCAACACCTCCAGACTCCCAGGTCCTTGATTGAAAGCATGAACCCAAGCAGCTGCTTCAATTGGAGATGTTTTCAGCTGCAAGCGCACGCAAGCAAGAAGGTGTGGGATTAGTCCCACCTAGGAAACACAAAAGCTGCTGCAACCAAATAATGTGTTTTTGTCAATACGGCTATTCGCCTCAAGACACATGGGATGAGGTCCATTCACCCTACACATACCCGACCCGCCTACCATACACTCGTCAGCTACCAGCCACTGTCGATAGCCCTAGACCCAGTTACTGTTCATACCCAAATACCCAATTAACCCTGGGTCTTTGAGAGAAGAGGAGAGGAAGGAGGGAGAGAGAGTAGGGGAGGGGTGGGTTTTGCTCCACTGTGCAGATGCTCAACACTTAGTCGCTAAAGCCTTGGCTTCCCCTGTGCGTGAGAGAAGAAGAAGCTTTACAGGAGAGAAGGGTAGAAGGAAAGAAAGACAAGGCTAAAGAAGAAGAAGAAGGCCATGCTTGAAGAAGAAGAGAACAGAAAGAAGAAGAAGAAGAGGAAGAGGCTGGAGAGAGGAAGAACTGAAGAAGAGGAAAAGCACTGTAGAAGGTGACAGTTAAGTCATCTAACTTGAGAGCCAAACATCTGATCATTGTTCATTTATTTGATTCATTTGAGTAATTGATATGTGCTTAATTTAGACTAATAATTGGTGATATAAATCACCATTATTTTATCTTAGACATCCTTTTGCCTCATGAAATTCTTGATAAACTTATGCTTATCATTTAATATCAATTTTGAGTAGTTGTTATTCATTGAAATATCTTTATTGTGCTTCATTCACTGTGCTCATTTATATTTTAATTAAAGATTACCATGTGAATTCCAATTTGCTCCCTGTGTTTGACCTCGGACTTCATTTCTAGATATCTGAGTTATAAATTTTACTTGTTCAGAGGGCTATTTAGGAGACTTTACTATAACGAGACACTTAAAACTCCTAAATAGATCCCATCCAATAGGAGAGCCCCGCAAAGACCCCTACACGGTAGAGCATCCCCACGGGTTACAAGGTTTGCCCCACCTAACCTTCCTTGTCACTGTGGTTCCAAGTAGACCGGTATGTGTGACTTGAGAACTTAAGTCTACCAACTTTTGCCTAGTTTGTGCCTTGGATTTCACTTGATTAGAAGTTGATTCAATTTGTAACCTAATTTGGAGGTTGATTGGCTTACAAAGTAGACCAACTTTACCTAACCTGCCCTAAAAGATGCAGAATGAAATCTAGGTCAAGACACAAAGATCACCTTGAATAGAATCTCAGGTTATTAGATCCACAATTTTAAGATTCAAGTGAGATTTAGAGCCTAATTTTAGGATTTTTCTTGATTAGATCTTTTCAATCAAGGGCTTGGGTAACACACAAATGTGGGAGGGTTCGTTTCCTTTAATCCAGGCGAGTGTGAACTAACACTTCAAAACCCTAATGTAGAAACCCTAATTAGCTCTATTTCAAGTCCAATTAAATCTCAAGATGTACATCCTAGACTCAAATAAGAAGGTGAGCAGTCCAAGATGATAAAAAATTAAGCGTAAATCCCTAAAAGGTACACGAAATCAAGGTATGGATCTCTAAGAAGAATCATCTCAACTTCAATCAAATATTGATTTTGAATTGCAAATCAGGAAACTTGCCTTTTAAGTGATAATTACTAAAAAAAGTAAGGCAGATGAATCATAATTAGTTTTGTTTCCCTTTTTATCTTCCCAAGATTTAGAGGTTTGATTAGGGAAGAAGAGAGATTACCTACCTTGGGAGTGGTTGATTTGTGTGGAAGATCTCCTCATGATGTACCTCGCAAAATAACAATCAAATCAAACAGGGCAAGTTAGTGCTCAAATAAATAATCAAGAAAAATCAGATAATGTGTGAATTGTGCATTGCTCCCTGGTAACGATGCCAAAATGTTGTTAAGATTTTCGTCGAGTTTAGGAAAACTACGTTGTAGTACAGTTGACAAGTAGCTCTCAAATAGATAAAACTTATAACTCAAAATCTACAATTGAATCCAAGGTGGAACACAAGAAGCAAATATGGAATTCACAACATTAATCACATTCAGAATCAGAATAAATGAGCACAATTAATTGAGAATTTAGATATTCAATGAATAATAACCTGTCACATTAGTTATCTAATGAAATCCAAGGTATTTAGAAAAAAGAATGGAGAGAATCTAAAAAGTGATGATTTAGATCACCAATTAAATCCTCTAATTAATAAGCATGCATCTCATAATCAATTTAACCATAGTACTTAAATAATGCAACAGTATATCAAATAATGCTCAATCAGATGACAGATTTATCAATCAGACGACTTAAATGATCATCAGGCACAAGGCTTTCAAAGCCTTTCTTTTCTTCTGCAAAGCTTTTCCTTTTCTCTAAGGCTTTCTCCAAGCCTTCTTTCTCTTCAAAGCTTTCCCTGCTTCATGCAGAGGCTAAGTGTTGGCCTCTCCCCTTCAAAGCACAAGGGCAGACTCCTCAGAGAGCAAAACCCTCCCCCACTCTCACAATTCATCCGCCTCTTCTCTCTCACAGACCCAGAGCATATTCGGATCCATACACGGGTGACCAGGTCATGTATAGTGTCCAGGGCCACTAGCATGTGTGGTGATCGAGGAGTAAGTAGGCGGGTAATCGGATGTGGAGGGTGTGAGGAACCTGACCCCTTAATGACTGCGCAAAGAGCCAAAAGCACAAAATCAATTTATGTGTGCACGTGCTCTCCTTATCCATCGATGTGGGACCAATCCCACTGCTTCTTCGCACATAGCTACAGTAGAGGTGGACTTCATCGATTGGAGTAGCAGTTGGGGTCGAGGCTCTCAATTGAGGACCTGGAAAAGGTCCTGGGACTTATCCGTGCAACCTAGGAATACTCCGGGAGGTATAACGACGACGAGGAGGTCAGAGAGCGCCGCACCGGTATTGCAAGATGCAGAATGAAGAGGGAAAGAAGATCCAACTGCCTATTGTACGTGGCGGTTGACGAAGTGAACGAAGGAAGGTGGTCTCCAAAGAGAAGTTTGGAGCAGGCCAGAGAGGGGGAAAGGAAGCAATTTGTGTCCCAGAAACTTGCTAAGGAGTGAGGGAAGTTGGTCAGGGTCCTTTTATAGGGCTAGAGTCGAGCTTCCAAGCTTAGAAATAAGCTTCAAAGCTAAGAAATCAGGGAATAGGACTTGGTGAACTTCGAAGAGTTCGCATGAACCCTAGGGTGAGAATCAGAAGGCAAGACTGGTGATTGAAGTGTGTTTCGTGAATTAAAATTAGGGTTTGGAGGACCGATCATCGTAGCTCGCAAAATGCATCTATCAGATAAACTTTATAACCGAAACTCGAAAAGTGAGTCCCTGGTCGAACACGGGGAGGCGAACGTTTGGTTTTGAAAATCCGCATTTCTCTTTTATTTATTTTTATCTTTTTTATCTTTCCTAATTTTTTTGGTATTTTTTATCAAGCAAGCGATTAGGTCGATGAAAACTTTATCTACTTGCAAAAAAATATAATAGAGAGAGAAAGAGAGAATCACATATATTTCTGAATCCAATGTTTTCTACAACTAAGAAAGTGGAAAAAACTACACTACGAAAGTGAAAAAGATAAAAAGAGGTGAGAGAGTCCCCCTTGATGGCTGCTCGGAGGATGACTCACTCTAACGTGACCTGGAGGAAGGTGGTGAGGAGCGGGACGAACGGGGACAGAGCCGAAGGACGGAGGATGGGGAAGGACGGCATCGCTGCGAGGATCTTCTTCCCGAAGGGTGGTGAGAGGACAACCATGAGATGCTCCACAAATGGGGATGAAGGGAGGGAAAACTATTTGATTTTCTACTCTAGAGGAGCATCCCAGGCTTGGGACAAGCTCTCTCTAGAGCCTTGGAGGTGGTGAGAGGAAGAAAGGAAGATATGGTTTGGAATGGTGGTGGGTAGGTCTATTTATAGTGGAGGAAGAACAAATTCGTATCTGGGTCATTATTGATGTTCGTAAACGTCGCTACAGATCCGCCCTTTCTGCCGCTAAAGATCTGCGCCTTCAATTCTTTTGCTGGCGTGCATAGGCCATTAGTAACAGCTGCAAGCGTCATTAAAGGCTCGCACAACTGTCTCAACAGATCCACACATACCCTCGCTGGCATACGCTCCTCTGGTGTTGCACACTTTACTCACCCGTGTCGCGCGTGCTTGCACAGGCTGGTCTGTGCTATCGCTCTGCTGTGCGTTATCGCGCTGCGCTGAGCCCCGAGTGCGTGCGTGCATGCCTTGCACTGCTGCGCTCAATTCCTCAATTGGGGGGTTGCTGGGATTCGAACCTGCACCCCCCCTTGGAGTCCAGTGACCCAACCAACGCGCCAAGATGTTTGCTGTGTTGAGAGAACGACTTAATGCTTGTGGTGGAGGAGAGCTTCTCAGCCGTTGGATCAAGATCCAACGGCTGGGAATGAAAGTCACTAATGATGGAGAGGTGGGAGAGGTCGTTGCTGGCCAAAGTTGGGCAGCCTGGATGGTGCCATCTGGGCCGTCCATTCTTCTTTCTGTTGCAGAGGGTGCCATGGTGCTCAGATCGAGATCATTCCCGCATTGCCGGACTGTGTCGTCACTTCGGATCCGTCCGTATGGTCGAATTTTCCATCCGAAACGCATATGGATGTCGCATTGCCCCCTGCCATTGATCTTCCTCTAACTTCATACGATGCTACGGGACTCCGATCTAGACGATTTCGGAGACGTTAGACTTCGATCATCATCTTGATTAGATCTGTATGGTCCGATCATCCATTCAAGGCCCGGAAATAAGTCTTCTTCTTCGGACCATAAAAAGGACCTAATTAACCTAAAATTTATACAACTACTCTAAATGCAGAATGATGCATGCTATGCAATATTTATAACATGAAATGCAAATCTAAGCCTAGGAACATGCATGAATAGGCATTTTAACCTAAATGGATGTGTCTACATCAACTGGGTTCAGATTGAAGGGCATCTCTTCATGAATCTCCCTTCCAATTTTGGAAGGGTTTGGCTGCAAAATCATGGAGCAATCCCTGATTGAAGGTCGGTTGCTGATGGGTTTAGGTGTTCTGCATACATGAAGGTGGCGAGGACCGGTTGGTGAAGAAGACGATGAAGTTAGGGGGTAATTCTAACCTTTCGAATGTTTGAGGGGCTGATTAAAAGAGAAAGAATCACACTGGACCAAAACGCAAACTAGGTCAAGATGATCTCTGATTGGGTCCAAATTTTGCTACAAACCTAATTTGGACCCAAGGAATCTGATGGTGAAGTCATATTTTAGTTTTGACCAAGTTTGACTTGGTAATTTACGTAAAAACCTAAATTAGGGTAACTTCCTATCTGAGATTTTATTTTAGGTCAAAATGGGTTCCAATGGTCAAATCAAGGATAACAAACCTTATAAAATATTGTTATATGATTTTTAGAGGATTTAGATGAATTTTACCCTGATTAAAACCTCTGTTAATTAAGAGAGTCTGAAATTAGGGTTTTGGGTGTCCGTTAATTCTCGAAATGCGTAAAAATCTGTTTCTGTTTGTGTGGACCCTCTTATTAGATTTTAATGCTCAACAGACCTTAGATTAACCCCTAGGAAACCCCGTGATTATTCTACATTCATAATATGCTGTTAAAACTGTAAAATTAACCCTGATTTAATGTACTCTTCTTAGCATGGATATGCAGTGAATTATGACTCTCTAGCGGTTATATAGGAGCAGTTGTCAATTGATTCTGACTAATTAAAGCTAGTTATGGCTGATGATGACGTTATGATCATACCCCCGTGCCTAACTTTTGCTAGTCCCTTAGCAAAATCGTATGAAAAGAACTAGCGTTCTAGACTATGCATTGATGTTCAGATGCCTGATTCTTATTATTTTCTAGAAATTAGGTCAGAATGCTAATAGTAGGCCTAGAGGTACTCAAGTATCAATCAAGATCCAAACCTGATCAACTTCAATCCTGAGTCTGCTGCGAAGGTTTCTAAGGCCCGCAAAGACTACCTAGAGGTTCGTTGAACCCAGCGGTTAAACCACCCGTGCTTAGAATGTAGCATGTCTAGGTTCAATTTGCTAGTGTATTTTTTTGTAGGAGAGAGAGATAGAAGTATATTTTTCCTTGGGGATTTTCTCCCTCTTTTCTTTTTAGATTTCCCTAGATCCATCCTCGAATTGGCCTTAAACACGGTCTGTATCAGATTCCTTGTCCCCATCATCAATCCTCGAAGGGTCCTTGGCAATCGATACTTTAGGATAGTACCACCCATGGCAACCCCCAGAACCCTGGCTTTCGACACTTCAAGATCGTGCCACCCATGGAATTCTGTAGCTAAATTCAAGCACTGGCAATCGACATTTCGAGATAATACCACCCATAACACCTAATCCAGCACAAGGTGCTTACATGCCCCCTGTAGGATATTTAGATATCCTAGGAGACAGGCACCAAGGAGACGATATGTTATTATGCATCTTTGAGGGGGATTTTCCACCTCTTCGCGCTAGGAACTCATCCAATCAACTTGTGTTGTTGAGCCGCTCCTAAGCTAGATCTTCGAGTTGACTTTTCGGAACAGAACACTTTTTGGCAAATTTTTCTTTGTTAAGCGCACTGAACTAGACTAAATGTGTGATATTGGGTGCTTAGGTTACCAAGTCCCGCAAACCAACGGGCAAGCAACGGGGTCAAATAATCCCTAAGCCTTAGACCTAATACATCAGCTTCGTACTTTCCTCAACCTCTTGAGAACTAATCTAGATCTTAACAGATTCGTGATTGTTTAAGCCCTAAAACAAACCCAAGAGGCCTAAGATCAACACTCATACTAATCTCCTTGTCTCTCTACTTTTTCAAGACTTAATTTTTCTTTTCTTTTGATTAGGTCTAGAACTTAAGTAATCTCCATAATCAAGTGTTAATGATTATCAATATTTTGTTTTTGTTTTTGCTCCTTTTTGACATTTGAATTCTTTTCCTCTTTTCCTCCTTATGAATGATAATCAATTCTCAAAATTTTCCTCCCCTTTCTCCATTTTTTGTTCTTTTTTTTTTTTTGGTTTTTTGAATATGTATTTTTTTGTGAGAACTCTTTAGAGAATTTGAATTTCCATATGTTTGCACTTTAACATCCCCCCATGCCTAAGTTTTGCAATGTCCTCATTGTAAATCGACGGGTATGAAATCAACTTGGTTCAAGGATTAGAACAAGGTTAAAGGGTGGGTGAATGGGTCGGGATGACTGTTGCGGACGATTTCAAGCTTTGATACAAGTACCAACGGTGGAGTTGGTTGTTCTAAAGTTGAACTCAAAAGTGTAATAGGAGTGTAACTCAAAAGATGATCAGAAGGGTCTTAGGTTTTTGGAATGATGGGTTGCCTCCCGTTAAGTGCTAAATTCAATGCCTTCAGCAGAGTAGAAGGTGATTAAGGTGAAGTGATGGCCAAATCAGATGAGTTTTGTAAAACAAGCACCTTGATCAATGGCTTGGTTGGTCCAACCAAGTGCTTATTTAGATCTACAGGATGATGATGCATCCCAAACCCAATCAGTCTGGTGGGTTGATGGATGTGAATCAAAAGATACGAAGCCCAACAGATACTTTGAGGCTCAAATGGATGAGGTAGTGAGAATCCAGGGTTTAGCTAAGTCAGTTCAGCCTAGTCAGAGTAGGGATCCTCAAAAGAAAATGGAGCTGTAGAGGATTTAGCAACCCTACTGATAGGATCGGAAAAGGATAAGGAGTGGTTATTAGTCTAATCAAAGTCCGAAACCCAATTAAAAGATGGTGTAGAATCATATGTGACCGGATCAGAGAGACGTCAATCAGGGTAGGAGTTGATTCCGGTGGTGGGTCGAAGTTGAGAATGGGTTTTGGAAGGCTTTGTATGTGGATCAAAAGATGTGGCTTCCATGAAATCTGTGTGTGTTGAGAGCTCCTCTAGAAAGGATTCAAAGGTGGTTCGTCTAGAGAGTCTTCATGAAGCACATCAAAATCAAAGGTAAATGGCTTGAGAGTGCTTATAGGATCATGGAAATCTGCGACAGTAAAAGATTTGAATTCTGGATTGTAGATACTCTCGGCACTTATTGTTTCTAATTCTTGCAGATCAAAAAGGAATGATTCCATCTCAATGGAACATAATTTTGAATTAATGATCTCAGGATTAGGGACCTCAGAATCAGAGTCAAAGAACGGATCATGTATGCTAAGGTCGTAAATTGGTTCATAGTTGCCAGGAAACAAAAGCTCTCTGAAATCAGAGTAAGATTCAAAATCATTGGAGAATTTGCAAAGATCGTGTTTTGAACTTAATTCCATATCAGAATTTCTACCATAGAATGAATCAAGATGTGTAGAATCAACAACCTGACTTGGATCTAACCTAATTTCAATTTCTGAGCTCACAAGGTGTCCTTATTAGGCATGGGCTCAGGTTCTTGGTTCCTAGGATAGACCCAATCGAATCCCAGCTTTTCCAACTCCTTAGTTTCTATATCATAGATCAGTTTGACTTCCAAAAAATCAACCTGTATCTCTGAGGAGGTTGGAGAGATATAATTATCAAATATAGGCCCACAATCATAATCTAAATTCAAAATTTGATTCTCATCACATTGGGCCTCATGATTATCCCAAATAGGCTTGAATCCAGATTCTAGGTTAGGGGTAAGGATTAGATCACTAGAATCCAGGCTAGGCTCTATTAAGATTTCAGAATCATTCTCGAGGATCACCTTATCAAAATAAGAAGTAGAATTTACATTCTCGAGAGGTTCTGACTGAATCTCATCATCACAGGTGTCTGGGAATTCAAGGCTTGGTGAACTAGGTTCATGATGATTTTCTAGGGCTGGTTCACAATCGGGAACACCTGCAATCAGATCCTCCCAACCCATTTCAAGATCAGGTGTGTCATTTTGTATATAATTTGTGCCTAATTCCATTTGGGTTGGGGGTCCACAATAATTCTGAGTGTCTAACCCAGGCTCTAGAAAAGCTCTAGAATCACTCCAAGATGTCTCATAAATGGCTTGTCGCAATAGATTTAGAATATCTGCACATTGCTCAATGATATCTTAGTGTATCTCCCAGAGTGATGGATTTGAAAAGCAATGTAAACCTTTTGTGCTATGTAATTCGTAAACTTCATTGAATTCTGGTATGAGGGTCTCCTGGGTTGAACCATCTATTAGTTGAGTAAGCAGTAGACTGGCATGGTTTAAAATGAATTTTGTTGTTTCTTGGACATTAACCTGAATCATGATGGCTAGATAATCTTCAAAATATTTAAGGGCAGCCTCAATCACTTTGTCTTTTATGATCACTTGGGGTTCAGGTTTCCTAATTGGTTTTCCTAAATTGCCAGGTTTCATTTTCAAATCAAGTGGTGGGTCAAGATGTAGAATCAAATTTAGGTTCATATCGAAGTAAATATATCAGATCAGAAATCCCGTAGAAGATCTAATGAAGCCTCTTAGGTTAAAAGCCTAAGGACCTTCCTGTGTATGTGCCCTAGAGAAAGGATGAGGACGGGATGTGAATTGGACCCAATAAAGGTACCCAAAGATTTTTGGACGACTAAGGCTATTTCGAGGTGGATGATACCTCTAAATCAGAAATCCGCACACCCGAGAATTACCTGGGCAACCAGGAAGGGAGAGCCCCGCAAAGACCCCTACACGGAAGAGCATCCCCAGGGGTTACAAGGTATTCCCTACCCGACCTTCCTTGTCACTGCAGTTCTAACTAGACTGGTATGTGTGCATTAAGACCTTAAGTCTACCAATTTTAGCCTAGTTTGTGCCTTGGATTTCACTTGATTAGAAGTTGATTTAGTTTGTGACTTAATTTGGAGGTTGATTGGCCTACAAAGTAGACCAACTTTATCTAACCTGCCCTAAAAGATGCATAATAAAATCTGGGTCAAGACCCAAAGATCACCCTTAATTGACTCTCAGGTTATTAGATCCACAATTTTAGGATTCAATTGAGATTTAGAGCCTGATTTTAGGATTTTTCTTGATTAGATCCTTTCAATCAAGGGCTTGGGTAGCACACAAATGCGGGAGGGTTAATTTCCTTTAATCCAGGCAAGTGTGAACTAACACTTCAAAACCCTAATGTAGAAACCCTAATTGGCTCTATTTCAAGTCTAATTAAATCTCAAGATGTACACCCTAGACTCAAATAAGAAGGTGAGTAGTCCAAGATGATAAAAAATTAAGCGTAAATCCCTAAAAGGTACAGGAAATCAAGGTATGGATCTCTAAGCAGAATCGTCTCAACTTCAATCAGATATTGATTTTGAATCGCAAATCAGGAAACTTGCCTTTTAAGTGATAATTACTAAAAAAAGTAAGGTAGATGAATCATAATTAGTTTTGTTTCCTTTTCTATCTTCCCAAGATTTAGAGGTTTGATTAGGGAAGAAGAGAGATTATCTACCTTGGGAGTGGTTGATTTGTGCGGAAGATCTCCTCATGATGTACCTCGCAAAATAACAATCAAATCAAACAAATCAGAGCTCAAATAAATAATCAAGAAAAATTAGATCAATGTGTGAATTGCACGTTGCTCCCCGACAACGATGCCAAAATGTTGTTAAGCTTTTTGTCGAGTTTAGGAAAATTGCATTGTAGTACAATCAACAAATAGCTCTCAAACAGATAAAATTTATAACTCAGAAACTACAATGGAATCCAAGAGGAGGCAAATATGGAATTCACAACATTAATCACATTCAGAATAAATGAGCACAATTAATTGAGCATTTAGATAAATATTCAATGAATAATAACTTGTCACATTAGTTATTGAATTAAATCCAAGGTATCTAGAAAAAAGAATGGACAGAATCTAAAAAGTGGCGATTTAGATCACCAATTAAATCCTCTAATTAATAAGCATGCATCTCATAATCAATTTAATCATAGTACTTAAATAATGAAACAATATATCAAATAATGCTTAATCAGACGACTTAAATGATCATCAAGCACAAGGCTTTCAAAGCCTTTCTTTTCTTCTACAAAGCTTTTACTTTTCTCTAAGGCTTTCTGCAAGCCTTCTTTCTCTTCAGAGTTTTCCCTCCATGCAGAGGCTAAGTGTTGGCCTCTCCTCTTCAAAGCACAAGGGCAGACTCCTCAGAGAGAAAAACCCTCCCCCACTCTCTCATAATTCATCATCCTCTTCTCTCTCACAGACCCAGAGCATATTCAAATCCATACATGGATAATCGGGTCATGTATAGTGTCCAGGGCCACCGGCGTGTGTGATGACCGAGGAGTGAATAGGCAGGTAATTGGATGTGAACGGGTGTGAGGGATGCGACCCCACAGTGACTAGGCGAAGAGCTAAAAGTATAAAATCAATGTATGTGCGCACGTGCTCTCCTCATTCATTGATGTGGGACTAATCTCACTACTTCGCATAAAGCTATAGTTGAGGTGGACTTTGTCGATTAGAGCAACAGTTGGGGTCGAGGTTGTCAATTGTGGACCTGGAAAAGGTCCTGGGACTTATCCGTGTGACCTGGGAGTGATTGCAATGAAGAACAAAGCCAGAGAGCTACAAACGTCGTCGAAGATGATGGCGGCAGTAGCGAAGTCGATGGTGAAATCTGCAAGCACAAATATGGGCTTGAAAGCCCCAATCAGATGGCTCAAAAGCTTTGCCGAAGCATGGCGAAGGTGGTGGTAGGTGTTTCATGGTGTGAGGAAGCATGTGGTGATCGGACGGTAATGGAGAGGAAGGCGAGAAGGTGGGTTGTTTAGTGGAGCATTTGGATGGGTGGAATGAGTAATAAGGATGGGGGTTTTGTGCGCAGAGGTATGGCAGAGCTTGTGAGGATGTTGGTGAGGCATGTGGTGTGGTGGAGCGTCGGGGAAGCCTCACCGAAGGGTAGCTGGACGTGGAGAAGATGGAGGGCAAACAACGGCATCGGGGGTTAAATCTAGAGTTTAGATAGAGGAAAAGAGTAGGGGGAGAGGGAAACCTAAGCTAACCTAATTGGATGAAAGGGGAGAAAGGCACCGATTATGGTATGGCCGACACCGGAGAAGGGAATACTTCGGGAGGGAGAACGGTGACAAGGAGAAGGTCGGAGAGCGCTGCGCCAATATTGCAAGAAGTGGAATGAAGAGGGAAAGAGATCAAGACAACTTCGGCTGAAGGAGGGCAATGCCAACACCAAATATTTTCATCTCGCAGCCAGTTCTCGCAGAAGGGCGAACATAATCTCTTCCATAGTCAAGAATGGTCAAAGAATCTCCTCTATGCAAGAGATTAGATTGGAAGCCATCAAATATTACAGGGATGCTTCGCTAGCTACAGTTAGAGGTATGCGGAGGATGACGGTGAGTGATGCACCTAAACTTTCTGAGGAACAGGCTTCCAGATTGACGGATACCATAACTGAGAAAGAAACTGTGGATGCCATAAAAGAGCTAAATAGTGAGGGCTCCCCTAGACCTGATGGCATCCAAGGTTTCTTTTATAAGGAACTGTGCAGCTTGGTCGGTAGTGACGTGATGGAGGTCATCAAGGAATTTGAGAGAGGGAATTCAGGCTTTGATAAGATCAACTGGTCCTTTCTTTTTTTGCTGCCAAAGGTCCAAGGAGCAGAGAGTTTCTCTTATTTCAGGCCTATTTCACTCTTAAACTCAATTTATTTGGTGGTGAGCAAAATACTGGCAAATAGGTTTAGGTCGGTCTTGCAAAATCTGATTCATCCTATCCAATCAGCATTCCTTCCTAATAGATCCTTGTAGGAATCGTTTATTATGGCTCAGGAGATGGTGTGTGGATGGCACAGAAGGAAATGTAAAGCTTTTATGTGGAAAGTTGATTTCCAGAAGGCTTATGACTCTATTTCATGGCCGTATCTCTGGGAGGTCTTTAAGAGAAGAGGGTTCCTGTCCTTATGAATCCAATGGATGAAGCGTTGTATCACAACCTCTTCTTTCTCTCCTTTGATCAATGGCAAACCATGTGGGGCACGGATTTAGGCACAATGTGGTGTTAGGCAAGTATGCCCATTAGCCCCGCTGGTCTTCAACCTTGCTATGGATGGACTGGCTAGGTATGCCTTTAAACTAGTTGAGGCTGGTGTCATCAAAGGATGCCCACTGTCTAACAGAAGAGCTATGGCCCCCGTAATCCAATACGCAGATGACAGTATTTTTTGTTGAGGGGACAACTACTGCAACCCAAGCATTAGGACATATGGTGAACATCTTTGGGGATCTGTCTGGCATGAGATTAAACAAGGAGAAATCCACCCTGATACATTTTGGCATGAATGCGCAAGAGCAATATGCACTGTCAGCCACGTTGGGAACTCCTCTATCAAATCTACCAATCAGATAGTTGGGGCTACCATTGAGATATTCAAAGTTGCGGAAGAGTGATTGGAATGCCCTCTTTGACAAGATTTCTATTAAGCTAGAAGGATGGAACAGTAAGTTCCTATCTAAGGGTGAAAGGTTAATCTTGTTAAATTCTGTTATCACTTCCATTCCGATTTTCTACTTTTCCATTTTCAAAGCTCCAAAATCCATTTGGAAACGGTTGGATTTGATGCGAAAGAAATTCTTTTGGAAAGGTGCACGACATGAGGGTAAGTTCATGCAGCCACTGAAATGGGAACATCTGTGTCACCCCAAGGAAGAAGGTGGACTGGGGATTAAAGCACTTAAAGAGTTTAATGAAGCCTTATTGATTAAATGGGCTATCAAAATTCTAAATGGGGAAGAAAGGTTATGGACTGAACTTATTAATGATGGCTATGGCTGCTCCAACAGTGCTCTGAATAGATTATACCCCTCCAAACCCCCCCCCCCCCCCCATTTTGGCATTCTGTCACTCAAGCTATCAGAGATAATTGGCACTTATTGCAGTCGGTTCTTGGAGATGGCAGGCACTTCAGTTTTTGGAAAGAGCAGTGGACATCATTGGGCACCCTACAGGAGGCTTATCTGAGGGTCTACTCGGCTTCTACTGATAAGGATGGCATGGTTAATAACTATTGGTCTGAATCTGGCAGATGTTGGCAGCCGACTGAATTGGAGGCATGCAGGGAGGGGACCAGATTTTGGGAAGAAAAGCAGCGCTTGGTTTCAGATCTGCAAACCATCTATCCAAGACCCGGTGTGGAGGATACTTATGCATGGGATGGCATCTATACGACTCAATGCACCTATGGAAAAATTAGGAGTTCCAACAGTGGTATGAAAGGTGATTATATTGATAAGAAACTATGGCTGTTGAAGGTCCCTCTCTAGGTACAAATCTTTCTCTAGTTATGTAGAAGGGATGTTCTGATAACAGGAGACCTTAGGCAGAGGAGGATGGGGGCAGCTCTGCATGAGTGCCATCTTTGCGGGATGCACACTGACAGTTTGAATCATTTGTTTCCCTCTTGTTTGGTCACTAACACAATTTGGAGAAAAACGTGCAACGAGTCCCTTGCATCATGGGAATCTTTATGGCATGGTTTTGGGATAACTGGGAAGCCACATTTACGCATGGCAGTGACCCTTTTGTGCATGTGGAGGGCGAGGAATGAGATACTGATGTAAACACATTTATTGAGGGTAAAATACCTATTCATGTGTGTTCCTAGGCTTAGATTTGCATTTTATGTTATAAATATTGCATAGCATGCATCATTCTGCATTTAGAGTAGTATATAATTTAGGCCAATTGCGTCCTTTTAATGGTTAGGAGAGAAGGATATTTATTTCAGAGCCTCGGATTGATGATCCAACCATATGGATTTGATCAAGACGACAATCGGAATCCAATGCTTCTGAAATCGCCTCGATCAGAGTTCCGTAGCACCATATGCAGTCCGAGGAAGATCAACCGCCAAGGGACTAGGAGACATAATTCGAAGCTTCAAATGACAAATCCGATCACGTGGATGGAATCGGGTCGACGATCGCACCCTAACGGTGTGAAAATCAACTCAATCCAACCTTTGTAGCAGCCCCTACAACAAGAAGAAGATGGACGGCCCAAACTACGCCACGTGGTGCAACCTAGGCCGCCCAGCGCACGCACGCACCACCACACGCACGCAGCAGTGCGAGTGCACGTGTGTGCACACAGGCGTGCATGCGTACAACGTAGCGCTAGCGCTTTGGTGGGCGCACGCACGGCAAAGGCAAGGGAGCGCAGCGCCAGCTATGCATGAGCTGGACCTATAGCGACACATGAGGTAGACTTACAGCAATGCTTACAGCCGTCACTGATTCTTCACACTCTAGCAAAGCCAACTATGGGCGTGAGCAGGCATAAGCGGGAATGAGCTGCCTACAGGGACTCTTCCAGCAACGGCCTGGATGTCACTAATGGTCCCATACCTATTTTTGCCTCTTCTCCTCTACTATAAAAGGACCTACACCCCCTCCCTTCCAAGCCATCTCTACCTACTCTACTCCAACCTACTCCCAAGCTCTAGCAAGCCTACCAACGCTCCATTAGAGCTTGTTCTCAAGCTCCCAAAGTGCCTATTAGTGTAGCAAACCTCTGCCCCACTAAATACTCCTCTAACTTCCCATCCCCCTTCATAGGTCGCCTTGGAGCCGTCCTCCCACCTCCATTCTGGCAGCAGATCATCTCTGTCTTCCCACCTCCATTCCAGAGCCACACCGAAGCTTTCCTCTATCTGACGTCCTCCTGCATCTCACCTCCATCGTCCCGCTCGTCACCCCCTTCGTCCGAGCTTCTGCCAGGTGTAGTCGTCTCGCCGAACAGCCAATTCGGGAGATTTCATCTCACCCCCCTCTCTTTTCATGCTTTCATAGTAGATTGTAATTGACATTGAAGTGATATCTATACCATTTTCATTCCATCGCTATCTTGTGATTCGTTTGCTTGTTTTCTTCTTACAAAAGTACAAAAAAATAACAAAACCTAAAATACCAAATAGAAACAAATCGAAGGGCGGTTTTTAGTTAAAGTAAATGTTTCCTCCCTGTGTTCGACCTGGGACTCCCTTGAAGTTTCGGTATAAATTTTATCTTATCAATGTGTTTTGCAACTACAACGACGAGTTACTTGTAACCCCGATTTCTAACATGCTAAACACGCCTAACCATTTTGGCGCCGTTGCCGGGGAGGCAACGGAATTTACTTTTCTATTTTCTGCGTTTCTTTGCATTTACGTAACACTAACCCCACTTATCTCTGATCTATTGTCTTGCAGGTACCCTAGCATGGAGATCCAAGTACAGTAGACCGGAGTAAAGTGCGGGTAGAGTGTTTTGTAAGTGTCCCCCATACCACCCCCAGCTTAGTTTTCATTCCATAACATAATAACTAAAACCAAAATCAACTTAGGTGCTTTTTATAAACCCTAGGATAGATTTGGTTGTTTGTTTGCCACCACCACTCACCTCGCCATCTACGTAAATAATAAAAAATAAAAAAAGTGTTATCTGATTGTGGGATTTTCTGAAAGAAACACACTTAACACCCACAACTTCTCACCCTAAGGTGCAGAATCACATTGATTATACCACTTAACCAGGATCTGACCTGTGGACCCGATACACTTAATTTAGCACACGAATAAGTGAGTAGAAATCTGAATAGGTCAAACATTTCTATTTGCCTTAACTAAGTGGTGCAATAGGCCAATTGATTAAACTGTTTGGGCCGCACCACTTAAGATAAAAGCGATTCATTATGTAGCTTGCCACTTAGGGTTGATTTTTAGGACTGAACCAGACACTCCACATTTTATTTTTGATTTTTAAAGGAATATATCTACACCAGTGCTTTCAAAACTTGGAGTGTTCTACTGAACCTTGATTGAATATACCTAAATATTAAACCCTAAAAGCTACTAAACAAGGTTGAACCCTAAAACACACATGATCAAATAACCTTGTTTGCAAACCCTAGTTGTGCACACACACACATTTTAACTGATCATTAAGGGCACAACTCATCTAAAGGGCCCATCACATTCCTGAAGCACCATTGTCCCAAGCATAACTAAAATTTATTAGACGTTGGCCCTAAGGACTGGTTCGCTCGTCGGGATCCAGATTGAGATTGTTCACTATTAACCTGCTTATACTAGTCAATCTGATGTCTAGCTAGGGGAGTAGCGTCAAACGACCATGGCTGGGGGGTACACTAGGAACTGGAGGCACAAGCCAAAGGAAGAACCTTCTCTCCAGTCCCTTCTAACTGGTTGGATTGCTTGGACATAAGTAGAGTAAATCATCCATAATTTTAGGACGGATTCTAAGAGTATGTAGACATTTAGGCTACCCAACCTAATGACAGGCTTGTATTTTTATATTGCAAGGCTCCTTTCTCTTCTAATTTCCCTCCTTACTTCACCATGCACCCTTCCACATCTTACACACATTTCCAATCCTATCCTCCTACCACCACTTATCCCCAAGATGATTACTATCCAGACTTAACTTGTAATTACCCATCCACTAGCCAGGATAACTTTGATTGGAGATACAAATCCAAACCTCAGTGTCCAGGGCCTAACCCTAGACAACAAGACTATGATTACTATCCTTCCCAGAGCTACAATGATTATAGATCTCCATCCTTTAATGACCAAACCAACCCGATCTACAATCAGGAAGGAAACGATGATTATAACACCTACCCTCCCCAGTATTCCACTGAATATAGATCACCACCATCCTTTGAACAACCTAGAATGACCTACTTTCACGGAGGGACCCGAGAACCTTGACATCTTAAATCCCCTAGATTTAACCCAAAACCACCCAAACCTGAATCAAACCAGTCAGTTCAAGTGAACCAAATCCAGGATAGGGTGTTGGATAATTTGCGGAACACTATACAATCATTAGAAGCTCAGCCAACACCATGCACTGAAGCACTTGAGCCTACGATCAAAATGATCGATGAACTTAATAATTCTCTATTGGATTTGCTCCAAAGTGTTAAGGATAGGGACTTGGGTGAGTTTCTTCTTGGGAAATTGTTGAGGTTGAGGATGACATTTGTGGTTGCTCTAATCAAATCTTGGGATAATTCTCAAGATGAACCCCCCTCAGGAGAGCCAATGTTTGAACCCGCTCAGGCGCTTGTCGGGGGGGATACATATTCTTCGATTGGAGATGACCAGGTTGGGCTAGAGCAACCCTTTGAGGATGAATCGAGTTTCTCACCCGAGATCCTAGAGCCAGGGAATGACGAAAATTATGTATCCACGGACAATGAAATGACACATGATTTTGAGACATATATAAATGAGGATCATGGATTCTTTGATTCTGAGGGTGAGGAATCTCTTAGTGAAGTCTCACTTGAGCCTAAGGAAGATGATTTTAGTGAGACAAATGGGCTCGAGGAGCATGACGAACCATTTGATAGCCCAGTCATTGAAGATTTTGATTCGGTTGGGCTAACTTGGAGGATTCAAATCTTCATTTACTTGATGATTCAATCAGTGACCCCATTCCTCATCTGCACCCCGAAGAGCTGACTTCTGAGATCATTGTGCCCATGTCAATCTTGATTCAGCCACTATTTCTGGACTTGGGAGAATCTTATGGGGTGAATGATATGCTGGAGGTCCCAGAACCTAAGCATTTGATGTTGGAATATAGGATTGTTGAAATGAAAATTTGGGAGATTAATTTTGAGGGAAAAATAAGTTTGGATCTAAGGGTTCCTATTGACCTAAAACCACCTACTTTCTACAAGGACCCTTACAATATCTTTCACGTGCAACCCAAGCTCGAAATAACTGATTATTTTTTTGATCTAGATGTTAAGTGGGCAACCGCACCTATTGAACCATCTTTACCCTTTGTCCGACACTTTGGTCTTGGGTTGCACACCACTAAACCACAAGCCTGGCCTCGCAAACACAACAACCTTCGATTCTAGGTGATTTTTATTCAGAACATGAGAACCACTCGACCCTGGGGCAAGGGTCTGCATCATAATTTGGTCCACCTTTGTGGACATCTTCTGCTGGTGAGCTTCAGGAACAATAATTTGATTTTGATTCTAACCCACACTTATGAATTCTCAATTTCTTCTATGTATATGTATGTTATGCCTAGCTGAAGGCATTAAACTTAGCACGTGTGTATACACTTTTCTCTCTACAGAGCTGACCGGATTTTCACGACACTCAAGTGATATTTTGTTTACTCCGACCTTTTCATGTCTTTATTTTACAATGAGGACATTGCATCAATTAGGCTTGGGGGGGTGGATAATCAATTCCTGAAATCATTATGTTAACTCCGTAGAATTTCTTTTAGTTTCTTATAAAATTAAAAAAAAATTGAAAATGTGAAAAAGATATAAAAAGAAAGAAATTAAGAAAAGAGAACCTAGGCTTTTGGAAGTTATTAAGTTTAGGAAATGATACGAGAGGACCTAAACACTTAGACTCTTCAGGTCTTCAGGCTTAATTAACCCAGGTGTCCACTTGAATGTGGACTTAGTCTCGAGTCCTCGCCAATTAAAATTCATTTTAATTTGGTAAATAATTTGGGATGATAAGTATGCAACTTATCAACCCACCCTCTGATTTGGGGGGATCTTAAGTCTAAGCATCTACACACATTTTTTTCACTGACTCACTTTCCGACAGTTTTTATGGAAATTGGGTAGCTAATGGATCGACTTGGGTGGTATGGCTAGTAAGTTGTCGGTGGTAACAGCTCATCGGCTGGTTATCTAAAGCCCAACCACAAGACCATTTTCATATACTACCTTGAGGTAAATCTTAGATCAAGAAAGCAATCTACTTAAAAAAAAAGAAGAAAATATAGAGGAAAAAAATAAAAAAATGAGAAAATAAAATAAATAAATAAAACCACACTTCACCGCACGAATATAGTTGGCAAGTTGTTGGTGGTAACAGCTCATCGGCCGGTTGTCTAAAATCCAGCTCACAAAAAAATGCACAATAATTCCCAAAACACTTAGGGAAGAAGCGGGGAAGTAGAATAAACAGGGGAGATATACACAGGGTTAGCCCTTATGTTGACCCCATAAATAAAAAGAGTAGGGAGAAAGCTACCGTTCGAAAATATAAACCTCTAGGCAAGGTCACCTAGGGTCGTAGAAACCCGAAGTCCATTTTAATGGCCGCCTAGTGAGTCTTTCACTATTTTCACAAGATGCATCGCACTTAGAGTCCTTTTCAAGTCTTGGGTAGGTTGGGTAGCCGTAAAAAGTTATCCCGTAACTCTCGAACTCCAAAAGTACAAAAAAATTAGAAAAGAAGAAAAATAATAAAAAAAAATGTATCTTCCCATTTCAAATAAGGCGAGGACTTGGGCGATCTACATTCTGGCAGGCACCCGGGTACTGTTGAGTTTTTGTAGTTTAGGACCTTAGTTGAAATTTTCTATTGTTAATAAATGATTGAGGCCTAAGCGATCTAATCCTAATTCTACTTTTATACATAGCATATAGTTTAATTTTGCTAGGGACTAGCAAAAGATAGGCATGGAGCTATGATGTAAACACATTTATTGAGGGTAAAATGCCTATTCATGCATGTTCCTAGGCTTAGATTTGCATTTCATATTATAAATATTGCATAGCATGCATCGTTCTGCATTTAGAGTAGTTGTATACAATTTAGGCCAATTGCATCCTTTTTGTGGTTAGGAGAGAAGGATATTTATTTCGGAGCCTCAGATTAACGATCCAACCATACAGATCTGATAAGACTATGATCGGAGTCCAACACCTCTGAAATCGCCTTGATTGGAGTCTCGTAGCACCATATGCAGTCCGAGGAAGATCAACGGCCAAGGGACTAGAAGACATAATTTGAAGCTTCAAATGAAAAATTCGACCAATCGGATGGATTCGGATCAACGATCGTAGCCTAATGGCATGAAAATCGACTCAATCAAACCTCTGTAGCAGCCCCTACAACAAGAAGAAGATGGACGACCCAGACTATGCCACATGGCGCAACCCAGGTCGCCCAGCGTACGGACGTGCCACGCTCGTGCGCAGTAGCGTGGGTGCGTGCATGTGCACAGCGCAGTGCCAACGCATTGGCGCCCACGCGCGCACAGGTGCGCATGCGCACAGCGCAACGCCAGCGCGTTGGTGCACACGCGCGGCAAAGGCAAGGGAGCATAGCATTAGCTATGCATGAGCTGGACCTACAGTGACGCATGAGCTAGACTTACAGCGACGCTTACAGCCGTCACTAATTCTTCATGCGCTAGCAAAGCCATCTGTTGGCGTGAGCAGGCATGAGTGGGCATGAGCTACCTACAGCGATGCTTCCAGCGACGGCCTGAATGTCACTAATGGTCCCATACCTATTTTTGCCTCTTCTCCTCCACTATAAAAGGCCCTACACCCCCTCCCTTCCAAGCCATCTCTACCTACTCTACTCCCACCTACTCCCAAGCTCTAGCATGCCTACCAATGCTCCATTAAAGCTTGTTCTCAAGCTCCCAAGGCACCTATTAGTGTAGCGAACATCTGCCCCACCAAATACTCCTCCAACTTCCCATCCCCCTTCATAGGTCGCCTTGGAGCCGTCCTCCCACCTCCATTCCAGTAGCAGATCATCTCCGTCTTCTCACCTCCATCCCAGAGCCATGTCGAAGCTTTCCCCTACCCGACGTCCTCCTGCATCTCACCTCCATCGTCCTACTCCTCACCTCCTTCATTCAAGCTTCCGCCAGGCACCATTGTCTCGCCGAACTGTCGATTCGGGAGATTTCATCTCACCCCCCTCTCTTTTTATGCTTTTATAGTAGATTGTAATAGACATTGAAGTGATATCTATACAATTTTCGTTCCATCTCTATCTTGTGATTCGTTTGCTTGTTTTCTTACAAAAATGCAAAAAAGTAACAAAGCCCTAAAATACCAAAAAGAAACAAATCGAAGCGCAGTTTTCAGTTAAAGTAAACGTCGCCTCCCTGTGTTTGACCTGGGACTCCCTTGGAGTTTCGGTATAAATTTTATCTGATCGACGTGTTTTGCAACTACGACGACAGGTTACTTGTAACCTCGATTTCTAACACGCTAAACACGCCCAACCAGATACTATTTCAGGAGAGACCAGCTTGTTGTGTACAAATTATAAATGAGTGCTGGTCCCTCATACATAGATGGGGATCTAATTTGTAGGTCTCTTTGTATTTCTTTTTATTATTAATAAATTGCCCTCCCGGATTGCTATCGTAGTATGATAGCTTTCCTTTCAGTCTCAAAAAAAAAAGAAGATCCAGCTGCCTATTGTACGTGGCGGTCGACGAAGTGAACGGAGGAAGGTGGTTGCTGGAGCGGAGTTTGGAGTAGGCCGGAGAGGGAGAAAGGAAGAGATTTGTGGCCTAGAAACTCTCTAAGGAGCGAGGGAAGTTGGTCAGGGTCCTCTTATAGGGCTAGAGTCGAGCTTCCAAGCTTGGAAACAAGCTTGAAAGCTCAGAAATCAGGAAGTAGCACTTGGTGAACTTCCAAGAGTTCGCATGAACCCTATGGTGAGAATCAGAAGGCAAGACCAGGTTCAGATTGAAGGGCATCTCTTCATGAATCTCCCTTCCAATTTTGGAAGGGTTTGGCCATGAAATCTGGGAGCAATCCTTGATTGAAGGTCGGTTGCTGATGGGTTTAGGAGTTCTGCGTACATGAAGGTGACGGGGACCGGTTGGTGAAGAAGATGATGAAGTTAGGGGGGTAATTGTAATCTTTTTGAAAGTTTGAAGGGCTGATTGAAAGAGAAAGAATCAGATTGGACCAAAATGCACTAGGTCAATATGATCTCTGATTGGGCCCAAATTTTAGTACAAACCTAATTTGGACCCAAGGAATCTGATGGTAAAGTTGGATTTTAGTTTTCACCAAGTTTGATTGGGTAATTCGCATAGAAACCTAAATTAGGGCAACTTCCTATCTGAGACTATTTTAAGTGGGTAATTTACGTAGAAACTTGCTCTGATACCAATTATAATTTACCCTACAAGAGGGGGTGAGATGTGCGTGATGCGAAAATAAGTGAAAATAAATATGACAATCATAAAAATCACAATCACACAAATACACAAGGATTTTAGCTGGAAACCCAAACCCGGGTAAAAACCATCACCTAAGTCTCTCGACTTAGGATTTCCCGATCGACCGAGTTAATCAAATCCACTAACAAACTACTTCAAATGAGGATAGTTCAACCTCTTACAGCCACACTACTTTATACGAGGGTAGTGTACCTCAAACCCCTCCTCTTCATGAGGAGTATTTAGTCTTATGAAGGAGATGGGAATTCACAAAGCGAATACCCAACCAAAGATTATAAGCTACGATAATCCTATAAAGCTACAAAGTAAATAATTGAATCTAGCTGCTATAGGTAAAGGATCTTCCCTTTAGTGGAAGTGTGTTGGCTTGGTAACACGGGCGCGTGATCCACACAAAGCACCATGACACTCTCATATTCAACGGCGGGCAAGTGGGTGCACGGCGAATGTGGTGCTCTCTAGTGTGAACTAGATGAACTTGGAGAGCAACAGCACTTCTAGATGATCTTCTTCTTCTCTAGGACACAATGGATGTGGAAATGGTATTTCTTGGTGTCTCTAAGTGTATCTTGGTATATCTAACAAAGGAGGGCTCCCCCTCTATTTATAGATGGCCTAGGAAGGCTTGGGAAGGCCTTGGAAGTCTTCTATAGCCGTTGGAAATAATCCCAAGGCAGACTGGGTCGAAATCAAAGTCATTATGATTCTGACAGCGTTACCAAATGTCTAGATCTAATATTAGACGTCTGGAAAACAAGTATAACACGTCTGATAATCAAATTAGACATCTAATACTAGATGGGTTCCCTTACTGATTTAGTCAGACCTACATAGGGTTCTAGTGTAAGCTGGTTAGAGGACTTGTTGAACGTCTGGCACTAGGTCTAGATGTCTAGAAACCTAGATTACTGTAGGAATGGATTTCCCGAGGCACAAACTGCTAGAACTCTGATGATAAGTGATTTTGGCTTAATCGAGGGCTAATGTCTATTTATCAGACATCTGAGGTCCTCTACAAACATCTAATAGAAGATTAAAGGTCAATCCTCAATGATTATATTTCTAAGCCAACATTTTCCTAATTGGACGTCTGGCAATGTCAGCAAACGTCTGCTAAGATGTCTTGACTAAGGGCTGGACGTCTAAACATGGCAAACAGAGAGTGGTTTCCAGCCTAAGTGTTTTTAGGCGTCTGATCAAACAGTCAGACATCTTAAAGTCAAAGATCAGACGTCTGATTTCCAGATTGGATGTCTGATGAGGCTGTCTGATGCTTACTTTGGTTTTCTAAGTTTTCTACGAAATGTCTAAGTGTCCTAAGGTTTAGTAAGTGTTCCTAGAACTACTGTATTGTTACTTTGAGGCTCTTTAACATATCATCTAGACAAATAGAAGACCAAAAAACAAAAAGAACAATTATAGCATACAAGACAAAAGAACATCTATCCTATTCTTCTATCTTCTAGCTCTCGCTCCACGCGAAGCTCCTTCTCCTCCAACGAGCTCCTCCAATCCACCATGGATGCGAGCTCTTCACACTTGTATCCATATGCAATTGACCAAAAATCTTGGACTCAAAAGAAAATGTTAAACAAGTATTTTGTTATCATCAAAATTACCGATCATGGTGCCCTTGCACCAACAATCTCTCCCTTTTTGATGATGGCAAAACCATAAATATAAATCCAAAAATTCTCCCCCTTTTTGACATTATCAAAAAAGGTTTAATAACTTTTAGTCATTTATCCTATACTCCCCCTTAAGACATGCTTTCCTAATTTCATCTTTTTCATAAAATAGGATAGCTATGTTATTATCTCCTTTCTAAAGCCAATATAGGTATGTTATTTTGAAACTCCCCCTTAAAGATGGACAATTAGCTCATTAATTTTAAACTCCCCTTATCTAGATGTTATAAAAGAAAAGATAGGGTTCACAAATTACCTCACTTACCAAGGCCAATAGCATGGCCCAAATGGAGGTTGATGACAAAATGGATGGGGCTCCCATCCATAGCTTGGAGGTCCAAGCAATGGCGTCGATCTCCAATCGGGCAGTCGACATGTGGCAGTTTGATCAGTAGCTGATCTTCTCGTCGATCTTCTCGTCTTCCTCTTTGGTCTACTCCTTGGTCCTCCCAGTTTGAGTTGACCACCCTTGAGCTTGTAGGTCCAATGCTACAAATTGTAATCTCCCTTGAAACCTACAAAACAAGAGTCTAATTCTCTCTTTGGTAACGAAGTTAATTTAAATCCAGTTTTGTTAGTTGGTCTCCTTGATGGAGATCCTCTCTCAATCTTTTGACTAGTGCTAACTCTGTTTAATAATTTTTCAGAGTTCTTCCTAAGAGTTCATCTTCTATAACATGCGTCTTATATTTTTTTAAACTAGATATTTCAATTTTTAAGCTAGTGTTCTATTCAATTAAGTTACTATTTTCATTGATTAGTTTATTATTCTCTAACAACACGTCATCCTTTCAAGAATATTAGAACTAGAAATAATTTCTAGATCTTTAAGTTAAATCTCTAATCTTTCACTTTCAGATTTTAGAAAACTAAGATTCTTTTTAATGTTCTTGTTTTCTATTTTAAGTGACTTACTAAGTTCATTTAACTCATTAAAGGCATCTTGTAGTTCAGAATTTACCTCATCATTGATGTTGTCTCTTTTGCTATCACTCGCCACTGCCATGAAGCCCATGCAAGCAATTTCTTCTTCGGGATTTTCTTCTTCTTCCAAGCTCGAGTCATCCTAAGTAGCTTGGAATGCCTTCTTGTATTTCTTCTCCTCCTTCTTCTTCTCCTTCTTAAGAAGAGGTCACTCAGGTTGAAGATGCCCTTTTTCATTGCAATGGTAGCAACATCTCGGGCGACCTTACTCCTTTTCCTTCTTCTCTTTCTTTTCTCTCTTAAAACCCCTACAAAACTTGGAAAATTTATTAAGTAAAATTTTGAGGTCTTCATCATCAGAACTTACCTCAGTGTTTGAAGCAGCTTTGAAGGCCAAACTCTTTCTTGGCCTTGGCTCTGGTGTGTCCTTATTCTTCTTCATCTTCGTCTCATAGGCCATGAGATTGCCTAAGAGGTTTTCCATGTTGAGCTCCTCTACTTCGTTCGCCTCCTCGATGGCGGTGACCTTTTGTTCCCATTCCGATCCAAGGGAATGGAGTAGCTTCCCTTGAAGCTCCCCCTTAATAAAGGTCTTTCCTAAAGCTTTCAAACTATTTACAATGAGAGTGAACCTAGTGTTCATTTCACTTAAAGTTTCATTAGATTTCATAGAAAAAGATTCAAATTCTTTAGATAAAATGTTAATTTTAGAGGATTTTACCTTGGAGGTACCTTCGTAAGTTACCTCTAGTGTATGCCATATCCTGTATGTGGTGGCGCATTGCGAGATGCGGCTGAACGCCTCTGGACTTAACGCACAATATAACGCATTCATAGTCTTTGCATTTAGAGAAAGCTCCCGAGTTTGTTTTGAGAGTATCCTACGTCAGGCCTCTCCGGAACGACGTATGGCAGTTCGCATCGCTGCCATATCGAGTAGTCATTGGCTTAAAGCATGTCTTCATCTGGAGTTTCCAATAGGGGTAGTTGCTTGATTGCAAATCAATCATGCAACCTAAAACACCTGAATTGAGCTAGCTTCTAGCATAACTTTGAGTCAATGCATGCATAAGGATCGTAATTCGCATACTAGTTAGTTTGAGTAGCCGTATAGATAATATCAACATTTTATGACCTAAAAGAGAGATGTTTTCAATTGCAGAAGATTCAAAACTACGGATGTCAGATCAGACCAGACATATATGATCAGAACAACAATGGGAGTTCAACGCTTCTGAAATTGTCCCAATCAGACAACCAGAGCATCGTGTGCAGTCCATAGAAGAACGAAGATCATGGAGCCAAAGGACAAAGATCCGAGCCTTAGATGAAGAATCCAACCGCACGGATGAATCAGGATCGACAATCATAGTCCAACAATGCAAAAATCAACCCAATCAAAGGTCTACATCACTAGATATAAGGAAAAGAAGATGGACGGCCATGAGGGCGCCACATGGCACCGTCACAGCCACTCCCTCGCCACTGCCCCATCTAGGAAGGCCGCACCACATGATGTGGGCTGTTGGATCTCCATCCAACGGTCACGAGCACGCCACGTCGCCCACCCAGACAGGATAACAATAAATAAAAACAAATAAGTATATATAACAGAAAGTTCGCGTAGCGCGTTGGCTCACGCACGCGCATGGAAGTGGGAGAAACGTGTTCGAGCCGTGCACTGCGTGAAACTGAGGCGATGTTGGCTGTACGGGAATGGGTGGGCGTGCAATTGCACGATCAGTGGGAGGAGGCGCGCCCATGTGGAGCGATGAGAGCACGCCGCAGTTGAACGCACAATCTGACGCGCATTTAACGTGCGATCCTACACTCTTTTTAAACAAACGCAGTGAGGCGCGAGCGCATACGATCGGACGGCTGACGTTGAGGCGGGTTTTGAAGGCGAGCAGTGAGTGAAGAAGATAAGTGCTCACGTGAGGAGGAATCAGAGCCGCGCGATCGAAGATCGACAACGCAGTGGCTGCCACGTGTCACCATCAGAGTGAATCTGAGTGTTTTAGGCGCAAATGAAGGTATTTTGAGGCCAAATCAAAGCCGTTGATATCCCGATCAACGGATCTGATCAAATAAGAGTTGTTGCATGAGATTAAGGCCTCAAATACCCTTTTTGCCCTCCATCAAAACTATAAAAGAAGACCCAGGGCCCGCCAGTTGAAATATCTCTCTCTCCCATCAACTCCAAATCTCTTATACCGTCTTCTCTGCAATTCTCCATCCTGGCGCTCTGGATTTGAGGTGTTTCTGCATCTCACACAAGCATCCCACAAGCAGGTCGTTTCTCTACCACTTTCTTCTCTCTCTCTCTCTTTCTATCTATCTATTTGTCTCTATTAGCATTTTCTACTGTGAAAAACTTTATCTAATTGCAATAAAATTCTGATTCTCTGGATATCTATTTTATACATATATACATATATATATAGTTAAAATTAGTTTAATTGAAATGCTTCTGCATAAATTGAGATTGCCTCCCTGTGAACGACTCGGTACTCATTAGAGTTTTATAAATTTATTTGTTGATGTGCTTTCACACTATACTACAATTAAACAACTTTTAAAGCACAAATTACACACCGAACAAGTTGGCGCCGTTGCCGAGGAGGCAATGGAAATTTTTGAAGCTTTCTTTGATGCGTATTTGAGACTTCTAACTAGCTACTTCTTTCATTGATTTCGTGTGTGCAGGAAATGAAGAAATCTAAACCAAACATGACAGCGGAGAAAGTGTGGGTTCGAATCTCAAGTAAGTACCTTTAGGTTAGATTAGTTAGATTTAGAAAGGCGTGGGTGGGCGTGCAATTGCACGATCAGTGGGCGGAGGCACGCCCATGTGGAGCGATGAGAGCACGCCGCAGTTGAACGCACAATCTGACGCGCATTTAACGTGCGATCCTACGCTCTTTTCAAACAAACGCAGTGAGGCGCGAGCGCATACGATCGGACGGCAGACGTTGAGGCGGGTTTTGAAGGAGAGAAGTGAGTGAAGAAGATAAGTGCTCACGTGAGGAGGAATCAGAGCCGCGCGATCGAAGATCGACGACGCAGTGGCTGCCACGTGTCACCATCAGAGTGAATCTGAGTGTTTTAGGCGCAAATGAAGGTATTTTGAGGCCAAATCAGAGCCGTTGATATCCCGATCAACGGATCTGATCAAATAAGAGTTGTTGCATGAGATTAAGGCCTCAAATACCCTTTTTGCCCTCCATCAAAACTATAAAAGAAGATCCAGGACCCCCCAGTTGAAATATCTCTCTCTCCCATCAACTCCAGATCTCTTATACTATCTTCTCTACAATTCTCCATCCTGGCGCTCTGGATCTGAGGTGTTTCTACATCTCACACAAGCATCCCACAAGCAGGTCGTTTCTCTACCACTTTCTTCTCTCTCTCTCTTTCTATCTATCTATCTATCTCTATTAGCATTTTCTACTGTGAAAAACTTTATCTAATTGCAATAAAATTCTGATTCTCTGGATATCTGTTTTATACATATATACATATATATATAGTTACAATTAGTTTAATTGAAATGCTTCTGCATAAATTGAGATTGCCTCCCTGTGAACGACCCGGTACTCATTAGAGTTTTATAAATTTATTTGTTGATGTGCTTTCGCACTATACTACAATTAAACAACTTTTAAAGCACGAATTACATGGCGAACAAGTTGGCGCCGTTGCCGGGGAGGCAATGGAAATTTTTGAAGCTTTCTTTGATGCGTATTTGAGATTTCTAACTAGCTACTTTTTCATTGATTTCGTGTGTGCAGGAAATGAAGAAATCTAAACCAAACATGACAGCGGAGAAAGTGTGGGTTCGAATCTCAAGTACGTATCTTTAGGTTAGATTAGTTAGATTTAGAAAGTTTAGGATTTTATTGAGCCCTAGGATTAGTTAGAATTTGCTTGTTTGAAAAAAAAAACTCTCTTCATTTTCAGTCTGAAATAAAGTTTTATCTTAAAACTTCAATTCCCGAAGCTCCACATGTCCAAAAATTCTCAAATTTTGATTGGACGTGGATTTCAAATTCAGAAATAACATATCCAAAATTTGCCCAAATCGGAGTTATATAAAAGTTTTAAAAATTCATGCACTAATCTATTATCAATTCAATTATTATTCTTGATTTTTCGGAGTTCAAAATATCATAAGAATTTTTATACAAATCCGATTGAAGTGAAATTTGTGGTACTAAACTTTGAGAAAGTCAAAAATTTTAGAAAAATCTGATAAAAATATTTCTTGCATGTTTGATTGCATGAATTATCAGATAACGAACTAGGGGTTAAAAAGACTACAAGACCCCCAGTACAGTTTAAATATGAAAAAAATAGAAAACATACATTATAAATTCTTGAAAAATATTTTCTGAGTGCCTAGTTAGTGCTGCAAGAAGGCCAATTGATTGCATTCTTAGGTCGCACCACTCATCTGATTTTTGACTTAAAAAATCATCTAGAACTATCTGTGCTTAGGGTTTCACTCTAAGGATAGAGCACACCTACATTTCTATACTTAAAGGAAATCTATCAAATAAATTGGGATTTGAAAAACTTTTGTGTGCCTCATCAGAACCTTAGTTGACAGTATTTAATCAAATGAACCCTAAAACACGCTAACACACGCATTTGAATCTTAAAAGATACTTCATCATAAGAAATTGCTTGTGAACCCTATTTGCCTGAGCACTTCACATATTTCAAAATCAATTTTAAGGGCAAATACCCCCCTAACGGCCATCATATTCCAAAATCACATCAAACCCAAATCTAAAATTGAGTAGACGTGCCCTAAGTAAGACTAATAGGCTTGGGGACGTGAAACTAGATTGGGCTAAGGTCAATGCCTTGTCTACTTGGACCTGCTGGTGACAAGAAAGGTTGGTGCGATAACCTCGTTAACTTTTAGTGGTGTCCCGCTGTGTGAGGTGTCCTAAGGGGTCCCAGCCTTCTAGCTAACCAAGTAATTCAAGGGTTGACCTAACCCAATCGTGTTTTGGGGAACTAAGATTAAGTCTATTTAGGGTTAACACTATAAGGACTAGTTGATTGCTTATATTGAAAGGGCGGGGTATTCTGTCATCTGTCCTCTCTCTCTCATCTATTAACTTTCTTTTGGTACATGGATGCTAAAAGGTCTCTGGACCCTAATTTGGTACCACCTTTAGAGAGTAAACTAAAGAGAAGACCCAATTTTTCTGAATACATTCTAATAGTCAATTGCCTTGAGGAAGAATTGATTGAGGAAACCATGGACCCATACTCTTTGCCTCACACTATTCTCCCTATCCCAACCCTTCCATTACTTCAACTTCTTCAGGATGGGAGAACTCTCCTCAACACCCGGGACTTGATTCCTTTGCCTACACCTCATATTCCCCAGGTATAGCTAGCCCTACCTCGAACCCCACACGAATCACTGAATATCACGGATCTCCACAAGAGACACTCTCCATGCAAGACCAGCACCTGATTGGCATGACCAATTATCTTGACCAGTTCAACCAAACTCATCTCTCCCCAGATCAGGGATATACCTTAGAATCCCAACACCTAGAATATCAATCCTATCCTCAAAATCACTTTACAAATTATCCCAATTCTACCCAAACAACTTTACCTTCTCATTGGGATAACCCTACAACACCAAACCAAGGATATCATTCATACCCTAGGTATTCAGATGATGGATATTCTGATTCGACTGAGGAAAGAAATCCTAGAAATTATTATCCTCAACCTGATCAAATCCCTGACCATGGAGGTGATCCTGAGATCACCTAATTACTCCAAGTAGTCTAGGGGATGAGAGAAGCTAATAAAAGAAATACAGATAATATGACAAAATAGCTCAATAGAATCTGGAAAGCACAAGGTGATAAACTAGTCCGAGTATGAAATAAGTTGGTGGTAAGCCACTCAGGGTTGAGGATCCAACCTTAAGTATGACATCTTATCAAATCCCAACCTCCACATACACTAAGCCCACCCACCAACCTCATGATTATGTAGAGCAGATCCTTTTTGATATCCCAAAAACTAACTTTGAGGAGGAAGGCTCAATTGAGGAATTATATCTTGATTTAGGCCTTGAATTGCAACCATTCTATTTTGAGGAGGCAATCCATGTTGGGAAGGAGTATGGGTCTTTTATATTTAAAGACACACAATTGGATTACATGGATGATTTGGGAGAATCAGAGCAAGATCAAAAAGAAAGAAAGATTGGGAACAGTGACACTCCCAGCCAAGCACAACTGGATGGCTCTAATGAAATCTTGTCTGAGGATTACCATGATCAAATATGCTTAAATGATTCGATATCTGGATTTGGCGATACTGATCATTCCCATATAGCACCTGAATCTGCTTTCACTTCTGTTTCAGCTAATCTGTACCTTTCTCTCCCCATCCACCAGAGTCCTGAGGAAAACCTTGACACTTATCCTCAACATCTCTAGATTGAACAAGACAAACAATCCCCTTATGAAAAGGATGTTCAAGAAATTGCCAAATTACTAGGGATGACTTATGAGGATTTATCTGAAGAAGCAAAGAATTTAGCTGAATCATGGAATCCTGAGGAGTTTGATTCGAGTGATGAGGAACAGAAAAACAATCCCTTAGAAGATGTAATTCAAAAGAAAGACAATTGGGTTCAAATTTAGAAGTCCACAGAACTAAAAGAATTCAAGATCTTGACTAATCTAGATTCTAATCTTACTTCCCCTTGGGCTATGATTTTAAGGAATAATGAATTTTCGTCCATTACATTTGAAGATTTGCATCATGATTTGGGAGACTCAAATAAGATTTTTGATCACCCCAGGGATAAGATTGAGGATTCTGATAAGTCCAGAACTAGTGAGATGGGCGACTAGATCTTATTTGACTCACCTACTCAACATCCATCCATGCCTAACTTGACTTGCGAAGTGGTTCTCTATACCATTTCAGACTGCACCACTTGGGTTCCTCCTTTTATTTCCCATCACTTTTAGGACCCATATGATGTATTCCCCACGAACCACCCTGTATCCACCTCATCTGCCTTCCTCATGCATCACATCTTAAGGTTGCCACTATCTACTTTCCACTCTGGCACCTGCACTAATATTTCTCTCTTTTGTAGCATCTGGCTACAATTAGTTTCAAGCTCGTTCACTTTATTTTTCTGACTTTTTGGGCTTGGTATTCACCATCAGCTGATCCACATCTATGGATCATTGATCTTTTCATTACATGATCACATCTTTATTTTAATCTTGACTCAACCCATTTATTTGAACTACATATTTTTGAGATTAAGTCTGGCAATTGACGTTAAACTTAGTGCTGGCTGGGAGGAAACCTACTATTCATTACAGGTAGCTTTGCATCTTCTGCATCCACGCTGACCTGAATCAACAAGAAAAGTCAGGTGATATCCCCTCCTCCTGCTTATTATATTTTGATTTTCATGCATACATTTCAATGAGGACATTGTAATGAATAGGCATAGGGGGGTGGGCATTGCATGTCTAATTTTTACGTCAAAAAAAAATCGCATTTAAGCATAAAGAATTTTTATTAAGATTTTATTAGGGATTTATTCTTAAGTTGATTCCTGAGTTTAGAATCCAGTACAATTTCACACTTACATGTAGAATTTGTAATGGATCCTCTATGAAGACCGATAAACATCTTTAGTTTTTCGAGATGAAGCAATGCATCTTCTCCTAAGCCCTTGGATAGTAATTAGGGATCAGGCAAACTATCTTCTAACAGATTCACCAAACACGTGTGAGATGATAGTAGAAAGTTTCCTGGTGCTCTAAGGCTAGTATGAGAAATCTTAACTTCCGGATAATGAGATAATGATACTCGAAGTTAGGCATAGTTTTCGCTCTCGATTTCTCCATACAAGTTCTTAGTGCGAACATCTTTTGAGAGCCACCAAATAAGGCAAAATACACAAAAAGCGGGTTCTGATAAAACAATGACTAAAGTGGATGGTCACAACCGTCCTTTATAGAAACCTCGGCTGAAGGAGGGTATTAATGTCAAGGTCAGAAATACACTGTCCTATCCATTCCTTTATCGGTGCCGAGAATAGGCACTTCCACCAAATAAGTCACCCAATATCCTCTTGAACATCCCCCAATCCCGAATAATGCCTGGTGAATAAAAGTCGTATGTGTTACTGTGTTGCATTAGATGTCTGGATGCAAAAGAAAAAGAAGAAAAAAGTGGTATATATGTCTATGCATATAGAAAAAAATATACATATACAAAAAAAAAGAGTAGAAAAGAAAGAAAGAAAAAGCAGAAAAAAAAAAAGAGTTCACAAGTGTTTTTGGAGTTTATTTCAAGTGTATTGGGGCAACAACACCCATCACCCTCATGATCCACCAAATACAACCTTGACCTACTTTTCTGTATTTCTGGTCGCCTAAATACAGGTTGAGGAATTCTGACTTAGTCGTAGAGTTATCAGAACCTAATCAAAGTGTTAGTGCCAGGAGAGACCACTAAATATACTGATAAATTTGGAGAGATTGTGAGCTCAAAAAGAAAGAAAAGAAAAAGAAAAAGAAAAAGGAAGAGAAAGAAAGAGAGAGAGAACGAGTACAAAGGAACTAAAGAGAGCACAGTTTCTCACCTCTCTCTGAGTTGAATTATTTAATAATCTGGAAATCTAGGTTCTAAAGTACTAGTCTATATGTAGCACCAGATGAGTGTGAGCCACCAAAAATAAATCCACTAGACTCAAAAATCTTCTACCTAACCTAAAAATCAGGGTTGAATTTACAAATTACTTCATAACCCCGAGGGGAGAAGTTTGCCTATCCCAATAGATTTTTACTAAGGGTGAAGTATGAACTTTAGATGTGGATTGACTTTTCACTTGGATCCGTTGCATAGACTACAACAAAACACAATCACGATTATCTGGATTACTAAAGTATTGGATGAAAACAAAAGACATAAATCTCTAGTCAAACTCTTGATAGAAATCTATCATGTAGGACCACTTTGCATTTAGTCTTGCATTTGCTAGGGATTAACAAGATTTAGGAATGGGGCTGTGATTGCACAGCAATCATGCAACCTAAAACACCTGAATTGAGCTAGATTCTAGCATAACTTCGAGTCAATGCATGCATAAGCATCGTAATTCGCATACTAGTTAGTTTGAGTAGCCGTATAGATAATATCATCATTTTATGACCTAAAAGAGAGATAATTTTAAATGCAGATGATTCAAAATCATGGATGTCAGATCAAACTGGACAGATCTAATCAGAACATCGACGGGAGTTCAACATTTCCGAAATCGTCCCCATCAGACAACCAGATCATCGTATGCAGTCCATAGAAGAATGGAGATCATGGAGCCAAAGGACAAAGATCCGAGCCTCAGAAGAAGAATCCAACCACACGGATGAATCCAGATCGACGATCGCAGTCCAACGAAGCAAAAATCAACCCGATCGGAGGTCTACATCACCAAATACAAGGAAAAGAAGATGGACAGCCATGATGGAGCCATGTGGCGCCATCACAGCTGCTCCCTCGCCACCACCCCATCTGATAAGGCCGCATGGCACGATGTGGGTCGTTGGATCTCCATCCAACGGTCACAAGCGTGCCACGTCACCCGTCCAGACTGGACAAGCATAAATAGAAACAAACAAGTATATATAATAGAAAGTTCGCACAGCGTGTTGGCTCACGTGCATGTACGGAAGCAGGAGACACGCATTTGAGCTACATGTTGTGCGAAATTGAAGCGGCATTGGCTGTGCGGGAGTGGGTGGAAGTGAAATTGCGCTATCGGAGGGCAGAGGAGTGCCCACGTGGCGCGAAGAGAGCACGCTGCAGTTGAACACACGATCAGGCACGCATTTAACGTGCAATCCCACGCTCTTTTCAAACAAACGCAGCGAGGAGCAAGCATTATGATCGGACGACTGACATTAAGGCGGATTTCGAAGGTGAGTGGTGAGCGAAGAAGATAAGTGCCTGCGTGAGGAGGAATCAAAGCCGCGTGATCAAAGATCGACGACATAGCGGTTGCCACATGTCGCCACCAGAGTGAATCTGAGCATTTTAGGCACAAATGAACGTATTTTGAGGCCAAATTAGAGCCGTTGATCTCCCGATCAATGAATCTGATCAAATAAGAGTTGTTACACGAAATTAAGGCCTCAAATACCCTTTTTGCCCTCCATCAAAACTATAAAAGAAGACCTAGGGCCCCCCAGTTGAAATATCTCTCTCTCCAATCAACTTCAGATCTCTTCTACCATCTTCTCTGCAATTCTCTATCCCTCTGCAATTCCATCCTGATGCTCTGGATCTAAGGTGGTGCCGCATCTTACACAAGCATCCCACAAGTGGCATCGTTTCTCTGCCACTTTCTTCTCTCACTCTCTCTCTTTCTATCTATCTATCTGTCTCTATTAGCATTTTCTACTGTGAAAAACTTTATCTAATTGTAATAAAATTCTGATTCTCTGGATATCTGCTTTATACATACATATATATAGTTAGAATTAGTTTTATTGAAACACTTCTACATAAATTGAAATTGCCTCCCTACGAACGACCCGATACTTACCGGAGTTTTATAAATTTATTTGTCGATGTGTTTTCACACTATACTACAACTAAATAACTTTTTAAATGCGAATTATGCGCCGACATTGCTCCCATTGAAGAATGGTGGACGGGTAGTAGACTGCCCCTTGGATGACCCCATTGCGAACATGCTCCCCTCCATTGATCTTCCGTGGATATTACTCCTAAAAAGCGGAAATCTGCTCTAATACCAATTGTAATTTACCCTATGGGAGGGGGTGAGATACGCGTGATGAGGAAATAAGCGAAAATAAATATAACAAGCTCACAAAAATCACAATCACACAAATACACAAGGATTTTTAGGTGGAAACCCAAACCCGGGTAAAAGCCACCACCTAAGTCTCTCGACATAGGATTTCCTGATCGACCGAGTTGATCAAATACACTAACAAACTACTTCAAACGAGGGTAGTTCAACCTCTTACAACCACACTACTTTATACAAGGGCAGTGTACCTCAAACCTCTCCTTTTAACAAGTATTTAGTCTCTCAAAGGAGACAGGAATTCGTAAAGAGAATACCTAACCAAAGATTATAAACTACAATAATCTGATAGAGCCACAAAGTAAATAATTGAATCTAGCTACTATAAGTAAAGGATCCTCCCTTTGGTGTAAGTGTGTTGGCTTGGCAACACGGGTGCATGATCCACGCAAAGCACCATGACGCTCTCGTATTCGATGGCAAGAGAGCAGGTGCACGGTGAATGTGGTGCTCTCTAGTGTGGACTAGACAAACTTGGAGAGCAACAACACTTCTAGATGATCTTCTTCTTCTCTAGGACACAGTGGATGTGGAAATGGTATTTCTTGGTGTCTCTAAGTGTATCTTGGTCTATCTAATAAAGGAGGGCTCCCTCTCTATTTATAGATGGCCTAGGAAGGCTTTGGAGGGCCTTGGAAGGGTTCTATAACTGTTGGGAACAATCTCAAGGCAGATTGGGACGGAATTAGAGCCAATAATGATTCTGACAGAGTTATTAGACAGCTAGATCTAATATCAGACATTTGGAAAATAAGTATAAGACATCTAATAATCAAATTAGATGTCTAATACTAGATGGGTTTCCTTACTGATTTAGTCAGACCTAAACAGGGTTCTAGTGTAAGTTGGTCAGACGACTTGTCGGACATCTGGCACTAGGTCTAGACATTTGGAAACCAAGATTACTGTAGGAATGGATTTCCTGAGGCACAAACGGCTAGAACTCTGATGATAGATGATTTTGGCTTAATCGAGGGCTAACATCTATTTATCAGACGTCTAAGGTCCTCTATGGATGTCTGATAGAAGATTAAAGGTCAATCCTCAACAATTATATTTCTAAGCCAACATTCCACTAATTGGACGTCTGGCAATGTCATTAGATGTCTACTAAGACATCTAGACTAAGGGCTGGATGTCTAAATATGGCAGACAGAGAGTGGTTTCCAGCCTAAGTGTTTTTGGACGTCTGATCAAACAGAAAGACGTTTTAAAGTCAAAGATTAAATGTCTTATTTCCAAATTGGACATCTGATCAGGCTGCCTGATGCCTACTTCGATTTTCTAAGTTCTCTACAAAATGTCTAACTGCCCTAGGGTTTAGTGAGTGTTCCTAGGACTCCTGTATTGTTACTTTGACGCTCTTTAAAATATTATCTAGACAAATAGAGCAAAGAACAAAAACAACAATTACAGAGTACAAGACAAAAGAACATCTATTCTATTCTTCTATCTTCTAGCTCTCGCTTTGATAAGTCCACTTTCGTGGACCATTATTTGGCCTAAGTACTCTTTAATTAGTCATTCTTAGTTGATATTTGATTAGGAATTAAGGGGGAATTCAACATAGTCTATGTATCATATTATGCACCAATGTTATGTTTAATAACATATGATAATCATTTGGTGGATGCAGGCTCAGCATAAAACACCTGAAGGTACCATTCAGACGATCAAAATCACTCTACAAGATGTCTGGAGCTCAATTTGGATGTCTGAAGAATTACCATCATAGATCCCCTAAGGTCTGCATATTTTAAGATGTCTGAAGAATCACTCAGACATCTGATGAAAGCTACCAGCGTTTATCCTTCTATTCCAACCACTCGAAACTCTCGCCGAGTGGTTGGAGAAGATGGCGGCCGCAGAGAAACAGACGAGGGATTTGGTTTTCAAAAAGAGCCGCTCCAACCCACCACCGGAGTAACGACGCACGCTCGCTCTTCATCAGCTTCCTCTTGCCTACACCGTGCTCCAAAGCAACACCATGGATCAGTACAGACTCCATCAGCCTTGTGTGCTTGCACCAGGCCACACGCACGGCCTTCTCTCCTTCGTCTTCCTCCTTCTCAATAGAGTCATGCCTCCACCCTCTCCTTCGTGCACCAACTCCTCCAGCATGCCCTCATCACGCGTGACCACAGGCCACGATTCTCCTTGCACACCTCTGCCATGCGTGGAGCCACCTCATAGCAGCAACCCCCCAACAGGCTACCTCTACTTCTTCTTCGTCTTCAACTTCTTCAGCAGCAAAATAGAACCCAAAGCTGTAGCCACGCTGTCCACATTGTTGCCCATCTCCGGCCACCAGATCCCTCTGCCAACGCCACCAGGAATCTCCACGCAACTCACCGGCCACTTCCTCGTCGACTGCCACCATACGTGCACCTCAAAGCTGAGCCACGAACTCCTCCACCACTTGTGACGATGTTCTATCGTTGGTCTTCCTGCGAGTGCGCAGCCACCACCGGCCACCTCAACCTGCGCCACCTACATCATCGTGAAGCCCTCATCTTGGCCGATCTCCTCCAAACTCCGTCTGGTCGACCAATCTCCTTCCCGTGCGCGAGGAGGAAAGAGGAAGAATCTGCTATTTTTTATTGAATTAGTAATTACATTGATATGCCATTGTTGGGATTTTAATCTTTAAATAAAATATTTGATATATTGAATGCAATTGCAGCCAACCCCTTGAGTTTTAACCATATTATCTGATTGCATATCTATTCAATCTTTTAGCTTCGCATACATTGCATGTTAAACTATAATTGTAGGTGACATCATGTTGGAATAATAAGATAAGGAATTTGCGAGTTTTATTAGGCTTAAACCTCCCTGTGAATATGACATCTTTTTTGTAGTTAAAATTGGTACCTATTTTAATCTTTGATTGAGAGATTTCCACCACATAAATTACAATGATAAATCATTCTATTGCTATTTTAATTAAGCGAAATTCTCTCCATCAAATGGCAGGAATCACTATGGAAGAGAACGACAAAGGAGAGTTGGTAACCACTAGACCCTCAACTGGTTGGAGGGTCTGCATTCATTACCACCATTTAAACACGACTACCCAGAAAGACCACTTCCCCTTACCGTTTATCGATCAGATTTTGGAATGACTAGCAGGGAACAAGTACTTCTGTTTTCTTGACGGGTACTCTGGGTATAATCAAATAGACATCTTTCCTAACAATCAGGAGCGTACCACCTTCACGAGTCTGTATGACACATTTGCGTTCCGCCGAATGCCATTTGGGTTATGTAATGCTCCTGCCACTTTCCAACGATGTATGATGGCTATCTTTTCTGATATGATCAACGAGTTTGTTGAGATTTTCATGGATGACTTCTCTATTTACGGCTTGTCATTTGGCCTATGCCTTTTGCACTTTGATAAAGTCTTAACCTATTACAAAGAGGCAAAGCTAGTGCTTAGCTGAGAGAAAAGCCACTTTATGGTCTAGCAGGGCATTGTGTTAGGGCATGTAGTTACCGAGAGAGGATTAGAGGTAGACACCACAAAAATTGATTCCATCTCTAAGCTTCCATTGCCTACCAATATTCGTCAGGTTAGATCTTTCCTTGGCCATGCTGGGTTCTATAGGCACTTCATTAGATATTTCAGTAAAATCTCTAAGCCACTCTACGACCTGTTAGTGAAGGATGCTTCCTTCGATTTTGATGACAGATGTGGCGAGGCTTTCCAAGCCTTGAAGAAAGGCCTTATTACCGCGTCGATTCTCCAAGCACCAGATTGGACCCTCCCATTTGAGCTAATGTGCGATGCTTTTGATTTTGCAGTGGGAGCAGTCTTAGGTCAAAGGGTTGATGGCAAACCTCATGTGTTGCATTATGCCAGCACGACCCTTACGAATCCTCAGTAAAACTACATGACCACTGGAAAGGAGCTTCTTACTGTATCGTTTGCTTTGGAAAAGTTTCGGTCTTATCTTTTGGGATCCAAGGTTGTGGTTTTCACTGATCATTCTACTTTAAAGCAACTTCTTGCTAAAAAAGACACCAAACCTCGCTTAATTCGTTGGATTCTACTACTCCAGGGGTTTGACCTGGAAATTAAAGATAAGAAAGGAGTTGAAAATGTGGTAGCAGATCATCTGTCTAGGATCCCTATTGAGGCATCAACCCCTACTGGCAGTATCCAAGAGACTTTCCCTGATGAGTCTTTGATGGCAGTGGAGGCCAAAACTCCTTGGTTCGCTGACATAGTGAACTATCTGGTCACGGGCATCACCCCCAGTACTTGAGACAAGTAGAAGCGAGATAGGTTTCTTACTGATGCTAAATTTTATCACTAGGAGGAACCTAAGCTTTTTAGAATAGGCCTTGACCAGTTATTCCGTCGTTGCCTCCTTGACGAAGAATAAAGAAGTGTTCTAAGTTTCCGTCATGACCTCCACTATGGAGGACATTTTAGTGGAAAAAAGACTGTCCATAAGGTTCTTCAATCTGGCTTTCGGTGGCCCACATTATTCTGAGATGCACATTCATATGTGGGCATATGTCTACGTTGCTAGCAAACGGGAACCATCGGAAAAAGGGATGAGATGCCTCAGCAAACTATTCTCCCAGTTGAGATCTTTGATATTTGGGGCATCGACTTCATGGGTCCCTTTCCTGTGTCCTTTGGATTTGAGTACATTCTTGTGGCTATGGACTATGTATCGAAATGGATAGAAGCCATACCCATGCGAACCAATGACCATTCCGTGGTCTTGGATTCTGTTAAGGCTAATATCATTTCTCAGTACGGGTGCCCAAGGACGATCATAAGTGATGGAGGACCTCACTTCAAGAACATACACTTCACAAGACTACTCCAAAATTTGGGAGTCAACCACATGATAGCTACACCTTACTATCCCCAAACGAGTGGACAAGTTGAAGTGTCTAATAGGGAGATTAAACGAATTTTAGAAAAAACTGTCAGGCCCAACCGTAAGTACGGGTGCCCAAACTAAATGATGCTCTTTGGTCCTACAAAACAGTGTATAAGACTCCCTTGGACATGTCTCCTTTCCATCTTGTCTACGGAAAGGCGTGCCATCTTCCCGTTGAAATCCAACACAAAGCCTATTGGGCTATTAAAATGTTAACTTGAATCTGGATAAAGCGGGAAAGGCACGTATGCTAGAGTTAAGTGAGCTTGAGGAGCTTCGTAATGAAACCTATGAAACTTCTTAATCTTACAAGCAACGTACAAAGGTCTTCCATGATAAGCGCATCATTAGAAAGACCTTTGAGCCCAACCAGTGGGTTTGGCATTTCAATTCCAGACTTAAAATATTTCCAGGAAAGTTAAAGTCTCGCTGTAATGGGCCATACGTGGTTATCATTGCCTTCCCTCATGGAGCTGTTGAGATTCGGAACCCTACTTCTAGCGCGAGCTTTAAGGTAAACAGCCAACGACTTAAACCTTATGTTACTCTTTCAGGTGGCCAAGCTTTGGACACACTTCACCTTGAGGAGCCTTAGCTCCTCCCACTCTCCTCCTCAGGTGATATTATTCCATATCTTTATTTTATTTTTTTTCAATGAGGAAATTGTCAGTCTTAGTCATGGGGGGGTATAACCTGAGGATGTTTATAGCATTTATAAATATTTGCATGCATTTAGGATAGTGCATTAGCCAAAAAAAAAATCTCTTTTGTTTCTTGAGCTGAATTGGATTAGTCCCGAGCAAAAGTTCTTACCAAGGAAGTTTCATTAAAAATTTTCTTCTTAAATTATTTCCTAAATTTAGAATCTAATACAGAAACTTCACTTGCACGTAGATTGGGTAATGGATCTTTGTAGAAAATCAATAAGCATTTTTAGTCTACTGAACCCTTGGATAGTTAATAGGGAGTCAGGCATATTATCTTCTATTAGATCCACCTAATAGTTGTGAGAGGAAAGTAGAGAGACTACTGGTGCGCTAAGTCTAGTATAAGGACTGTTGGGGAAAATATCGTAGCTCGTATTTTTGATAAAAGCGTCATAGTATAGTTGCGAAATACGATCCAACAAAGATATTATTTTGTAAAAATAACGAGACTTTGAGTCCCGGTCGTTCGTCTCTGGGAGGCGTTACTTTTACTATTGAAATCGATCTTACTCTACTTTGTTTAGAATCACATGCCAGTTCATGATTATTACGTATTTAGGTATGACATGCTTAGTTGCAAGAATATTAGGAATCGGAAACAGGCAACTTGAATCACACAAAAAGAATGACAATTATTAAGCTCATGGTGATGTCAAACATATAGAGACAAATATATATATAAAGCATTTTTCATTCATTCAGTGGGAGAGTCGTTTGCAACATAAAATGTAGAGGAAAGCTTGTACATAAAAGCTCGAAAATTAAACTTAGCTACCAGAAAATGATTGCATACAAGAATCGATGGGGGGATTTCGCATGCATCATTGGAGGAGAAGTAAGACTATACTACTAAGCAGTAAATAAAAGCAATAAATATCCGAAAAGCTAAGCTACTAATCTAGCAGAAGGAAGGGCATTCGGAGGTGGTCTCCGATGGCCTTTGAGTGGCTGAGAGAAGGAGGGGTGGCCAATGGAGCTTAGGCCGACCCTTGGAGAGAGGTTGGGGAGTTGATCCAACTTCCTGGCGTGGAGATGGTGGCCTCCATGGTGGTGCTTAACTCATGGAGGTGGAGTGGAGATGGAAGTGGCTAGCCTAAGTGGAATGGATGCCAAGGAAGTGAATGGGTGCAAATGGCCACCCATTGGGTCTTTTTATAGACCTAAGGGAAGCTCTCTAGAGAATTATGGAATTCTCTAGAGAGGCATATGGTGGGAGCTCGTGGGAGAGTGAGAGAGAGAGGGTGGATGGTGGTTTTTAGATCCACCAAATGTGGATCTAGAAATTGAATGGCTCTTGGTTGCTATTTTTGGCAACCAAGGCAACCACACATGGTAGAGAGTTCTAGAGAACTCTAGGCTAGGTATTTTCGTGTGAATGGTGTGTGTGGGTGTGTGTGGGTTGAAACTTAGGTGGCTAGGTTAATTAGGTTAGGTTCTAGTGGGTTTAGGTTAAGGTAGGTCTCAAATTAGGGTTGTAAACCCCAATTCACTAAGGTAAAGTGCAATTAAACTTAATACAAGTTTAATTGGGTGTGTGAAAACTTAATTAAGAGTAAGACAACTCAATTAATTTAGGTCTAGGTCAATTGGACTCTCACTGAGTCCAATTGGACAGTGTGTGCTGAGATCAGGGCTCAATTGGACTCAATGAGTCCAATTGAATAGGCTAATGGAATTAACTAAGATCCAAGTTAATTAGGTTTAGTGAGGACCTAATTAGGTCCATAGGGAGGTCTAGAGGTGATGTACTAGGGTTAGGGCACCTTAATTTAGGTTCCTATGGGGTTGGAATTGGGTTTAGGGACCTAAAGATCCAAGATCAAGGCTTAAATCTCAAAACAGGAATTGGGGAGCAGTATCGGATGTCTAATAATAGTGTCAGACGTCTTATACTCAAAAATCAGAAGTCCAGACTTGTTTTCTGTACGTCCAATCAGAGTCAGGAAGGATTTCGAGTTCTGTTTTGGGTATTCTGCAGAAATTGGACGTCTGACAAAGTGTTTGGACGTCCAATAACACTACAGAAGTGGGTTTGAAGTATGCGGGAGATGGCTAAGGGTCCTGGACGTCCTATAACTTATCTAGATGTCCAGATGAGGGTTGGAACTAGGGTTTTAGGGCTTCCTAGGGTGTTGTGACCTAATCTAAGGGTGGCTAAGGCTTGGGGAGGTCTCTAGGTTATCCTAGGGCTAGGATGGACCTAAGCTCTTCACATTTTACTACTTTATTTTTACTTAATAGAATAGAAAACCTTTAACCCCCTTACATTATTATTCCTATATCTAAACTAAGCCTTCTACTCGAGCTCTGCTACAACTCCCATTATTCCAGATCCAACTTCAGATCCTGCTCCAGATCCAACTCCAGATCTACTTATTGCCTGCAATCGACATAATATACTTAATCAGCACATTATAACATTATTTTATGCATAGCTAAAGTAAAGCAGTAAAGATGCAGATAATGCTTATGCATGCATGAATTTCCCTAACTTATGCTAAGTTCTAGCCTAATCTAGGTCAATTAAGACCTATGATTGCTGCGCAATCAAGGACTAAGTTCTGCATAATTAGAGGATGATACTTCAAAGTTAGGCATATCCTTCGCTCTCTGTTCTTGTGTGCATACATTGTGTGAATTTCTAAGAGTCACCAAATAAGGCAGATACGCTGAGATAGAGTCTTAATAAAACTGTGACTATGGTGGATGGTTACAACCGTCCTTCATAGAGTCCTCGGCTGAAGGAGGGTAATAGTGTCGAAGGTCAGAAATACGCTTATCCTATCCATTCCTTTCCTCGTGTCGAGAGTAGGCACTTCCACCAAATAAGCCACACAATATCTTCTTTACCATCATCATCCCTAATAATGCCTCATGAATAAAAGTCTACGTTGTGTTATGTTGATTTATAAAAAAGAAAAAAAATAGAGAAAGAGGAGAAATATTTATATATAGAAAAATATATAAAAAAAGAGAAAAAGAAAGAGAAAGAAAAAGAAAAAAAAGAAAAATGAGTCCAAGTTTGGAGTTTTATCTTTATGTCATTTTTGTCAATGTTTTTGAGACAATAAAAAAAACACTCATTGCGATCCACCAAATATAACACATACCTACTTTTCAGTATTTCTGATCGCCCGAATACTGGCTGAGGACCTCTAACTTAGTTGTAGGATTATTAGGACTTTAATTAAAGTGTGAATGCCATGTGAGACCACCAAACAATGAGTACATTTACAAAATTTGGTGAGATTTGTGAATCTCAAAAAGAAAAGAAGGAAAAGAGTGAGCAAAAAGAAACATCAAGAGAGCACAGTTGTGTAGCCTCTCTCTAGGTTGACTTATTTGATAGTCTAGAGAATTAGAGTCTACAGTACTAGACTACAGGTAGCACCAGATGAGTGTAAGCCACCGAATATAAATCCATTCAACTCAGTATCTACTACCTAAGCCAAAAAGCCGGGGTCAAACTACAGAATATTTTTTGCTTTATCCACGAGGGAAGTAGTTGCCTATCCTAATAAAATGTTTACCAAGGGCTAAGTATTAACTTTAAATATAAGTTGGATTTTCACTTGGATCCATTACCTAGGTTACTATCACTTCACATTAGTCTGAATCTCTAAATTTTTGGAATAAGGGAAGAAGAAATCTTTTAGTTACTTTCAATGTTTTTCACTTTTGCTCAGGACTAGCAAAACTTAAGCATGGGGGCATTTGATAAGTCTACTTTCATGGACCATTATTTGGCCTAAGTGCTCTGTAATTAGTTGGTCTTAGTTGATATTTGATTAGGAATTAAGTGGGAATTCAACATAGTCTACATATCATATTGTGCACCAATGTTATGTTTAATAACATATGATATGTTATGATAATCATTTGGTGGATGCAGGCCCAACATAAGACACCTGAAGGTACCATTCAGGCGATCAAAATCACTCTACAAGATGTCTGAAGCTCAATTTGGATGTCTGAAGAATTACCATCATAGATTCCCTAAGGTCTGCATATTTTAAGACATCTGAAGAATCACTCAGACGTCTGATGAAAGTTGCCAGCGTTTATCCTTCTATTCCAACCACTCGCAACTCTCGCCGAGTGGTTGGAGAAGATGGCGGCTGCAGAGAAACAGATGAGGGATTTGGTTTTTAAAACTAGCCGCTCCAACCCACCACCGAGTAACGATGCACGCTCGCTCTCCATCGGCTTCCTCTCACCTGCACCATGCTCCAAAGTGTGCACCGTGGATCAGTGCAGACTCCATCAGCCTTGCGTGCTTGCACCAGGCCTCACTCACGGCCTCCTCTCCTTCGATTTCCTCCTTCTCAACAGAGCCACGCCTCCACCCTCTCCTCCGTGTGCCAACTCCTCCAGCGTGCCCTCATCACGTGCAACCATAGGACACGATTCTCCTCGCATGCCTCTGCCATGCATGGAGCCACCTCATAGCAGCAATCCCCCCACCGACTGCCTTTGCTTCTTCTTTGTCTCCTCCTTCTTCAACAGCAAAAGAGAACTCAAAGGTGCAGCCACACCATCCATGCTGCCGCCCATCTCCGGCCGCCAGATCCCTCCGCCAACGCCACCGGGAATCTCCACATAACTCGTCGGCCTCTTCCTTGCCAACTACCACCACGCGCACACCTCACAGCCAAGCCACAAACTCCTCCGCCGCTCATGACAACATTCTACCGTAGGTCTTCTCGCGAGCTCGCGACCACCACCGGCCACCTCAGCCTGCGCCACCTACGTCATCGTGAAGCCCTCATCTTGGTTGATCTCCGAACTCCGTCCGGTCGGCCAATCTCCTTCCCGTGCGCGAGGAGGAAAGAGGAAGAATCCTCTATTTTTTATTGAATTAGTAATTACATTGATATGCCATTGTTGGGATTTTAATATTTAAATAAATTATTTGATATATTGAATGCAATTGCAGCCAACCCCTTGAGTTTTAACTATATTATCTGATTGCATATCTATTCAATCTTTTAGCTTCGCATACATTACATGTTAAACTATAATTGTAAGCGACATCACGTTGGAATAATAAGGAATTTGTGAGTTTTATTAGGCTTAAACCTCCCTATGGATACGACATCTTTTCTATGGTTTAAATTGGTATCTATTTTAATCTTTGATTGAGAGATTTCCACCACATAAATTACAATGATAAATCATTCACTTGCTATTTTAATCAAGTGAAATTCTCTCCATCATGCTCCATGCGAAGCTCCTTCTCCTCCAACAAGCTCCTCCAATCCACCATGGTCACGTGCTCTTCACACTTGTATCCATTTGCAAGTGACCTGAATTCTTGGACTCAAAAGCAAATGTTAAACAACAAGTATTTTGTTATCATCAAAATTACTGATCGTTGTGCCCTTGCACCATGTAGAAGGTAATTTATTTAAGTAATTAAAGCTAAGTTAAATTATGTAATTTATATAATGTTAAGTAAACTATACTTAATTAATTTATATGCATATTATACATAACCTAAGCTAAGCAATTAACTTATGTAAGCTATTAAGTAAACTTAACCAATTCATTAATTAATGAATCTTTAGTATTATTAAGTGTAATTAACATAATTAAGAAAACAATGGTAATTTAAGATAATAATTAGTGAATTAAGCTATAATAAGTCTCCCAGCGAACGACCTAAACTCATCTAGTTTTATAAATTTATAAAATGTGTTGGTTGTCTTGCACACTATACTACAACCTAATAAAACCCCAATCTAATGCAAGAAGACCATACATCACCTCCCCCTTATTAATGCACTTGAAGCACTATTTATTGAGTTTTAGATAAAATCGAGTGTTTTATGAAAGAATTGATTCTTATGAAAAATCAATGTGTTTCACGAAACAACGATTTTAACATAGATCAATTTGTTTGACAATCCTAAGATTGTCTCCCCCTTTTTTAACATCATTAAAACTAACAATAACAAGTTGAACTAATCAATGTAAGATGAGAAGCATGATTTATAGAAATAAATGAAGCAACATAGCATGATATCAAGGAGAAAACGTAAGAGGCATCATGTCATGTGAAAATATTTTCATAATAAGCATCATCATGATCATCATATATATAACAGGACAAAAAGATAATAACATTGTCCAAATGTGTGTGCCCTAGGTACTTCGAGCAATGTTCCCATCTAACTGCATAATATGGGGTCGAAACCCCTTAATACAAGATAGAAACAAAGAAAGAGACAGGAAGATAAATAGAAGAAAGCTTTATTAAGACTAGAGAAGAGTTATAATACATCAAAATAAAGCTACAAGAATGATTGCCACAATGAAAATAACTAAATAAACAAAAGTGAGAATGGAAACGGAGATGGCCACAAGGTGTAGCCCAGAAAGATGTGGAGATGGAGTGAATGCAAAGGCACACCTGGAGGAGCTTTGACCTTGGGAAGGCCCACGATCAAGCTTGGAGATGGAGAGGGGGCAACTATGATGGTGGAAGAAGATGGAGGTTGGAGGTTGAAGAAGTAGTGCACTAATGGGGAAGAAGAATTTTCTATGGAAGAGGAAGAATTGCCCCCTAATTATGGGGGCCATGCTGGTGTTTATCTAAGGGAAGAGGGTGAATGTCCAAGATGGCTTGGTAGGCAAGGTTTAGGTTTAGGTTTAGGATTTATCTAAATAAGAAAGTAGGACCTAATTGTCTTCAATTTTCATCCTCTTTATGATTCGAATTTCAAATTGTACAAAAAGGGAACATTATAGCCCTTAAATTTAGCTTTCAAATGCAACTTGAATAACTCAATTTGGATTTAAATTGTGAAATTTTTGACCAAAATACTGAAGGTGTGTCAGCTTGTCCTAAATTTAAGGACTAGGATCTTGATTGGAGAGATTAAAGGGATTTATTTGGAGACCTAATTGGATACAATCAAGGCCACTTATTGCTAATTGATTTCAAGAATATTTAGGGCATTTTTGTGTATAAAAATTATGCGGCACATGTGGATAATGTGTAAGACTCCATAGGATAGGATAGGATGAGAAGTGAGCTAGTGTCACTTGGTGTGTGGGCTAGGTTTTAGGACTAGGTTTAGGAGTGACCCTAGGGTTGAGGAAAAGGTTTAGGGAGCTAAGTGGAGCTGGTTTAGGGTTAGGATTAGGTATTAAGATTAGATTTTGGGTTCATGTGGCCAGAAATGATTCTCTTCCTCTTGGTTGCAACTCTGAAGCTCTATGTTCCTGCTTCTTCTCCTCTTGAGCTTGAGTACAGACTTCTACATATAGTGAAGCACAAAATTAGGTGTAAAATTATCATTTTACCCCTAGCATGAAAATATGCAATTATGTACAATATGACCTAAATCTAAGGCAACTAATATCCAAAACTAAGAAAACTAAGCATTCTATTATGTAAATTAGCTCGCTCATCAGGGGCTCCCCTTTTTCACCTTCTGGGGAAAAGCTCATATAATTGATAAAAAAGTTCTAGGGAAGGCTTCACCCTAATCTTAAGATAGATGACCACAAAGACATTCAACATAGGCAATAGTTTAGGCCCAATTGAGATGGGGCAAGATTGCAATTAAAAAGGAAAGAAACCAAAAAAGGGTTTAAGGGAAGGCAGAGGCCACTCTCAATGGAATACCTGAAAATGAAGAAATAATCAACCAATCTAGGCGAGCACAACCTTGCCTAATCACTCGCCACAAAATACCCAACTCTACCCAAATCGTGTCACTTAACAAACTACTTTATATCCTTGTCATAATCAAGAAAGGATCGAAAACCATAAAGAGAGAGTGGCCTCACTCACCTGCTCCAAGGAAGAAGCCTCCTTACCCTGATTAATTAAAGGCATCCCTCGCACAAAAAGAAGGGCGTTGCTCTAGACAATTGCACCAACCACACACTAAGAGCTCATGGATAAGCACTGATAGAATCACACTTGAATCAAAAAGGAGTGAATGGAAATGCTCCCATTTAACCCCCATTTATAAGGGGTAGAACACAATAGCTCACGAAAAATTATCGACCAACACATCCCAAATACGATGGGATGCACTAAACCTCGAGCCTAGGAGGATGTACCATTTGTCATACCCCAGGCCTCCTACAGTCGCATGTAAGGAGGTTGAAGCGATGGCTGGCCACCATCCACCCCACTAAAATAGAAAGCATGTATATTGTAAGAGTAGTGTCCTAAAAAGAGCATGCACCCACCAAGAAACCCCCCTAGAGGAGAGAGGAGGTGCGAGGGTTAAAATGCCCCAACTACCAACCCTCAAACCAGAAAGAAGGAAAAGAAAGCACCTACTCCTGGGAAGCTTGGCAGTAGTCACTAGGGCAAAAGGGGGGTAAGGCAAACAAAAAAAAAACAACGAAACAAACAATAATATACTCTTGCAATCAGCATAACTAGACTCTAAGAGTAGGGGTAGCTTGATGGTAACACCATCATCCTCCATATCTAGCTCAATTTGGATAAATTCTAGGTCTAAATTCACCTAATTAAACCATTAGAAGGGTATAAGTCAATTATGATTTAACCAAGAGGAATTGTCTTGAAATGGATTAACTCTACTGTTTTAACAGGCAATTACAACTGCAAATTAACTAAGGGGTAAACCTACACCTAATTGAAGGTCAATTGAGCTAAAAATTCCAATAAGTGAGCTTAGTTAAATTGATTTAGGATTGCTCTGAAATAAAAGTCAATTTATAGTTAGTAAAACCTGAATTTCAGCTCACTTTAATTCAAAGGGTTATGATGACAATAAATGTAATATAAATCTTCTAAAAATTATTGAAAAATATTTTATAAGGTTTATAACATTCAATTTTACAAAATAAACCTATTTCAACCTAAAATAGAGACCTAAGCGAATATTTATTACATTTTGGGTTAAAACTTAAATTGACCAAGAAAACTTCATTACAACCCAAAATTGAAATTACTACTAGGTTCCTTGGGCCTAAATTAGTTTACCATAAAAATTTAAGACCAATTGGATTTCATCTTCACTTAGTTTACATTTTGGGCCTTAAATTTAAATTCCTTTCGTTTCAGTCCAATTTCCTTGCATTAAGGTCCTCAACCTCAAGCAAGCCAATAGCCATGGCTTTTGCAAGATTTTGACCGTGGATTTCTCTCAATCCTGTGGTAGAATCCCACCAAAATTGCTAGGATGATTCACAATTCATTTATGCATCCATTAATGGTTTTCCCAACTCGAGATGCCATCTATTGACGTCGCAATTCAAGGCCGAAACCCTTGTTGGAGCTCGTCTAAACCCACGAAGTCTACCCATTAATTCTGACAATCTCCAAAGTTGTCGTCATGCCACGAGGAGCTATAAAGCTCGGCCATCTTCCACTGAGTCATGTCGTCAATTTGTGGCACATCCCTACCCCCTCCTTCCCCAACGTCACGGACAATGAGACCTTGGAGCTTTCTCCGATCACCTTCGTCGCCGCTCCTCACTACCAACTAAGGGCCAATTATCTTCCCCGTTAACTCACCGAGCTTCCTGCCATCGAAGCCAGTCCTCTACCCCTTTCATCACTCCAATTCGCCTCATTGGACTTCTCTTCTTCCTCATGTCCGGCCAGCCAACATTGGATGTGCTTTGCCTTCCTCGTTGCCTCATAGGTATCATGTCTTCTTCCCATTACTCTATAGCATAGATTAAACTCCTTAGAATTAGAAATCAACCCCCACAACCCGCCCTCTGCGTCGTCTTCTTCGTGGCCAACAGAAGGCTAGCAACTTCTCCCCTCCCATTCCATGCATCAACGCCATCCAACGACCACCCCAGAAGCTTCGTCATGCTTCGACGAGTAAAAGCCCCAAGGTTATTGGGCCAATACCTCGTCAAAGTTCCACACCTAATGCAATCCATTCCCACCACCATCCTCTCGTCTGGTCGGCCTCCTTCGATCTCATCATGCCAAATCGCTGCTGCCATCACCTTCAGGTGGGTTAGGAGAAGCTCCTTGACCCCTTGGTTGAGGAGGAGACCCATTCTCATGCTCCGCCGACCTTCACCGGTGCTACCACCTTCCCCAAGATTGGCCAGCCACCTCCAACACCCTTTAGGGTCGAACCTTCATGAGAATCTTGGTGAAGGCATGAGGAACCTACTTCAATCCCCAGCGAGAGGTTTCATGCTCTAAGACACTTCGTCGACCACCCTCTGGTGAAGTCCACTGGCCATAAAGGTGAAAGAAGAGCTAAAGTGCTCTACTACTGGCAGGGACTGAAGCAAGAAGAAAAAGAACTCGTAGGGGCTTAATTGTAAAGATCCAAGGACCAAAATGTGACAAAATCAATCTTACAGGGATTGATTTGCAATTTTTAATGATTTGGTTTAAGATTTTATTTTGAATTAGTTTTTAGTGCAAATTCTTGTCCAAACATTCTTGGCAATTGATTATTCAGTGCTTAACGACATTCACACTTGATCATTTTATTTTGTTAAGCATTAAAAAAAAAAATTATTCATTACACTTGAAATTTAAATTTAGTCGGTTTATTTCGTAAAACTAAGTGTGACTCTGAACATGTTTGAGTCTTGAAAATTTACACTTAATACAAATTCATCAAATTAATTTGTAAATAATCTTGATAGTGGTATTCGTGCACTTAATTGCTCCCAGTGAACAACCTCGGAATACTTTTATTTTGAGTGATATAAATTTCAAATGTTGATTTTGTGCGATTCAACTATACTATGACATGAGTTTTTAAATTCGACTCTAGCGTATTAGCACAACTGATGGATGAAGAAAGGTCAGGCTTTCCTAAATTCATCCCGCAAAGTAGGATGAGCCCCTCACTGCTCGAAGAGTTGCCCAAGGTTGTCGGTTCGATCCCTCGCTCAAGGGTAACAAAAGACACCCATTTCACCTAGCCACCCAAACTATAGCCACAACGAGAATTATCCGAGAATCGCCACTCCTATTAATGCAGGGCAACAACAGTAAAACCAAAGTGGCAGCCAAGGTGTGTGCCACTTGATGAAGGTTCTAGAGGGCTCTAGAGTGGGTGGCCAAGGTGTGTACAAGTGGGTGGGTGTGTGTGTGTATGGCTAGGTGTTTTAGGTCGAGTCCTATATGTCTAGGTGATTGGGTTTAGGTAGGTTTATAGAAATAGGGTTATAAACCCTAATACTAAAGTGATAAGTGCAATTAAACTTATCCTAAGTTTAATTGAGTGGATGTGTGTAATTGGGAGAGAGAGTTCCCAATTAGGTCAGGCTTGAGTCAATTGGACTCTCACTGAGTCTAATTAGACTTGTGTTGGTTGAGGTTTGAGCTCAATTGGACTCTATGAGTCCAATTGACTAGGTGAAGTGTAATTGACTTAGATCCAAGTCACTTGGGCTTAGTGAGAACCTATCTAGGTTCTTAGGAAGGTCTTAGGGTAGTGTACTAGGTTTAGGGCACCTTAATTTAGGTTCCCTAGGGTGTAGAATTGGGTTTAGGGGCTTAGGAAATCAAGATCTAAGCTTGATTTCAAAATCAGCAACTGGAGAAGGGTTCCAGACGTCTGATTTGGTGATCAGATGACTTATACTTCAAAATTAGAAGTCCAAGTCTCTGGTTTGGACATCTAAAGTTGAATCAAAGTGGAGTTTAGGTTCTGTCTTGGAATTTTGCAGAAATTGGATGTCTGACACCTTGTCTAGACGTCCAATATTCCAACAGAATTGGGTTCTGGCTCTACAGGTGGTGTCTAAGGGTCCTGGACACCCAACAACCTACCTGGATGTCTAGATATGGGCTAGAATAATAGTTTTGAGTTATTCTATGCTAAGGTAACCTAATCTAAGGATGGCTAGGGTTTAAGAAGGTCTCTAGGTCTATCATAAGGCTACGTAAGGTCCTATGTTCTTCATAATTTAACTCCTGCATTAAAATTCTACTAGTAAGGTAGTATACCCCATCCCTACATTATGTCTTCATCTTTATTCCAAGGCTTCTACTCCAGCTCTACTGTAGCTCTAGCTTCCTCCTTTCTTCAGTTCCAACTTTAGGCCATCTCTTGAGCTTCTTATTGCCTACAATCCAAATAATGCACTAATCAGTACATTATAACATTATTTCATGGCCATTTAAGTAAAGTAGAAAAGATGCAATGTATGCTATTTATGAAAGAATTACACTACAATTATGCCAAGTTCTAACTTAATTTAGGTCATTTAAGTCTCATGATTGCTACACAATCATACCCCCATGCTTAAATCTTGAAAGTCCCTAGCAAATGCAAAACTAAATTATCTACAAATGGGTCCCTAGAGGACTGATTATTTTTATCAAGTGTAGGACTAGAGATTTTTTCCTTTTTGTTTCCATCCTAAAAACTAAAAATCCATACAATTGTGAAAGTGTAACTATGCAGCTTATGCAACGAATTCGAGTGAAAAGCTAATTCACCTCTAAAGCCTGTACTTGACCCCTAGTAAAAATCTAGCAGGATAAGCAAACTTCTCTTTTGGTCTACCCCGGCTTTTAGCTTAGGTAGAGAATGTTTGAGTCAAGTGGGCTTGTATTTGGTGGCTCACTCTCATTTGGTACTAAATATAGATTAGTACTACAGAGTCTAAATTCCTAGACTATCAAGTAAGTAAACTCGGAGAAAAGCGAGGAAAACTATGCTCTCTTTGGTTCCTTTGTATTCACTCTCTCTTTTTTTTTCTTCTTTTCTTTTTTTCTTTTTCTTTCGAGCTCACAATCTCACCATATCTATACATATAATCCATATTTGATGTCTTACATGGCACTAAACTTTAATAAAGTTCTAATAATTCTAACACCAAGTCTGACGAGATGTGGTCTGACGGGATCAGGGCGACAGCAGGCGAAGCAAGGGCGGTGACCGGTGGAATCAGGGAAGGAGAAGGCTGGCATACTTGGAGGTCAAGGGTTTGGAGGCGAAAGGAGTAGAGGGACTCTTATGTGCACAATAAAAGGGTGATGGAGGCGAGATGGTCTGATAGAAGGGGAGCAAAGGTGCATGGCAAGATCTTATGTTTCCGCTGCCGGCGACGGGGACATGTGGCGGCTACTTGCCGATCTCCCGTGGTGTGCTTAGAATGCGGGGAATTTGGTCACAAGAGGGATTCGTGTAGGCGTCTTCGGGGGTAGATGAAAGAATGTCTTTTCCCGCACTCTGGAATTTTGAATTCTAGGGCTTTGCAGGCGCCGCCTCCACCCCTTCTTTGTGCAGCTTGGGGGGGCTTACAGTTGATGTGGAGGTTCCTATGACAGAAAACATCAAAGAGGCAGAGATGCCTTTGCGTGGAGCTCTGGTCGAGGAGGTTATGTCTGGAAGATCGACTACGGAGAATGTCCGCATCCTGGTAAACTCTCTTTCCCTTTCAACCAATTCCTGGCAATCTGCTTTTTTATCAACTACATGGTTTGTCCTCTTTGGGTTGGGAATGGTGGATGTTGAGAGGCTGTGATTTCAAACGTCCTGCAACGATGGCCTCACGGTGATCTGGAGACTGGTGTCTCCCTTTGATGGAGCTTTGTCGGAGAGGCCACCCCAGAGAGTGGGGTCCAGATCAAGAAAACCTGAGATCGAGGGATTGCCTCTGCATCTGAGGTCGAAGGAGGTCGTATCATCAATGATTTCAGGATTTACATCAGTGGCAGAAGATGCGGTTGTTGGACTGCATGAGGGCGATGGGCGCTTGTTGAATGTGAGGGTCGATGTATTTAAAGCTGGCTCTGTACCTGATAGATTGATTCTGAGATGTGGTGGGAGCTCTTGGATGCTGAGGCTGAGGTTCTTGGTGGGTGACACTATAGCAAAGCAAGATAAGTCATCTGGACCTGTGCACGGCTTCTTTCGAAGAACCCCCATCTATCAAAAATCATAAGGACCTCCATGTGGGGGAGAAGGGGGAGGTTTTGAATGTGGAGAAGGAGGAATTGGGTGGGGTGGAAGCATCAGGACCAACATCCATGGTGGCAGGGGATGTGCTACCAGGCGGTGTGGAGACTGAGGAGTAGGGGGTTCAAGAGATGCAGCTTGACTCTCTGAAGGATAAACAGGGCCTACACGAGATTGAGGGCCTTAAATTTGATGGCGGTTCTTGCGCTAAAACTAGTAAGGGCAAATCACCTTATAGCCTTAGACAGAGGAAGTCAAAGGCTGTCATTCTGATGGATGAAGACGAGATTGCGGAGGTTATGCAGGTATGTAAGTGTCAAACCCTTAGGGGGTAGGGGTCTCGTGAGGATAGATGAGAATCCTCACTTGGAACGTGCGTGGGTTGTGTGACAAAAGCCAGAGGGCTTCTCTGATGACATATTTGAGAGAATGGGGGATTGAATGTGCGATCATTCAAGAGACGCACATTGAGAGAAACTCTGATAAGCTTTGGTATGACTTGCTGGCTTCAGGGATGAATGAATGTGTGAAGATTGATGCATAGGGGAGATCAAGAGGTATTGCTATCTAGTAAAGGAAGATGTGGGCTCAATGTCTGGAAGTTCACAAAGCCAGGCATATGTTGACTTGCAAATTCCAAATTCACCAAGGGCATGAGTATATCTGGATTACTGGGGTATATGGACCATGTGCTGCATCTGCTAGGTAGGAGCTGTGGGAGGAGTGGACTGCTGCAGCTAAGTTGGTGCAGAGGGGAGCATGGTTGACTGGTGGGGATTTCAATTATGTGTTAACAGGGGTAAACAGACCTAATGGCGGCACAGACAGCTCAGCTGTTGGCTTCCAAATGGTGGTTCAATCTCTTCATCTGAGTGAGTATCCATCTTCTGGTGTGGAATTTACATGGTGCAATGGAAATGGGCTGGCATCCAAACTAGATAGATTTTTTGGGAATGTGAACATTCTTGAAAGATTTCAGTTGGCGACTGTGAGTGGATTGGACTGACCTTTCTCTGATCACACCCCTCTGGTGTGGGATAGTGGGGAAGAAACCCAAGTTGGTTCCTACTTCAAGCTTAAAAGATCTTGGCTGAATGAGCTGGGCTTCTGTCAGATGGTCAACTCATGGTGGCAAGCTAAAAAGGTGGAGGGCTCTACTACTGTCAGATTGGCAACCAAGCTGACTGATTTGCGCACTATCTTAAAAGAGTATGGAATTACTATCAGCTTGATGAGACAACAAAGGAGGGAGGCTTTGAATAAAATTCAGGAGTTGGGCTCTAAGGAAGTAGCTGGCCCTTTATCTGAGGAAGAACTTGCTGAGAGGAAGGTGTGGCAGGGTGTGATACTGGATGAAGACCTTAAACAAGAAATCGATTGGAGGGAGAGATCAAGGCAATTATGGCTTAAGGAGGGAGATGCCAACACGAAATTCTTCCATCTTGCGGCTAGCTCTCGGAGGCGTGTTAATTTTATATCTTCTATTCTCAGAGATGGACACAGGATCTCCTCCAATCATGAGATAAAATCTGAAGCCATTAAATATTATAGAGAGGCTTCTCGGGCAGCTAAGAGGGGGCAATGGAGAATGGCAGGAAGTGATGCTCCTAGGGTGACGAGTGAACAGGCCTCTCAGCTGACTGCAATCATCACTGAACAGGAGACCCTACAGGCAATTAAAGAGCTCAATATGGAAGGGTCCCCAGGCCCTGATGGAATACAACTCTTCTTCCACAGAGAGATGTGGAGTGTGGTGGGCAAGGAAGTGATGGATGTCATTAAAGACTTTGAGAAGGGAAATGCTGGGTTTGAAAGGATCAATAAGTCATATCTTTTTCTATTGCCTAAGTCAATGGGAGCAGAAAAATTCTCAGACTTTAGGCCGATCTCCCTTTCAAATTCCATCTACCTTGTCATTAGCAAGATTTTGGCTAATCGGCTGAGAATAGTTCTATAGAGCCTGATTCATCCGGTGCAAGCTGCATTCCTGCCTAACAGATCACTCCAAGAATCTTTCATTTTGGCTCAGGAAATGGTGAGTGAATGGCACGGAAGGAAATGCAAGGCATTCATGTGGAAAGTTGATTTTCAGAAGGCGTATGATTCAATCTCTTGGCCGTATCTCTGGGAGGTTTTTAAAAGAAGAGGTTTTCCTCCTTTATGGATCCAATGGATGAAACGTTGTATCACAACTGCTTCCTTTTCTCCATTGATCAATGGGAAGCCTTGCGGTGTTTGGATTCAGCCTCAGCGTGGGGTTAGACAAGGATGTCCTTTAGCCCCTTTGGTGTTTAACCTTACGATGGATGGGCTTGAAAGGTATGCTTGCAAATTGGCAGAGGTGGGTCTAATCAAAGGGTATTCATTATCCAACAAGAGAAATCTGGCCCCCATTTTGCAATATGCAGATGACATGGTATTCTTTATGGAAGGGTCCAAGCCTGCGGCACATGCTCTGGGGTTATTGGTAAAAATCTTTGGGGATATTTCAGGCCTATGTTTGAACAAGGAAAAGTCTATCTTGATATGTTTTGGCATGAATGAACAGGAGCAGATGGATTTGGAGAATACATTGGGATCACCTCGAGCTAAACTTCCACTGAGGTACCTAGGACTGCCATTAAGGGCTGCAAAATTGAAGAAATCTGATTGGAATGTCTTGTTTGATAAGGTTTCTGGAAAGCTGAAAGGATGGAGTAGTAAGTTCTTATCTAAGGGTGGGAGACTAATCCTTCTTAACTCGGTCATTACATCCATCCTGGTCTTTTATTTTAGCATATTCAAGGCCCTGAAGTCTATTTGGAAGCGATTGGATGTTATGAGGAAAAGATTCTTTTGGAAAGGAGCTGGTCATGAGGGCAGCTTTATGCAGCTCATCAGATGGAACAAAATCTGCAGGCCAAAGGAGATTGGTGGTATGGGGATTAAGGCACTCAAGGAGTTCAATGAGGCCTTATTGATTAAATGGGCCATCAAGATTCTGGACTGCAAGGAGGGTTTGATGGCAGATCTGATCAGGGACAGCTATGGGGGATCAAACAGTAGTCTGCAGAGGCTACAACCGAGGAAACCTTGCCCCTTTTGGCGATCAGTTATCAGTGCAATCAGCAAGTACTGGCACATGCTGCAGCCTAGACTCAGAGATGGCAGAGATTTTAGTTTGTGGAACGAGCAGTGGTCTGGTCTGGGGTACTGAAAGAGGTATATCCGAGAGCTTATGCTGATGCTGTTGCTGCAGACAAGGAGACCAAAGTCAACAGCTTGTGGTCTGCTGCAGAGGGCTGCTAGCAGCTGGAAGGGCTGGAACACTGCAGATCAGGCACTCGATTATGGGAGGATAGGCAGAACCTGATGGCTGCTCTACAACAGGTGCATCCTAGGGTGAATGTGACTGATACATATGTCTGGCAGGGTATATTCTCAGTGTAGCGGGCATATGAGAAGGTCATTAGGTCTAACATTGAGGTGGAGTGTGACCCTATTGACAAAAAGATTTGGTTATTGAAAGTCCCCTTGAAGGTTCAGATATTCTTGTGGCTTTGCAGATGGGAAGGCCTGATAACTAGTGATCTTAGACGCAGAAGAATGGGGACTACTTTGAATGCTTGCCATCTCTGTGGATTACACTTGGACAGTACGTCACATATTTTCTCCTCTTGCCTGGTCACCGACAAGATTTGGAGGATGATTTGCATAGAACCTCTTCCCACCTGGGATTCCCTGTGGCAGAGGTTCATTGCTCCTGGCCGGCCATATGGGGCTATGGCTGCCATTTTGTGGTGTGTGTGGAGGGCACGTAATGATAAATTTTTTCAGGAGAGACCAGTTAGATGTGAGAACATTGTAAATGAATGCTGGTCCCTCATACATAGCTAGAGATGTCTTTTGTAATGTTTTGTTTGATATGAAATATACTGCCCTCCGGATTGCTATCGGATCACGATAGCAATCCTCACTATTTCAAAAAAAAAAAATTCTAACACTAAGTCAAAATTTCTCAGCCAATATTCGGGCGATCAGAAATACAAAAGGGTAGGTTAAGGCCATATTTAGTGGATCTCAAATGTTGTGGGTAATGTTGCCTCAATGTACTAAACACACTCATTTTTCTAGTTTCTTCTATATATGCTTTTCTTTACTTTTTCTTTTCTTTTTGTTTTTTTTTTCAACACAACGTAATACAGCACACGACATACACGAATTTTATTCAGGAGGCATTATTGGGGATTGGTGGTGTTCAAAAAGATATCAGGTGGCTTATTTGGTGGGAGTGCCTACTCTCGTCACCAGGAAAGAGACGGATAGGATAGCATATTTCTAACCTTGATATCAATACCCTCCTTCAGCCGAGGATTCCGTAAAGGATGGTTGTAACCATCCACCTTGGTCCTAGTTTTATTAATCTAGCATCGTCTATCAGGTATTTTCCAACGGCACCGTGGTTCATAGCCATGCACTCTAATCCTCTGAGCTACAAACCCCACCCCGTCTCCACTGCATTCTTTCTTTTTCCTATTTTCATTCCAAGTACAATAAGAGGTATGTGTGAAGCTTTTTTTTATCATTCTGGCATCGAGCTATTTTTCTGCAGGACCTCCCCTATAGTATCCAGAGGCGGAAAGTCAGGGAGTAAGCAAGTCAACTACTTTTACTTCACTTAAAAAGATGTATTGGAGTGCGTTGGTTCACTAAGTGTATTTAGCTGTGTTATTGAGCGGAACAGGGGAGACCTTTCCACTTAGGCTTGTCTCTCCTTGGACATAGGACTCACAATTTGGGAGAGCTTGTAGCTGGAAGCCGAGTTCAAGTTCGGATAATTTCATAAATCTGGTGCGAGAGTTGGCTTCACGCGTACAACTCCATATTTGCCTTATTTGGTGACTCTCAAAAAATTCACACAAAGTTCCTACATGGGAATCGAGAGCAAAACTATACCTAACTCCAAGTATCATTACCTAATTATCCATAATTCTAGATTCCTTCCACTAATCTTAGAGCACCAGTAACACTCTACTCTCATCTCACACTCTTTGGTGGATTTTCTATAGGAAGGTTTTCCTAACTCCTTAACCACTGTCCAGGGGTTCAGGAAAAGAAGCACTGCTTCTTCTCGATAAACTAAAGACATTTATCAGTCTTCATAATGAATTCATTGCAAAATCTATGTGTGAGTGTGAAAATTATACTGGATTCCAGATTATAGGAATCAACTAGAAGATAAAATCCCTAATTCAATCTCTTGATAAAAATCTTATTCATGGATGAAATATATATTTACTATATACAATTAACCTCTTATTATTTGTACTTTAATATTGTTCCCTTATTGGGTTACATTCAGCTTAGTCCTAATTCAGAACAATAACTAAGCAAACGAGTCGGAGGTGGCTGTTGCAGACGATTTCTAGCTCCAATGCAAGCATTAGAGGTGGAATTGGTCATTCTTAAATTAAGGACCCTAAAGCACAATTAACATGCTGCTCAGAGATTTTTCTAAGTGTTGGCACAAAAATTTTCAGTTTACTGTATACTACCCCCCCACCCCTGCTTAAGTTCTTGCATGTCCCCATGCATGAAAATAAAGGAAATTAAATTACGACAGGGAGTAAGTGGGTATAAATCACTTGAAATTTCTCCTGAATTGTCATTCAACATAGGCCAACCTGATGATATGCATAGAAATATGCTAAAAGAAAATATGCTATGTATAGAAAGGAATATGTGTGTATGTATAAGTTGTTGAGTTTAATGCTTCTAGCTAGGCGAAAACTCAATCACACGTCCTCGATGAAATTGATGACTTCATCAGCAAAAGGAGGTTCCTGGGCCATAAATGGATTGAGGTGTTGGCTATTTACCATAGAAACATGTCCAGATTTTCAGTCCATGATTTGGACTGCCCCATTAAAATAGGGGTGAATCATAATGTACGGGCTAGTCCACTTGGACTTGAGTTTTCCCACAAATAATTTCAGATGTGAATCGAATAACCAGACACGCTGGTTGGGTGTGAGTTCCTTTCTCCGAATGTGGCAGTCGTGAAAGGCCTTTGTCTTGTCTTTATAGATTGTTGCATTCTTGTAGGCCTCCCTCCAAATCTCTTCAAATTCACTGAGCTGGAGCTTCCTTTCATAACCTCCCGCATCAAGGTTAAAATTACACTTTCACACCGCCCAAAAGGTGCGGTGCTCTAGCTCGACAAGAAGGTGACAGGCCTTTCCATATACCATACGATAAGGCAACATTCCGTGTGGGGCCTTGTATGTAGTCCGATATGCCCAAAGTGCATCGATTAATCTATCGAACCAATCCTTCCTATCTAGTCTAATTGTCTTATGGAGAATCAGCTTAATTTGATGGTTAGACACTTCAGCCTACCCATTGGTTTGCAGATGATACGGGATGGCTATTTGGTGATGTACCCTATATTTCTTTAGTAATGTCCTGAAGTGGGCGTGGATGAAGTGACTACCCCCGTCACTAATCAGAGCACGGGGTACATCGAATCTCGCAAAAATATATTTCCGTACGAAAGAGATGACAGTCTTATGATCAGCCCATCTCGCTGGGATGGCTTCGACCCACTTTGAGACATAATCAACAACGAGAAGTATGTATTCGAAACCATGCGAATTCAAGAAAGGGCCCATGAAATCGATGCCCCATATATCGAACACTTCTACAACCAAGATGGGTTGGAGAGGCATCATGTCTCTCCTAGTCATAGAATCGACCGACTGGCATCGTTTGCAACACTTGGCAAATTCATGTGTATCTCTGAAGATGGTTGGCCAGAAAAATCCCGACTGCAAAATCTTTACAGCGATTTTCGACCCAAGAAATGACCACCATAGGCTTCGCTGTGGCAAAAGGTAACATACTCGATATTTTACAGTTTGGGACGCACCTCCTGATGATCTGGTCGGCTCCAATGTGGAAGAGCAAGGGGTCCTCCCAGAAATAGAATTTGGCCTCAGAAATAAATTTGAGCTTCTGGTCCTTGGATAAATTCACGGGAATCTTGCCTGCGACAAGATAATTCGCGATATCCGCGTACTAGGGAGACTCAACAGAATGGATTGCCAAAAGAGACTCATCCGAGATTTTGTCTGAAATGGGCAGGGAATAAGGGATGTGGGCTGGGTCTAATTTAGATAAGTGATTTGCCACAACACTTTGTGCTCTATCTTTGTCGCGTATTTCGACATCAAATTCTTGCAAGAGAAGGATCCATCTGATGAGATAGGGTTTAGCATCCTTCTTTGCCAACAAATGCCAAAGGGCAGAGTGATCTGTGAAAATCACTACTTTGTACCCCAGAAGTATGATCGGAATTTCTCCAACCTAAATACTACCACTAGCAGCTCCTTTTCAATGACAGTATAATTATGCTAAGCCTCATTCAAGGTCTTTCTAGCGTAGTATATTACAAAAGGTTGTCGCCCCCAACATTGGCCTAAAATAGCTCCGACGGCGAAATCGGAAGCATCGCACATCATCTCGAAATCGAGAGACCAATCGGTGGTTGGAGATCGGAGAGTTGGAAACAGTGCTTCGTAAGATCTCGATGGCACTGAGACACAAGGTATTAAAATCAAATGGGACATCGGCTACCAGAAGATTCGTCAAAGGGCATGCGATTTTTGAGAAATCACGTATAAATCTCTGGTAAAACCCGACGTGACCCAAGAATGATTTGATCTGTTTAACCGAGCTAGGTGGAGATAATCTGGATTTAATTTCTAATTTAGCTCGGTCAACCTCGAGTCCATTGGATGAGATCCTATGTCCTAGTACAATGTCATCCCTCACCATGAAATGACTTTTTTCGCACTAGAGTACTAGGTTTACTTCAATGCATCATTTTAGGATCTTGGTGAGGTTATTAAGACAAGATGAAAAGTCATCTCCAAAAATGAAGAAATCATCCATAAATACTTCCACATAATCCCCAATCATGTTAGAGAAAATGGACATCATACAATGTTGAAATGTCGCTGGTGTGTTGCAGAGGTTGAAGGGCATTCAATTAAAGGCGAATGTTCCAAAGGGACATGTGAAAGTGGTCTTGTCTTGATCTTTCAAGCTAATTGCTACCTGAATATACCCTGAGTATCCATCCAAAAAGAAAAAGAAACTACGCCCATTTAATCGCTCTAAAATCTGATCAATGAACGATAAAGGAAAATGATCCTTCTAGGTAGCCGTATTTAGTTCCCTATAGTCTATGCAAACCCTCCATGAAGTGGCGATGCGGGTTGGGATGGATTCACCCTTATCATTCTTTATAAAGGTGAGTCCTGCTTTCTTGGGTACATCTGGATAGGACTCACCCATTGGCTATTGGAGATCGGATATACAATGCCCGCATCCCGCCATTTAATGATCTCCTTCTTAACAACCTCTAGCATTTTTGGGTTCAACCATCTTTAAGGTTGTCTCGAAGGTTTCCCTCCATCATCCGTGTAAATGTGATGAGTGCAATATGAGGGGCGAATCCCACGAAGATTAGCGATACTCCACCCAATAGCAGGCTTATGGTCTTGTAAAACAGAAATCAATTGACTCTCCTATTCCTGGGTCAAGTGAGCACTAATAATAATCAAGTATGTCTCACTTTCACCCAAAAACACGTATTTGAGTGAGTTAGGTAAGGGCTTCAGTTCAATCACGGGTGGGTCAAAATCAGAAGTGGGAGTAGGAGTAAAATCAGTAGCAAGAATCTGACGATCCTGATATGCAGGGATTCTTACTTATTCACTACTTGCTAAACAGTTAGTTGTGATGCATTAACGGAAAACCCATTTGTTGCAATCACGCCTTCCTGTGTTAGCAAGGGCGATTAAGTAATTTATGGATCAAGATAGTCAGAAATAGGGGTGTCCTGGTTAGATGAACACCCCAGACAATCGGATCCATGGGAAAAAATGTGCATTACAGTGGTCTCAGTCCCATGCGGATCGAGGTCTAGAAACCCAGGCAATAAAGACAAATGAGGCATTGGGCCTTCACAAAGGAACCCAATGTTACCACAGAAGGTCGATTCTTCATCTTCACCATGCTCAATGTGATCAAAATCAAAGTTCCTTGATGCCCTGAATATATCAAGTCTAAGTCTTTCATTTCCTAGGGCAATCGCCATACACCCATATGCACAGTTGATGTTTGCTTGGGCCATCGCCAAACATGGGCGACCTAAAATGATTGGTGCATCACAGAGATTAGGAGGGACCTCCATATCGAAAACGAAAATGTCTGCGGGAAACCAGAATCCGTAGACCTTAACAATCACGTTCTCAACCACCCCCTCGGTGTTTTCACTGAGTGATCAGCCAGTTGAATAGTAACTAGTGTAAACACATTTACACTACTTAAAATGTCTATTTATAAATGTTCTTAAGCATAGGATTGCATTTCATGATATAAATATTGCATAACATGCATCATCTTGCATTTAGAGTAGTTTGAATAAAATGGAGGTTAATTGTCTCCTTTTATGTGCTTGGACAGGGAAAACATTTTATTGGGGCCTCGAATCAAAGATCCAACTGTATGGATGTGATCAGGGCGACGATTGGAGTTCAACGACTCCAAGATCGCCCTAATCAGCCATCTGTAGCATCAGATAGTGACCGGGGAACCCAAGAAGATCAAGGGCCAGGATGGTGTAAATCTGCACTTCAGATGACAAATCCGACCGCACAGATGAATTCGGATCGACGATCACAGCCCAACGACACAAAAATCGAGTCAATCCGACATCCGTGGCACCATCTACAACTTCCAGAAGATGGATGGCCAAGATGGTGCCACGTGGTGCCATCTCGGTCGCTCAAATGGCCGCATGCAACCTCTGAAGATCCCGCACCCGCTCGCTCTCCGCCGTTGGATCTTGATCCAACGGCTGTGGTCAGCCGCGCTTAAAAGCGTCCGCTCGACCATCCACGCCTCGTAGCGCAGCGGTCGAGCGCGCTTACGCGAGCGGTGGGCACAGGTTCAAGCCGCAGCGAAGGGCTGGAAGGCGCGGGCGATTGAGCGCGGGAGGCATCGGATCTTGATCAGACGGCCGCGTGCACCCGATAGCGTTCACGCGCGATTGAACGCGCGGCGTCACGCGTGATCGCACGCGCCAGGCGGGCGCACAGTAATGGGCGAAGATGCGTCTTAAGCCGTCCGATCTCGCGATCGGACGACTAAGAATCAATGAATGTGCGATGGCATTGAGGAAGCGGGTAGCTGAGGAGGCGCGCGTGGGCGCGGAAGCTACGCCCACGTTGGGGCCTTAGTGACAGATTTATCCGTCACTAAAGACCCCTCATTTATTATTTTAAAGTTGTAATGCCCATTTTGCCCCCACTCCTTACAACTATAAATGGAGACCCCCTCCATACGAAATTCTCATCCCTTCCTTCTCTTCTCTACCCTCCAAAGCTCAAGAGAAGCTTGTCCCACACCCGGGATGCTTCTCGCGAGATAAAGTCTAAATTTTCATCCCCCTTCGGAAGTGGATCCCGCGACGACGACGGCATGCTACTCCGTTCCCGTTCTTCTGCTTCATCCTCCTTCGTCCTACTTCGTTCTGCTTCGTCCAGGCATCATCCCGTCCGACTCGTCCTCCAAGCGACCATCGAGGAGGATTTCTCTCTCCCTATTCTTTTTACTGCTTTCTAGTATAGATTTACTGCTTTCTAGTGTAGTTTTGCTTGTCCTCCAAGCAATCGTCGGGGAGGACATTTCTCCCTCCATTCTTTTAATGCTTTCTAGAGTAAATTTATCGCTTTCTAGAGTAATTGTTTTATGCTTTGTAGTTGTAAGAATGAAATGAACAATCTCCTTAATGATAAATTCCTTGTTTATTCTACATCTCATTTTGATTTCTCTGTGTAATATTCTCTTTCTCTCTTACTCTCTCTCTCTCTTCTATTTATTGTAAATAATTAGATAGTTTTAAATTGAATTACTTCGTGACAAATAAAAAGAAATGTGGAGTTTTTAAATCAAACGTCCACCTCCCTGTGTTCGACCCGGAATTTTAATTTCGGTATAAATTTTATTTGTTGAACACGAATTCTTCGCTTTCAAGCTACAACGACAGGTTTTCCAAAATCGAACACGTTGCCGGGGAGCGGTTCACATACGTTTAACATTTTGGTGCCGTTGTCGGGGAGTGATTTTATACGTTCAACATTTTGGCGCCGTTGCCAGGGAGGCAACGATCTTTGATTTCTCTTCACGTTTTGTAACTTACAATTCATTTACCTCACTTTTCTCCTTTCTTATTGTAATTGCAGGTACTCTTTTGAGACGAGCAAAAGCGGTAGATTGGAGTAAAGTGCTGTGGAAGGTTTTGTAAGTTATCCCCCATTCTTTCCCTCTCCATAGATTTCATTCGCCACATTGAATCCAAATTCCAATTAACCTAGGTGTTTGCATAAATCATAGGAATAGTTTGGTTGTTTGGATTTCCACTCACATTCATTCCACCTTCATTCATAAAAAAATAAAAAAATAAAAAAAAAAACAAAAGGATAATTTTGTGGGGCAATTTTCAACAAACACACAACGTACACCCACATTCAAAGGCACTTAACCGAATTGATTTGTTTCTACTCAACCGGGTTCTGATCTGTGGAACCGGTACACATAAAGCAACACATAAAAGAGTAGAAATTATTCTAGGTTAACCATCTTTGTGAGCCTAACTTAGTGATGCATTTGTGGCCAATTGTTTGAGTTGATTGGGCTGCACCACTTCAAATAAAATCAACTCATCAAGTAGCTGTCAATTAGGTTCAACTCTTAGGGATTTACCAGGCACTCCACATTCTTTTTAAGTTTCAAAGGAAAATATTTTCACCTGTGCTTTCAAAACCTGGTGTGCCAATGAAACTTGTTTGAAAACACCTAAAGTTGAATCCTAAAAGCTACTAAGCAAGATTTGAACCTTAAAATTCACCACATCAAAAATAATCTTGCTTGAAAGCTACTGATTGTGCACGCACAGACAAATCAATCAATCATTAAGGGCACAACCCATTTAAAGGGCCCATCACATTCCAAAGCACATTCAAACCTAGCTGAAACGTCGGTGGTTCCAACCGGGTTTGAGGGTTTTGTTATAACGTTGTAGTAAAGCCGGTTATTACCAACATTTCAAATATAAAATTTTTTACTCGGAAAATGAAAGAGTTCCCGAGGTCGAACTCAGGGAGCAAGTCGTATTCTAGAGATATACATGTTTCTTTTACAAAAAGAAAGAGAGAGGGAAAGAATTTATTGTTTTCTCTTTGTTCTGCAGAGGGGGATGCTCTTCTTTCTCTCTTTCTTTAGATCTCCTTCTTTTCTCTGTTCTGCAGAGGTGATATTCTTCTTCTGTAATGGTGATGCTCTTCTTCTTCTTCCTGCTGTTCCTGCGTTGGTGATGTTCTTCTTTCTTCAGAGCTCCTTGTTCTTCTTCTTCTTTGGTTTTCTGCCTTGACCTCTCTTCTTCTTCTTCTGCAATCGTGGTGACCCTTTCTCTTTTCCCTTTTTTTCTTTATGGCTGCAGAGCTTCTGCCTTCAGCTACTAAGTCTTCCTTTCTTCTTCTTCTGCTTTGGCCGTTGCTCTTCCTTCTTCTTCAGCCTGCCTTCTTTCCTGCTCTGGCTGCTGACTTTCCGTCGTCTGACCCGGTGCTTAGACGACTTAACTATGCATTTGCTACAGTGCAGCTCCTTCTTCTTCGCCTGCACTTCTTCTTCCGCGGGTCTTCTTCTTCTTCTTTGGCCTGCACACTTCAGAGTTTTTCGTCAAGAGGCAAAACCTACTCTACCCTCCCCCCCCGCGTCTCTCTTTCTCTCTGAAACCACTCTTGGGAAAGCTCTCCCAGAGCTACCGGGTAATCGGGTTCGGGTCAGGCCCGGGTCCAGGCCCACTGGCGTGTGTGGTGGGCGAGGAGTGCAGTCAGTCTAAGTCGGGTCGGGTCAGGTCCGCGAGGCGTGAGCGCGGACGAGACCGGGTAACCGGGCGGGTGTAAGGGGACCTCACCCCGTGTACTGAGGCAATGAGGCTAGTGCACGAAATCAATTTAAACAGTGGAACGTGTGTGAGGCTTACCGATGTGGGACTAAACGCAGACCGTTCCTCGCGTGCGCCTGCTGGGAGACCGCGGCTTGGCTTCTGCAGCTGCTGCTTCTATCTGCATAAGTTGCTGGCTGGCTGCCTTCGCACGACGCCCCGTACCCCGCAGCAGCTGGAGACCTGGCGTCCTCAAGCCTGGAGCGCGGGAGAAGCTGCCTTAATGTGCTTCAATGGCGGTCGGACCTCAAAACCTGTTGGACATGAATATGGCCTCGCGGCCTAATCAAACCACTGGGGAACCTTCACCGTGGCACGGCGAAGGTGAGGAGCTGCGCGGCAGGCCGCAAGGAGGTGTCTGGTGGCAGCCCTGGGTCGGACTGCAACCGGAGGAATGGGTTTGTTCGGGGGAGTGTTACGGAGGTGTGGAGTGGCAGTGGAGGGGTGGGGGGAGCTCAGTGTGATGAGGCGGAGGTGCGGTGAGGGTCGGCGAGCCGTGTGGGTTGCTGAGGTGATGGGAACGGCTCGCCGGAGGGTGGTCGGAGGCGAAGGGGGTGAAGGTGGTCAGGGTCGGTAGAGGGCTTAATTGAATAAATTGAAAGCGGGGAAAGAAAGAGGAGGAGAAGGGGAGTAGCTCTAGCTTACTTGCAGGGACGAAGGGGGAGGAACAGGGCGACAGTCGTATCGACTGTCGCCGGAGAAGACGATGCTCAGGGAGAGGGGCGGCGGCGAGCAGAGAGCCGGAGAGGCGCCAGCTGGGTGCGGCGTGGCGCGGGAAGAGCAGGGGAGGAAGTCTCTGCTGCTGGTATTGCGGCAGAGCGAAGAGGTGGAGGGGGAGGAAGCCGCTGGAGCTGGTGAGCGTCTGCCGGAGGAAGAAGAGAAGAAAGTTGGGGATTTTCTCCGTCAGATCCAGGCTGCCCTGGTCGGTGGAGCAGCGGGGGGTATTTATAGGGATGAAACAGGGAGGAAGGCGGAGGGAGACGACGTGTCTCCCTCGCCGGAGAATGGTCGGAACACGAACCCATACCGTCCGTGCATTCGCACGGCCGGTATGGTGGGCTACAATGACCAGGGGGGTGCCCCTGCGACGGCTGACGACGCAGGGCACCCCCGGTTTACTTGCCAGGTCCCCCACCTCACCCTGCGCGGCGCCATGCTCCGCGCAAGGTCGCCGGAGCATGGTGCTGGCAGGGTTTTGCAGGAGGGACCTGATTGCAAAGAACGAAGGAGAGTTAGGGGCCAAAATGCGAGGGTTCAAAAGTTGAGGGCCAAAGAGTAAATATATGAGGACCAAAGTGTGAAGTTGGTCAAGGGGGTTTCTTCTTAGGCTCAAGTTTTTATACATGACTAATTAGGACCTAAGGAATCTGATGGTGAATTTCATTTTCATATTAAACCTTGTTTGACCGGTCAATTTGCGCAAAAACCCAAATTAAGTTATTAATTGGGCATGGTTCTCAATGTAGGTCAAAATGGGTTCTAAAGGCCAAATTGAAGGTTCTAAACCCTAGAGATTATTTTTCTATGAATTTTAGAGGGTTTATTCTATTTTTACTTTGCCTCGAACCTTGTGAATTGAAGTGGGTTGTTTTAGGGTTACGGATTATCATTTGGTTCCTTGGAAGTGCTGTAGCTCTTGCTAGATCATCTCATCCCACTTTTATTCTTATTAAGCTGTTTTGACCTGTGTTTGGGCCCTGAATTACCCTGTATGCAGATTATACTGGTAAAATTGCACTTTTACCCCTTATGACTGGTTTTCTTCTCAAACTCAGAATTCTCTGAGTTAAGCCTTTCCTTGAGATATGTAGGAGCTTTTATCCTTTGTATTGGGTCAAAATGAGCTAGTTATGGCTCATGATGAGGTTCTCATCATACCCCCATGCCTAGCTTTTGCTAGTCCCTTAGCAAAAACTTAAGGTTTCAACCCTTGTTCTAGACCATGAAGTTTTTAATGGTTTTAGATAAGTGCCTTTTTTATTTGAGCATAGATTAGGTTAGAATGCTGACCATAGGCCTAAAAGGTACTCTAGTACCAATCAAGATCCAAATCTGTCTAGCCTTAGCCTCAGTCTTTTAGCAAAGGTTTTTAAGGCCCGCAAGAACTAACCTAAGGTTTATTGGACTTCGTGGTTAAAGCACCCGTGCTTGAAATGATTTTAGCCCTGGCTCAGTTCGCAGTGCGTTTTGTAAGAGAGAGATAGAAAGTTTTTCTGTTTGGAGAGTTTTCTCTCTCTTTTTCTTTTTAGTTCTAGCCTAGGATTGGCTTTTCAACACGGTCTGTATCAGATTCCTTGCTCCCATCATCAATCCTCAAGGGTTCCTGGCGATCGATGCTTCGAGATAGCACCGCCCATGGCAACCCCCGAAACCCTGGCTATTGAGATTTCGAGATAATCCCATCCATGGTATTCCGTGGCCGAATCCAGACCCTGGCAATTGACACTTCGAGATAATGTCATCCATGGAATCTGAACCAGCAGAGTGCTTACATGCCCCCCGTAGGATATGTAAATATCCTAAGAGACAAGCACCGAGGAGATGATATTTTGTTACGCATCTTCGAGGGGATTTCCCGCCTCTCTGCGCTGGGAACTCGTCCAAATCAACTTGTGTTGATCGGCCGCTCCTATTCTAGGTGTTCTTTTCAGATTTTTGCGACGCTTCTGCGTGATTCTGATTTTTACGCTTACTGAACCAGGCTGTGTGTGAGATTAGGGTGCTTAGGTTACTGAGTCCCGTAAACCAAAAATTAGTTAACGAGGCCGAATACTCCCTAAGCCTTAGACCTAATACTTCAGCTTTTCATTTTCCTCAACTTCTTGAGGAGTGTCCAGATCTTAATGGGTACTAAGAGTCTATTCAAGAATGCCTAAGGTTTGCATTCCTACTAATCTCATTGTGCACTTTTCAGTTATTTTCCTGAATGAGGTCTAGAACTTAGGTTAATTCCTTAGTTCCTTACTAATGACTATCACTTTTTCTCATAATTTTGTGCTCCTTTTTCATTTTGTTTCTTTTCTCCTTCACAAAATTTTCCTTCTCCTCTTTTCCTCTTATTCTTTTTCGAAAAAATTTTTAATTTTTATGGTATTTTTGGCATATGTGAATTTTTTGTTTGAAACCTTTTCTTACAAGTTTTTGCACTTTCCTACCCCCCCATGCCTAAGATTTGCAATGTCCTCATTGTAACCTAGGGGGTCTTAGTTCATTCCTTAAGACAGAAATTTGGATGAGTGAATGGGTCGGGTTGAATTTTTGCGGACGATTTCAAATCTCAGATGCGAACATCTGAGTTGGGGTCGGCTGTCTACAAGGGTGAACTTCGAGTGCTGAAAGGTGTCAGAACAAGTTTCAGGTTTTTCAAAGAGAATGACGGGCTGCCTCCCGTTAAGCGCTGAGTTTTACGCCATCGGCTGGGCGCAATAAGCTCAAGGGGAAAGGAGGATATAAGATGCTTCAGCCAAATCAGTAGAAGTTACATCAATGAACGGCTTGAGTCTCTGACCATTCACGATGAAAGGTTCAGAATCGTGGCTGAGTGGACTGATTTCGATTGCTCCATTTCCAAAAACCTGTCGGACCAAATATGGTCCGACCCACTTAGATCTCAGTTTTCCTGGGAAGAGTTTGAGTCGGGCATCAAAGAGTAGGACCTTTTGACCAGGATGAAAGATCTTTCTCGAGATGTGTTTGTCGTGGAAGGCTTTAACCCGCTCCTTGTAGATTTGCGAGTTCTCGTACGCGTCTATGCGTAATTCATCGATCTCGCTGATTTGGAGTTTTCTGTGGGTCCCAGCCTTAGAAAGATCCAGATTACAGTTCCGTACTGCCCAATAGGCTTTATGCTCCAGTTCGACGGGAAGGTGGCATGCCTTTCCGTACACCAATCTAAAGGGAGACATGCCCAATTGGGTCTTGTGGGCGGTCCTATAGGCCCACAATGCTTCCGGAAGTCGGGACGACCAGTCCTTCCTGTCAGGTCGAACAGTGACTTGCAGGATTTTCTTGATCTCCCGATTAGACAGCTCAGCTAGACCATTAGTTTGGGGGTGGTAAGGAGTAGAGATTCGGTGAGATACCCCATATTTGGTCATCAGTGACCTAAACTGAGCATTTGTGAAATGGGTTCCCCCATCAGAGATTATTGCACGAGGAATCCCGAACCTTGAGAAAATGTGTTGATGAATGAATTTGAGAACGATTTTGTGATCACAGGTTCGGGTCGGTATGGCTTCGATCCATTTGGACACGTAGTCCACAGCCAACAGAATGTATTCGAAACCATCCGAAACAGGAAAGGGGCCCATAAAATCAATCCCCCAAACATCAAAGATTTCGCATACTAGAATCGGTTGCATAGGCATCATGTCGCGATGGCTCATGTTGCCCAAAGTCTGGCAACGACTGCATGCCTTGCAATGACTGTATGCGTCTTTGAACAGTGTGGGCCAGTAAAAGCCGCACTGGAGGACTTTTGATGCGGTTTTATGCCCGGCAAAATGGCCACCGCATGCCTGGTCATGGCAGAAAGAGAGGATATTGTTGACTTCCCCTTCCGGGACACATCTCCGGATGATCTGATCGGCACCTATGCGGAAGAGGTACGGGTCTTCCCAAATGTAATACTTGGCATCGGAGCGTAATTTGTCTTTCTTGGCCTTCGGCCAATCGGACGGGGTCTGATGAGATGCCAAGTAATTTACAATATTAGCAAACCATGGAAGGCTAGTACCAATAGTCAGCAGGTGCTCATCGGGAAAATGCTCAGTGATGGGTCTGGAAGGGTCTATTATTTCAGAAGGAAGACGGGACAAGTGATCAGCTACCACGTTTTGTTTTCCCGCTTTATCGCGAATCTCGAGGTCAAATTCTTGCAACAGCAAGATCCATCGGATCAATCGAGGTTTCGCGTCCTTCTTTGCAAGGAGATGCCTCACAGCCGTGTGATCCGAGTATATAATGACATGGGAACCCAGAAGGTATGATCTGAACTTCTCTAGGGCAAATACTACAGCTAGCAGCTCTTTCTCAGTAACCGTATAGTTACGCTGAGCCTCATCGAGTGTTTTGCTGGCGTAGTAAATGACCACAGGTTTCTTGTCATTTTTCTGCCCCAAAACCGCTCCTACAGCGAAGTCGGATGCATCACACATGATCTCAAAGGGTTGAGACCAATCAGGGGACTGTAGGATCGGGGCTTGGGTGACTCGGTCACGCAGGATTTCAAATGCTTGAGTGCATTCCTTGGAGATTTCGAAGGGAACATCCTTGGAGAGAAGAGTGGTCAGGGGGCGTGCGATTTTTGAAAAATCAGGGATAAATCGTCGATAAAAACCGACATGCCCTAAAAAGGATCGGATGTCCCTGATCGAGCTAGGCATAGGAAGGTGAGAAATCAGATTAACCTTAGCTCGATCCACTTGGATACCTTTCTCCGAAATTGAGTGTCCCAGGACAATTCCCTCAGGCACCATGAAATGGCTCTTTTCCCAGGAAAGAACCAAATTCACGTCGATGCACCGCCTGAGTATCTGGACCAAGTGTTGGAGGCAATCGTCGAATGATGCTCCGAAAACTGAAAAGTCATCCATGAAGACTTCCAGATAATCACCTACCATATCTGAGAATATGGCAAGCATGCATCGCTGAAAAGTAGCGGGTGCATTGCAAAGACCGAAAGGCATCCTTCGGAAAGCGTATGTTCCGAAGGGGCAGGTGAACGTGGTCTTTTCTTGGTCCTCAGGATGGATTGCCACCTGGTTATAACCGGAGTACCCGTCAAGAAAGCAGAAGAACCTATTTCCCGCTAGTTTTTCGAGAATTTGATCAATGAAGGGTAGTGGGAAATGATCCTTCTTCGTGGAGGAATTGAGTCGACGGTAATCTATACAGACTCTCCACGAGTTGGCTAATCGGGTAGGAATGATTTCTCCGGTCTCAGTCGTTATAGTGGTGAGTCCTGCCTTCTTAGGCACGACCTGAATTGGGCTCACCCAACGACTATCGGAGATCGGGTAGATGATCCCAGCATCTAACCACTTGATGATCTCCTTTTTCACGACCTCCTGCAGATTGGGGTTTAAGCGTCTCTGCATTTCACGAGAAGGTCGTGTGCCCTCTTCTGAATAGATATGATGAGTACAATAAGAGGGACTTATTCCAGTCAAATCATCGAGAGTCCATCCGATGGCTCTTCGATGTTGCTGGAGGACAACAATCAGACTGGTTTCCTGTTCAGGACTGAGGTTGGAATTGATGATCACAGGAAGGGTCTGATTAGAACCCAAAAAGATGTATTTCAAATGAGCAGGAAGGGGTTTCAGTTCGAGGGTGGGGTTTTCAGCAGCAGCGGGTGGTTCAGTATAGATGTGAGGTTCAAGGGTGGGAGTTACTGGGTTGTTCACATCTGGATTCGACTCCTCTGTTTGCGGGTCAAGATCCTTCTGTGGTTGATGAGGCATACTCAAGTCATTCTGGAGGTGTGATTCATCAACCAAAGTCTTGATGTCACAAATTTGCTCGATGACGCCGCAATTAATTCCTTGTTGGGCCTTAAATATATCAATTTTCAGTGTTTGATCTCCAAACTTAAGCTCTATTTGGCCCTCCTCACAGCTGATGTTGGCTCTAGCAGTAGCCAAGAAAGGTCTCCCTAGAATGATTGGTGTATCCCTAGGGTTCTCAGGTGCATCCATGTCTAAGACTATAAAGTCCACTGGAAAATAGAAATCCCGCACTCTCACGATAACATCCTCGAGAATCCCTTTTGGTGACTTTATAGATCGATCTGCTAATTGTAATGTCACCTCGGTTGGTTTCAGCTCAGATTCTTCCAGATGGTCAAGTAAGGATGTGGGTATCAGATTTATAGATGCACCTAAGTCTAACAATGCTCTATCAAATTGGGTACCACCTATCTTACAGGAGATCAGGGGAGTTCCAGGATCTTTTGCCTTGGGTGGGAGTCTACTAAGGATTACAGAGCTGGCTTGCTCTGACAGAACAATTGGGCTCCCTCCCTTGGTTCGCGGCTTACGCTGGGGTGTACATATATTCTTTAGAAATCGTGCGTAAGCTGGTACGTGGCGGATTGCATCCATCAAGGGGATGTTTATGTGGACCTGCTCAAAGAGCTTGACCAGGTCCTCCTCAGGGGCCACGTGTTTGGTGGTCTTCTTTCCCTTGGTCAGGGCCTCGGGAAACGGGATCTTGGTTGGTTCCTCTAGGATAGGTCCAGGTTGTGGGTCTGGAACAGCGGTACCTTGGATAACTATCCTAGGGTCATGGTTATCAGGCTGGGAGTGGTTTGGATAATGCGGGTCCTGAGTTGTCTTACCACTACGAGTTGTTACAGAATTTAATCCGGCCTGATTTTGGTTTGGGTTTGGTAGGAGGGGTGGCTGCTGCTGAAATCCCGCACGCGAAGTTGAGGCTTCCATCTCGTCTGGAGATGGGGCAGTAGGGGCCTGATAAATCCATTGAGCGTGGCCTAAATTTGGATTCATAACGCGCTTCTGGGTTGGCACGTTATTTGGGTTAGGAAGAGGTTGGGAAGGGAGTGTGCCTGGCTGGCGAGAATTTGCCAACTGGGCCTGTTGAGTTTTAACTTCAGTAAGCTCGTCCTTGTGCTATTTTTGAATAGCCGCATTCGATTTTTGAATGTCAGCCAGAGTCTGGAGGATTAAGGACATTTGATCTTGATTTGGCCCTGATGGATAAGTAGGGTTGGGCCGAGGCTGAGGCGGCTGGTAGTGATGAGAGGGCTGTGGGCGGGACTGAAAAGGTGGTCTTTGGGTTTGGGGATTTCCCGCCCACTGAAAATTGGGATGGTTTCGCCATCCAGGGTTGTAAGTGTTGGAGAATGGGTCGTTCTGGATGGCGTTGAGGTCCTCGCAGGTCTGAGGAACCTCCTGAGAATCAAGGAAAGGAGGAATGGAGTTCCCCCGGCTGGTGAAGAAAGGATCGGATGATCTTCCAGTCCAAGAATCAGATGGGGATGGATATGGATCCATCCCAAGGGAGGATCGGTGGAGGATGTTTTGCACAGTCTCCTGTGTGGAAGGAGGTTGTGCAAAGGAGTTACGCGCAGAGGTGGCTCGCTGCAAGTACTGAGTCAGCTCATCCACCTTCTTTTCAATGATTGAGACCTTGTCCAATCGACTGGCCATTAATTCCAGGTCGACTGATGCGGACAGGTCCTGCGTCTCATGTGCTCCCTTAAGATTCGTCGCTGCGCGGGTATTCGTCCTGTCGAATAATCCCATGGAGTCATTGTTGATGGAGTTCTCGCACATGTTTTCGAGAATCTCCCATACGGTGTCTTCATGTTGACCCATGATGTTTCCTCCGCAGGTTGCATTGACGAAAAGGCGGATGTCCTCACAGAGTCCCTGGTAAAAAGATTGGACTTGTTCCCATTTAGGAACTCCGTGATGGGGGCACTTCCTCATGAGATCCTGAAAACGATCCCATGCCTCATGGAGAGGTTCTCCTGATTGTTGAGTGAAGTGTGTAATCTGATGGCGCAAGGCGTTGGTCCGACCAACGGGAAAGAACTTTTTCAAAAACTCGGATTGAAGTTCTTCCCAAGTGTTGATCGGCCGGGTCTGAGTTTGATACCAATGGGCGGCCTTGTCCATAAGAGAAAAGGAGAACATCTTCATGAGAAGAATATCCCGATTTTGCGCATCTGATCCAAAAGTGTGGGCCAGATGCTTTAGCTGTTTGATGTGCTGGAAGGGATCTTCAGAATTAAGCCCATGGAATTTAGGTATAGCATGAATCATGTTGGGCTTTAGTTCGGAATCAGGTCCTCCAATCGGGATTCTAACTCGAGGCTCAATGGCCACCGCAGCAGGATTGTAGTGGTCCCGCATCATAGGACGCTGTGGTGGGTGTACGAAGTTTTGGAAGAGGTCATTGAGTCGCTGGAGCTGGTGTTCCAGATTATTTTCTTCCTCAACTGGCTGAGCCATGATGGGGGAAGAAGAAGAACTTGGTTCTGAATCAGAAGAGAGAACAATGTGAGGGTGTTGCTGCACAAATACGGGCATCGAGGCTTGGCCTTGACGAGAGCGAATTTCTAACGGAGGTCTTAAGGGTGGTCTTAGAGACCTCCTTCCGTACATGCACAGTTGGGAGAGGTAAGTTTAGAAGGTGCTGGACCCAATCAAGACACCCAAAAATGTGTTGGGTGACTGTAGAGGTGCGGGGCAGATTGACCCCTTGATCAGAAAGATCGTCCACCTGAGAATTACCTGGGCAGCCAGAGAGGGAGAGTCCCGCGAAGACCCCTACACGGTAGAGCGTCCCCACGGGTTACAGGGTTTCCCCCACCCGACCTCTCTTGTCACTGCGGTTCCAGGTAGACCAGAATGGGGATCTTGACCTCTTAAGTCTACCAATTTTAAGATCAGGGTGCTTAAGGTTTCACTTGAACTTTAGTCTTTTTAAGTGCAAAGAGTGACCTAATTTAAGGTTGGTTGACCCAAGGGGTCAACTTTACCTATTGTTTTCTTTAAGAGCTTTTAGGTCCTGTCTTTTAGGGTTCAAGTGTTTAGAGAGAGCCAATTGTTTAGGATTTTTCTTGTTAATTATTTTCAATCAATGGCTTGGGCACACCTCTTTTGGATTTCCTCAATTCTTGATTAAGGGGTGTGTCTCTACTGAAATCCTAATGTTTGACCTTATGTTGGCTCTACTTGGTCCATTTAACTCTTTGTTGGGCAATTAGGGCTCAAGCAAGAATGTGTTAGCCCTTAAATACCCTTAATAGTGTGCAGGAGTGATGAGTTGAAAACATGCAACTTTTTATGGTTACTAAGTATGGAAGACAGGTTAGCCCTATATTGCTTGTTCTTTTCTTTTCTTCCTCTTTAGAGTGTAGGGGTTAATAGTGAGAGAAAAGATTTACCTGTCTTCGGAGTGGTTGTGTGGTTGCTTGTCTTCTTGAGTTCCTGTAGCTGCACAAAAGAGAGGAGATTATCAGAACTTAAAAGAAACAGGAATGTTTACCTCTAGACTAGCCGTTGCTCCCCGGCAACGGCGCCAAAATGAAACGTCGGCGGTTCCAACCGGGTTTGAGGGTTTTGTTATAACGTTGTAGTAAAGCCGGTTATTACCAACATTTCAAATATAAAATTTTTTACTCGGAAAATGAAAGAGTTCCCGAGGTCGAACTCAGGGAGCAAGTCGTATTCTAGAGATATACATGTTTCTTTTACAAAAAGAAAGAGAGAGGGAAAGAATTTATTGTTTTCTCTTTGTTCTGCAGAGGGGGATGCTCTTCTTTCTCTCTTTCTTTAGATCTCCTTCTTTTCTCTGTTCTGCAGAGGTGATATTCTTCTTCTGTAATGGTGATGCTCTTCTTCTTCTTCCTGCTGTTCCTGCGTTGGTGATGTTCTTCTTTCTTCAGAGCTCCTTGTTCTTCTTCTTCTTTGGTTTTCTGCCTTGACCTCTCTTCTTCTTCTTCTGCAATCGTGGTGACCCTTTCTCTTTTCCCTTTTTTTCTTTATGGCTGCAGAGCTTCTGCCTTCAGCTACTAAGTCTTCCTTTCTTCTTCTTCTGCTTTGGCCGTTGCTCTTCCTTCTTCTTCAGCCTGCCTTCTTTCCTGCTCTGGCTGCTGACTTTCCGTCGTCTGACCCGGTGCTTAGACGACTTAACTATGCATTTGCTACAGTGCAGCTCCTTCTTCTTCGCCTGCACTTCTTCTTCCGCGGGTCTTCTTCTTCTTCTTTGGCCTGCACACTTCAGAGTTTTTCGTCAAGAGGCAAAACCTACTCTACCCTCCCCCCCCCGCGTCTCTCTTTCTCTCTGAAACCACTCTTGGGAAAGCTCTCCCAGAGCTACCGGGTAATCGGGTTCGGGTCAGGCCCGGGTCCAGGCCCACCGGCGTGTGTGGTGGGCGAGGAGTGCAGTCAGTCTAAGTCGGGTCGGGTCAGGTCCGCGAGGCGTGAGCGCGGACGAGACCGGGTAACCGGGCGGGTGTAAGGGGACCTCACCCCGTGTACTGAGGCAATGAGGCTAGTGCACGAAATCAATTTAAACAGTGGAACGTGTGTGAGGCTTACCGATGTGGGACTAAACGCAGACCGTTCCTCGCGTGCGCCTGCTGGGAGACCGCGGCTTGGCTTCTGCAGCTGCTGCTTCTATCTGCATAAGTTGCTGGCTGGCTGCCTTCGCACGACGCCCCGTACCCCGCAGCAGCTGGAGACCTGGCGTCCTCAAGCCTGGAGCGCGGGAGAAGCTGCCTTAATGTGCGTCAATGGCGGTCGGACCTCAAAACCTGTTGGACATGAATATGGCCTCGCGGCCTAATCAAACCACTGGGGAACCTTCGCCGTGGCACGGCGAAGGTGAGGAGCTGCGCGGCAGGCCGTAAGGAGGTGTCTGGTGGCAGCCCTGGGTCGGACTGCAACCGGAGGAATGGGTTTGTTCGGGGGAGTGTTACGGAGGTGTGGAGTGGCAGTGGAGGGGTGGGGGGAGCTCAGTGTGATGAGGCGGAGGTGCGGTGAGGGTCGGCGAGCCGTGTGGGTTGCTGAGGTGATGGGAACGGCTCGCCGGAGGGTGGTCGGAGGCGAAGGGGGTGAAGGTGGTCAGGGTCGGTAGAGGGCTTAATTGAATAAATTGAAAGCGGGGAAAGAAAGAGGAGGAGAAGGGGAGTAGCTCTAGCTTACTTGCAGGGACGAAGGGGGAGGAACAGGGCGACAGTCGTATCGACTGTCGCCGGAGAAGACGATGCTCAGGGAGAGGGGCGGCGGCGAGCAGAGAGCCGGAGAGGCGCCAGCTGGGTGCGGCGTGGCGCGGGAAGAGCAGGGGAGGAAGTCTCTGCTGCTGGTATTGCGGCAGAGCGAAGAGGTGGAGGGGGAGGAAGCCGCTGGAGCTGGTGAGCGTCTGCCGGAGGAAGAAGAGAAGAAAGTTGGGGATTTTCTCCGTCAGATCCAGGCTGCCCTGGTCGGTGGAGCAGCGGGGGGTATTTATAGGGATGAAACAGGGAGGAAGGCGGAGGGAGACGACGTGTCTCCCTCGCCGGAGAATGGTCGGAACACGAACCCATACCGTCCGTGCATTCGCACGGCCGGTATGGTGGGCTACAATGACCAGGGGGGTGCCCCTGCGACGGCTGACGACGCAGGGCACCCCCGGTTTACTTGCCAGGTCCCCCACCTCACCCTGCGCGGCGCCATGCTCCGCGCAAGGTCGCCGGAGCATGGTGCTGGCAGGGTTTTGCAGGAGGGACCTGATTGCAAAGAACGAAGGAGAGTTAGGGGCCAAAATGCGAGGGTTCAAAAGTTGAGGGCCAAAGAGTAAATATATGAGGACCAAAGTGTGAAGTTGGTCAAGGGGGTTTCTTCTTAGGCTCAAGTTTTTATACATGACTAATTAGGACCTAAGGAATCTGATGGTGAATTTCATTTTCATATTAAACCTTGTTTGACCGGTCAATTTGCGCAAAAATCCAAATTAAGTTATTAATTGGGCATGGTTCTCAATGTAGGTCAAAATGGGTTCTAAAGGCCAAATTGAAGGTTCTAAACCCTAGAGATTATTTTTCTATGAATTTTAGAGGGTTTATTCTATTTTTACTTTGCCTCAAACCTTGTGAATTGAAGTGGGTTGTTTTAGGGTTACGGATTATCATTTGGTTCCTTGGAAGTGCTGTAGCTCTTGCTAGATCATCTCATCCCACTTTTATTCTTATTAAGCTGTTTTGACCTGTGTTTGGGCCCTGAATTACCCTGTATGCAGATTATACTGGTAAAATTGCACTTTTACCCCTTATGACTGGTTTTCTTCTCAAACTCAGAATTCTCTGAGTTAAGCCTTTCCTTGAGATATGTAGGAGCTTTTATCCTTTGTATTGGGTCAAAATGAGCTAGTTATGGCTCATGATGAGGTTCTCATCACTAGCCCTAAATAAAACAGAGTAGACGTTGGCCTTAAGGATTGGACTCGCTCTTCAGAACCCAGAACGAGATTATTTTTGATTAGTCTATTTCTACTATTCAATCTGATGTCTAGCTAGGGGAGCAGAGTCAAACAATCGCGGCTGGGGGGTACACTAGGAACCGGAGGCGCAAGCCGAAGGAAGAACCTTCTCCCCAGTCCCTCCTTCTAACTGGTTGGATTGAACAGACGGAAGTAGATCAAATTGTTCCTTTATCTCAAGATGGGTTTTGAGAGTCTGTAGGTCTTTAGGCTAACCCATTTAAGGATAGGTTTGATTGTTTGTATTGCAGGGCGCCTTTCTTCCTCCCCTGTATCATGAATCCTTCCACATATTTCACGCATTCCCACTCTTTCCCTCCTGTTATGAATTATCCTCAACATGACGATTATCCCAACTCGTATTGTAATCAACCATCAGTCAGTTGGGATAATTCGGATTGGGGATACAATTCCGGACCCCCGTGTTTAGGGTCTAACCCTGAACACTTTGATTCTGATTTCTATCCTTCTCAGAGCTACATCGATTATAGATCATCTTCCTTTCATGAACAACCTAATACGATCTACAATCAAGAAGGATACAATCAAGAAGGATTTCACTGCCTTTAGGTCATCACCATCTTTTCAACAATCTGAAATGACTTATTATCAGGAAGGGTATAACGAATCTCAATTCGTTAATTCCCCTGCATTGAGCCCAAACCCGCCCAACCATGAACCAACTCATTTGGTTCAGGTTAACCAGGTTCAAGATAAGGTTCTGGCTAACTTGAGGAATATTATTCAATCTTTAGAAGTTCAGCCAATACCTTGCATTGAGAGATTGGAGCCCTTGATTGAAATGATTGATGATTTGAGTAAGTCTTTGTTAGATTGGCTCCAGGACATTAAGGACAAGAACCCGGGTGAGTTTCTACTTGGGAAATTAGCGAAATTGAGGATGAGATTCGTGGTTGCTTTGATTCAATCTTGGGATGATTCCCAGGATGAACCCTCTTCAGGAAAGCCAATGACAGAACCCGCTCAGGCACCTGTTGAGGGGGACATGTGTTATGACCAAATTGAATTAAAGCAACCAATTAAGGATGATCTAATTTCTTCACCTGAGATCCCTGAGCTAGGTTACGAGGAAACGTATGTCTCCTTGGAACAGAAGTGACAAATGATTTTGGGACATACATTGATACGAATCCTGATTTCTTTGATGGTGAAGATTCAAGTTGCGAAGTCTTACGCGAGTTTTTTGAACATGATTTCTGTGAGACGATTGGGTCTGAGGAATTTGATAGATCATTTGATAACCCAATAATTGAGGAAACTGATCTTAGGGCACACATTACGGATCCAGAATTACATTTTTTGGAGGATTCAATTCAATGCCCTGATTATCAGTTACACCCCATTGAGCTTATTGATAATTCTATTTCTGAGATAATTAGACCCAAGTCAATTCTGATTTTGCCACAACATTTAGACTTGGAGATTTCAAACGAGGTGATTAATATACAAGAGGTCCTGGAATTTGATATGCTGAATGAGGAGGATAGGAGCTGGGAAGTTCTGAATTGGGAAGTTAATTTTGGAGGAAATGGAAGATTGAGTCGAAGGGTTCCTTTTAAGCTGAAACCATTAAATCAGAACCCTTACGACATTTGTTTCGAGGATGTCAAACTCAAGCACACATTCAACGATTATCCTTTTCAGCTCCAATTCTCTGTAACCCGACTTTTTGGTCTTGGGTTTCATCCTCATAAATCGTAGGCCCGACCCCGCTTGCATTCTGATTTTAGGTTTTGGGTAATTTTTATCCAGAACCTAAGATATTCTCGATTATGGGGGATGGGTCTGCACCACAATCTGGTCCACATTTGTGGACCTCTTTTGATAGGTCATAGGATTCTTCTGTTTATTCTAATTCTGACCTGCACTTGTGAATTCTTCATTTCTTTTCCTTGTATAGTGTGCCTAGCTGAAGGTACTAAACTAAACACATATACAGTTCTTTTTCATTTTCATCTCGGAGCGAACCTGACATTCACGCAATTCAGGTGCTTTCTACACTTTTCCATTCTGTTTTATGTCTTTTTAATCCAATGAGGACATTGCATTAGATAGGCATGGGGGGGTGGATATTTATCTCTGAATTCATTCGTTAGCTCCGTAGATTTGTTTTATTTTCTTTTATTAAAAAAAAAATCAGAATTAGGAAAGAGAATTTGGGTTTAAGAAAATTTTCAATCTTAGGAAATACTACATTAAGATCTGAACACAAAGACCCTTCAGGTCTTTGGACTTAATCAGCCCGTGTATCCACTAAAATGTGGATTTGTTTTTCGAGTTCTTGTCAACCTGAATTTTATTTTAATTGGAGTAAATAAGTTTGGGTGATAAGTCTATGACTTATCAACCCACCCTCTGATTTGAGGGAATTTTGAGTCTTAAGCATCCACACACTTTCTTTGCACTGACTCGTTGTGCGACGACTTTAACGAAAATTGGGTAGCTAATGAACCTTCTAGGGTGATATGGCTGGCAAGTTATCGTGGGTAACAGCCCATAGGTAGGTTGTCCAGAGCCCAGTCGCTGGACCTTTCTCTTTTTGCTGCCCTTAGGTAAATCTTAGATCAGGGAAGCCACCTACTTAAAAAAAAAATAAGAAGAAGAAAAAAAAAATCAAAAAGAAAAGGAGAAAAGAACAAAAAGAAATAAGCCACACTTCGCCTCACGAGTATGGCTGGCAAGTTGTCGGTGGTAATAGCTCATCGACCGGTTGTCTAGAACCCAGCTCAGTAAATGCACTAAAAATTTCCAAAACACTTAGGAAGAAGCGGAGAAGTAGAATAAATCGGGGAGATATACACTGGATTCACCCTTGTGTTGACCCCGTAAAAAAATAAAAGTAGGGAGAAAGCTATCGGTTGTACTGATACACCTTTAGGCAGAATTCTTTTTGAGGTCACCTAGAGGCGTAGAAATCCGAAGTCCGTTTTAATTACCGGTCAACGAGACTATCACAATCACAATAAGATGCTTAAAACTTAGGGTTCTCATCAAATCTTGGGTGAGTTGAATGGCCGTAGAAAGCCACTCTTAAACCCTAAAATTTGAAAATCCAAAATAAAATTAGAAAAGAGTAAAAAGAGAAAAAGAAATTTTCCTTTGAATAAGGCGAGGCTTGAGGTGGTCTGCATTTTGGCTGATACTCGGGCACTGTTGTGTCTTTGAAAGTTCAGTTCCTAAGTAGACAATTTCTTAATGATTGAAAATAACTCAGGTCCAAATAATCCAACCTAATTCTTTTATAATTAGCATATAGTTTTTGCTAGGGACTAGCAAAAGATAGGCATGGGGGTATGATGTAAACACATTTACACTACTTAAAATGTCCATTTATGCATGTTCTTAAGCATAGGATTGCATTTCATGATATAAATATTGCATAACATGCATCATCTTGAATTTAGAGTAGTTTGAATAAAATAGAGGTTAATTGTCTCCTTTTATGTGCTTAGACAGGGCAAACATTTTATTGGGGCCTCGGATCAAAGCTCCAACCGTATGGATGTGATCAAGGCGACGATTGGGGTTCAACGACTCCAAGATCGCCCTAATCAGCCATCCGTAGCATCAGATAGTGATCGGGGAATCCTAGAAGATCAAGGGCCAGGATAATGTAAATCCGTACTTCAGATGACAAATCCGACCGCACGGATGAATTCGGATCGACGATCGCAGCCCAACGACACAAAAATCGAGTCAATCCGACATCCGTGGCACTATCTACAACTTCCAGAAGATGGACGGCCAAGATGGCACCACGTGGTGCCATCTCGGCTGCCAAACGGCCGCATGCAACCTCTGAAGATCCCACACCCTCTCGCTCTCCGCCGTTGGATCTTGATCCAACGGCTGTGGTCAGCCGCGCTTAAAAGCGTCCACTCGACCATCCGCGCCTCGTAGCGCAGCGGTCGAGCACGCTTGCGCGAGAGGCGGGCGTGGGTTCAAGCTGCAGTGAAGGGCTGGAAGGCACGGGCGATTGAGCGCGGGCGGGCGTCGAATCTTGATCGGACGGCCGCGCGCGCCCAATAGCGTTCACGCGCGATTGAACACGCGGCGTCACGCGTGATCGCACGCGCCATGCGGGCACACAGCAGCGGGCGGAGATGCGTCTTAAGCTGTCCGATCTCGCTATCGGACGGCTAAGAATCAATGAACGTGCGATGGCGTTGAGGAAGCGGGCAGCTGAGGAGGCGCACGTGGGCACGGGAGCTACGCCCACATTGGGGCTTTAGTGATGGATTTATCCATCACTAAAGACCCCTCATTTATTATTTTAAAGTTGTAGTGCCCATTTTGCCCCCACTCCTTGCAACTATAAAAGGAGACCCCCTCCATACGAAATTCTCATCCCTTCCTTCTCTTCTCTACCCCTCCAAAGCTCAAGAGAAGCTTGTCCCACACCCAGGATGCTTCTCGCGAGATAAAGTCTAAATTTTCATCCCCCTTCGGAAGTGGATCCCGCGACGACGACGGCATGCTACTCCGTTCCCGTTCTTCTGCTTCATCCTCCTTCGTCCTACTTCGTTCTGCTTCGTCCAGGCATCATCCCGTCCGACTCGTCCTCCAAGCGACCATCGAGGAGGATTTCTCTCTCCCTATTCTTTTTACTGCTTTCTAGTATAGATTTACTGCTTTCTAGTGTAGTTTTGCTTGTCCTCCAAGCAATCGTCGAGGAGGACATTCCTCCCTCCATTCTTTTAATGCTTTCTAGAGTAAATTTATCGCTTTCTAGAGTAATTGTTTTATGCTTTGTAGTTGTAAGAATGAAATGAACACTCTCCTTAATGATAAATTCCTTGTTTATTCTACATCTCATTTTGATTTCTCTGTGTAATATTCTCTTTCTCTCTTACTCTCTCGCTCTCTCTTCTATTTATTGTAAATAATTAGATAGTTTTAAATTGAATTACTTCGTGACAAATAAAAAGAAACGCGTAGTTTTTAAATCAAACGTCCGCCTCCCTGTGTTCGACCCAGAATTTTAATTTCGGTATAAATTTTATTTGTTGAACACGAATTCTTCGCTTTCAAGCTACAACGACAGGTTTTCCAAAACCGAACACGTTGCCGGGGAGCCGTTCGTATACACTCAACAGTAACCAAGGTGGGTTTTAACTCCTTGAATCGAGAACAATCATATACAGCAGTGGGAGTTAGGTTGATGGACGAACCCAAATCAAAAAGGGCCCAATCAAATGGAGAACCCTGCAAAAGGTAAGAAACCAGGGTCTTTCTTCTTATTCAGTAGATTAGCTAGAATCATGGTGCTAGCTTCTTTTGAAAGTACCGCATGTCGTCCATTCTTCTGCTGTTGCTTCAAGGTACAATAGTCCTTAAAGAACCTAGCAACAACGCAAATGTGATCTATGGCTTTGAGGAGAGGGACCTGAATATGAACTTCCTTGAACATCGATTTCAGGTCCTCAAAATTCTGCATACCCTTTTTTCGTGCTATATCTTGTGTCAAAGCCTTAGGAAAAGGGATGGGAATCTCAGGGTCAATTGGCCTCTTTCCCTTATCTACCGTAGGTGGCTCCTGAGATGAGGAAGGAGTCAAACCAACCTATGATGAAGGGCGCAAAAAATCAGAACCCGCCAGCCTAAATGGTGGGTCGTATGTCTTCTTCCCACTCCTCAAAATAACAGCTTTGGCATCAGCATGTTGTCCATAAGGTGGTGGATGATCGAAAGGGGCAGAATATACAGGGTTCTACAGCAAAGGCGGCTAGCCATAATTGGGTGTAGGAGGTGCCTGTAATATAGCATGTGCCTGTCCCTGTGGTGCCTGAAACCTAGTGATGGGAATACCATCAGAGCCATAACTAGCTTATTTTGACCCAATTAAGTCAATAAATGGTCCTACATAACCGTTAGAAAGTCACATGTCATTGCATATTCATTCGGGAAGAAAAATAAGAAACTAAGGCTAAAACTGTAATTTTACCAGCTCATCTTGAAAGCAATACAACCACAGGTTTTCCTAAGGGTTAATTAAGGGTCAAATGATCTTAAATATCCAACAACTGGGATAAGACAGACAAAAAGGGTTTGCACGTGTTCTGAGAATTAAATGACTTTTAAAATCCTAGAAACAGACCCGCTTAATTAACTAAGGTTCTGATCAGGATAAAATTCACCTAAACCCTCTAAAATTCATAGAAAAATATTCTATAGGGTTTAGAACTTTCAATTTGACTATCATAACCTATTTTGACCCAAAACAGAACCACAGATAAACATTTGCCATAATTTAGGTTTTTACATAAATTATCCAGTAAAACATGATCAAAACCAAAATCCAACTTCACCATTAGATTCCTTAGGTCCAAATTAGGTTTGTATCAAAATTTGGACTCAAGATGAGTTTGTCTTAACCTAGTTTGCAAATTGGTCCTGTGTAATTTCATTTTTGCCCATAACTTTCAAAATCCTTTCAAATAGGCCCCTAACTTTGTCGTCATTTTCACGAAAAAGTCCCTACCGCCATTAATCCTATTCCTACTTGCTCCAGCGACCTTAAAATGGAAAGAACGCCCTGATTTCTTTCGTCAAGAAATTCCCTTCCTATTGGATCCAATCCTAAGCCTTAGAACTTACCCAATCTCTCATGCGAACGCATGAGAGATTTGGGTATCAAGGAACTCCCAAATCCAGCGAGGCTTTCCAAGCTTGGAAGGCTTGTTTCCCAAGCCCAGGCAGTCTCTAAAGGCCTATATAAGAGAGCCCAGATCCTCCCGAATTTCTCATGCTCGAAATCAACCAAGATTCCCCATAATTCCTCTCTCTCTTTCATGGCCGAAGGTTCCTCAATGTCTGGTGACCTCCGTTCTTCCTCGTTGTCCTTCCACAATACCAGTGGCGGATACATCTTCCTCGCTTCCTTCCGCATCTCGCCATACCAGCAGACGCCCTTTCCTCCTTCGTCCTCACTATTTCTCTCTCACCGGAGCCCCCTTCATCTCCGGTGTCGGTCCTACCTCAACCGACGCCATCTCTGCCCCTCTTCATCCAACAACATCCCAGCTACGTTCTCTATATCCTCTACTTTCTTTCCACAACCACCACACCTTGTTTCGACCTCCGACGACCCTCCACGATGTCATCTCCTCCATCTCCAGCCACCCCTCCAGCGAGCCTGTCCCACCACCACAGACCACCAAATCCCCCGCCGACCACCCTACAACCATCGCCACACCTCTCCACTCATTTCCCCTCTCTTTATTCATCATTCCACTTACTCACACTCACCCCCGAGCACACCCACTCTCACGCACATAGTCCAACCTCACCATGCACGCACGAGCCACGAGACGCCACATAAACACCCCCATCGCACTCACCGTAGTCCGGCAATCTTCCCTGAGCATTCTGACAAGGCCAAGAGGCTGTTTCATTGATTTCAGGTATTTGACTTCCCCACCATGGAAGCAACAAGCTTTAAGCTTGCTTGAGAGCTGCTCCAGTTGCCCTTGTCCCAGGTTAACGCCTCAAGCTACGCAAAAGCCTCCCGCAAACAAGTCCAGGCAATCAATTGGACGTAGTGCCTTGCGAGCTGAGGCAATTGAGGAGAAGATCCCCTGCTGTAGACGTGTGAAGAAGGCGGTACCATTAGTCCCACCTCGGAAGTTTTGCAGCGACTGAGGGCATGTAATACTAAAAATTCACATAAGTTGTTCGCCTCGATTCACGGGGTGAGGTCCCTCTCACCCGCTCACCTAGCCTCATCTGCGACCATTGCACGTGGACCTGATTCGACCCGATTACCTACCTAGACTGACCTGCACTCCTCGCTCACTATTGCACACCGGTGACCCTGGACCTGGGTGCGTATCCAATTACCCGATTACCTTGTGGCTCTAGGAGAGCGGATCCTACATAGAGAGAGAAGATAGCTGTGTGGGTTAGGGAGGGTTTTGCTCCAATGAGACTCTGACACTTAGCCAGATTTAGAAGAAGAAAAGGAGCAGTAGAGAAAGAAAGAAAAGGAAGCAGAAGGAAGAAGCAGAGAGAAAGAAGAGAAGGAAGAGAGCCAAGAAGAAGAAGGAGGAGAGGAATCCCAGAAGAAGAAGGAAGGAGGAAAAAAAAAAAAGACACAAAAGAGAGCCATTTAAGGCATCTGATCTCCAAGGGAGATGTCTGATTGCTACTATGTAGATATTTGGTCCTTATTACTGTGGCCTTATTGATTATTCTAGTTTACATATGACTCTAGTAAATAATTGGTGATCTAAATCACCATTATTTTATTATAGATTTCTTTTATTATATTGAATTCCTGTTGTACTCATCCCCTACATTGATTATCATTTTTGAGTAAGTTTATTTAGTTTAAATTCTTGTGCTCGTTTGCATTATTTGAAGAGTAGTGTGTGAATTCCTATTTGCTCCCTGTATTCGACCTCGGAATCTTTTTTGAGTAATAAAATATATTTGTTTTCAAAGCAATTTCGACTATATTACAATGCTTTATTTTAAAACATGATATCGCCTTGCGAATACCTAGGCGAGGCACCTTGGTTCTGCACATATCGCGAGTTAGGGATAGGTTGGGAGGGCAAGGCTCCTTGAGTCCTATGCTTCTGCAATAGCTGGTTCTGCATGTTTTGAATGCTCTGTAGATGGTTAGCCATTTCCTTCATGATCTGCAAGCTATCCTACGTGGATTTCCACATTGATTCTTGTAGTTCCTCCTTTAGTGCCTCCAAAGGGTCAACCTGCTTTGGAGGGTGATCGGCGGCTTGATGCAACGACTGATATATGGAATGGGATTGTTGTAGTTGATATGGGAATGGTTGCTTCCTTGGATACGTGCTTTGCACATTCCTGTATTGTCTAGTTTGGTAGTGTGGAACTTGATGTGGTCTCTGTGAGTTACCAGACCAGGAGAAATTTGGATGCTAGCACCAACTAGGGTTATACATCTTCGAGTATGGGTTGTTACGGTCGTATCCTTGAATGTCATTGATGTCTTTGTAGGCCAACGACGTCTGAGACGTATATTCATCAAGGCAATACGCATTAAAATCATAATGTGGTGTGTAACCCTGATTATGTGGTCTAGATCAAGATTATTCGCGGGATCATAAAATAAGGGATCTCGTGAATAAGGAGAAGATGCATCCAGAGTGAGTAAATTAACTCGAGCAGGAGGGACTTAGGGTGCATAGGAAAATCTAGATGCAGCAGAATTCCCAAAGAATTCGGGTCGAGCTCGAATCAGTTCATCGAGCTTCTTATCTAGCAGATCCACCATATCCAACTTCTTGGTGATGATGTCCATATCGGCTCGAACAGACTCGGCGTGAGCCTCATGGAACTAACCCATTGCTATCCAGGTCGCTGGCATTGGTTCATTTACATGGCATTCATCGAGTTCTCCGCCAAAGACTCAAACAACTCAAATGCACTATTCTTATCCTTTACGAGGAAATTCCTACCACTAAATGCATCAGCCAGATACTAATGTGTGTCGTCCAGTCCATGGTAAAATATCTAAGCCAGGTGCCATCTGGGCACACCATGGTGTGGGCATTTCCTAAGGAGATCATGAAATCGGTCCCAAGCATTATGCAACTTCTCCCCTGGTCCTTGGGAGAATGTCATAATCGCACACCTCATTGCGTTCGTACGTCCGATCAGGAAGAACTTTTGCAGAAATTCATGTCATAATTTCGCCCAGGTTCCAATTAGCCTCCCAATGGTCTTAAATCAATATGAATCTTTATCCTTAAGAGAAAATCAAAAAAGCTTCATGAGTACAATTCCTAAATCGACATTCCGAGGTCGAACCATTTCCGCAAATCAACTCAGGACCTCTATATGTTGGAAAGGATCCTCATTCAAGATCCCATAAAAATAATTCTGGATTAGACTGATCACATTAGGCTTCAACTCAAATGTGTCTCCGCTTGCGGGAATCTGGACTTAAGGTGCAAGAACTGGTGCTGCCGAATCATAGAAATTCCATAGCTGTTCTCCTCGGGGTGGATGTTGCATTCTATCAAGTGTCATCAAAATTCTATCGATATTCTACTAATATCATTCCTCTTATTCAACGACTCAGGCTTCCAGGCGAGCCATTGGGTCTAGATTTTCTGGATCCTAACTAGGTCTGAGTCTAGGGTTAGCCATCTTGGCTAAATGAGTGGAAGAAGGGTGAGAAGAAGGTCTGGGCGATGCAACGAATCGTCTTCGCCTCCTTAGGATTAGCTCCCAAGGTCCAACCAATTGAGCCTCCCTTGCATACACCAACCAACCTGGGGTTGGTATAGCCAAGCCAAACAAGGCTAAGGCATTGTCAATCAAGTGGTCCTTATGATTGGGTGACCAAATTTTCGTTAAGGTTCTAATTTATGAAGAAAAATTTGTTATCAAATAGACTGAAAGCAATCCCAACCCCCCAAGCTAACCCAGGCAATCTGTACAAGGGGACTAAGGGGAAGGTTTTTCCCTTGGCTTTTGCCTCTGGTTCCTTTGTACCCCTTAGATGTGATCATTTGATACTGCCTCGCAGATTTGGCTATGGGTTTGACTAGGGCGGTTGTGATGACCCAGTAGTTCGGCAACAAAAGTAGGTTAATTAATGTATTTTATGCAATTTTTACTTAACCTTTTTCTTCAAATTGGGGTTTTGGTGAGTGGCCCACAAGGTGGCCAAGCTCACTAGCTAGCCACTAAACTTTATTAAGTCTAGGTTAGCCAAGTGTGATCTCTAAATTGTAACCCTAAAAGTTGAGTCCTAGGGTTTATGCAATGGCTAAGTGTTCAAGAAAACCATAATTGAAATTAAAACTATTCTCTAAGGCATAATTTGAATCCAAATGATTTCAAATTTGATAAGTAGATTCCTTTTTCAATTATCTTTTCAAAGATTTTTTTTTGAAATTTTTACTATTTCAAGAAAATAAATATGAATTTTTTACTATCAGGGGGTCAGATTTGAAATTTGACCCCTTGTCGATTTCTCGATTTGAAATAGTATAAATTTAACTCCAAAAATTCAAAAAAAAATATGAAAATGAAAGCTAGTTTGATAACCTTTCAAACTCCACCATTGTTAGTCAAATATGATTTGTGTGTTGTACAGAATCACCTTTTGAAATTCAAAAATTCCCAAATTTGAATCAGTTTAACCCCCTTGTATTTTGTGAATTTTCAAAAATTACACAAATCAAATTTTTAAATGAATGGTATCATTTGAAAGCTGATTTGAAAATAAATCTTTAACCTGAATGTTAGAATTTTTTACTTAGAAAATATTGGGAAATTGAATTTTTAAATCGCAACAAAAATCTGGCCGAATTTGCAGTAGTGAAAAGGCGTTTGAAAGGGTTGAAATTCAAAAATGAGCCTTTTTCACTAAAAATTTTTTTCATGAATTTTTTCAAAAGAATTTTCATTTTTTCCCATTTGGAGGTAAAATTTTTTCAATTTTTTTTCTTTTTTTTTCAATCAGAAACTCTAACCCTAAGATTGAAAAGAAACCTAAGTCTAAAATCGATTTTTTTTTATTTTTGCATGAAAATATGTAGGATTTTTTTCCTTTTCTTCAAAAAGAAAATCTACCTAGGGTTCAAAGGAAACCTAAAAGTAAGATCAAGATGTGCACTTGATTTCTTCAACTACGCTTGATGTGTGCGCAGACTCCGTTCATCCTATTCCTGCACATCAAAAGCAAGCAGAAGTAGATGTGTCAACGTCAAGCTCAAAAATCAAAAATCAAAATTGTGTTGCCTCCTAGGCAATGATGCCATTTGTTTTAATCAAAAATTGCAAAATTGATTATTTTTAAGTCGTAGTATAGTGGCAAAATCCAATTCAAAAAAAAATAAAAGTAACGAGATGGTGAATCTCAGTCGATCTCAGGGAGGCGTTTATGAGAAAAATTGATTTGATTTTTCTACTTGCTTAAAATTGCAGTACGATATTTAAAATATGAATATAGGATTTGCCAGTTGCGTTGTTAACTCGTAAGACATGCGCACGAGTCAAAAATAATATAAACATGAAGGCAAGAGTATCGGTGCGCACTATCTTAACTATGTGATGGAGACCCACAGAATATTTGTTAATCGTTAAATCCTCTATATCTTTAGGAATAGACATTTTAGTTGCAACAAGATAAGAATATAAAGTAGGCCTCTGATGATTGCAATATAGGTAGATGAATCAGATATCAAGCAACTGGTGATTTCATTTCCTCAAAAGTGTCGTCATTAAAATCAAATGTAGAGGAATACTTATACAGGAAAGCTTGAAAATACTATTTTAACTATCAGAAAAGTTATGCATGCATGGATCTAAGGAAGATTATGCATGCATACATCAAGGCAGAGGATTACTACTTATACTAACAAAAAATAATGCAAGAATTAATCTATGAAGAACTTTAAATCTAGCTAACAGAACTCAGAACATTGGAGGTGGTCTCCAATGGCCGTGTGACCTGAGGTGGTGGGAAGGGAAAGAGGGATACCCAAGGTGGTTGGTTGGCCTCTTGAGAGGGTAGTGGAGGTGCTCTAGCCCTTGAACGTGAAGGTGGTGATGATGGAAGTGATGGAGCTCGTGGAGAGTGTGTGCACATGAATGGAGTCCAAGAATTAGATGGTGTGCATGGCCGTCCAAGAGGGTCTTTTAATAGACTCTTGGGCGAATTTCAAGTGGTCTCTCTAGAGAACTATAGAAGACTCTAGAGAGACCCTTAGGTGGCTATCCACTTAGTAAGAGTGGGTTGTTGAGACTACGAGTTACTATGCTAACATATTTGGTTTCGAAAACCTGTCGTTGTAGTTTGAAAGCGAAGAACTCTTGTTCAACAAATAAAATTTATACTGGAATAGAAATCCTGGGTCGAACTCAGGGAGGCGGACGTTTGATTTAAAAATATGCGTTTAATTTATTTGTCACTAAGTAGATTAATTGATTAGAAACTATCTAGTTACAATAAATAGAAGAGAGAGAATGAGAGAGAGAGAGAGAATATTACAAACAAAAACCAAAAGAGATGTAGAATGAATGTGGAATTCATTATCAAAGAGATTGTTTGTTACACTAAACACTACGACTAGAAAGCAGAAAATGATTATACTAGAAAGCAGTAAATCTACTCTAGAAAGCATTAAAAAGAATGGAGAGAGAATTATCCTCCTCGACGGTTGCTTGGAGGACGAGCCGGACGGGACGATGCCTGGAAGATGGGGAATGGAGTAGGATGAAGGAGGACGAAGCGGGAAGAACAGGAACGGAGCAGCACGTCGTCGTCGTCACGGGATCCACTTCCGAAAGGGGGACGAAAATTGGACTTTATCTCTTGAGAAGCATCCTAGGTGTGGGACAAGTTTCTCTTGAGCTTTGGAGAGGGAGAGAAGAGAAAGAAGGGATGAGAATTTCGTATGGAGGGAGTCTCCTTTTATAGTTACAAGAAGTGAGGGCAATTTGGTCATTACAAGTTGAAAATCATTAATTCAGGACCTTTAGTGATGGATAAATCCATCACTAAAGGCCTGAACGTGGCCATAGTGGGGCGACGCGCGCGTGCCCGCTCATCTCTCCGTGCTCAATGCCTTTCCACATTCTTTAAATCTGGGTCGTTCGATCGTGAGATCAAACGGCTAAGAGCGCTCCTCACCGCGCCGCCTCAGCGTGCGCATACACAAGCGATCCCACGTCACGTGAGGGCATGCGATGGCGCGTGGACTTGATTGGGCACGCACGACCACTCGATCGTGATTTAGCAGTCAATTGAGCTCCCTCACCACGCCTCAGCTGCCGCTCACGAGGAATCGAATGCTCGCCCGTGCTTCGCTTAAGCGCTCTCACCTACTGCGCTACACGCATGGATGGGTGGGCGCTTAACTTGAGCGCGAGTGCGTCCTAGCCATTGGATCTTGATCCAACGGTGGGGAAACGTTGATGCGGAGGCCTTCAATGAATGCGTGCAGATGGTTGGGCGGTCGAGATGGTGCCACGTGGCGCCATCTTGGCCGTCCATCCTCTGGTTGATGTAGATGGTGCTACAATTGTCGGATTGAGTTGATTTTCACGCTGTTAGGCTACGATCATCGATCCGAATCCATCCATGCAGTCGGATTTGTCATTTGAAGTGTGGATTCCCACCATCTTGGCCCTTGATCTTCTAGGGTTCCCCGATCTCTATCTGATGCTACAAATGTCTGATTAGGGCGATCTTGGAGTCGTTGAACTCCAATCGTCACCCTGATCACATCTATACGGTTGGATCTTCGATTCGAGACCCCAATAAAAATTTTTCCCTATCCCTAAACATAAAAGGAGACAATTAACCTCCATTTTATTCAAACTAATCTAAATGCAAGATGATGCATGCTATGCAATATTTATAGTATGCAATGCAATTCTATGTTTAAGAACATGCATAAATAGACATCTTATGTAGTGTAAACATGTTTACATCACACCCCCATACCTATGTTTTGCTAGTCCCTAGCAAAAACTATATGCTATTTATAAAAGAATTAGGTTGGATTATTTGGGCATGGGTTATTTTCAATTATTATGAAAATGTTTACTTAGGATCTGAACTTTCAAAGACACAATAATGCCCGAGTATTTGCCAAAATGCTGACCGCCTCAAGCCCTCGCCTTATTCAAAGAAAATTTTCTTTCTTTTTTTCTTCTTTTCTAATTTTTTTGGATTTTTGAGTTTTAGGGTTTAAGAGTGGCTTTCTACAGCTATTCAACTCACCCAAGATTTGATGAGAACCCTAAGTTCTAAGCATCTTTATTGTGAATGTGATAGACTCGTTGATCGGCAGTTAAAACGAACTTCGGATTTCTACGCCTCTAGGTGACCTTAAAAAGAGAATTCTACCTAAAGGTGTATCTTTACAACCAGTAGCTTTCTCCTTACTTTTATTTTTATGGGGTCAACACAAGGGTGAATCCAGTGTATATCTCCCCAGTTTATTCTACTTCTCCGCTTCTTCCTAAGTGTTTTGGGAATTTTCAGTGCATTTCTTGAGCTGGGTTCTGGACAACTGGTCGATGAGCCGTTACCACCGACAACTTGCCAGCCATACTCGTGCGGCGAAGTGTGGCTTATTTCTTTTTTTTCTTTTCTCCTTTTCTTTTTCTTTTCTTTTTGACTTTCTTTTTTTTTTTAAGTAGGTGGCTTCCCTTGTCTAAGATTTACCTAAAGGCAGCAAGAAAAGAATAGTCCAGTGATTGGGCTCTGAACAACCTACCTATGGGCTGTTACCCATGATAACTTGCTAGCCATATCACCTTAAAAGATTCATTAGCTACCCAATTTCCATCAGAACTATCGATTAACGAGTCAGTGACAAGATAGTGTGTAAATGCTTTAAACTTAAGGATCCCTCAAATCAGAGGGCAGGTTGATAAGTCGTTACTTATCACCCAACTTATTTAATCAAATTACAATAGAATTCAAGATGACGAGGACTCGAAAAATAAATCCACATTTTAGTGGATACATAGGCTGATTAAGTCCAAAGACCTGAAGGGTCTTTGCATTCAGATCCTAATGGAATATTTCCTAAGATTGAAAATTTTCTTAAACCCAAGTTCTCTTTCCTAATTCAAATTTTTTTTCTTTTTTTTTATTATATATAAATAAAAGAAAATAAAATAAATCTATGGAGCTGACGGATAAATTCAGAGATGAATATCCATCCCTCCATGCCTATCTAGTGCAATGTCCTCATTGTATTAAAAAGACATAAAATAGAGTAGAATAGAGTAGAAAGCACCTGAATTGCGTGAATGTCGGGTCCGCTCCGAGATAAACAAAAACTGTATATGTGCTGAATTTAATGCCTTGAGCTAGGCACACTGTTACGACCCGGTTCCCGAATCCCTACAGGATACGAGACTGGACCAACTCGACTAATCCCAAGACCTAATCATCCAACGAGAAAGTAACCAAAAAGTAGGAAAGTAAACCACATTTACTATGCTAAGAAACTAACAGTAACAAAAGTGCAACAGTAAAGAAGTAAAACTACTACAGTACACACCACCATAATAGTAGAAAAGTAACCAGGTACAGGAATATAAAGTACAAAATGTAAGAGTACAGAGGTGCAAGAAACTACTCACTACAACAGAAAAGGAGTACAACAAGAAGCTACAATTATTGGGCTCTACTGGGCCCAGCCCCCTCTGCAGTCGTAGGCTCTGGCTGCTCAACACCTGGACCTCGAAAGGGGTTATGAGTACAAAACGTCAGCGAACACTGAGTAGAGTGGCAACCAACTAGCTAAGTAGTAAAGGTGGACAAGTAGCTGTTGTTTTTCAATTACTTTCTTTAACTACTTATTCTTTTTCACCACTTGGTTTATTTATCAAGTCTCTTTCTTGATCTCGAATGTTCCTCGTGGGAACGATCTTGATTGCAGTCTTTTCCGATGAGTAGAAGTCGTACGTGGTGCTCTCCTAGCCGGGAGAGTCCCCCGTGGTGGTCCTACATCCAGTCAACCACCCCAAGGTCACGGACAAACGTAACGGTGACTACGGCACACCCGATAAGTGCATGAGTAGCTACCCCGCTATTGAACGTCGGGTTGCTACGCTAACGTGTTTGGTTTTGAAAAACCTATCGTCATTGTATGAAAGCGAAGAACTCATGTTCAACAAATAAAATTTATACCGGAATGAAAATCCCAGGTCGAACACAAGGAGGCGGACGTTTGATTTAAAAACACGTGTTTGTTTTATTTGTCACGAAGTAATTTAATTGACTAGAAAGTATCTATCTATTTACACTAAATAGAAGAGAGAGAGAGAGAATGAGAGAGAGAAAATATTACAAACAAAAATAAAAAAAGATGTAGAATGAACATGGAATTTAATCATCAGAAAGATTGTTCATTACACTAGAAAGCAGTAAATCTATTCTAGAAAATAATAAAAAGAATGGGGAGAGACATATCCTCCTCAACGGTTGCTTGGAGGACGAGCCGGATGGGATGATGCTTGGATGAAGGACGGAGCAGGACGAAGCAGAAGAATGGGAACGGGGCAGCACGTCATCGTCATCGCAGGATCCGCTTCTGAAACGGGGATGAAAAATTGACTTTATTTCGCGAGAAGCATCCCGGGTGTGGGACAAGCTTCTCTTGAGCTTTGGAGAGGGAGAGAAGAGAAGGGATGAGAATTTCGTGTGGAGGGGGTCTCCCTTTATAGTTGCAAGGAGTGGGGGCAATTTGGTCATTACAACTCTAAAAACATTAAATCAGGGATCTTTAGTGACGGATAAATCCGTCACTAAAGCCCCATCATGGGCGTAGTGGGGCCACCCGCTCATCTTCCATGCCACCCACGTTCAGCCGCTCTCAGCCGTCCAATCGTGAGATCGGACGGCTTAAGTCGCGCTACCGTCCGCTCCTTTGCACACTCGCCCGCGTGCGATTCCGCGTAAGGCGCGGTGTGCAATAGCGTGCGGGCGCTATCGAGCACCCGAAGCCTCTCGATCGCGATCGAGTGGTCACAGAGCCCGCTCACCCGTGCCTCAAATGTCACTTGCGCAGGCTCAAACGTGCACCGCCCACTCGCAATAAGGCGTTCACCCGCTATGCTACGTCGTTGAGATGGTCACGCGGATGTTTTGAGTGGCGCATGCTCATGGCCGTTGGATCGAGATCCAACGGCCCAAATCACGCGTTGGATCTTCTTTGGAGAGGCAGCGGCGATCTTGAGGGTCGGTTAGATGGCTGAGATGGAGCCACGTGGTGCCATCTTGGCCGTCCATCTTCCGGATGATGTAGATGGTGCCACGGATGTTGGATTAAGTCGATTTTCGCATCGTTAGGCTGCGATTGTCGATCTAAATCCATCCGTGCAATCGGATTTGTCGTTTGAAGTGCAGATTCACACCATCTTGGCCCTTGATCTTCTTGGGTTCCCAGTATCTATCTGATGCTACAGATGTCTGATTATGGTAATCTTGGAATCGTTGAACTCCAATCGTCACCCTGATCACATCTGTATAGTTGGATCTTCGATCCGAGGCCCCGATAAAAAATTTGCCCTATCCATGAACATAAAAGGAGACAATTAACCTCCATTTTATTCAAACTACTCTAAATGCAAGATGATGCATGTTATGCAAGATTTATAGTATGCAATGCAATCCTATGCTTAAGAACATGCATAAATTGACATCTTAAGTACTGTAAACATGTCTACATCATACCCCGATGCCTATCTTTTTCTAGTCCCTAGCAAAAACTATATGTTATTTATAAAAGAATTAGGTTGGATTATGGCTTGAGTTATTTTCATTCATTAAGAAAATGTTTACTTAGGATCTGAACTTTCAAAGACACAATAGTGTCCGAGTATTTGCCAAAATGCAGACCACCTCAAGCCCTCACGTTATTCAAAGAAAATTTTATTTTTCTCTTTTTCCTCTTTTCTAATTTTTTTGGATTTTCAAGTTTTAGGATTTAAGAGTGGCTTTCTACGGCTATTCAACTTACCCAAGATTTGATGAGAACCCTAAGTTCTAAGCATCTTATTGTGAATGTGCTAGACTCGTTGATCGGCAGTTAAAACAGACTTCGGATTTCTACGCCACTAGGTGGCCTAAAAAAAAAATATTCCACCTAAAGGTGTATCTTTACAACCTGTAGCTTTCTCCCTACTTTTATTTTTTTCGGGGTCAACACAAGCGTGAATCCAGTGTATATCTCCCCGATTTATTATACTTCTCCGCTTCTTCCTAAGTGTTTTGGGAATTTTCAGTGCATTTATTGAGTTGGGTTCTGGACAACCGGTCAATGAGCTTTTACCACCGACAACTTGCCAGCTATACTCGTGCGGCGAAGTGTGGTTTATTTCTTTTTCCTGGTCTAAGATTTACCTAAAGGCAACAAAAAGAGAAAGGTCCAGTGGCTGGGCTCTGGACAACCTACTTATGCGCTGTTACCTACGATAACTTGCCAGCCATATCACCCTAGAAAGTTCATTAGCTACTCAATTTCCGTTAAAATCACCAAACAACGAGTCAGTGCAAAGAAAGTGTGTAGATGCTAGAAACTCAAAGTTCCCTCAAATCAGAGGGCGGGTTGATAAGTGTGTACTTATCACCCAAACTTATTTACTCCAATTAAAATAGAATTCAAGTTGGCAAGGACTCAAAAAACAAATCCACATTTTAATGGATACACGGGCTGATTAAGTCCAATGACCTGAAGGATCTTTGTGTTCAAATCATAATGTAGTATTTCCTAAGATTGAAATTTTCTTAAACCCAAGTTCTCTTTCCTAATTCCACAAAAAAAAAATTTAATAAAAGAAAATAAAACAAATCCACGGAGCTAACGAATAAATTTAGAGATGAATATCCACCCCCCCATGCCTATCTAATGAAATGTCCTCATTGTATTAAAAAGATATAAAATAGAGTGGAATAGAATAGAAAGCATCTAAATTGCGTAAATGTCAGGTCTGCTCCGAGATAGAAACTAAAAAGAACTGTATACGTGCTGAATTTAGTGCCTTTAGGTAGGCACACTATACAAAGAAGAGAAATGAAGAATTCACAAGTACAGGTCAGAATCAGAATAAAAACATGAAATCTCAGACCTGCTAGCAGATGTCCACAGATGTGGACCAGATTGTGGTGCAGACCCATACCCCATAATCGAGAATATCTCAGGTTCTGGATAAAAATTACCCAAAACTTAAAATCAGTATGCAAGCGGGGTCGAGCCTGGGATTTATGAGGATGCAACCCAAGACCAAAAAGTCATGCTACAGAGAAATCAAGCTCAAAAGGATAATCATTGAATGTGTGCTTGGGTTCGTCATCCTCAGAACAAATGTCGTAAGGGTCCTGGTTTGATGGTTTCAGCTTAATAGGAACCCTTCGACTCAGTCTTCTACTTCCTATGGAACTTGCTTCCCAAATCAAAATTTCCCAGCTCCTATCCTCCTCATTTAGCATGTCAAATTCCAGGGCCTCTTGCATATTAATCACCCCATCTGAAATCTCCAAGTCTAAGTGATGTGGCTGAATCAGAATTGACTTGGGTCTAATTATCTCAGAAACAGAATCATCGATAAGCTCAACGGGGTGTAACTGACAATCAGGGCATTGAATTGAATCCTCCAGAAAATGCGATTCTGGATCCATAATGTGAGCCCCAATAAGATCAGTTTCTTCAATTATTGAGTTATCAAATGATCTATCAGATTCCTCAGGCCCAATCGTCTCACAAAAATCATATTCTGTAAACTCGTGTGAGACTTCGCAACTTGAATCTTCACCATCAGAATCAAAGAAATCAAGATCCGTATTAATGTATGTCTCAAAATCATCCATCACTCTCTGGTCCATGGAGACATACGCTTCCTCGTACCCCAGCTTAGGGATCTCAAGTGAAGAAATCAGATCTTCCTTAATTGATTACTCTAATTCAATCTGGTCAGCCTCGTAACACGTATCCCCCCAAACAGGTGCCTGAACGGGTTCTGACATTGGCTTTCCTGAAGAGGGTTCATCCTGGGAATCATCCCATGATTGAATCAAAGCGACCACAAATCTCATCCTCAATTCGCTAACTTCCCAAGTAGAAACTCACCCGGGTTCTTATCCTTAACATCCTGGAGCCAATCCAACAAATACTTATTCAAATCATCAATCATCTGAATCAGGGGCTCTAATCTTTCAATGGAAGGTGTTGGCTGAACTTCTAAAGTTTGTATGATATTCCTCAAGTTAGCCAAAACCTTATCTTGAACCTGGTTACCTCGAACCAAATGAGTTGTTTCAGGGTTGGGCAGGTTTGGGATTAATGCAGAGGAGTTAACAAATTGAGATTCGTTATACCCTTCCTGATAATAGGTCATTTCAGATTGTTCAAAAGGTGGTGATGACCTAAAGGCAGTGTAATCAGAGGATGGGTAAGGATCAGTGTATCCTTCTTGATTGTAGATCGTATTAGGTTGTTCATGAAAGGTTGACGATCTACAATCGATGTGGCTCTGAGAAGGATAGAAATCACAATCAAAGTGTTCAGGGTTAGACCCAAAACATGGAGGTTCGGAACTGTATCCCCAATCCAAGTTATCCCAACTAACCGATGGTTGATTACAGTACAAGTCGAGATACTCGTCATGTTGAGGATAACTCATAACAGGAAGGAAAGAGCGGAAATGCATATAAAATGTGGAAGGAGTCATGATAGACAGGAGGAAGAAAGGTGTCCTGCAATACAATCAATCAAACCTGTCCTTAAGTGGGCTAGCCTAAAGAGCTACAGACTCCCAGAACCCGTCTTAAGATAAAGAAATGATTTGATCTACTTCTGTCTGTTCAATCCAACTAGTTAGAAGGAGGGACTAGGGAGAAGGTTCTTCCTTCGGCTTGCACCTCCAGTTCCTAGTGTACCCCCCGCCACGATCATTTAATTCTACTCCCCTAGCTAGACATCAGATTGAACAGTAGAAACACACTAATCGAAAATAATCTCATTCTGGGCTCTGAAGAGCGAGTCGAATCCTTAAGGCCAACGTCTACTCTATTTTATTTAGGGCTAGGTTCGATTGTGCTTTGAAATGTGATGGGCCCTTTATTTGGGTTGTGCCCTTAATGATTGATTGATTTGTGTGTGCGTACACAACCAGTGATTTTCAAACAAGATTATTTTTTATGTGGTGAATTTTAGGGTTCAAATCTTGCTTAGTAGCTATTTAGGATTCAACTTTAGGTGTTTTCAAACAAGTTCTGTTGGCACACCAGGTTTTGAAAGCATGGGTGAAGATGTTTTCCTTTGAAGCTTAAAAAGAATGTGGAGTGCCTGGTAAATCTCTAATAGTTGAACCTAAGTGGCAGCTACTTGATGAGTTGATTTTAATTGAAGTAGTGTGGCCCAATCAACTCAAACAATTGGCCTGTTGCACCACTTAATTAGGTACACAAGTGATTACCTAATCTGATTTCTACTCAATTATGTGTTTGGATGTGTGTATCGGCTCCAAAGATCGATTTACTGGTTGAGTTTGAAAATCATATGAGGTTGTGTACCTCTGTAAGATTTTTTTTTTTTAATGTGGAGGTTGGGGCGGGTGTAGGTGTCAAACAACAAACAATCTGACCTTAGAGTTTATAAGAACACCTAGGTTGATTGATGTTTGTGTTATTATGTGGTGGAATGAAAACTAATGGGTGGGAGGTGGGGGATAACTTACAGAACCTTCCACAGCACCTTTCTCCGATCTACCGTGTTTGCTCATATCGAAAGAGTACCTGCAATCACAATAAGAAAGGAGAGAAGTGAGGTAAATGATTCGTAAGTTATAAAAACGGGAAGAAAAATCAAAGAGCGTCGCCTCCCCGGCAACGGTGCCAAAATGTTGAACGTCAGGTTGCTACGCTAACGTGTTTGGTTTTGAAAAACCTGTCATCGTAGTATGAAAGCGAAGAACTCATGTTCAACAAATAAAATTTATACTGAAATGAAAATCCCAGGTCGAACACAGGGAGGCAGACGTTTGATTTAAAAATATGCGTTTGTTTTATTTGTCACGAAGTAATTTAATTGACTAGAAAGTATCTATCTATTTACACTAAATAGAAGAGAGAGAGAGAATATTACAAACAAAAACCAAAAAGAGATGTAGAATGAACATGGAATTTAATCATTAGAAAGATTGTTTATTACACTAGAAAGCGGGAAAATGATTATACTAGAAAACAGTAAATCTATTCTAGAAAGTAGTAAATCTATTCTAGAAAATAGTAAAAAGAATGGGGAGAGAGATATCCTCCTCGACGTTCGCTTGGAGGACGAGCCGGACGAGATGACGCCTGGACGAAGGAGGATGGAGCAGGACAAAGCAGAAGAACGGGAATGGGGCAGCACGTCGTCGTCGTCGTGGGATCCGCTTCCAAAAGGGGGACGAAAATTTGACTTTGTCTCGCGAGAAGCATCCCGGGTGTGGGACAAGCTTCTCTTGAGCTTTAGAGAGGGAGAGAAGAGAAGGAAGGGATGAGAATTTTGTGTGGAGGGGGTCTCCTTTTATAGTTGCAAGGAGTGGGGGTAATTTGGTCATTACAACTCTAAAAACATTAAATCAGGGGTCTTTAGTGACGGATAAAATCGTCGCTAAAGCCCCATCGTGGGTGTAGTGGGGGCTCCGCTCATCTTCCACGCCACCCACGTTCAGCTGCACTCAGCGATCGGACGGCTTAAGTTACGCTACCGCCCGCTCCTTTCCGTGCCTGCCCGCGTGTGATTCCACGTGAGGTGCAGCATGCAATAGCCGGCTATCGAGCGCTCACAACCGCTCGATCGTGATCGAGCAGTAGCAGAGCCCGCTCACCCGTGCCTCAAATGTCGCTCGCGTAGGCTCGAACGCACACTGCCCGCTCGCAATAAGGAGTTCGCCCGCTGCGCTGCGTCGTCGAGATGGTCGCGCAGATGTTTTGAGCAGCACGTGCCAAATCGCGCATTGGATCTTCTTTGGAGAGGCAACGGCAATCTTGAGAGCCGGTTAGATGGCTGAGATGGTGCCACGTGGCGACATCTTGACCGTCCATCTTCTGGATGATGTAGATGGTGCCACGGGTGTCGGATTAAGTCGATTTTCGCACCGTTAGGTTGCGATCGTCGATCCAAATCCATCCGTGCGGTTAAATTTATCATTTAAAGTGCAGATTCACACCATCTTGGCCCTTGATCTTCTAGGGTTCCCCGATCTCTATCCGATGCTACAGATGTCTGATTATGGCGATCTTGGAATCGTTGAACTCCAATCGTCACCCTGATCACATCTGTACTGTTGGATCTTCGATTCAAGGCCCCGATAAAAAGTTTGCCCTGTCCATGAACATAAAAGGAGACAATTAACGTCCATTTTATTCAAACTACTCTAAATGCAAGATGATGCATGTTATGCAATATTTATACTATGCAATGCAATCCTATGCTTAAGAACATGCATAAATAGACATCTTAAGTAGTGTAAACATGTTTACATCACCCGCACTGGCACGCGGTCAATTATTTCCGTTAGCGGGTGCACCCAAAGCACAGCACGGAACCAGTATAGGGCCTAACCCTCTCAGTAATAGAGGTCTAGCCCCTAAGAACAAAACAGGGGTCTCGCCCATCCACAGTCTGCGCAACCTCGCTTGACTACCCTGGTTTGCCCAGTGGGCCTAACAAGTCAGTGTAGGGTGGCTAGCTGAACCCCGGGCCCCATGGGGTGGCTAGCTCTCTCCCTACACTAGTAGCTCTCCCCGGTACTGTGTACGCAACGGCCAAGAAGTCAGTACAGAGTGGAAAATCCTAACCCCGGGTCCCAACCCAAGGGCGGCTAGCTCCACTTTGCACTAAACAGGGGGACAGTCGCTCTCCTTGGCACTCCGTACTCAAGGGCCAGCTCACTTCCCCACGCACATTTCCAGTTCCATTCCCTTTATTTCCAGGAGCTCTACTCCTAATTCCACGTAGGGTTCATGCTCATATTCCTCATGTTATTCCATACCAGGTTTCATCATTTCTATTTCCATTCTCAGGTTATATACATGCAACTTGTAATTCTATCGTTCTCATTTCCATATTCAGGTTATTCACAGGTAGTTCGTGTTTCCAACATTCACCTTTCCATTTCTAATTTATCTACATGCAGCTCATATTATGTCATTTCACATGTGCGATAGGAAAGTTACATTCAACAGTTAACTAGCACAAGTACTACATATTGCGCAGGCAACTGTTATTCATTTACAGGCAATTGTTATCATTCTATCTACTCATTCAAGACTGCAATCCATTCATTCAATATAGACATTCCAGTATTTCTAGCCCTAGGATTCATGCCATACCCTAGGTTCTAATCATTCATTCCACACATGCATTCAGGTTTGTATTTAAATTAGGGGAAGCCACTCTACCAGTAAACCCAGGAGTAGTGGGGGCTTCAAAGGCAGGTTCATGTGCCTCAACAAGCCCCAAACCCGCAACGAAATGAAGTCCCAACACAAGGATCAATCACAAGATAATACTCAGAATAGTATAAAAAGTCTTCTAACAAGTAGAGGAAATCATACAGAAAACATCGGTATCTTATTTGCGGAAAACAGACCTCAAACGGACCCTAAACAGGTCAAAAACAATATTTCTGACTCAAATAAAACATCTGGAACAATGTCCAGACGTCTTAAAAGTGTCCAGTGCCATACCTCAAACCCTACGCCAATCCTCAGACATCTAGGAACTCCTCTGGACCGTCTGGACCCAGTTCCAGACGTCCGACTACCTCTCTGGATGTCTGGAGGCACTTCCTGTTGTCTAGTATGTTGCCCAAAAGTCCGAAATGCATAGGAGGGCATGTCCCGTGCCTTCCCGAGGTGAAACCTACATGAAATCCACCAAATCTCCTCAAAAAGGCATGCAACAGTGTCTCGGCGGAGTGGCCTGCAGGGCCATATCCGCAAAGAAGACGTACCTTCGCAAAGTCTACTCCTCAGATGTCTGGAACCTCCTCCAGACATCAGCTACGTCGTCTAGACGTCGCTCCAGACGTCTGATTCTAGGAGAAACCCAGAACCAAAACCTACTTCCTCCCTCTCGCGTCGCGCATGGCCTCACCGTGCCCTCTCGCCTGCAGCTCCGGCTGCAGGAGTGTCGGGGAGGACCACCCCGATGCACTCCTCCGCCTTGCACACGCGTCGCTCCAGCCGTGCACTCACCGGTGAGCTCCCACACGAGCTCGCAAGCTCAACTCCTCTCCTTCTCACGTTGCTCCTCCTCTCCTTATGCCACTCCCGCGCACTCGCTTGCTCTGCCGCTCTCACTAGAGGGAAGGAGGAAGGTGGAGGAGGGGGCTTTATAAGGGTGAGGGTTTAGGGTTTTGCTAGGGGTGGAAAGAGAGAGAAGAAGAAGGAAAATGAGGGGGTTACTGTCTGCGCGTAGCACGCACGCAGACGCGAGCTCGAACTCAAAATTTTCAATTTCCAGACGTCTAGGAAGGTGTCCAGACGTCTAACCAGACGTTTGACCCACAGTCCAGACATCTTAAAAGGCTCGAACAGCACGGGTCTTAACACACACTATACAAAGAAGAGAAATAAAGAATTCACAGGTGCAAGTCAGAATCAGAATACAAAGAAGAAACCTCTGACCTACCAACAGATGTCCATAAGTGTGGACCAGATTGTGGTGTAGACCCATACCCCATAATCGAGAATATCTAAGGTTCTGGATAAAAATTACCCAAAACCTAAAATCAGTATGCAAGCGGGGTCGAGCCTGCAATTTATGAGGATGCAACCTAAGATCAAAAAGTCGGGATACAAAAATTTCAAGCTCCAAAGGATAATTAATGAATGTATACTTGAGTTGGACATCCTCAAAATAGATGTCGTAAGGGTCCTGGTTTGATGGTTTCAGATGAATTGAAATCCTTAGACTTAGTCTTCCTTTTCCTCCAAAGTTTTCTTCCCAAATCAGAACTTCCCAGCTTCTATTCTCCTCATTCAGAATGTCAAGTTTCGATACCTCTTGCATATTAATCACCCCGTCTGAAATTTCCAAGTCTAAAAGATGTGGCTGAATCAGAATTGAGTTGGGTCTAGTTATCTCGAAAACAAAATCATCGATAAGCTCAATGGGGTGTAACTGACAATCAAGGCATTGGATTGAATCCTCCAGAAAATGCGATTCTGGATCCGTAATGTCAGCCCCAATAAGATCACTTTCCTCAGTTATTGGGCTATCAAATGATCTATTAAATTCCTCAGGCCCAATCGTCTCACAGAAATCGTATTCTGTAAACTCGCGTGAGACTTCGCAAATTGAATCTTCACCATCAGAATCAAAGAAATCAAGATCCGTATTAATGTATGTCCCAAAGTCATCTGTCACTTTCTGATCCATGGAGACATACGTTTCCTCATACCCTGGGCTCAGGGATCTCAGGTGAAGAAATCAGATCATCCTTAATTGATTGCTCTAATTCAATCCGGTCAACCTCGTAACATGTGTCCCCCTAATAGGTGCCTGAGCAGGTTCTAACATTGGCTCTCCTAAAGGCGGTTCATCCTAGGAATCATCCCAATATTGAACTAAAGCAACCACAAATCTCATCCTCAATTTCGCTAACTTCCTAAGTAGAAACTCACCCGGGTTATTCTCCTTAACATCCTGGAGCCAATCCAATAAATACTTGTTCAAATCATCAATCATTTCAATCAGGGGCTCCAATCTTTCAATGGAAGGTATTGGATGAACTTCGAAAGATTGAATGGTATTCCTCAAGTTAGCCAAAACCTTATCATGAACCTGGTTAACCTGAACCAAATGACTTGGCTCAGGGTTGGGCGGGTTTGGGATCAGAGTAGAGGAGTTAACAAATTGAGATTCGTTATACCCTTCTTGATAATAGGTCATTTCACATTGTTCAAAAGGTGGTCATGACCTAAAGGCAGTGTAATCAGAGGATGGGTAAGAATCAGAGTATCCTCCTTGATTGTAGATCGTATTAGGTTGTCCATAAAAGGGTGGTGATCAATAATTAATGTGTCTCTGAGAAGGATAGAAATCATAATTATGGTGTTCAGGGTTAGACCCTAAACACGGAGGTTCAGAACTGTATCCCCAATCCAAGTTATCCCAACTAACCGATGGTTGATTACAGTACAAGTCAAGATACTCGTCATGTTTAGGATAACTCATAACAGGAAGGAAAGAGCGGAAATGCGTATAAATGTGGAAGGAGTCATGATAGATGGGAGGAAGAAAGGTGTCCTGCAATACAATCAATCAAACATGTCCTTAAGTAGGCTAGCCTAAAGAGCTACAGACTCCCAGAACCCGTCTTGAGATAAAGAAACGATTTGATTTACTTTTGTCTGTTCAATCCAACTAGTTAGAAGGAGGGACTGGGGAGAAGGTTCTTCCTTCGGCTTGCGCCTCCAGTTCCTAGTGTACCCCCCAGCCACTATCGTTTAATTCTACTCCCCTAGCTAGACATCAGATTGAACAGTACAAACAGACTAATCGAAAATAATCTCGTTCTGGGCTCCGAAGAGCGAGTCGAATCCTTAAGGCCAACATCTACTCTTTTTTATTTAGGGCTAGGTTTGAATGTGCTTTTGAATGTGATGGGCCCTTTATTTGGGTTGTGCCCTTAATGATTGATTGATTTGTGTGTACGTGCATAACCAGTGGTTTTCAAGCAAGATTACTTTTGATGCAGTGAATTTTAGGGTTCAAATCTTGCTTAGTAGCTTTTAGAATTCAACTTTAGGTATTTTCAAACAAGTTGTTGGCACACCAAGTTTTGAAAGCACAGGTGAAGATGTTTTCCTTTGAAACTTAAAAGAATGTAAAGTGCCTGGTAAATCCCTAAGAGTTGAACTTAAGCAGTAGCTACTTGATGAGTTGATTTTAATTGAGTGGTGCGGCCTAATTAACTCAAACAATTGGCCTGTTGCACCACTTAATTAGGCACACAAGTGATTACCTAATCTGATTTCTACTTAATTATGTGTTTGGATGTGTGTACCAGCTACAAAGATTGGTTTACCAGTTGAGTTTGAAAATCAGAAGAGGTTGTGTACCTCTGTGAGATTTTTTTTATTTTTTTTCTTTTTAAATGTGGAGGTTGAGGCGGATGTGGGTGTCAAACAAACAAACAAAACTAACCTTACAATTTATAAGAACACCTAGGTTGATTGATGTTTGTGTTATTACAAGGTGAAATGAAAACTAATGGGTGGGAAGTGGGGGATAACTTACAAAACATTCAACAGCACTTTGCTCCAATCTATCACTTTTGCCCATCTCAAAAGAGTACCTGCAATCACAATAAGAAAGGAGAGAAGTGACGTAAATGATTTGTAAGTTATAAAATGCGAAAAAAAATCAAAGAGCGTCGCCTCCCCGACAACGGCGCCAAATTGTTGAGACTACGAGTTACTATGCTAACGTATTTGGTTTTGAAAACCTGTCGTTATAGTTTGAAAGTGAAGAACTCGTGTTCAACAAATAAAATTTATAGCGGAATAGAAATCCCGAGTCGAACTCAGGGAAGCGGACGTTTGATTTAAAAATGCATGTTTAATTTATTTGTCATGAAGTAAATTAATTGATTAGAAACTATCTATTTACAATAAATAGAAGAGAGAGAATGAGAGAGAGAGAGAACATTACAAATAAAAATCAAAAAGAGATGTAGAATGAACGTGGAATTTATTATCAAAGAGATTGTTCGTTACACTAAACATTACAACTAAAAAGCAGAAAACGATTACACTAGAAGGCAGTAAATCTACTCTAGAAAGCATTAAAAAGAATGGAGAGAGAATTATCCTCCTCAACGGTTGCTTGGAGGACAAGCTAGATGGGACGACGCCTGGAAGACTGGGAATGGAGTAGGATAAAGGAGGATGAAGTGGGAAGAATGGGAATGGAGCAGCACGTCATCGTCGTCATGGGATCCACTTCCAAAAGGGGGACGAAAATTGGACTTTATCTCTTGAGAAGCATCCTGGGTGTGGGACAAGCTTCTCTTGAGCTTTGCAGAAGGAGAGAAGAGAAAGAAGGGATGAGAATTTCGTATGGAGGGGGTCTCCTTTTATAGTTGCAAGGAGTGAGGTCAATTTGATCATTACATGTTGAAAATCATTAATTCAAGACATTTAGTGACGGATAAATCCGTCACTAAAGGCCTGAACGTGGCTGTAGTGGGCGACGCGCGCGCACCCGCTCATCTCCCCGCACTCAACACCTTTCCACATTCTTTAAATCTCAGCCGTTCAATTTCACGGTCGAACGGTTGAGAGAACTCATCGCGCCTCCTCCGCTCGCGCATATGCGTGAGATCCCGCATCACGCAGGGGTGTGCGATGGCTCGTGGACTTGATTGGGTGCGCATGATCGCTCAATCACGATTGAGCGGTCAATTGAGCTCCCTCGCAGTGCCTCAACAGTCGCTCGCGAGGAATCGAATGCTCACCCGCGCTTCGCTTAGGCACTCTCACCCACTGCACTACGCGCGTGGATGGGCGGGCGCTTAACTTAAGTGCGAGTGCATCCCAGCCGTTGGATCTTGATCCAACGGTGGGGAAACATTGATGCGAAGGCCTTCAGCGAATGCGTGCGGATGGTTGGGCGGCCGAGATGGTGCCACGTGGTGCCATCTTGGCCGTCCATCTTCTTGTTGATGTAGATGGTGCCACGGTTGTCAAATTGAGTCGATTTTCATACTATTAGGCTACGATTGTCGATCCGAATCCATCTGTGCTGTCAGATTTTTCATTTGAAGTGCGAATTCACACCATCTTGGCCCTTGATCTTCTAGGGTTCCCCGATCTCTATCTAACGCTACAGATGTCTGATTAGGGCAATCTTGAAGTCGTTAAACTCCAATCGTCGCCTTGATCACATCTGTACAGTTGGATCTTCGATCCGAGGCCCCAATAAAAATTTTGCCCTGTCCCTGAACATAAAAGGAGATAATTAACCTCTTTTTTATTCAAACTAATCTAAATTCAAGATGATGCATGCTATGCAATATTTATAGTATGCAATGCAATTCTATGCTTAAGAACATGCATAAATAGACATCTTATGTAGTGTAAACATGTTTACATCATGGGTCTTCTTAGATCCACAATTTGTGGATCTAAGAATGGACTACATGATTTGCTATTTTTGGGTTCAAGAGGTGGTGCCACTTGGTGAAGGTTCTAGAGGGCTCTAGAGTGGACGGCCAAGGTGTGTGCAAGTGGGTGTCTGTGTATGGCTAGGTAGTTTAGGTCGAGTTCTATAGGTCTACGTGATTGGGTTTAGGTAGGTTTATAGAAATAAGGTTATAAACCCTAATACTAAAGTGATAACTGCAATTAAACTTATCCTAAGTTTAATTGAGTGGATGTGTGTGTAATTAGGAGAGAGAGTTCCCAATTAGGTCAGGCTTGAGTCAATTGGACTCTCACTGAGTCCAATTAGACTTGTGTTGGTTGAGGTTTGAGCTCAATTAGACTCTATGAGTCCAATTGACTAGGTGAAGTGTAATTGACTTAGATCCAAGTCACTTGGGCTTAGTGAGAACCTATCTAGGTTCTTAGGAAGGTCTTAGGGTAGTGTACTAGGCTTAGGGCACCTTACTTTAGGTTCCCTGGGGTGTAGAATTGGGTTTAGGGTGTTAGGAAGTCAGGATCTAAGCTTGATTTCAAAATCAGCAACTGGAGAAGGGTTCCAGACGTCTGATTTGGTGATTAGACAACATATACTTCAAAATCAGAAGTCCAAATCTCTGGTTTGGACATCCAAAGTTGAATCATAATGGAGTTTAGGTTCTATCTTGGAATTTTACAGAAATTAGACATCTAACACCTTGTCTAGACGTCCAATATTTCAGCAAAATTGGGTTCTTGCTCTGCAGGTGGTGTCTAGGGTCCTAGACATCTAGCAACCTACCTAGACGTCTAGATATGGGCTAGAATAAGGGTTTTGAGGTATTCTAGACTAAGGTGACCTAATCTAAGGGTGGGTAGGGTTTAGAAAGGTCTCTAGGGCTATCCTAAGGATTGGAAAGGTCCTATGTTCTTCATAATTTAACTCCTACATTAAAATTCTACTAGTAAGGTAGAATATGATCATCCCTACATTATGTCTTCATCTTTTTTCCAGGGCTTCTTCTCCAGCTCTGCTGCAGCTCTAGCTTCCTCCTTTCTTCAATTCCAGCTTCAGGCCATCTCCTAAGCTTCTTATTACCTACAATCCAAATAATGCACTAATTAATACATTATAGCATTATTTCATGACTATTTAAGTAAATCATAAAAGATGCAATCTATGCTATTTTTGCATGAATTATACTACAATTGTGCTAAGTTCTAACTTAATTTAGGTCATTTAAGTCCTATGATTGCTGCACAATCACACATCCACTTCCATCTTAAGGAAGACCCTTAAACCTATAGGAGCTTATTTCAATTTATACTTTAGGCTCTATAGTTATTTTGTATTTATTTTTGTTGGGTATTTGCATTGTGAATTCTTGTCTGCTCCTGAGACAAAATTCTCTTCGTGAAGAAGAGGGATTTGAGGTACACTACCCTTGGTCTAAAGTAATGTGGTTGTATTGAGGTTATGCCACCCTCATTTAAGTGGTACGTATAGTCGATTTGATCTATTAGGTAGATTGGGAAATTCTAAGTCAAGAGGCTTAAGTGGTGAATTTTATCCAGGTTGGGTTTCCACCTAAAAATCATTCTCATGTGGTGATTGATCTTGTAGGATTGTTTTATTTTGTTATTGTCTATAAATTTAATTTCCCACACTATTCACCCCCCTCTAGTGTTGAAATTTCAATTGATATTAAAGTAAGGTCTCTCAATTTCGACATCACAAATCGGCGAGGATCCTATCATGGAGGAAAGCATCTTTGCGGTGAGACGCACCTAGGGGCAATCCATTGTGTGACCAACATACTTTGAAGGAATAATTATCCTTATTAGAAATTACAAATGCCTATGTGGTTGAAAGCAAACGACTACACGATATAGGAAAGATGCGAGACCCCCTACGTCATCTCGGAGAAACTCGAGGGAGGTTGCTCGTAAGATCAAATCTAGGAGTTGTCGCTAAACGCAAAAACAATGAATGCATTACATTGCGCGTTGAGTCCGGAGGAGTGATACGAGATTTACGTTGTTTGTTAACTGGTGTAATTAGTGTCGTTGAGATGCGTAAAATCTGATCAACTTTTAAATTTCTAAACCTAGATATGATGAGTATCTAGGATCATCCAAGGAGGCCAATTTGTTAGTCAAATAGATGGTTCTCTTTCTTGCCTACTCAAATCCGTACTTTTTTGCATTTTGATTTTGCGAATTTTTATGTTTGAAATAATCGGGATACGGAAAGCTGATTTGACTATGCCTAAGTAAACGAAATGAAATCTACCTTCCTAAGCTTACCCTAATCAAGTGCACCTAGGATAATTAGGGAGGTAAAGTGTGTGCACAAAAAGTGGTAGAAAAATGCTACTTGAAATAGAAAGCACGAGAATGAAGAAAGGCACTTTGCTATTAAAGAAGAATAATTGTTTACAAAATACCTAGGGAACTCAATCAAGTGGAGGTTCTACTTAATTAATCCCTAGGTAGATGAAATCTTCTACTACCAAAAATTAAATAGCAACAAGGTATAAAAATGGAAAATCTCTCGAATAGCTGAAGTAGCTTTTGCTCCAAGAATGGCAGCTCCCAGGCTTGACAAAAGCTTCGTCCTAGCTCCTTGAACTTGCTCCTCTCTCAAAGTGGATGTCCTCTACCTTAGTTCCTCCCTGCCTAGTTGTCCTCCTCAAGATGATAAGCTCCTTAGCATGGAACTAAGGAAGAGGATAGGAGAAAGTGAACACCAAAGAGACAAGGTAAGTGTTCCCTTTGATCACCTCTCTTCTCCTCCTCCTTGGACGCGAATATGAAGTGGAAATATGAGAAGAATTTATGCTTGCCAAGGATGGTTTGGAATGGTAGGATGGGGGGATCATTTTATAGGCTTGGAGTGGGTGGTGGTTGGAGGGTGAATGGGTCTTTTTGGTGGCCAATTGAGGGGTGAAGAGATTCCTATGGTTGGGGCCAAAATAGGCCTTCTAGAAGGTGTTGAGTTGGCGTGGAGATGAAGGGCTAGGATTAAGTGTAGGAGGTGATATAGGGAAAGGATTGAGTGGCCATCCTAGCACCAAGAATGTGGTAGGAAGTTGGTGGTGGTGTGGCTTAAGTTGGCACCAAAGAGGGGAAAAACTTAAGGGGTGCATGGCACCCTTTAGTAGACGTCCACCATGAAGAGGTGCGTGCAATTTTGGCACCAAGGAGAGTGTTTCTAGAAGGTGTTCAATTGGCGCCTAAATGGTGGTTATGGGAGTAGTGTGAATGGCTATGGAGGGGTGGTCAGGAAGCTTCCTTGGTGCCATGGTGAAGGGGTGCATTGGAGGATATTTTGGCAACAGGTGAAGGGATGCTTAGGAGGCTGTGTTGGCACCATTTTGAAGGGATGCCAAGGGGGATATATTGGTGGTGTTTTTGGTTGGTTGTAGGCTAGGGTGGATGGCCATTTAGTGGAGAGAGAGTAGGGTAGGAGCTTGAGTAGTTGGGTAGCTAGCTAAGCTATCTAGCAGCTTAGCTAAGTAGAGGAGGAGCTGGAAGGAGCTTTTCTGAGCTAACTTAAGTTGTCATAGAGCTTGGATAAGCTGGAATTGAGCTGGATCCAACTGAGGTGAGCTAGGTTCCAGCTACTAGAGCTTTTGTCTTCCCATTTGTGCCTTTGTGCTTTCCACATTGCCAGGGTTTATGTGATCTCCAAAGTATTCATCCTTGACACTCAAATGGTAATTACATAAGATAATATAAAAGAAATGTTAATGCATTCTCTAAACCCTAAATGTAAATGCATGCTAAATGAAATGAGATAATGTAATGCAATTGTCAAAACCCTAAGAATTAGAAGTGAACGAATATTAAGGATGATGATAAACTAGAATTTAGCAAGGAGTTTAATCAGATTTTGCAATGCTCAATCGTGTACAAAATTTTGGACACTATAGAAGTAACTCCTGAAGGTACATCTAAGGTAAAAACCTCTAAAATTAATTTGCTTTCTCAAGAGTTTGAATCTAATTTGGTACTAAGACTCTTTTGCTAGGAAAAAACTTCTCTGATTTTCAAATTAATTATTTAATAAATTGATTGATTAATTAATTGGTTAATTAATCCAACTATAATGTCTTCCCATTCTTCCTCTCTTGCTTATTTCTTGCTCTTAAGGTGCATACGACATAGATTGGTTAATCAAAAACCAATTTGGTTGAGAGTGGTTGATGCTGATTAATCGATCAATCATGCAAATTAGTCGATCAATTGAGAGTGATTGATGTAGATTGATCATTTAATCATCCAAATTGGGCAATCAATCATCTAAATTGGTTAATTGAATTACCTTAGTTAAGTTCTCTTGAGGTGATTTTTGAGGACATCCAAGTTCAGAGTGCATCGATTGATGGCATCGCCATCATCCTCTATATCTAACTTAATTTACCTAAGTTCTAAAGTTAAATTCACCTAATTAACACATCAAAAGGGTATAATTTAATCAGAGTTGAAGAGAGAGAAATTAATAAAAATAGGGGTTAATTATATAATTTTCACAAATAATTATAAATGCAGAATAACTAATGGGTCAACTTATGGTTAATTAAAGGTAAATTCAGCTTAAATTTCCTAAAAGTGGGCTGGTATTGAGTAATTCAGGATTTACATTCAAATTGGATATTAATCCTTAATTAAAACTCCTAATTTTAGCCCTATTTCAATTAAAATGGTTTCGATAGAAATAAATGTAATTTAAACCTTCTAAAATTCATTTAAAAATATTTAATAAGGTTTGGAACAGTTAATTTGATAATCGGAACTCGTTTCGACCTAAAACATAGACTAGGTAGATTTTTAATACATTTTTCGGTCAAACTATAAATTGACCATGCAAACGTCTTCAAAACCCAAAATTGAAGACACTATTAAATTTATTATGTCCAAATTAGGTTATCATAAAAATTTGGGCCTATTTAGACTTCATCTTAATCTAGTTTGCAATTTGCCCCTTAAATCCCAATTTTCCTACAAAAGACCCCCTTAACTTTCCATTATCCTACAAATACCACCCTGCCAGTAGCTTCTTCACCTTTGACCTCGTTGTCCGTCGTGAAATCCGACAAGTCATTGCACGCAACGACCGGCCCACTCGCGCATCGAGGAGCTATTAAGCTCCACTGAGGTCCTACAAATCTCGTCGTCACGTTTTGAGCGCACCACCTCTTCCCCTCCTTCCTCAAGGCCACCATTAACATGCACCATTAGAGCTCCTCAACCTCCTTCATCCACCACTCTATTGTATAATTGATAGAGGGCTTCTTCTTCCCTCGTCACTGCTGTGCTTCCCATTAAAGAATTGACTCTCTTACGCTCCTCACTTCAATCTCCTCGTTGTCCTCATCTTCTTCTCCAAGTCCAACTACCACACCCTCCAACCTCGTCTCCTCCTCCTAGGTATCCTTACTTCTTCCTCTCTCTTCTTAGAGTAGAGTAGTCCATTTAGGTTTAGGTTTCAACCCCAAACACTTCCTCTGCGTCGTCTTCCTTGCAAACGATGACATCTCTGACCAAACTCCGGCAAATGCCTTTGCCTCGCTCCACGCCACCTCCCGCTTTGCCAACCACCCACGAAGCTCTGCGACATCATCCCAAGAAAAATCCCTCTTCCAATTTGGGCCTTCAACCACTCTCGTGCTCCCTCGAATGCACCCACTCACTGACATCTTCCTCAAGTTTGACCATCCTCCACCCTCATCACGTCAATTCAACACCGCCACCACCTCCAGCAAACCAAGGTGAAGCTTCTCACCCATTGGTTGAGAACTTCCACACCTTCCTACATTGATCAGCCACCCCGATGTACGCCATCTTCAACGATGTCGATCGTGAGCTCTGACCATCTCCAAGCTTCCAAGCTTCACAAGAAGCATTATGAAGCTATGAGGAATGCTTTGCCCCTATCGAAGAGTAGATCCATGCCCCTAGGAGCTCTAATAACCTCCAACGGAATCCTGCTCCACCTCTGCCTTCTCTTTGTTGGACGTGAAGAAAAGACGAAGAAGAAAAAGAAGAAGGGCAGGGGGCTGATCGAGAGAAAAGAAAACTTCTAGAGACCCAATTGTAGCATTTTAAGGACTAAGTTGCAAATTTCCATTGGTTTGACTTAATACTTGGTTTCAATTAGTTGCTAAAGCAATTTTTTGATTCAAACATTATTATCAGTTATTTAGTGCTTAGTTTACATTAACATTTGATTTGATTGAGCATTAAATAATTGAAACTACAACTGTCGTGATTGAAGTGATGAAACTGCATGAGTGATCTTTTCATTCTTGAACTAAACTTGGGATTAGAAAAGCAAGTTCCTTCAATCCAGCCCCTAAATCTAAATAGTGTGAAATATTAATAGTGGTAAGTTGTGCATTTCCTTGCTCCTAACGAACGACCTTGGAATACTTTTATTTCGAGATATATATAATTAAGTGTTAGTCTCGCTTTAATCAATTGTACTATGATGCGTGATTTTGAAATACAATCGAAGTGAGATAACATTTTAGGGCCATTGTCGTAGAGCAACACATGCTTACCACTATTATTGTGCATATTTTTGTATATATTTTGTATATATTTGTTTTTCTGATTGGCTTGTCTCTATTTTGTCTCATGCTTCTATACCTTCAGGACTAGATCTGATCGCTGCAAATCATGCCATCCGAGATCCCACTTCATCATCGGATCAACCACGCCTGAGACAAGGTCATTTCTTCTTCTTCCTTACTCTCCCTCTTTCCTTCTACATATAAAAAAAAACCAAAAAAATAAATCATCCTATCTACAAGAAGTTACTTGTCATAGGGCATCCATTCTAAGGATTGCTATTTTCTTTTGCTTCTAGAAATTAAATATCGCATTGAATTATATTGCTAATACTAAATACTTGTCATTCACTGCATTACAATTGTAATATTTCAATTCTCAGGTTTGGGCTTGATTGATGTTTTGGGAGATTGAATAAAATTAAGAAAAAAGGGGAACAAATTTCTTGCATTTAATTGTGTGATTTTTGGGTCACCCACTTCTTGATTGGACCCAAGTCACTTAATCAAGATTAAATTTGACTCATTCTAGTGCCCCAATAAGTCTCAAATCTAAGGTTGAAGTGTTAGTTCCACAAAATCGTAAAGAAAGAAGATCTCAACCACACTTGTGTGCTATATTTGTTCAATTCAAACCTTGTTTGAAATGACCTAAACAAGTGTGACCAAAATAAAATTGAACTAATTCTACACTTGGACCCTAAAATTTGGTGACCTAATAATTGGATAAGATAGAGGGTGGAATAGGTTAATTTTAACCTAAGCTACATCCTTAGCCCGAAGGATAGGTTAAGTTGATTTGGGTTACTCTTTAACCCAATTAACTTTGACTAGGTCACAAAAATTGAACATTCTTAATCCAAGTGAAAACCTAAGTCACTATTAGGCTCTAAAATCAGTAGGGAATAAGACCAACTCACTTGTTACTGGTTTGCTTGGACCCGTAGTGACAAGGAAAGGCAGGCGGAGGAACTCCGTAGGGGCCTTTGTGGGGCTCTCCTTTCCTAGATACCCAAGTAGTTCTTGGTGCAAGTGAGTTCATTGATCTAGAGGCCATCTGCCTCGACCAAGCCGTCACCCAATTCTTTAATTGGGTGCCTAATTGGGTCAATAACACTCCAATTCCCTCTTCTTCTTCTAAATAGTACATGCATGATCGGAGATCACTCAGATACACCTAAGTGATTCTCTTGATATAGAGCCACATTATGTTTATCCCCTACCACCCATGGACTTGGAATCACAACTGGACCAAGTTAACCCTGATTTGATTGGAGAATTTTTCTCCAAATCCTGAATCAACTTCCACTCCTGATTTCTGAACCTGAACTTAATTCTCCATCCATTTATCCACCAGACCTAATTCAATTACATGGAAATCAACTTGAAATCTAAGAAAATGACCACTAATCCTAAACCCTGTATGAGCACGAAAGACAAAATGATTGAGATGCTATTAGGTGTAGTGAAGAATCTTCTAGAACCTCAGCCACTTTTAGCGAGAATCAGGGTAGTGAACCCAGTATCATGAACCCAATCATGAACCACATCAAATGATTGCAATCCATATTTCTTGTGGTCCATTCCAGGAGGCCCTCTTGGAACAGATGAGAGCTCTAAGAAAACTTCATAGAACTAAGGGTATGAAATATCTTGCAAATCCAGAATTATGGGAGAAATACCAAGATTTCTTTGAATAACATGGGGATTTGTTAGATCAACTAGAAGAATTGATTGTTGAAAAATATCTAGATCCCCACCAAGATCTTGATTATAAATCTAGGGATCATTTTGAGGATAACCTGGATTTTTCCAATCCCGAGTGCCAAGAAGATGGGTTCTATGCTGAATCCCCATCCTGATTTGAATTAAATGATGATTTTGAGTATAAGGAATTACTTGATATCAAAAATCAACTTTTGGGCTGGGTGGATTCCATTACAGGTGTTCTTGATTTTGATCCAGCAACCGAAAATTTTGAGGCTCGTTCAACCCAAACAGAATATCCAAACACCTGTAGTGAATTTGATTCAGATTTCCTCGAGGATACAATTGCAACACCTTATCTTGGTAAGGTTTTCCTCAAGCAAAATTTTGGCATCCCAATTGAGCTGAATATAGATTCTAGCGAATCAATTCCTATGTTTGACCTAGAATCTAGACATGAACCTATTTGGGGTGATGATAAGGTTTAATATGAAGGGAATGAAATCTTAGAATTAAAATATCAAGATTTTGACGAGCCTATTTTTGATGACGACATCTCTCTAGATTCCTCAAAGGAGTGTAATGATCCATTCAAATTGAAATCGATTTTCGATACAGAATCAAAGGAATCTAAAGAGTTAGGATTTGATTGGATCTACCCTACATATCTAGGAACCACATGTTTGCAAGCGAAATCGAGGTTTAAAAATTGCGTTGTAGTATAGCTAAAATCACTTTGAAAATAAATAATATTTATTACTTAAATTTTAAGTCCAGGTCGAACACAGGGAGCAATATGGCAATTTAAAACTCAAGATCACAATTTTAATTAAAAATATAAGAGATTGCAACAATAATAATGTCAGATATCAATGTGCAAAAAGAATGGAGTAAAATGTACATTTGAATCACTAATTACTCCTCACAAATAGCAACTAAATCAACAGTATCAACAAAGCCTCAAATATATGCAATCAGATGATCTAAGCTTGCATCAGACGGCTTAAACAGCCTGGTGCTACAGTGCTGCTTCCTAGAGACTCAAGGGTCTCTCTTCTCTGCTTTCTTTCTTTCTGTGCTCTACTTCTCCTGCCTTGTCTTCTCTTCTTCCTTTTGTTCTTCTTCTTCGTTGGCCCTTTTGTTCTTCTACTCTTCTCCTTCTTTTTCTCTTCCTATGTGGCTCCCCTTCTTCCTTCTTCTTTAATTCTTCTTCATGCAAAGGGGGATGGTTCTTCAAATGGCTAAGTGTCAGCCGTTACTCTCTGTAGCAAAACCCCCTGACCCCGCACACAATCCTCTCTTTCTCTCCTTAGGTCACACTCTCCCAAAGCCTGCAACAGTACCGGGTTATCGAGTTTCAGACCTAGAGTGCACCTGGGTCTAGGGCTGCAGGCGTGATCGCAGCCGAGGAGTGGAGTCGGGTTAGGTGGGTTAGGTCTGTGCTAGGCCTGCGGTGGACGGGTCACGGGCGAGGCGCAAGTGAGAGGGTGAGCGGGGGACCTCACCCCCCAAGTGTCCGAGGCGATAAGCCCCAGACACTTTTTCCTCTTATGCGGCTGCACATGCCTCTCAGCTTCAGAGGTGGGACTAAAGTCCCACCTTCCTTTTGCACATCCGCAGCAGCACGTCTCCTCCTCAATTGGGTCAGCTGCTGAGGGTATCTCCCTCAATTGAAGACTTGGGCGTGTGCGCGTGATGTTTCCGCACGATCTGGAGTCAAGGCCTGGAGTGAAGGTACCATGGAGCGGGCTTGAAGATTGCTTGAAGCAGCTGCGGTAATGGTGGCGATGGTGGTGAACCTGAAATCCAAAGAACGGTCTTTCGACCCTGTTAAACCATCTCAGTAGCGTCGTCGGATGACAACAGACATAATGATGGCCGTGCAATGGTATTTGACGGGGTGAGGAGGTCATACGACCTCAAAACATGGGTGCGGTGAGCGTGGAGTTCGGCAGAGGGTAAGAGTGAGTGATAAGTGGAATTAGGTTAGGGCTTTAGTTGGTGGAGTTATGGAAAAGCTGATGGGGGTGATAGTGACGAGATTCATGTAGTGGCATGTTTGATAGGCATCGTCGGAGCTTCGCCGAAGTGGAAGAAGGTGATAGTGTTGAGAGAGAATCAGTGGTTGTGTGGGTGTTGCGAGAGTGGGAGAAGAAGTATAGTGAGAGAGAGAGATAGAGGAACTTAGAGATGCGATAGAGAGGCAGAGGGCTCCGGTGTTGGTCGACCGGAGCCGAAGAAGGAGGTTGGTGCGGTGAGGCAGCGACGTCGACTAAGGTAGAGGCACCGACGTCGACTAAGGTAGAGGCACGACCTCTCATTGGTAGGAGAGGTTCGCGAGGATGAGGGGAAGCTAGCCGGTCGTCCAATTTGATGGTTGGACGGTCAGAGGAGAAGAATGGAGAGGAGTCGCCGGAGCTAAGTTTGAAGGTGGCCGCAGATGGAGTAGAAGAGGGTTTCTTAGACCAAAACTTGCTTAAATAAACGGTCGTGCAATGGTGTCCCTTTTATAGGCCATAGGAAGCCCTTCCAAGCTTGGAAAGAAGCTTTCAAGCTTGGAAGGTAGTTGCGACATAGGATACCCGAACCTTTGAAAGGTTGGCATGGCCTTTTGGGAAGGACTTAGAGCCCAAGGAATGGCTCAAATGGAAGGAAACTTTCCAAGGAATCCCCATATCAATTTTGAGAGGGATTGATTGAGAATCGAGCAAGAAATCCTTACTTGAAACTCGACGACGAAGTTTCACCTCCCAAAAATGGCGTGGGGACCTGCTTGTGAAGAATACAAAGAAGTTGGGGGGTTATTTGTAAGAATATTGAAAAGTTAAGGGTCTGAATGAGATAGAAGAGTCTAACTCGACCAAAATGCAAACTAGGTCAAGATGATCTCAGATTGGGCCCAAATTTTGGTACAAACCTAATTTGGACCCAAGGAATCCAATGGTGAAATTAGATTTAGGTTTTGAAAAAGTTTGACTAGGTAATTTATGTAAAAACCTCAAATTAGGGCAAATGTCTATCTGAGACCCTATTTTGGGTCAAGACGGGTTCTGATGGTCATATTGAAGGTTACAATCCCTAGAGAATATTTTTCTATGATTTTTAGAGGATTTTTATCCTAACCAGAACCTCAATTAATTAAGAGGGTCTGTTTTTAGGATTTCAAAAGTCATTTAATTCTCAAAATACATGCAAACCCTTTTCTGTTTGTTCTAACCTACTTGTTAGACTTTTAGGACCATTTGATCCTTAGTTACCCCCTGGGAAAACTCGTAATTGTACTGCATTCATGATATGATGATAAAACTGCAGTTTTAACCCTATTTTCTTATCTTTCCCTCAGAATGACTTTGCAATGAAATATGGCTCTCTAACAGATATGTAGGAGCATGTACTAACTTAATTGGATCAAAATGAGCTAGTTATGGCTCATGATTGTGTTACCATCACCAAGCCTACGCATGATGATGAAATCCCTATTAACTTGGCATTAGAATCTAGGTTAGACAAATTTTAGGTTGATAACTTTATGAATGTTGATTTTTCTAGTGATGGTAACCTTAATTCTGATTCAGGTTCAAAAAAATCTCTTTAGCAACATCCTTGTGGATTCACCTACGCTAATGCTGATTTTGAACCCTATTCTGATTTATGAGAATCCTTCTTCCCAGAGGATTGCAACCCAATCTACGACCTCAATGTCTATGACCCACTCTTTGACTCTAATTCCAAGGTCATTGATTTGGAGAGAGAAACAGTTGCACCATCTGATCAGGAGACCACCTAGGAATGGTTGCCTAAGCTTCTCAGCAATCGATCTCCACAACAAGGCTCCACCAGAATCCATTTGTATCATGAATCACTTCATTCTGATTTAGCAAGAGATGATTTTCCACCTCAGTTTGACAACGAATGGGACATTGATCAAACTGAGAGCCAACTGCGAATTATTTCTAATCCCATCAGTAGGGTCCTATATTTTTCACTAATTCATTATCTTTTGAGGACCCCTACGCTGAACTAGCTGAACCTGTGTAGCTAAATTATCATTATTTATTTCTAAATATTTTTTAATCAAATTGCACCTGGTGGGTGTCACATCTTTTAATCCACATTTTCCAAACCACTTGACTCATTTGTTTTGGTCTATACAATCAGCCAATTGATCTAAACAAGCACCTGGTTGGACTAACTAGGCTAATCATTAAGATGCTTGCTTTACATAATCCTTCCAATTTGATTACTCCGGCATTTGACTATTTCCTGTCCAACTAAAGGCATTAAATTCAGCACTTAATGGGAGGCAACCCATCATTATTTGAAAAACCTAAGACCTTTCTTATCCTCTTTGAATATCACTCCTACTGCACTTTAGGGTTCCTAACTTAAGAACAGCCAACTGCACCTCCAATGTTCACATTGGAGATTGAAATCGTCTGCAACAACCATTTTCGACCCGTCCACTCACTTAACCTATTCTAAAATTATGAACTAAATTGAATGTGAACCCATCCTATTTGCAATGAGAGCATTACAAAACTTAGGCATGGGGGGGTATTAAAGTGTAATCATTTGAAATTCATTTCTGAAAGGTTCTCACCAAAAATATACATAGCTTCTATACACAAAATAAAAAATAAAAAGAGAGAGAGAGAGAAAAGAAAAGAGAAAAAGGTGGGATTTTATGAAGAAAGGGACTAAGGTTGTACATTATTCCTAAAAAGGTACACAAGGGATTTCATCTTTAGTAGACTTAGGATTGAATCTGAGGATCCTATTGTTAGACTTTTCAGGTCTAAATATTTAGATCAGATTAGTTTATCTCTTAAAGAACTCCTTTTTGACCCATGACAGTTCTGAGTTCTGAAATCTATTTAGCGACCTAAGTAGTACTTGGCTCGATTCTCATTCAAAAATTTGAATGACTTTTGAAAATCAATGTCAAAACCATTACACACATAAAGCCAACAATCTCAAAAAGCCAAAAAAATGACATAAGTAAATAATTTCCCACACTTTAGTCTTGGTGAAAGACTGAGGGAGTTGATTGGTTTGAGTTCTCGTCGTCTAGAAGGAAAATTTTCCTTTGATGACACGATGAAAATATGTCACCACCTCGGTGCTCGCTCTGAATCTTAACCACACATCTTTATACAGAGCATATAGAGCACATTTCATAGCTCAAGTTCTTGAACAGTGTCATCTCGAAGCATCAGGGCGTGAGCTTGAGCCCACTAAGAGCGCCCCTTACAATGCTTTTTGTTTGGGGTTGTGAGCTCCTGGGGTGTGTCATGGACGGTGCTTTCATGAGTGCAGGCACCAGAGCCCCCATTGAGGATTTTGTAATGGGAATGGTGATCCCAACACAACTATATTAGGGTTGATCTGAGTCTAGGTATAGGGGAGCAAAAAAAAAACATTCGTTCTGTCATATTAAATAAGTCATTCAAAGACAACCCATAACAAATAAAGTTGGCTAAGCAAAAAATCACTGACACTTAGATTTTTAGGGTTACGCAAGCCGCGGTACGAGTTCTTAGGTCAAGGAGGCCTTAATTGTGAAAATGGGTTTTGGGGCTTATAAGAACCATAAAAGGGTAGATTAGAGGGTTCTGGAGTTGATATGCAAATCCTGATTATGTTAACTGATGGGAACACCATCATAAGCCCTAACTGGCCACTTTTACTCAAGTTTGATGGATAAATGCTCCTAGATAATCATCTGAGGGTCATAATTCCATGTTATTCTAATTTGAGAGGAAAATAAGAAATCAAGGTTAATTTTGTAATTTTAACAGCACATCGAAAACACAGATTAACAATGAGGTAACTCAGGGGTTAGATGAAGTTCAAATGAGCTTAAAAATCCAAAAAGTGGGTCAGCATTGTCAGAAATGGGGTTTCACACATTTTGAGAACCGCAACAACACACAAAAATTTAATTTCAAACCCGCTTAAATTAAAGAGGTTGTGGTTAGGATAAAATTTATCTAAAACTTCTAAAATTTATATAAAAATATTCTGAGAGATTTGGTACCCTTAGTTTGATCATTTGAACCCATTTTGACCTTGAACAGAGTCATAGATGAAATTTTACTCTAATTTGTGTTTTGTGCAAATTTCCTAATCAAATGTGATCAAAATTCAAATCCGACTTCACCATTAGATTCCTTGGGTTCAAATTAGGTTTGTATCAAAATTAAGGTCCAATTAAAGTCCGTCTTGACCTAATTTGCAATTTGGTCCATTAAGTCTATGTTTCTTTCAATCAAGCCCCTAAATTTTGAATTAATTGCATTTGCCCCCCTAACTATTCATCATTTTCTTCAAATATGTCCCTACCACCATGGCAGGTGTGAACCCAAAGCAGTCGACTTTCAATTAAAGATTCCTCTCTGATTACTCAACTGATTCCCTCCAAATTTGGAGGGATTGTTCCTGAGGACCTTCCTAATCGATTGTGTCACCTCTTAAACCCTGATTCGAGCCCCTCAGATCAGGAAAATGCAATAAATTTTGGGAATCTTCTCCCCTGAAATCTGGAGCTTCTCAAGGTTCTTCCCAAGCTTGAAGCTCTTCCTGAGGCCTTTAAAAGGACCCCCTTCGTAAGGTGTGCTCCGTAGCAAGTTTTGAAGCCAAAAACTCCTCTTCTTCTTCTACCTCAGGCCCGCTCCAACTTGCTCTGATGACCCCTCTACTCTGGCTTCTTCACCCTCTGCCACATACTATAGGCAGAGGGAAACTTCCTCCCTCCGTTGTCCGCTCCTTGCCTTACCTGCCAGGAGCTCCCTCTCCCTTCAACATCACCATCCTCACTCACCGAAGCCTTCACCTTCTCCGACGTCGACCTATCATAGTCAGCCTCCTCTTCCCACTCTCCCCCTCTCTAAATCCCCCTTTTCTCTTCCTCTCACCTTCCCGATCCTCTACAACCCTTTAGACTCTAGGTTTACGCATGACATCGCCCTCTCTCCCCCATCTTCTCCACGGCCGGCAAATCTCCAATGAGCTTGCCCGACCAACACACGCCACCAAACACCCCACCACTTCCACCCACACCTTCCACACATTCCAAAGATCAAAAGCCCCAAGATAATTAGAGCTCTTAACCTCTGGAACCACCAACCAGACTCACCCACTCACAATCACTTCCATCGTCATCATCTGGCCACCTTACACTCTCTCGCACCAAAAGAACACCGCCATCACCTTCGCCTCTTCACAACAAATCTTTTGAGTGCTTCTGACAGGATCGAGAGGCTATTTTCATGTTTCAATGACTTCGTCGAAGCTCCACCATCGTCGCTGTCTTCTCTGACACTGTCTGCCCATCTCTAGCCCTCAAACGTCCTACTACTGCCCTCACCTGATGCGGTTCCAAGTCCTGACATGATTCTAAATTACAATCGAAGCAGTACGCACCTCCAACTGCCTAGATTTGGCACAAGTTTTAGCTGTAGCTCACGCGGAGCTTCGCAAAGGAAGGAAGGGGACTTTAGTCCCACATCGGAAGATTTGAAGTGCCCAGCAGCACATAAAAGGCAAAACTCTTAGAGACTGTTTTCCTTAGTGAGCACGGGGGTGAGGTCCCCATACACACGCCCATTGCACATGCTTCACACGTGTTGTTCCACCCGCCCTCGCCTAGGCTCACGCCTCGCAGGTCTAGGCAGTGGATCCAATTACCTGGATACTCGGGTCCAACCTAATCTAGGAAAGAAAGAAGCTGAGGAGGAGGGGGGGAGGTTTTGCTTCAGGTCATGAGACCTTGGGGTGCATGCAGGGTGCCCCATACTTAGCCTCCTGAGGCCCTTGTGCCTCTGTCTACTGTGTCTTAGCTCCTCTGCTGTGTTATTTCTACTGGTTAAGGCGTCTAATGCCTTCTATTGTTGTTTGATCTAGCACTTGATTGGTTCTGACCTACTGTTATTCTGAAACTTAATTGAGGTTACTGTTCAATTATTTAAGTGGTTGTAGAGCTTTAAACTTAAGGGTTAATTTGGTGATTCAAATCACCATTTTAACTCCATCTTTTTGCAAGAACTCTCTGATCTTTATTAAAATAATATTTTAAGCATTTCCTTGGCTTCAATTGCATATTATTTTTTATATTGTGATTAGTGGATTGAAATTGCTAGTTTTGCTCCCTACTAATGACCTCGAACTCATCTCCTATTTTTGAGCTTTATAAATTATTAATGCTGTTGCATCTTTATTGAGTGTACTACAATGCACATCTTAACACTCGACGAATAGCATGCAACACTAACTTTAGGATCTAAAAGATTTATTCTGATGTCTTATCTTTAACAAAATCCCGTACCTACATTATTCTAAAGAAACAACCAAAGTCCCGCTTTTCTTTTAATCCTGAGAGAAAAAAATAATAAAGTTGGAGGAAGAAGAGAGATAAATCTTTGTAAGTTGAATGCCTAAAATACCTGTATGTTGAAAATCTATTCTGAACTCTTGAATTTGCTAAGGGACTGACAAATGGTAGGCATGGGGTTATGATGGCATCATCATCATCTTCTATATCTAACTTAATTTGGCTAAGTTCTAAGGATAAATTCACCTAATTAACACATCCAAAGAGTATAATTCAATCATGGCTAAAGATAGAGAAATTAATAATAGGGATTAATTCTACAATTTTCATGAATAATTATAAATGCATAATAGCTAAGGGGTCAACTTATAGTTAACCAAAGGTTAATTGAACTTCAATTTCCTAAAAGTGGGTTGGTATTGAATAATTCAATATTTACATTCAAATTAGATGTTAATCCCTAATTAAAACTCCTAATTTTAGCCTCACTTCAATTAAAATGATTCTGATGGAAATAAATATAATATAAACTTCTAAAATTCATTTAAGAATATTTTATAAGGCTTGTAACAGAAATTTGATAATCGAAACCCGTTTCGACCTAAAACATACATTAGGCGTGTTTTTAATACATTTTTGGGTCAAAGTGTAAATTGGCCATGCAAATGTCACCAAAATCCAAAATTAAAGTCACCATTAAATTTCTTATATCCAAATTAGGTTACCATAAAAAATTTGAGCTCAGTTAGACTTCATCTTAACCAAGTTTGTAATTTGCCCCTTAAATCCCAATTTTCTTACATATGACCCCCTTAACTTTTGATTTTCTTACAAATACCCTCCTACCAGAAGCTTCTTCACCTTTGACCTCCTCATCGCCGGCCACGAAATCCAATGAGTCATTGTGCACAACGATCGACCCTATCCTCTCCCGTCGAGGAGCTATTAAGCTCCACCGAGGTCCTACGAATCTCATTGTCATGTTTTAAGTGCGCCACCTCTTCTCCTCCTTCCTCAAGGCCACCATTAATGTGCACCATTGGAGCTCCTCAACCTCCTTCATCCACTGCTCCATTGTACAATTGATAGAGGGCTTCTTCTTCCCTCATCGCCACCGTGCCTCCCATCAAAGAACCGGCTCTCCTACTCTCCTCGCTCCAATCTCCTTGCCGTCCTCGTCTTCTTCTCCAAGTCTAGCAGCCATGCCCTCCAACCTCATTTCCTCCTCCTAGGTATCCTCACTTCTTCCTTTCTCTTCTTAGAGTAGCGTAGTCCATTTAGTTTTAGGTTTCGACCCCGATCACTTCCTCCGCGCCATCATCTTCCTCGCAAACGGTGACGCCTCCGACCAAGCTCCAGCAAATGCCCCCGCCTCGCTCCATGCCACCTCCTGCATCGCCAACCACCCACGAAGATCCACGTGAGCAAAATCCCTCTTCCAATTTGGGCCTTCAACCACTCTTGTGCTCCCCCGGACGCACCCACTCATCAGCGTCTCCTCGAGTTTGACTACCCTCCTCCACCCTCATCACGTCAATTCAACACCGCCACCACCTCTAGCAAGCCAAGGTGGAGCTTCTCGACCCATTGTTTGAGAGCTTCCATGCCTTCCTACGTCAACCGGCCACCCCACCGTCCACCATCTTCAACGACGTCAAACGTGAGCTCCGGCCATCTCCAAGTTTCTGAGCTTCGCAAGAAGCTTTGTGAAGCTACAAGGAACACTTTACCCCTGTCAAATAGTAGATCCATTCCCCGAGGAGCTCTGACGACCTACACCAGAATCCTACACCGCCTCCATTTTCTTTCTGTTGGACATGAAGAAAAGAAGGGAAGAAGGGCAAGGGGTTGATCGTGAGACAAGAAAACTTCTAAGGACCTAATCACAACATTTTAAGGACTAAGTTGTAAATTTCCATTGGTTTGACTTAATACTTGATTCCAATTAGTTAAAGCAATGTTTTTATTGAAACATTATTATCAGTTATTTAGTGCTTAGTTTACATTAACATTTAATTTGATTAAGCATTAAATAATTAAAACTGCAACTATATCGATTGAAGCAATGAAACTGCACGAGTGATCTTTTCATTCTCGAACTAAACTTGGAGATTGGAAAAGCAAGTTCATTCAATCCAGTCCCAAAATCTTAATAGTGTGAAATATTTTTTTGCATGCTAAATCGGTGTTTTAAGATTGTCATGTTGTAGTATAGCCAAAATAGCACTCAAACAAATAAATTTTATTACTCAAAAAGGTTCCGACATCGAACACAGGGAGCAATATGGAATTTAAATCTCAAGATCACAATTTAAATCAAGAATAAAAATTGCAATAAAGATAATGTCAGGATCAATATGTAAAAATAATGGAGTAAAATGATGATTTAAATCACCAATTACTCCTCACAAATAACACTTAAATCAAGTCTCAAATATATGCAATTAAAGTATCAGACGTCTTAAGTAGCCCTGTGCTACAGTGCTAAGGTTTTTTGCTTTTCTTCTTCTTCTCTATTTCTTCTACTCCTCTTCTTCCTTTTGTGCGGGTCCTCTTCTTCTTTTCTCTTTTCTGTCTTCCTCTGCTGCAGCTCCCTCTCTTCTTCTTCTTCTTCTTCTTCTCTGTTCAGCCTCTTCTTTCTTCCTCTGCTACTCAAGCCTTCTCCTTCTTCTTCCTTCTTTGTTCAGCTACTTCACACAAAGGGAGCTTCTTGAATTGGCTAAGTGTCAGCCAGTTATCTCTACAGCAAAACCCTCCCCCTACCCCACGTGATCTCTCCTCTTTCTCTCTTAGGCTCCGCCCTCCCAAGGCCTCTTAGTGGATAATCGAGTAATCGAGTAGGCGCAAACCCGGGTCCAGGGCTACGGCCGTGGTCGCAGCCGAGGAGTGAAGGGCTTAGGCGGGTCGGGCGCACCAAGTCCTCAGGTCAGGTGTCGAAGACGAGGCTTATGTGAGGGGAGCATGCGGGGGAACTCACCCCCTTGTGTGTCGAGGTGATAAGGCTATGCGACTTTTTCAATTTATGTGCCTTCAACTGCTCTGTTGCTTCCGATGTGGGACTAAAGTCCCACCTTTGTTCTTTGCACAAGATAGTGAAAGCTCCAGCTACTTCCTGATAGCGAAATACGCGTGATTTGTAAAAGCGGGTTTTTAACGTCATTGTAACACGCGAATCCGCTTTCGCTCTTAAATTTATAATCCTAGATAGGGAAGTATCTAGGGTCGTCCAAGGAGGCAATATGGTTGCAAAATTGATTCTCTTGCTAGGAATATAAATCTCAACTTTCCTTTTGGTATTTTTTTCAATATATCATTTTTTTTGTTTTTAAGCTAAAGCAACATGTGAACTGATGGCGGGAAAAGTGATTTACACTTCAATTTAAATACTACTTCTATGTGGCAAGTAGAGCCTCTCCCTAAGCTCACTCTAGGCAAGTGGAGGCCTAGAATAATTAGGGAGAGGGAGTGAAGAATGCTGAAAATAAGCTAATAGAAATGCAAACAAGAAATGCAAAGAAGGCAACTAGATAATTGATAAAGTGTTTTACAAAAGGCCTAGTAGAGGAAAGCTTGTACTACTAGAAAAATGCAAATAAGAAAAGAAAACACAAATCCTCTAGATAGACGGTGAAGAAGAGGGCTTCTTACTCCAAGATTGGTGGCTCCCAATCTTGAAAAGAGTCCTTCAACTCCTTCCTTGCAGTGCTCCGCCAAGGTGATGTCCTCCAAGGCAAGCCCTAGGGGGGCGTGCCCTAAGCTTCTCTCCAAGGGTGGACGTCCACCCTAGGTCCTTCTCCCTTGCCTGACCGTTCTTCTTGAAGTGGAAGAGTCCTCCTCCTTGGCGTGGCTCAAGTTGAAGAGAGTGGGGAGAAGAAGGCACCAAAGGGGCTGGTGATGTGCCCCTTTAATCTCCTTCTCTACTCCTTCTTCTTGGCCGTAGGTATAGGTGGTTTAGGTAGAAAAATACACTAATGGAGGATGCCCCCAAATGGTGGTAGGTGGTGGGTTTTTATAGAATAGGAAGGGGGCTAAGGTGTCCCTTGAAATGGAGGGCCAAGATGGAATGATGGAGGTGGTTAAGGATCCAATGGCCAAGGGTGTTTGGCGCCACCTTAAGAGGCACCAAGGGGGTAGTTATGGGGGTTGACACCCCTTGATATTGGCGCCAAAATGGCTTCTATAAGAGGGTCTAAGTTGGCACCAAGAAGGATTCTAGAAGGGGGGTTAGGTGGATGGCTAGGATGGCTTATGTGGGTAGGTGTAGGGTGGATTAAGGGCTGAAAGTTGGCGCCAATATAGAGGTGGTTAGGGGTAGTTTTTGGCGCCAACTTAAGGTGTCTTTTGGTGGAGATAATGGGGTGAAGGGATGGCTAGGAGGTGGCGCCAACTTGAGTAGAGTAGCTAGCTTAAGTAGGCTTAAGTTGGTGAAGCTAGCTAGGGTTGACTTTGAAGGTGGTGGATGGCCAAGGAGCTGGTTGTTAGCTAAGCTAAGCTAAGCTAAGCTAAGCTAAGCTAGCTTAGCTAATGGAGGAGTAGAGGAGAAGGTGTTGGAGCTAGGGTTTGGAGGGAGGTGCTGAGGAGGAGAAGTCTGGAGGTGGAGCTGGCTGCTGCTGAAGAGGCTGGCATGGGGCTACTCTAGCTGGCTTAGCTTGCTAGTTCTTTGCTAGTTGCTAAGCCAAGCTAAAGTGAGCTAGCTTCTACCAAAGTAAGCTGAGGTGAGCTAGGTCTGGTGCTCCCAGGGAGAATCAAGCTGGTTGAGGCAGCTAAGGTAGCTTAGCTCAACTGAGTTGAGCTAAGCTGAGTCCCCGGGAGCTGGACTTGAGCTTCCTGAGCTAGGATGAATTCTTCTTCAGCTGGCTGGAGCTGAATGGAGCTGGATGTAGCTGGATCTGAGCTGGGGTGAACTCCTGTCAACTTAGCTAAGCTAGCTAGAGCTCCCTGTGGACTAGTGGGAGCTGAGATGAGCTAGACTCAGCTAAGTTGAGCTGGATCTGAGCTGACTTGAGCTAGGGTGAGCTAAGGTGAACTCTCTTGAGCTACCATCCAACTGAGATTAGCTGAATGGAGCTGGGATGAGCTAACCCTAGTTCAAGTAAGCTAGGTTCCAGCTGCGGTGAGCTGGATCAAGCTGAGGTGAGCTGGATTAGGCTGAGTTCCAACTAGTCTAGGCTTCTCCTTCACCATTTGCCTTCTTGAGTGCTAGGGTTTTAGGGATCTATATATCTGTACATCCCTAACACTCACAAAAACATATTAAAAAGATAATAAAAAATGCAATGTATGCCTAACCTATTTCATGCCTAAATGCAGCCCAAAAACCCGTTTGCGGAGTAAAATCCTAAGAGCTAGGTTTGTTTTAATGCATAAGAATGATGATAAACTAGCGTTTATCACTTCCTTTGTCAAATTGGCGTAGAGGACTTGATCAAAGGCTCAAATTGATCAGCGGGGAAACTTCTTGGGTTGAGTCCGTGTCCCTGGAGCGAGTGCCTGGGAACAGTGTTGCAAGAACATGTGTTGGAGCTCTGTCGAAGCAGTTGCGTTAATGGCAACTGGTGGCGAGTACCTGAAAATCAAAGGATGACTTCAAAGCCATGTCAGAACAGCTCAGTAGGTGTGCGAGAGTGCAGTGAAGTTGATGGTGGCGGTGGCGGTGGCATGCTGCGTATGTAGTTGGAGAGGCCTGACAACCTCGAGGAAGGTGGATGGAGGTGTGTGAGTCGGGGGAGGCGATAGAGAGGCCAATTCCCTCAATTACTTGAGGGGTTTTGGTTGATGGGTCGAGGTGATGGTGAGGAGCGTGGAAGCGGCATGGTAGGGAGAGTGTGGAAGCCGCTAGGGCTCACCGAAGGTCTACCGACGAGTTGGAAGATGAAGTCGCGAAGGGCGAGTCGACGGTTGAAATGAAGTTGCGAATGTCTGGAAATGAAGAGTGGAAGATGAGGAGTCGTTTAGGAGAGGTGGCAGTCAACGGGAAGTGGAGTTGGCACCAGTTGCAGTATGGCCGGCGTCGGAGACGAAGCTGCTCTGATAAGGGGTGGACAGCGAGGATGGAGATAGAGACGTCGGCAGGTACTGCTCGATGCGGAAGAAGGCAAGGCAGGAGAATCTGTCGCTGGTATTGTGGTCAAACAATGAGGAGGCAAGGAGGGTGGCCGGAGCTTGAAGAGCAATTCAGCTGGAGGAGGAGAGAAGAATTTGAGGGTTACTCTGGTCGAATTCAAGCTTGAGGGGTTCGGCCTAGCCTGGGCTTTCTTTTATAGGTCATCAAAGGGTGGTTAGAGCTTGGGAAGCAAGCTTCCCAAGCTTGGAAAGCTTACCGGATTTTGGGAATTCCTTGATACCCAAATCTCTCATGCATTCACATGAGAGGTTGGGCTGGTTTTAGGGCTTAGGATCGAGTTCAAAAGGAAGGGAATTTCTTAACGAACTTCCTTTTCAAATTTGAAAGGGATTCGTTAAGAAATCAGGGAGTTCTTTCCAATTTAAGGTCGCTAGAGCAAGTAGGAATAGGTTTAATGGCAGTAGGGACCTTTTTGTGAGAATGACGACAAAGTTAGGGGTCTATTTGAAAAGATTTTGAAAGTTAAGGGTAGAAATGTAATTAGACAGGACCAATTTGCAAACTAGGTCAAGACAAACTCATCTTAGGTCCAAATTTTGGTACAAACCTAATTTGGACCTAACAAATCTAATGGTGAAGTTGGATATTGGTTTTGACTACGTTTGACTAGGTAATTTATGTAAAAACCTAAATTAGGGCAAATGTCTATCTATTACTCTGTTCTGGGTCAAAACGGATTGTGATGGTCAAATTGAAGGTTCCAAACCCTAGAGAATATTTTTCTATGAATTTTAGAGGGTTTATGTGAATTTCATCCTGATTAGAATCTCATTTAATTAAACGGGTCTATTTTTAGGATTTCAAAAAGTCATTTAATTAGTAGAACACGTGCAAACCCTTTTCTGTCTGTCTTAACCCACTTGTTAGACTTTTAGGACCATTTGACCTTCATTCAACCCCTGAGAAAACCCATGGCTGTACTGCATTCATGATGAGCTGGCAAAATTGTAGTTTTAGCCCTAGTTTCTTATTTTTCCCTCAGAATGATTATGCAGTGACTTGTGACTCTCTGGCAGTTTTGTAGGAGTATTTACTGACTTAATTGGGTCAAAAATGATCTAGTTATGGCTCATGATGGTGTTCTCATCATACCCCCATACCTAGCTTTTGCTAGTCCCTTAAAAAAATTTCAAGGAATTAACTTTATTTCTAGACCATAAAACTTTTGATGCTTAAAATTTTGATGTGTGCTTCCTTTTGTAGATTAGGTTAGAATGCCGATAGTAGGCCTAGAGGTACTCAAGTACCAACCAAGATTCGGACCTGACTAGCTCTAGCCTCAGTCCACTGCAAAGGTTTCTAAGGCCCATAGGAACTAACCTAAGGTTCGTTGAACTCTGCAGTTAAAGCACCTGTGCTTGTAACATGTTTTAGCCTAAGTTCAGTTTGCAGTGCATTTTTGTCAGAGAGAGGAATTTTTCTTTGTTTCTGGAGAGTTTTTTCTCTCTTTTCTTTTTATTTCTATCTTCGGATTAGCTTTTCAACACGGTCTATATCGGATTCCTAGTCCCCACCATCAATCCTCTCAGGGTCCCTGGCAATAGATGCTTCGAGATAACACCGCCCATGGCAACCCCCAGAACCCTAGCTTTCAAGATTTTAAGATAATCCCGCCCATGGCATTCTGTAGCTAAATCCAAACCCTGGCAATCGACATTTCGAGATAATGCCGCCCATGGCATCTAAACTAGTGCAAGGTGCTTACATGCCCCCGGTAGGATATGTAGATATCCTAGGAGACAAGCACCAAGGAGACGATATGTTATTGCGCATCTTCGAGGGGAATTTCCCACCTCTCTACGCCGGGAACTCATCCAAATCAACTTGTGTTGATCAGCTACTCCTAATCTAGGTAACTTTTCTTTCAGAACAGGTTTAACACATTTGCATGATTTTGATACTTAGGCGCACTGAACCAGACTAGGTGTGGATTGGGGTGCTTAGGTTACCGAGTCCCATAAACTAGAGGTTAGTTAACAAGGCCAAATAATCCCTAAGCCTTAGACTTAGTACTTAAGCTTCGCATTTTCCCCAACCTCTTGAGGACTATCCAAATCTTAGTAGGTACTTGAATTTTTAAGCCTAGGATTGCAACCCAAGAGACCTAAAATCAGCGTTCCTACTAATCACTTCTTTGGTTCACTGGCACTTTTTTGCCTTTCATTTGCTTTCTTTTGATTTGGCCTAGAACTAAGTCAATTCCTTAATCTTTTACTAATGACTATCTCTTTTTCTTTTCTTTTCAAATTGTGCTCCTTTTTGACATTTTTATCTCCTCCCTTTTTCTCCTCAAAATTTGATATGCCATCAAGATTTCCTCCCATCTCATATTTTTGTTCTTTTTCAAAAAAAAATTATTTTTTTGGTATTTTTGGAATATGTGATTTTTTTATTATGAAACCCTTTCTTGTGAAGTGATTTTCACGACGTTTTGCACTTTAATATCCCCCCACGCCTACGATTTGCAATGTCCTCATTGTAAATTAGGTGGGTTCGAGTTCAGCTTAGATCATTCATTAGAAAAGGTGTTGGGTGGGTGAATGGGTCGAGGTGACTGTTGCGAACTATTTCAAGCTCGGGTACGGATACCAAACGTGGAGTCAGCTACTGTAATCGATGAACCCTAAAGTGAAATATGAGTTCAGCATAAAATGTGTCAGGAAGGGTTTCAGGTTTTTCAAAATGATAGGTTGCCTCCCGCTAAGCGTTGAGTTTAACGCCATTAGCCGGGTGCAATGAGCTCAGGGAGAATGGAGGATAAAAGATACCTCGGCCAAATTTGTATCGGTGAGTTCAATGAACGGTTTGACTCTCTGACCGTTCACGACAAAAGGTTCTGAATCGTGGCTGAGTTGACTGATTTCGACAGCTCCATTTCCAAATATTTGTCGGACAAGGCAGGGTCCAATCCATTTTGATCTGAGTTTTCCCAGGAACAATTTGAGTTTGGCGTCAAAGAGTAGGACTTTCTGACCAGGGAAAAAGATCTTTCTGGATATGTGCTTGTCATGAAAGGCCTTAACTTACTCTTTGTAAATTCGTGAGTTCTCATACGAATCATGATGTAGTTCATCGATCTCGCTCATTTGAAGCTTCCTGTAAGTTCCTGCCTTAGAAAGATCGAGATTGCAGTTTCGTACTGCCCAATAGGCTTTGTGCTCTAATTCAACGGGGAGGTGACATGCCTTGTCGTACACCAATCTGAAGGGAGACATGCCTAATTGGGTTTTGTGGGCAGTCCTATAAGCCCACAAAGCTTTCAGAAGTCGGGATGACCAATCTTTCCTGTCAGGTCGAATAGTGACCTGGAGGATTTTCTTGATCTCTCGATTCGATAACTCAGCTAGACCGTTAGTTTGGGGGTGATAAGGAGTCGAGATCTTATGTGACACCCCGTACATGGTCATTAGCGACGTGAACTGAGTATTCGTGAAATGGGTCCCTCCATGTGAGATTATGGCACGTGGAATCCCGAACCGAGAAAAGATGTTCTGATGTATGAATCTGATAACCACCTTATGATCATTGGTTCGAGTCAAAATGGCTTCAATCCATTTAGACACGTAGTCAACAGCGAGAAGAATGTATTCAAAGACATCCGAACTAGGGAAGGGTCCCATAAAATCAATCCCCCAAATATCGAAGATTTCGCATACAAGAATCGGCTGTAAGGGCATCATATCACGGTGACTCATGTTGCCTAAGGTCTGGCAACGAGTGCATGCCTTACAGTGATTATATGCATCTTTGAAAATCATGGGCCAATAGAAGCTACACTAGAGGACTTTTGCTATAGTTTTATAACCAAAGAAGTGTCCACCGCAGGCCTGGTCATGGCAGAAGGACAAAATGTCCTAAATTTCTGCTTTCGGAACACATCGTCGGATGATCTGATCAGCACCAATGCAGAAGAGATATGGGTCTTCCCAAAAGTAGTACTTGGCATCGGAAAGTAATTTGTCCTTCTTGGCTTTTGGCCAATCGGATGGGATCTGATGTGATGCTAAGTAGTTTACTAGATCAACAAGCCATGGAAGTCTCATACTGATAGTCAGGAGGTGCTCATCGGGAAAATATTCAGTAATGGGTCCGGAAGGGTTGATAATGTCAGAAGAAAGGCGGGATAAGTGATCAGCTACCACATTCTGTTTCCCTGCCTTGTAGCGAATCTCGAGGTCAAATTCTTGCAACAACAAGATCCAGTGGATTAGTCAAGGTTTCACGTCCTTCTTTGCAAGGAGATACCTCACAGCAGTGTGATCAGAGAAAATGATAACACGGGAATCCAAAAGATACGATCTGAATTTTTCCAGGGCAAATAGTACGACTAGCAGCTCTTTGTCAGTAACTATATAGTTATGCTGAGCCTCATCAAGTGTCTTGCTAGCGTAGTAAATGACCACGGGTTTCCCATCTATTTTCTGCCCAAGTACCACCCCCATAGCGTAATCAGATGCATTGCACATGATCTCAAAGGGTTAAGACCAATCAGGGGACCATAGGATAGCTACTTGGGTAACTCGATCACGTAGGATCTTAAATGCCTGAGTACACTCCTTGGTGATTTCAAAAGGGACATCCTTAGATAGAAGATTAGTCAGGGGGTATGCAATTTTCGAGAAATCGAGAATGAATAGACGGTAAAAACTACCGTTCCCTAGGAAGGATCAAATGTCTTTGACTGAGCTAGGCATAGGGAGTTTTGAAATCAAATTCACCTTGGCTCGATCAACCGAGATGCCCTTTTCAGAGATAAGATGTCCCAAGATAATTCCCTCAGGTACCATGAAGTGGCTCTTTTTCCAGGAAAGAACCAAGTTCACGTCAATGCACCGCCTGAGGATCTGGACCAAGTGCAGGAGGCAATCGTCAAATGATTCACCAAATATCGAGAAGTCGTCCATGAAGACTTCAAGGTATTCACCTACCATATCTGAGAATATGGCAAGTATGCACCGCTAAAAAGTAGTGGGTGCATTGCAGAGACCAAACGGCATCCTTTGGAATGCGTAAGTTTCGAAGGGGCAGGTGAAGGTGGTCTTTTCTTGGTCCTTGGAATGGATTGTGACCTGGTTGTAACTGGAGTACCCATCCAAAAAGTAGAAGAATCGATTTCCTGCTAGTTTCTCGAGAATCTAATCAATGAACGGTAGTGGGAAATGATCCTTCTTCGTGGAGGAATTGAGCCTTTTGTAATTAATGCAAACTCTTCACGAGTTTGCTATACGGGTCGGTATGGCTTCTCCGATTTTAGTCGTGATGACGGTAACCCTGCCTTTTTAGGCACAACTTGGATTGGACTCACCCACCGATTATCGGAGATTAGGTAGATGATCCCTACATCTAACCACTTGATAATCTCCTTTTTCACGACATCCTGCAAATTGGGATTCAGGCATCTCTGCATTTCACGGGATGGTCGTGAGCCCTCTTCAGTGTAGATGTGGTGTGTGCAGTATGAAAGGCTGATACCAGTGAGATCATCGAGAGTCCATCCATGGCTCTTTGATGTTGTTGGAGAACAGAAATCAGGCGTGTTTGCTTATCAGGTGTGAGACGAGAGTTGATAATCACAGAAAATGTCTGATTGGAACCCAAAAAGACGTACTTAAGATGATCAGGAAGAGGCTTTAATTCCAAAATTGGGTTTTCAGCAGCAGCGGGTAGTTCAGGATGGGTGTCAGGAGCAAAGGAAGGAGCTATGGGTGTGTCTTGGTTGAGTTTTGGCTCCTCTAATTGTAGGTTTTGATCCTCTTGTGGTTGATCAGAAATAGTCAGGTTCTCGATAAAGTCGTCAACCACCGCTTCAATATCGCAAATTTATTTTATGACTCCGCAATTAATTCCTTGTTGGGCCTTGAAGATGTCAATCTTTAGTGTCTTACTCCCAAATTTTAATTCGATTTGGCCCTCCTCACAATTGATATTGGCCCTGGCCGTGGCTAGAAAGGGTCTCCCTAGTATGATCGATGTATTCTTCACATTCTCAGGAGCATCCATGTCTAAAACGATGAAATCCACTGGAAAATAGAAAATCATGCACCCTAACTATGACATCCTCGAGAATTCCTTTTGGTGCCTTAATTGATCGGTCTGCTAGTTGTAAAGTCATTTCAGTCGATTTAAGTTCAGATTCCTCGAAATAGTCTAGTAGGGATGTGGGTATCATATTTATGGAGGCTGCTAAGTCTAATAAAGCTCGGTCAAATCGTATATCACCGATTTCACAGGAGATCAAAGGGGTGCCTGGGTCTTTTGCCTTAAGTGAGAGTTTGCTCGAAATGACAGAGCCGGCTTGCTCTGACAGTACAATCAGATTCCCGTCTTTAGTTCGCAGCTTACGCTTAGGTGTGCATACTTCTTTCAGAAATCGTGCGTAAGCTGGTACATGGCATATCGCATCCATCAAGGAGATGTTTATATGGACCTACTCAAAGAGCTTAACCAGGTCCTCCTCAGGTGCCACGGTCTTGGTTATCCTTTTTCCCTTGGTTAAGGCCTCAGGAAATGGAACCTTAGATGGTTCCTCTAGAATAGGTCCAGGTTCTTGATCTGGGATAGAGGTATCCTAGATGACAATCCTTGGGTTAGGGTTTGTATTACCAGGCTGGGTTTGGCTTGGATAAGGTGGGTCCTATGTTGTTTTGCAAGTGCGGGTAGTAATAGAATTTAATCCAGCCTGGTTTTGGTTTGGTGTGGGTAGAAGAGGTGCTTGCTGCTGGTAACCCGTATATGATGTCAAAACTTCTATCCCGTCGAGTGATGGAGTAAAAGGGGTTTGATAAACAAAGTGAGCTTGGCCCAGATTTGGGTCCATAACATGCCTCTGGTTCAGCACGTTATTCAGATTAGGCAGAGGTTGTGAAGGAAGTGCACCAGGTTGGCGAGGATTTGCCATCTAGGGAAGTTGATTGCAAACCTCTGTGATCTTGTCTCTGTGCTATTTTTGCATAGCCGCATTCGTCTTCTAAATGTCAACCAGAGTCTGAAGGATAAGAGTCATTTGATCTATCTGAGTCGGCCTAGATTGATAAGTTGGGTTAGGCCGAAGCTGAGGCGAATGATATGGACGAGGAGCTTGTGGTCAGGGCGGATATTAAGGTCTCTGATTTTGATTATTGCCTGACCACATGAAATTGGGGTGATTACGTCATCCATGGTTGTAGCTATTTGAGAATGGATCATTCTGAATGGCGTTGAGGTTCTCCTAGGTCTGAGGAACCTTGGGAAAATCAGAATATGAGGGTTCAGAGTTCCCCCAACTAGAGTAGGTGGATCCAAAGTTTCCTCTGTAACCAGAATCAGACGAGGGTGGATATGGGTCGGTCCCCTTAGAAGGTCAGTGATAGATGTTATGCACGGCCTCCCTGCCAGAGGGTGGTTGTGTGAATGGGATTTGCGCAGAGGTGGCTCGCTGCAAATGTCGAGTTAGCTCACCCACCTTCTTCTCAATAATAGAGACCTTTTTTAGATGACTGGCTATCAATTCCAAGTCAACGAAAGAGGACAGGCCCTATGTCTCATGTGCTCCCTTTGGATTCGTCGATGAGCGACCACAAGAAGCTCGATGGAGGTGCTCTGACTTAAGGGCTTCGCAACGATGCTGGCAGCATGGTGGGCGAAAGTCAAAGGAGGCTAGTCAGCAAAAAGGACATCGGCGACGATGGGTTCTCCGACAGCCATGAGTGGGTGTTTGGGTGACGGTTGTGGACGTCGAGGAAGTAGTGGTGGATCGTAGGCATCGACTTGGGGTGTTGGCAGCAAAGGTGGTGGCCTAAGGTGGCTGCTGCGATTAAGTATGGTGATGGTGGGATGGGTTCTTTTCTGTGTGCAATAGGGGAGGAAAATGAAAGAGGAGAAGATGAAGAAGAAAGAGAAGGAAAGAGAGGAAGAAGGGATATTGGTGGTGGTGGATGCAGTCTGTACGGTGGGTGAGGGTGGTGTGGCCACATGCTGTCACCGCGTGGCCGCTGAAGTGGCTTGAGCGGAGATGGAGAACACTTGTTGCATGGTGCTCGTTTGGTCCACAATGCACGTTCTGCTTCACGGTGTAAGCTTGGTGCGTGAGAGAAGATGATTCTCCTGCGAATGCCGGCCCTCCCTTTTTTAAAAATTCCTACATTTGTTTTCCTTCAGCCACAAACTTCTCCAACCATTAGATGAAAATCGCGAGTGGTTGGAATGCCTGGATACGTCTGGTGGTATCTTCATCAGACGTCCAATCTGAGCTCCAGAAGTATTAAAAAGTGTAAACATCAATGAGTTTATGATGACGGTTCCCAGTCATCTGATCTGAGCTCCAGACATCTTATAGAAGCAAAATGGACGTCTGAATGATGCTTTCGTGTTTTAATAATTCTTGCACCCAACCTGCATCCATCAAATAGATTATGTTATCATACCATATGTTATTAAATGTAAAATTGGTGCATAAAATTACACGCAGATTAGGATGAATTACCATTTAGCTCCAAATCGATTAAAAACTAAGATCAGATAATTAAAGAGCACTTAGGCCAAATAATGGTCCACTAAAGTGGACTTATCAACGTACCCATCACTAGGGCTGACCTCCTAAGTGATCACATTCACCTAAGAATTCCCCTCTGCAGTTTTCTGATGAGTTTTGTTAGAAGGACAATCATTCTTTCTGTGCCCAACCTATTAATAGTGCCAGCATGGTTTGTTCTTAGATTTTTTCTGAATCTTGGATTTGGCCTTCGTTTTATTTTTATTGTTCTTTTTTTTTTTCTCCTTGCCCTTAGATGTCATGACATTTACGTTAGACTCTACAAGTACTATAGGCATCTATTTCCTATGCTCTTCCTCAATAATAATAGCCACCATCAAGTCATCAAGAAAAATCATTGCCTTTCTATGCTTGAGAGTCATCCCGAAGTCCTCCCAAGATTTAGGGAATTTCTAAATGATGGACATGACTTGAAACTTCTCAGGAAGCTTATTTTAACTTTTGCTAAACCATGGAGCAATAATAGAAACTCATGTGCCTACTACGAGACTGATTTGCTCTTTTCCATTCGGAATTTAAGGAATTATGAGACAGTATATTTTTTAATACCAAGATCTTCAATATTATACTTCTTGTCAAATTCCTCCCATAACCCCTTCACAGTGGACATTAATGTGTTGTATACATTAAACAACACATTCGACAAAGCCAATAAGATGCAACCATGACAAATATGGTTGCGTTCATTCCCCTCATCCACCACTTTTTGGCCTTCAGGAGTAAGTTTTTCCTTATCCATAATTAGGCATTCGATTTCCAATGCCAAGATCAATCCAATGGTGGTCAACTAGATCCTCACGAGTTGCTGCCAAAGCTCTTAAAATTATGCCTGCCAAACTTCTTAAGCATACCGAATAAGTCAACGCATGATATAAAAGTCACTTCTATCATCACAACTATTTTAGATCTATGTGATACCTTCTCTAAGATTGTTGAAATAAATGCATCTAAGGAATAAATAAATAAAATCATATACATTTTCAACGATTTCTCATATATCAAAAATATTAAATCAAGCAAATTAAACATAGATCCAAAATAAAATAAAGGAGAAAGAACGTGCAATAGCGCAAATAAACAAAATAAAGAAAAGTTAGAAGTTATTCCAATTGAAGCTCTCATGAAGGACTTTCCTTAGAGAATATATCACCTCCCGTAATATCAGTGTGTTAGGATCTGACAAACTTCTTCTAGGATACAACGATTCACCTCTAACATTTGGGACACTCTGAGCTTAGACGTCCTCAAAAATCACCTCAAGAGAATGAACTTAAGACAATTTGGTTGATTAACCAAATTCTAGATTGATCGATGAAAAATGCCAGTTTATCATCATTTTTATATATTAAAACAAACTTAGCTCTTAGGATTTTGCTCCGCAAACGGATTTTTGGGGTGCATTTAGCCGTCAATTAGGTTAGGCATGCATTACACTTTTTATTATCTTTTTAATGTGTTTTTGTGAGTGTTAGGGATATACAGATTGTCAGAACTCCAAAACCCTAGCACTCAGGAAGGCAACTAGTGAAGAAGAAGCTCAAACTAGCTGGAACTCAACTTGATCTAGCTCACCATGCTAGATTCCAGCTCACTTGAACTAGGGTTAGCTCATCTTAGCTCCATTCATCTCATCTCAGCTGAGTGGCAACTCAAGAGAGCTCATCTTAGCTCACCCTATCTCAGACCAACTCAGATCCAGCTCAACTTAGCTGAATCTAGCTCATCTCAACTCCCATTAGTTCATAGGAAGCTCTAGCAAGCTCAACTGAGTTGACTGGAGTTCACCTCAGCTCAGGACCAGCTACATCCAGCTCCACTCAACTCCAGCCAGCTGAAGATGAGTTCATCTTAGCTCAGGAAGCTCAAGTCCAGCTCCCGGGGACTTAGTTTAGCTCAACTAAGTTGACTTAAGCTACCTTAGCTACCTCAACTAGCTAGGTCCTCCCCGGGAGAATTAGACCTAGCTCACCTCAGCTCCTTTCAGCAGAAGCCAGCTTGCTTTAGCTTGGCTTAGTAGCTAGCAAAGAACTAACAAGCTAAGCCAGCTAAGGTAGCTCCTTGCAACTCTCTTCAGCAGCCACCAGCTCCAGTGCAGCCCAAGATGACTACCTCCAGCTCTTCTCCCTGAAAACCCTAGCTCCAAATGCCTCCAACTCTACTCCCTACTAGCTAAGCTAGCTAAGCTAGCTAAGCTGCTTAGCTTAGCTAGTCCACCTCCATGGCACCAAAACCTACTACCCTACTACCTAAGCTCCAGCAAAAAGACCACCTACTCCTACTTTATTTTGGTGCCAACTATCCCTTCCATCACCACCCTACATCCACCATCAAAACTCATCTCCACCCTCCAGTTTTTCCCTCCAAAATCAATACCTTCTAGAAGGTATTTTTGGAGGGAAAACCAAGGCACCTCTTCATTTTCCTCCCATTTTTCCCTCAAAAAATATCCAAGCACCCCTTCATTTCCCTCCAAAAAAATACCATAACCACCCCCTTCCCATCCTATAAATACCCTACCCTACCACCACATAATTCCCATCCTCCATTAGTTTAGTCTACCATATACCCACCATAATTCAAGGCCAAGGAAGAAGAAGAATAAAAGAAGATTAAGGGGGCATCCTACACGCCCCCTTGGTGTCTTCTTCCCCTTTTCCTTCTCCCTTGTGCCACGCCAAGGAGGAGGAGCACTCCCCCACTAGGAGGACGGCCAGGCAAGGAGGAGCAAGGGTGGTGCACGCCCACCCTTGGAGGAGGAAAGTTAAGGTGGAAGCTTCCACCTTGGAGGACACCATCTTGGAGGAGCATAGCAAGGAAGGAGTTGGAGGACTCTTTTCAAACTTGGGAGCTACCAGGCTTGGAGCAAGAAGCCATCATCTTCTTCACCATTTCATTTAGAGGATTTGTGTTTTTATCTTCTTGCATTTCAAGTGGATTAGAAGCTTTCCTCTACGTGTTTTGTGTAGAATAAGTTAAATTCAATTCAAGTTACCTTCTTTAAAATTCTTGTCGCATTTGTTTTTTTTTATCTTGATCTAGCACTTTTTCACTCCCTCACCCTAATTACTCTAGGCCCCCATGTGCCTAAAGTGAGCTTAGGGAGAGGCCTTTCTTGTCACTCTAGCAATAGTTTAGTGGATTAGGTTTATATCGCATTTTTCTTTGTCAACAACTTTGCGAATGCTCCTTATTTTAAAATCCTAAAAAAAATGATATAGTTGAAAAGACCAAAAAGAAAGGTGATTTTTATTTCCAAGCAAGACCTAAATTTTACAAATATATTGCCTCCTTGGATGACCCTAGATACCCCACTATCTAGGTTTATAAATTTAAGAGTTGATCGATTTTGCGCATTACAACGATGTATTTTAAAAACAACGCAAAATTCGTTCACTTTTTGGCACCGTTGCCGGGGAGGCACGGCTTTGCTTTTATTACTTTTCTCTTGCTTAAAGTGGATCTCCTCCCCTTCTCTTTTCTTCTATCTCGTGTGTGCAGGAACTACAGGAAGCAAGTGGGAATTCTGGAAATAACTCAAATCCCTTGTCTTCCCGTGGATTCAGGTTGGTTCCCTTTTTATTGTCACATAAAGCATTAAAAGACTATCAAAATATATTAAACTTGGTTTGCAGGATCCTAAACAACTTAATTAAGTAGAGTGGTGAAGTTTAAAATTCATTGTTTGCGTGTATGCTTCATTAAACACCACTCCAATTCAAGTGTTGGTATTATGTTTTTCGAATCTAGATTTCTTTCTGAACTTAAAAAATCAATTCCTGACACCACAAGCCTCCTAAAATCTTGAAATTTCACTTAGGGATTCTAAATCAAGTAGGGAACATCTGTTCCAAATTTCAAATCAATTTACTTTGCATTTAATTTTTAAAAATTCGTGGACTACAGAGGGGTCATACCCTTTATTCTTCCTATTTTGTTAATGTCCGTGAATTTTTAAATTTTTTCTACTTAGCCAATTTTTATGAAACTTAGCTTTTTAGAATCCTTGTGAAATTCCATACATCATATAAAATCATCAAAAATTTTTTAGGCTCATGGTGGTACAGAAAGTCCAAAATACCTATGAATATCATTTCTGGACTTTGACACCAGCACAAATAAAAATTTTAAAAAAATATTAAATAAATTCCTAAAATCTTAAAAAAATATTTTCTGTAATCCTTGTTTAATTTTCTTTAAAGTATTAGTATTTTTTGACTTGTTTGAACCCTTACTTAATATAGAAAGCCTAAAAATAATTCATTGATAGTAATTTTCTATCTTAGGAATAATTGACTTAGGGTTTTTTTTCTTTCTTTTTAGGGAATCACATTAAAGAAAATTAACCATCACCAATACAACTTATTTTTTCTTTAATTGCGGAGTTTCAAACTTGTTTAAAAATTTAAAAAGAGAAACCTTAAAACACATTGAATTAAATCAAATCGTAGAAGATAAAAATACAAGAAATTGTATGACAACTTGCTTTCCAATTCCTGCACACACAAAAAAAAAATTGAAATAATAGGATAATAATCTAATTAATTAACCATTAATTGGATAAATTTAACTAACAATTAATTACTTAAACTAATTACTTTGTTTATGTAACTCATGCAACCTACGCTGGTCATTCATTTTCCAATTAGGAAAATCATGTTTTGTATAGTTCAGTCAATTCTTTGGGGGAGAGGCCTTGTTCCATAGGATGTAGCCTCCTGCTTTTACCTTTGCTTTTGTTTTGTTTACCTTTGTTCCAGAGCATGCCAGCTTGCAAGATTTAACTCATGATACCTGAACCAAGGCTTTTGTTCATCATATCTACCATATCCCTTGATGGTTGTAACTTAAGTTTCTTGATGTATTGTGCAAGCATTTACCTGTCGTCGTAAAATCTTTTTCTTTTGGGGTACTTTTAAATCAGATATGTAAAATCTAAATGGCATCTCAGATATGACTAAAAATATTTAGAAGATATTACATAAAGTGTTCTCAAGAGAAAAATGATAGACACATTGACATGAAGGCCACTTGTGGTAGGTCTATTATACATCGGTGGCTAAATAAATGTTGCCTTCTTTTAGTTACTAGCTTTCGTCCATCAAGCCGTTCCTAGGATTACCAAGAAGGAAACTGACTTTGTAGTTATAGTCTTTTCTTTTACCTTTTGGGTCAATTGTGTATATTATATGACGTGTGCTAATTGAATACATGATTGGATTTTTTATCCAATAAACCCCCTTCTTATCCAGATTTATATTTTTTTAAAAATGTCAATATGCTACCGGTAATGAACTTTGTCTCCCGCTCCTGCTGTAGAAAGCTTCGACTCTGGAAGAGCAACCCCTTCAACTGGAAATTGACCCAACTGAGCCAAGGATGAAGGTGGAAATGTTGTCGAATCATGACCTGCTAAAAACTGCATCTCAATCTCCTAACAAAAATAAATTCCCTTTTGGAGGTGGCCGGGCAAAGCAGAAATTATCAGAGGTAACCACATCTTGAATGCCGTGGATAGATGCAGTAGTTAGGGTGTGCCTTCTTTTCCTTACTTTTTTATTTTTAAACCAAAATGCAGGAAGAAAAAGAAGCAAAAAGATAGAGCAGGATTTTGGCTAACAGAGAGTCTGCTAGGCAGACGATACGTAGACGGCAGGTGATTTTTAATTCCGAATGTTGAATTGATGTTTGTTGACGCCCATACTTGATTCTTGTATAATGTATACATAAATCTGCTTGTCTGTGCTCAAAGTACGGTTCTGCTTTTGTCATTTTATTGTGATCTAAAAGCTGTAAGGTTCGGGCCGAATATTGACACCACATATAAAGCGTTAGAGATGATATTCTTTCAAGGTTGCTAGATAATTATATTGCACTAACTTATTTCCAAGAATTACATAAATTTCTCTCTTGATTCTAATACGTAGATATTTGATTGCTACTGTTTTAGCTTGGTGCATTTGGATAGGATGTACAAACCCCTTGACAGAATAATTACATAGGCTGACAGAAGATGTCTTTCTTAAAGAAGTGCAAAGACCAATTTCTGCCCGTATCTCCTTTCATAACACAAAAATCAAGTCAGGAGAATTTTTCTTAAAATTCCCAGATATGCATGCTTTCATTCTTTGGCAGATAGATTGGTGCAATATTCTATGCCTTTCACACTTCATTTTTTTATTCGTTGAGGCTCTTCGAAAGGGATTGGTCAAGAAAGCTAATGCCTTGTCACAGGACAATGAGACTATGAAGAAGGTAAAACTTTTTGATAATATCATTTAATTGGTGGACCAAGAGTTTGAAATTGAGTTTGGATCAAAATGGACCGACTATATTGATCTCCGATCTGGCCAATAATCCTATTTTCTGCTGACTTCACTGGTGAAAATAGTACTTAGCAAGCTAGATTTTGTGCTATCAAGCAATTCAGGAATCCGGATATATATATACAGGATTAGCTTCCATGAGTGGAGTTTCCATAATTGACTTCTATTTCACATGAGCTATTGGGAATTTCTAATGGTGGTCTCACTTTAGTACTTTCTATGGCTTGGATAGATACACCTATTTTACCTGTTTCTTCAAAAAGCATTAGATGGATATAATCTCACTTTGGTAATCTATTAGGAGAGGGACCTTGTCTGGAAAGAATATTTACTTCTAAAGGATCTTAACAGACATCTGAAGGAAAAGGTTAGTTGCTAAATGGCAGTTGCAATCTCATTCCTGTTTAATAGTTGTTGTTTCTCAGCTCCTGAATATGGCCAAGATCACCTCATCTTTCAGATATCCAAAAGAGTCAAACTTGAAGTTGAGGAAGACCTGATGCAAAATGCCATCTTACCACATAAGGAATCCTCATGCTTGGCTGATATGAATCATCATGCAGCACAGCTCTTACCACCAATGCAGCTAAACTGGACTCCCGTTGCAGTTCAAACTATGAATTCTGGCTGGGCTCATTATACATGGATTCATGCTGCTAATAAGTCGTCAAGTGAGAACTCTGAAGAATGTCCTAAGATGGGTTACAGCCTGTTTGATGCTAATGCATCTGAAGACACTCCACAACCACGTGGTGGGAACGGGATTCTCAATGAAGCCAGTACCAGCTCTGCTGGTGGTGGAGTATTTGGATCATCTACAGGAGGGGCATAATCAGCTTGCAGGGACTCCCGCATGGAGCACAGCAGTGAGTAATCCGTGGAGCGATCAAGGCGGAGACATTAATTGCTCTCCCGAGATTGCAGCAGAGAATGCGCAAGATAGCAAGTATCATTTTGATAAGGCCTTCAATGCAGCTACTGCAGCTTATGAGAGGAAGAGGAGAAAGGAACTTACAAAGATGGAATATCTACACTAGGAAGCATTAAAGGGACTGTCAAGTTTGAGGGACACTTGCCTCTCCTCATTTTGATCCTTTTGAGGTTGTATACATGGAGAGATATGCCCTCATTTTTGTTTGAAATTTATGTACGTAGTTCATGCCATATAACAAAGGAATTGTTACTCTAGATTTGATATCCAGTTCACGATTGAGTATGAGGCTTGTTGGATTTTTCCCTTTCATATGGATCTTGATTGTGATCAAGATAATTACTTAGCAAACAACTATATAAAAATTCCAAGAAATTGACCTGAATCTTAAAAAACAAGACAGAGAAGATCGTGATGGAAGGATTCTCTTACTCTTTCTATAAAGGAATCGCGGTAAGAGTACAGAAATGGGCTTTGTAATGTAAATTGCAATGCAAAAGTGGGAATCACACCACGTGTCCCCCTCACATGGGCACTCCCTCCACTTGGGTGAGACCCATTAACAAAATGCACTGATGCATTCAAATATCATCAAAAAAGCAATGCGAGAAGCAACGCAAGTATTATCACGTGATGGGGTCCACCACTACCCAAGAAAACCACCACCAATTTTGAACTAGTTTGTATCGGTATAAAATCATTTTGCATCACTTAATCATTTTACACTAGTGTAAAATAAATTACACCAGGATAAATCCATTTTGCACCACTTCTAAATCATTTTGCATCAATGTAAAATCAAATTACACTTAAAAAAGCTACCACCACTTCTGAATAATTTTGCACAAGTATAAAATTATTTTGCATCGATGCATTTTAGTTTAAAATTAAATTACACTTGTGCAAATTCAAAAATGAATGAAGAAATCACTAGTGATTTCTTCATTCACAAGTGATGATGGCTGTTTGAATAGCATTAGGTCTTACCATGTGACTGTATTTATGTTGCTTTTCGTATGTGGGGATTACTCAACAAATTCACACTTTAAATACTAGTGTGTATGATGGGGATCATGTCCATTACATTTGTGCATTATAAACCTGTCATTTTTTCAGTTTTTATACATTTTCACTGTGAATTGTGCCTTACTCTCTCTTATGCTATGGCACTTATTAATATACATATTCGGAGAGAGATAGGGAAACTCCAGAGTTCTCACTGACATTCTAGACTTTGTCAAATTTGTTGCAACATTCTTGTTTTAGAAAGGGAAAGCCTCGATTTGTTTTCTGCATATGTGAAAAAAATAATTATGAGTATTGTGATCGTTTAATTATGTTGGTATTGCGATAATTGCTATTAAAATATGGATTGTAGTATTTTGCTTTTCCTCGGTCTCTTTTTATTCGATTTTTGTGGAATTAATTGAGATGCTTTTCTTGCTTTCCTTTTTGTTCCTTTGTATGTGCTATAGGCTAAGACTCCACAGGTCAGTGGTGGTTGCATGAAGAGTAGAATTATGTAGGGAAAATCACTAATACTCCAAAAATATTATTGCATGAATCACAAACATCTACATCTATGATGCGTCATGTGTTTTCCACTTCGATGAATAATAGTAACTTCAATTCATCTAATAGAGATTGTACATACACATTGCATTTCCAGGAGCATTAGGACCTAGTTTGGGCAGTGCTACTAAATCATAAGTGATGGCTATAACCATGGAGGCAAGTTCTAATTAACAACCATCATGAACAAATTGTGTAATTGATGTTTATGTTACCAAGCCAATTAAAACCATCACTTCGAAGCCCAATTCTTAAACTTGGGCCTTTGTTTAAAACTGCCTTTGTCATCAAAATTTTTTCATTCTTCAAAATTAGTTAGATTAGACATTACTTCATTAAGGCTTTCTTTCCTCCCATTCGTATGTTGAGACGTTAGTTTTTCATTCTTAATGGCATGAATAGATATTGGTTTGCCCTTAGAGGAGTCCTTCCTCTTCTCTAACAGCACCTCTTGCATGTAAGGCTCTGTCTTGTCTCTCCCCATCTCTTTCATGTTCACATGCCTAAGATATAAGGAAGTTGCACAAACAAGCAAAGTCATATTAGATCTCGAGGCAAAAGACTAAGAGGGGACTGGCAGGTATTTAGGTAGTCATTGCCACCTAGGAGAGGAGGTTTTGGGCTCAAGCATTCTACAACTTCGCTTGATCAAGCATCTTAAACTCGGCCATTAACCAAATGATGTTATAGTTTCTTGCATTAATAAGAGTGGATTTTATTATGTCATAATATAGCATGCAAGACAACCAACATATTTTATAAATTTATAACTAGATAAGTCCAAGTTATTTGCTGAGAGGCTTATTATAACTTAATTCAACAATTATTATTCTAAATTATCACTATTTTCTTAATTATGTTAATTATATTTAATATTACTAAGGATTCAATAATTAATAAATTAGGTTAACTACATAGCTTATAAAACATAAATAAGTTATATACTTAGCTTAGGTTATATATATGATGTACAATATATATATAAGTTAACTAAATATAGTTTACTTAACACTATATAGATTTCATAATTTAACTTAGCTTTATTTACTTAATTAATTTATAATTATAACTTATAGGTAATTACTACTTAACTTATACTTAAAATTATACTTAGCTTAAGTAACTATAAACATATAGCTTAATTAGATTACAATGCTTAACTTAGGTTAACTTTAATTAACTTTACTAAGTTACTAAGCTAATTAAATATAAACATAATACTTCTTAGCCTAAGTTAATACACACTTAAGTTAATCTACTTAAGTTATACTAGAGTAAATAGGTTTACATAATTTACTTACCATAGTTTAATAGCTTAAGTGATTACCTTAACTTAATTGGCTGCTTAATAACTCAAGTATATCTATAAAGCACATGAATTAATTGCAAAAGATATACATGAAAACATGACAATCAATTCTCTAAACCATGATTAAACACATAGAAATTGTAAACAATAAGAACATGATCTTAATTGCATAAAAAAAACGAAGAAAGAATGTTAAAAAGGCTTACTCTTTACAAACTAAGCATAGGCTTTTAATCCCTAACTCAGCTCATCTCACGGCTAAGGCACAAGCACACTCTACTATAAAGAAATATATCTCAATGGCCAAATCAACACCACATGGTGCAATCGCCACCATCCATCGGTACCACCCCTCAGTGGGCCAATGATTCAGATTAAGCTCAGAGAGCGTAACGATCAGAAGATATGCATGCTTTAGGAGAGCCCACCACCAGTTGGGCAAGTAGCTTATGGGAGAGATTCGTAATATCCACAATCAAGCGCTTGTCCTCCACCGAGGTGGGACTAAAAGCTCTCTCTTTCTTCAATGTGCCGCTTTGCTCCAGCTCACCTTCATAGTAGACAGCAACAGCTACTCAATCTCTTCAAATTAAAGCCTGAGCTCCTTCGATTCATCTTCATATCAGCTCAACAACTCAATCCAAGCTCAAATCTTTATCTAGGACCAATCAATAGCTCGATTCCTTGTCTTAGCATGGCTAGAAGCTCAACTACTCTCTCACATGGCTATGTCTGTGCAGTGGCTTTACAAAAGAACTGCTGTAGGCTTTACTTTAACCTAAACACTCTTCACTTGCACTTAATACCTCACTAAGTGCCTATCTAAGAACTTAAGCCACTCGTAGTGCTCAAAGAAAAACTTCTAAGCTCAAGGCTGACTTAATGAATAACCTACAGGCAAATGCCAGCAAAGGAAGGCAGAGAAGGTGCAAATCAAAGCAAATCAAAGTCTTTAACTTCTAAACATATTTCAATGATCTCAAAATGTTTACATGCACACCTTAAAACTACATAGAACTTGAAAACTCAACTAAAATTCTAAAAGAACTCACTTGCCGTTCATATGAACCCAAAACCTCAGAACAACTCAACTAACTTGAAATCAATCTAAAATGACTCCAACTAACTCCTAACAATTTTCAGGACACGTTACAACTCTTGGAATCAAGCTCAGGAACTTTGAGCTCCAATGGAGACCTAGGGTTGACTAACTCAAGTGAAAGGTTGACTTTGAGTTCTAATGCAATTCAGATCAATCTAAAGGTCTAATTCTAATCTATATAGTCTAAGGAATTTACTGGGATCAAGAAATGAGGGACTTAATCAATCTCCTAAGGATTCTAAGGTGCTTCGTCTAAGATCAAGGTGAAGCTTGGTCGATAGATCAAACCAGTGGTCTAACAACCTAAGCAAAGGTTGTTACAAACTCAAGATGACCTGCTGGCAAGAGCTAAAAACACAAGAATGACTCTATGTAGCTCTGCTGGAGCTAAATAAAACAAAGGTGCTCAGATGAGTATGATCAATATAAAACTCTAGTAAAATGGTTCAAAATTAATCTCTAGAGCCTACTTGAGTGATGTGAGGTTATGAGGAGATAGTTCAAGCTGTAAACTCAAAGTCTAAATCGTCAGAGACGTCGGAGCTCCAACGACTACCAAGTGTTCACCGTCAGATCTCCAAACTCAATAAAACAACTCAAGAATATGTGCAAAAGACTCTTGAGCCTCTCACGAAGCTCAAGAACCTAACAATTAACTCAATGGATGATTGAATTGGCTTAGCAAACTAAAATTAGATCAGAAAGTAACTTGAGTTCGTCTGAATGATTGAACTAGTGAATCGATAAATCGCTTGGGCAAATTGGCCCTGAGGTGAAGCGATGATGTCGAACTGGTAAATTAGGCGATAGGAACTCATCAGACCTCCACCATAGATAGCGGAGGTATGATGTTGAGTGGAAATTAGTCGTTTTGTCTATGGTGACTAATCGAGGAAGGTGTAGATGGACCGCGAGGTGATGAGAAGGATAGATTTATGGTCAATTTGATGATTAAAGATCGGACGATGTCAGAATGATGTTGTCGAAGGCGGAGAAGGGGGTGAGAAGCATGGATCTATCCTAAGCCTGATCAAACTAATTGAAGGCTTAAATCTACTCTACACAATTAGCTACAAGGTTAAGACTAGCTACCTAGATGAAATGGTGAGGATGGCTTCGGCAATCGCTCACCGAAGCTGAGAGAGAAAGAGTTGTGTTGAGAGGAGAGTCCCTGCTGATCGAAAGCATATCAAAGGAAGGATGATGCAACTCGGCTGTTGGCAAGGCGGAGTTGAGGAAGAGGAGATAAGGGAGGAGACATCAGAGAATGTGGTGAGAAAACACCCCGGAGTATCAGATGAACCCTACCGAGAGACTGCAGTTGGGGAAAAAGGAAGGGAATCGCTCCCTTGGATCAGAGGTGGTAGGTCGATATTTATAGGCACGGCGGAGCTCAAGGTTCAATGAATATGGCCAGACATTAAGTCTAGGTTCTTAGAAATGTCGATCATCATCTTCGACGACAGCAATAATGACACATCGGCTTAGGATGTTAGAAAGTGATCCAAACCATTGGATTGTCAGGTTCTGTTATGAGCTTCCTTGGTGGCTAAGGAATCACAGGTACGTCGTCCGATGCATCGTTATCGAAGAAGAAAGGATTCCGGTCATTGTCGGCTGTTGATTAGGAAGAAGACGAAAGGAAGAAGAGAATGAGAAGGTTATGTTAGAAGGACCTTTTTGCAAGTAAGGAAGGACCTTTTTGTAAGGAAAAAGTATTTAAATGTCATAAAAAGGACTTGAATGCATTAATTCTTAGGGACTAAAATACAATTCTTTAATTTAAATATATAATTCAATTTATTTACTTTTCAACGTTTTATAATAGGTTATATATATGTTAAGGAATATTTTATGGGCTAAATTACATTTTTGTCCCTTTTTACATTATTTAATTTAGTACTTAATATTAATGCTTACATTATTAACTTATGTTATACATTAGTTAACTTAATTATAAATAACTTAATTCATAGTATTAAGTCCTTGATATTAAAGAAAAATAGAGGAATGCTTATTATGTCATAATTAGATTAATTTAAGATATAATGAAGGCCTTATCTTAATATTAACTTATCTTCTAATTAACCCTAATTTTATGTTATTACTGATCAATTAACTAGGTAAACTAACTTATTTTAGTAAATTAGGAGTATGGTTAGTCCCTCATCACCCAATGTCAGACTCTATCTTTAAGTCAACATTTGGGCAGGCATTCTACTTACAATTGGGGACTTGCAACTTTTCCCTATTAATAATAAAAATCAACGATCAAGCCCCTTCAGGCTGTACAACAAAGAAACTATCTTGATGCTAGAACACATAATTGCCCATGGTCGAGTAAGCTTCTTTTATCCTTTTGGAAAGTGAACATACAATCACCAAAAAATGCTCAAGTGGGAGGCAATTTCCATTTTGAAACATTTAATTGTAAAAGCGTTTAACATCATCAAATAGTTGGGACCTAACTGAGATGGTGCTATGCTGTAAAATGAAAGAAAAGATATAATAAACAGGTTAAGTGAGGCCATTAACTCATGTTCTATAACATATTTAAGATAATAAACGAGTCTAGGTAGCTAGGACCATAGCCTCATCTGGCTAGCATGGGAAACAAAATTGATATGAGCCAAGGTGCAATCCTATAGAAACTTTAACCATATTAGATTTGCTCTTCATCATCAACTCAAACTTACAAAGATCCAAGGTCTCCTCTGGCAAAGTGCACCTAGAGGTGGAGGGAGCTTCACCTTTTCTAACATTATTCAACATCATCCATTTGGAGGTAAGCTTTTACATAAAATCCGACAAAGCATGCTTAAGATAAAACTACTAGATGGGATTTAATCAAGCCTAGTAGAAGATGTTGCCAAAAGATCTCGTCAAGTGCATGCAAGCAGAAGCCAAAAAGCTTAAGCAAACACTTGAAGGCAAACTTAGAATGCATGAGGGGTAAAAGCATTTACTACCTCATACATACCCTATTTATAACCAAGGCCAATAGGTGAAAGGGCTCGATATTCCTTCCACAAAACATCTCGTTGACATTAAATGAATAAGAGTTATTCATTTAATGTCAACGAGATGTTCTATGAATGAATGCTCAACACAGCATAGATGCAACCCTTGATTGACATAAAAATGGCAGCTAATGTCACCTAAGTATGATTGCATCCATGTCTATCTTGTAAGGCAGTGGCTAGTCAACAACCCTCCAATTTAAGCTAATTAATAGATCCAACCAAGTGAAAATACATGCTTAAAATTTTTATCAAACTCCCTTGATGCTAGATTAGACAAGACAACTCAAACAACTAGGCCATGGCCTAAAACCACTAGAGTGGCTGATGAAGGAAGTGGCGTGTCACAGAAGCATAGGGGATCATTTGAAACTTTTCAAAAACATGCAAAAACATGATTCCAAAATGGATCAGATTGGATTAAAACATCCAAAATATTTTCCTACCAATTGCATGAGTTAGGAATTTTACCACCATGGTTATTGGCTATCACAAGTATAAGGCAATGTGTGATGTGTATTCACTACGAATGAGCATTAGGCTAGGTCGTTGTAGGTCGGGTTAGGCCCAACCCAAGCCCATTTAATAAATGGGATGAAAAGGCAGCCCAAGGTACAACCCAAAAAAAAATTTTCTAACCCAAGCTCGGCCTAACCCAAAAAAGAATGGGCTCAGGCTAAGTTGGGCTAGCCCATTTATGACTAATGTCAACCTAACCACGATTCTTTCTTAAAGATAATTTCATATAACTTTTACTAAATGCTAATAGATAGTTACTTGATAGCCTTATGCAAATTAAAAAGATGATTTCTATAATAGCATCATCTTTGAGGGCCTTTTCAATCTTCATGGTCATGTTATTTATTTCACTACTGCTCATAAGATAATATGTAAATGGGAGTTTCATATCGGTAATTATTTTAAAAGTACTAGTAACAATATGATTTAGTACAAGTAAAAAAAATGGCTTGTAAAGGAAAATTACCATCTTCACTTATGTAAATAACAGGATTATTATATTTGACTTTTGTGTAGATTAAAAGATCTTTAAGTTCTCATGGGTGCATGTTCAACCAAAATGATTTAACTACTTGCATTGCAAATATTTAGGTTGAATATTCTATATATATATATATATATATATATATATATATATATATATATATATATAACATATGACAAGCACACCAAATGTAATCAAGTATCGAAAATTTACAATAAAAAAATAAAAGTACTTATGTGTTCATATTTAGTTCGAAGTTGGATGTCTACACTTCACTATTACAAAAAGTCAATGGGTCATATTTAGTTCGACCAAGATTGTAGAATTGCACAACTTGCAATTACAAGAAGCATGAGGGTTTTAAGGTTTTGTTGGTGGAAAAATTGCAAGAGTAATCCATGTTTATTTAGTGTTTAACGTATGATGCATGTATGATATATATATATATTGATGTAATCGAGCCAACAGACCAAGCCTGGTCTTGGACGGGGCTGGGTTTGGGCCACCTTGGCCTAAGGCTTAACCCCATTTAATAAATGAGTTATATTTACAACCCAAGTGAATTTAGGGCTTGGGCTTCCCTAGTATCCACACGTCTACTTGAAATTCTCAACATGAGGCACAACTTCTCTGGGCTCATTGATGAGCGAGAGCACCAAGGTTGCAGGGAGAAGACCTTTATGGGAACACCTTCTTCCTTTCCACCAAGAAGCAAGGTTGGAGAGGAAAAGATGGAGGAGGAAAGGATCCAAGGGGGCTTTCTCTTGGTGTCTCTCAATTGAGGGATCATTACAACAAAGAAGGGCTTTGGTCACAATTAAAAATCGTGACCAAAGGGTTTAGAACCATCACCAATTAGCATCACCAAAAGTTGCATGGCGGATAAGTTGCTTTTGGTTACGATTTTAGGAACCATGACCAAATGACCATGACCAAAACTAAGCTTTTTAGTAGTGGATTGATTAGCCCCCAACAGTTGAAACACCTCTCTTTACATAGACAGTCCTAATCACAAGTTTAGATAAATCTTATTTCCCTAAAATTTCAACAATGTTTATTTCTACACTTCTTTCTATATAGAGAAATTTATAATTTTTTGATAATTATGAAAATTCTCTTGGTGCTTCTCTAAGCGTATATTAATTATTTATTTCAATTGTTTGAAACATATCATTAATATTCTCCTCATTTGACATTGCTAGTTGCTATATTGTGTTGTAGGGTGATCTTGTAGGCAATCCAAAGTCTATCTTTGATTAGGATCACCCCAAATCAAGGGCTTAGATCAAATATTGATCTCAATTGAATCTATTAATCATTTTCTAATTCTTAAATTGAGATATAGACATCGATAAATTAATTTGAGCATTACACCGTACTTCAATTATAGTAATATCTAATTTATCAATTAGCCTAATTCCTAATCAAAATCATTAGGTATTCATCACACAACCCTAGTGAAGTGTAATAGGTACCAGATCGTTAAGGTGTTTACTAACCGCTTGAGAGTATATCATATATGTCTTACATACATGAGACATATTTGAGCAATTCAAGGTTTAGAAACTTATCCCACTGTCGTCTCTTTAAAAACCATTTTATTTGAATTACCATTATGCTTTGGATAGAAGACATGCATGATAACTTCTCCAAATTCATCCAATTTCTTTATTTTTGTTGTTATGACCCAATTTGAACCTAGATGGGAATCAGGTCAGACCAAGGATTTCTATTCGAGATTTAATTGTCAACAAGCAATAAACATAAGGCACGTATGGAACATTCCACATATGCATTTGCAATAAACAAAGTTGGAAATAGTTCACTAACTTAAATAAGATCTATGACATAGCTATCATAACAACATAAACAAAGTGTGGAAAAGGAAATGGAGTTCATTCTATTACATTAAAAGATCTATGGTAGGATACAGAAACCATCACTACTAGATAGGTAAATACTACCACTATGGTGCATGACTAGGTCCTGCACCATATCCCTCTATAGCCACGGAAATTGACTACCCACTAGCTTGACCTAAGTACACAAAACCAGAGTCGACATCAAAAAAGCTGAGTAGAGTGGCTCAAGAAAATTGGAACACGGTGAAGTAAAGAAACAGTAAGACCCAACAGTGGTTGTCGCTATCAATATTATTAACTTTGGTAATTTACGTCGGTCCATTTTTATTTATTTAATCCCTTTTTGTTTTTCCCTAAAACACCCTTGTAGCTAGTCAAGTTCCTTTCGAAAATCAATGTCTCTTGAACAAAAATGATCTCGTTGCAATTTTTTGGGTTGCAAGGCGACCACGAGACACCCTCTCAACCGTGAGAAAACCTAGTACCCTACCTATTACCTAGTCTACCATCCTGAGGTCATAGCCAAAGTGTAGTAGTGACTATGGCACATGCAATAAGCACACAGGGTGCCACCCCACTTTGGCACATGGTTAGTCGTTTCCACTAACAGGTACATGCAAACAGAAACTAACCACTTCTCCTCAGTACTGCGTACCCCTCACTCAACTACCCTAGTTGGCCTAATGTAGGCCCAACTAGGAGTTCGTACGGAAAGGCCAACTCTCTCCTAGGTCCCAAACTCGAGGAAGTAAGCTCTCTCTCTCTCTATGCCAGGGGGTGGTTAGCTCTCCTCAATACTTGTGTACCTGAGGACCAACTCATCCCCACGAAGTAATCAGCTCTCCTCGATACTTCTGTAGGGCCAAATCATCCCCACAAACACCAATATCTCAACACGTGTTTGTCATTCTCTTTTCCAATCTTATCAAGTACATTAAGTATTTCTGATTTAACCAAGTGTGTCAAGTTTCACCTATGTTCTCGGTGTTGATTTCAAATTTCTTGTTTTCATTAGGATTCAAGATGTCATCATCTAATTTTTCCTTTGGGTTCAGTATTACCCTTTATTTTGTTTCTAAACATGCTCATCAAACATAGTTTTATACCTTGGTAGTTTTCCACATTCCCTCCATTGGCTCATTTATCATGTTTTTACATTATAAACATTAATTAAAAATCAAGATCGAAATATCTCACATTCTTAACCAAATACCGTCATCAAGGAGGGCAATTAACATAACCAAAGAGAAAAATCAGATTCAATATTATGGCAAAGTGGATCATGTACTCAACAAGAATTTGTGAATATTTCACAGGAAAAAAAATCAGCATTTAACATGCACTTAGGTTACCAAGAACATTGAATCAAGCCATGGAGAAAATCGGGCTGGACCACTCTATCTTGAGTCATTGGTAGATCTCAGTAACATGTCAAGATTGTAACAACTCCTACAGGAGCTGTGTGTCTTCTCACATGTTGCATCGCCTCAAGGTGCAGTCCTTAGGTCAAGAGGCAAAAAAATAGGTCAAACACCCTTATTTAGGGTTCCAAAAATTTTTTACTATGCTTAAAGTACTCAAAAATTCAATCTAATGACTCTAAAATGTAAGAAATTGAATAAGGCTTTTAACGATAACTTGTTTGCAAAAATCTGACTTCGTTAAGGCTTTAAACTAGCCTTGATCGCGAAAATATGCATTTTGTAAAAGTGGGTTTTTATGTCGTTGAGATGCGTAAATCACAATCAACTCTTAAATTTGTAAACCTGGATAGTGGTGATATCTTGGGTCATCCAAGGAGGCCAAATTGTTAGTCATATGGTGGTTCTCTCTCTCGCCTACTCAAATCGTCACTGATTTTGCGGATTTTTATGTTTGGAAATAATTGAAACACAACTGCGAAGATGACTACGCTAAAGGGAAACTACGCCTAACCACTAGAATCTAAGTGACAAGATAAACTCCTCTCTAAGCTCACCCTAGGTGTGTGAAGACCTAGGATAATCAGAGAGAGTGTGTGGTGCACTACAACTACTAGAAAAAGGAAGCACATGAAATTGAAAGCAGGAAATTGAAAGGCAACTGATTTATTGTATTACTAGTGAAATGAAAGATAAGTAGTGGAATGCTTGTTACAAGAGAAACAAGAACAACACTAGCTAATACAAAAGATAAAGAGAGATGTGAAAGGCCCTCCAAGTAGCGAGAAGCTTTCACTCCAAGTGCGGCGGCTCCCACACTATGAAGAAAACTCCTGTGCTCCTGGTATCCTCCTCTGTTCCTCCTCTAAGGGTGGATGTCCACCACCTTTATGCTCCTACCTGGCCATCCTCCTTGAAGTGAGTTTGCTCGTTGGCTTGGCCGAAGAAAGAAGAGAGAAGAAGAAGGCACCAAGGAGGTGGGTATGTTGCCTCCTTAATCTTCTTCTCTTCTCCTCCTTCCATGGCCGAATTATGTAGGTGTAGGTATGGTTTTTTGGGTAGCCAAGGATGGGGTATTTGGTGGTAGGATGGGGGGGATAAATAGGAAGGGAAGGAGGGGGGGATAGTCATGGATTATGTGGATGGCTAGGATGGCTTTTGGAGGGTGGTTAAGGGATCCAATGGTAGAGGAGTGTTGGCGCCACCATAAAGGATATGGGAGTCAGTGGTTTGGGTAGAATCCACCCCTTGGTGGACGTCCAAGGGTGGAGAGGTGCTTATGTTTGGTGCCAACAAAGGTGGTTCTAGAAGGGATGGTTGTTGGTGACAAAATCAAGGGATGGGATGGCTTATGTAGTAAGGTGTAGGGTGGAGATTTAGATTGATTTTGGCACCAAGAAGGAGGGTTTCTAGAAGGGGCTTTTGGTGACAAAATATAGGTGTCTTTTGGTGGTGGTAGAGGGTGAAAAGGTGGCTAAACTTGACGCCAACTGTGAATAGGAATGGGTAGCTTAGGTGGACTCAAGGTTAAGGTTATTTGGTGGAGCTAGCTTGGTGGGGTTTAGGGTGTTGGTTGGCCATGATAGGGAAGTAGGAGCTAAGCTAAGCTAGCTTAGCTAGTAGATGATTGGAGGAGGTAGAGTAGCTAGGTTTTGGATGACGAGCTGAGATGGAGCTACGTCGTGCTTTCCGAAGCTGGTAGTAGCTGAAGTAGAGGTGCCTGAGAACTCAATAGCTAGCTTAGCTTCCTAATTATTTGCTAGTAGCTAAGCTAAGCTAATCTGAGTTGGCTTCTTCTGGACTGGAGCTTAGGTGTGCTAGAGCTGGTCCTCCCGAAGACTCCCCAGCTAGCTGAGATAGCTAACTTAAGTCAAGTAGCTCAGCTCAACTAAGTTGAGCTGATCTGAGTCTTCGAGAGCTGGAGTTGAGTTGACCCGAGCTAGTTGAGAGCTTCTTCAGCTGACTAGGCTTAGCTAGTTGATGGCAGTGGCTAACCCTAGTTAGGTAGAGCTTCTAAGAGCTGAATGGAGCTGAGATGAGCCAGCTACAACTAGGTTGAGGTGGAATTGAGTTGAAGTCAACTGAGTTGAGCTAAATTGAGCTACCATCCAACTGAAATGAGCTGAGATGAGCTAGCCTCAACTAAGTGGAGCTGGAATCCAACTATGATGAGCTGGATTTAGCTAGGATCCAGTTGAATTTGGGCTTCATCTTCATCTTCTTTCTTCCAAAGTGCCAGGGTTTGGGGGATCTGACTCTTTGCTTATCTCTGACACTCAACTAAACACATTAAAAATACAAAATGATGCAATGCATGCCTAACCTACTTGAATGCCTAAATGCAACCCAAAAACTCATTTGCAGAGTTAAAATCCTAAGAGCTAAGTCTGTTTTAGGGCATAAGAATGATGATAAACTAGCATTTATCAAGCCCTAAAACCTCAATGAGGTCACTTAAACCACCCTTGGATTGATGCTGAATAGCTAGTTCAATTGAATTAGCCCTTCCCATGCTTGCACTTGTGCCTGCGCATGCTTTCGCCCGTGCCTTGTGCGTGCTTGCTTGTGCCTTGCATGTGTTTTGTGCGCCATACGCACCTACCTCATGTGTCAACAGAAAAGAGAAGGGGAAGAGGAAGGGAAGGTTGTGGGGGCGCAGATCCCGAGGTGAGGGGTATTCATAGATCTAGGGTCAGGGTTTTTGGCAGGGAAAATTGTGGGTTTCGCCATGAGTTTTAGTTCTTTGATCCAAGGCCCAAAACAAATTAATTTTAGGTACAAAAATTGCACAAAATCCCTCAAGGTAGAGAAAATTGTGCATGAAATTGCCAAGTGCACTCTAAAGTACGTAGAAATTACAAAAAGACCTCTAAGGTTTAGAAACTTGTTCCATGGGTTCTCATGTACATTAATTAGCATGCAGAATTTACTTAAAACACACTAGAGTTTGGGAAATTGCATAATTTCCCTTGGGTACACTATGAAGTGTGTAGAATTTACAGAAAACACCTTAGAGTTTGAAAATTTGCACAATGACACTTGGGTGCATTATTAAGGGCATAGAATTTAAAAACACTCCAAAGTTTGGGAAATTGCACAATGGCCCTTGGGTGCACTATTAAGTGCACAAAATTTACAGAGAACACCCTATAATTTGAGAAATTGCACAATGACCCTTACGTGCACTATTAAGTGTGTAGAATTTACATAAAACATCATAGAGTTTAGGAAATTGCATAGTGACCATTGGTGCACTAGTAAGTGCATAGAATTTACATAAAATACTCTAGGGTTTGGAGAATTACATAATGAACCCCAAGGGTCAAATTTAATGTCCAAAAAGGGTCATTTCACTTGTTTTGATATATCTATCAAAATAACCACCAATAGAATTAGACATTTAAAGCTATAATGATATTGCTCAAACTCTACTCTGACTATTGTAGTTGTGTGAATTGCATTTTAAGAAGACAATTATACAATATTAGATTATGCAAACGAACTTTCCAACATATTGGTCTCACACTTTACGAAACCTCAATCATTGAGTTGCCAAATCTACATACCCAAATGTACTGACACAAACTCTTATCTTAAGTATAAGGACACGCATCTTTCTTTAAGGGCAATGATCAAGTCATAATTTTATATAAATTACGAGCCTAATTATTTCTATTTTTTAGTATTGATTTTGTAAATATAATAATTTTAGACAATTCTTTATATTTTGTGAATAATGATATTTTCTTTATTTTTATATATAGGTGAGGTGATAAAAGACACACAAGGTAGCCCAAGATTGAAGAGATAATTTTATGGTCTCATTTAGGTGATCAGATCAAGAAAAAATCAAGAAATAGGCCCATTTGGGCTAACTAATGGTATATATAAGATAAAAGGCTCAAAATTAGAGTTTTAATAGGATTAGAAGTTATTTTGACTCTAAAACAACCTCCTTGTCCCTTTTCCACGAAATTCAAAGTATTTTGAGAGTTTCTGAAAGCTCTTAAATCTATAAATAGCCCTAAAGACCCCTAGAGAATATCATTCTTTCTGCTAGCCTCCCCTCTCCTCCAGTCCTCCTTCAGCTGGGCTGTTACGACTCGATTCCCGAATCCCTACAGGACACGAGAATCAAACCGACTCGACTGATCCTAAGACCCAGTCGTCCAATGAGAATGTAACCAAAAGAACAGTAAAATAAATCACATTCATCATGCATGTAACTAACAGTAACAAAAGTACAGTAGTAAAGAAAAGAACTACTACAGTACACACCACCACAACAGTAGAGAATTTAAATAGGTACATAAATATGATGCTTACAATAAAAGAGTACAAGTGTAACAGGATATACTCACTACAACAGAAAAATGGTACAGTAGGTATAACACAAGTAGAACTACCGGGCTCTACTAGGCCCAGCACCCACCGTAGCCGCAGGCTCAGGCTGCTCAACACCTGATCCTAAAAAGGTGACAAAGGTGACACGTCAGGGAAACGCTGAGTAGAGTGGCAACCAGCTAGCTAAGAAAACAGTAAGGGTAAACAAGTAGCTATTGTTTTAATTTCTTTCTTTATTTTACTTTTTCTTGGTTCATTGCTCAGGTCTTTCTCTTGAACTCGAATGTTCCTTGTGGAAACGATCTTGATTGCAGTCTTTTCCGAAAAGTAGAGGTAGCACGTGGTGCTCTCCTAGCCGAGAGAGTCCCCCGTGGTAGTCCTATCCTCAGTCAACCACCCTAAGGTTGCTGACAGGCCTAACGGTGACTACGGCACACGCGATAAACGCACGGGTAGTTACCCTGCACAGGCACGCGGTCAGTCGTTTCCGTTAACGAGTGCGCCCAAAGCAGAACACGGAACTAATATAGGGCAGAGCCCTCTCAATACAGTAACCAAATAGGGGTCCCTCCATAGTCCGCGCACCCTCACCTGACTACCCTGGTTTACCCAGTGGACCTAACAAGTCGGTGTAGGATGGCTAGCAGAACCCCGGGGCCCGTAGGGTGGCTAGAGCTCTCCCTACACTAGTAGCTCTCCCCGGTACTGTGTACGTGAGGGCCAAAAGTCGGTACAAAGTGGCTAGACCTAACCCCGGGTCCCTGGGGCAGCTAGCTCCGCTCTGCACTAAACAGGGGGACAGTCGCTCTCCTTGGTACTCCGTACTCAAGGGCCAGCTCACTTCCCCAATTCCATTCCATTTACCTTTCAGGAGCTCTACTCCTAATTTCCCGTAGGGTTCATGCTCATATTTCTCTAACCAAGCCATTTTAGATTTCATCATTTCAATTTTATTCTCATATAGCCCTTGTTTCCAACATTTAATATCAATTCATATACAAGCAGCTGTTATCCAATTACAGGCAATTATCATTAGTCTATCTACATTTTCAAGACAGCAATTCATACATTCACGACATTCGTTTCAGTGTTTCTGTTCCTAAGATTCATGCCACACCTTAGGATCTATCATTCAATCTAGTTTTCCAGTCCTAGGATTCATGCCATACCCTAGGATCTATCATTCAATCTAGTTTTCAAGTCCTAGGATTCATGCCATATCCTAGGATCTATCATGCAATCTAGTTTTCAGACCCTATGATTCATGCCATACCCTAGAATCTATTATTTATCTCAAAGATGCATTAATGTTGCTAAATAACCAAGGGAAGCCACTCTACCCGCAAAATCGGGAGTGATGGGGGCGTGATCGATAGGTCCACGTGCCTCCGCAACCCCCAGATCCGCAACAGAATGAGGTCCTAACACAAGGAACCACTCAGAACGGGATACAAGTACTTTAAACAAGTAGAGGAACTAATTCTAAGAAGAACGAAATTTCAAATGCGGAAATCGGACTTCGAACGGACCCTAAACGGGTCAAAATGACGACTCTGCCTCAAATCAGGCATCTGGAACACCTTCCAGACGTCTTAAAAGGTGGTCTAGGTCATACCTTACTTCTGCACCGCTCTTCAAGCATCTAGGATCCCGCTGAACCATCTGGACCTAGTTCCAGATGTCCTTCTATCACTCCAGACGTCTGGAGACGCTCTCTGCCGTCTAGTGACTTGCCCAGACGTCTGATCTGTGTGGGAGAGCGTGTCCTTTCGCCTTCCCAAATGAAACCTGCACGCGTACGCAAACAACCTCAACACAACCACGTCTCAGAGCTTTCGGCGGAACAGCCTGCATGGCTGCATCCGCAAAAAGAAGAAAGCTATGAATATCGTACCTTTCAGACATCTGGATCTTCCTCCAGACGTCTCCCGCGTCGTCTGGACATAAGTCCAGACGTCTAATTCTGGGAGAATTTCTTAGAATCAGAACCTTCTCGCCTTCTTCCCGCTGCGCGCGGCCGCGCCACACTCATCCACCTGCTACCTGAGCTGCAGCAGCACCGAGGTAACCTCCCCAGCACCACGCTTCTACTGAGCGCCCGTCGGTCGGCCCTGGGCTGCTTCGGCGAGCTCGCTCTCTCTTCCTCACGCGCTCTACCTCTTCTCCCTCTCGCTGCACCTCCTCCTCCCCGCACACACCCGGCAGCAGCTGCTGCCCTCGCTCTCTCATGCTCACGCTAACACTAGAAGGAGGAGACGGTGGAGTGGTGGTAAGGGAGAGGAAAGGGGGGAGAGGATATTTGAAGGCATCGGGGGGAAAGAGAGAGAAATAAAAAGAGACACGTACAGGTCGGCTGGCACAGTCTGCGCACGCATGCGCGTAGACTCGCAATCGTATGCCGCAAAAATTAAATTCCAGACATCTAGGAAGGCATCTAGACATCTGGACCAACTCCCAGACATCTTAAAAACGTTTGATGTCATGGGTCTTAACAACATAACAAACTCAAAGGAAGTTTCGTCCCCGAAACTTGCGCTAACTAGAGTGCGGAAAAGAACGATATACGCATAACAAACTCAAAGAGGATCGAAGTCGGTCCGAAAGGACATACCCTCAAAGAGCTCCAGGTACTGCTCCCGCATTGCCGTCTCAGGCTCCCAGGTAGCCTCCTCGTACCGCTGGCTCCTCCACAAAACCTTCACCAGGGGTACTTGCTTCCGTCTCAGACTCCGGACGGCTCTGTCGAGAATCTGCACTGGCCGTCTCACCCACCGCGATGCTCTCGTGGCTCAGGACGTGGCTGGGATCGACGATGTACTTCCTGAGGTTGAACACGTGGAACACGTCGTGCACACCTGAAAGTTGGGGAGGAAGGGCAAGCCTGTAAGCAACGGTCCAACCTGCTCCAGGACCTCAAAGGGTCTCACGAACCTCGGCGCAAGCTTCCCCCTCACCCCAAACCGTTGCAAGCCCTTCATGGGCGAAACACGAAGAAAGACGTGGTCCCCAACCTCAAACTGTACCTCTCTGCGTTTCCGATCTGCATAGCTCTTCTGTCTGCTCCAAACAGTGCAGAGTTGCTTGTTGTTAAGACCCACGACATCAAACGTTTTTAAGACGTCTAGGAGTTGGTCCAGACATCTGGTCAGACGTCTAGACGCCTTCCCAGACGTCTAGAATTAAATTTTTGTGGCGTACAATTGCGAGTCTGCGCACGTGCGTGTGCAGACTGCGCCTGCCGACCTGCAGGCGTCCCTCCTTCCATTTTTCTCTCTCCCCAACGCCTTCAAATACTCTCTTCCTCCCTTCCCTCTCCCTCACCACCACTCCACCGTCTCCTCCTTCTTCCTGTTAGCGTGAGAGTGAGAGAGCAAGGGCAGCAGCTGCTACCGGGTGCGCGCGGGGAGGAGGAGGTGAAGCAAGAGGGAGAAGAGGCAAAGCGCGTGAGAAAGAGAGGGCGAACTCGCCGGAGCTGCCCAGGGCCGGCCGACGGGTGCACGCAGCGAGAGCGTAGCGCTGGGGAGGTGCTACTGCAGCTCAAGCAGCAGGCGAGCATGGCGCGACGCGACCATGTGCAGCAGGCAGAAGGCGAGGAGGTCCTGATTCTGGGAAATTTTCCCAGAATCAGACGTCTAGACCTACGTCCAGACGGCGCGGGGGACATCTGGAGTGAGATCCAGACGTCTAAAAGGTACTATATTCCTCATCTTCTTCCTTTCTTCGGATGCAGCCATGCAGGCCGTTCCGTCGAAAGCCCTGAGACGTACCGTGTTGTGATTGTTTACGTACATGTGCAGGTTTCGTTCGAGAAGGAGCAAGTGCACGCCCTCCCACGCAAATCAGATGTCTGGGCACAGCACCAGACGGCGGAGAGGGTCTCCAAACGTCCGGAGTGATAATCGAACGTCTAGAACTAGGTCCAGACGGTTCAGCGGGATCCTGGACGTCTGAAGAACAGCGCAGAAGCAAGGTATGATCTGAACCATCGTTTAAGATGTCTGGAAGGTGTTCCAGACGTCTGATTTAGGGAAGAGTTGTCATTTTTGACCCGTTTAGGATCCGTTCGAAGTCCGTTTTCCGCGTTTAAAATTTCGTTCTTCTCAGAATTAGTTCCTTTACTTGTTTAAAGTACTTGTATCCTATTCTGAGTAGTTCCTTGTGTTTGATCCTTGTCATAGGACCTCGTTCTGTTGCGAATTTGGGGGTTGCGGAGGCACGTGGACCTACCGATCACGCCCCCATCACTCCTGATTTTGCAGGTAGAGTGGCTCCCCTTGATTAGTTATCAACATTAATGCACTTGTAAGATAAATAATAGATCCTATGGTATGGCATGAATCCTAGGACTGGAAAACTAGATTGAATGATAGATCCTAGGGTATGGCATGAATCCTAGGACTGGAAAACTAGATTGAATGATAGATCCTAGGGTATGGCATGAATCCTAGGAACAGAAACACTGAAATGAATGTTGTGAATGCATGAATTGCAGTCTTGGAAAAGTAGAAAGAATAATGATAATTTCCTATAATTGGATAACAGCTACTTGTACATGAATGTATATTAAATGTTGGAAACACGGGCTATATAAGAATAAAACTAGATTGATGAAACTTAAAATGGCTTGGCTAGAGAAATATGAGAATGAACCCTACAGGGAATTAGGAGTAGAGCTCCTGAAAGGTAAATGGAATGGAATTGGGAAGTGAGATGGACCTTGAGTACGGAGTACCAAGGAGAGCGACTGTCCCCATATTTAGTGCAGAGCGAAGCTAGCCGCCCCAGGGACCCGGGGTTAGGTCTGGCCACTTTGTACCGACTTTTAGCCCTCGCGTACACAGTACCGGGGAGAGCTACTAGTGTAGGGAGAGTGCTAGCCACCCCACGGGGCCCGGGGTTCAGATTAGCCGTCCTACACCAACTTGTTAGGCCCACTGGGCAAACCAGGGCAGTCAGGCGAGGGTGCGCGGACTGTGGAGGGGCTGGACCCCTATTACTGAGAGGGCTCTTCCCTATACTGGTTCCGTGCTGTGCTTTAGGGTGCACTCGTTAACGGAAACGACTGACCGCGTGCCAGTGCGGGGTAGCTACCCGTGCGTTTATCGCGCGTGCCGTAGTCACCGTTACGTCTGTCAGTGACCTTGAGGTGGTTGACTGAGGGTAGGACGACTACGGAGGACTCTCCCACCCAAGAGAGCACCACGTGCTACTTCTACTTTTCGAAAAAGACTGCAATCAAGATCGTTCCCACGAGGAACATTCGAGATCAAGAGAAAGATCTGAGGAATAATTCAAGAATGAGTAAATAGAAAATAAAGAAAGAAATTAAAAATAACAGCTACTTGTCCACCTTACTGTTTTTCTTAGCTAGTTGGTTGCCACTCTACTCAGTGTTTCGCTGACGTGTCACCTTTGTCACCTTTTCAGGACCAGGTGTTGAGCAGCCAGAGCCTACGGCTGTAGAGAGTGCTGGGCCTAGTAGAGCCCAGTAGTTTTACTTATGTTGTACCTACTGTACCGTTTCTTCTGTTGTAGTGAGTATTTTCTATTACAATTGTACTCTCTTATTGTAAACATCATGTTTATGTACCTGTTTAATTCTCTACTGTTGTGGTGGTGTGTACTATGGTAGTTCTTTTCTTTACTGCTGTACTTTTGTTACTGTTAGTTACAGGCACGATGAATGTGGTTTATTTTACTGCTCTTTTGGTTACTTTTTCGTTGGACGATTGGGTCTTGGGATCAGTCGAGTCGGTCCGATTCTCGTGTCTCGTAGGGATTCGGGAATCGGGTCGTAACACCTGTGAATCTGCTCGATCACCTCCTGACTCTGTCGGATCAGCCTGGGGCCAACCTCCCACTTGGTCCCCACCTCAACCCAACTCAAGGGTGCCATACATCTCCGTCCGTACAGAGCCTCCTAGGGTGCCATGTCGATGCTCGAGTGATAACTATTATTATATGCGAACTCCGCCGGGGGCAAGTGCTCCTCCTAAGAGCCCCTCCAGTCCAGTACACAAGCATGGAAAAGGTCCTTAAGTGTCTGTATCATGCGCTCAGACTGTTCGTCCGTCTAGGGGTGGTATGCTGTACTGAACCTCAACCTCGTCCCCAGGGCCTGCTGAAACTCAGCCCAAAACTGGGACGTAAAATGGGTATCCTAGTCGGATATGATCTCCCGTGGAACTCCTTGTAGACGTATCACGTTGCGGATATACTTCTCTGCCAACTGTGCTAGTCCCAAGGTGACTCAGATCAGCAAGAAACCTGCCGTCTTCGTCAATCTGTCAACGATTACCCAGACTGCGTCGTGTCCTCGCTGGGTAACAGGTAAGCCCACCACCAAGTCCATGGTGATGCTCTCCCACTTCCACTCTGGCACTGGAAGTGGCTGCAACGGCCCTGCAGGCCTCTGATGCTCAGCCTTCACCTGCTGTCACACTAAACACTGGTGTACAAATTCACCCACATCCCGCTTCATCCCCCTCCACCAAAAGTCACGTCTCAAATCATGATACATCTTTGTATTTCCGGGATGTATGGTGAACCAAGAACCGTGTGCCTCAGTCAGGAGCTCTTTCAACAGCTCCTCGTCTCTGGGAACGCACAAACGTCCCCTCATCCGTAGTACCTGGTCTGTAAAAGAGAAACCTTCAGGGTCTCCTGACAGCACTCTGTCACGCAATGTCTGTAAGTACGGGTCGGCCATCTACCCTGTGATGATGCGGTCTACCAGCTCTGGCCTCATATGTCGTGTCACAGTCATTGCCCCACAGTGCCCCAGTAACTCTAGGGATCACCAACTGCCCATCTCCTCCAAGAGGTTCCAACTCTACACCTGTAAACTAGCCAAGTGGGCGGGTGCCTTCCGGCTCAAGGAATCAGCCATCATGTTGGCCTTTCTCGAGTAGTAGGAAATGCTGCAGTCATAGTCCTTCAGGAGCTCCAACCAACGTCTCTGTCTCATGTTGAGCTTTTTCTGGTCAAACAAGTATCTGAGACTCTTATGATCTGTGAAAATCTCAAAGGTCTCACCATACAAGTAGTGCCTCCAAGTCTTTAGCGCGAAGACGATAGCTACCAACTCCAGGTCATGGGTAGGGTAGCTATGCTCATGGAACTTTAGTTGCCGCGAAGCGTAAGCGACAACATGACCCCTCTGCATGAGCACACCCCCTAACCCCTGGAAAGAGACGTTCGTATACACAACGAACCAACCACTACTGTCTGGGATGGTGAGCACGAGAGCCGAAGTCAGCCTCTCCTTTAGCTCCTGAAAACACGCCTCACAGGCATCTGTCCAAGTAAAGGGCACATCCTTCCAGGTCAGCTGTGTCATAGGATGTGCAATCTGCGAGAAGCCCCTGATAAGCCAGCTGTAGTAGCCTGCCAGTGCCAAAAAACTGCGGATCTCAGTAACAGTACGCGGTCTCTCCCATCTGAGCACTACCTCAACCTTGGCTGGGTCCACAGCCAAGCCATCCTCGGAGATCACATGACCGAGGAAGGTCACCTCCCTCAACCAAAACTAGCACTTGCTGTATTTGGCGTACAGCCTGCGTCGTCCCAGTGTGTCCAAAACCATCCTCAAGTGTTGTCCATGCTGCGTCTGATCTCGAGAATAGATGACCACATCATCAATGAATACCACCATGAACTGGTCCAAGTACGGTCTAAATACCCGGTTCATTAAATCCATGAATGCAGCAGGGGCATTGGTCAGCCTAAACGGCATGACCAGAAACTCGTAGTGTCCGTACCGAGTGCGGAAAGCTATCTTGAAGACGTCTACCTCCTTGATCCTCAACTGGTGGTATCCAGACCTCAAGTCGATCTTGGAGAATACCGTAGTACCACGTAGCTGGTCAAATAAGTCATCAATCCTCGGCAGCGGATACTTGTTCTTGATGGTGACCCTATTCAGCTGTCTATAGTCCACACAAAGGCGTAGGGTACCATCCATCTTCTTTACAAACAAAATCGGGGCTCCCAAGGGAGACGCACTGGGCCTCACAAAGCCCTTCTCCAGAAGATCCTGCAACTGAGACTTGAGCTCTCGCAGCTCAAGTGGTGCATCCTTTACGGTGCTGTGGAGATGGAGTTGGTCCCCGGTACCAGTGAGATCTCAAACTCGATCTCATGCTCGGGCGGTAGTCCTGGCAACTCATCTGGGAACATGTCGGGGTACTCTCTGACCACCGGGATACTCTGGAAGTCTGTCACAGGGCTGGACTCCGCCACCACACAAGCTGGGAAGCCTTCACACCCCTGGCTCAAAAGTCTCATCGCCCGAAGTGCAGAAATGCACCTGAAGCCTCCGTCTACTGGCTGCCCATGAAACTCGAAAGAAGGCAACTCCGGTATGGAGAAGACGAGCTTCCTCTCAAAACAGTCTACCAAGGTGTGGTAAGCGGACAGCCAGCCCATCCCCAGAATTACGCCAAAGTCCTCCATCTGTATCATAATTAGGTCAGCGGGAAGGCTGTGTCACCCAACACTAACCTAACAACCTGTGTACACCTCCTCAGCTACAAACAGCTAACCACCTGGACCTCTAATCACGAACAGATCCTGTTACAACATACAGTCCTACCCCAAGCTAACCGCAAAACTGGCCGCGACGAACGAGTGCGTGGCGTCAAAATCGAAAAGTGTGTAAACAAGTCTACCGTAAACTGAAACCATACCTGCCACCACCGATCCCGAAGCTCTGGCATCCCTGTGTGTCAGGGCGTTGATACGCCCCTCAGCCCTAGGTGCGGACGAAGCAGCCACACTCTACGTCAAACGGGCAGCAGCTGGCCGGTACCCTCCCCGTGACTGCTGTCCTCCTCCTCGCGCCTGGAAACCACGGCCTCCTGCTCGCCCTCCAGTGCTCGACGCGGGAAGCATCTGCTGACCTCCTATCCTAGACAGGCAGTCCCTCCTGATGTGGCCCGGCTGGCCACACTAGTAGTAAAGGGGGACTCGACTCCCACCCTCAGTGGGTCCCTATTGACGACTGGGCGGGGGTCCGGTGCTAGCAGCTGTCCCCTGTCGGGGGCCCCCAAAGGCCACTGATGACCCTGCAAAACCTGACGTCTCTCCTGTGGGTGCCACGTGCCTCCTCTCTCATCGACCCTGTGGGAAGTCTAGCTAGTAAGGCTGCTTCCACCCGCTGTCAGTGTCACGTGCGGATGGGTTGGTCTCTTCGTACGTCATAGCTGCCTCCACCACCCTCGAGAACGTAGGCAGCTTCAAGGGTTTGACATACTCCCGAATCGTAGGCCGGAGTCCCTTGGTGAACCTCCAAAGGCACTCCTCCTCAGTAGCCACGGCTGTCGCTGCGAAGCAAGACAGCTCCAGGAAACGTGTACAGTACGCGCTCACAGTCATCGTCCCCTGGCGGAGAGTGTGGAACTCCCACCTCCTTTGGTCCTGCCACGTCTGGGGAAAGTACTGCTCGCAGAAGAAGGTGACGAACCGGTCCCAAGTCGGCTCGTCCCTCTCCTGACCCCTGACCGCCCTCCACCACTTGTGGGCCACACTCTCCAGCTGGTACGTGGCAAAGGCCACGCAGCACTCCACAGGAGGGTGAAGGGTGTTAAAAACCTTCTCAATCTGCTCGAGCCAATCCTCCACCTCGGTCGGGTCCTCATCCCCCTTGAAGGAGGGGGGCTTCAGCTTCCAGAACTGTCTGAAAAGCTCAAAGTGGCGCTGAAGTGGAGATGCTGGTGCGCCTCTAGGTAAAGAAGCCTCGTGCTCAGAAGTGCCGGAAGAAGGTGGGGGCGGTGGAGGCCCATCTCCTCCCCCGTGTCCAGCGTCATGTCCGTCGCGTGGTCCCACAGAGGACTCCCCCTCCGCAGCCCCAGGGAGAGGTGCTCGTGGCGGCGGATGGAGCTCCTCTCCCACGATGTCCCGTATCAGCTGGGAGAGGTCCTGGGCCTGAAGGCCCGGGAGCAGTGGCTGGTCTACTGAGGCGTCGACCTAAACGCACCCGCCCCTCCGACCTTGTCCTCAGCCGCGTCTGCGGCACACCTCGCTACCTCCTCGTCAAGGCATCTCCTGCAAGGAGACACGAACACGGAACAGGAAAAGACGTCAATACGAATCGACATTTAACGAAGAAGTCTAAAACAGACATCAAAAGGTACGTTGTGGTAGCCACTCTAGTTACAGGCACGTGAATTGGTTATTTTCCAACCAGTTGGCTCACTTCTCGGGACGACCTTGCTCTGATACCATCTTGTTACGACCCGGTTCCCGAATCCCTACAGAACACAAGAATCGGACCGACTCGACTGATCCTAAGACCCAGTCGTCCAATGAAAAAGTAATCAAAAGAACAGTAAAATAAACCACATTCATCATGCATGTAACTAACAGTAACAAAAGTACAGTAGTAAAGAAAAGAACTACTACAGTACACACCACCACAACAGTAGAGAATTTAAACAGGTACATAAATATGATACTTACAATAAAAGAGTACAAGTGTAATAGGATATACTCACTGCAACAGAAAAACGGTACAGTAGGTACAACACAAGCAGAACAACTGGGCTTTACTAGGCCCAGCACCCTCCGCAGCCGCAGGCTCTGGCTGCTCAACACCTGGTCCTGAAAAGGTGACAAAGGTGACACGTCAGCAAAACGCTGAGTAGAGTAGCAACTAGCTAGCTAAGAAAACAGTAAGGGTAAACAAGTAGCTGTTGTTTTAATTTCTTTCTTTATTTTACTCTTTCTTGGTTCATTGCTCAGGTCTTTCTCTTGATCTCGAATGTTCCTCGTGGGAACGATCTTGATTGCAGTCTTTTCCGAAAAGTAGAAGTAGCACGTGGTGCTCTCCTGGCCGAGAGAGTTCCCCGTGGTGGTCCTACCCTCAGTCAACCACCCCAAGGTCACTAACAAGCATAACAGTGACTACGGCATGCGCGATAAGCGCACAGGTAGCTACCCCGCACTAGCATGCGGTCAGTCGTTTCCGTTAACAGGTGCGCCCAAAGCACAGCACGAAACCAGTATAGGGCAGAGCCCTCTCATTAACAGGGGTCTAGCCCCTCCACAGTAACCAAACAGGGGTCTTGCCCCTCCACAGTCCACGCACCCTCGCTTGACTACCCTGGTTTGCCCAGTGGGCCTAACAAGATGGTGTAGGACGGCTAGCAGAACCTCGGGACCCATAGGGTGGCTAGCGCTCTCCCTACACTAGTAGCTCTCCCCGGTACTGTGTACGCGAGGGCCAAAAGTCGGTACAAAGTAGCTAAACCTAACCCCGGGTCCCTGGGTCAGCTAGCTCCGTTCTGCACTAAACAAGGGGGCAGTCTCTCTCCTTGGTACTCCGTACTCAAGGACCAACTCACTTCCCCAATTCCATTCCATTTACCTTTCAGGAGCTCTACTCCTAATTCCTTGTAAGGTTCATGATCATATTTCTCTGACCAAGCCATTTTAGATTTCATCATTTCAGTTTTATTCTCATATAGCCCATGTTTCCAACATTTAATATCAATTCATATACAAGCAGCTGTTATCCAATTACCGGCAATTATCACTATTCTATCTACTTTTCCAAGACTGCAATTCATATATTCATGACATTCGTTTCAGTGTTTCTGTTCCTAGGATTCATGCCACACCTTAGAATCTATCATTCAATCTAGTTTTCCAGTCCTAGGATTCATGCCATACCCAAGGATCTATCATTCAATCTAGTTTTCAAGTCCTAGGATGCATGCCATATCCTAGGATCTATCATGCAATCTAGTTTTCAGACCCTAGGATTCATGCCATACTCTAGAATCTATTATTTATCTCAAAGATGCATTAATGTTGGTAAATAACCAAGGGAAGCCACTCTACCCGCAAAATCGGGAGTGATGGAGGCGTGATCGGCAGGTCCACGTGCCTCCGCAACCCCCAGATCCGCAACAGAACGAGGTCCTAACACAAGGATCAAACACAAGGAACCACTCAGAACAGGATACAAGTACTTTAAACAAGTAGAGGAACTAATTCTGAGAAGAACGGAATTTCAAACGCGGAAATTGGACTTCAAACGGACCCTAAACGGGTCAAAATGATGACTCTACCTCAAATCAGGCGTCTGGAACACCTTCCAGACGTCTTAAAAGGTGGTCCAGGATATACCTTACTTCTACGCCGCTCTTCAGACGTCCAGGATCCCGTTGAACCATCTGGACCTAGTTCCAAACATCCGTCTATCACTCGGGACGTCTGGAGACGCTCTCCGCTGTCTGGTGACTTGCCCAGACGTCTGATCTGTGTGGGAGGGCGTGTCCTTGTGCCTTCACAAACGAAACCTGCACGCGTATGCAAATGACCTCAACACAACCACACCTTAGAGCTTTCGGCGGAACGGCCTGCATGGCCCGCATCCGCAAAAAGAAGAAAGCTGCGAATATCGTACCTTTCAGACGTCTGGATCTTCCTCCAAACGTATCCAGCGTCGTCTGGACGTAGGTCTAGACGCCTGATTCTGGGAGAATTTCCCATAATCAAAACCTTCTCACCTTCTTCCCGCTACGCGCAGCCGCGCCGCACTCGTCCGCTACTGCCTAAGCTGCAGCAGCACTAGGGTAACCTCCCCAACACCACGCTTCCTCTGCGCGCCCATCGACCGGCCCTGGGCTGCTCCGGCGAGCTCGCTCTCTCTTCCTCACGTGCTCTACCTCTTCTCCCTCTCGCTGCACCTCCTCCCTGCGCACACCCGGCAGTAGCTGCTGCCCTCGCTCTCTCACGCTCACACTAACACTGGAAGAAGGAGGAGATGGTGGAGTGGTGGTGAGGGAGAGGGAAGGGGGGAGAGGATATTTGAAGGTGTTGGGGGGAAAGAGAGAGAAAGAAAAAGAGACACCTACAGGTAGGCTGGTGCAATCTACGCACGTACGTGCACAGACTCGCAATCGTACACCGCAAAAATTAAATTCCAGACGTCTGGGAAGGCATCCAAACGTCTGACCAGACGTCTGGACCAACTCCCAGACGTCTTAAAAATGTATGATGTCGTGGGTCTTAACATGGGCAAGTGACTTTGGGTGGCTGCCAATGCTCCTCTCTATCTTTGCTTCCATCCTCTATCCATCTCCACCACCAAGTCGTCGCTCGACCACTTCGTTCACCACCTTTCTTTCCCTTTTGCATTTTATTTCTAGTTGAAGTATTTAATTCTAATTGGAGTATTTTAATTCTAATTGTACTTGTGACTTTCGATTAGTTCTCCGATAAAAACAAAAAAACTCTATGTTCAATTAGTGAATTCCTTGCATTTATGTTTGCTTATTACTTCATTTTTTGTATGCATGTTTCTTTATTCATGTTATGGTTAGATATACTTGCTTTGTTTTCCTTAATTTTTAAGTTAATTTCCATGCATTCAAAAATTCTAAAAAATTTATGATACATTCATGCATGTGAGGTTAAAATACCCAAAAAAATTCATGCGAAAATTCCTTATAGATAAAATTAAAAATCATTTTACATTCAGATCCTTAGATTGTTACAAGTTAATCCTAAACATTATTTCTAAATTTATTCCGTGCATTTACAACTTAGTTTTACATGAAAATTGCTAGTAATATTATTTAAGATCTTAGGTACGTCCAATAATTTTATTAGAATTTTTATGCTTTGGAAAATTTAAATTTATGTGAATTATGTTTATGTCCCTATCTTGGATCCTAGTCCCCATTTTAAAGTTCCATTGTCTTATCTCAATCTAAAAGTTTGAAAAATCAAATATTCAAAAATAGAAAAAATACGTTAGTTTAGGTTAGTAGAAAGTGACTTGAATGTTTCACCTCCTTGTGAGATAACCTAGACTCCCATATTTACCAAATTTTATCCCTTTAGTTTGAAAATTAATTAAATGGTCATGATTTCATGATATAAAGACATTCATATCCTCGAGCGAATTTAGCAATTAAACAACTTTTGTGATCTCAATTCCATTAATCAATCCTTTGATCATGCTTATGTGACAATTTCACAATCTCCATTCCTTATGGAACTCTTTCCATCAGAAATTTAGTTAGGTGTCAGTCTCATATGATGAACCTAGAAGATCAAAAAGATTACCATGTTATTTCGAGATTGGGAACTATGATCAAGATAATGAGTTAATGATAGTGATCATTTACAGATTCACATCATTATCTCCTGTTGAGAACCATTCCTGAAAGTCAATCCACCATCTTCACTTGTTTAATCAGGCCTTTGTGCAAGTAACCCTAAAATTACAAACATAACTGATAACACATATTTGTACTAAAAAAATAATCATTTATTTAGAATTACAAATAGAACTAATAACAGATATTCGTACTCAAAAAATAATCATTTATTTAGATGAATGGATGTGGAAAATCTAATGAATGTACGAATTACATAATTAGATGACTCTCCAAGGCCATACAGTTGAATCACCTACTCTTGCTGCTCAACCCTTCAACAGCCACCCACTTGAATTATTTCAAGGAAAGGTTGCTAAGGACAAGAAGGATATTGCTAAGCAGACAATGAGATGTGCAAGACCTTGAAAGAAGATACTCTCCTAACTAGGTAACATAAACTAGAAGATTGGGGCAACTAATGAGGGAGAAAATGACCTTCACAAGAGTTCACGTGTGCAGCACATGCATGACAATTAGCCTAAATGGCTAAAAAGATCTCTCAACCCAACACAAATATGTAAACGGAAAATAAACAAACTTACTTGACCTTATCTAACCTATCAAGGACAAATTCACTAGGTGGGCCCTTAATAAGAAACTCTATTGATTGAAGGATGAAGACATTGACAAGGACAAACCTACAAGGGTGAGTACCTCAGCAAGATGTTCTACCAATGGTAAGGTTTAGCTAGGCTTCAACTTACATACTATGAAGTAGGCATCATCTGAGGACCCATTAAAAGGAGTCAATTATGGTGGTTGTCACCCAAGCGGAAAATCCCATAGGCCATTTTCGCCATATAGTGGATATCTTCATTTAAGAAGACGCATTAGCCATGTAACGCACAATGACCTTGACATGATCCCATGATCACCTTGGAACGGGTTTACTCAGACCTAATGAGTTGAGGTGGCACCAATAAAAACCATCATCTCTTGTAATTGTTGGTTGGACATTAATTGATTTTTTGTAATGCACCCTTAATTGTTTACTAGATAGTTGGGCCTATCACTATGAAAGAAACAGGCACGCCTACCTAGGAGACACGTGATGTTGTAACTTTATTCCTTAAATCTCCACACTTATTGAAGTGGAAGCTTTAGCTTCCTAGGGATGCACACTTGCTAGAAATAGAACCTAGTAAAGGCTCATTGTTTGCTGTATGATTGATTTAGGTACTCTCGATGAACTTGAGTTTAACTAACTTAAGTGAAGAAAGGGAGTGCGATCCCAAGGCAATAGAATATAATTTCTTTTTTTTTTTGTTAACAATTAGTTGAGGTGGAATGCCTCATCAATCCATCCAAAGGATTACATGAAAATCCTTAATTTCTAACAACTAGTAGGTTGCTTTGGCAATCGTCGACTCTTTGTATGACCATTACATTCTTCTAGGGATTCTTCTACTATGTAATATTTGTCTGATGGTCCCACTATAATAAACATTTCATCTAGTCTATAGTAGGTAGACTATCCATTCTCAATGAAAATATTGGAGAGATAAACAAATACGTAGGATCAAAATTAGAATAATTTTTAGTTGGTAAATTCTCGACAATAAATATACCTTGCATTACTAACACTATTTGAATGTCATGAAGTGATAATGTGAATGTCTTTTATTTACCTCTATTGGTGCTTCCTAATTTGATGCCTAGGTCATAAACACACACTATCTCCTTCCATCTTCGTAATGCATTTCTTGAGATTCATTTGTGAGAATTCTAATAATAAATCTAAGTTGATTTTTGGATCTTGGGATCTATGGATGGAAAAAAAAATAGATTTTTTCTTGGATAGAGTCATTATAATTCCTCTTTCATTTTAATCCCTTGCATGTTCAAGTATATGCCAAAATATGGCCTTTTTTCTTGAAATATGTGCCTACTCACAAATAAGAATAAGTTTGTAGAATAAGTAAAGATATTAAAAATAAAAAATTGAAAATCAAATCACCAACTTGAAATGAACCAAGCTGAAAAGGTAGGCTTTTAAGAGATTTGATTCAATTATTAATTTAATGATTCAAGAAAAATCACAATGAACCAATTTATATGTTGTGATTTAAAAGAATATAGGATATCAAGGAGTTTTGCCTCTACATTTTCCTTAAACTTACATTCTTTCTTTTTTGTTGCCTACTTCATAATTTACTTGGTTCTTGTTCAGAGTCATAGTTATTTTTAATCCTTAAAATGGATTCTTAGTTAACTTAAAAAAAAAAAAAAAAGCTTACTTCGCTCAAGTAGTTCACACTAAAGTGAATTGAATTTACTTGGTTTGAGAATGGAATCATAAATTTGATTCCTATGCATACAAGTCCAATTTTTGAATCCGACTTATTAAATAGTCATTTGGTTGGTAGAAAAAAGGTCAAGATAGAGGGAACCAATGATTTTGAACACCTTTAAGAATAACAAGTTTTTAACCTGCACTTTACAGTGATAATATACCTATTAAAGGTAATAATCTAATGAAAATTCACTAAAATATCCCCTACATTATTGAGTTTCCCATTGATAATTACAATAAGTGTACAACCTATTATATTTAGGCAGACATCCCACAAATCATTCATTAGTACAATTTCATGAAATGAAGGAAATTATGATCAATCCACCATAGCTTTCTTTAGTCTAGGAAAGAGATGAATTAATGAGAAATCACATGAAAACAAAGATGTTCCTCTTCGATTATGAAACTCCTTTTTTTGAAGTTTCAAGGAATTGATCTTGATAATGGGCATTGCATCAAAAAGCATTGAAGTTAACATATCAAAAAACATTTTAGATATTCATGTTAATTGCATAAAGTATATGGACATGAAATAAATGCTCCTTTATCATCATTCTTATGCCCTAAAACAAAACTAGCTCTTAAGATTTTAACTCTACAAACAGGTTTCTGGGTTGCATTTAGGCATTCCACTGGGTTAGGCATGCATTTCATATTTTGTCTTTTTAACATGTGTATTTTAGTGTCAGGAATAAGCAGAAAGCAATATCTCGCAAAACCCTGACACTTTAGAAGGCAGAAGATCAAGAAGAAGCACAATTTAGCTGAATGGGAGCTCAGGCTAGCTAAACTTTAGATGATCCCAGTTCAATCCTAGCTCAAATTAGTTGAAGCTAGCTCATCTCAGCTCCACTCAATTCACTGGGAGCTTAGGCTAGCTCAACATAGTTGACCTCAGCTCCAGTTCAGCTCCTTCCAGCTCTACTCAACTCATGGTAGCTGAAATCCTTCTAGCTTAGTTACTACTTTACAACTAGTAGCTAAGCTAGCTAAGGAGCCTTCAAGAGAAGCAGATCTAGCTCAACTCAACTCCAAAATAGTTGAGACCAGCTCAACTTAGCTCAACCTACTCAGCTTAGTAGCTAGCAAAAGAACTAGCTAGCTAAGCTGAGTAGCTAAGCTCCTAAGAAGACCTCTTCAGACACTATCAGCTCTAGGAAGATCCACTCAGCTCCAGTCAGCTCCTGGCTACCTCCTCTCAGCTTAACCCAAGTTCCTCCACTACTCCTTTACTAGCTTAGCTAGCTTAGCTAAGCTCAACTTCACCTCCATTCCATGGTCGTCCATCATCCATGTAACTACCACCAACTCCCTCCTTAGTCAGCACCAAAACACCACCTTGCACCCCTTCACTTTGGCGCCAACGATGGCACCTCTTATCCCCTCAACCACCACCAAAAGCCACACCAAAAACCACCTCAACTTCCACCTATTTTGGCGCCAACTATAAGTCCCCATCTCAACCCTTCATCCACCATAAAACCCCATCTCAACCATCTAATATGGCACCAAGAATGGACCTTCTAGAAGGCCTTCATTTTGGTGCCAACATGGGTGGTAACCACCACTTTGGATGCCACCCTTCCAACCATAACCACCACCTTATGAACCCTTTGGGTTGGCGCCAAGTGACCCCCTCCCTTAGATCCATTAACCACCATCACAACCTAATCCTACTCATCCATCAAATCCATGCCAACCATCCCCCTTTTCCTCCTATTTATACCCCCCATTCTACCCCCAAAAACCTTACCCTTGGCAACATAATTCAAGTGCATATACCCACCTATAAGCCCACCATATTCAACCAACCAGAAGAAGAAGAAGGGAAGAAGATTAAGGAGACAACCCTATCTCCTTAGTGCCTTCTTCCTCTTTCCTTCTCTCTTGTGCCAAGCCAAGGGGTCACATCCCTTAGAGGATGGTCAGGCAAGAGTAGGAGTAGGTGGTACACGTCTACCCTAAGGAGGAGCACAGAGGCATGCCACCAGGGCTTGCCAGGAGGAGACGTCCAGGAGGAGAGGCATCCTTTGACTTCAGGGCAACCAGAGTTGGAGCAAGAGTTCCAAAGTGGCTACATCTTCATTCACTAAGGTTTCTCTTCATCTAGCTTCTTTTATTTATTGTAGCTAGTTGCTTTTCCCGGAGATTACAAGTGTGGAACTTCTCTCACTTGTGAGCTCTCCGTATTTTGTAAAACAGTTTTCTTAGTTTTATAAAAGCATTCTTCTACTATTTTCTAGCTTTGTGTTTGATTTCGTGTCTCTACCCTTCCATTACTCCATGTCACCCATACTTGGAGTGAGCTGGAAGAGTAGGGCACTTGTTGATTTTCTTACTTTCCCATTTTTCTCTTCGCAAATTCTGTTGAGTGTTTTTACCTTAATCAAAACCCAAAAAAAATTATATATATAAAAACCCTGAAAAAGAGAGATTCTTTTATCAAGTAAGAGTATTAATTCGCTCTCCTACCTTCTTTGGGATGACTTGAATATTCCCCAAGTACTCAGTTCGTATAAATTTTAAAAGTGATCAGATTTCGCACATATAGTGATTAAAAACCAACTTTACAAATCGCGTGATTTTTCGCATCACTTTTTGACATCGTTGCTAGGGAGGCATGGCTTATTCTTTTATTTATCTCTCCCTTGCTTATTTGGATCTTCATGAATTTTATTATGTTTTGATTTGGGGTATGAAACAGGAGCGAGAGTAGGAATCGGATTCACTTAGAGCGAAACCTCCAAGTTGGCTTTTCTTTCCACAATCTTCAGGTAAGTACCTGCCAAAACACCCTCAGGAATCTCATCAAAAATCACCAAACAAATTCTTTAAAATATCAAAAATCACAAAAATAAGAAAATTTAGGGTGTTGGAACCCTAAAAACCAATTGTGTGCTTGCTTACCTTCATTATCCACTACCTTAGTCTTATTGGTGTCTGATTTTTGAAAATCTAGACTTCTATCTTGATTTTCAAAAATTGGGTTGGAGCACTTAGGAGCTTCCTAAAATCCCAAAAACCCAAGGAAGCCCCCTTTAAGTTAGGAACCCAAATTTCAAAAGGTTTTAACAAGTAGAAAAAATTAAAAAGTTCATGTACTAAACAATGGTTAACTTTGTTTCCTTACCATTTTCTTATTGTCTATGAATTTTATAAATTTTTCTACTTACAGATTTAGGTAAACTTTATGTTGCTTGAAACCTTGATAAACTCTTTACATCATATAAAATTCTCAAAAATTTTTGAGGTCATTTGAGATTTCTGCAGAATCATCCTTTCGAATTTATCATTTTGACACCAGTAAGAAGAAAATTTCCAAAAAAATATTAAATAATTTCTTAAAATCTAAAAAAAATTATTTTTGAATTCCTTTTTTGATTTTCCATTAGGTGGTGATGTTGTTTTCTTATTTAGACCACCACCCTTTAAAGATTCTGATTAAGAATAAAAGAGATCCATCCATGAGTTGCAAACTTAGGATTTCAATTTCTAAGGTTTTGTTTTCTCTTTTAGTCCCACATTCAATTTAAGGAATTGATTTCACCAACATAACTAATTTCCTTCATGTTTGTGGAACTTCAAAACTTTATTTGAAAATATAAAAAGAGAATCTTAAAAATCACAAAAATTTTATGAAAACCCTAAAAGCTTCAAATCTAATCATTGTCTACAAGCCCAACTGTTTTGGCTTTGGGCATCACTTCCCACCCAAATTTCGCGCATAGAATAAAAGAAATAATCTGGCATTACCCAAATCAACGTCCATCACATTCTTTGTGTACTCTAGCCTCCTAAACCTAATTAAAACTTGTAACAATTTAATTCCTAAGGTTTCATCAAACTTAGGCTTGATATCTAGGTCTTAAGATCTCTTTAGTTGATTTCAATTCCTTCAACCAAATCTAGTGCCAGACAAAGGGGTTGTGTCAAACGACCAGGTGCAGGTTTATATAAGCCCCCAGTGATTTTCCTAGCACATGCTTGGGCCCAACCCTCCTCTTAAACAGTCTAGCTAGTTTAGTTAAGGGAACGGTTATCAGCTACTGATTTCTTATTTCCTTAGTAACCAAGTCTTAGGTAATTCTAGGGAATCAACCTTAAGTTAGGTCTAGAATTTTGTTTGCTTGGTTACACATTTCCTCTCATCTTTCTGTAAGCACTCATGTTTTGATGCACCAAAATTATGTTTACTACTACATTAACATTTCAGGACTGTCTCGGATCAAAGCTTCTATCTCGGATCAAATTTAGATGGTTACTGATTTGTGTCTTTTACTTTTGTTTGATCAACCAACCAAGAGATTTTTCGTGCTTCTTTGAAAACTAGTTTTTAGGGTTATTGATCGACTAATTTTTCCTCTTGATCGACTAAAATTAATTGATCAACCAACTAAATTAGTTAATCGATCAAACCAATCCATTTTAGGAAGGTGATTAAAATCCTTTTGATTGACCAACCAAGCTAATTAATCAACCAATTAGTGATCGATTAAATAACTTTTTAATCAACCAATATACCTTAATTGATTGACTAATTTGACTTCCTTTTCAGGCCAACTTTTTAGTATAAATAGAGATCGTATGCAACTCTTTTAATTAATCAACTTTTAATAGAAGTATCCTCAAAAAGATCAGAACTTCTCGTGCTTCTTTTAAGTGTTTCTACGCTTCGCTATTCACGTCATTCAAAGCATGTTGTTTTGAATCTCTATTGAAATTCTGGTTTGATTTTTTTTATTGAGGTTCTATAGATATATTTATTGTTCTTCAACATTATATTTTTTATTAACGGATCTCAAGGTGTTGGGAAGATCCGTGTTTTTATTGTTCTTCTCTTCAAGGTAAAAAAGAGAGGTAATGTAAAGAGGTTGTGCCACCCTCGTTTAAGTGATACGATAGTGGATTGACTAACCTTGATTAGTCGGGTAAATCCTAAGCTGAGAGGCCTAGGTAGTGGTTTTCACCCGGTTTGGGTTTCCACTCTAAATCCAGGTGTAACTTGTACTTGACTTGTTGTGAATTCATTTTTTACCGTTTATTGTTTGGAAAAGGCGATACTATTCACCCCTCCCCTCTAGTATACGTTCAATCCACAGGCAAACCCTCACTTTCCCTCCTCTCCTCCCTGTTCTTCTATTGCATGCACGGGCGGCAGTCCTAGAATCCACACTTGGAGGGAACTCTTGATTCTACCCCTTGCACAAAAAGACCACCTTCCTCTCATTTGCATTCATCAACAACAATGGAAAATCCTCAAAATAGATCCAATACCTCTTCTTCCTCTCATCCTCAAACTACCTCTAATCCCATCTCTAACCCTTCCACCCAAATTCCACAATCTAACCCACTCTTTGACATCCCTATCCCTCACCTTCCAAGCTTGGAATTACCTGAGATGCCTCAAGATCAAAACCAAAGCCCTCGTAATCCTTTAGCCATGATGGTTGAGCAATTGGATCAACTTCAAGCAAATCAACAACAGTTGGCTAGGACTGTCATGAACCTAGCCAACCAAGGGCAAAACCTACCACCCCCTCAGCAGCTTGTCATTCCTCTTAAGAATTTCTATGATCCTTCCAATCTGAGATCAAACTAGTTGTTCTGAACCTAATCAAGCACTTCCATGGCCTCCCAAGGGAAGACCCATTCAGCCATCTTGAAGAACTTACACTCCTCATATAGGCGACCCGTTCTCACAATGTATGAGAGGATTTATGGATGATGTGGTTATTCCCACTTTCTCTCAAAGACAAGGCCTCTTACTGGTTCAGAATCATTGATAAACCTATTAACACTTAGTCTCAGCTCAAAAGTGCTTTCCTTAAAAAATTCTTCCCCATTAGTTGTACTAATTCCCTAAGAAGACTTATTATGACCTTCCAACAAAAACCAAATGAGACTTTACATGATGCTTGGGAACAATTCCAAAATTTTTTAAGAAGTTGCCTGCACCATGAGGCCCCTTTATGGCAGCTCGTGCAGATCTTCTATCATGGATTAGAAGATCAACTCCGACGTTTCGTCAACGGCTCGTGTGGCGACAACTTCCTTAACAAGGATGTTGAGAGTGCCTATAAACTATTTAGAGAAATGAGTGAAAACTCATTTAACCATACTCCCATGAACACCTCTGGAAGAACTACCAACTCGTAGTTAGGTGTTCATGAAATAAGCACTCAATCCATCCTCGTTACCCAAGATGACCTTCAAATGATCACCCAGCAACTCGACCAGATGCAATTGAATCAAAAGAAGATTGAGAAAAGATTTACCACACCCAACCAGGCTCCACAACTAACCTCACCTAACATTCTGAAGAGAGAAAGCCTGCATAATATCAATGTTGTCCTTACTGAGTATAATTATTTTTCTAATGCTTCATATGGTTCTACTAGGACTTACAATTATCCACATTCCAACCCAGCTAATGAGAATATTTCCGCCCGCTAGGAGCACTTTAGAAATCCCTCCAACTTAAATTGGAAGAACTACCCGACTCACTCCTGGACCAATCCGGTTCCCTCCCAAAACCAAAACCAATTTGAAGGCTATGGGCAGAACCAGACTTTTTACCAACCTGGGCCATTCCAAGAAGACATTAATGCCCAGGTTATGAAAACCCTGCAAGAGATGCAAAGTCAAATTTCGAAGGTAACCCGTGCTGTTACAAGTCTCCAAAATCAAATTGGGGTTACTCCGACACAGAGACCTGCAAGACATCTTCCTTCCTAGCCAATGACCAACCCAAACAATTAGAGAAACCACTACCAGGGCGGAAATCTAAATCACAACCATCAGCCTCCTATTAACCCAGCACCACAGCACCCACCCGATTTCCATCAACATCAGGCCCCCCAACCTCCTTCCAAGAACAAACAAACTGCTAATGCAATTACATTGAAAAGTGGGAAAACAACTACAAATTTTGGTCCTTCCCACCAAACTAACGAAACCCGCCATATACCTATGCAAGTTGACTCTCCTCCCACCTTCACCTAGGAAGAAAAAGATCAAGATCTCCCAGGCAAAACTCCAATCCCTTTTCCCCAAGCTCTACAATCGACCAACCCCAAAAGAAAGAAATCTAAGCCCACAAATGAGAAACTCATGGAATTATTTAGGCAGGTTCAGATCAACATTCCTTTCGTAGATGCAATTAAATATATACCTACCTATGCTAAGTTTTTGAAGGATATTTCTACTCTGAAAAGGCAGACAAAAAATCTAGGAAAAGTGAGTCTTTCGAAGACAATAAGCTCTGTCATACAGAGTAAACTGCCTCCTAAGATGAAAGACCCAGGGAGCCTTTAATTTTGATGATTATTGATGATACTACTTTTAACCGCACCCTTCTCAATCTCAGTCCCTCAGTCAATATCATCCCCATTGTTTTATTTGAGGAATTTAAGATCGGCAATCTAAAGCCTATCAAGGTTACTTTGCAGTTAACAGATCGATCTTCAATTAAACCCAAGGGGATTGTCGATGATGTCCTTATCAAGGTCCAGAAATGTGTCTTCCCAGTTGACTTTCTAGTCCTTGACATTGAGGTACCCAAGAACCTAATCAATGCCCCTATCATTCTTGGAAGACCATTTTTGGCCACCGCAAAAACAAATATAAATTACTATGCTAGTAAAATGGATATCACTTGCGCGAGCCAAACAATTACTATGGATATTTTCAAATCCTCCAAGAGATTCATTGATGATGGCTTCTTTAAGGACTCAGATACTGAAAATTTGGTGGAGGAAACAATGCTGGTAGATTCTTTTCCTGACCACTATTTCTTTGAAGATTCTAACTCTGAATCAGAGGTCGACGATATCAAGATTCTAACCCTTGCATCAAACCCTCTTCCTGATTCATCATCAGACCCACCCACTATAATTTCACCTCACCCTCCCACCCTAACTTCACCCACCCTTCATACAACTAACTTCTTCCCCACTCCCTTTCCCTTGGACCTACCACCTGACTCCCCCCCCCCCGAGTATGGCCTTCATCCTTAACTAAAACCCTGGCCAAACTCAAGTATTTCTTCCATTTTTCCAGCTCATTTCAATCCCCTTACTTCCACCACTTTCTTTTCAAGGGACGAAGAGGAAGATTTCATTTTAAAGAATACTTAGGTATCCAACTATCTTCATGATTGACCATCTTCTGTGATCACTTCACGCCCAACTAAATGGCGTTAAAGACAGCACTGGTTGGGAGGTAACCCAGCAACATTTTCTTTTCAGCTTTCATTTTCTTTTTCAGGTTCTGTAAAAATTTACCTCCAACCTGACTTCTTTAATCTCAGGTGATACCTTCTCCTACTCTTTCTTTTGCAAGGGGACTTGCAAACTTTAAGTATGGGGGAGTACTTTCAATTTTTCAGGCATTTTATCATTTTTCATAACCTAAAAAAAAAAATCAAAATATTTTGCATTTGCATTGCATCGTCGACATTTACACATGCATTCTTTTTGCATGACCTTCTAAAAAATATTTTAAGGACTATTAGTAAAAGAAAGAGCTAATGGCTGAGCTTGAATTCAAATTAGGTATATTTGGGGTTTAATCATTAACAAACTAAGGATAAAGCTACGGATTCATTTTTAGACATTTCAGGTCTAGAAACTTAGATTAGATCAGGTATCCTACAAAGAATTCCATCCTAATACTTGATGATTCAAGTAACCCAACTTTATTTAGGGACTTGGATAGTACTTGACTTGGTTTTCAATCCAAAAATATGTTTTTCTTTTAAAAACTTGGTGTCAAACATTTTACACACAGGCCAACACAAGCCCTCCTAAAAACATCTAAATAATTAAAAACCTCTTGTTAAACCTTAGCGAAAGATCAAGATAGATGATTGGTTTGAGTTCCCACTATCGAGAAGGAGAAATGCCTCCTTTAAGGATGTGATGTCAATATGTTACCGCCTATACACTACTCTATATCTATATTTCATATCTTTAAATGGAGTTTTAAGGTGCATTTTTGCGGCTCATGTGTCTTGAACAATACTCTACCCATAGCGTCGAAGCAAGAGCCAGAGCGCCTGACGGTAATACCATCATTCATCATAACTACCTTAATTTAGTCGGAATCAAATAATAAATGCTCCTAAATGATCATCTAAATATCGTAATTACGCACTAATCTGATTTAAGAGAGAAGACAAGAAAACATGATTAATTCTACTATTTTAATAGCACATCAAAAATGCATATTAACTATGAGGTTACTTAGGGGTTAATCAAAGGTCAAATGAACTTTAAAGACCAAGAAGTGGGGTCACACTGATAGAATCAAAGTTTCACGTGGTTCGAGGACTAAAATAGTACTGAAAATCATAATTATCAGTCGCACTTAAATTGAAAGGATTTTGATCGAGATAAAATCAATCTAAACTTCCTAAAATTCATGAAAAAATATTCTAAGGTTTGGTACCTTCACTTTGACTATCTAAACCCATTTTGACCAAGAACAGATATTCTGACGATAATTAACATTAATTTGGACTTCTGTACAATTTACCTAATCAAACATTGTCAAAACTCAAATCCAAGTTCACCATTATATTCCTTGGGTCCAAATTAAGTTATCACCAAAATTTGAACCTAATCAGAGTCTATCTTGGCCTAATTTGCATTTTGACTCCTAAAATCTCTATCATTCACATTCAAACCCCTAGGTTTCAAGTTTATTACCAGATGACCCCTAACTTTCTCGTCGTCTTTGCAAAAAGGCCCCTACAACCATTGATGTATGAACATAACTTAAACCCAAACACACCAACTTTGATTCGATGAAATCATCAAATCTCCACCAAATCCTACCAAATTTGGTGAGATTAATGTTTACATCACCGTTAATCCATTGCACCAAGTCTCAAGCCCTAATTTAGGGCCAATCACCACCAACGAACCTGATTTTCACGTGACAAATTGCCAAATTCACAAGGAATTCTTGCGAATCCAAGGCAATTCAAGGCCCAATCAACATCTATATAAGTTTGTCCATCTTCCCACCTGCAAATCAACTAGGTTTCAGGCCAAATCCACTCTTCTCCTTCTCCTGCCATCTTCGACCTAAGCTCTGGCGACCCTCTTCCTCCTCATTTGGCCACCCAACGACCAAATAAGGTTTTACACCCCTCCGTTTATTGCCTCCTAACACAGGGTGAGATCCCTCACAACTCACTCCTCACTTGCCACCACGCTGACGGGTCTGGTCCCCAATCCGAATTCGATTACTGGTAAACCCAACCCGATTAGAGAGAGAGAAGGGAATTTTCTAAGGGAGGAGCAGCAGGTTTTGCACTATTCAACCTCGGGTTTCGTGCCAAACACTTGGACAAATTCAGAGTTGTTTGGCTTATTACTTAAGTCGTCTGAACCTTGATCTCAACGTCTGATGGTTGACTATGCATTGGTTTAAAAGTAGTGTTGAGATATTGAGATTTGCCTTGGGATATTGTGCTTAATTGTTGAGAATATTTGGTGGTTTCAACCATCATTTTTTTTTTTACTTGATATAATTTATGAAACATTAATTGATTATTCTACTTGTGATTGAATATTGTGCTTATTGATATATTATTTGATTAGTGGATTGAATTGTTATACTTACTCCTTGTAAACGACCTCAAAACTCACGATTTTTTGAACTTTACAAATTTAAATGTTGTATCGATTTTCGTCACTATACTACAACGTAATATTTTTCTAAACTATGACAATTTTCGACGCAACAGTGCTCCTTTACACTGCCTTATGTTTTTGGGGTTGTGAGCTCCTGGGTTGTGTTATGGAAGGTGCTATCTCAAAGTATCAATGTCAGAGCCTCCTCAAGAATTGGTAACGGGAATGATGATCCCGACACATCTGCAGTAGGATTGATCTAAGAATAAGCATGAGAGAATTAATTAAAGAAAAAGTTTCAATAACATAACTATATTCCAATAATGTTGACATTTCACAAAGCACTGACACAAGATTTTAATAGTTATGCAAGTTGCGACTCAGATTCGAGAGCCAAAGAAATTCTAACTACAAAAATGATATCTGGTCATTTGAATTTAAAAGGAGTTAACTTGTGAATTTCTGAAAGATACATTGATCCCGATTCATCTAACCTTTGGATCCAAAATCGAATCTCGATGTTTTATCTCCAACAAATCCCGTACCTTTCCTATTTTCAATCAATCTAAGTCCCATAATTTTATTCTCCTCAAAAGTAAAAATTGTCTTTCCAAAAAATCTATTTTGTGAAAATCAACATGGCATTTACATATCACCTTGCCTATTGGAAAGGCAATTCTTAAGAAATCATAGTTAGTCATTTCTGCTATAGGCAAAGATATTGTGCTCACACATGAAATTATTCAAGAAACGCATGTTTTAATTTAAAGAATCTAAAATATTCATATATTGTCTATGCAATACAGATAATATAACTTATTATGTTTTTACCTTTACCTAAAGCAATAGAACCCTTTATAAAATAATATAAGTTGGCAAAAAATTAAAAGAAAATGAACTCCCTAGTGGATCTCAATTTAGTTACAATAGCAAAAGACACGATAAGCAATCCATTGAAAAACCTTTCCCTCAATCCAATTTTTGCATGCAAATTTCTCCTCTCTTTTGGCTGAAATAGTGGAAAGCTATCGATTAGTAACCAAAATAAATTTGCAAAATAAAACACCAATAATAGCACTTCATATCAAAGCTTAAGTGGGACTACATGATTGAGCATTCTAGCAAAAGTCCCCACTTCAATTATCTACAAGAATGATAGCATAGAAGACATAACTTCTTTCTTCAAGAGAAGAATATGATCCAAAATCTACTATAACATGAAGAAAAAGGTACATCGATGGTGGATATAATAACTAAGTAGACAATCATGACTAAAAGTAGATTTGATTTATCTTCATGTAAAAATCACAACCTCTATAAATCAAAACCTAAACATAGTGTTAAAGAAAATGCAGCAACTAGAAAATCACACACATTGTTAGCCTGCTTCGCATAAAAAACTCTAATACTTACCTCCATTTTATCTCTTTTAATTAGTTGGAATTTCTAAGAGAAATAGTGGTGAATTTTTATCTTTGTGGAGCACACGAATGATGTCACTTTTCCCATCTCTACTAAAACCTTTCCTCTAATAGTGTCAAGTGATTCTCCTACAAAGTCACCTATGTCAATGATCGACATCGGAATCGAAAACAAAGGAAAAATCACGAGTAGAAAACACACTCATAAATAATATTCTTATAAAGAGAGGAGAACAAAACACTCCTTAAAGCAAGTATGGGAACATATTACATACCATAGAATGCATTGAATGTCTTCATAAACGACACCCTTAGATAGCTAGTTTCGTAAATATTACATCTTTAGATGCCAAAAGGAAAAGATGAGAACAAACAAATATAGCCTTAAATTCTTTGAAGCACGCAAGATTCAACTTGGAGACCATCAATTCTAGCTTCATTTATTAAAGAACATTGTACCGTAAGTAAGCACCGCAAAAGCAATTGCTTACGATCTTTATCCACTTTAACACAAATAAAATATTAGCATCAAGTGGTTGGTCCCCTAAAAATCACAAACCATATCTGATTGAGTCAATGTATCCAAAATGTAACACATAGGCAAAAGGTGGTACACAACATTTGAGAATGTTAATTAACTGCCATGAGTTTATTTTTATGTATTGTAATCAATTCAGCAATTTGATTCCAAAAAAGAGAAATGCCCCTTCAAAATGAAAGAAACCAAAAAAGAAAGAACAATGTAATGATTTGAATTGAAATAATAATCTCTCATAACTAATCTACATCATCCCTATAGAATCTATCTCTTATTTATAAACCAAGTTGTTAAATGTCAAAAAGAACAAACAACGAATTGCACAAAATCTAAACGCAAATTTAAACTAAAAAAGCAAATAATAAAAATCAATCGACTCTCATATTCTCAAAAAAAAAAATCACAACTTTTATCAATAAAAACATAAACAACACTAGATCCCATTATTCCACCACCCATTACCTACAATCGTAATAGGAGACTTGTCGTCCTTGGCCTTGATCAGTTGATATGCTCTCTCTCCCCACCAACCCCTCTCACACCCTCAAGCATAGCACACGAGCCATCTGCACAACCCTCCCTGCCACCTCCTACTCATACCCCTGCATCTCCACCCTCCTATGAGATATGCAAGATGGAATCGAGAAAAATTTAAAAGCAAACCCGTATTGAAAAGAGATGGAAAAATGCATCATAAATTGACACACTTCCGTTGGGTTTTCAACAGCATGAAGTCATGAGTGACAATTCTCCCTCTCCTAGCACATAAAGATACACAGTTCCAAATAAATAGAAGCTCTCCAAATCCTCTTACAATCACTAACCAAGAATGGACATTGGGGGATACAGCCTACGTTTATTGGATGTAAGCCTTCTTCATAAAAAAATGTCCACACTTTGAGATCCAGCCATCTCTTTCAACTCCCAGATGGGTATCTTGCAGAACACCGAGAAGCTCCTTTGCCTTAGCATCTAATGTTCGGTGAGAAGCTTAGCTCCCAGCATCAATTGTGAAACCAATCTCCCATAGGTAACTAGTCAGGCAAGGATAAGCATTTGTAATGATGCCAAAAGAGAACCATGGATGGGTCCAAAATCCAAACTGCTCTCCATCTCCAAGAGAGCTCTTAAAGTGTGACCTGATCGTCAATAACTTCGTCAAGGCCCCAGAAGGTAGATGAACCTGGAATAACCACCCTTCATTCTGTCCCTTGACTCCGGAAGACTTCACCTCCCAGTTGATGGCCTTCCTAGTGAGAGTCTCCACATACTTCTGCATCTCTGGGTGATTGGGAGAGAGCAAGCAGTAAGGAAAAAAAAAAAGGAATTGCAACTGCAGGAATCGGCTACGGCCCTTCTGAACTCATACGAAAAAGAAGGGGTAGAGGCGTCGTTGCCGAGCGGAGAGACGCCGAGGAGGCTGCGGTCAAGGGTGAGGCGAGCAGTTTAAACGACATAGGCAGGGGAGGATTCAGAGGAGGAGGAGGAGCCAAAGGATTCCTCCAATTTGGAGCGTCAACACAGGAAAAAAACAAAAACAAAGACACACACACACACAAACACATCCCGATTTCCCATCACGCACCAACGATCCTCTAGAGCTGCTCCAACATGAAACCCTTCAATGACAACATCCTAATATCGTCGGCAGTTGTGAGCTTCTTAGAGTGTCTTCTTGGGACTAATCAAAACAACTATTTGGCAACGGAGGGTCTAATGGAGCAGTTGGGGATGGACTCACTCGAGAAGGGATCGTTGTACTCACCTTCAAGATTGGGGGTGGCGAAAACCATCAATGACCCACACGCTACAATCGTTGCACTTCATCTCCTCGCCGTCGTCGAAGGTGACGTCGCAAGGGTAGTCATTGGACATTTTGCAATAACGTGTAGAAAGGTTACATATTTGTTATGCTAAACAAACAACTTGACCTAACGCAATATTGGGTGGGATTAGATTAGATTATGAGCTTAAATTAGTTAGGGCATATTTTAGCCAACCCGTAAAAATTAGAGTTAGATTCAATCCTCACCTATACAAATTATGCATATTTTTGAAGTTGCTACTTTCCATGATATATTTTGTTTAGAAATAATATTAAAAGTTTCAAGTTCTATCATTCTCTAAAGTTAAATAATATTTCATCTCATTAAATTCAACATGATAGACCCATTCTAATAAAACATCCTACCACATATATCGATCTTTCATTTTAGCCACACGTCCGTTACTAATTTCCTATTACTCAATACCAATCTCACAATCCCCTTTGATGGTTCCCACCCCAAATTTTTTTAATCTCAATAGGACAAAATATAAGAAAAAGGTTCAAGAGTTCAACCAGTGAGAAACCATGACTTAACCCGCTGCAATATAAGATTAGGTAGAAGAGGGAATGGGTTTGGTTAAAATTTTTCAAATTGTCTGTGCATTAGATTTTAACATGATCCAACCCGATCTAGGATGTGAGTACGAAAATACGCACCACAATACATTTTACAATATGCAATCAAGAATCAATCAGTTGAAAATCAGAATCAATAGTTAAAAATGAAAATCAATAGATCGAAAATCAAGAAAACTAAAATATATTGGTTGAAAATGATTTTCAATCGATTAAAAATTAAAATACACAAATTGAAAATCAAAACACATTGAGATATGATTTGTCTTTTTACCAATAGAAAATAGTTTTTGAAATGACCTTTTCTAAGGGTCGTTCATAGTTTTTCGGAAAGGTAGAAGTATAGGTGTAATTTTAAACGTCCTGGGTCTAGGTGTGTGGGCCTTGCAGGAAGGAAAAGATCTTGCAGGGGAGATTCTGCAATTTCGCTCTCTCTCCCTTCTAACACAACACACCCACGCACACACCTCGCTCACAAACCCTCACCTCTCCCTATTTAACACCCCCACCACCCTCACCATCTCCCCCACACCTCCACATCACCACCACCTCAACCTCCACTTCACCACCTTGCCGCCGACGACCACTTCCTCTTCCCCATCCCCTTACAGCCACGAGTAGGGAAAGGAGGGGACTCGATACGGAGGAGCACGGAGAGAGTGAGAGCGAGAGCGTGAAAGAGAGGGAGAGCGTGGGTGAGGGAGAGGGAGAGCGGGGAGCTCGGAGGAGCTCAAGAGAGGAGGTGCGGCCGAGGGAGCTCGTGGAGAGGAGCTCCGCGACCTCCTGCAGTCACGGGAGGAGCTGTTGTGGTCCTACGGGCAAAGAATCACGCGAGGAGAAGGTTCGCAGGGCGCACTGCGGAAAAATTTTTCCGCAATATCAGACGTCTAGGATGATATCCAGACGTCCGGAGGAGCCTCAGGACGTCCGGAGCCACCGCCGGACATCTAAAAGCACGCAGAGTGTCGAGGTATGTCATTTGTATGCACCTGCATGCACGTACTTATGTTTTTACGTGTCGTGTTTTTAAATCTGTGCATCCTTTGAGGTGCTTTAAGATGTCTAGGGATAGTGCCAGACGTCCGACTGCACTCCCAGACGACCGGAAGCAGTGTCGGACATCTGGGATCTCCCTCAGACGATTGCGGAGGGGTTCGGACATCTGAGGAAGTCGCAGGAAAGCAAGGTGAGATTTTGAGGTCGTTTAAGATGTCTGGGTCTAGTCCCAGACGTCTAATTTTAGTCAGTATGCGTGTTTTTGGCCATTCAGGGCCCAAAAGGAGTCGATTTTGCGCAAACAAAGTATCGTTGGTTTCCGTTCAAGTTTCTCTACGTGTTAGTGTCACTCGTATACTGTTTTGAACTCGTTTGATGTGTTTGGTCCATTGTATAAGTATCCAGCCAGTAGAGTATACGGGGTTCGCGAAGACGACAGGATCTGCTATTCGAACCCCCATTCCACCCGTGTATCCCGGTAAAGTGATTCTCTCTCCAATCCTAGAATTAATAATTAAATTACATGCTTTAGAAATATCCGATTGAACCCTAGGGATGAAAGAGATGAATGCATGCTACTTTAGAAATATTTGATTAAACCTTAAGTTGTGAAATGAACACTAGGGATGAAAAGAGATGAATGCGTATGTATTTAATGATTAAATTATTGCGATGCTTATTGAAAGTAGTAAACCATGAGCTGCCTATTCCACATTTAATGAACCATGAAATGAATGAAAATATCTGCGGTGTACTGAATAATCGATATTGAAATCATGAACTTCCTATTATTCATTTAATGAATCGGATGTGGAAATGAGAAAGTCTATGTACGAACCTTACGGGGAACTAAAAAGGAACTCATTTGTATTGAACAAATATCATATGTAGGAGGAAAGTGAGCTAACCCTCGAGTACACGGTACTGAGGAGAACTGTCCCTTTTCATAGAAAGTAAGCTAGTCCTCATGTATGCGGTACTGAAGAGAGCTACTGTCACTTTATTGTAGGGGAGAGTTAGCCACGCTTAGGTTGAGACCCGGGGTTAGAAATGACCCCTACAACTCTGGTTACTTTAGTGTAGGGGGAGCCAGCCGCCCCATGGGATCCGAGGTTAAGACTGGCCACCCTATACCAAGTCTTGTTAGGCCCACTGGGCAAACCAAGATAGTCAGGTGAGGGTACGCAGACTTCTGAGAGACGAGACCCCTGCTCTGAGAGGGCAAGGCCCTGTGCTGTTCTGTGTCGTACGTTTAGGCATACCCACTAGTGGAAATGACTAACCACGTGCCAGTGCGGGATAGCTACTCGTGCGTTTATCGCGCGTGCCATAGTCACTGCAACGTCGCAACCATGGCCTGGAGGTGGTAGACCAGATGTAGGACTACCACGAGGGCTCTCCCGGCCAGGAGAGTGCCACGTGTTCATCCTACATCGCAGAATAAACTGTAATCAAGATCGTTCCCTTAGGAAATAAGAGGATTAAGAAATGTTGTGGTCCTTATTAGAATAACCGAAACATGAACACCTAGTTGAGATAAATGGAAATGAATGATTAGTTACTTGTTTCTTTAAGTTAAATTGCATGTAAATGGTTTAATCACCACTCTACTTAGCATTAGCTGGCTACAAATTATACAACCATGTTCAGGTCAAGGAGTTGAGCAGCCAACGCCACCAGCTACAGGGGGTGCTGAGCTCAGCCGAACCCAGCCATAGTTCTTTTCTATTTCAGAGCTCTCTTGTAGTAGTAAGTACTTTTAATATGTATTAGCTGTTTCTATTATATTTCTGTTCATGTTATATTTTCCTCTATTGTAGTTGTGATGGCTATGTATGTTATAATACTCTTTCACTTGTAGCATGTAATATTTCTGAGACTTCTCGTTCTTATTTCCATTACTGCCTCTTATTTATTTCTACTTAGTTACATTACATGTGTGGTTATGAAATATTTTCTGCTTTTGAGTTATTTCTCGTTGGACGACTGGGTCTTGGAATTAGTCGAGGCGAGCCGATCTCGAGTCTTGCAGGGAACTGGGATCGAGTCATAACAAAGATGGTATCAGAGCAAGGTCATTCCAAGAAATGAACCAAATGGTCTGAAAGTAACCACTCATGTATATGTAGCTAAGATAGCCATCACAACGTATTGTCTTAATCTTCGCTTCGAGTCTTATCTCTTTATGTAACCTAGTATCATTGACGGTCCATGTTCCTTCTCTTGTATCTCCTTATAGGAGATGCCTCTCGAGGAGTTCTCGAGGTGGGCCGCGGACATGGCCATGGGTGTGGTTGTAGGGGCAAGCGTGTCAGACTTGATGCACCAGTTGACCCACCCCTCCTTCCGGGCATCCAGGCCCAGGACCTCACCCAGCTGATTCGAGACATAGTACGAGAGGAACTCTAGCAGCCTCCTCAGCCACCCCTCCCTGAGAATGTGGAGGGAGAGTCCTCTATGAGACAGGGGGCCGCCGTAGTGTTAGATGAGCTGGAGGGGGAGGGGGTGATCCTCCACCACCCCCACCACCCTTAGACAGTTCTGAGCACGAGCCCTCCTTGCTTGGAGGCGTGCCTGTTCCCCTGTTGTAGCTCCACCATGAGCTATTTGGCCAATTCCGAAAGCTGAAGCCCCTCCTTCAAAGGGGATGAGAACCCGTCTGAGGCAAACGACTGGCTAGAGCAGATAGAGAAGGTTTTTGACACACTCCACCCTCCTGCAAAGTGCTATGTGGCCTTTGCCACGTACTAGTTGGAGAGTGCAGCCCACCGGTGGTGGAGGGCAGTCAGGGGACAGGAGGGGAGAGAGCCATCGTGGGACCAGTTCGTGGCACTCTTTTGTGAGCAGTACTTCCCACAGACCTAGCAGGACCAGAGGAGGTGGAAGTTTCACACTCTCCGCCAGGGGACGATGACAGCCCCATCTCTACTGCACCGTACAAGATGGCCTCGCTTAAGCTGCGAAAGCTTAAGTCTCAGTTACAGGATCTGTTGGAGAAGGGCTTTGTGAGGCCCAGTGCATCCCCAGGTGGAGCCCTTGTGTTATTCATGAAGAAAAAGGATGGTACCCTTCGGCTTTATGTCGACTACAGACAGCTAAATCGGGTCACCGTCAAGAACAAATATCCGCTACCTCGTATCAATGACCTCTTCGACCAGTTGAGAGACGCCATGGTGTTCTCCAAGATAGACTTGAGATCAGGTTACCATCAATTGAGAATCAGGGAGACTGACATCTCTAAGACAGCCTTCCGTAATCAGTACGGACACTACGAGTTCTTTGTCATGCCATTTGGGCTGACCAACGCCCCCGCTGATTTCATGGATTTGATGAACTGTGTTTTCAGGCCATACCTGGATCAATTTGTGGTGGTATTCATCGACAATGTACTGGTCTACTCTCTAGATCAGGCATAGCATGGATAGCATCTATGTATGGTCCTAGATACATTGAGACGACGTAGGTTGTATGCCAAGTACAATAAGTGTGAGTTCTAGTTGAGACAGGTGACCTTCGTGGACTACATGATTTCAAGAGATGGATTGGTTGTGGATCCAGCCAAGGTCGAGGCCGTACTCAGGTGGGAGAAGCCATGCACAGTGATAGAGATATGCAGCTTTCGGGAACTGGTAGGTTACTACCGGCAGTTTATCAGGGGATTCTCTCAGATCATGCATCCTATGACCCAGCTGACCCGGAAGGACGTGCCATTCACCTGACAGACGAGTGTAAGTCGTGCTTTCAGAAGTTGAAAGAAAGACTGACTTCAGCTCCTGTACTCACCATCCCAAACAGCAATGACGGGTTTGTGATTTACACTGACGCCTCATTACAGGGATTGGGTGGTGTGCTCATGCAACAGGACCACGTTATCGCTTACGCTTCGCGACAACTAAAGCCCCATGAGCATAACTACCCCACCCATGACTTGAAGCTGATAGCAGTTGTCTTCGCGCTGAAGATATGGAAGCACTACTTGTATGACGAGACGTTTGATATTTTTACGGATCATAAGAGCCTAAGGTACCTGTTCGATCAAAAGGAACTCAACATGAGACAGAAACGTTGGTTAGAGCTCCTGAAGGACTACGACTGCAACATCTCCTACAACCTAGAAAAAGCCAATGTGGTGGCCGACACCTTAAGTCAGAAGGCTCCCACCCACTTGGCCAGCTTACAGGTGCAGAGTTGGAGACTCATGGAGGAGGTGGACAGTTGGCGACCGCAGGTGTCATGAGGGTACTGTGAGGTAGTAACAATGATGAGGCAGGCACAACCAGAGCTGATAGACCGTATCATTACAAGGCAGATAGCCGATCCATATTTGCAGACATTGCGGGACAGGATGTTGACAGGAGACCCAGAAAATATGACTCTCTCTGATGAGATACTGAGTATGAGGGGACGTCTGTGTGTTCCTAGAAACGAGGAGCTGTTAAGCGAGCTACTGACTAAGGCACACGGGTCCAAGTTCAGCATACATCCTAGGAATACAAAGATGTACCACAATCTGCGATGCGACTTCTGGTGGAGGGGAATTGTCACAACCAGAACCCAGATCCCTACAGGACCCAAGATCGACTTGCTTCGACTAATCCCAAGACTTAGTCGTCCAACGAGAAATAACCAAATAGCATGCATTAATCCACAACCACACAAGTACAGTAGCTAAGCAGTAAGAAAACGGCAATGAAAGAAGAGATAGAACAGCAATTCTAGAATAATACATGCCTTCAAGAATAGGAAATACTGCCATCACAACAAAACTAATACCGATGAAGAATATAACGGAAAGTGCTAAAAAATATAACTACAGGAACTCACTACAATCAGCAGTAAAAACTATAGCTGGGCTCGACTAAGCCTAGCATCCTCAGTAGCCGGTGGCTCGAGCTGCTCAAATCCTTGACCTGTACAAAGTTACATAACTAGAGTCAGCTAACGCTGAGTAAAGTTGTGGTTAAACATAAAATGCATTTCAAGTAGTTTAACATATTACTTTCCAATCCAAAATATCCTATAACGGTTTCCTATGTAGAGATCTCTAATCAGGGCTCATCTCATTACTTATCTTCTTGTTCCCTAAAGGAACGATCTTCCTTGAAGTTTTCCTGTGATGTAGGATGCACACGTGGCACTCTCCTAGTCGGGAGAGTCCCTCCGTGGTAGTCCTATACCCGGTCTACCACCCCGAGGCCACGGTCGTGATATACCGGTGATTACGGCACACGTGATAAGCGCACGGATAGCTACCACACACTAGCATGCGATCAGTCATTTCCGCTAGCGGGTACGCCTCAACGTACATCGCAGAACAGTATAGGGCCTTGCCCTCTCAGAACAGAACAGAGGTCTCGCCCCTCCTCAATCCACATACCCTCGTCTGACTATCCCGATTTTCCCAACGGGCTAACAAGAGTCGGTGTAGGATGGCCATGCCTGACCCCGGGCCCCCTAGGGCAGCTAGCTCCCCCCTACACTAAGTAGCTTACCTCAGTACTACATACACGAGGGCTAGCAAGAGTCGACATAGAGTGGCCAAACCCACTCTGGGTCTCAACCAAAGGCGGCAAGCTCCTCTATAAACTACAAGGGATAGTTGCTCTCTTCGGTACCATGTAGACGAAGGTCAGCTCACTTCCCTTAATGGTCACCCATGGGCGGCAATTCCAGAACCATCCGATTCTCTGGTATGGCAATATTCCTTATCTCACTCTACATTCCCCATAGGATTCGTACATTAACTTTTCTTTGTTCCATATCTGGCTTGTTACATACCGAATAGGCATCTCAGTTTCCACAGTACGAGTTCTTTTTCTTTCTATCAATAATGTAGTTCATTACAGGCAGCTTATAATTTATTTAATCATCCACCTTTCTACACATACGTCTTTTCTATCCCTAGTGTTCATATCATAACTTAGGGTTTACTTGAATAGCTATATTCTAAAGCATGCGTTTATTTCTTCCTAAGATTCACCATACATCCTAGGTTTTAACTAATTACATGCATTTTATTTAACTTGGAGAATTAGTTAGAACCACTCTACCAGAATAACCGGGTGGAATGGGGGCTCGCACAGCAGCTCCCGACGTCTCCGTAGGTCCCACACGCTCGACGGACTGGAGACCTAAGACGTGGATGGACAGGTCAAAAGGATTCCAAAAAATACTGACAAGTTACCATTACGTGAAGAAATTCGTACGAAAAACAACGATGTTTCATTTACGAAAAACCAACATCGTTTGGGCCTTGAACGAGCCTAGAAACAAGGGTTCTGACAAAAATCAGACGTCTGGGAGAGATCCCAGACGTCTTAAATCGACTCTCAGGCATACCTCTCTCGGGGCTCCTCTATTGGACATCTGGAATGCAGTGCCAACGTCTAAGGGTTCCGTCAGACGTCTGGAGGTACTCCCAGACGTCTCAAACTACCTCGGTCCGCCTTCCAACTTCTGACACATATACGTACACTGTCAGGACTTTGGCAGAGAAGAAATACTGAAAATAGATCTCTACCAGACGTCTCATACTACCTTTAGACATTCGGCAAGACGTCTGGATGTCATTCCGGACGTCTGATTCCGCGGAACCACTCTAGCTTTCCTCGCCACAGACGCTGTAGCAAAGCAGCACAGCGCCCTCCACTCTCGAGCTCAAACTCACGATCAGCTCTCCGCTTACTCTCTGCTTGCTCTCTTTCTCTCCGACTCCCTGCTCTCTCTCTCTCACTCGGCAGTGGTGGTGTGAGACGGAGAGGAGGGGGTTTATAAAGGGAGAGGAGGTGAGGGGAGAGGTATGGTGTCGTAGGGAGTGGTGCGGGGATGGTTGTCGCAAGGAGAGGTGCGGGGTTGGAGTGCCGTGCGCGTGGTATGCGTCGAAAAGAAAAACATTTTCAGACGTCTGGCTTTCTCTCCAAACGTCTGGTGGACATCCCAAAAGGTGACGGGTCGTTTCAGGAATGAAGCAAGATGTTAATGAGTTCGTCTAGCAATACTTGGTATACCAGCAGGTGAAGGCCAAGAACAAGATGCCTACAGGGTCGCTACAACCACTTCCTGTGCCAGAGTAGAAGTGTAAGAGTATCACCATGGACCTGGTAGTGAGGCTACCGGTTACACGGCGAGGACACGACACAATTTGGGTGATAGTAGACAGGTTGACGAAGACGACGCGATTCCTACCAATCCGAGTCACTCTTGGCCTCGCACAGCTAGCATAGTGATACATTAGAGACGTGGTGCGCCTTCATGAAGTCCCTCGCGAGATCATATCCGACAGGGATACTCGCTTCACTTCCCAGTTCTAGGCAGAGCTTCAGTAGGCCTTGGGGACTCATCTGAAGTTTAGTACCGCCTACCCCCCCAGACCGACGGGCAGTCGAAGCGCACCATACAGACACTAAAGGACCTCCTACACACTTGTGTACTAGATTGGAGAGGCTCCTGGGAGGAGCATTTGCCCCTAGTAGAATATGCATACAATAACATCTACCATTCGAACATTGGCATGGCACCTTACGAGGCTCTATACGGAAGGAAGTATACTGCACCCTTGAGTTGGGTTGAGGTGGGAACTAAGTGGGAGGTTGGTCCCAGGCTGATCCGTCAGAGTCAGGAGGTGATAAAGCAGATTCACAGACGACTCGATACAGTAAGGAGCAAGCAGAAGAGCTATGCTGATAAGAAGCACAGAGAGGTGCAGTTCGAGGTTGGGGATCACGTCTTCCTCTGTGTTTCGCCCATGAAGGACTTGCAGCATTTTTGGGTGAAAGGGAAGCTTACGTCGAGGTTTGTGGGGCCTTTTGAAGTCTTGGAGCAGGCAGGACCCATTGCTTACCAGCTTGCCCTTCCTCCCCAGCTTTCTAGAGTATACGACGTGTTCCATGTGTCCAACTTCAGGAAGTACATCGCCGATCCCAACCACGTTCTAAGCCACGAGAGCATCGAGGTGGGAGATGACTTGACCTATCCTGAGAGACCAGTGCAGATGCTAGACAGAGTCGTCCAGAGTCTGAGACGGAAAGAGGTGCCACTGGCGAAGGTCCTATGGAGAAGCCAGTGGTACAAGGAAGCGACTTGGGAGCCTGAGGCGACGATGCGAGAACAGTACTCGAAGCTTTTTGAGGGTACGTCGCTTCTGACCTACTTTGATCCACTTTAAGTTTGTTATGCGCTTTTACGTTTATTTCAGCACCCTAGTTAACGCAAGTTTTAGGGACGAAACTTCCTTTAAGTTTGTTATGTTAAAATGACCCTTCCCAAGGGTCGTTCGTAGTTTTCCAGAAAGGTAGGGGTGTAAGTGCAATTTTAAATCCCCTGGATTTAGGTGTGTGGCCTTGTGGGAAGGAAAAGATCTTGTGGGGGAGATTCCGTAATTTCGCCCTCTCTCTTCCTTCCACACAATACACCCACCACACACCCCTCTCACAAACCCTCACCTCTCCCTATTTAACACCCCCACTATTATGAACGCGTGCCCCGGACGTATTTTAAGACGTCTGGGAGGTGGCCCAGACGTCTGGGATCACATCCAGACGTCTTGCCAGACGTCTAGGATGGTTTACAGACGTCTGAAAAATCGTTATCGTCCACACCCGCGAGTCGCCTACGCGCCTGAACGCGCAGACCGCACATTCCCTCTTTCTTCTGCGGCTGCAGGCGGCCTACCACCCCCTCTCTCCTCCTCGCGCGGCCTTAAAAGGGCCACGCCTCCCCTCCCGTCTCCACAGTCTCCTCCTTCTTCTCCTTCCTGTGCGCGAGAGCGAGCGGACGCGAGGGCGGCAGCGACGGCCGCAGTGAGCGCGGAGGTGCGGCGTGCGAGGGCGGAGCTCTGCCGTGAGGGCGAGCTCGCCGGAGCGGCTTGGCCGGCTGGCGGAGGGTGCCGGGGGCGCGAAGCGACGCGGAGAGGGACCTGCTGCGGTCTGAGCAGCAGGAGCGCGAGGTGCGACGCGGGCGACGTCGCGAGCAGAGTCCGGGTCGCGCCCTGTTTCTGGAAAAATTTCCAGAATCAGACGTCTGGGTTGACAGCCAGACGGCGAGATAGACGTCTTGAAGCTCATACAGACGTCTGAAAGGTGAGTTTACCGCCTTCTCCTTCCTTCCTGTCGACTGACCGTACTGAGGGAGGGGGGTTGGCTGTGCGCAGGTTCGCTGATTCGCCATCCTTTGCGAATCAGACGTCTGGAATTTGTGCCAGACGGCGGGAGTGACATACAGACGTCCGTATGTACCATCGGACATCTGGGATTTAGGCCAGACGTCCCTGCAGACTTCTGGACGTCTGGGAAACCACGCTGAACAGGTAATTCTCTGATCCACTTTTTAAGACGTCTGGAAGGAGTTCCAGACGTCTGATTTTGCACAGTATCGTCTTTTTTCGACCCGTTTAGGGCCCGTTCGGGCTCCGTTTTCCGCGATTCGAGTTGCATTCTCTTCAGAATTAATTCCTCTACTCGTCTACAGTAGCTATACACTGTTTTGAGACACTCCTTGTGTTTGATCCTTGTGATAGGACCTCGTTCAGTTGCAGTCTTGAGAGTCGCGGAGGCACACGGGATTCCCGATCACTCCCCCATTACTCCCGTTGTACCTGGTAGAGTGGCTTTAAGTATTAATAAAATTTGTTAAAGTATGGAAACATAACTAGAACCTAGGACATTGCATGAATCCTAGGAATGAGAAATATATGGAATGATAGTTCCTAGGTGTTGCATGAATCCTAGGGCTGGATAACTAGTTGTATGCTAGATCCTAGGATGTGACATGAACCCTAGGATGGAAGAACTAGTGGAATGTATAATACTGCAGTCTTGGAAAAATGGAAAGGAATATAAAGCTGCCTGTAATTTGAATTAACAGCTGCCTGTTATGAATAAAGAAACATGATTGAGATCATGGATTTTGAGAACGTGAATCTGGAAAGTGAAACATATGATGTTCTGAGATAAAGAGCTGGAACCCTACGGGGAATTAGGAGTGAAACTCCTGGAAAGAAAAAGGAATGGAACTGAGATGTAGTTTGTACTGTCTCTTGGGTACGCAGTACCAAGGGAAGTACCTGTACCTGTTTAGTGCAGAGTGGGGCCAGCCGCCCCAGGGACCCGGGGTTAGGATTGGCCGCTCTGTACCGACTTGTTGGCCCTCGTGTACGTAGTACCGAGGAGAGCTAGTAGTGTTAGGAGAGTACTAGCTACCCCACGGGCCCCGGGGTTCTGCTAGCCTCCTTCACCGACTTGTTAGGCCCACTAGGGCAAACCAGGGTAGTCAGGCGAGGGTGCGCGGACTGTGGAGGGGCAAGGCCCCGGTTTGGTTACTGTGGAGGGGTTGGACCCCTGTTACTGAGAGGGCTCTGCCCTGGTTCCGTGCTGTGCTTTGGGCGCACCCGTTAACGGAAACAACTGACCGCGTGCCAGTGCGGGCTAGCTACCTGTGCGTTTATCACGCGTGCCGTAGTCACCGTTACGTCTGTCAGTGACCTTGGGGTGGTTGACTGAGGGTAGGATCACCACGGGGGACTCTCCCGGCCAAGAGAGCACCACGTGCTACTTCTACTTTTGGAAAAGACTGCAATCAAGATCGTTCCCACGAGGACATTCGAGATCAAGTAAAGGACCTGAGAAATAAATGAAATAGTGAGAAAGATTGAAAGATGTGAATAAAGGAAGTAATAGAACATAACAGCTACTGTACACTCTACTGTTGCCTTTAGTTAGTTTGCCACTCTACTCAGCGTTTTGCTGACGTGTTACACTCGTTACCTTTTTCAGGACCAGGTGTTGAGCAGCCAGGGTCGGCGGCTGCAGAGGGCGCTGGGCCAAGTAGGGTCTAGTAGAGTTTACCACAGTCCTTGTACCTCTTTTGTTTCTGTTTTAGTGAGTAGTTTTTTTGTTTCCGCTGTACTTTCTTTACCTGCCGTTCTTGTTATATGATAAATGTTGTTTTACTGTTGTGGTGGTACCTACTGTAGTAATTTCTTTCCTTACTGCTGTACTTTCTTACTGTTAGTTATATTCATGCTGAATGTGGTTTATTTTACTGTCTTTTGGTTACTTCCTCGTTGGATGACTAGGTCTTGGGATTAGTCGAGACGGTCCGGTTCTCGTGTCTCGTAGGGACTCGGGAACTGGGTCGTTACAAGATGGTATCAGAGCAAGGTCGTCCCGAGAAGTGAATCAACTGACTGGAAAATAACCAATTCACATGTTTATAGCTAGAGTAGCCACCACAACATGTCTCTTGACATGAGCTCTAAGAAGTTTTGTTAGGTACCGTTTGTTTTGACGTTTCCATTTTGTTTCGCGTCTCCTTGCAGGAGATGCCTCGTCGCGGGACTGGCGAGACTGGCAGCGGGCTCGGCCGAGGGCGAGGTCGGCGAGGTGGACGTGCTGTCGTGGACGTCTCGGTGGACCAGCCACCACTCCCTGGCATCCAGGCCCAGGACCTCGTCAGACTGATACGGGATATTGTACGAGAGGAGCTCCACCCACCGCCCCGAGCACCTCCTCCTGGGGTTGCAGAGGGGGAGTCCTCTGTGGGACCACGCGACGGACGCGGCGCTGGACACGAGGGAGGGGATGGGCCCCTGCCACCCCCACCTTCCTCCGACACTTCTGTACACGAGGCACCTTCGCCTGGAGGTGCACCAGCACCTCCCCTACAGCGCCACTTCGAGCTTTTCGAACAGTTCCGGAAGCTGAAGCCCCCCTCCTTCAAGGGGGATGAGGACCCGACCGAGGCAGAGGACTGGCTTGAGCAGCTGGAGAAGATCTTCGACACCCTTCGCCCCCCGGTGGAGTGCCGCGTGGCCTTTGCCACGTACCAGCTGGAGAGTGCGGCACACCGGTGGTGGAGGGCGGTCCGGGGACAGGAGAGGGACGAGCCGACGTGGGACCAGTTCGTCACCCTCTTCTGCGAGCAGTACTTTCCCCAGACGTGGCAGGACCAGAGGAGGTGGGAGTTCCATACTCTCCGCCAAGGGACGATGACCGTGAGCGCGTACCGCACGCGTTTCTTGGAGCTGTCCCGCTTTGCAGCGACAGCAGTAGCCACTGAGGAGGAGCGCCTTTGGAGGTTCACCGAGGGGCTCCAGCCTGCGATTCGGGGATATGTCAAACCCCTGAAGCTGCCGACGTTTTCGAGGGTGGTAGAGGCAGCTATGACTTACGAGGAGACCAACCCGTCCGCGCGAGAGACCGACGGCGGGCGGAAGAGGCCCTTTCAGCCAGACTTCTCACAGGGCCGGCGAGAACGGAGACACGTGACATCCGCAGGAGAGCCGTCACGCTGTGCAGGGCCATCAGTGGCCTTTGGGGGCCCTCGACAGGGGCCAGTCGCCAGCACCGGACCCCCGCCTAGCCGACAGCAGGGACTCACTGAGGGCGGCAGTCGGGTTCCCCTCTGCTACCAGTGTGGCCAGCCGAGCCACGTCAGGAGGGGCTGCCCGTCTAGGGCAGGAGGTCAGCAGATACTTCCCTCGCAGAGCACTGGAGGGCACGCAGGAGGCCGCGGTTCCCAGGCGCAAGGAGGAGGATAGCAGTCGCGAGGAGGGTACCGGCCAGCACCTACCCGTCCGACGCAGAGTGTGGCTGCTTCGTCCGCACTTAGGGCTGAGGGGCGTATCAACGCCCTAACACACAGGGACGCCAGAGCATCGGGATCCGTGGTAGCAGGTATGGTTTCAGTTTCTGGCAGACTCATTTACACGCTTTTCGATTCCGGCGCTACGCACTCGTTTGTCGCAGCCAGTTTCGCAGTTAGTTTGGACCAGGATTATACACTGTTAGAGAATCCGTTCGTAATCAGAGGTCCGAGTGGTCAGTTGTTTATAGCTGAGGAGGTGTACACGGGTTGCGAGGTCAGCATCGGGGGACATAGCCTGCCAGCTGACCTGATTATGATACAGATGGAGGACTTTGGAGTGATTCTGGGGATGGATTGGCTGTCCGCTTACCACGCCTTGGTAGACTGTTTTGAGAGGAAGATTGTCTTCTCCATTCCGGAGTTGCCTTCTTTCGAGTTTCACGGGCAGCCAGTGGACGGAGGTTTCAGGTGCATTTCGGCACTTCGGGCGGCGAGACTTTTGAGCCAGGGGTGTGAGGGCTTCCTAGCTTGTGTGGTGGCAGAGCACAGCCCCGTGGCAGACTTCCAGAGCATCCCGGTGGTCAGAGAGTACCCCGACGTGTTTCCAGACGAGTTACCAGGACTACCGCCCGAGCGTGAGATCGAGTTTGAGATCTCACTAGTACCAGGGACCAGCCCCATCTCCACCGTGCCATACAGAATGGCACCGCTTGAGCTGTGAGAGCTCAAGTCCCAGTTGCAGGATCTTTTGGAGAAAGGTTTCGTGAGGCCCAGTGCGTCTCCCTGGGGAGCCCCGGTACTGTTTGTGAAGAAGAAGGATGGGACCCTACGCCTTTGTGTGGACTACCGACAGCTGAATAGGGTCACCATCAAGAACAGATATCCGCTGCCGAGGATCGACGATTTGTTTGACCAGTTGCGGGGTGCCACGGTGTTTTCCAAGATCGACTTGAGGTCTGGATACCACCAGTTGAGGATCAGGGAGACCGACGTCTCCAAGACAGCTTTCCGCACCCGGTACGGACACTACGAGTTTTTGGTCATGCCGTTTGGGCTGACCAATGCCCCCGCTGCTTTCATGGACCTGATGAACCGGGTGTTTAGACCGTACTTGGACCAGTTTGTGGTGGTTTTCATAGATGATGTACTCATCTATTCTAGAGATCGGACGCAGCACGGACAGCACTTGCGGATGGTTCTGGACACTCTGAGACGACGCAGGCTGTACGCCAAATACAGCAAGTGCGAGTTCTGGTTGAGGGAGGTGACCTTTTTGGGTCATGTGATCTCTGGAGACGGCCTGGCGGTGGACCCCGCCAAGGTCGAGGCAGTGCTCAGGTGGGAGAGACCGCGTTCAGTCACTGAGATTCGCAGTTTCCTGGGACTGGCAGGTTACTACAGACGGTTCATCAGAGGATTTTCACAGATTGCGCGTCCTATGACACAGTTGACCCGGAAGGACGTGCCTTTCGCTTGGACAGACGCCTGTGAGGCGTGTTTTCTAGAGCTGAAGGAGAGGTTGACCTCGGCTCCCGTGCTCACCATCCCTGACAGTAGTGGCGGGTTCGTTGTGTACACGGACGCTTCCTTGCAGGGGTTAGGAGGTGTGCTCATGCAGAGGGATCACGTGGTCGCTTACGCTTCGCGGCAACTGAAGCCCCATGAGCATACCTACCCTACCCACGATCTAGAGTTGGCAGCTGTTGTCTTCGCGCTGAAGACATGGAGGCACTACTTGTACGGTGAGACCTTCGAGATTTTTACAGATCACAAGAGCCTCAGATATCTTTTTGACCAGAAGGAGCTCAACATGAGACAGAGACGTTGGTTGGAGCTCCTGAAGGACTACGACTGCAGCATCTCCTACCACCTGGGAAAGGCCAATGTGGTGGCTAACGCCTTGAGCCGTAAGGCGCCCGCACGCTTGGCCAGTCTACAGTTACAGAGTTGGAGCCTTTTGGAGGAGGTGGGCAGTTGGCGACCTCTAGAGTTACGAGGGTACTGTGGGGCAGTGACGGTGACACGACAGACCAGGCCAGAGTTGATAGACCGCATCATCACGGGACAGATGGCCGATCCGTGCTTGCAGTCTTTGCGCGACAGAGTACTATCAGGGGACCCAGGGGACTTCTCTTTCACAGACCAGGTGCTACGCTTGAGGGGACGGTTGTGCGTTCCCAGAGACGAGGAGCTGTTGAGAGAGCTCCTGACTGAGGCACACGGTTCCAGATTCACCATACATCCCGGAAACACGAAAATGTACCATGACTTGAGACGCGAGTTTTGGTGGAGAGGGATGAAGCGGGATGTGGGTGAGTTCGTGCAGCAGTGCTTAGTGTGCCAGCTGGTGAAAGCTGAGCATCAGAGGCCTGCAGGGCCGCTTCAGCCGCTTCCAGTGCCAGAGTGGAAGTGGGAGAGCATCACCATGGACTTGGTGGTGGGCTTACCTGTTACCCAGCGAGGACACGACGCAGTCTGGGTAATAGTGGATAGATTGACGAAGACGGCACGATTCTTGCCGATCCGAGTCACTTTGGGACCAGCACAGTTGGCAGAGAGGTATATCCGTGATGTGGTGCGACTACACGGAGTTCCGCGGGAGATCGTATCCGACCGGGATACCCGCTTTACGTCCCAGTTTTGGGCTGAGTTTCAGCAGGCTTTGGGGACGAGGTTGAGGTTTAGCACGGCTTACCACCCCCAGACGGACGGACAGTCTGAGCGCACGATACAGACACTTGAGGACCTTTTGCGTGCCTGTGTACTGGACTGGAGGGGCTCTTGGGAGGAGCACCTGCCCCTGGCGGAGTTTGCATACAACAACAGTTATCACTCGAGCATCGGCATGGCTCCCTACGAGGCTCTGTACGGACGGAAGTGTACGGCACCCTTGAGTTGGGTTGAGGTGGGGACCAAGTGGGAGGTTGGCCCCAGGTTGATTCGGCAGAGTCAGGAGGTAGTGGAGCAGATCCACAGACGACTCCGCACTGTCAGGAGCAGACAGAAGAGCTACGCGGATCGCAGACGCAGAGAGGTGCAGTTCGAGGTTGGGGACCACGTCTTCCTTCGTGTTTCGCCCATGAAGGGTTTACAGCGGTTTGGGGTGAGAGGGAAGCTCGCGCCGAGGTTCGTGGGGCCCTTTGAGGTCCTGGAGCGAGTTGGACCCGTTGCTTACAGACTTGCCCTTCCCCCGCAGCTTTCTGGTGTGCACGACCTCTTCCACGTGTCCAACCTCAGGAAGTATGTAGCCGATCCCAGCCACGTACTGAGTCACGAGAGCGTCGAGGTGAGCGACGACCTGACCTACCCCGAGCGGCCAGTGCAGATCCTAGACCGATCCGTTCGCCGTTTGAGACGAAAGCAAGTACCCTTGGTAAAGGTTTTGTGGAGAAGCCAGCGGTACGAGGAGGCTACCTGGGAGCCTAAGGAGGCAATGCGGGAGCGGTACCCAGAGCTTTTCGCGGGTACGTCTTTTCGGACCGGGTTCGGTCCTCTTTGAGTTTGTTATGGTTATTTGGACGTCTTTTCCCAGACCCTAGTTGGCGCAAGTTTCGGGGACGAAACTTCCTTTGAGTTTGTTATATTGTTATGAACGTGTGCCCCGGACGTATTTTAAGACGTCTGGGAGGTGGCCCAGACGTCTGACCAGACGTCTGGAATCACATCCAGACGTCTTGCCAGACGTCTGGGATGGTTTACAGACGTCTGAAAAATCGTTATCGTCCACACCCGCGAGTCGCCTGCGCGCCTGAACGCGCAGACCGCATATTCCCTCTTTCTTCTGCGGCTGCAGGCGGCCTGCCACCCCCTCTCTCCTCCTCGCGCGGCCTTAAAAGGGCCACGCCTCCCCTCCCGTCTCCACAATCTCCTCCTTCTTCTCCTTCCTGTGCGCGAGAGCGAGCGGACGCGAGGGCGGCAGCGACGCCCGCAGTGAGCGCGGAGGTGCGGCGTGCGAGGGCGGAGCTCTGCCGTGAGGGCGAGCTCGCCGGAGCGGCTTGGCCGGCTGGCGGAGGGTGCCAGGGGCGCGGAGAGACGCGGAGAGGGACCTGCTGCGGTCTGAGCAGCAGGAGTGCGAGGTGCGACGCGGGCGACGTCGCGAGCAGAGTCCGGGTCGCGCCCTGTTTCTGGAAAAATTTCCAGAATCAGACGTCTGGGTTGACAGCCAGACGGCGAGATAGACGTCTTGAAGCTCATACAGACGTCTGAAAGGTGAGTTTACCGCCTTCTCCTTCCTTCCTGTCGACTGACCGTACTGAGGGAGGGGGGTTGGCTGTGCGCAGGTTCGCTGATTCGCCATCCTTTGCGAATCAGACGTCTGGAATTTGTGCCAGACGGCGGGAGTGACATACAGACGTCCGTATGTACCATCGGACGTCTGGGATTTAGGCCAGACGTCCCCGCAGACTTCTGGACGTCTGGGAAACCACGCTGAACAGGTAATTCTCTGATCCACTTTTTAAGATGTCTGGAAGGAGTTCCAGACGTCTGATTTTGCACAGTATCGTCTTTTTTCGACCCGTTTAGGGCCCGTTCGGGCTCCGTTTTCCGCGATTCGAGTTGCATTCTCTTCAGAATTAATTCCTCTACTCGTCTACAGTAGCTATACACTGTTTTGAGACACTCCTTGTGTTTGATCCTTGTGATAGGACCTCGTTCAGTTGCAGTCTTGAGAGTCGCGGAGGCACACGGGATTCCCGATCACTCCCCCATTACTCCCGTTGTACCTGGTAGAGTGGCTTTAAGTATTAATAAAATTTGTTAAAGTATGGAAACATAACTAGAACCTAGGACATTGCATGAATCCTAGGAATGAGAAATATATGGAATGATAGTTCCTAGGTGTTGCATGAATCCTAGGGCTGGAAAACTAGTTGTATGCTAGATCCTAGGATGTGACATGAACCCTAGGATGGAAGAACTAGTGGAATGTATAATACTGCAGTCTTGGAAAAATGGAAAGGAATATAAAGCTGCCTGTAATTTGAATTAACAGCTGCCTGTTATGAATAAAGAAACATGATTGAGATCATGGATTTTGAGAACGTGAATCTGGAAAGTGAAACATATGATGTTCTGAGATAAAGAGCTGGAACCCTACGGGGAATTAGGAGTGAAACTCCTGGAAAGAAAAAGGAATGGAACTGAGATGTAGTTTGTACTGTCTCTTGGGTACGCAGTACCAAGGGAAGTACCTGTACCTGTTTAGTGCAGAGTGGGGCCAGCCGCCCCAGGGACCCGGGGTTAGGATTGGCCGCTCTGTACTGACTTGTTGGCCCTCATGTACGTAGTACCGAGGAGAGCTAGTAGTGTTAGGAGAGTACTAGCTACCCCACGGGCCCCGGGGTTCTGCTAGCCTCCTTCACCGACTTGTTAGGCCCACTAGGGCAAACCAGGGTAGTCAGGCGAGGGTGCGCGGACTGTGGAGGGGCAAGGCCCCGGTTTGGTTACTGTGGAGGGGTTGGACCCCTGTTACTGAGAGGGCTCTGCCCTGGTTCCGTGCTGTGCTTTGGGCGCACCCGTTAACGGAAACAACTGACCACGTGCCAGTGCGGGCTAGCTACCTGTGCGTTTATCGCGCGTGCCGTAGTCACCGTTACGTCTGTCAGTGACCTTGGGGTGGTTGACTGAGGGTAGGATCACCACGGGGGACTCTCCCGGCCAGGAGAGCACCACGTGCTACGTCTACTTTTGGAAAAGACTGCAATCAAGATCGTTCCCACGAGGACATTCGAGATCAAGTAAAGGACCTGAGAAATAAATGAAATAGTGAGAAAGATTGAAAGATGTGAATAAAGGAAGTAATAGAACATAACAGCTACTGTACACTCTACTGTTGCCTTTAGTTAGTTTGCCACTCTACTCAGCGTTTTGCTGACGTGTTACACTCGTTACCTTTTTCAGGACCAGGTGTTGAGCAGCCAGGGTCGGCGGCTGCAGAGGGCGCTGGGCCAAGTAGGGTCCAGTAGAGTTTACCACAGTCCTTGTACCTCTTTTGTTTCTGTTTTAGTGAGTAGTTTTTTTGTTTCCGTTGTACTTTCTTTACCTACCGTTCTTGTTATATGATAAATGTTGTTTTACTGTTGTGGTGGTACCTACTGTAGTAATTTCTTTCCTTACTGCTGTACTTTCTTACTGTTAGTTATATTCATGCTGAATGTGGTTTATTTTACTGTCTTTTGGTTACTTCCTCGTTGGACGACTAGGTCTTGGGATTAGTCGAGTCGGTCCGGTTCTCGTGTCTCGTAGGGACTCGGGAACCGGGTCGTTACACCCACCACCCTCACCATCTCCCCCACACCTCTACATCTCCACCACCTCCACCTCCACTTCTCCACCACCTTGCCGTCGGTGACCACTTCCTCTTCCTCGTCCCCTTGCAGCCACGAGTAGGGGAAGGAGGGGAGCTCAAGACTGAGGAACATGGGAGAGAGGGAGAGCAAGAGTGTGAAAGAGAGGGAGAGCGTGGGCGAGGGAGAGGGAGAGCGGGGAGCTCGAAGGAGCTCGGGAGAGGAGGTGGGGCCAAGGGAGCTCGGGGAGAGGAGCTTCACGACCTCCTGCAGCCGTGGGAGGAGCTGCTGCGGTCCTGCGAGCGGAGGATCGCACGAGGAGAAGGTTCGCAGGATGCACTGCGAAAACATTTTTCCGCAGTATCAGACATCTGGGACGATATGTCTTGAGGAGCCTCAGGACATCCGGAGCTGGCGCCAGATGTCTGACAACCGTAGAGTACCGAGGTATGTCCTTTGTACGCGCCTGCATGCACATACTTATGTTTTTACGTGTCATCTTTTTAAACCCGTGTGCATTGATGAGAGACTCATCATAATCTCTAATTACCCCTAATTAACTAGTCTTCCTAGTTAATTAGCTAAGGTTATGAACATATAAGGGTTAATTATTAAATAAGGGATATATAGTAAAGGACCTTAAAATAAGTTTAAAATGATATTTTATCATTCAATAAACATTATTAACAATTTAATTAACAATTGGACTCGAAATCTTATTAATCATTCCCTTAATTAATAAGTAACTTAAACATAATACATATCTAAGTATATAATAACTTAAGTAATTTTACTTAATCTAATAAATTAACCTAAAATGGTTAAAAATGTAAATTCAAGGTGAAAACATAATATTTACCTTGTTTACTAACATATATAAAAAGTTGAAAAAGATCTAAGTTAAAATAAACCTTTAAAACCTGGGTTTACATTTTTGATCCTTTAAACTCATTACAATTGGGTGCTTAATTTTCACATAGGTCCTTAAGTTTCATTACATTTAGGTCCCTTTTCGTCTTCTTCGACGGAGAGTAACTCCACCGCGCGATCACCGCCCTGCCAACATCAACCTTCTTTCTCCAAGCTCTTGGAGCTTAGGCTCACTACTCCATCTTCATCTACCGGTCTGGATCAATCGAAAATCCTAATTTCTGATGGGAGTTAACCTCACCGTCGTCGAAGACGATGCTGGAGGTTAAGCTCCTCAAGCTTCTTCGTCTAGACCTCGCCACTCTCTTCGTCGCCTACAATAAATACCCCCTCACCCCTCCAATTTCTCTCAAGTTGGCTCCCTTCCCTCTTCTTCACTGCAGCCAACTTCGATAGACTATTCTCTTCACAACTCCGGCGACCTTCCACACCACTCTCCGACTTCCTCCATCCATCTTGATTAGCCGAGGAGATCTGCCGAGGTCAGCCACGTCTCTGAACACAGGTGCCAACCAAGGAGATCCTCTACTCCGTCCAAATCCATCCGCAGGAGATCTCTTGAAACCCTCTGATTTCGTCGTCCGCTATGAACCTTCAGCGGAACCCTATTGACCCCTTCGTCCAGGTAACAGTAGATTAGGAGTAGCAGTAGGAGTAGGATAGCTTAGCTAGTTAGATGGTTAGATTAGAGTTAATTGTAGATTTCAAATGTTCATCTTCTCCGACTCTGACGAGCTTCTTGAGCTCGTCGAGTCCCTGTTTTGTCTTTTGAAATCAGTGTTCATCTTCCTTTAACCCTCACGATCACTTCTAACCCATTTAATCACTAATTTGATCACTTAATCGCCTAATTCACCTTCACCTCCACCAATTACTGTCGCTGTCTATGGCGACAGTAGTTGAGTTTAGAATCACCTTCATATGGTCCTCCATCATCTATTCGTCACCTAAGGACCCTAATTGACACTTTAATATGTATAATTACCATCTATAATGTAAATGCCCAATTTATAATTAAGCTCCAGAGCCCACTGTCAATGGCGGCTCAGGAGTAGCTAAAATCCTTAATAATATATATATTTATGATCGCAATTAAATGTTGACTTGTCTTGACCACTCAATTGAGTGGCAAAACAAGTCCTGAGCATTAACCAACACAGATCCTTTAAGAAATGGGCTTACTGTTAAATCTTAGTTTTAATGAACAAATGAAGAATTAATTGAGTCCTTGAAGTTCCTTGCAACCTTAGGAACCTTCTCAGATTAAAAATGGCACAATTCACCATTCTGCGCACAAATGCACTTTTTCTGGACTCACCAGAGCTCCGACGAGCTCCAGCGATCAAAACTGTTCTTCAGCCTGTGAAACTTGGTGTGAAGCTCCAGAATGATATAATATGGATCAGTGATTGTTCTGAGGTCATTTATTTGAAGATTAAGTGACTGGAGTTGTAGATAGGACTTTGTCTTCTCCAACTTCGGCGGAGTTGAAAAAGTTTGACAGTAGCTTGAAAGAGGCACTTGATGGATTCAAAAGCTTCAGTGCAATGCACTGAAGTCAATTATGCCTTCAAACCACTGTAACAAACCTTAGATTTTCCTGATGAACAAATACCTTTTGAATCTCAGGCGGTGAGCCTGAAACCCTAATTTCTAGGGTTATAACACCTATCTGAGGGTCTGAACAAATTCCTGAGGTTGAGAAGACCCTATTTGATGTTTTAATTTCTTGAGAAGAGGCATTAATCAGAAAGTTAAAATTTTAAGCCTTCAGAATCAAACCTAGGAGGGAGAATTTGATTCTAAGTTCGATTAGAGGAATTAATGAGATAGAATTATTTCTGAGATCTTGTTGAATGATCTGAAAGAGATTTAACTGAGCTCAGATGAGTTAATTTGTTGGAATTCACATCCTGTCAGTTTGGGTTGGTTTCGAACCCAAACTAGCAGCAATGGTTGTTTGATGAGATTTGAAGTGAAATCCTACCTATATTAATTTGTTACAACCCTTAGAACTAGTTGAAATCAATCTGATATGCTCTTCTATGTCTATTCACCTATTTTAAGTCTGAATTCCTATCTCTGAAGCTTACAGAGAAGCTTGAAGCTTCTCTATGTTACCTGAAGCTTTGAGAGCTTCAAAACTCACTCCTGTAGCTGCGGAATAACCTTTATAAACTATTCAGAGCCTTAGCTGAGAGAGGAAAGTCCATCTGTGGACTCTGTGAGCATTAAACTCCATTTCCACGCAATATAACCCGTAGGAACCCCCTTATTTCACTCTTCAAATTGAAGAGGAAATCATCCTCTAAACTTAAAATTGACCCTGTAACCTTATAGAGCAACCTTAGAGCTTTCCATCAAGCTTTGAATCGCTTAATTTAGAACTCTGAGTAGGGAGATATGGTCGATTGAAGTCGGGTCTGGAGGGGGAGACATAGTCCCACATCGGTAAAACACGAGCGCGCACCTTAGTATAAAATGTTTTTGTGTTATAGGTGATTCAGTCGTCAAGCGCTCAGCACGATCTGAACTTCTGAACCTTTACGAGCATATGTGTGTGTGTGTGTGCAGGCGTGTGTGCCTGCGGGTGTGCGCCCAAGTGGGTGTGCGAATGTGGCCCTGGGAGGGTGAGGCCTAGGAGGCATGAACCGGTTTGGCTTGGTTGAGCCGGATTGGCTCGAAAATATGAAGCGAAAAATAAATCGAAATTGAACCTAATGAAATCAGGTGAGGACCAAGTAGAGTCTGGTCCCACCCTGATCTCAGGATGCTGTGTATCCTCGAAAGAACCTCGCCGCAAATAAAAATAATTTTTGGTTAAAGAAGAAATAAACCCGATTCAGCTGTCTTAAGAAAAGAGAATGAAGAAACTGATGGCTAAGGAAGCTAAGGAAAGAGGAGATGGAACAGGCACTATGAAGACTAAAGAGGAGGCTTAAGGAAATACTAAGGGAAGAAGAAGGCAGGGGCAGAAGAAGAGAAGAAAGAAAGAGAGCTCGAAAGAGAGTAAAAATAAAGGTTACATAAAAGAAAAAGAGAGAAAGAAAGAAAGAAGAAAAGAGAGAGATAGAGCCGAAGAAATAAAGAAATGAAATTTTAATTTCTTTCTGTTCTTGAATGTTGTAATAAGGCATCTTTTAATATAAAAACTCTTATTTGCCCTATTTCCTTTGAAATAAAATAGAAAACAAACATGTTTACATGTTAATAACGTAAATCATTTGAGTAAATATGTTCTCTTATGGGATTTTGCTTGTTATTCTATTCTAATCAATTTTTAGCAAAATTCATGTTCTTAAAATTAACTTCATATACCTCCTATACTTAAAAAGAAAAAATAAAGATAACTAGTGAATTTAGAATGAATTATACTTCCCAACGAATGACCTGGACTCAACCAGTAAAAATTTCTAAAATGTTAGGTTAATTCGACCCTATACTACACAACTGACACAATTTCGTATTAACTTAAGTAACTCTTCTCTACTCTTAATTAAATAAAATTAACTTAATTAACTAAGTTGAGTAAGAAACGCTTCACGCATGCGCAGGTACAGGACGTGAGAAAGGCACGTGGCGTGCCTTTCGAGGTGCTTTAAGACATCTAAAGACAGTGCCAGACGTCTAACTGCACTCCCAGACGACCGGAGGGAGTGTCAAACGTCTAGGATCTCCCTGAGACGGTTGTAGAGGGGTTCGGACATCTGAGGAAGCCGCAAGAAAGCAATGTGAGATTCTGAAATCATTTAAGACGTCTAGGTCTAGTCCTAGACGTCTGATTTTAGTCAATATGCTCGTTTTTTGCCATTCAAGGCCCAAACAGAGTCGATTTTGCGCAAACGAAGTATCGTTGGTTTCCGTTCGAGTTTCTCTACGTGTTAGTGTCTCTCATATACTATTTTGAACTCATTTGATGTGTTTGGTCAATTGTATATGTCTCCAGCCAGTATAGTATACGAGGCCCGCGAAGATGACGGGATCTACGATTCAAGCCCCCATTCTATCCGTGTATCCCAATAGAGTGATTCTCTCTCCAATCCCAGAATTAATAATTAAATTGCATGCTTTAGAAATATTCGATTGAACCCTAGGTTGTGAGATGAACCCTAGGGATGAAAGAGATGAATGCATGCTACTTTAGAAATATTCGATTGAACCATAGGTTGTAAAATGAACACTAGGGATGAAAAGAGATGAATGCGCATGTATTAAATGATTAAATTGATGTGATGCTTACTGAAAGTCATAAACAATGAGCTGCCTGTTCCACATTTAATGAATCATGACATGAATGAAAATATCTGCGGTGTACTGAATAATCGATTGTGAAATCTTGAGCTTCCTGTTATGCATTTAATGAATCAAATGTGAAAATGAGAAAGTCTATGTGCAAACCCTACGGGGAACTAAAAAGGAACTCGCGTTTATGAAACGAATATCGTATGTAAGAGAGAAGTGAGCCGAACCTCGAGTACACGACACCGGCGAGAGCAACTATCTCTTTTGCATGGAAAATGAGCTGGCCCTCGTGTACACAGTACCGAGAAGAGCTATCATCACTTTAGTGTATGGGAGAGCTAGCCACCCTTAGGTTGAGACTCGGGATTAGGAATGGCCCCCTACACCGACTCTGGTTACTTTAGTGTAGGGGGAGTCAGCCATCCCATGAGGTCCGGGGTTAAGACTGGCCACCCTACATCGACTCTTATTAGCCCGCTAGGCAAATCGAGATAGTCGGACGATGGTTCATAGACTTCTGAGAGATGAGACCCTTGCTCTGAGAGGGCAAAGGCCTGTTCTATTTTGTGTTATACGTTTGGGCATACTCGCTAGTGGAAACGACTAACCGCGTGCTAGTGTGAGGTAGCTATTCATGCGCTTATCGCATGTGTCGTAATCACCGCTACGTCGCCACCGTGACTCACGATGGTAGACTGAGTGTAGGACTACCACAGGAGCTCTCCCGACCAGGAGAGTGCAACGTGTACATCCTACATCGCGGAATAAACTGCAATCAAGATCGTTTCCTTAGGGAACAAGAGGATTAAGAAATGTTGTGGATCCTTATTAGAATAACCAAAACAGGAACACCTAGTTGAGATAAATGAAAATAAATGATTAGTTACTTGCTTGTTTCTTTAAATTAAATTACATGTAAATGACTTAACTACCACTCTACTCAGCATTAGCTGATTACGGATTATATAACCATATTCAGGTCAGGGAGTTGTGCAGCCAATACTATCGGCTGCAAAGGGTGCTGGACCCAGCCGAGCCTAACCATAGTTCTTTTCTGTTTCAGAGTTCTCTTATAATAGTGAATACTTTTAGTATGTATTAGTTGCTTCTACTATATTTTTGTTCATGTTATATTTCCTTCTGTTATAGTTGTGATGACTATGTATGTTATAATATTCTTCCGCTTGTACCATGTAATATTTCTGAAGCTTCTCATTCTGATTTCCACTACTACCTCTTATTTATTTATACTTAGTTACATTCTATGTTTAATTTATGAAATATTTTCTACTTTTAAGTTATTTCTCGTTGGATGATTAAATCTTAAGATTAGTCAAAATGAACCGATCTAGGATTTTATGTACGGAACTAAAAGCGGATCATAACAAATTTTCACTTCGAACATAATTTTTTACTTAAAAAATTATTTTTCAATGAGTGATTTCCAAAGTGAAAAACCATTATTACTCCCTATCTCTACGTTATCAATTACATTTCTTTATTTTTCCTCCCCAATCAAAATGCAACCCCACATCTAGCTTTGGGATAAAAAGTAGGACCTTGATTTTCGCATCCAAACATGGCGAATTATCCTTTTCCTAGATTTGTGCGTGCACTGAAAAGGAATCCCAAACCATTAAAAACAAACATTGGCAAGATCATCTTTCTGAACATTCTCATTTCACTAATCTTTCTTGGAGGGAATCATAGAACTGATGAACCAACTGATCATAGCGTTATAGGACTTACTTCATGTTTAGTCGAAAGCAAAGGGTAACTTCTAAAACGAAGTAAAAAATTTCTTCTCCTAAAGTAAAGCAAACCGTTTCAAAAAAAAAAAAAATCATAAACGACTGCATCCATGAACGTCAGATTCCTCCCAAGGCTTCCAAACGTTGACCTAAACATTCTGAGCCACGACAATGGGGCTCCTCACACGGTGCCTTCCGTCGACCCAAGTCAACGATGCCGAGAGCATCTGGTGGTCCGCTGGAGGGTCCTCGCTCAGCTCGACCGTGAAGGTCCTCTCCTTGTTCTTGTCGTCTAACACCAGCACCGGGTACGTCGACCGCACGGGCCCCACGTTCCTCACCTTGACGGCCAACGTCTCCTCAACCCTACTCTTTGCCGTGTGATGCAACAACGGGCAGTTGAACCCATCGACCCCGTAGTCGAAGCGCGGGGCAGAGCAGTTGACGTTGGAGTCGCCAACGATGATGGCAACCGTCAGGTCTTTGTAGCCTTCGTTGCAGAGGAAGCCATCGTAGCATGCGGGGCCCATGTCGTAGACCAGCACGGGAGCGATGGCCTTCCGCAGGTTCACCAGACCCGACCCATACCCGAACTCCGCATCGGAGCCCCTGACAAAGCTGGCGGTGGTCATGATGGCGGACTTGATGGCTACGGGGGACAGACCGGGTGGAAGGACTTGACGTAGGCTGCTACACCGGATGCATGGGGGCACGCCATCGAGGTCCCCGACAGTATGGTGAAGCGAACTGACCTAACATCCCCTTGCATGTCGGACACCGAGCCAAGCGGGCTATAGGTCGCTAAGATGTCCACGCCTGGTGCCGCGAGGTCGGGCGAGAGACCTAATATACGTAAATTCCTAGAAATTGTAGGATAGAAGAAAAAGAAAAAGGTGTTAGAGAATAAAAGAAGAAAAGTGCTCTCCCCAAAAGGAAAGGGTGCTGGACAGGGAGAAACCACAATGAAGATAAAGAAAAGGTGTCAAGCAGCCAAATGTTTTAAAAATCGTGAATTGGACAAGTCCTAATTTAATTATTTAGTGGTTTAATCGATAATTTACATCAATTAAATTTGTAATGACGTTAGCATGATGATATGTAAAAATATTAAAATAAATTAAGCCGTAAAAAAATTTGAGTTAATTTATGTTGATTCAACCAAATTCAATTAGATTGAATTGATATTTAATAAAAAAATAATTAAAGATATAAAGTAGAAAAAATTAATTTACAACTCTAATAATATTAAAATTGACACATCTTTATCAAATATTATACAAAAGGAAAAAATATAATCAAAATTAGAGCCTAATCTTAAAAAATAAATAAATATTTGAATTTTTATTTTAAATTTTAAATTCTCATATATTTTTTTTATTGCACCAATTTTCCATGGACACAGTTGAGTCCACCAATTCGATATGATTTTTAAAACATTACATAAATCATGCAAAATGGATATTCCGTTCATAATTTCTACGATTTCCTTCTAGGCACCTCGTAATTGCCAAAGCATATCAAAAACGCATGGTAACAAGACGAAGGAGGAGATGCATACGCGGTGGAATTGATATAGCTGTTGACGAAGTCGGATACACCCTTGCCAAGTTGGGTGACCTGTAGCACAGTTACGAAGGCATTATCAAGCATGAGGCGAGGGCCATCAACCAACCAAAGTATCCCCGCAGCACCCAATCGAGCCATCATCGGTTCACTTTAAGGGGTTAAGCATGATGCCACGATCTTCCTCTCGCTGTAACAAAAATAAAGAAAAAAAGTCAAAAGTAATCAATATTTTACGAAGATGACAATGAATAAATCATTGTTACATAATCAATTAATAAATAATTTATTATTCATCGTATTCATTTTCATATAAATTATTGTTAAATTTATAACAAAGAATATATTCATTGATAAATTTAAATAACAAATAAAATCACCACTAAAATTACCAAATAATTTAAATTTAATAACGAATATTTTCATTAATTTTATTTTTTTTTAACGATGATTTTTTTCGTTACCTTATTAAAATATGTCAACAATTAATTCATTACAATATACGAAGAATACAAAAATTTATTAATCCATTAAAATACTCATAATATACCATACTTATACTTTATTTTAATTACTTATAAAATAATTTTTTTTTACAACATCCATCAAAATATTCCTCAAAAATTAAAGTTTTCCAACAAAAATTTTATAAAAAATACACCTAAATAATTGTTGATAGATTTCATTGAAACATATATTTAAAAAAATCAAAAAAATTAATTTACTTCTATGATAAATGAATTAAAAATAATTCAACCTAAATTTTGTCAAAAATTTACTTTATTTTCATGATACAAAGCTTTGTTTTCAAACGCTCGTAATTTATCTTACTTATACTTTATTTTGATTATCTATAAAATACTTTTTTTTTTACACTATCCATCAAAATATTCCTCAAAATTTTAAATTTTCCAATAAAAATTTTATAGAAAATATACCTAAATAATTGTAGATAAATTTCATTGCAACATATATTTAAAGGGACCAAAAAATTTATTTTATTTTTATGATAAAGGAACTAAAAACAATTCAACCTAAAATTTATCAAAAGTTCACTTTATTTTCATGATATGAAGTTCTGATTTTAATATCTGAAACAAGTAACAAATTGGATCAAATTTTTACCCTAAAAGATGAAATACCCTATATTTCTGTACCAATAAATCTAGAAACTTTGTAATACATTCAACAAGAACTTTCAAATCACCACCCAAGGGAAAGAATTATAATCCAGCAGATAGCGCAAACTCTTTGAAATTTACATGAGTTGCTAACCTAACACGATGTTCATAATCCTGCAAACACAATAAATAGGTAAAGGTTGCATCACAAAATAATGTAGTAAAGTGTGATGCATAAATAGCACTGCAACATATTCTATCAACATCACAAAATCTGCTACTAATTAAAAACCATTGTATACTAATAATAGAACTAACTACCATCCATTACTTCTTTCCACGTATCTCATAGATTTTTTTTTCTTAAGTTTTGCATAAAGATGCAACCTTCATTCAATTGCCTAATCTAAATTTCTTCTTACAAATAGGCAACTTAACAAGAATATTCCTTTAGGAGTTGCAAGCATACATCATTCTTCCAACCATTAATATAACTTAGAAAGTATTTATTCCGATATCTTTTTACATTTTTTTATTTAAGAACTAACCTTTAATCAAGATTTATTATCAAACAGGGTTGTTAAGAGGACGTGGGGAGCATCCCAAGATGGGACAGCTTAAAAAGAGAATTCAACCTTAGGATATTACCATCAACAATGGAAAGGATGCACCCATTCCTGAATGTCCTATTCCGAGTGAAAGATGGAAAGAAGTAAGACACGATAATACTATCACATGATTAGCCTCCTGGGAGATTTCACCCAGATTTCTTTTGATTGTATACAAAAATAAATAAGCAAAAAATAATTGCATAGAATCACTGTATGTTCTCTCAGGTATAGGATATGTCAATTAAGGGATATGAACCTCCACAGGTGCATAATAGCCTAATCACTAAGTTAGTTAGGGTTATAATAGCCCATTAAAAAGGTATAAGAGGGAAAATGTATAAAATTAAAAGGTTGAAACCTACCAAAAATCTGACATAATTTTCCCTCTTTTCTTAATAGTTTGCAAAATCCTATATCTGCAAGGAAGACTTGTGTATACATACTACAAATAAAAAGTAGATACACCTTACAATTGAAACACACGAAGCAATAATCATAAATATAATCCAAGCAATCGAACAATAATCACGAACCAAAAAGGGGGCTCCCCCTGCAGAAATCACAACCTCCTTATACTAAGGATGGAAGAGGGTTCCACACGAGGGAGTTGATCCCCTCCCCCATGCCAAATGTCCCCAATGGGGGCAAATTTTGAATCCTGGTTGTCTCTTTGTTTTGTTTTTGTTTGTTTTTCAAATGAGCCCTTAACAGATAAAGGGTTCAAAACCCAAATAGACAGTGATAGAGGAAAGAAAATAGTATTCCAAGAACTCAAGAGTAAATAAAATTTTCACAACTATAATAAAAAACTAGCATGATGCATAAAGCCCGTAATATTTGGGTTATCATGCAACTTCAAGATCTCTGGATAATGTCAAATTTCAAAAGGTATGATATAAACATTTCTCTCATAAATTAGGAACTATCATGTAACTTCCAAAATCGTAAGGGTTGATCTAAAATAACGGATTATATTAAGTCAATTTGATAAGGAATTAAACTTTCAGACTTCTTACAAACAATAACAAAACTTCCTACAAATTAGGTACATGTCCAACAAGAATATCATGAAGATCAGCCTAGAGAACCCTATCAAGGAAGGGCTCAAGTTCATAGGAATAAGGCACGAATGATCTTAAGAACAAAACCCTAAGACCAAACATACTCGGGTACAATATTGTATAGAGTTGCAGCATTATAACTAACAACATTGCTAAGATTTATTTGAAGAGAGAATCCATAGGAGAATCATTGACAGTTCTCAAGAGAAAATAATTATACAGTGGTGTTTACATATGCCAAAACGGATACCATAGATCTCAATCTTAATCACCCTAATCCTAGAAGGCATAGGGCCAAACTAATTAAAGGATAGCATTACATCAACATAAATAATTAATGAAGCATGAGCAAGCTACAACTCAATAAACTTCAAATGGAAAACCCCATGGCTCTAGCAATTCCACCCATGACTACCTAAAATATCTTCTATAATTTACAAAGAAAGAGTTAGGTCCATCAAGGAAGCTAAGTGGATCACATAAAAAAAGCTACATTCAGTGGCAGTGGTATGTGCAGAATTAAGGAAAATTCCAATTTCAAGGAATATGGTTTAAATTGGGAAACAAGCAATCTAGTAAATACTAAGAGATATAAGGAAAAATATGTAGAAATTTTTGACACTACACATATCGGACTCCAAAAACCATTCCTAGTAAAAAGATCTAATCACTAGTTGCTCCTTTTAATATTCCCTGCTCAAGAAACAGGTACGAGATCTTGGCAAGTCCCTTTTTTTTTTCCTATTTCCATGTGAATTCTACTTGGCAAATAACAAATTTCAACAATAAAATTTTAAGCTTATTCATATTGTTTGCCGTCATATTCCAACTACTCGACAAATAACTAGAAGGGTTCATAGTCTCTGTTTTTTTTTTTTTTTTTTGGTTTGAACAAAATGAAGAAATAGGAGGAAATAATTTTTTTGTACCCTTCACAACACAGAATAAGATATCCCCTGTTACTAACTAGCAAAAACAGTTTTAGGGAACATCATCATGTTCACTCTTATCATTCCCTTTTTCATTTGTTTTTTCCTCCTTCCTCCCTTCCCAAATGGGTTCCAGTGCTCATTTCATGATACTATTGTCCCACTTGATTTTGGCTTGCTTATGCCATGCATGAAAATTTGATTAAAAGATGATCTGACCAAATCCAAGCCTAGATCAGATGCAGTTATAGTCTTCCTTACTGCAATTGATGTAATTATTGGCAAAAAGAATTTTGAGTGGAAGATACTAATAATCTAAATAAAAAACATGTTCTCGTATACTTACTATTAGTAATAATAAATGATAACTTAACTATTACTAGACAAGCTATGAAAGTGCCAAGAAAATACTTCCTTAAAACACATTTTGATGCAAATCATATCCATCCAACAAGATTTTGTTTGAAAATTTTGAAATTTTATTGGAATTTTGAAGAGATTTCATTTTTCCTTGATTACATTTTCTCAAGCCAACAAGGTCTGAGTGAGATCCTATAATATCATGGAACTGAACTCCTAGTGGTATATGATTTGAGATATACTAACTAGAATAAAAAAGCACATCATACCTGCCGAATCTTCTCAATATCAATAGCTGCAATAAAATGTGGGTGCTAGGAAGGTTGTTTCTCAATATCACACTTCCCTACAAGTGATCCCAAGACACGTAAAAATTAGAGATGACTTGGAATGCAAACACAGAACAAAAGGTAGATTACCAAATACTCATTGATGATCACCTAAATGGTGAACTCAATTTGAAAAGAGGTATATTCAAATTAACTATGTAACTATGTAAATACGAGGTAAGATAAGAACAGATTTTAAGGATATAACCATGTAAATATCTCAAAATATAGGTCCTTTTGACTAGTAATGCCTAAACATCTATACATGATAGCATACACAAGTAACTTCCTTTAGAAGAATAAAACCTTGTCACCTTTCTAGTCCAAACATGTTGGGGGGAAAAAATCCTAACATGGTATTTAGTTGCTTCAGAAATGCAACAAAAGGCTACTCAATAGAGGCATGCACAACCACACATAGCATGAAAAGAAAGCATTTATTCTTTAAGATCAATGTAAGTTCCATGACTGTAAAACAAAGAAAAAAAGCCACCACATGAGTATTCGTAAATTATGTATATAAAAAAAACTTGAACCTATATGTGACCACTCCAAAAGAAAAATATGAACCTCAATAAATATATGGAGGGATATAATTAAAACCAACACTTGCTTCAACCTCAATAAATGGAGGATATGGAGTCAAGAGGGACAACCTGTTAATGCAGCATGGTCTTCTCATTTTGTGTAAGTGTTTCTTTTATCACACAAGCAATACCTTTGTGCTTGATGCTCTTGTAAGGATCAAATGATTAACCTGAGGGGTATTACCAAAGCCTTGTAGAAATTGAAAAAATTACGTTATCTTCCAAAATAAACTTAAAATCCAATGAAACTTATTCTCTTGTAAGTTAAAAATCATAATGAGCAAGAAATTTGTCTACTTTCTATGCAGCAAGATGCAAGGAAAAATCTTTGTAGCCTTCTGTTATAAACCTTCCTACTCCTAATCGATTGTATTCAATGATCAAATCAACCGATCATGTCAGAATTCGTTCCTCTGAAAAAAATCAACAATGAATACTATTCCCAACTCCATCATCTGATCCAACATTCCCCGACTCCGTCATCTGATCTAACATTCTCCTAAAAGAAGCATCCTCCTAAAAAAACAAATATGAAAAAAGCTCATAAAAATCAAAATCATTATTTCTCCAGGCATCTTTCTCAACAAGCAATGAAAACACAAACTCATAAACAAATCATTGCTTCCATCCCTCCAAAAAATAACAAGATTTCCCAATAAAAGCAAGCCTCAACCTAAAACTCCTAAAAATTCAATCATTGAAACGGTCAAACATTAAATTATAGAGAATCAGGAACAAGGATCTACACCAAAAAGAAGTCAAAGGATCCTTTTCTTTAAACTAACCCCAAACTTGCAAATACTATGAATCCTTTCCTTTAAACTATGGCATTTTTTTTTTGAAGGAAAAAGAGGAAGATTACCTGAGAGAGGTAATCTTTCCTTTAAACTATGACTTATCTTCCATGTGCATGAGTTATCCAATATAACCCCTATTTTTACAACCTAGTCAAAGGGAAGAATTGGAAACCTTAACAAGGTATAAGATATCTTTTACAATGTATAAATACATCCATGGATTGCTTGATGTTCTATTGCTACAATTGAAAAGATAGGAGAGGCCAGCAATGCACAATGTACAATATCACCTTATCCTGGTTGAAACATGTATGCAGGTGATAATTACCAATAGACATAGAAGAAACAAGAATTTAGTTAAAAATGTGGTGAGAAAGAAAGTTGTTTAGCTGTCTACTAGACCAAATAAGGATCGCAAATCTTTTAGCAGACCTCTGGACCACATACCTGATGGTAAAAGTAATCATAAAGGTGCAGGACATGATGCTCATCTGCAGGGTCATGTTTGTTTACAAATTTCAAGAGTTTGATCTCATCCAAACTCTAGTCAAAGAAATCCTTGTCATTAGTTATAATCTTTAGGCATACATCTGCCCTGCATGAAGATCATGTGCCTGAACAACCTTGCTTAATGCAACAGAACCTAGAAAATCGGTGGCATAGTATCTCCCAGCTATAAGGGAGTTCAAAATAATTGGAATATCCCTGCTTTCTTTGAAGCCAGTCCAGTTGAGGGTTGCCTAAAGAGTGAATATAATTTCATCTATAAGGGAAATGGTTTTTGCTGAATATTGAAAAGAAAATTAGCTGCATTCTGGCCTAACCTGTTTTTCCAATGCATAATTCTCAACTCGAATATCTCAAACTCTTCCTCTTGGCCATCAAGCATCTGAAGGGCATCAGGGGCCTCCTCTTCATCTTTCAGCTCTTTGTCAAGTCCTCCATTCATTCAATTCAAAGACACCATTTACAACCTCCAAGGAAGGTTGGTCAGAGACATAAATCCACGTTGCAGTGTATCTTGTTCCCATTGGCAATAGTGACAATATTGTTTTTAATCTTACCTTTTGGACTTTGGCTTTCACGCAGATCAAAGTTAAGATCACAATCTGCATTTCACAACATAAAAGGAAGCACATATCATATTCAATGCAATGTGATGATAGAACACACCACCGACAGAAAAGAACATGTGATTTGTTTAAACAAATATGACACCTGACAAGTGACGAGGTAATTTTGATGTATTCTTCTTTTTTGTCTCCGTTTTATTGGATTAACATGAAATCTGCTTTATGATTTTGGTCATTTAATGAGCATTATCATCCATGTAAACATGTGATTGAAGGTAAAATCATCTTAAAAGAATTTAACTCTTCCAACAACCACACGAGATAATTCACCTATATCAACTTCTTCGAACCCCTTCTACTCTGCTCCCCCAACTTTGAGCATTTGCAACTCCTTGTCGAATACCTTGCAAAAAAAAAAAAAACTCCTTATCAAATAGCTTCAGGTCCAAGTTCTCCACCATGTCACTCGACATACAACCAGAGCAACCTCGTAAACCGGCCTCCCAATAATCAGGGATAGGAACCTCATCGGCCTCCAACCATAGCACTCTTCTGTCACCACTTGACTCCTCGACACGCTCCATACCGTAGAGTCCCCTGAGTCCATTGACACGCTCCACAAAATCTCCCGGAGGTAGTCGAGGGGATAGCGTAGGCCATGAAAGCGATGGCGCTGCTGCCTCTGGGTTCCTTGGGGATAGCGCGAGCCATGGAAGCCCGGAGGTAGTCGGGGATGCGGATCCTCCTCTTGAGGTCCTCCTTGTCCACGCGGAGACCCGAGAGGCAGCAACCTCGGAGGAACTCCAACAATGAGGACGACCTCGTCGATGCCCTCGTGTAGGACGTCAATGGCAAGGGCTCCGCAGCTTCGTCCCATGACATGCCTTTCCCTGGTTCGTTCGGTGGTGGTGAGAGTGAGGAGCGGCAGTGGCGATCTAGGGATCCGATTGGTCGAGGGGATCGGCGATGGGAGAGCGAGGAGAGGCAATGGTGATCTAGGGATCCAATCGGTCGAGGGGAGGTCGACGATCGGCGACGGTGGTCGAGGCGATCAGAGAGGGGAGGTCGTGGTGTGGTCTTTGCAAGTGACGGGAGGAGGAGTGGGGCAGCGGGGGCGGGAGGAGGAGGAAGAGGAAGAAAGCGAGTGTGCGGGGGTGGGAAATCTGTCGAGGGTTTTAGAAAATTATAAAAAATATTTTTTATTATTTATATATATTAAAATAGGAAAACGACGATTTTATTCCTAATTGATAAATAAATAACGAAGAATCAAAATAATCGTCGTTAATTTTTAAAATAATAGTAACGAATAACTAAAATTATTATTATTATTTTTTAAAATCGTTATTATAATTAAATATAATAATAAATATCGTTAATTATCGTTATTTATTCATATTTTTTATATATTTTATTGCAGTAACTGTACCTTTTTCTTGGCTAGCGCCGGTTCCGTGCAAGCTGTTGCCCTGCAACGTTAATCAGTGACCGACGAATTTTGGCAGCAAGCACACGTGTTAGTGCGTCTTTTAAAAGTTACCGTGTAGTTTTGTCGACAAATTAATGTAAATGCGATCGATAGCACTTCTGAGTAGATTAGAGTAGAGCTTTCTTTTACGATTGCAAGTCTGTATTTGCACGAGAAGCTTGTATTCCGTTGACGAGTGGGACTTGCTCCGTTTGGGTGTCGAACGTGTTTATGGAGATGCCCTTTTAGTTAAACCAGAGAAAAATACACACATACACACGAGATTTACAACGAAAGGAAAACATAACAATTTGTGTATTGGAAAGAAAGGAACTGGAGTATACGTACAGATAGTTTTCTTTGTAAGAATTAATATAATTTTGTTGATATGAATGGATGTATAGATCATATATTAAAAATGTGTAACACACTCCCAAAATCCACCTCCTATCCTATCAAAAAAGAGCATGCATGACTCCATGGGTGACACCCACTCAATTTTTTGTCACATTCCTTTTTATGAATGACCAAGATCTCATTTAATGGGATTTGAGGTGTAGATAACAGTACCCATCATATACGAAATAAGAGAGTGTGAAGTTCACTTGTATATAATTTAAGTGAAATTTATCTAATATCTTCCACTATAATCTTGTAATGCTTTGAAGTAAAAAACTTGAGGATTGAGGTTACTCTAGATGAACATATTATGCAAAAAATTTTAATTAGTTAATCCAAAGCTCTTACCCCTTATATCGAAAGAAACTCAAATTTGACGATCTAAGTATTACGATATTTTGAGTGAAGAGTTTTGTTATGTACCTTAAGAAGGTGGTCGTTGCTAAGCTTCACACTTGTACTATAAGAAAAGTTACTATTGGCGACATTAAACTATTAAGACCCGTGTTGTTAGAACCCTTTAAGACGTCTGGTCAAACATCTGGAAATCAAATTTTTCGTGTACGTCCACAGCCTCGTTTTCTTCTCTCCTCTCTTCTCGCCAACGCAACCCTAACCCAACGCCTACTTAAACCCCCCTCCTCTCCCTCGTTCATCTCACCTTTAGCCACCCTTCTTCCTCCAGCGAGAGCAGTGAGCGGCGAGTAGCGAGGAGCGAGCATGAGCAGCGTGGGAGGAGAGGAGCAGCGAGGGGAAGGGAGGAGAGCACGCGCGTGAGCTTGTGCGAGAGCTTGCCGGAGAGCTCATGGCCGGTCGGTGCATGCGCGAGGTAGAGAAGTGCGTCGGGGAAGTCCTCCCCGACACTGCTGCAGCTGGAGCAGCAGGCGAGTGGGCGCAGCGCGGCTGCGCGTGGCACGAGAAGGCGAAGGCAGCTTCTGGTTCTGGGATTTTCCCAGAATCAGACGTCTGGATTGACATCCAAACGACGCAGACGACGTCTGGAGGAGGTTCCAGACAGCTAAGAGGTAAATCCCGCAACGTACACCTTCCTTGCGGATACGGCCATGCAGGCCATTCCACCGAAGTACTGTTCCGTGTCATATTGAGGATATTTGCGTCACTGCGTGTAGGATTCACTTCGGGAAGGCGCGGGACACGCCCTCCCACGCAGTTTAGATGTCTGGGAGAGGCACCAGACGGCGGAAAGTGTTTCCAGACGTCCGGAGAGGTTGTTGGACGTCTGGAACTAGGTCCAAACGGTCCAGCAAAGTTCCTGGATGTCTGAGGAGTGGCGCAGGAGTTGAGGTATGGTTCTGGACTCTTTTAAGACATTTGGAAGGTGTTCCAGACGTCTGATATGAATCAGAATGACTGTTTTGACTCGTCTAGGGTCCGTTTGAGGTCCGATTTCCGCAATTAAGATTCTGTTGTTCTCCGTATAAGTTCCTCTACTTGTTGGAATACTTTTATCATGTTCTAAGTGGTCTTTTGTGATTGATCCTTGTGATAAGACCTCGTTCCGTTGCGGATTTAGGGTTCGCTAAAGCACGTGGACCTACTGTTAAGACCACGGCATCAAACGTCTTTTAAGACATCTGGGAGTTGGTCTAAACGTCTGGTCAGACGTCTGGAAGCTTTCCCAGACGTTTGGAAATTAATTTTTGCGGCGTACGATTGTGAGTCTACGCGCATGCGCGCGCAGACTGACCCGCTGCCCTCTTTTCTTCTCTCTCTTCCCTCCCCATCCTGCAGCGCCATCTTTTTCTTCCTCTCTCTCTCCCCACAGCGCCTTCAAATATCTCCCCCTCTCCTCTCCCTCACCACCACTCCACCGTCTCCTCCTTCCAGCGACAGCGTGAGAGTGAGAGGGCAAGGACAGCAGCTGCTGCCGGGTGTGCGTGGGGAGGAGGAGGTGCAACGAGAGGGAGAAGAGGCGGAGCGCGTGAGGAAGAGAGGGCGAACTCGCTGGAGCTGCCAGGACCGGCCGGCAGGGGCGCGCAGCAGGAGCGTAGCACTGGGGAGGTGCTGCTACAGCTCAGGCAGCAGGCGAGCGCATCGCGGCGCGGCCGTGCGTAGCAGGCGGAGGGTGAGGAGGTCCTGATTCTGGGAAAATTTCCCAAAATCAGACATTTGGACCTATGTCCAGACGGTGCGAGGGACGTCTAGAGTGAGACCCAGACGTCTGAAAGGTACAATATTTCATTTCTTCTTCATTTCGCGTGCACGGCCATGCAGGCCGTTCCGCCGAAGGATTCTGCCTCTTTGCCATGTTAAGGTCGATTGCGTACGCGTGCAGGGTTCGTTCGGGAAGGCGCAAGGGCATGCCCTCTCACACAGATCGGAGGTCTGGGCACAACACCAGACGGCGGATAGAATCTCCAGACGTCCGGAGTGACAGTCGAACTTCTGGAACTAAGTCCAGACGATTCAGCGGGATTCTGGATGTCTGAAGAACAGCGCAGAAGTGAGGTATGATCTGAACCATCGTTTAAGATGTCTGGAAGGTGTTCCAGACGTCTGATTTGGAGCAGACTGTTACGAACGCCGCCTCAAGATGATTTTTAAGACGTCTGGGAAGTGGCCCAGACGTCTGGGACCCTTTCCAGACGTCTGGTATTTAATTTTTTTGCGGCGTACTAGGTTGCGTCTGTGCACATGCGCGCGCAAACCTGTGCTCGCCGCTCTCTTCCCTCTTTTTCCCTCTCTCCTCCTGCAGGGCGCGGCGTCTCTCTCTCTCACCCCTCGCGGCCTTAAAAGGCCCCTCGTCCTCTCCCTCACCCTCATCTCCTCCGTGTCCCTCTCCTTCTTCTCCCAGCCGGTGCGAGAGCGCGAGCTAGCGGCGGCAGCAGCGGCTGCGGCAAGTGTGCGGGAGGAGGTGTTGCATGAGGGAGGAGACGCTCGACCGTTAGGGCTCGAGCTTTCCGGGGCAGCTAGAGCTGGCCGGCGGGGGAGCAGCGGGCGTGGAGTGTCACGGAGAAGTTGCTGCAGCTCGAGCAACAGGCGGATGGGGCGCGGCGCGGCCGTGCGTCGAGGGCGGAGGGCGAGTTGAGCTCAGATTCTGGAAATTTTTCCAGAATCAGACGTCTAGGCTTACGACCAGACGACGGTGAAGACGTCTGGAGGACTGCTGATGTAAACACATTTACACTACTTAAAATGTCTATTTATGCATGTTCTTAAGCATAGGATTGCATTTCATGATATAAATATTGCATTACATGCATCATCTTGCATTTAGAGTAGTTTGAATAAAATGGAGGTTAATTGTCTCCTTTTATGTGCTTGGACAGGGCAAATATTTTATCGGAGCCTCGGATCAAAGATCCAACCGTATGGATATGATCAGGGCGACGATTGGAATTCAACGACTCCAAGATCGCCCTAATCAGGCATCCGTAGCATCAGATAGAGATCGGGGAACCCTAGAAGATCAAGGGCCAGGATGGTGTAAATCCACACTTCAGATGACAAATCCGACCACACGGATGAATTCGGATCGACGATTGCAGCCCAACGACACAAAAATCGAGTCAATCCGACATCCGTGGCACCATCTACAACTTCCAGAAGATGGACGGCCAAGATGGCGCCACGTGGCACCATCCCGGCCGCCCAAACGGCCGCCTACACTCTATGAAGACCACGCACCCATCCCCTCTCCGCCGTTGGATCTCAATCCAACGGCTGTGGACGCGCCGTTTTAAAAGCATCCGCGCGACCATTTGGGCGAGGCAGCGCAGCGGTCCAGCGCCTTATCGCGAGGCGCTGGCGCACGTTCGAGCCTCGCCAAGCAATTTCTGAGGCGAGCAGGCGCGCTCCAATTGACCGCACGATCGCGATCCAACGGCCGCGAGCGCCCGATAGCGCCGACGCGCAATTGGACGCTCTGGTGAACGCGCGATCGTACGCGCAGGCGGGCGGGCGGCAGCGGTGAAGGCGCGATTTTAAGTCGTCCGATCTCGCGATCGGACGGCTGAAAATCAAGCGACGTGCGTAGGCGTTACGCGCGGTCAGCCGAGCGGGCGCGCGTGGGCGCGGAGGCTACGCCCACGTTGAGGGCTTTAGCGACGGTTTTATCCGTAACTAAAGACCCCTTATTTATTATTTTGAAGATGTAATGTCCATTTTGCCCCCACTCCTTGCAACTATAAAAGGAGACCCCCTCCATACGAAATTTTCATCCCTTCCTTCTCCTCTCTACCTCTCCAAAGCTCAAGAGAAGCTTGTCCCACACCCGGGATGCTTCTCGCGAGATAAAGTCCAAATTTTCGTTCCCCTTCGGAAGTGGATCCCGCGACGACGACGGCGTGCTGCTTCGTTCCCGTTCTTCTGCTTCGTCCTCCTTCGTCCCGCTTCGTTCTCCTTCGTCCAGGCGTCGTCCCGTCCGGCTCGTCCTCCAAGCAACCGTCGAGGAGGATTCTCTCTCCCTATTCTTTTTACTGCTTTCTAGTATAGATTTACTGCTTTCTAGAGTAGTCTATTCGTCCTCCGAGCGATCGTCGAGGAGGACATTTCTCCCTCATTCTTTTAATGCTTTCTAGAGTAATTGTTTTATGTTTTCTAGTTGTAACGAACGAACTCTTTTATGATAAATTCCTTGTCTATTCTACATCTCATTTTGATTTCCATGTGTAGTATTCTTTCTCTCTCTCTTACTCCCTCTCTCTCTTTTATTTGTTGTAGATACTTAGATAGTTTAAATTGAATTTCTTCGTGACAAAATAAAAAGAAACGCGAAGTTTTTAAATCAAACGTTCGCCTCCCTGTGTTCGACCCGGAATTTTAATTTCGGTATAAATTTTATTTGTTGAACACGAATCCTTCGCTTTCGAACTACAACGACAGGTTTTCCAAAACCGAACACGTTAGCGTAGGTTCGTAACACGTTCAACATTTTGGCGCCGTTGCCGGGGAGGCAACGCTCTTTGATTTCTCTTCGCATTTTGTAACTTACAAATCATTTACCTCACTTTTCTCCTTTCTTATTGTAATTGCAGGTACTCTTTTGAGACAGGCAAAAGCGGTAGATCGGAGTAAAGTGCTGTGGAAGGTTTTGTAAGTTATCCCCCACCTCCCACCCATTAGATTTCATTTCATCATATAATAATTCAAACATCAATCAACCTAGGTGTTCTTATAAACTCTAAGGTCAGATTATTTTGTTGTTTGACATCCATACTCACTCCAACCCCCACATTAAAAAGAAAAGAAAAAAAATAAAAAAATCTCACAGAGGTACACAACCTCATCTGATTTTCTAATTCAACCGGTAAACCGATCTTAGGAGCCGGTACACACATCCAAACACATAATTGAGTAGAAATCAGATTAGGTAATCATTTATGTGCCTAATTAAGTGGTGCATCAGGCCAGTTGTTTGAGTTGTTTGGGCTGCACCACTTCAAATAAAATCAACTCATCAAGTAGCTGCCAATTAGGTTCAACTCTTGGGGATTTACCAGGCACTCCACATTCTTTTTAAACTTTAAAGGAAAATATCTTCACCTGTGCTTGCAAAACCTGGTGTGCTAATGAAACTTGATTGAAAACACCTAAAGTTGAATCCTAAAAGCTACTAAGCAAGATTTGAACCTTAAAATTCACCACATCGAAAAAATAATCTTGCTTGAAAACAATTGGTTGTGCACGTACACACAAAGCAATCAATCATTAAGGGTACAACCCATTTAAAGGGCCCATCACATTCCAAAGCACATTCAAACCTAGCCCTAAATAAAATAGAGTAGACGTTGGCCTTAAGGATTGGACTCGCTCTTCAGAACTCAGAACGAGATTATTTTCGATTAGTCTGTTTCTACTGTTCAATCTGATGTCTAGTTAGGGGAGCAGAGTCAAACGATCGCGGCTGGGGGGTACACTAGGAACCGGAGGAGCAAGTCGAAGGAAGAACCTTCTCCCCAGTCCCTCCTTCTAACTGATTGGATTGAACAGACGGAAGTAGATCAAATCGTTCCTTTATCTCAAGACGGGTTTTGAGAGTCTGTAGGTCTGTAGGCTAACCCATTTAAGGACAGGTTTGATTGTTTGTATTGCAGGGCACCTTTCTTCCTCCCGTGTCTCATGAATCCTTCCACATATTTCACGCATTCCCGCTCTTTCACTCCTGTCATGAATTATCCGCAACATGACGATTATCCCGACTCGTATTGTAATCAACCATCGGTTAGTTGGGATAATTCGGATTGGGGATACAATTCCAGACCTCCGTGTTTAGGGTCTAACCCTGAACACTTTGATTCTGATTTCTATCCTTCTCAGAGCTACATCGATTATAGATCGTCCTCCTTTCATGAACAACCTAATACGATCTACAATCAAGAAGGATACACCGATCCTAACCCATCCTCTGATTTCACTACCTTTAGGTCATCACCATCCTTTGAACATTCTGAAATGACCTATTTTCAGGAAGGGTATAACGAATCTCAATTCGTTAATTCCTCTGCTTTGATGTCAAACCCGCCCAATCCTGAACCAACTCATTTGGTTCAGGTTAATCAGGTTCAAGATAAGGTTCTGGCTAACTTGAGAAATATCATACAATCTTTAGAAGATTAGCCAATACCTTGCATTGAGAGATTGGAGCCCTTGATTGAAATGATTGATGATTTAAACAAGTCTTTGTTGGATTGGCTCCAGGACGTTAATGATAAGAACCCGGGTGAGTTTCTACTTGGGAAATTAGCGAAATTGAGGATGAGGTTCGTGGTCGCTTTGGTTCAATCTTGGGATGATTCCCAGGATGAACCCTCTTCAGGAAAGCGAAAGACAGAACCCGCTCAGGCACCTGTTGGGGGGAACACGTATTACGAGGCTGACCAGATTGAATTAAAGCAACCAATTAAGGATGATCTGATTTCTTCACCTGAGATCCCTGAGCCAGGTTACGAGAAAACGTATGTCTCCTGGGAACACAAAGTGACAACTGATTTTGGGACATACATTGATACGGATCCTGATTTCTTTGATGGTGAAGATTCAAGTTGCGAAGTCTCACACGAGTTTTCAGAACACGATTTTTGTGAGACGATTGGGCCTGAGGAATCTGATAGATCATTTGGTAGCCCAATAACTGAGGAAACTGATCTTATTAGGGCACACATTACGGATCCAGAATCGCATTTTCTGGAAGAATCAGTTCAATGCCTTGATTATCAGTTACACCCTGTTGAGCTTATTGATGATTCTAATTTTGAGATAATTAGACCCAAGTCAATTTTGATTTTGCCACATCATCTAGACTTGGAGATTTCAGACGGGGTGATGAATATACAAGAGGTCATGGAATTTGATATGCCGAATGAGGAGGATAGGAGCTGGGAAATTCTGATTTGGGAAGTCAATTTTGGAGGAAATGGAAGATTGAGTCGAAGGGTTCCTTTTAAGCTGAAACCATCAAATCAGAACCCTTACGACATTTGTTTCGAGGATGTCAAACTCAAGCACACATTTAACGATTATCCTTTTGAGCTTCAATTCTCTGTAACCCGACATTTTGGCCTTGGGTTGCATCCTCATAAATCGCAGGCCCGACCCCGCTTGCATTTTGATTTTAGGTTTTGGGTAATTTTTATCCAGAACCTAAGATATTCTCGATTATGGGGGATGGGTCTGCACCACAATCTGGTCCACATCTGTGGACCTCTGTTGACAGGTCGGAGGATTCTTCTGTTTATTCGAATTTTGACCTGCACTTCTGAATTCTTCATTTCTTTTCTTTGTATAGTGTGCCTAGCTGAAGGCACTAAACTCAGCACATATACAGTTCTTTTTCATTTTCATCTCGGAGCGACCCGATATCCACGCAATTCAGGTGCTTTCTACGCTTTTCCACTCTGTTTTATGTCTTTTTAATACAATGAGGACATTGCATTAGATAGGCATGGGGGGGGTGGATATTTATCTTTGAATTCATTCGTCAGCTCCGTAGATTTGTTTTATTTTATAAAAAAAAATCAAAATTAGGAAAGAGAATTTGGGTTTAAGAAAATTTTCGATCTTAAGAAATACTATATTATGGTTTGAACACAAAGACCCTTCAGGTCTTTGGACTTAATCAGCCTATGTATCCACTAAAATGTGGATTTGTTTTTCGAGTTCTCGCCAACCTGAATTTTATTATAATTGGAATAAATAAGTTTGGGTGATAAGTACACGACTTGTCAACCTGCCATCTGATTTAAGGGAATTTTGAGTTTTAAGCATCTACACACTTTCTTTGCACTGACTCGTTGTTTGGCAATTTTAACGGAAATTGGGTAGCTAATGAACCTTCTAGGGTGATATGGCTGGCGAGTTATCGTGGGTAACAGCCCATAGGTAGGTTGTCCAGAGCCCAGTCACTGGACCTTTCTCTTTTTGCTGCCTTTAGGTAAATCTTAGACCAGGGAAGCCACCTACTTAAAAAAAAAAAAAATCAAAAAGGAGAAAAGAACAAAAAGAAATAAGCCACACTTCGCCGCACGAGTATGGCTGGCAAGTTGTCGGTGGTAACAGCTCATCGACTGGTTGTCCAGAACCCAGCTCAGAAAATGCACTAAAAATTCCCAAAAAACTTAGGAAGAAGCGGAGAAGTAGAATAAACCGGGGAGATATACACTGGATTCACCCTTGTGTTGACCCCGTTAAAAAATAAAAGTAGGGAGAAAGTTACCGGTTGTAAAGATACACCTTTAGGCAGAATTCTTTTTGAGGTCACCTAGAGGCGTAGAAATCCGAAGTCTGTTCTAATTGCCGGTCAACGAGTCTATCACAATCACAATAAGATGCTTAAAACTTAGGATTCTCATCAAATCTTGGGTGAGTTGAATGGTCGTAGAAAGCCACTCTTGAACCCTAAAATTTGAAAATCCAAAAAAAAAAATTAGAAAAGAGTAAAAAGAGAAAGAAAATTTTCTTTGAATAAGGCGAGGGCTTGAGGCGGTCTGCATTTTGGCAGATACCCGAGCACTGTTGTGTCTTTGAAAGTTCAGTTCCTAAGTAGACAATTTCTTAGTGATTGAAAGTGACTCAGGTCCAAATAATCTAACTTAATTCTTTTATAAATAGCATATAGTTTTTGCTAGGGACTAGCAAAAGATAGGCATGGGGGTATGATGTAAACACATTTACACTACTTAAAATGTCTATTTATGCATGTTCTTAAGCATAGGATTGCATTTCATGATATAAATATTGCATTACATGCATCATCTTGCATTTAGAGTAGTTTGAATAAAATGGAGGTTAATTGTCTCCTTTTATGTGCTTGGACAGCGCAAATATTTTATCGGAGCCTCGGATCAAAGATCCAACCGTATGGATATGATCAGGGCGACGATTGGAATTCAACGACTCCAAGATCGCCCTAATCAGGCATCCGTAGCATCAGATAGAGACCGGGGAACCCTAGAAGATCAAGGGCCAGGATGGTGTAAATCCACACTTTAGATGACAAATCCGACCGCACGGATGAATTCGGATCGACGATCGCAGCCCAACGACAAAAAAATCGAGTCAATCCGACATCCGTGGCACCATCTACAACTTCCAGAAGATGGACGGCCAAGATGGCGCCACGTGGCACCATCCCGGCCGCCCAAACGGCCGCCTACACTCTATGAAGACCACGCACCCATCCCCTCTCCGCCGTTGGATCTCAATCCAACGGCTGTGGACACATCGTTTTAAAAGCATCCGCGCGACCATTTGGGCGAGGCAGCGCAGCGGTCCAGCGCCTTATTGCGAGGCGCTGGCGCGCGTTCGAGCCTCGCCAAGCAATTTTTGAGGCGAGCAGGCGCGCTCCAATTGACCGCACGATCGCGATCCAACGGCCGCGCGCGCCCGATAGCGCCGACGCGCAATTGGACGCTCTGGTGAACGCGCGATTGTACGCGCAGGCGGGCGGGCGGCAGCGGTGAAGGCGCGATTTTAAGCCGTCCGATCTCGCGATCGGACGGTTGAAAATCAAGCGACGTGCGTAGGCGTTACGCGCGGGCAGCCGAGCGGGCGCGCGTGGGCGCAGAGGCTACGCCCACGTTGAGGGCTTTAGCGACGGTTTTATCCGTCACTAAAGACCCCTTATTTATTATTTTGAAGATGTAATGTCCATTTTGCCCCCACTCCTTGCAACTATAAAAGGAGACCCCCTCCATACGAAATTTTCATCCCTTCCTTCTCCTCTCTACCTCTCCAAAGCTCAAGAGAAGCTTGTCCCACACCCGGGATGCTTCTCGCGAGATAAAGTCCAAATTTTCGTCCCCCTTCAGAAGTGGATCCCGCGACGACGACGGCGTGCTGCTTCGTTCCCGTTCTTCTGCTTCGTCCTCCTTCGTCCCGCTTCGTTCTCCTTCGTCTAGGCGTCGTCCCGTCCGGCTCGTCCTCCAAGCGACCGTCGAGGAGGATTCTCTCTCCCTATTCTTTTTACTGCTTTCTAGTATAGATTTACTGCTTTCTAGAGTAGTCTATTCGTCCTCCGAGCGATCGTCGAGGAGGACATTTCTCCCTCCATTCTTTTAATGCTTTCTAGAGTAATTGTTTTATGTTTTCTAGTTGTAACGAACGAACTCTTTTATGATAAATTCCTTGTCTATTCTACATCTCATTTTGATTTCCATGTGTAGTATTCTTTCTCTCTCTCTTACTCCCTCTCTCTCTTTTATTTGTTGTAGATACTTAGTTTAAATTGAATTTCTTCGTGACAAAATAAAAAGAAACGCGAAGTTTTTAAATCAAACGTTCGCCTCCCTGTGTTCGACCCGGAATTTTAATTTCGGTATAAATTTTATTTGTTGAACACGAATCCTTCGCTTTCGAACTACAACGACAGGTTTCCCAAAACCGAACACGTTAGCGTAGGTTCGTAACACGTTCAACAACTGCCCAGACATCTGTCAGGTAAGATATTTCTATCTTCTTCCTTTTTCGCGTGTACGGCCATGCGGCCGTCCGCCGCGCCTTCGTCTGCGACTCGTCGTACTGAGAACAGGTGTGGGTGCATGCAGGTTCTGCTTGGGAAGGCGCGAGGGCTCTCCATCCCACGTGAATCGGACGTTTGGCCGCAGTGCCAGACGACGGGAAAGACTTCCAGACGTCCGGGGTGACCATCGGACGTCTGGGAACTAAGCCAGACACCCCTGTAGGCTTTTGGACGTCTGAGGGACTACACAGAACGAAGGTATGCTCTGACCCACATTTTAAGACGTCTGGAAGAGGTTCCAGACGTCTGATTTTGGGCAGTTTCGTCGTTTTCGACTGGTTTAGGGCCCATTCGGAGTCCGTTTTCCGCGTTTCAAGTTGCGTTCTTTTTGGAATAAAATCCTCTACCCGTTTACAGTAATTATATACCGTTCTGAGAAACTTCTTGTGTTTGATCCTTGTGTTAGGACCCCGTTCCATTGCAGTCTTGGGAATTACGGAGGCGCGCGGGATTTCCGATCATGCCCCCAGTACTCCCGTTGTAGCTGGTAGAGTGGCTTTTAATTTACTTAATCAAATTTGTTACAATTGTGGAATAATTAATAGAGTTTAGGGCACTCCATGAACCCTAGGACTAAGAAACTAGATTGAATGATAGATCCTAGGGTATTGCATGAAACCTAGGACTGGAAACTAGATTGAATGATAGATTCTAGGGAACGGCATGAATCCTAGGACTGGAAAACTAGTAATATGTATATAAATATTGCAGTCTTGGAAAGGTGGAAAGGAAATAATAGCTGCTTGTAAATTGATTTAACCGCTGCCTGTTATAAAGGAATAAATATGATTGAGAACATGGGTTGTATGAACATAAAACTGGAACGGTGAAACCTAAATGTGCTGAGTTAAAAGAGCTGGAACCCTACGGGGAATTAGGAGTAGAACTCCTGGAAAGAGAATGGATGGAACTGAGAAAGAAAGATGTAGAAGTGTGTTGTCTGTGGGGTACGTGGTACCAACGAGAGCACACATTACCTCTTAGTGTAGAGGGGAGCTTGCCGCCCTCAGGTCGAGATCGGGGTGGGTTTGGCCGCTGTACACCGACTTGCTGGCCCTCGTGTACGTAGTACCGAGGAGAGCTACTAGTGTAGGGAAAGCACTAGCTACCCCACGGGCCCCGGGGTTCTGCTAGCCTCCTACACCGACTTGTTAGGCCCACTGGGCAAACCAGGGTAGTCAGGCGAGGGTGCGCGGACTGTGGAGGGGTTGGACCCCTGTTACTGAGAGGGCTCTGCCCTATACTGGTTCCGTACTGTGCTTTGGGCGCACCCGTTAACGGAAATGACTGACCGCGTGCTAGTGCGGGGTAGCTACCCGTCGCTTATCGCGCGTGCCGTAGTTACCGTTACGTCTGTCAGCGACCCTGGGGTGGTTGACTGAGGGTAGGATCACCACGGGAACTCTCCCGGCCAGGAGAGCACCACGTGTTACTTTTACTTTTCGGAAAAGACTGCAATCAAGATCATTCCCACGAGGAACATTCGAGATCAAGTGAAGGATCTGAGAAATAGATAAATTGTGAAATAATAAAAAGACGTAAATTAAGGAAGAAAGAAAATATAACAGCTACTGTACACTCTACTGCTTCTTTAATTTTAGCTGCCACTCTACTCAGCGTTTCGCTGACGTGTTACACTCGTTACTTTTCAGGACTAGGTGTTGAGCAGCCAGGGTCAGCGGCTTCAGAGGACGCTGGGCCGAGTAGGGTCCAGTAGAGTTGCCGCAGTTCTTTTTGTACCCCTTTTGTTCCACTGTAGCGAGTAGTTCTTGTTACTCTCTATACTTTTTTCTTGTAGCTTCATGTTATGTTATAATTGTTGTTCTACCGTTATGATGGTATATACTGTAGTAGTTCCTTTTCTTACTGCTGTTTTTGTTACTGCTAGTTATATTCATGCTGAATGTGGTTTAGTTTACTGCTCTTTTGGTTACTTCCTCGTTGGACGACTAGGTCTTGGGATTAGTCGAGTCGATCCGGTTCTCGTGTCTCGTAGGACTCGGGAATCGGGTCGTTACAAGATGGTATCAGAGCAAGGTCGTCCTGAGAAGTGAATCAACTGATTGGAAAATAACCAATTCACATGTCGGTAACTAGAGTAGCCACCACAACATATCTTTTGACATGAGTTCTTAGACGTTTTTATTAGATATCGTTCCGTATTGACGTGTTTCCATTTTGTTTCGCATCTCCTTGCAGGAGATGCCTCGTCGCGGGACTGGCCAGGCGAGCCACGGGCGCGGCCGAGGACGAGGCCGGCGAGGTGGACCAGTCACTGCTCCCGGGCGTCCAGGCCCAGGACCTCGCCCAGCTAATACGAGACATTGTGTGAGAGGAGCTCCACCCGCCGACCCGAGCGCCTCACCCTGGAGCTGCGGAGGGGGAGTCCTCTGTGGGATCACACGACGGACGCGGCACTGGACTCAGGGGAGGGGATGGGCCACCACCAACCCCACCTTCCTCCGACACTTCTGTGCACGAGGCACCCTTGCCTGGAGGTGCACCAGCATCTCCACTGCAGCGCCACTTCGAGCTCTTCGGGCAGTTCCGGAAGCTGAAGCCCCCCTCCTTCAAGGGGGATGACGACCCGACCGAGGCAGAGGACTGGCTCGAGCAGCTCGAGAAGATTTTCGACACCCTTCGTGCCCCGGTGGAGTGCCGTGTGGCCTTCGCCACGTACCAGCTGGAGAGTGCGGCACACAGGTGGTGGAGAGCGATCAAGGGACAGGAGAGGAACGAGCCGACCTAGAACCGGTTCGTCACCCTCTTCTGCGAGCAGTACTTTCCCCAAACGTGGCAGGACCAGAGGAGGCGGGAGTTCCACACTCTCCGCCAGGGGACGATGACCGTGAGCGCGTACCGCACGTGTTTTCTGGAGCTGTCCCGCTTTGCAGTGACAGCGGTAGCCATTGAGGAGGAGCGCCTTTGGAGGTTCACCGAGGGGCTCCAGCCTGCGATTCGGGGGTATGTCAAACCCATGAAGCTGCCTACGTTTTCGAGGGTGGTGGAGGCAGCTATGACCTACGAGGAGACCTACCCATCCGACGCAGAGTGTGGCTGCTTCGTCCGCACCTAGAGCTGAAGGGCGTATCAATGCCCTGACACACAGGGATGCCAGAGCTTTGGGATCGGTGGTGGTAGGTATGGTTTCAGTTTCCGGCAGACTCGTTTACACACTTTTCGATTCTGGCGCTACGCATTCGTTTGTCGCAGCCAGTTTCGCAATTAGTTTTGGCCAGGACTATACGATGTTATAGAATCCCTTCGTAAACAGAGGTCCGAGTGGTCAGCTATTTGTGGCTAAGGAGGTGTACACGGGTTGCGAGGTCAGGGTCGGGGGACATAGTCTGCCAGCTGACCTGATTATGATACAGATGGAGGACTTTGGCGTAATTCTGGGGATGGACTGGCTGTTCGCTTACCACGCTTTGGTGGACTGTTTTGAGAGGAAGATCGTCTTCTCCATACCGAAGTTGCCTTTGTTCGAGTTTCACGGACAGCCAGTGGATGGAGGCTTCAGGTGCATTTCGGCACTTCGGGCGGCGAGACTTTTGAGCCAGGGGTGTGAGGGCTTCCTAGCTTGTGTGGTGGCAGAGCCCAGCCCTGTGGCAGACTTCCAGAGCATCTCGGTGGTCAGAGAGTACCCTGACGTGTTCCCAGACGAGTTACCAGGACTTCCGCCCGAGCATGAGATCGAGTTTAAGATCTCACTAGTACCAAGTGTTGGTGCTAGAACACCACGATCATTTGTTTTGATGATAACAAAACACGTGTTATTTAACATTTGCAATTTGAGTCCTAGATTTCAGGTCAATTGCAAATGAAGACGTGTTTAGACGGAACTCGAGCTCGCATCCAGGACGGATTGGAGGAGCTTGACGGAAAACAGAGGAGGTTCGCGTGGAGCGAAAGATTGGAGATGGAAGACAAGAAGAATAGGATAGATTCTTTTTTATCCTTTCATGTATCTCTTGTATTTATTTTCTTGCTCTTTTTGATTCCTTAGAACATTATGTTAAAGAGCCTCAAAGTACCCTAAAAGTAGTCCTAGGAACACCTGCACAACCCTAGGATACTTAGGTTTTCTGTAGAATACTTAGAAAACCAATATAGGGTTCAAACAGACTTTACAGACGTCTAATTCCCAAATCAGACGTCTGATAAAGCATTTTAAGACGTCTGACTGTTGTTTCAGACGTCTGATAACTGTTAGGCTGGACATAGTTAGTTCTGTCTGATGAAATAAGACGTCCAGACCTTAGACCAGACGTCTTAGCAGACGTCTGATGACTTTGCCAGACGTCCAATTAGTGGACCGTTGGCTGGCTTAGAAAACACTCAAGATTATGACCGTTAGAGCCTTATCAGACGTCCATAGGACTTACCGGACGTCTGATAAATGACCGTTTTGCCTCGGCTGACCCAAAATCTCTTCTCAGAGATTTTCTAGCCGTTGCAACGTTTGGAAATCAATTCCCACCGTAAAAGTAGGTTTCCAGACGTCCATACTTAGTTCCAGACGTCCTGTATGTCGTCTGATGGACTTGCGCAAAAACCCTGTTTAGATCTGATTCAAGTCAGGGAGAAACCCGCATAGAATCAGACGTCTGACCTTGGAATCAGACGTCTTAAAGTGGCCTTCCAGACGTCTGATGCCAGAGTTAGACGTCTGATAACCCTGTCAAATGCAATCATTGTCCTGATTTCGGCCTGATTCTCTTGGGCTTTGCACCCAACGGCTATGGAAGCTTTTCCAAGCCTTCCAAAGCCTTCCTAAGGCCTCTATAAATAGAGGGGAGCCTTTGCAACATAAAAACACAAGACATACACCTAGAGAGACATATACACACTAAGACACACACCTTGCAATACACTTTCAATCCTTTTGTGTCCAAAGAAAAGACTCTCTTGCTCTCCAAGCTCAAGCTCCATTTTCTTGAGAGCATCAACCGTTGCGCACTCGCTCTCCCGGCGTTGTTAACGAGAGCGACGTAGCGCCATCGCGTAGCACACGCACCGCGTCATCGTCGACGCACTCCTTGCAAAGGGGAGTTTCCTATTTCCTATAGAAGCTAGGTTTAATTACTTTGTTGGCTCTATAGGACTATTGTTTCTTTTATCTTTGTCTTTTGGTTGGGTATTCGCTTTGCGAATTCCCGTCTCCTTCGTGGGACAAAATCCTTCTCGTGGAGAGAAGGGGTTGAGGAACGCTACCCTCGTACTTGTAGCGTGGTTGTATTGAGGTTGAATCACCCTCGTTCAAAGTGATTCGGTTAGTGGATTTGATCAACTAGGTTGATCGGAAAATCCTAACTCGAGAGGGTTAGGTGGTGGTTTTCACCCGGTTTGGGTTTCCACCTAAAAATACCTGTGTACATTGTGTGATTGCTTAATTTCTTGTGATATTGCTTTATATTTTTATTTCCGCAATTTATTACGTCACCCCTCCTGGTAGGGACGAAACCTTCACCAAGGACCAGCCCCATCTCCACCGCACAATACCGGATGGCACCGCTTGAGCTACGAGAGCTCAAGTCTCAGCTGCAGGATCTTTTAGAGAAGGGCTTCGTGAGGCCTAGTGCGTCTCCCTGGGGAGCCCCGGTACTGTTTGTGAAGAAGAAGGATGGTACCCTACGCCTGTGTGTAGACTACCGACAGCTGAATAGGGTCACCATCAAGAACAGATATCCGCTGCCGAGGATCGGCAACTTGTTTGACCAGTTGCGAGGTGCCACGGTGTTCTCCAAGATTGACTTGAAGTCTGGATACCACCAGTTGAGGATCAGGGAGGCAGACGTCTCCAAGACAGCTTTTCGCACCCGGTACGGACACTACGAGTTTTTGGTCATGCCGTTTGGGCTGACCAATGCCCCGCTGTTTTCATGGACCTGATGAACCGGGTGTTTAGACCGTACTTGGACCAGTTCGTGGTGGTATTTATTGATGACGTACTCATCTATTCTCGAGATCAGACGCAGCACGGACACCACTTGCGGATGGTTCTGGACACATTGAGACGACGTAGGCTGTACGCCAAATACAGCAAGTGCGAGTTCTGGTTGAGGGAGGTGACCTTCTTAGGTCATGTGATCTCCGGGGATGGCTTGGCTATGGACCCAGCCAAGGTCGAGGCAGTGCTCAGGTGGGAGAGACCGCATTCAGTCACCGAGATTCGCAGTTTCCTGGGACTGGCAGGCTACTACAGATGGTTTATCAGGGGCTTTTCACAGATTACGCGTCCTATGACATAGTTGACCCGGAAGGACGTGCCATTCACTTGGACAGACGCCTGTGAGGCGTGTTTTCAGGAGCTGAAGGAGAGGTTGACTTCGACTCCGGTGCTCACCATCCCTGACAGTAGTGGCGGGTTCGTTGTGTACACGGACGCCTCCTTGTAGGGGTTAGGAGGTGTGCTCATGCAGATGTTGGTGCTAGAGCACCACGATCATTTGTTTTGATGATAACAAAACACGTGTTATTTAACATTTGCAATTTGAGTCCTAGATTTCAGGTCAATTGCAAATGTGGACGTGTTTAGATGGAACTCGAGCTCGCATCCAGGACGGATTGGAGGAGCTTGATGGAAAACAGAGGAGGTTCGCGTGGAGCAACAGATTGAAGATAGAAGACAAGAAGAATATGATAGATTCTTTTTAATCCTTTCTTGTATCTCTTGTCTTTATTTTCTTGCTCTTTTTATTTTCCTTAGAAAATTATGTTAAAGAGCCTCAAAGAACCCTAACAGTAGTCCTAGGAACACCGGCACAACCCTAGGATACTTAGGTTTTCTGTAGAATACTTAGAAAACCAATATAGGGTTCAAACAGCACTTCCAGACGTCTAATTCCCAAAGCAGACGTCTAATAAAGCATTTTAAGACGTCTAACTGTTGTTTCAGACGTCTGATAACTGTTAGGCTGGAGTTAGTATTCTGTTTGATGAAATCAGACGTCCAGACCTTAGTCCAGACATCTTAGAAGACGTCTGATGACTTTGACAGACGTCCAATTAGTGGACCGTTGGCTGGCTTAGCAAACAGTCAAGAATATGACCGTTAGAGCCTTATCAGACGTCCTTAGGCCTTTCCAAACGTCAGATAAATGACCGTTTTGCCTCGGCTGACCCAAAATCTCTTCTCAGAGATTTTCTAGCCGTTGCAACGTTTGGAAATCAATTCCCACAGTAAAAGTAGGTTTCCAGACGTCCATACTTAGTGCCAGACGTCCTGTATGTCGTCTGATGGACTTGCACAAAAACCCTGTTTAGATCTGATTCAAGTCAGGAGGAAACCCGCATAGAATCAGACGTCTGACCTTGGAATCAGACGTCTTAAAGTGGCCTTCCAGACATCTGATTCCAGAGTTAGACGTCTGATAACCCTGTCAAACGTAATCATTGTCCTGATTTCGGCCTGATTCTCTTGGACTTTGTTCCCAACGGCTATAGAACCTTTCCTAAGCCTTCCAAAGCCTTCCTAAGGCCTCTATAAATAGAGGGGAACCTTTGCAACACAAGACACACTTAGAGACACAAGATACACACCAAGAGACACCTTGTAATACACTCTCACACTCTTGTGTCCAAGAAGCTCTTGCTCTCTAAGCTCAAGTTCTACATCCTGAGAGCATCAAACCGTTGCGCACCCGCTCTCCCGCCGTTGTCTACGAGAGCGAAGTTGCGCCGTCCCGTGGCTCACGCATCCGCGTCCTCGACGCACTCCTTGCAAAGGGGAGTCTCCTTATTCCTATAGAAGCTAGGTTTATAATTACTTTGTTGGCTCTATAGGACTTGTTGCTTCTTTTATCTTTGTTATTTTGTTGGATATTCGCTTTGCGAATTCCCGTCTCCTTCGTGGGACAAAATCCTTCTCGTGGAGAGAAGGGGTTGAGGAACGCTACCCTCGTACTTGTAGCGTGGTTGTACTGAGGTTGAATCACCCTCGTTTTAAAGTAATTCGGTTAGTGGATTTGATCAACTAGGTTGATCGGAAAATCCTAACTCGAGAGGGTTAGGTGGTGGTTTTCACCCGGTTTGGGTTTCCACCTAAAAATCTTTGTGTACTTTGTGTGGTTGTCTATTTTGTGATATTGTTTATATTTATTTTCGCATTTTATTACGTCACCCCTCCAAGTAGGAAATTTCAGCAGAGGGGTCACGTTGTCGCTTACGCTTTGCGGCAACTGAAGCCCCATGAGCATACATACCCTACCCACGACCTGGAGCTGGCAGCTGTCGTCTTCGCGCTGAAGACCTGGAGGCACTACTTGTACGGTGAGACCTTCGAGATTTTCACGGATCACAAGAGCCTCAGATACCTTTTTGATCAGAAGGAGCTCAACCTGAGACAGAGACGTTGGTTGGAGCTCCTGAAGGATTATGACTGCAGCATTTCCTACCACCCGGGAAAGGCCAACGTGGTGGCTGACGCCTTGAGCAGGAAGGCGCCCGCACACTTGGCCAGTTTACAGTTACAGAGTTGGAGCCTTTTGGAGGAGGTGGGCAGTTGGCGACCCCTAGAGTTATGGGGGCACTGTGGGGCAGTGACTGTGACACGACAGACTAGACCAGAGCTGATAGACCGCATCACCACAGGACAGATGGCTGATCCGTACTTGCAGTCTCTACGCGACAGAGTATTGTCAGGAGACCCAGGGGACTTCTCTTTCACAGACCAGGTACTGCGCCTGAGGGGACGGTTGTGCATTCCCAGAGACGAGGAGTTGTTGAGAGAGCTCCTGACTGAGGCACATGGTTCCAGATTCACCATACATCCGGGAAACATGAAGATGTATCACGACTTGAGACGCGAGTTTTGGTGGAGGGGGATGAAGCAGGATGTGGGTGAATTCGTGCAGCAGTGCTTAGTGTGCCAGCAGGTGAAAGCCGAGCATCAAAGGCCTGCAGGGCCGCTACAACCGCTTCCAGTGCCAGAGTGGAAATGGGAGAGCATCACCATGGACTTGGTGGTGGGCTTACCTGTTACCCAGCGAGGACACGACGCAATCTGGGTAATTATGGGTAGACTGACGAAGACGGCACGATTCTTGCCGATCCGAGTCACTTTGCGACCAGCTCAGTTGGTAGAGAGGTATATCCGCGACGTGGTACGACTACACGAAGTTCCACGGGAGATCATATTTGACCGGGATACCCGCTTTACGTCCCAATTTTGGACTGAGTTTCAGCAGAACCTAGGGTCGCGGTTGAGATTCAACACAGCCTACCACCCTGATGGGTCGGCCCGGATAGGTTGTTAATATGATATTTTTATCGTTGAAATATGTATAGTGGTTAACTTAATTCGGACCTAACCATCTCTTTACAAAATTTTTAACCTGGCCTACTTGATTTTATCTTGTCACTTTTAGGCCCAAGGTCGAACTCAGGGAAGTGGGGTTCAAATTAAGTTTCTACGTTTTCCTTAAAACGTGTCTCTTCCGTTCGTTTATTATGTTTTTGGTATTTTTCTTATTTAGATTTTTTTCTGGTAATCCTTGTCCTTGAGGCACACCCTCAAAATTATGTCATTGGCTTTTAGCCAAAACAGAGTTCCAAAACAAGTCTTGCTACTTGCAAGACGAGGTACCTACAAGTCAAAGATTATCTTTTCTCTTTTATATACTTTTTTTTTATCTTTTTACCAAGAGAGAAGCAAACAGACAGAAAGTAAATATAGTATGTATATATATATAATATATATAAAGGGGTGGGGGTGGAGGTGACGATGGAGTGTAGCACGATATCGAGTCAGTCGTCGTCTAGAGAGACGCAACCAACTCGACTGGGTGCCGCGTGGAGTGTGGATGGATGATGGATGATGTATGGGTCCACGCTTTTTGTACGCGTATATCGAGGAATATCAGCAACTGGTGCAGATATTCCCGCAATACAGCGTATGGCAAATAATGTGAAAAAATATATATATGTGTATGTATATAAGTAAATATATCTATATATATATATATAAATGTATAGGTATATATGTATAGATATATATAGATATATATATGTGTATATATATATATATATATATATAGGTGTATATGTATATATGTATATATAAGCTATGTATGTATATATGTATATAAATATATGTATATATATATATATATATATATATATATATATATATATATATATATATATATATATGTATGTATACATAACTATATAGATATACTATGTATATAAGTATATATATATATATATATATATATATATATGATACTATATAAATGTATATATATATATATAGTATATAAGTATATGTATCTAGATATATATGTATATATATAAGTATATAGATATGTATATATATATATGTATATAAGTATGTGTATATATATATATAAGTATATGTGTAAGTATATAGATATATATACGTATATATATATTTATATATATATATATTATATATATATGTATGTATACATAACTATATAGATATACTATATATATATATATATGTATGTTACTATATATATGTTTACGTATAGATATATATGTGTTTATACTAGTGTTTATGTGTGTGTGGGTGTGTGGAAGTGTCGGTGAAGATGTGTGTGTGCGTTGGTGTAGTGTGTACTGAGAGTGAGTGAAAGAGAGAGAGAGAGAGAGAGAGAGCGGGAGAGAGAGAGAGCGGGCGGGAGAGAGGGCGGACGCGCGCGGGAATACTCGTGCCAGAGAGAGAGTGGGCGGGAGAGCTGGCGAACGTGCGAGTTAAGATGTCTGCCGGAGGCGGCAGACGTCTGGTGCCGCATCGTCTGAAGGTGGAGGTGGACGTCTGAAAATGGCGGGTGCGGGCGCGCGCCTTCGCGTAGGGTTCTGCAGGCCGGCGCGAAGACGACGAGTGGGCGATGGCGTGGGGAAGCGAACGTGGAGGAGGGTCTGCGACGGTCACGAAGGGGTGCGGAGGTTGGCAGGGGACGGTGAGAGGGCCTAGCCGGCCGCTGCAATGCGCGTAGCGGCCAGTCGCGGGTGCAAGGGCGGAGGCGACAGAGCGGAAGACGGAGGCGGTGAAGGGCCCTGCAGGCACGCACGGAGGGCTGAGCGCCTGCGGGGAAGGTCGCGGAGGAGGCGGGGGGAGCTGTTGCTGCTGCCGCCGCGGTTTGGCTGCTGCTTCAAGCTTCGGACCTTGAAGCGGCAGCAATGGCGTGGAGACGAAAACGAAAAGAAAAGAAAACACCACGCCCACCGGCTCGTTGAAGAGCTGGGCGGTGGTGTTCCCACTGTGGTGGTGTGCACCACAGTGGGTTCTCCTGCTTGCCGGGTGCCTCCTCGAAGGAGGGCCAACATATGGGAGGGGAGAACGGTGGAGAGGAAGGTGGTCTGTGGGTTTCTTGCTGCAGCCGGGTCTGTCTCGCGAGGAAGAAGCGGCAGCTTCTTATAGAGGAGAGAGTGGCGTGCCGGCTGCAGCAGGGAGAGGGCGCGAGATTGGCAGCTGTAGGGAGCGGCGTTGGCAGGGAGAAATGACATGGAGTAAATGCATGCAGCTGCTGCGGGAAGAGAGTTGCAACCGCGGGAAGAGAAAAAAGAAAATCAAGAGGAGAAAATAAAGAAGATGTGGATTTTGCAATGAGGCACTTGAGGAAAAATGTAAATATGTAAGCCATTATTTTCAATCTTCTCTCCTCTTAATTAAATGCATGAATGCAAGTGTTTTTACAAATGCAACTATAGAATCCTAATATGCAACATTAATGCTAGTAAATAGCATAAGAAGGCTTTATTGCAGGCGTATTTTGAGGTGCAAACATATACCCCCATGCCTATCTTTTGCTAGTCCCTAGCAAAACAGTATTTAGAAATGATCTTAAGCTGAAGATTTTCTTCTGAGGTGATATAGGTGTGTTTATTATCGAATATTGTGAGAACCAATTGTAAAGAAGACTACCAGTACTTTAAGTCTCACATGACATAGATCATCTCTCAACTAACCAGGACTCTTGATATTTAAACCTTAAGTACGATTTCGAGGACCCAGGAGGTTTTTGCCGTACTCGAGAGCTCAAGAGGTTATGGTTTGTGCATAGTGAAGGATCAAGACTGACCAGATGAACATTAAGACTCAATCCCAGGGTTTCACGAATTTTTAAGTACAGGTTGGTCCTAGTTTCAGCTCATGTCTTCGGATTGACCCTTAAGATGATGACGGAAAACTCAACTCCCATTTTCTGATTTTTTTTTTTTTTGGCTCACAGGAAAACAACGGATTTGTAACCTGCCCCGACGAACTTCTTGTAGGGCAAAGACTTTATAGACATTTATGAGATATACTGACTCTTTTGCATTTTTTTTTTTTGAAACACGTGTCAGTATATCTCTTACAACACATTCAGAAGGAGCACACTTTTTTCTTTTTGGTGGAAAGAGTCACTCCTAAACACAAGACTAAAGCCTGGGATAAAAAGTCTACCTGCGCGCACAGGTAAGGACTCCACCTTCCCTAATGAACACTAGGGTTGGATCTTATGTTCACCTGGCCTTTCCTGATATGTGTAGTGTGAACCACGTTTACTTAAGCTCTCAAGTAAAAGTAAACCAACGGATCTTGTACTTGTGTCTCAGGTACAAGAATACATCCTTAGTTAGGAGAGATCTTGATCTATTTTGTCAATGCTTTAAGTGAATTAAGTCGAGCCTGAGCGAATCAAGCTTCTGTGGCCTGGAAATTCTTCAAAACAGAGGTTGAATATCCATAAACACTTATTGTATTTTTGTTTCAACTTTTAGATCATTACTAAACACAATTTTCCCTCTCTGTTTTTTTTTTTATTTTTCTTATGTATATATAGAAACTGCATGATACCCTAAAATACCCAGATCCTAAGGATGCCTATCCACCCCCCCATGCTAAACAATGCTATGTCCTCATATGCATGCAAGGAAGGGTAGAGAAAGGATGAAAGATTGGGTAGCGAGAGCTGAAGTGCAGGGTATAGATCAGGGTGGTAGGGTGGGTGGATGGTGGGTGGTGAAGTGATCGCGATAGAGGCGTGAAAAGTGATGGTGGATGGTGAGTGCTATTAGCGTACCTCCCAACAAACGCTGAATTTAACGTCCCCAGCTGGACTCAGAATGAGGCAAAGAATTAGTTACCCTCTAGCAGGGCAACGGTTTCTCCAACGGGGGCAGGTTCATGAGTCAGATAGGGTTTCAAACGCTGCCCGTTGACTGTAAATTTACGCCCAGATTTGGGATCTTCGATCTCGACGGCCCCATTGGGGAATGGTCTTGAGACCAAGAAAGGACCAATCCATTTGGACTTCAATTTCCTAGGAAAGAATTTGAGTCGGGCATTATAGAGCCAAACTTGCTGAGATTGCTCAAATTCCTTCCGCCGAATATGGCTGTCGTGAAAAGCCTTAGTGCGTTGTTTAAAGGTTAGAGCAGAATCATAGGCTTCACGACGGAGCTCTTCCAGCTCTTGGAGTTGGAGTTTCCTTTCTCGACCACACCAGTTTGGGTCGAGGTTACATTGGCGAACCGCCCAATAAGCGCGGTGTTCCAACTCCACGGGCAAATGACAAGGCTTCCCGTAAATGATTCTATATGGAGACATACCAAGGGGAGCCTTGAAGGCGGTCCGATACGCCCAAAGTGCATCAGTCAGCTTGTCGGACCAATCCTTACGGTCAGGCCAAACCGTTTTCTGGAGAATCTGCTTGATTTGCCGGTTCGACACTTCCGCCTGGCCGTTCGTCTGAGGATGATACGGGGATGCGATACAATGGTGGACTCCGTACCTCCTCAGAAGTGCCCGAAAAGAAGCATGGGTAAAGTGGCTTTCTCCATCCGAGATAATGGCCCGAGGGATCCCAAAACGCGCAAAGATGTGGTCCTTGACGAATCGGGTGGAGATAACATGGTCAACACGGCGCGCAGGTATAGCCTCGATCCATTTCGAAACATAGTCGACGGCCACGAGGATGAATTCGAAGCCATTGGATGAAGGAAAGGGACCCATGAAGTCAATTCCCCAGATGTCGAAGATTTCCGCAGCTAGGATGTGTTGCAAGAGCATCATGTCACGACGTGCCATTGACCCTAACGACTGGCACCTAGTGCAATGCTTGGCATAAGTGTGTGCGTCCTGGTGAAGGGAGGGCCAAAAGAAACCGCACTGCAACACCTTGGCTGCAGTTTTCCCTCCAGAGAAATGGCCTCCACAGGCCTGATCGTGGCAGAAGGATAGCACACTGGGGAACTCACTGTCAGGAATACAGCGACAGATGATTTGATCAGTACCTATCCGAAAAAGAAGTGGATTATCCCAGAAATAATACTTTGCTTCTGCCATGAGACGCTCACGCTGGTTTTTAGGCCAGCCACGTGGAAGAGATCCAGAAGCAAGGTAATTGGCAATGTCGGCATACTACGGTCCACTTGCCACATTTATTGCCAATAGGTGCTCATCAGGAAAAATTTCATTAATTGGTAGAGTAAGTCCAATATGGTCAGGGTCCAGTCTGGAAGGTGATCAGCCACAACATTCTGGGCTCCGGCCTTATCGCGAATCTCAATGTCAAATTCCTGGAGCAGAAGGATCCAACGAATCAGTCTAGGCTTGGCATCCTTCTTGTGCATGAGATGGCGAATGGCCGCGTGATCTGTGAAAACAATAATGTGAGAACCCAGAAGGTAAGAGCGGAATTTTTCCAGCCCAAAGACGACCGCCAGTAGTTCCTTTTCAGTGGTAGTATAATTACGCTAGGCCTCGTCCAACGTCTTATTGGCGTAGTATACCACGAAGGGGTGTCTATCGCGTCTTTGTCCCAGAATGGCTCCGACTGCAAGGTTTGAAGCGTCACGCATAAGTTCAAAGTCGAGGGACCAATCAGGCGGCTAGAGAACAGGGGCCTTGGTGACAGCATTACGCAGCTGCGTGAATGCTTGTATACAGTCGGGGCCCATGTCGAAGGGCACGTCGGTTGATAGGAGATGAGTTAAGGGTCAAGAAATTTTGGAGAAGTCTTTGATGAATCTCCTATAGAAACTGACGTGTCCGAAGAAGGAGCGGATTTGTTTGACAGAACCAGGCACAGGTAAATCAGCAATGACGTCGAGCTTAGCTCTGTCAACCTCGATACCTCTATCGGAGATGATATGTCCGAGAACAATTCCCTCGTGCACCATAAAATGACTTTTTTCCCAGGAAAGCACGAGGTTTACATCAATACATCTCCTAAGGATGCGAGTCAGGTTGGCAAGACATTCATCGAAAGATGGTCCAAAGACTGAAAAATCATCCATGAAGACCTCGAGAAAGTCACCCACCATGTCATGAAATATCGCCAGCATGCATCTCTGGAAAGTTGCTGGCGCGTTACAAAGTCTGAACGGCATCCTTCTAAAGGCGAAGGTGCCGAAAGGGCAGGTAAAAGTGGTTTTCTCTTGGTCTCGGGGGTCTATTTCCACCTGGTTATATCCTGAGAATCCATCCAGGAAGCAGAAAAATTTATTTCCCGCTAACCGCTCCAGGATTTGGTCAATAAATGGTAGCGGGAAGTGATCTTTCTTGGTTGCAGCATTGAGTTTCCTATAATCTACACACACTCTCCAAGATGTAGGAGTGCGTGTAGGGATGGATTCGCCCCTGTCATTGACACGGATGGTAAGTCCTGCCTTTTTGGGCACAACGTGAATCGGACTCACCCAGGGGCTCTCACTGATCGGGTAGATTATACCCTCATCCAGCCACTTAATGATTTCCTTCTTAACGACCTCTCGCATGTTAGGGTTGAGACGTCGCTGCATCTCGCGGGAAGGTCGAGCCTCCTCCTCCGTATATATACGGTGAGTGCAGTAGGAGGGGCTAATGCCAGATAAGTCTGATAAAGACCATCCAATAGTTGCCTTGTGTTCTAGGAGGACCTTAGTTAGTTTGCACTCCTGCTCCCTGGTTAATTTTGAATTGATGATTATAGGGAGCGTTTCATTTGGTCCCAGGAAAACATACTTGAGTGTATTAGGCAGCACTTTTAGCTCGGGAGTGGATGGGGAAGGATCTGGCATTTCTTGGGACGGGAGTGTCCCAGACGGGTAGGAGAACAAGTTAGGAGGAAGAAACTGGCCTTCAGATTGGCCAAGAAGAGGGGCTTTTTGGATAGATGGATCCAAAAATGAATAGCCCCAGTGAGAAGTATATGGGCTCAAGGTCCCAGTGTGGATTTGCAAATCCGCCTGATTTGGCGGGGAAGAAAGGGCAATTCGGTCTTCATGAGTGTGGACCAACGGTGAGTAGCCCGGATATGACTCAGACCACGAGGTATGGGAAGCGGAGAAAACCTCGTCAGAAGTCTGGCCAGGAGAAGGTACTGGACAAGGGAGGGATTGGGGAACGTCACAGTATGTGTTGGTCAGGCAGTCATCAGTGTTTATAGGTAATCCGCAGCAGTCCGAATAGGTCCCAATTAGTCCGATACACGCGCTGACGGCCATGTCCTCGTCAGACGTGTCATCCTCGATGCAATCGCAATCAAAGTTCTTGGTTGCCTTGAATATGTTAAGCTTGAGCTTCTCAGATCTAACGGCAATCTCGATATAGCCCGACTCGCAGTCGATATGGGCGTGGGCTGTGGCCAAGAAAGGTCGACCGAGGATGATCGGACAATCAGAAAGTGAACTAGGAACTTCCATATCTAAAACAAGAAAGTCAACAGGAAAATAGACTGTTGACCCTAACCACCACGTCTTCCACCACACCCTTCGGGATTTTGACAGAACGATCTGCCAACTGTAACGTGACAGGGGTGGGTTTCAGATTTCCTAAGGAAAATTTTTTGAGCATGATGGTCGGTATGAGATTGGTGGAAGATCCTAGATCAAGCAGGGCACGGTTAAAACTGCAGCCTTGGATGCTATAGGAAATCAGTGGTGTGCCCGGATCTTTCTGCTTCGGCGGTAAGTTTGACAATATAGCACAACTCGCATGAGGTGAGAGAACCACCGGATTCTTAGTCTTCTTTGACTGTCGCCTGGGTGTTGTGTAGTCTTTGAAAAATCGAGCGACAGTAGGTATGTGGTCGATTGCCTCGAGCAGGGATACCTTGATTTCTACATCCTTGAACAAATTACGCAGGTTGTCAAAGGCCTGCGTATTTTTCTTTTTGCCTTTTGGCTCCCTTAGTAGAGCCTCAGGGAATGGGACTGATTCTGGCACAAGTTTTGGTGCATCGTCCTCTCGCGAATGCGGTATGCATCCCGAATGAGAGGGCGAAGAAGAAGACGGGCCAGGATCAGGTCGAGGCGGATCGACGGTCTGTTTACCACTCCTCGTAGTGATAGCATTGGACGATGCGGGTCCAGTGGGATCATACGGCGGAGGAGGGTTTGCAATGGGGACATAAGAGTGTGGTGCTGTAGCGGGATTAGCCTGAAATCCCGGTGGAATGCTCGGAGCTTGCAGAACTTGATTAACCTGTCCCTGAGAAGGTCGTACCTGTGGTTGAGAACCACAGGGTACGAAATTTCGCGGGTTTGGAATAGGTTGGGCGGGAAGAGTTCCCTGAGATCGAGTTGCCATGCGTAGTTGACTGATCTCGGCGTTCTGCTGTGCCAATTGGTGCTAAAGAGAGGTCATGTTCTCTTCATGGCGCTTTGACATTTCCGTCATCATTCGCATCAATTTGTCAAGAGGGCTTGATGCGTGTTCAGTTTGTGGTACGCAAGGGCCTGATGGCGGATTTGCCATAGGATTAAACTGGACCCTTGGGATGACGGGTGCGGACGGTCGCATTGGTCCACCCGCAGGGTTTTGGCGCTGCGGGTTGTTGGACCATGCGAAGTTCGGATGATTACGCCACCCTGGGTTATAAGTGGCAGAGAACGGGTTGTTCCCCAGGGCACAAGCGTCTTCTATGCCAGAAGACTCGTCCGCATGTAGATATGCATCCGAGCACACGGAGGCTTGGTCCTCCGTGTCGAAATACTGGCTCGCAGAAGCCAGTTCCACATGACTTACCGAGTCGCTTGGCGCGACACTTGGTAAGGAAGGTCTAACGGGGTTTCTCGGGATAAGCCTGGTATTAGAAGAACTTGGATTGTGACAAAGTGGTGAAGATGTGGTGTTTGCCATAGATCGGGCGGGGTTGGACAGAAGCTCGTCCAGCTTCTTGTGCACGACGGAGACTTCATCCATTTTTTGTGCAATAAGGCTTAGATCAGTGGATGAATGGGAGGGTCCCGTGTCAACTTCGTGGACATTTCGGGGCTGGCTGGTACGATTAAAGGCGACAATGGAAGAATTGTTCATCGAGTTTTCACTCATATTTTCAAACAGTTCGAATGCTCCATTCTCGTCTTTATTCATAAAGTTCCCTCCGCAAGAAGCATCTGCAATCTGTTTCAAAGTTTCATTTAGCCCATAGTAGAAAATCTGGGCTATATGCCACTTAGGCAGACCGTGGTGCGGACACTTCCTGAGGAGGTCGTTATACCTCTCCCATGCCTCATTGATGAGAACCTCATCATGAGCCATAACTAGCTCATTTTGACCTAATACAAAGGATAAAAGCTCCTACATAACTCAAGGAAAGGCTTAACTCAGAGAATTCTGAGTTTAAGAAGAAAACAAGTCATAAGGGTAAAAATACAATTTTACCAGCACAATCTGTAAGCAGGGTAATTCAGGGTCCAAACACAGGTCAAACAAACCTAATAAGAAGGGAAGTGGGATGATCTGATCTGATAAGGGCTACAGCAACTCCAAGGAATTAAATGACAATCTGTAACCCTAAAATAAATCCACTTCAATTCACAAGGTTCGAGGCAAATAAAAAATCGACTAAACCCTCTACAATTCGTAGAAAAATAATCTCTAGGGTTTAGAACCTTCAATTTGGCCTTAGGAACCCATTTTGACCTACATTGAGAACCATGCCCAATTAATGACTTAATTTAGGTTTTTATGTAAATTGACCGGTCAAACAAGGTCTGATCTAGAAATAAAATTCACCATTAGAATCCTTAGGCCCCATTTAGTCATGCATAAAAACTTAAGCCTAAGAAGAGACCTTCTTGACTGACTTTTCATTTTGGTCCTCATCCATTACTTTTTGGCCTCAACTTTTGAAACCCTCGCATTTTGGCCCCTAACTCTTCTTCGTTCTTTGCATTTGGGTCCTCCCTGCAAAACTCTGAGCAGCGCCATGCTCCGGCGACTTTGTGCGGAGCATGGCGCCACGCAGCGTAAGGGGGACCCTCTACCAAGTCAACCGGGGGTTCCCTGCGACCTCTGCCGTCGCAGGGACACCTCCATGGTCTCTGCAACCACCCATACCTTCCGTGAGAACGCGCGGAAGGTATGGGTCTCCATCTCCGGCGTCCTCCGGCGAGGGAGGCACGTCGTCTCCCTCCGCCCTCCTCTCTGATTTCGACTCTATAAAAGCCCTCGACGCTCTGCCGCACTCTCCAGCTCGGATCTGACGGAGAAACCCCCCTTTTTCCTCTCTTCCCACTCTGACAGAAGCCCCCCTGCTCCGGCGGTTCCTCCTCCTCCTCGTCGCTCTGCCACACTACCAGCAGCAGAGCTGCCTTCACCTGCTCTTCCCGCGTCGCGCCGTACCCAGCGCGTGCTCTCCCGCTCTCTCCTCGCCGCCGCCCTCTCTCTCTGGGCACCTTCTTCTCCGGCGATAGTCGATACGACTGTCGCCCTGCTCTGGCCCCCCCTCGTCCCTCCAAGTAGGTACAGTTCTTCCCTTTCCTCCTCTCTTTCTTTTCCCTACTTTAATTTGCTCAACCGCCCTTCGACCGCGCTTAATCACCCTCATCTTCTCCATCTTCGGCCACCCTCCGGCGAGACGTTCCCATCGCTCCGCAGCCCCATACGCCTCGCCGACCCTCACAGAACCTCCACCTCCTCACCCTGATCAACCTACGCTCACCCATTACCTCTCCACACCCCCACCATACTCCACCGAACAAACCCATTCTCGCAGCCACAGTCTGACCTAGCCCCGCCATCCCATGACCTGCCACACCCCGCACCACCTTCGCCTTGCCACGGCGAAGGTCCCCCGCGTGTTTGATTAGGCCAAAGGGCCGTATTCCTGTCTAACAGGTACGCTGCTCCAGCCGCCATTAGCGACGACTGAAGCAGCTTCGAGGCGAGCTCCAGGCCCTGCAGCCCCAGATTCCCAGGTGCTGCAGGATGGGGCGAAGTCCGCGAAGGCTTCTGCCTCTTCAGTTGGCCCAGACATCGACTGCAGCTGATCAGAGGGTGAGGTGGAGTCGTCCTGCGGGCGCGCGCGAAAGCAGCAGAAGTTAGTCCCACATCATGGGATTTCGAAGCCGCGCACCCACATAAAGGCAAAAAGTGCCTTAGCCTGTTTGCCTCCTGACTACGGGGTGAGGTCCCTCTCACCCACTCGACTCGGCCTCGTCCGCGACAACCCCACGCGGACCTGGCTCGACCCGTTTACCCGACCTGCACTCCTCGCCCACCACCGCACACCGGTGGGCCTGGACCCGGGCGTGACCCGTACCCGACTACCCGGCAGCTCTGGGAGAGCTATCCTATGAGTGAATTCTGAGAGAGAGAGATGCGGGGGAGGGTAGAGTAGGTTTTTGCCCTCTGACCAAACTGCGAGTGTGCAGGCACAAAAGAAAAGAAGAAGAAGAGAAGGCAGACCGCAGAGGAAGAAGAAGAAAGAAGGAAGGAGGACGCACTGTAGCAGCGGGTTACTTAAGTCGTCTGATTGAATAATCAGACGACGCTCCGAGGACGAAGAAGAAGGAGAAGAAAAGAAGAACAGGACCGCAAGGAGAAGAAAAGAAGAATAGGACCACAAGAAAGCAAGAAAAAGAAGAACAGAGGAAGAAAAATAAAAGAAGAGAAAAGAAGAAGAAGAAGCTCTGAAGAACCCAAGAGAAGAACAGAAGGAAGAAGACAAAAGAAGAGAAGCAGAACACGAGAAAAAAGAAGAAGAAGCTCTGAAGAAAAAGAAGAACAGAGGAAGAACAAGAAGAAAGAAGAAAACTGAAGAACCAAAGAGAAGAGAAAAGAAGAAGAAGCCAACAAGACAAATTTTTCTCTCACTCTCTCTTTATTTTTGTAATAGAAACTTTGTATCTCTAGAATACAGTTTGCTCCCTGAGTTCGACCTCGGGAGATCTTTTATTTTCCGAGTAAAAATTGTAATAGTGGCAATGACTATCTGTACTACGCCATTTCTATAACAAAACAACAAAACCTAGTCATACCGCCACTACTCATGAAATTGTTTGCCGTTTTGTTGCATAAATGAAGTGATAGCACGGCGAAGAGCATTGGTCCGCCTGATTGGGAAGAACTTCTTGAGAAACGCTGTTCGCATCTCTTCCCAAGAGTGGATGGTTCTCCTAAGGGTGCGTAACCATTGCGACGCTTTATCCTGCAATGAAAACGGGAACATCTTTATGAGGACTATAGATAACCCGACATTTTTTTGTTTAACAATTTCAGCAAGTCGGGTTAGGTCTTCCAAGTGGAGAAATGGGTCTTCACTTGCAAGACCATGAAAGTGAAAATTGATTAGGCCAATTATGTTTGGTTTTAATTCAAAGTCGTCCCCGCCCATGGGGACCCGAATTTGTCCTATGGTCTCTGTAGCAGCAGGATTCTGATAAGAGCTAAGAGACCTAGGCTCCTCCCGTTCGGGAGGGTTCTGCATTTCCTCCAATGTTTCTCGAATGGCTTCGATTTGCTCATTATACATTTCCATTTGGGCTTGGAGGCGGGTTATGGGATCTACGGCTCCACCACCTGGTGGATTCTGAGGGCGGTTTCCTCCCTCGGGATTTGGGGGTGGGCGTGCAGCCATGTTTGTGGAGGAGGAGGACGATTCGGCTTCTTTTCTAGATTTATCCGTCAATTCAAACAATTCAGGGTTTTGTGACCTCCTCCCAAACATGCACTACCGTAGGAAGAGTTGGGGAGATGAGATGGGAGAAGGATGAGAGAAATGACGCCGCAAAGGTACACTTGATTACAAATCAATACAGTTAAGTTCCTAACCTCTACAGTGTGCCCTTAGACCTAAAGATCTAAGTTACCTACTATCACGAACTACGGAACCGAATGCGAGCACCGTGGAACCACCGGGCCAGATTGAAAGGCCGTTTGCCCCAGTCTTAGACACCCGATAGCACGCGGGAACTCTCACCAGCACATAGCCACTACACGCAGGTAGTTAAACCTCCAATCCTTAAAAAGGGATAAGTTACTACCAGTTTTAATTAGAGGCTTAGGGTCAAGTGCTTTTGGAATGTGAGGGGCGTTGTTTACGGGTAATGCCCAAGTGATTGATTTTCAGAGTGTGTAAAAACAAGCATGCAACGGGGAAATCTCCCCGAATTGATGTTTTTATTGGTGAATGATTTTCTAGAGTTCAGCCTTAAGTAGTATGGATTTTACGGTTTTGCTGAATTACCAATTCAACTAATCTCCGGGTTTTTGCAAAAATACAGGTTTTCCTTCTAAAACCCAAGAAACCCTTCTTCAATTATCAGTTAGTTAATGCATGCTAAAATGCAATGGGCTACCCTAAATGGATATTTCTAAGTGTGGATGCACGAATCAGTTTTATATCAATGTGAAAGGGAGCCAAGGCACTTCAATTCAAGTGCTCCCAATCACCAAGAAGAATGTCCACACAAGGCTCAACCAACAGATAAAGAAAATAAAGTTGTTGGTGTTGAAGTATTCAGGATCGAATCACAAGCAAGTTGAAAAGTCATGGTGAGGTTGGAATTAACTCAATTCCAAGTCTCCCCACCAAAAATGTGATCCTGAATTAAAGATAAGCGAGGCAAAAGAGGGATGCAAGCAATCTTTTTCTTTGCCTCAAAGAATACTTCCCACGGCGAAAAATCCAAGAATCAAGATTCTCGGATTTTCGCTATGCGAAGTGTGGCGGGAAATCCCGGGGCAGTGGGAGTGAAGACAACCAATCAAACAAGTGAATTTTAATCCACTTGCCTCAAGAGATCCCAAGAAGTTTTTTTTTTTAGTTTTTTTTTTTTATTGGGGTGGCAAGTTACCCCTAGTTTGCTAAGAAAAAGAGAACCTACTTTTTCGGCAACGTGTGTGAAGCTCCAATGCGGTGTTGGCATCTTCACGCTCTCGTTCCCACCTTGGATCTGCTCACGTCTTCGACTTCGTCTACTTTCCTTCTCCTTCCACTAGGTTCACCTGCACACCAAAAACAATAATACCCGTGAAGAGAGAAGAGAAAAATTGAAAGGAATTTAATAAAAACTTACTTGAAGGATCACTTCCCCAGCAACGGCGCTAGAAAAGATGATGGGTCGGCCCAGATAGGTTGTTAATATGATATTTTTATTGTTGAAATATGTATAGTGGTTAACTTAATTCGGACCTAACCATCTCTTTACAAAATTTTTAACCTGGCCTACTTGATTTTATCTTGTCACTTTTAGGCCTAGGGTCGAACTCAAGGAAGTGGGGTTCAAGTCGAGTTTCTACGTTTTCCTTAAAACGTGTCTCTTCCGTTCGTTTATTATGTTTTTAGTGTTTTTCTTATTTAGATTTTTTTCTGGTAATCCTTGTCCTTGAGGCACACCCTCAAAATTATGTCCTTGGCTTTTAGCCAAAATAGAGTTCCAAAACAAGTCTTGCTAGTCGCAAGACGAGGTACCTACAAATCAAAGATTATCTTTTCTCTTTTATATACTTTTTTTAATCTTTTTACCAAGAGAGAAGCAAACAGATAGAAAGTAAATATAGTATGTATATATATATATATAATATATATAAAGGGGTGGGGGTGGAGGTGATGATGGAGTGTAGCACGATGTTGTGTCAGTCGTCGTCTAGAGAGACGCAACCAACTCGACTGGGTGACGCGTGGAGTGTGGATGGATGATGGATGATGTATGGGTCCACGCTTTTTGTACGCGTGTATCGGGGAATATTAGCAACTGGTGTAGATATTCCCGCAATACAGCGTATGGAAAATAACGTGAAAATATATATATGTGTGTATGTATATAAGTAAATATATCTATATATATATATAACTGTATAGGTATATATGTATAGATATATATAGATATATATATGTGTGTGTGTATATATATAGGTGTATATGTATATATGTATATATGTATATAAATATATGTATATATATATATATAATACTATATAGATGTATATATATATATGTATATAAGTATATGTATCTAGATATATATGTATATATATATAAGTATATAGATATGTATATATATATATGTATATAAGTATGTATATATATATATATATATATATATATATATTGGTGTATATGTGTAAGTATATAGATATATATATATATATATATATATATATATATATATATATATATATATATATGTATGTATGTATGTATACATAACTATATAGATATACTATGTATATAAGTATATATATATATATATATAATACTATATAAATGTATATATATATAGTATATAAGTATATGTATCTAGATATATATGTATATATATAAGTATATAGATATGTATATATATATATATGTATATAAGTATGTGTATATATATATGTAAGTATATGTGTAAGTATATAGATATATATATACATATATATATATTTATATATATATATATATATATATATTATATATATGTATGTATACATAACTATATAGATATACTATATATATATATATGTATGTATATATATATGTATATATATATATATATGTTACTATATATATGTATACGTATAGATATATATATGTTTATACTAGTGTTTATGTGTGTGTGGGTGTGTGGAAGTGTCGGTGAAGATGTGTGTGTGCGTTGGTGTAGTGTACTGAGAGTGAGTGAAAGAGAGAGAGAGAGAGAGCGGGCGGGAGAGAGGGCGGACGCGCGCGGGAATACTCGCGCCAGAGAGAGAGAGAGCGGGCGGGAGAGCTGGCGAACGCACGAGTTAAGATGTCTGCCGGAGGCGGCGGACGTCTAGTGCCGCGTCGTCTGAAGGCGGAGGTGGACGTCTGAAAATGGCAGGTGCGGGTACGCGCCTTCGCGTAGGGTTCTGCAGGCCAGCGCGAAGACGACGAGCGGGCGATGGTGCGGGGAAGCGAACGTGGAGGAGGGTCTGCGGCGGTCATGGAGGGGTGCAGAGGTTGGCAGGGGACGGCGAGAGGGCCTGGCCGGCCGCTGCAGTGCGCGTAGTGGCCGGTCGCGGGTGCAAGGGCGGAGGCGATAGAGCGGAAGAAGGAGGCGGCGAAGGGCCCTGCAGGCGCGCGCGGAGGGCTAAGCGCCTGCGGGGAAGGTCGCGGAGGAGGCGGGGGGAGCTGCTGCTGCCGCCGCGGTTTGGTTGCTGCTGCTGCTGCTTCAAGCTTCGGACCTTGAAGCGACAGCAATGGCGTGGAGACGAAAACGAAAAGAAAAGAAAACACCACGCCCACCGGCTCGTTGAAGAGCTGGGCGGTGGTGTTCCCACTGTGGTGGTGTGCACCACAGTGGATTCTCCTGCTCGCCGGGTGCCTCCTCGAAGGAGGGCCGACGTATGGGAGGGGAGAACGGTGGAGAGGAAGGTGGTCTGCGGGTTTTCTTGCTGTAGCCGGGTCTGTCTCGCGAGGAAGAAGCTACAACTTCTTATAGAGGAGGAGAGAGTGGCGTGCCGGCTGCAGCAGGGAGAGGGCGCGGGATTGGCAGCTGTAGGGAGCGGCGTTGGCAGGGAGAAATGACGTGGAGTAAATGCATGCAGCTGCTGCAGGAAGAGAGTTGCAACCGCGGGAAGAGAAAAAAGAAAATCAAGAGGAGAAAATAAAAAAGATGTGGATTTTGCAATGAGGCACTTGAGGAAAAATGTAAATATGTAAGCCATTATTTTCAATCTTCTCTCCTCTTAATTAAATGCATGAATGCAAGTGTTTTTACAAATGCAACTATAGAATCCTAATATGCAACGTTAATGCTAGGAAATAGCATAAGAAGGCTTTATTGCAGGCGTATTTTGAGGTGCAAACACACTCCCAGACGGACGGACAGTCGGAGCGCACGATACAGACACTTGAGGACCTTTTGCGTGCCTGTGTACTGGACTGGAGGAGCTCTTGGGAGGAGCACCTGCCCCTGGCGGAGTTTGCATACAACAACAGCTATCACTCGAGCATCGGCATGGCTCCCTACGAGGCCCTGTACGGACGGAGGTGTACGGCACCCTTGAGTTGGGTTGAGGTGGGGACCAAGTGGGAGGTTGGCCCCAGGTTGATCCGGCAGAGTCAGGAGGTAGTCGAGCAGATCCACAAGCGACTCCGCACTGTCAGGAGCAGGCAGAAGAGCTATGCGGATTGGAGACGCAGAGAGGTGCAGTTTGAGGTTGGGGACCACGTCTTCCTTCGTGTTTCGCCCATGAAGGGCCTGCAGCGGTTTGAGGTGAGAGGGAAGCTCGTGCCGAGATTCGTGGGGCCCTTTGAGGTCCTAGAGCGGGTTGGACCCGTTGCTTACAGACTTTCCCTCCTTCCTCAGCTTTCTAGTGTGCACGACGTGTTCCAGGTGTCCAAACTCAAGAAGTACGTTGCCGATCCCAGTCATGTACTGAGTTATGAGAGAGTCGAGGTGGGCGACGACCTGACCTACCCCGAGCGGCCAGTGCAGATTCTTGACCGAGCCGTCCGCAGCTTGAGATGAAAGCAAGTACCCCTGGTGAAGGTTTTGTGGAGGAGCCAGCGGTATGAGGAGGCTACCTGGGAGCCTGAGGTGGCAATGTGGGAGCGGTAATCGGAGCTCTTCGCGGGTACGACTTTTTAGATCGGCTTCGGTCCTCTTTGAGTTTGTTTTATTTTTATATGTCGTTCTCTCCCGCATCCTAGTTAGCGCAAGTTTCGGGGACGAAACTTCCTTTTAGTTTGTTATATTGTTACGAACGCGGCCACAAGATGATTTTTAAGACGTCTGGGAAGTGGCCCAGACGTCTGACCAAACGTCTGGGACCCTTTCCAGACATTTGGTATTTAATTTTTTTGCGGCGTACGGGGTTGCGTCTGCGCGCATGCACGTGCAGACCTACGCCCGCCGCTCTCTTCCCTCTTTTTCCCTCTCCTCTTGCAGGGCGCGGTGTCTCTCTCTCTCTCCCCGCGTCTCCTTAAAAGGCCCCTCGCCCTCTCCTTCACCCTCATCTCCTCCGTGTCCCTCTCCTTCTTCTCCCAGCCGGTGCGAGAGCCCGAGCAAGCGGCGGCAGCAGCGGCCGCGGCAAGTGTGCGGGAGGAGGTGTTGCGTGAGGGAGGAGACACTCGACCGTGAGGGCTCGAGCTTGCCGGGCCAGCTAGAGCCGGCCGGCGGGGGAGCAGCGGGCGTGGAGTGTCGCGGAGGGGCTGCTGCAGCTCGAGCAGGAGGCGGACGGGGCACGACGTGGCCGTGCATCGCGGGCGGAGGGCGAGTTGAGCTCTGATTCTGGAAATTTTTCCAGAATCAGACGTCTGGGCTTATGACCAGACGACGGTGAAGACGTCTGGAGGACTGCCCAGACGTCTTTCAGGTAAGATATTTCTATCTTCTTCCTTTTTCGCGTGTACGGCCATGCGGCCGTCCGCCGCGCCTTCGTCTGCGACTCGTCGTACTGAGAACAGGTGTGGGTGAGTGCAGGTTCTGCTCGGGAGGGCGCGAGGGCTCGCCATCCCACGTGAATCGGACGTCTGGTCGCAGTGCCAGACGACGGGAAAGACTTCCAGACGTCCGGGGTGACCATCGGACGTCTGGGAACTAAGCCAGACGCCCCTGTAGGCTTCTGGACGTCTGAGGGACTACACAGAATGAAGGTACGCTCTGACCCACATTTTAAGACATCTGGAAGAGGTTCCAGACATCTGATTTTGGGTAGTTTCATCGTTTTCGACCCGTTTAGGGCCCGTTCGGAGTCTGTTTTCCGCGTTTCGAGTTGCGTTCTTTCCGGAATAAAATCCTCTACCCGTTTACAGTAATTATATACCGTTCTGAGAAACTCCTTGTGTTTGATCCTTGTGTTAGGACCTCGTTCCATTGCAGTCTTGGGGATTGCGGAGGCGCGTGGGATTTCCGTTCATGCCTCCAGTACTCCCGTTGTGGCTGGTAGAGTGGCTTTTAATTTACTTAATCAAATTTGTTACAATTGTGGAATAATTAATAGAGTCTAGGGCACTGCATGAATCGTAGGACTGAGAAATTAGATTGAATGATAGATCTTAGGGTATTGCATGAAACCTAGGACTGGAAACTAGATTGAATGATAGATCCTAGGGAACGGCATGAATCCTAAGACTGGAAAACTAGTGATATGTATATAAATATTGCAGTTTTGGAAAGGTGGAAAGGAAATAATAGCTGCCTGTAAATTGATTTAACCGCTGCCTGTTATAAAGGAATAAATATGATTGAGAACATGGGTTGTATGAACATAAAACTGGAACGGTGAAACCTAAATGTGCTGAGTTAAAAGAGTTGGAACCCTACGGGGAATTAGGAGTAGAACTCCTGGAAAGAGAATGGATGGAACTGAGAAAGAAAGATGTGGAGGTGTGTTGTCTCTGGGGTACGTGGTACCAACGAGAGCACACATTACCTCTTAGTGTAGAGGGGAGCTTGCTGCCCTCAGGTCGAGACCGGGGTGGGTTTGGCCACTGTACACCGACTTGCTGGCCCTCGCGTACGTAGTACCGAGGAGAGCTACTAGTGTAGGGAGAGCACTAGCTACCCCACGGGCCCCGAGGTTCTACTAGCCTCCTACACCGACTTGTTAGGCCCACTGGGCAAACCAGGGTAGTCAAGCGAGGGTGCGCGGACTGTGGAGGGGTTGGACCCCTGTTACTGAGAGGGCTCTGCCCTATACTGGTTCCGTACTGTGCTTTGGGTGCACCCGTTAACGGAAACAACTGACCGCGTGCCAGTGCGGGGTAGTTACCCGTGCGCTTATCGCGCGTGCCGTAGTCACCGTTACGTCTGTCAGCGACCCTAGGGTGGTTGACTGAGGGTAGGATCACCACGGGGACTCTCCCGGCCAGGAGAGAACCACGTGTTACTTCTACTTTTCGGAAAAGACTACAATCAAGATCGTTCCCACGAGGAACATTCGAGATCAAGTGAAGGATCTGAGAAATAGATAAATTGTGAAATAATAAAAAGACGTAAATAAAGGAAGAAAGAAAATATAACAGCTACTGTACACTCTACTGCTTCTTTAATTTTAGCTGCCACTCTACTCAGCGTTTCGCTGACGTATTACACTCGTTACCTTTTAGGACCAGGTGTTGAGCAGCCAGAGTCAGCGGCTGCAGAGGACGCTGGGCCGAGTAGGGTCCAGTAGAGTTACCGTAGTTCCTTTTGTACCCCTTTTGTTCCACTATAGTGAGTAGTTCTTGTTACTCTCTGTACTTTTTTCTTGTAGCTTCATGTTATGTTATAATTGTTGTTCTACTGTTGTGGTGGTATATACTGTAGTAGTTCCTTTTCTTACTGCTGTATTTTGTTACTGCTAGTTATATTCATGCTGAATGTGGTTTATTTTACTGCTCTTTTGGTTACTTCCTCGTTGGACGACTAGGTCTTGGGATTAGTCGAGTCGGTTCGGTTCTCGTGTCTCGTAGGGACTCGGGAATCGGGTCGTTACACAGACTGGTTGTTTTTGACCCGTTTAGGGTCCGTTCGAAGTTTGTTTTCCGCGTTTCAAATTTCGTTGTTCTCAGAATTAGTTCCTCTACTTGTTTACAGTACTTGTATCCTGTTCTGAGTAGTTCCTTGTGTTTGATCCTTGTGATAGGACTCCGTTCCGTTGCAGCTCTGGGGGTTGCAGAGGCGCACGGACCTGCCGATCACGTCCCCAGTACTCCCGATTTTACAGATAGAGTGGCTCCCTTTAATTATTTATCAACATTTGTGCACTTGTGAGATAATTAATAAATTCTAAGGTATGGCATGAACCCTAGGATTGGAAAATTAGATTGAATTATAGATCCTAGGGTATGGCATGAATCCTATGACTGGAAAACTAGATTGAATGATAAATCCTAGGGTGTGGCATGAATCCTAGGAACAGAAAATACCGAAACGAATGTCGTGAATATATGAATTGCAGTATTGGAAAAGTAGAAAGAAAAATGATAATTGCCTGTAATTGGATAACAGTTGCTTGTTTATGAATGGATATTAACTGTTGAGAACATGGGCTATATGGAAATAAAGCTGAAATGATGGAACCTAAATTGGCTTAGTTAAAGAAATATGAGCATGAACCCTATGGGGAATTAGGAGTAGAGCTCCTGAGAGGTGAATGGAATGGAATTGGGGAAGTGAGCTGGCCCTTGAGTACGGAGTACCAAGGAGAGCGGCTGTCGCCCTTTTTAGTGTAGAGCAGAGCTAGCCGCCCCAGGGACCCAGGGTTAGGTCTGGCCACTTTGTACTGACTTTTGGCCCTCGCGTACACAGTACTGGGGAGAGCTACTAGTGTAGGGAGAGCACTAGCCACCCCACGGGCCCCAGGGTTCTGCTAGCCTTCCTACACCGACTTGTTAGGCCCACTCGGCAAACCAAGGTAGTCAGGCGAGGGTGCGCAGACTGTGGAGGGCAAGTCCCCTGGTTGGTTACTGTGGAGGGGCTAAGACCCATGTTACTGAGAGGGCTCTACCCTATACTGGTCCCGTGCTGTGCTTTGGGGCGCACCCGTTAACGGAAACGACTGATCGCGTGCTAGTGCGGGGTAGCTACCCGTGCGTTTATCGCGCGTGCGGTAGTCACCGTTATGTCTGTCAGTGACCTTGGGGTGGCTGACTGAGGGTAGGACCACCACGGGGGAATCTCCCGGCCAGGAGGGCATCACGTGCTACTTCTACTTTTCGGAAAAAACTGTAATCAAGATCGTTCCCACGAGGAACATTCGAGATCAAGAGAAAGATCTGAGGAAAAATTTAAAAATGAGTAAATAGAAAAATAAAGAGATTACAAATAACAGCTACTTGTCCACCTTACTATTTTTCTTAGCTAGTTGGTTGCCACTCTACTCAGCGTTTCGCTGACGTGTCACCTTTGTCACCTTTTTAGGACCAGGTGTTGAGCAGCTAGAGCCTGCGGCTGCAGAGGGTGCTGGGCCTAGTAGAGCCCAGTAGTTTTACTTGTGTTGTACCTACTATACCGTTTCTTCTGTTGTAGTGAGTATTTTCTGTTACAATTGTACTCTTTTATTGTAAGCATCATGTTTATATACCTATTTAATTCTCTACTGTTGTGGTGGTGTGTACTGTAGTAGTTCTTTTCTTTACAGCTATACTTTTGTTACTGTTAGTTACATGCATGATGAATGTGGTTTATTTTACTGCTCTTTTGGTTACTCTCTCGTTGGACAACTGGGTCTTGGGATCAGTTTAGTCGGTCCGATTCTCGTGTCTCGTAGGGATTCGGGAATCGGTTCATAACACCTGCCGATCGAGCCCCCATTACTCCTGGCTTTACTGATAGAGTGGCTTCCCCTTAAATTAATTACAATTTAAATGCATGTGTGTAATGAATGATTAGAACCTAGGATATGGCATGAATCCTATGACTAGAAATGCTAGAATGTCTGTATTGAATGAATAAATTACAGACTTGAATAAGTAGATAGAATGAGAACAATTGCCTGAAAATGAATAACAGTTGCCTGCGAAATATGTAATATTTGTGTTAGTTAACTGCTGAATGTATCTTCCTGTCATACCGTGAAATGACATAATATGAACTGCATGTATATAACTTGGAAATGGAAAGGTGAATGTTGGAAACACGAACTACCTGTGAATGACCTGGATATAGAAATATGAATGATGGAATCATCAGTTGCATGTGTATAACCTGAGAATGAAATGATGAAACCTGGTATGAAATGGCCTGAGGAATATGAGCATGAACCCCATGGGGGAATATGAGTTGAACTCCTGGAAATACATGGAATAGATCTGGAAAGTACTTTGGGAAGTGCATTTGCCCTTGAGTATGTGGTACCAAGGGAAGTGCACGTTACCTCTTAGTGTAGAGGGGTGCTTGCCACCTTTCGAGTTGAGACCCGGGGTGGGTTTGGTCACTTTGCACTGACTTGGTGGCCCTCATGTACACTGTACCATGGAGAGCTACTAGTGTAGGGAGAGGGTTAGCCACTAGACGGGGCCCGGGGTTCAGCTAGCCGCCCTACACCGACTTGTTAGGCCCATTGGGCAAACCAGGGTTGTCAGGCGAGGGTGCGCGGACTGTGGAGGGGCGAGACCCCTGTTTGGTTACTGAGAGGGGCTAAACCCCTGTTACTGAGAGGGCTATGCCCTATATTGGTTCCATGCTGTGCTTTAGGCGCACCCTTTAACGGAAACGACTGACCGCGTGCCAGTGCGTGGTAGCTACCCGTGCATTTATCGTGCATGCCGTAGTCACCGTTACGTTTGTCAATGATCTTAGGGTGGTTGACTAAATGTTGGACCACCATAGGGGCTCTCCCGGCCAAGAGAGCACCACGTGCTACTTCTACTATTCGGAAAAGACTGCAATCAAGATCGTTCCCACAAGGAACACTCGAGATCAAGAAAGAGACACGATAAATAAACCAAGTGATGAAAGAAAGAATAATTAGTTAAAGAAATAAAGAAATTGAAAAACAATAGCTACCTATCCACTTTTACTGTTTTAATTAGCTGGTTGGTACTCTACTCAGCGTTCGCTGATTTCATGTACTCATAACCTTTTTCAGATCCAGGTGTAGAGCAGCCAGAGCCTATGGCTGCAGAGGGTGCTGGGCCCAGTAGAGCCTAGTAGTTGTAGCTTTCTGTTGTACTCCGTTTCCTGTTGTAGTGAGTAGTTGTTACCCTTCTGTACTCTTTTATTGTGAACTTTATATTCCTGTATCTATTTAATTTTCTACCGTTGTGGTGGTGTGTACTGTAGTAGGTTACTTCTTTACTGCTGTACTTTTGTTACTGTTAGTTGCTTGCATAGTGAATGTGGTTTATTTTACTGCTTTTTTGTTACTTTCTCATTGGACGACTGGGTCTTGGGATCAGTCGAGTCGGTTTGGTCTCATGTCCTGTAGGGATTCGGGAACCGGGTCGTAACAAGATGGTATCAAAGCAAGGTCGTCCCGAGAAGTGAACCAACTAGCTGGAAAATAACCAATTCACGTGTTTGTGATTAAAGTAATCACCACAACATACCTTTTTACACCTGTTTTGAGGTTTCTTTGTTGAATGTCTGTGGAATTGACGTCTTTTCTGTTCTGTGTTTGCGTCTCCTTGCAGGAGATGCCTCGACGTGGAGTCAGCGAGGCGGCCCGCAGACGTGGCCGAGGACGAGGTCGGAGGGGCGGGGGCATTGAGCCCGACGTCTCAGTAGATCAGCCACTACTTCCGGGCATTCAGGCCCAGGACCTCGCCCAGCTGATACGGGAGATCGTACGAGAGGAGCTTCACCCGCCTCCACGGGCGCCTCTTCCTGGGGCTGCGGAGGGGGAGTCCTCTGTGGGACCGTGAGACAGACACAGCGCTGGACGTGGCGGAGGGGGTGGCCCTCCACCGCCCCCACCTTCCTCTGACACTTTCGAGCATGAGCCCTCCTTACCTGGAGGAGTACCAGTTTCCCCACTTCAGCGCCATTACGAGCTTTTCGGACAGTTCCGAAAGCTGAAGCCCCCCTCCTTCAAGGGGGATGAAGACCTGACCGAGGCGGAGGACTGGCTCGAGCAAATCGAGATGGTGTTTGACACCCTTCGCCCACCTGCGGAGTGCCGCGTGGCCTTTGCCACATACCAGTTGGAGAGCATGGCACATAGGTGGTGGAGGGCAGTCAGAGGTCAGGAGAGAGTCGAGCTAACTTGGGACTAGTTTGTCACCCTCTTCTGCGAGCAGTAGTTTCCCCAAACGTGGCAGGACCAGAGGAGGCCGGAGTTCCACACTCTCCACCAGTGGACGATAACCGTGAGCGCGTATTGCACGCATTTTCTGGAGCTATCTCGTTTCGCTGCGACAACTGTGGCTATCGAGGAGCGCCTTTGGAGGTTCACCGAGGGGCTCTGGCCTGCTATTCGGGGGTATGTCAAATCCCTAAAGCTGCCTACGTTCTTGAGGGTGGTGGAGGCAGCTATGACATATGAGGAGGCCAACCCGTCCGCATGTGACACTGACAGCGGACAAAAGAGGCCCTACTAGCCAGACTACTCATAGGGCCGACGAGAGAGGAGGCATGCGGTGCCCGCCGGAGAGCCATCACACTTTGCGGGGCCGTCAATGGCCTTTGGGGGCCCCCAACAGGGGCCAGTTGCTAGCACCGGACCCCCGCCCAGCCATCCGCAGGGACCTACTGAGGGCAGGAGTCGAGTTCCCCTTTGCTACCAGCGTGGCCAGCCGGGCCACATCAGGAGGGACTGCCCGTCTAAGGCTGGAGGCCAACAGATGCTCCCCGCGTCGAGCACTGGAGGACGAGTAGGAGGCCACGGTTCCCAAGCGCATGGGGAAGGACAGCAGTCGCAGGGAGGGTACCGGCCAGCGGCTACCCGTCTGACGCAGAGTGTGGCTGTTTCGTCCGCACCTAGGATTGAGGGGCGTATCAACGCCCTGACACACAGAGACGCCATAGCTTCAAGATCAGTGCTAGCAGGTATGGTTACAGTTTCTGGCAGACTAGTTTACACACTTTTTGATTCCGGCGCCACGCACTTGTTTGTTGCTGCTAGTTTTGCTGTCAGTTTGGGGCAGGACTGTGTGTTGTTACAGGATCCATTTGTGATCAGAGGTCCGGGTGGTCAGCTGTTTGTAGCTGAGGAGGTTTACACAGGATGTGAGGTCAGTGTTGGAGGAAACAGCCTCCTCGCTGATCTGATTGTGATACAGATAGAGGACTTTGGCGTGATTCTGGGGATGGACTGGCTGTTCGCTTACCACGCCTTGGTGGACTATTTTGAGAGGAAGATCGTCTTCTCCATACCGGAGTTGCCTTCTTTCGAGTTTCACGGACAGCCAGTAGACGAGGCTTCAGGTGCATTTCTGCACTTCGGGCGACGAGACTTTTGGGCCAGGGGTGTGAGGGCTTCCTGGCTTGTGTAGTGGCGGAGCCCAGCCCTATGGCAGACTTTCAGAGTATCCCGGTGGTCAAAGAGTACCCCGACATGTTCCCAGATGAGTTGCCAAGACTACCGTTCGAGCGTGAGATCGAGTTTGAGATCTCACTGGTACCGAGGACCTGCCCCATTTCTACAATGCCTTACAGGATGGCACCACTTGAGCTGCGAGAACTCAAGTCCCAGTTGCAGGACCTTTTGGAGAAGGGCTTTGTGAGGCCCAGTGCGTCCCCGTAGGGAGACCCGGTATTGTTTGTGAAGAAAAAGGATGGTACCCTACGTCTTTGTGTAGACTATAGACGGCTGAATAGGGTTACCATCAAGAACAGGTATCCGCCGCCGAGGATTGATGACTTATTTGACCAGTTGCGAGGTGCCACGGTATTCTCCAAGATAGACTTGAGATCTGGCTACCACCAGTTGAGGATCAAGGAGACCGACGTCTCCAAGACAGCTTTCCGCCCCCGGTACGGACACTATCAGTTTTTGGCCATGCTGTTTGGGCTGATGGTACCCTACGTCTTTGTGTAGACTATAGACGGCTGAATAGGGTTACCATCAAGAACAGGTATCCGCCGCCGAGGATTGATGACTTATTTGACCAGTTGCGAGGTGCCACGGTATTCTCCAAGATAGACTTGAGATCTGGCTACCACCAGTTGAGGATCAAGGAGACCGACGTCTCCAAGACAGCTTTCCGCACCCGGTACGGACACTATGAGTTTTTGGCCATGCTGTTTGGGCTGACCAACGCCCCCGCTGCCTTCATGGATTTGATGAACCGGGTGTTCAAACCGTATCTGGATCAGTTTGTGGTGGTATTTATTGATGATGTGCACATCTACTCTAGGGATCAGGCGCAGCACGGATAGCACTTGCAGATGATTTTGGACACACTAAGACGACATAGGCTGTACGCCAAATACAGCAAGTGCGAGTTCTGGTTGAGGGAGGTGACCTTTTTAGGCCATGTGATTTCTGGGGATGGCTTGGCTGTGGACCCAGCCAAGGTTGAGGCAGTGCTCAGGTGGGAGAGACCGCGTACAGTGACAGAGATCCGCAGCTTCTTGGGAATGGCAGGCTACCACAGGCGGTTTATCAGGGGTTTCTTGTAGATTGCACGTCCTATGACACAGTTGACACGGAAAGGCGTGCCCTTTTCTTGGACAGACGCTTGTGAGGCATGTTTTCAAGAGCTAATGGAGAGGCTGACTTCGACTCCCATGCTTACCATCCCAGACAGCAGTGGCGATTCCGTTGTGTACACAAACGCCTCTTTGCAGGGATAGGGGGTGTGCTCATGCAGCGAGGTTAAGTTGTCGCTTATGCTTCGTGGTAACTGAAGCCCCATGAGCATAGCTACCTTACCCACGACCTGAAGCTGGCAACTGTAGTCTTCACGTTGAAGACTTAGAGGCACTACTTGTACAGTGAGACTTTTGAGATTTTCACAGATCATAAGAGCCTTAGATACTTATTTGATCAGAAGGAGCTCAGCATGAGACAGAGACGTTGGTTAGAGCTCCTGAAGGACTATGACTGCAGCATTTCCTACCATCCGAGGAAGGCCAATGTGATGGCTGATGCCTTGAGCCGGAAGGTGCCCGCCCACTTAGCCAATTTATAGGCACAGAGTTGGAGACTCATGGAGGAGATGGGCAGTTGGTGACCCTAGAGTTACTGGGGCACTGTGGGGCAGTGACTATGACACGACGGATGAGGCCAGAGTTGACAGACCGCATCATCATAGGACAGATGGCTGATCCGTACTTGCAATCGTTGCGTGACAGAGTACTATCAGGAGACCTTGGAGACTTCTCCCTTACATATGAGGTGCTACGCATGAGGGGCTTTTGTACGTTCCCAGGGACGAGGAGCTGTTAAGAAAGCTCCTGACTGAGGCACACGGTTCGAGGTTCACCATACATCCCGGGAACACAAAGATGTATCATGATATGAGACGTGACTTTTGGTGGAGGGGAATGAAGCAGGATGTAGGTGAATTCGTGCAGCAGTGTTTAGTGTGCCAGCAGGTGAAGGCCGAGCATCAGAGGCCTGCAGGGCCGTTGCATCCACTTCGAGTGCCAGAGTGGAAGTGGGAGAGCATCACCATGGACTTGGTGGTGGGCTTGCTCGTTACCCAACGAGGACACGACGCAGTCTAGGTGATTGTAGACAGATTAACGAAGACGACACATTTCTTGTCGATCCGAGTCACTTTGGGACCAGCACAGTTGGCAGAGAGGTATATCCGCGACGTGGTATGTCTGCACGGAGTTCTGTGGGAGATTGTATCCGATCGGGATACCCGCTTCACGTCCCAATTTTGGGCTGAGTTTCAGCAGGCCTTAGGGACATGGTTGAGGTTTAGTACAGCATACCACTCCCAGACGGATGGACAGTTAGAGTGCACGATACAGATGCTTGAGGACCTTTTACGTGCTTGTGTACTGGACTGGAGGGGCTCTTGGGAGGAGCACTTGCCCTTGGCGGAGTTTGCATATAATAACAGCTATCACTTGAGCATCGGCATGGCACCCTACGAGGCTCTGTACGGATGGAGGTGTATTGCACCCTTGAGTTGGGTTGAAGTGGGGACCAAGTGAGAGGTTGGCCCCAGGCTGATCCGGTAAAGTCAGGAGGTGATCGAGCAGATTCACAGGCGACTCCGCACCGTCAGGAGTAGACAGAAGAGCTATGCAGATCGGAAACGTAGAGAGGTGTAGTTTGAAGTTGGGGATCACGTCTTCCTTCACGTTTCGCCCATGAAGGGCCTGCAGCATTTTGGGGTGAAAGGGAAGCTCGCGCCGAGGTTTGTGAGAACCTTTGAGGTCCTAGAGTGGGTTGGACCCGTTGCTTATAGGCTTGCCCTTCCTCCTCAGCTTTCTGGTGTGCACGACTTGTTCCACGTGTCCAACCTCAGGAAGTACGTCGCCGATCCCAGTCACGTTCTGAGCGACAAGAGCATCGAGGTGGGTGACGACCTGACGTACCCCGAGCGGCCAGTGCAGATACTAGATAGAGCCATCCGGAGTCTGAGACGGAAGCAGGTACCCCTAGTGAAGGTCTTGTGGAGGAGCAAGCGGTACGAGGAGGCTACCTGGGAGCCTGAGGCGACGATGCGAGAGCGATACCTGGAGCTCTTTGAGGGTACATCTTTTCGGACCGGCTTCGATCTTCTTTGAGTTTGTTATGCGTATATTGTTCTTTTTCCGCACCCTAGCTAGCTCAAGTTTTGGGGACGAAACTTCCTTTGAGTTTGTTATGTTATTAAGACCCGTGCTGTTAGAGCCCCTTTAAGACGTCTGGGACATAGGTCAAACGTCTGGTCAGACGTCTAGACACCTTCCCAGATGTATGGAAATCAAATTTTTCGTGTACGTCCTCGTGTCTGCGCGCGTGCTGCGCGCAGATAGTATGCAGCCTCGTTTTCTTCTCTCCTCTCTCCTCTCGCCAACGCAACCCCAACCCAATGCCTACTTAAACACCCCTCCTCTCCCTCGTTCATCTCTCCTTCAGCCACCCTTCTTCTTCCTCCAGCGAGAGCGGTGAGCGGCGAGTAGCGAGGAGCGGGCGTAAGCAGTGTGGGAGGAGAGGAGGAGCGGCGAGGGGAAGGGAGGAGAGCATGCGTGCGAGCTCATGTGGGAGCTCTCCGGAGAGCTCGCGGCCTGTCGGCGCGTGCGTGAGGCTGAGAGGTGCATCGGGGAAGTCATCCCCGACACTACTGCAGCCGGAGCAACAGGTGAGCGGGTGCAGCGCGGCCACGCGCGGCACGAGAAGGAGAAGGCAGCTTTTGGTTCTAGGATTTTACCAGAATCAGACGTCTGGATCGACATCCAGACGATGTAGACGACGTTTGGAGGAGGTTCTAGACAACTAAGAGGTAAATCCCGCGATGTACACCTTCCTTACGGATACGACCATGCAGGCCGTTCCGCCGAGGTATTGTTCCGTACCATATTGAGGAGATTTGCGTCGCTGCGTGCAAGATTCGCTTCGAGAAGGCGTGGGACACGCCCTCCCACGCAGTTCAGACGTCTGGGAGAGGCACCAGTCGGCGGGAAGTGTTTCCAGACATCCGGAGAGGTTGTCGGACGTCTAGAACTGGGTCCAGATGGTCCAGCAGAGTTCCTGGACGTTTGAGGAGTGGCGCAGGGTTGAGGTATGGTTCTGGACTCTTTTAAGACGTCTGGAAGGGGTTCCAGACGTCTGATATGAATCAAAATTACTGTTTTGACCCGTTTAGGATCCATTTGAGATCCGATTTCCGTAATTAAGATTCTGTTGTTCTCCGTATAAGTTCCTCTACTTGTTGGAATACTTTAATCCTATTCTGAGTGGTCTCTTGTGATTGATCCTTGTGATAGGACCTCGTTCCGTTGCAGATTTGGGGTTCGCTGAGGCACGTGGACCTACCGATCGAGCCCCCATTACTCTTGGGTTTGCTGGTAGAGTGGCTTCCCCTTAAATTAATTACAATTTAAATGCATGTGTGTAATGAATGATTAGAACCTAGGATATGGCATGAATCTTAGGACTAGAAATACTGGAATGTCTGTATTAAATGAATGAATTATAGTCTTTAATAAGTAGATAGAATGAGAACAATTGCCTGAAAATGAATAACAGTTGCCTGGGAAATATGTAATATGTGTTAGTTAACTGCTGAATGTATCTTTCCTGTCGTACCGTGAAATGACATAATATGAGCTGCATGTATATAACTTGGAAATGGAAAGGTGAATGTTGGAAACACGACCTACCTGTGAATGACCTGGATATAGAAATATGAATGATAAAATCATCAGTTGCATGTGTATAACCTGAGAATGAAATGATGAAACCTGGTATGGAATGGCCTGAGGAATATGAGCATGAACCCCACGAGGGAATATGGGTTGAACACCTGAAAATACATGGAATAGATCTAGAAAGTACTTTGGGAAGTGCGTTTTCCCTTGAGTATGTGGTACCAAGGGAAGTGCACGTTACCTCTTAGTGTAGAGGGGTGCTTGCTGCCTTTCGGGTTGAGACCCGGGGTGGGTTTGGACACTTTGCACCGACTCGGTGGTCCTCGCGTACACTGTACCGGGGAGAGCTACTAGTGTAGGGAGAGGGTTAGCCACCCCACGGGACCCGGGGTTTAGCTAGTTGCCCTACACCGACTTGTTAGGCCCACTGGGTAAACCAGAGTAGTCAGGCGAGGGTGCGCGGATTGTGGAGGGGCGAGACCCTTGTTTGGTTACCGAGAGGGGCTAAACCCCTGTTACTGAGAGGGTTATTCCCTATACTGGTTCCGTGCTGTGCTTTGGGTGCACCTGTTAACGGAAACGACTGACCACGTGCCAGTGCGGGGTAGCACCGTAGTCACTGTTACGTCTGTCAGTGACCTTGGGTGGTTGACTGAGTGTAGGACCATCACGGGGGACTCTCCCGGCTAGGAGAGCACCACGTGCTACTTCTACTCTTCGGAAAAGACTACAATCAAGATCGTTCCCACGAGGAACACTCGAGATCAAGAAAGAGACCTGATAAATAAACCAAGTAATGAAAGAAAGAATAATTAGTTAAAGAAAGAAAGAAATTGAAAAACAACAGCTACCTGTCCACTTTTACTATTTTAGTTAGTTAGTTGCCACTCTACTCAGCGTTCGCTGATTTCTTGTACTCATAACCTTTTTCAGGTCTAGGTGTAGAGCAGCCAGAGCCTACGGCTGCAGAGGGTGCTTCGCCCAATAGAGCCCAGTAGTTGTAGCTTTCTGTTGTACTCCGTTTCCTGTTGTAGTGAGTAGTTGTTACCCTTCTGTACTCTTTTATTGTGAACTTTATATTCCTGTACCCGTCTAATTTTCTACCGTTGTGGTGATGTGTACTGTAGTAGGTTACTTCTTTACTGCTGTGCTTTTGTTACTGTTAGTTGCTTGTATAGTGAATGTGGTTTATTTTACTGCTTTTTGGTTACTTTCTCGTTGAACAACTGGGTTTTGGGATCAGTCGAGTCGGTCCGGTCTTGTGTCCTGTAGGGATTCGGAAATCGGGTCGTGACATAAACTTACGACAGTTGCGAAACCATCACCAATAGTTGCACATTCGTGACGGTTATATGTTCGAATGTCGCTATAAACCGTCTCTAACTGTCAAGGGAACGCTAACTCGCAATTGACGACAATTGTTATATCAACCATCGCAAATGCATGCCACCGTGCGAAAATATCTACTCCAGCGTCGGATGGGAGAAGTTGTCGTTTTCACATTCACAACGGTTAGTCATAAAACCGTCTCAAATGAAAATTTGCGATGGTTTGATAAATGGTAGCTTTCTCCCTACGTTTGTTTTAATTAGGGTCAACACAAGGATTTTTTCAGTGTATATCTCCCCGGCTTGTACTACTTTCCTGCCTCTTCCTTAAGTGTTTTGGTCTTTTTTTGTGTATTTATTGAGCTGGGCTCTAGACAACCGACCAATGGGCTATAACCCACGATCACTTGCCAGCCATACTTGTGCGGTGAAGTGTGGTTTATTTTTCTTTTCTTCTTCTTCCTTTTTTTTTCGTAGGTGACTTCCCTGATCTCAAATGTACCTAGAGGCAATGAAAAAAAAATGGCCTGTGGCTAGGTTCTGGACAACCTGCCAATGGGCTGTTACCCACGACAACTTGCCAGCCATACCATCTGGCAGAACGGTGGCAGCAACTAGCTTTTCTTAAGTCGTTGTAGTACAGATAGTTATTGCCATCATTTGCTAATATTTGTTACTCGGAAAATACAGTTCTCCCGAGGTCGAACTCAGGGAGCAAGTCGTATTCTAGAGATATACATGTTCTATTACAAAAATAAAGAGAGAGAGAGATGAAAGTTTGGCTCTTCTTCTTCTCTTCTTTCTTCCTCTTTGTCTTCTCTCCTCTTTGGCTTTTGTTCTTCGTGTTCTTCCTCTATTTCTTGGTTGGATGATCCTGTCTTTTTCTTCTTTTGATTTTCTTTGTTTCTTCTTTTCTTGCCTCAGATCTTCCTCCCGTGCTCTTCTTCTTCTTTTCTTCTTCTTCTTCTTTCTGTTTCTTCACTTGGCTGCTCTATATTCCTTTCTTTCCTCTGCCTCGCCTTCCTTCCTCTTCTTTGCCATCTCCTGTCTTCAGGACGTCGTCTGATTTGAAAATTAGACGACTTAAACCGCTTGTTGCTACAGTGTCTCCCTTAGCTTCCTTCTTCACCTGTGCCTGCACGCTCAAGAATTCAGAGTCAGAGGGCAAAACCTACTCTACCCCCCTCCCCCGCGCATCTCTTTCTCTCTAAGTTCGCTCTTAGGACAGCTCTCCCAGAGCAACCGGGTAATCGGGTACGAGTCGCACCCGGGTCCAGGCCCACCGGCGTGCGGTGGTGGGCGAGGAGTGCAGGTCGGGTTTATCGGGTCGGGCCAGGTCCGCGAAGCGTGATCACGGACGAGGCCGGGTCGGGTGAGAGGGACCTCACCCCGTGGTCAGGAGGCAGACAGCATAAGGCACTTTTTGCCTTTATGCGCCCGCACGCCTCTGAAAAGTTCCGAGGTGGGACTAAATGTCCCACCCCAATTGAGCACCCGTCGCGGAGGGAGCAGCGGGCGATCGTGGCTTCACGCGCGGCCTTCGCCCCAACTGCGAACCTGGGACGTTTCGCGGAGACGCCCCGCGCAACCTGGGAGTCGAACCTGGGCGAAGGTGTGCCTGCACCTGCAGGCGAAGGAGCTCTGCCTGCACAGTAATGGCGACGGCGGGTGAGTCACCTGGTCACAGAAGAACGGCCTTTCGGCCAAATCAGACAGGCGGGGGACCTTCGCCGTGGCACGGCGAAGGTGGTCAGAGGGTCTGCAGGGGCGTGGTGGAGCAAACAGGTCGCCCTAGGTCAAACTGCGAGCGAAGAAGTGGGTGTGTTCGGTGGGTCTGCAGAGGGTGTTTGGTGGACAGTGGAAGGGCGGAGGAGGATCGGGGTGAGGAGGTGTAGGTTATGCACAGGTCGGCGAGCCGTGTGGGGTGCTGGAGCGATGGGAGTGGTTCGCCGGAGTTTGGCCGGAGGTGGAGAAGGTGAGGGTGATCGGTGGGAAATAGGTGGCGACAGTAAGGGTTTTCAGTATAGAAAAGAAAGAGGGGAGAAAGAGGAGAAGTTCTACCTGCTAAGCTGGACGAGGGGTTGGCGCAGGCGACAGTCGTATCGACTGTCGCCGGAGAAGAAATTGCCCAGAGGAAGGAGCGGCGGCGAGGAAGGGACCGGAGAGGCACCAGTTGGGTGCGGCGTGACGCGGAAAGATCGAGGGAAGGTAACCCTGCTGCTGGTAGTGCGGCAGGGCGACGAGGAGGAGGAGGAGAGGCCGCCGGAGCAAGGGGGCATCTGTCAGAGTGGGAAGGGAGGAATTTAGGGGGGTGTCTCCGTCAGATTCGAGCTACCGAAAGCGGCAGACGGTGGTGGCTTTTATAGAGGTGAAATCAGAGAGGCGGGCGGAGGGAGACGACGTGCCTCCCTCGCCGGAGGATAGCCGGATCGCGACCCATACCTTCCGCGCGTTCGCACGGAAGGTGTGGGCGATGGCAGAGATCGTGGAGGTGTCCCTACGACAGCAGACGTCGCAGGGAACACCCCGTTGTCTTGGCAGGGGGTCGCCCTCACCCTGCGCGGCGCCATGCCTCGCCGGAGTATGGCGTTGCGCAGGGTTTTGCAGGGAGGACCCAAATGCAAAAAATGATGAAGAATTAGGGGCCAAAATGGGAGGGTTTCAAAAGTTGAGGGTCAAAAAGTAATGGATGAGGACCAAAATGAAAAGTTGGTCAAGAAGGTTTCTTCTTAGGCCCAAGTTTTTACACATGACTAATTAGGACCTAAGGATTCTGATGGTGAATTTTATTTCTAGATTAAACCTTTTTTGATCGGTCAATTTACGTAAAAACCTAAATTGAGTTGTTAATTGGGCATGGTTCTCAATGTAGGTCAAAATGGGTTCCTAAGGCCAAATTGAAAGTCCTAAGCCCTAGAGATTATTTTTATATGAATTTTAGAGGGTTTATTTGATTTTTACCTTGCCTCAAACCACGTGTATTGAAGTGGGTTTGTTTTTAGGGTTACAGGCTGTCATTTAATTCCTTGGAGTTGCTGTAGCCCTTATTGAGTCATTTCATCCCACTTTTCTTCTTATTAGGTTGTTTTGACCTATGTTTGGACCCTGAGTTACCCTATTTTCAGATCAGATTGGTAAAATTGCATTTTTACCCCTCAGTTTATGTTTTCTTTGCAAACTCAGAATCTCTCTGAGCCAAGCTTTCTAAGGTTATGTAGGAGCTTTTATTCTCTGTATTAGGTCAAAATGAGCTAGTTATGGCTCATGATGAGGTTCTCATCATACCCCCATGCCTAGCTTTTGCTAGTCCCTTAGCAAAAACTTAAGGTTTCAACCTTTGTTCTAGACCATAAAGTTCTTTAATAGCTTCAGATAAGTGCTTTTTCATTTAAACCTAGATTAGGTTAGAATGCTGACCATAGGCTTAATGGGTACTCTAGTACCAATCAAGATCCAAATCTGTCTAGCCTCAGCCTCAGTCCTTAGCAAAGGTTTTTAAGACCCACAAGAACTAACTTAAGGTTTATTGGACTTTGTAGTTAAAGCACCCGTGCTTGAAATGATTTTAGCCCTGGTTCAGTTCGCAGTGCGTTTTGTAAGAGAGAGAGGTAGAAAATTTTTCTGTTTTGGAGAGTTTTCTCTCTCTTTTTCTTTTTAATTCTAGCTTAGGATTGGCTTTTTAACACGGTCTGTATCAGATTCCTTGCCCCCATCATCAATCCTCAAGGGTTCCTGGCGATCGATGCTTCGAGATAGCATCGCCCATGGCAACCCCCAGAACCCTGGCTATTGAGATTTCGAGATAATCCCATCCATGGTGTTCCGTGGCCGCATTCAGACCCTGGCAGTTGACACTTCGTGATAATGCCATCCATGGAATCTGAACCAGCAGGGTGCTTACATGCCCCCAGTAGGATATGTGAATATCCTAAGAGACAAGCACCGAGGAGATGATATTTTGTTACGCATCTTTGAGGGGATTTCCCGCCTCTCTGCCCTGGGAACTCGTCCAAATCAACTTGTGTTAATTGGCCGCTCCTATTCTAGGTGTACTTTTCAGAATTTTTTTCGACGCTTCTGCGTGATTTTGATTTTTACGCTTGCTGAACTAGGCTGTGTGTGAGGTTAGGGTGCTTAGGTTACTGAGTCCCGTAAACCAGAAGTTAGTTAGCGAGGTCAAATACTCCCTAAGCCTTGGACCTAGTACTCAAGCTTTTCATTTTCCTTAACCTCTTGAGGATTGTCTAGATCTTACTGGGTACTAAGAGTCTATCAAGAATGCCTACGGTTTGCGTTCTTACTAATCTTACCAAGCACTTTTCATTTCTTTTCTTGAAAAATGGTCTAGACTAAGGTTAATTCCTTAGCTTCTTACTAATGACTATTACTCTTTTCTTTCATCTTTTTGTGCTCCTTTTCATTTTGTTTCTTTTCCTTCTCCTCAAAATTTCCTTTCTCCTCTTATTCTCTTATTCTTTTTCGAAAATTTTTAATTTTTATGGTGTTTTTGGCATATGTAAATTTTTTGTTTGAAACCTTTTCTTACATGTTTTGCACTTTCATACCCCCCCATGCCTAAGATTTGCAATGTCCTCATTGTAACTTAGGGGGTTTTTATTCAACTTAGTTCACACATTAGGACAGATGTTTTAATGAGTGAATGGGTCGGGATGAATGTTGCGGACGATTTTTAATCTTAGATGCAAGCTTCTGCGGAGGAGTCGGCTGTCCTAAAGTGTGAATTTCAAGTGCACAAAGGTTTTAGAAAAGGTTTCAGGTTTTTAAAGAGAATGGCGGGATGCCTCCCGTTGAGCGCTAAATTTGATGCCTTCAGCCAAGCGAGAAATGCGATGGAGAGGGGATGGTGAAATCAGCAGAGTTTTGTAATACAAGCACCTTGATTAAGAGCCTGGTTGGTCCAACCAGGTGCTTGTTCAGATCAACAGGCTGATGATGCAGCCCAAACCCAATCAATCTGGTGGGTTGATAGATGTGGATAAAAAGGTGTGGAACCCACCATATACTATGAAGCTCAGATGGATGTGGAAGTGAAAACACAGGGTTTGGCTGAGTCGAATCAGCCTGGTCAGAGTAGGGACCCGTAGAATAATCAATGATTGACGCGGAAACCCTACAGGGGTGACCAGAGAATGATGGAGCATGATATGTAGTCCGATCAGTGTTCCAAACTCGATGTGGAAATGCAACCGGCTCGGTGAGAGGTGAATCTGAGTAGAAATTGAGTCCGGTTGTGGGTCGGGGTTGGGAAGAGGTTTTGATTAGTTCTGTGTGTGCAGACGAGGTGGCAACTGTGTATGAGGGCTCTTTTAGAAAGGAATGACAGGTGATTTTCTGTAAAGAGTCCTCCGGGTAACTATCAAATGCCTGAAGAGTGTCTGTAGGATGAAAGAAATCTGAATTGAGAAAAGATTTGAATTCTGGGTTACAATCACTCTTGGCATTTTCTATTTTTGGTTCCTGAGGATCGAAAAGGAATGATTCTGTGTTATCAGTGATCTCGGGAATCAGGACCTCAGAGTCGGAGGCAGAGTCATGTGAACTGAGGTCGTAGATGGGCCTGGCGTGTTCAGGAAGGAAAGTCTCTCCGCAATTATAGTCAGATTTGAAATTGTCGGAGAGTTGGCGAAAATGAGATTCATGATCATGAATTCCACCACAGCAAAAATCATCAGATGTGGAATCAGCAGCCTGACTGGGTTCTAGCCTATATGTCAATTCTGGGCTCAAAAAGATGTTCTGTCCAAGCTCGAAGCTGGTAGGATAGACCCCATTAAAACCTTGCTCATCCAACTCAGTTTCTGTATCATAAATTGGCATGTTTTTTGAAAAATCGATCAGATTTCCTGAGGATGTTGGAGAGGGATATTCATCAAATAGAGGCCCGGAATCATACTCTGTAAAAATTTGATCTTTCTCATAAGGGGCCTCATAATCTTTCCAATAAGTTTTAGATCTAGGTTCTAGGCTTAGGATGTGGGTAGAGTTACTACAACCTAAGTCTGAATAACCTTCGAGAGCCACCTTATCAAAATGAGGGGCGGAATTTATACCCTCAAAAGGTTCAGTTCTGATCTCATTATTGCAGGAGTTTTGGAATTCTAGGCTCGGCAATTCATGGTCTAAGTTTGTCTCATCATTGTGTTCTTCTGCAATATCCCAACCTATTTCAACATTGTCTTCTATCTAGGTTGGGATTCCACAACCACTTTGTGCCTCAGTCCCGAGATCTGGGAAACTGGATTGTTCCTTAATACTGTTCCAAGATGGTTCATCCTCTGTTTCCGGTATATACGGGTATTTCTGGTTGATAGTTTGTTCTAATGATCTCATCATTTCTACCCGTTTTATAAGGGCATCTTGGTGTTATTCCCAAAGTACAGGATTTGTCAAGCATTGAAGATATTCAGATTGGTGTAATTTTTCTATCTCAATGTATCCTGTCATGAGCATATCTCGGGTTGATCTTTTTGTAACTTCTGTCAATAGAATTTGGGCACAGTTTATGATGAAAGCTGTGGTTGTTGGGACATCAACCTGAATGTTTTCTATTGGTGTTGAGGGTTTACATTTGATTTCATAGAATTCAAGGGCATCTTCAATCATCTTATCTTTCATGGATCTCAGATATTCAGGTTTTTTGAATGGTAGTCTTGCTAGGTAATTAGGCTGCATCTTTGAATCAGGTGGTGGAATCAAGATATAGAATCGAAGTTTGAATCAAGATGGAAGAAGGGGATTTTGTTCAGAATCAGAGGAAAGAGGGGCTATGTGAATGATTTCTGCAAAAACAAGGGAGCCGAGGCTTAGCCTCGGAGAGAGTGAATTTCTATAGGAGGTTTCAAGGACCTCCTGCAAAATACTGAAGGACTGGATGAGATAAGCAGGTGCTGGACCCAATCAAGACACCCAAAAATGTTGGGTGACTATAGAGGTTCGGGGCAGATGGACCCCTTGATCAGAAAGATCGTCCACCTGAGAATTACCTGGGCAGCCAGAGAGGGTGAGTCCCGCGAAGACCCCTACACGGTAGAGCGTCCCCACGAGTTACAGGGTTTCCCCCACCCGACCTCTCTTGTCACTGAGATTCCAGGTAGACCATGATGGGGATCCTGACCTCTTAAGTTTACCAATTTTAGTTTAAGATCAGGGTGCTTAAAGTTACACTTGAACTTTTAGGTATTTTTGAGTGAGAAAGTGACCTAATTTTAAGGTTTGGTTGACCCAAGGGGTCAACTTTACCTCTTGTTCCTTTGAGAGCTTTTGGGTCCTTTCTTTTTGGGTTCGAGTGTTTAGAGAGCCAATTGTTTAGGGTTTCTCTGAATAAGTATGTTCAATCAATGGTTTAGGCACACTTCTTTTGGATTTTCTCCATTCTTGATTTAAGTAGTGTGTCTCTAAAACCCTAATGTTGAATCTTATGTTGGCTTTATTTGGTCCAGTTAGTTCTTTGTTGGGTAATTAGGGCTCAAGTAAGAATGTGTTAGCCCTTAAATACCCTTAATAGTGTGCAGGAATAATGGGTTGAAAACATGCAACTTTTTATGGTTTACTAAGTATAGAAGACAGGTTAGCCCTATATTTCTTGTTCTTTTCTTTTCTTCCTCTTTAGAATTTAGGGGTTGAGAGGATAGAAAATTACCTGTCCTCGGAGTGGTTGTCGTGCGGTTGCTTGTCTTCTTGATTTCCTGTAGCTCTAGAATAGCCGTTGCTCCCCGGCAACGGCGCCAACTGGCAGAACGGTGGCAGCAACTAGCTTTTCTTAGGTCGTTGTAATACAGATAGTTATTGCCATCATTTGCTAATATTTGTTACTCGGAAAATACAGTTCTCCCGAGGTCGAACTCAGGGAGCAAGTCGTATTCTAGAGATATACATGTTCTATTACAAAAATAAAGAGAGAGAGAGATGAAAGTTTGGCTCTTCTTCTTCTCTTCTTTCTTCCTCTTTGTCTTCTCTCCTCTTTGGCTTTTGTTCTTCGTGTTCTTCCTCTATTTCTTGGTTGGATGATCCTGTCTTTTTCTTCTTTTGATTTTCTTTGTTTCTTCTTTTCTTGCCTCAGATCTTCCTCCCGTGCTCTTCTTCTTCTTTTCTTCTTCTTCTTCTTTCTGTTTCTTCACTTGGCTGCTCTATATTCCTTTCTTTCCTCTGCCTTGCCTTCCTTCTTCTTCTTTGCCTTCTGTCTTCAGGACGTCGTCTGATTTGAAAATCAGACGACTTAAACCGCTTGTTGCTACAGTGTCTCCCTTAGCTTCCTTCTTCACCTGTGCCTGCACGCTCAAGAATTCAGAGTCAGAGGGCAAAACCTACTCTACCCCCCTCCCCCGCGCGTCTCTTTCTCTCTAAATTCGCTCTTAGGACAGCTCTCCCAGAGCAACCGGGTAATCGGGTACGAGTCGCGCCCGGGTCCAGGCCCATCGGCGTGCGGTGGTGGGCGAGGAGTGCAGGTCGGGTTTATCGGGTCGGGCCAGGTCCGCGGAGCGTGATCACGGAAGAGGCCGGGTCAGGTGAGAGGGACCTCACCCCGTGGTCAGGAGGCAGATAGCATAAGGCACATTTTGCCTTTATGCGCCCGCGCGCCTCTGAAAAGTTCCGAGGTGGGACTAAATGTCCCACCCCAATTGAGCGCCCGTCGCGGAGGGAGCAGCGGGCGATCGTGGCTTCACGCGCGGCCTTCGCCCCAACTGCGAACCTAGGACGTTTCGCAGAGACGCCCCGTGCAACCTGGGAGTCGAACCTGGGCGAAGGAGCTCTGCCTGCTCAGTAATGGCGACGGCGGGCAAGTCACCTGGTCACAGAAGAACGGCCTTTCGGCCAAATTAGACAGGCGGGGGACCTTCGCCGTGGCACGGCGAAGGTGGTTAGAGGGTCTGCAGGGGGCGTGGTGGAGCAAACAAGTCGCCCTAGGTCAAACTGCGAGCGAAGAAGTGGGTGTGTTTGGTGGGTCTGCAGAGGGCCTTTGGTGGACAGTGGAAGGGCGGAGGAGGATTAGGGTGAGGAGGCGGAGGTTATGCACAGGTCGGCGAGCCGTGTGGGGTGCTGGAGCGATGGGAGTGGTTCGCCGGAGTTTGGCCGGAGGTGGAGAAGGTGAGGGTGATCGGTGGGAAATAGGTGGCGACAGTAAGGGTTTTCAGTATAGAAAAGAAAGAGGGGAGGAAGAGGAGAAGTTCTACCTGCTAAGCTGGACGAGGAGGGGTTGGCGTAGGCGACAGTCGTATCGACTGTCGCCGGAGAAGAAATTGCCCAGAGGAAGGAGCGGCGGCGAGGAAGGGACCGGAGAGGCGCCAGCTGGGTGCGACGTGACGCGGAAAGATCGAGGGAAGGTAACCCTGCTGCTGGTAGTGTGGCAGGGCGACGAGGAGGAGGAGGAGAGGCCGCCGGAGCAAGGGGGCGTCTGTCGGAGTGGGAAGGGAGGAATTTAGGGGGGTGTCTCCGTCAGATCCGAGCTACCGAAAGCGGCAGACGGTGGTGGCTTTTATAGAGGCGAAATCAGAGAGGCGGGCGGAGGGAGACGACGTGCCTCCCTCGCCGGAGGATGGCCGGATCGCGACCCATACCTTCCGCGCGTTCGCACGGAAGGTGTGGGCGATGGCAGAGATAGTGGAGGTGTCCCTGCGACAGCAGACGTCGCAGGGAACACCCCATTGTCTTGGCAGGGGGTCGCCCTCACCCTACGTGGCACCATGCCTCGCCGGAGTATGGCGCTGCGCAGGGTTTTGCAGGGAGGACCCAAATGCAAAAAATGATGAAGAATTAGGGGCCAGGATGCGAGGGTTTTAAAAGGTGAGGGTCAAAAAGTAATGGATGAGGACCAAAATGAAAAGTTGGTCAAGAAGTTTTCTTCTTAGGCCCAAGTTTTTATACTTGACTAATTAGGACCTAAGGATTCTGATGGTAAATTTTATTTTTAGATTAAACCTTATTTGACCGGTCAATTTACGCAAAAACCCAAATTGAGTTGTTAATTGGGCATGGTTCTCAATGTAGGTCAAAATGGGTTCCTAAGGCCAAATTGAAAGTCCTAAACCCTAGATATTATTTTTATATGAATTTTAGAGGGTTTATTTGATTTTTACCTTGCCTCGAACCATGTGTATTGAAGTGGGTTTGTTTTTAGGGTTACAGGCTGTCATTTAATTCCTTGGAGTTGCTGTAGCCCTTATTGAGTCATTTCATCCCACTTTTCTCCTTATTAGGTTGTTTTGACCTATGTTTGGACCCTGAGTTACCCTATTTTCAGATCGGATTGGTGAAATTGCATTTTTACCCCTCAGTTTATGTTTTCTTTGCAAACTCAGAATCTCTCTGAACCAAGCCTTTCTAAGGTTATGTAGGAGCTTTTATTCTCTATATTAGGTCAAAATGAGCTAGTTATGGCTCATGATGAGGTTCTCATCACCATCCTAAAGAGTTCATTAGCTATCCAATTTCTGTCAAAATCTCCGAGAAGTGAGTCTGTGCAAAAAAGTGTGCAGATGCTTAGACTTAAGGTTTTTCTGAGTTAGAGGGTGAGTTGATAAGTCGTATACCTATCACCTTATTTAGTAGGTGGATTAGAATAGCTTAAGGTTGCAAGGATTCGAAGCTAAATTCATATTTTAACGGACACCAGGGCTGATTAAGCCTGAAGGCCTGAAAAGTCTAAGTGTTTAAGTTATTTTTGTATTATTTCCCATTATTGACAAGTTTCTGATGCCTAAGTTTCCTTTCTAAATTCAATTTTTTTTAATTATTTTATTTGATTCAAGCTGATTAAATGAGCTTAGGATTATGCAATTTACTACCCCCCCATGCTTAAGTTGGACAATGTCCTCATTGGCAAGTACATGGATGCAAAAAGGGTTCAAAAGGATAGTACCTGAGTGACGTAAACTACTGGATCAGTCTGAATCCTCTGGGTTGCCTCCCAGGAAGCGCTGAGTTTAACGCCTCCAGCTGGGCGGTGCTTGGTGTCAGCCCTCAACAAGGGTGACACTTTCCTTTGGGGGAACCTGGGCCAGGAAATGCTTCAATCTTTGACCATTAACTATAAAAGTGTGCCCAGTGTCAGGATCAGTGATTTCAACCGCCCCATTAGAGTAGGGTTTAACCACCCGAAATGGTCCTGTCCATTTGGACCTGAGTTTCCCCGGGAAGAGTTTTAGGCGGGCGTCAAATAGCCAGACTTGTTGGTTCGGCTCAAAGGTTTTTCTATGAATGAGTCGGTCGTGGACAGCTTTCATTTTCTCCTTATACAGTCGACTATTGTCAAAGGCGTCCCGACGAATTTCTTCGAGCTCAGATAATTGAAGCGTTCTCTGCGCACCGGCTAACTGGGGATCCATGTTACATTGCTTGACAGCCCAGTAAGCCCAGTGGTCCAATTCGAAAGGAAGATGGCAGGCCTTGCCAAAGACCAGGCGATAAGGCGACATGCCTATTGGGGTCTTGAAAGCGGTCCTGTATGCCCACAGGGCATCATCAAGTCGTGTGGACCAATCTTTCCTGTCAGGTCTCACAGTCTTCTGTAAAATGTTCTTGATTTGTCTATTTGAGACCTCAGCCTGCCCATTTGTTTGTGGATGATACGAGGTAGCAATGTGGTGGTTCACCCCGTATTTTCTAAGTAGGGCACGGAATTGGGAATGGATAAAATGGCTTCCACCATCACTGATCATGGCTTTGGGTATGCCAAATCGGGAAAAGATGTTCTTTTTAACAAAGTACATGACAGTCCTGTGATAGCATCGGTGAGTGGCGACGGCTTCAATCTATTTAGAAACATAGTCTATCGAGACTAGGATGTACTCGAAGCCGTTGGATGGTGGAAAGGGGCCCATAAAATCGATACCCCAAACGTCGAAGATTTCGACAATCAAAATGGGCTGAAGGGGCATCATATCTTTCTTGGTCATGGTCCCCAGCATTCGGCAGCGTGAGCAAGTCTTGGCAAAGATGTGTGCATCCTTAAATAGGGACGGCCGGTAAAATCCAGGCTGCAAAACTTTTGCAGCTGTTTTCTTTCCAGAGAAGTGGCCGCCACACGCTTGGTCATGACAAAAGGAAAGCACACTCTGGACTTCGTCTTCAGGGATACACCTCTTGATGATCTGATCAGCACAGAGGCGAAACAACATGGGATCATCCCAGAAATAGTACTTGGCCTCAGCCAAGAACCTGTCCCGTTGTTGTCTGGACCAGCTGTGCGGGGTTTGTCCTACAACCAGGTAATTGACGTAGTCAGCATACCATGGCATTTTCTTGTCTTGCACAGCTAGGATGTGTTCATCAAGGAAGGCGTCAGATAAAGGTAAGGAGGGTCCAATGTGGTCTGGATGAAGTCTCGACAAGTGGTCAACCACCACATTCTTCGATCCGGCCTTGTCTCGGATTTCCAGGTTAAATTCCTACAAAAGCAGGATCCATCTGATGAGCCTGGGCTTTGCGTCCTTTTTGGCCAACAGGTGTCGGATGGCTGAATGGTCAATGTAGATGGTCACGTGGGATCCCAGCAAATATGATCGAAATTTTTCAAGTCTAAAGACTACAGCGAGCAACTCTTTCTCTGTGACCGTATAATTACGTTGGGCCTCGTCCAACATTTTGCTCGCGTAGTAGATCACCACGGGCTTCTTATCTTGCCTTTGTCCCAGGGTAGCGCCTATGGCAAAATCTGATGCATCACACATAATCTCAAAGTCCTGGGACCAGTCTAGGGGTTGAAGTACAGGTGCGGTGGAGACTAAGTCCCGGAGGGTGTGATAAGCCTGGATGCAATCAGGAGACATGTTGAATATGGCGTCGTTGGCTAGAAGGTCGGTCAAGGGTTTGGAAAGCTTGGAAAAGTCTTTAATGAACCTTCGGTAGAAGCCAACATGTCCTAGGAAGGAGCGAATCTGTCGGACCGAACTAGGTGGAGGAAGTTTGGAAATTAAATCAACCTTAGCCCGATCTACCTCGATGCCCTTATGCGATACAATGTGACTGAGGATAATTCCTTCTTGAACTACAAAATGGCTCTTTTCCCAACTTAACACCAGGTTAACCTCGATACATCGTTTCAGGATTTTCTCCAAGTTGCTCAAACAATGGTCGAATGAATTCCCGAATACAGAGAAATCATCCATAAAGACCTCCAAGTATTCACCCACCATTTCTGAAAAAATGGCTAGCATGCAACGCTAGAAGGTCGCAGGTGCGTTGCATAACCCGAACAGCATTCGACGGAATGCAAACATGCCATAGAGGCAAGTGAATGTGGTCTTTTCCTGATCTTCCGGAGCAATTGCGACTTGGTTATATCCTGAATATCCATCCAGGAAGCAAAAATACTTCTGCCCTGCCAATCTTTCAAGGATTTGGTCAATGAATGACAAGGGGAAGTGGTCCTTCTTAGTGGCTTCATTAAGCTTCCTATAATCAATACACACCCGCCATGCGGTGGTGGTGCAGGTGGGGATGGATTCGCCACGATCATTGGTGACAACGGTAAGCCCAGCTTTCTTTGGAACCACTTGAGTGGGGCTCACCTAGGGGCTATCGGAGATAGGGTAGATGATGTCGGCGTCAAGCCACTTGATAATTTCTTTTTTAACGACCTCCCGCATGTTTGGCTTTAAACGTCTCTGCATCTGGCGGGAAGGTCGGACCCCGTCTTCCAGGTAAATCTTATGGGTGCAATAGGTGGGGTTAATTCCTCTTAAATCCAAAATGGTCCAACCAATGGCGGCCCGATGTTCTGAAAGGGTCGCAGCCAACCTGAGTTCATGATCCTTGGTTAGATGAGAATTAATAATCACTGGGAAGGTCTGGTCGGGTCCTAAGAAGACGTACTTGAGATTCTCGGGCAATGGTTTAAGTTCAGGTGCGGGTGGGACCACAGTCGATGGGAAGGGAAAGGGCGGGAGTTGATCAACATCGATCTCTTCAAATGGTGTCATGTGATGGTGCTCAGCCTTACAGAGGTCCACGGGTAATGATGGTGACGGGTCAGAACAGTCACTACAGGTTTGGTGGTCTGATATAGAATTGAGGGTGAGGCATTCCTCAATTAGAGTTTCCTCAGGATCATGTTCCTCAATGCAATCGTAATCAAAAGACTTTGTCGCCCAGAAGATATCCAATTGCATTTTCCTGTCCCCGAAGGCGATTTCCATACATCCTGTGTCACAATCAATGTTTGCTTTAGCCGTAGCTAAGAAAGGTCTGCCTAAGATTATGGGTGCGTTCTGTAATTTTTCAGGGACTTCCATGTCGAGCACCAAAAAGTCGACCGGGAAATAAAAGTCCTTGACCCGTACAATCACGTCCTCGACAACCCCCTTCGGGGTTTTCACTGATCTATTAGCCAGCTGGATGGTGACAGGGGTTGGTGTCAGCTCCCCAAAACCAAATTGGTGGTACAGGGTTGTTGGAATCAGATTGATAGAAGCACCTAGGTCTAGGAGCACTTTATCAAACGTCATGTCCCCGATATTGCAGAAAATCAGGGGCGCTTCTAGGTCAGTTCACTTGAGTGGAAGGTTGCTTGATATTACGAAACTTGCTTGTTCAGAGAGCACAACCTTCCTAGGTGCTTAAGGTCTCGGCTTACGCTTGGGTGTACAGGCATCCTTTAAAAACTTGGCGCAAGCAGGGATGTGTTTGACGGCTTCAAGGAGCGGAATATTAATCTGTACTTGCTTAAAGATTTCCAACAGCTCCTCAGTTTCCACAACATTCTTTTTCTTGATTGTTTCCAAGGCCTCAGGGTAGGGTGTCTGAATGTGGATTGGTTCTATTTCTAGGTCCTTGGTTGGTGCCTTTTCTGAGTCGGGTATTTCAGCGGATGAAGTCTCAGGGAGAGTAGGCCATTTGGGATCCTGGGTTTTGGTGCCACTTCTCAAGGTCACCGCATTCGCAGAGGCATTGGGGCCATGGGTTGATCCTTGAGAAGACGAGGACGAAGAAGCACCAAACCCAGGAGGTGTTTGCGGGGCTGGCTGGACCATGTGAGCCTACCCGGGGTTGCTTTGGAACCCTTGCGAATTGGGGCCTCTGTTAATTATGTTTTGCGGGTTCGGTTGTGGTTGGGAAGGTAGGGATCCTTGTTGTTTGCAGTCCAAGAGTTGGCTTAACTGTCCCTTTACCAAGGCCATTTCCTCCTGATGTTTCTGGTTCATGTCAGCCATCATCTTTATTAGGGTATCCATTTGGTTTTGTGGGGGAGGGGCCGCCCTATTCTGATTATATTGGGGTCTAACTGGTGGTCCTTGCTGATAGGGGGCAAGTGTGGCTGCTGCTTTGGCCTAGGCTGATTTTGGAATTGCGGTGGTTTCTAGTTTGTCCAACCAAAGTTGGGGTGGTTACGCCAGCCAGTGTTGTAAGTGTTGGAGAAAGGGTCAGGTTTCGCATAACCTTGGACAGCTTGCACATCTTCTGGGATAGCCGATGTTGATGAAGAGGGAAGGGAGTAATCAAGGGTCGAGGGAGCAAAGGTCCCTCCCTGGAACGTGGTTAGGGGTTGTTCCAGGTTCAGTTGGGTAAAGGGCTGGACCAGGTCAACATTATGTGCTCCCTTTGCTAGGGAGAAAGTCTGCAAGGGGTTCCTGGTCTGGTTCAGTAGCTCATCAATCTTTTTGTCCACCAATTCCACTCGATCCAACTTCTTGGCAATGATGTGCATGTTAACCATTCCAGAATTTGCTTGCACCTCATAAATCCCGCCACGGGGTTGACTGGACCTGTTAAACTGGTTCATGAAGGCATTGTTGAGCAAATTCTCACTCATAGACTCAAAGGGCTCAAACGCGCTCTCCTCACTTTGTTCAGGAGGTTTCCCCCGCATGAGGCATCGACGAAGTTCCGTAGGTTGCTGTTTAGACCATGGTAGAAGATCTGGGCCAATTGCCACCTTGATACTTCGTGGTGTGGGCATTTCCTCAAAAGTTCATTAAATCTTTCCCACACCTCATGAAATTGTTCCCCACCCTGGAGTGTAAAGGTAGTGATAGCTCTTCTGAGGGCATTGGTCTTTCCTATGGGGAAGAATTTCTTTAAAAATGCATGCCTCAGTTCTTCCCAGGTGGTGATGGATCTACCTAGGGTTCTAAGCCAATGAGAAGCCTTGTCTCTTAATGAGAAGGGGAACATGTTGATTAGAACAATGTCAAGACTGATGTTCCTAGGTTTCACAGTTCGTGCTATGCGGTCGAGATCCTCTAGGTGCTGAAAGGGGTCCTCATTTGAGCTTCCATGAAAGTGGCTCTGAATTAGACTTAAGACATTCGATTTTAGCTCAAAATCATCTCCCCCTTCGGGGATCCTAAGGTGTGGCTCGACTCTAATAGCAGAGGGATTATAGAAATCACGGAGGGGCCTCGGTTGATCCTGAAATGGCGGAAAATCAAGTGGTGGTTGCCCTGGTATGTCTTGGAAAGGTGGTGGTGATTATTCTTGTGGGTTCTGTAACCGTTGTATAGCTTGCATGATGGTGTGGATTTGCTGTTGCTGAAGCCGGTGGTTAGCATTGATTTGAGCTTGGATGATGGCCATAGCGTCTGGTGGGGGTTGATCCTCAGCCTCATCTACCCTAGGTTTAGCCATGTTTCCAACAGAATTACGTTGCCTAGATTCCTGCCCCAAAACACACAACTCGGGATGCAGTAAGCGTCTCCCGTGCATACACTAGAGAAGAACAGGAGGGGATGAGGAGGGCAACAGATGCGAAAAATGTGTTTCAATCAAGCACACAAGCCTAGTCCTTATGGTTTATTCCTTAGGAGACCTAGAAATCTCACAAAGGGTGATTAAGTCCGTAAGCAGAGAAGGTTCTTCCTTTGGCTTGCGCCTCCGGTTCCATAGACCCCACAACCGCGGTCGTTTGACACTGCCCCGCAGCCTAGTCACTAGATTCTACCAAAGGAATGAAAGCTAAGTGCCTAGCGAACAAAACCTCACCTTTTGAGACTTAACTCAGTCCTGCCTAGGGCACGTCTACTCAGTTTTAAAGGACTAGGATAGTGCTTGTGCTTAGGGTTATGCGATGAGGCGTTGATTGGGGTGGTGCCTTTTAATTTTTCACTTTCAAGGTGTGTGCTTCTAGCAAAACATGATTTTCAAGCAAGGATTTGTTAAGATGTGGTGCTTTTTAGTGTTTCATCCTTACTTTAATACTTTTTAGGGTTGACGTATCTTAATGTTTTCAAACAAGTTTTAGTGGGCACGTCAAGTTCTGTACACAACTTGGTGAAAGTAGATTTCCTTTTTATTCTGTAGAGGCTCTAAAACCCTATTGTACTCATCCTAATGATCATGCAGCTTCTATTAGATGGGTCAGTTTTAGGGTTGAGTGGTGCGGCCCAGGTTAACTCACGGTGACTTCGCAAACACCACTCAAGAAAAAGAAAAGAGCACTCCAAGAATTTATTCAAAATGTTAGAGTGTACATTTTTTGTGGGGTGATGTGTTAAGGATGTGGGTCAAGCAATCATACACCACGCCAACTTTTTTCAGTTTTTACAATTTTTTTAAATTTTTTCACGCAAGCAAACAATCATAAGAGAAAGACTACTCACTATCGGTCCTCATAGCGCCTACTCCCTTACTACCATTGTGGGATGCGTCGCTTCGCCGTCCATGCGCCGAATTCCTGCAACCATCAAGTAAAAAGGAAAATAGGGCATTAGACGATGTGAGGATGAATGTGGAATGGAGGTGATAAAACAAATCCGTTGCCTATCCGGCAACGGTGCCAAAAACTGGCGTGCTGTTATGCATGTGTGTTAAGAAGTGTCGTTATAGTCGCACTTGCAACGTCGGTTTTAAAATAAGTAAACGGAGGTGCGTCCGAGTGTCGATTTCAGGGAGGCATGAAAATCGGATTTTTGCTTATCACTTGTTGTCACGAAAAGTGCGGAGTTTTGCTTGCGAAGGATGCGATTTTGAAAAGCGAGAGAGAGGTAAAGAGAGAGAGAGATTAGGGTTAGAATGTTCCTTATTTGATCATGCAACTTGAACGGAAATTAAAGTGACAATTGAAAGGAAAATAACTTCATTAATCATGCACGTGTAGTTCATAGCTTACAACAGTAAATACATGCTTCAAACAAAAATAATGGAAATCCTAAAAGAGAGAGAGAGAGAGTGGAGAGCGACGAGGCAGCCACGGTGGTGGAGGAGGCTTCGTCGGCGGCTCGTCGTCTTCGGCGATTACAAGAGGGCCTAAAGCTAGCTAAGAGAGGGGTGGAGTAGTTGCAAGGGGAGTGAATGCCTTGAGTGAGTGGTTGGAGGGGGTTTAAATAGGGTTAAGGGCTTCCTAAAAGAAGGGGCTTTAGCGACGTCCAGAGCGTCGCTAAAACCACTCCCAAAAGCATTGGTGAAGCCCTCCAGCCGTTGGTCAGCCACCCGCCTTGTTTCTTCTTCTCGTGCGATCCGCGGCTGCTGCGCGAGACCCGTCTGATCGAAGATCAGACGGCTGAGATCCCTCCTCGGCTGCGTTAGGATTGCGCCTCGGGCGCGCGTGTGCGTGGGCGTCACCGCCCAACGTACGCGCGAGCGTGGGCACCCGTGAGCTGCGGTTGCGCTGCGTGGCGAAATCTCGGCTGCCCGCTGCTGATTGGGTGGCCCAATTTCGCCGTGCGCTACCTCCGTCTTCAATTTCGGCTCCGTGCGGCTCAAACCCGCGTCACGTGTGTGCGAGCGTGTGCGCTAACCGTTGCGCCACGCCTGCGCTTTGTTGCGGTGACTGCGGGCGGGCGCGCGAGTCTCGACCGTTCGATTGAAGATCGACGGCCAAGATCTGATCTCGACTGGATGAAGGGCGGCGTTCAGTGGAGCGGGGGGGCTGACGTGGCGCAATATGGGCCGTTGATCTCCAGATCAATGGTCAGAACTTCTTAGGCCCATTGTAGGAGCTCCGGATGTCGGATTTGGCTGATCTTGAGTCCGTTGGACTCCGTTCGTCGTTCTGAATCCATCCGTGTGGTCCAATTGCTCAGCTGAGGCCTACTTTGACAAATGCTTGCACAAATGGCCATTAATATAGTTTTATAAGAAATCTTGGTACATGATGCATGCAATGCTCCCATTCTACTTGTATTGTGCCTTTTATTCTTAAGATGGGCCATATTAAACATAATTATCACCCCCTTGTGCAGTGTCATCAATAAACCGTCGCAAAATGTTAGCAGCAAGTAAAAAAAATAAATTCCCCCGCGAGGTGGGAAAAGGTGCTTTACTCACATTTCGCGACAGTTGATGTGATCAACTGTCGCAAAATGTTAGCAGTATCTAAAAAAATGTATTCCCGTGTTAGGCAGGAAAAGATGCTTTACTTACACTTTGCGACAGTTGATGAGATCAACCGTTGCTAATGTGAGCTACCTAGAAAATATCTATACTCACATTAGCGATGCTTGATCAGATCGACCGTTGCCAATAATGAACATAAGTTCGCACCTGCACCCGCTCCTCTTCCCCCTCCCCCTCCCCCGAAACAGTTCTCCTTCCTCACACAAGCCACCCCCCTCCCCACCTCTCCTTGGTCCATCGTCAACTCTCCTACCGTCCGGTGAGCCATCCCCCTCCCCAGCCCGCCGCCTCTCCTCCTCGAGGCACCACCCCCTCCCCGGCCCCCTTCCCCCACCCCTGTGCCCTCCCATCCTCCACCGCTCCCCGCACCGCCCCATGCTACCTCCAGTAGCCGCCCACACTCCCTGCTCGCCCCCTGCACTACCCTACACTACTCCCTGCCCACCCCCCACACTGTCCCGCGCCGCCCCTGCGACCACCACCCACCCCTACGCTCTCCCCTCCTCCTCCCCAAGCATCCGCCACCTCCCCTACCAAATCCTTTCCATTCATTTTTTTTTAATTTTTAAGATTTATATTTATTAAAATTTGATATTAATTATGTTTGATTTGTAACATTCAATTTAGGTTACACCATCGTCGGATACGCCATCGTCGTTTCCCGTGTTTTATCGAAGTATGATGTAAAATTTGTAGATTAATTATGTTGTGAATGTGAATGATTATGAGATGTACCCACTTAACGATGTGAAATTATATGTCCATCTATATAGTGATTGTGGGGTGTACCCACTTAATTATGTGAAATTATATTATTTTTGTGAATGAATAGATGTGGGGTGTACCCATATAATAATAAATGTTCTATTGTTTTCATTTGTGAATGAGTGTAATGTATCAACTTAATTTGTAAATGTTTATATGATTAATTATGTGTTTTATGAATTTATAGATAAACACACTTACATAAATCTAGATGTACTTGATGCCAAACAATAGGTATTCTAACCACTAGGTTACAGGTTTTGGGAGAAGATAATCGTGTCAAAATACTTGCCCGTCGACAATTATGATCATGTTATATGGACAATGCAAAGTGTGTGTATACCTCACTTACATGCATGAAGTTTTATCTTTATAGCATGTCATAAGAGTCGTCCTTTATTCAGAGAAGTTCTGAACAAAGGGGGATCTTTCAAGGTTTGATCACAACTTAGAGTTATTTGTTACATGAAATCGATGTCTGGAGGAATTTTGGCAGTTTCTTTTCGCTCTTCTCCTGTATATCAACTGATGTTATCTGCGTTCCTAAAGCACCCTTAAATGGGAGTTATTGGCAATGTAGTTAAGGTTAGTCTTGAGAGGTATACTGGAGAAGTGCGATGAGATGCTATCGAAATTTCTTCAGACACCAGTTACATGTAACAAGTAACATTATGATCAAATCTTCAAGAATAGGTTATTAAAGTAAAAATCATAATCAAAATACAAATATATATGTAACATTTCAGTGTTTATTCATATTTAGTGGGTGATTTAGGTACATATAAGAGTAACGTTCTTTTCATAATATGACATTAACTTGAATGCCTTTATATCTATAAATAATTATTTAGGACATTATGGACAAGTCTTATATTAGTTTGAGAAATTCATATTACATTCGATATAAGAATGGAATGAGGGAGTTCTTGGATTGGGTTTTCCATGATAATAGGAAATCATTCAGATGAGGGAAATTTCTACAGTTGATTTTCTGTCCTTGTCGAAGGTGCTTAAATGGAGAAGTACATGATCGTAATATTGTGTTAGATCACGTAATCTGTAATGGTTTGTAACAACATTACACCAAGTGAATTGCTCATAGAGAATTCATCGTAGAAACTTATGGAACTGATTCAATAAATGTTAATGAGGAGCCTATCGATAATATTGAAGGTGACAAGATCGAGGAGATGTTAGATGAACTTAGTGCAGCAGATAACATCGTAGATGATAGTGACATGTTATGAAGTTGTAACAACTTTTATGATGCTATTAAGGCAACCGATAAATCGATTGCTCCTAGAGTGAGCTCTATGTCAAGGTTGACATTGCTATTGAAATTATTTCGGATGAAGGTTATCAATAGAGCCACATCTAAATTAATGTCCGAGGTACTTGAATTTATCAGAGAGCTCCTATCTAAGCTAATGGTTATCCAGAATCGTGGTATGATGTGAAGAAACAAATTAAGGTATTGGGCTTGAATTATGAAAAGATTGACGCTTGTCTGAATGATTGCGTATTGTTCAAAAGTAAATATGCTGGTCTTGAACTTGTCCGAAGTATGGTGCATCAAGATATAAGGTTGGAAAATCTGGGAATCAACATAGAGAAGATCCTACGATACTTTCCATTGATTCCTAGGCTTCAACGCCTATTTATATGAAGTAAGACTGCGAAATTGATAGAATGGCAAAAGCAGAACAAATCACGAGATAGACACATTCGTCACCCCATTGATTCTAATGAGTAGATAAAATTTGATAACAGACATGTATCATTCGCACAGGAATCACGTAACATAAGACTGAGTCTTGCAAGCGACAGATTAATCCATTTAAGAATATATATTCGTCATATTCAATATGTCCAGTGGTGATGGTAACTTATAACCTACCTCCTTGGTTGTATATACGATCATCGTTTATGATGCTGGCATTATTAATCCCAGACCCAAAGCAACCAGGAAATGCTATACTTGCAACCATTATATATGTCATATTTAATATGTCCAGTGGTGATGGTTACTTACAACCTACCTCCTTGGTTGTATATACGATCGTCGTTTATGATGCTGGCATTGTTAATCCCAGACCCAAAGCAACCAGGAAATGTTATACTTGCAACCATTGGTGGATGAATTGAAACTATTATGGGATAACGACATTTAGACATATGACACATGAAAGAAAGAATTCTTTATGATGCGTGTTGCATTGCTGTGGACTATCAATGACTTTCCAATATATGCAAATTTATCTGGATGGAGTACAGAAGGAAAATTGGCATGTCCAATTTGTATGGATGACACACATCATCTCCGATTACTTGAAAGCAGCAAGTTGTGTTACTTGAGTTACCCTAGATTCCTTCCAATTGACCACAGATGGCGAACAACATAGTTCAAAGATAGATTTGACGGTAAATCCTGTCGATATTCCTCTAGGAATCCAAGAAATAAGCTAAACACAGATTCTGTTATATTATCAAGAGTAACAATAATACAAAAATTGCAAGAACTTGGAAACATAAGATTAGGACGTCTTTTTAAAAAATACCTTATTGCATTAAAGCATTCTAGCTTTAAGAAAGATTTGACAATTCGGCACAACCTGGATGTGATGCACATAGAGAAAAATGTCATGAATAATATGTTGGATGTCCTAAATTTAACAGATAGTCCAAGAGACACAATAAAAACAAGAAAAGACATGGAGATTTTGGGTATTCATCTAGAAATACATACAAAAGAGAAGGATGATGGTAGTGTTAAATTCTCAGATGCTAAAGATAGTTTAAGGCATGAACAAATTCAAAAAATATTCTCATTTTTGAAGGAGATACGAGTATCGGATGGTTACTCATCACAGTTGTCGCGCTGTGTAAATAAATCTCAAAAAAAAAAAAGTTGGTTAAAAAGTCGTGACTGGCATGTTTATATGCAATTGTTTTTCCCATTGGCCATACGTAAAGTCTTACCTAATCCCGTTGTAGATGTTTTCACAGACATGAGTCAATATTTCAAAGCTATCTGTTCAAAGACTTTATATGCCGAAACGATACGCTACTAGGACAAATAAGTTGTCATCACATTGCATAAAATGGAACATATTTTTCCCCCAACCTTTTTTGACATAATGATGCATTTAATAGTACATTTGGCAAATGAAGCAAAGATCGCAGGGTCAGTTCAATACAGATGGATGCATCAAATAGAGAGGTATTTGAAAAGACTGAAGGATTACATATTAAATAAAGCTAAGTCGGAAGGGTCAATTGTCAAGGGATATTTAGTTGAGGAATCAATAAACTTCTGTAGCATATATCTGGGTAAGACAGACCACGAATTCAATAATTTCGAGAGAAATTATGATGGGGGATACAATGAACATGACAAAGATTATCTTTCTATTTTTGAAATTCCAAGAAGGTCGATTCTGCACACAAAATTTCTTAAGATTCCAGAAGTAGATCGACAATTGGTACGCTTTTTATATATTAAAACAAATTCTTGAAGTCGACCATTTCTACGATGAATTTAAATAATCATTACATCCAAATGCACGCAATCTATTCTTTCCTGAGTGGCTTAAGAAGCGTGTTGCTAAAATGAAAGAAAATAACGACCCACAGTGAGTGAAAGATTTTATCGTAATATCTGATCATCCATTGAGTTATGGACATTAACATTCTGAGTACATCATAAATGGCTTCAGATATAGAATCAAATATGTTGATGATGTAAAGGCTACACAGCAAGTTGGCGTTGTTCCTTGCAAATTTGCCGATGGGTGTGATGGTTATTATGGATAGATTAATGAAATTCATGAGATTAACATCAGATGTGATCGTAGACTTATCCTCTTCAAGTGTGAATGGTTTGATGTTTTCAAGGAAGGTGTTGGGTTTAAGGTTGATAAGAAACACAAGTATATAAGTCTGAATAATAATTATCGAATTCTTTAGAACACTGAATCGTTCACTTTATCCTGTCAAGACTCTCAAATCTTATACGTGACTAATAATAGCAAAAGTAGATGGGTAATTCCTATTACAACAATGCCACATAATTATTATGATTCTCAAAAGGAAGGGGAACCTAAATTAGAACCTAATGCATATCAAGAACTTCAATAACCAGATTTAGATTCAAATACAATAAACATTGATATATAAGGTATAATTAATTACAAACCCTTTTTTATAATATAAATTTACTCATAAAGCATTCTTATAATGATATAATAATGTGTTTACTCTTATTATAGGTTGTTGAGACAGTTCTATTAATTTTTCCTTCTACACGGCCAGGATTATTTCAGGATAACATTACTGATTGCTTTCAATTATATGCATGTTTTTCATATGAATTATATACTTATGTGTTTTTTTGTCACTATTTTTTTTTTGTTGTGCAGATGGTGAAACTAAAGAAGTGAGCTTCTCGTCGGAGGAGTCCTAAAACCACGTCCGATACCCAGGACCCCCGTACCATACAATCTCCTTCCACGCAACCACCTAGCACATAGCCTCCTTCCACATAGCCTCCCCGCACCTAGACCTTCCCTACCCAGCCTACATCCCTTAAGACCCCAACATTCTTACCACCAATACATATTTAGTACCCACTCCCAATTTCATCCGCCCCATACACACACATATATCCGTCTTGGTGCACTTGCACAGTCCCTTTTTACAGGGAAGGGGAAGAAGCCAGTCATCCCTGAGTTTGTGATGTTACCTGAGCCTGAGGATGAGGTTGTGTAAAGACCCATTCTGTTTTGAACCCTTTAAGACGTCTGGACTGTCAGTCAAACGTCTGGCCAGACGTCTGGACCCATTCCCAAACGTCTAGAAATTGAAAATTCTGTACGCAAGGTTGGTTTTGCGCGGAGCCGACGTGCAGACTACTTTTCTTCTCTCTCTTCTTCTTTTCCTTTCCCCTCATAGAACCCTAACCCTTGCCTATAAGAAGCCCTCTCCCCCTTCCTCTCCTCTCCACTCCACCACCACCACCTTACTTCCTCTCCACTACCGCGAGAGAGACGAGCAAGAGAGAGGAAGCAACAGCAAGGAGGAGGAGGTTGAGCTCGCGAGCTTCGTGGGAGCTCGCCGGAGTGCGCATGGCCGCCGCGGCACGTGTGGGAGGAGGAGAGCGTCGGGGAGCCATCCTCGACTTCCTGCTGCGACTGGAGCTATAGCCAAGAGGGAGAAGCCGCGGCGAGAGGAGCGAGAGCTCGTTCTGATACTAGAACTTTTCTAGTATCAGACATCCAGAGTGCCTTCCAGACGATGAGCTGGACGTCTGGTGACGACACCAGACATCTAAAAGCAGGTATTTGCAAAGGTACATCATTCCTACGACTACGGCCATGTAGGCCGCACCGCAGTATGATTTGCTTGGCTAAATAAGGATGTGCTGCTCTGTCGTGCGCAAGAGCAGCTTTAGGAAGGCGCACGGCACGCCCTCCCACACGTTTCGGACATCTGGACAGCTTACTAGACGACTGGAGGGTAGGTCAAACGTCTGGAGCTGAGTCTAGATGGTCAAGTAGGTGTTCTGGACGTTTGAGGTAGACATAAGGATGCGAGGTGAGGATCTGGTGACTTTTAAGACGTCTGGACTTGGTTCCAGACGTCTGATTTAGTTCTGCGGTTCTGTTTTTGACCCATTTAGGGTCCGATCGGGATCCGTTTTACGCAAACGAGATATCTGTGTTTTCCTTGTGAGTTCCTCTACATGTTAAAAATCTTTATATATTATTCTGAACGTTCCATTGTGATATGTTCCTTGGTATAGGACTTCGACCTGTTGCGTGTCTGGGGCTTGCAGAGGCACGTGAGTCTGCTATTCGAGCCCCCAGTACTCCCGGATTATCTGGTAGAGTGGTTTCCTCCTATTCTACTTATAAAATATGAATTCATCTATGAAATTTAGATAACTAGAACCTTAGGATATGGTATGAATCTTAGGACAAGAAATAGTTGCACTGTTTGTATGCGTGTTCGAGATTGCAGTCATAAATGAATGAGCTAAAATGTAGACAACTGCCTGTTAATGAATACGAGCTACCTGTTAGAAAATGAAGTGCCTGAGATAACTAAACAGTTATCTGTGATATTACTTGTTGCATGTATATAATATGGGAATGGAATTGTGAATGATGAAACCTGGTATGGAATAGTATGGTGAATATGAGCATGAACCCTACGGGGAGTTAGGAGTAGAGCTCCTGTGGATGAATGGAAAGGTCTGGAAATGTGAGCAAGAAGTGTGCTGGCCCTTGAGTACTTGGTACCAAGAGGGAGCGACTGTCCCCTTTTTAGTGTAGAGCGGAGCTAGTTGCCTTTGAGTTAGGACCCGGGGTTAGGAATGGCCACTCTACACCGACTTCTATTGACCCTCGCATACACATTACCGGGGAGAGCTATTAGTGTAGGGATGGAGCTAGCCACCCTACGGGATCCGAGGTTTAGCTAGCCACCCTACACCGACTTGTTAGGCCCATTGGGCAAACTGGGGTAGTAAGACGAGGGTGCACGGACTGTGGAGGGGCGAGACCCCTGTTGTTAAGAGGGCTAGGCCCTATACTGTTCCGTGCTGTACTTTCGGCGTACCTACTAGCGGAAACGACTGACTACGTGCCAGTGTGGGGTAGCTACCTGTGCATTTATCACGCGTGCCGTAATCATCGCTACGTCTAGACAGTGACCTCGGGGTGGTTGATTGGGTGTAGGATTATCACGAGGGACTCTCCCAGCCAGGAGAGCACCACGTGTGCCTTCTACTCTTGAAAAAGACTGCAATCAAGATCGTTCTCACAAGGAACATTTGAGATCAAGAAAGAAATCTGAATGTAAACCAATGGGTGAAAAGGAATTACTTGTAAAATAAAATAATTGGAAAAGATAAATGTACCTGTTAGCTTTTACTGCTTTAGATAGCTTAGGTACCACTCTACTCAGCGTTCGCTGACTCCGTTTTTACATAACCCTTTACAGGTCCAAGAGTTGAGCAGCCCGAGATACCGGCTGCAGAGAGTGCTGGGCCCAGTCGAGCCCAGTAGTAGTTTCCTATTGTTATACTCTCTTTTCTACTAGTGAGTTTTAGACTATTGTTACCATTTCTATTATTATAATGTTGTTCTACTTTCCTGTCGTTGTGGTGGTATGTACTGTTTAGCAGCTTTTACTTCCTTTACTACTTGTACACTTTTACTGTTAGTTACATTGCATAGTGAATGTGGTTTATCCTCTTGCTTTTCGGTTATTTCTTGTTGGACGATTGGGTCTTGGAATTAGTCAAGTCGAGTCGGTCTCGGGTCCTGTAGGGATTTGGGAACTGGGTCATAATAAGATGGTATCAAAGCAAGGTCGTCCTAAGAAATGAAGCAACTAGCTCGAGAATAACTAATTCACATGCATGGAACTAGAGTAACCACCACAACGTATCGCTTGACATCTATTCTGGGTTTCCTTTGCTGAAGTCCGTTAGAGTTGACTTCTTTTGTTCTGTCTTCCGCGTCTCTTTGTAGGAGATGCCTTGTCGGAGAGTTCCCGAGATAGGTCGTGGACGTGGTCGTGGATGAGGCCAGAGGGGCAGACGTGCCAGGCTTAGATTTTGTGCTACCCCTTCTCTCCTCCTGAGCGTCCAGTCCCAGGACCTCGTCCAGTTGATTCGAGAGGTTGTTTGAGAAGAATTTCATCTTCCGCCTACTCCCCTGCCCCCTCATCTTCCTTTCGAGGGTGCGGAGGGGGAGTCTTCAGTGGGACGGCAAAGTCACCGTAGCACAAGGCGAGTCAGAGGAGCTCAAAGGAGGCACGCGGCACCCGCGGGAGAGCCGTCTCATTTTGCGGGGCCGTCAGTGGCCTTTGGGGGCCCCTGACAGGGGCCAGCTGTTAGCATTGGACCCCCGCCCAGCCGTCAGCAGGGACCTACCGAGGGAGGGAGTCGAGTCCCCCTCTGCTACCAGTGTGGCCAGCCGGGCCACTTCAGGAGGGACTACCCGTCTAGGGTTGGAGCACAGCAGATGCTCCCCGCACCGAGCGCTGGAGGCCGAGCAGGTGGTCGTGGTTCCCAGGCACGTGGGGGAGGATAGCAGTCATGGGGAGGATACCGGCCAGTTGTCACTCGCTCAGTCCCAAGCTTGGCTGTTTTGTCTGCACCCAGGACTGAGAGGCGTCGCGACGTCTTGACTCACGGAGACACCATAGCTTCAGTTTCTGCGATGACAAGTATGGTTACAATTTCTGGTCTTTTTGGAGTACGTATTTTCTTGTTTCTGGTACAACGTACTTTCTTACTCCACAAGTTTATCGCTAGTTTGAGGTCCGATAGCACTCTATTAGGGGATCCGTTTGTGATCAGAGACCCAGGTGACCAGTTGTTTGCAGCTAAGGAGGTCTACCCGGACTGTGCGATCAGTATAGCGGGTCGTAGCCCCTCGCTGACCTGATTGTGACATCGATGGAGGATTTTTGGCGTGATTCTGGGGATGGATTGGCTGTCCACCTACCATGCCTTGGTGGACTATTTTAGGAGGAAGATTGGCTTCTCCATACCAAAGATACCTTCCTTTGAGTTTCACGGACAGCTGGTGGATGGAGGTTTCAGGTGCATATCTGCACTTCGGGTAGCGAGACTTTTGAGCAAGGGATGTGAGGGCTTCCTAGCCTGTGTGGTGGTAGAGTCCAGCCCCATGACAGACTTTCCGAGCATTCCGGTGGATAGTGAGTACCCCGACGTGTTTCCAGAGGAACTGCCAGGACTACCGCCCGAGCGTGAGATCGAGTTTGAGATCTCACTAGTACCAGGGACCAGCCCCATTTCTATTACACCGTACCGAATGGCACCACTTGAGCTGCGAGAGCTCAAGTCACAACTACAGGACCTATTAGGGAAGGGCTTTGTGAGGCCCAGTGCATCCCCGTGGGGAGCCCCTGTGTTGTTCGTGAAAAAGAAGGATGGTACCCTGCGCCTTTGTGTTGACTACAGACAGCTTAATAGGGTTACCATCAAGAACAAGTATCCGCTGCCGAGGATTGATGATCTGTTTAACCAGTTATGAGGTGCCACGATATTATCCAAGATAGATCTGAGATCAGGCTACCACCAGTTGAGGATCAGGGAGATCAACGTCTCCAAGATAACTTTTCGCACCTGGTACAGACACTACGAGTTTTTGGTCATGCAGTTTGGGCTGACCAACACCCCTGCTGCCTTTATGGATTTAATGAACCGGGTTTTCAGACCGTATCAGGATCAGTTTGTGGTGGTATTTATTGATGACGTGCTTGTTTACTCGCGGGTTCAGGCACAGCACGGACAGCACTTACGGATGATTTTGGACACTTTGAGACGACACAGGCTGTGTACCAAATATAGCAAGTGCAAGTTTTGGTTGAGGCAGGTGACTTTCTTGGGCCATGTGATTTCAGGGGATGGCTTGACTGTGGACCCAGCCAAAGTTGAGGTCGTACTCAGGTAGGAGAGGCCACGTACAGCGACAGAGATACGCAGCTTCTTGGGACTGGCAGGGTAGTACCAGTAGTTTATCAGGGGATTCTCGCAGATTGTGCATCCTATGACTCAGTTAACCTGGAAGGACGTGCCCTTTGCTTGTACAAATGCTTGTGAGGCATGTTTTCAGCAGTTGAAGGAGAGGCTGACTTCGGCTCCTGTGCTCACCATCCCTGATAGCAGTGGCGGTTTTGTGGTCTATACGGACGCTTCGTTGTAGGGGTTAGGGGGTGTGCTCATGCAACGAGGTCACGTTGTCGCTTACGCTTCGTAGCAACTGAAGCCCCATGAGCATAGCTACCCTACCCATGACTTAGAGCTGGTAGTTGCTGTCTTCACGCTGAAGACATGGAGACACTACCCTTACGATGAGACCTTTGAGATTTTCACGGATCATAAGAGCCTCAGGTACTTATTTGATCAGAAGGAGCTTAACATGAGACAGAGACGTTGGTTAGAGCTCCTGAAGGACTATGACTGCAGCATCTCCTACCATCCGGAGAAGGCCAACGTGGTGGCTGACACCTTGAGCCGGAAGGTGCCCACCCACTTGGCTAGTTTATAAGCGTAGAGTTGGAGACTTATGGAGGAGCTGGGCAGTTGGCGACCCTGAGAGTCATAGGAGTATTGTGGGGCAGTGACAGTGACACGACAGATGAGGCCAGAGATGATAGACCGCATCATCACGGGACAGATGACAGATCCGTACCTTCAATCGTTGCGAGACATAGTACTGTTAGGGGACCCAGGAGACTTCTCTTTTACAGACGAGGTGCTGCGTATGAGGGGACGTTTATGCGTTCCAGGGGGCGAGGAGTTCTTGAGAGAGCTCCTAATTGAGGCACACGGATCCAGGTTCACCATACATCCTGAGAACACAAAAGATGTATCATGATCTAAGACGTGACTTTCGGAGGAGAGGGATGAAGTAAGATGTAGGTGAGTTCGTGCGACAGTGTTTGGTGTGCCAGCAGGTGAAGGCTGAGCACCAAAGGCCTACAGGGCTGTTGCAGCCACTTCCTGTGCCAGAGTGGAAGTGGGGGAGCATCACCATAGACTTGGTGGTGAGTTTACCCGTTACCCAGCGAGGACACGACGCAGTCTGGGTGATAGTGGACAAATTGACGAAGATGGCATGCTTTTTACCGATCCGAGTCACCTTGGGATCAACACAATTGGCGGAGAGGTACATTCGTGATGTGATACGTTTGCATGGAGTTCCACATGAGATTGTATCCGACTGGGATACCCGTTTTACTTCCCAGTTTTGGGCCGAGTTCCAACAGGCTTTGGGGACACAGTTGAGGCTCAGTACTGCGTACCACCCCCAGACGGACGAACAGTCAGAGCGCACTATACAGACACTTAAGGACCTTTTACGCACCTGTGTACTATACTGAAGGGGCTCTTGGGAGGAGCACTTACCCCTGGTAGAGTTTGCATATAATAACAGCTATCACTCGCGAATTGGCATGGCACCTTACGAGGCTCTGTACGGACGGAGGTGTACTGCGCCCTTGAGTTGGGTTGAGGTAGGGACCAAGTGAGAGGTTGGCCCCAAGCTGATCCGGCAGAGTCAGGATGTGATAGAGTAGATTCACAGACAACTCCGCATTATCAGGAGCAGGCAGAAGAGCTATATTGACCGGAAACGTAGAGAGTGCAGTTCGAGGTTGGGGATTACGTCTTCTTTCGTGTTTCGCCCATAAAGGGACTGCAGCATTTTGGGGTAAAGGGGAAGATTGCGCCAAGGTTTGTGGGGCCCTTTGAGGTCCTGGAGCAGGTAGGACCCGTTGCTTACTGGCTTGCCCTTCCTCCCCAGCTTTCTGGTGTGCACGACGTGTTCCACGTGTCCAACCTCAGGAAGTGCATCGCCGATCCCAGTCACGTTCTGAGCCACGAGAGTGTCGAGGTGGGTGACGACCTAACCTACCCCGAGAGACCAGTGCAGATACTAGACAGAGCCGTCCGGAGTTTGAGACGGAAGCAGGTACCCCTGGTAAAGGTCTTATAGAGGAGCCAGCAGTACGAGGAGGTTACCTGGGAGCCTGAAGCGGTGATGCAAGAGCGGTACCCGGAGCTTTTTGAGCGTACGTCTTCTCGGACCGGCTTCGATCCTCTTTAACTTTGTTCCGCATTTATATTTTTCTTTCCGCACCCTAGCTAGCTTAAGTTTCGGGGATGAAACTTCCTTTAAGTTTGTTATGATGTAAAGATCCATTCTGTTTTGAACCCTTTAAGACGTATGGACTGTCAGTCATATGTCTAGACCCATTCCCAGACGTCTGGAAATTGAAAATTCTGTATGCGAGGTTGGTTCTACGCACAGCCGACACGCATACTACTTTTCTTCTCTCTCTTCTTTACCTTTTCCCTCACTGAACCCTAAACCTTGCCTATAAGAAGCCCTCTTCCCCTTCCTCTCCTCTCCACTCCACCACCACCACCTTACTTCCTCTCCACTGCCGCGAGAGAGACGAGCAAGAGAGAGGGAGCAAAAGCGAGGAGGAGGTTGAGCTCGCAAGCTTCGTGGGAGCTCGTCGGAGTGCACACGATTGCTACGGCGCGTGCGGGAGGAGAGCGTCGAGGAGCCGTCCCTGACTTCCTGCCGTGGCTGGAGCTGCAGCTGAGAGGGAGAAGCCATGATGAGAGGAGTGAGAGCTCATTCTGATACTGGAACTTTTCCAGTATCGGACATCCGGAGTGCCTTCCAAACGATGGGCTGGACGTCTGGTGACGACACCAGACGTCTGAAAGTAGGTATTTGCGAAGTTACGTCATTCCCACGGCTGCGACCATGCAAGCCGCACCACAATATGATTTGCTTGGCTAAATAAGGACGTGCTGCTTGGTCGTGCGCAGGAGCAGCTTTAGGAAGGCGCGTGGCACACCCTCCCATGCGTTTCGGATGTCTAGACAGCTTACTAGATGACCGAAGGCATTCCCAGATGACTGGAGGTTAGGTCGGACATCTGGAGCTAAGTCCAGATGGTTAAGTAGGAGCCTTGGATGTCTGAGACCGATGTAGGGACGCAAGGTGAGGATCTGGTGACTTTTAAGACGTCTGGACTTGGTTCCAAATGTCTGATTTAGTTCTACAGTTTTGTTTTTGACCCGTTTAGGGTCCGATCGGGGTCCGTTTTACGCAAACGAGATATCTATGCTTTCCTTGTGAGTTCCTCTACATGTTAGAAGTCTTTATATACTGTTCTGAATGTTCCGTTATGATATATTCCTTGGTATAGGACTTCAACCTATTGCGTATTTGGGGCTTATAGAGGCACGTGAGTCTGCCGTTCGAGCTCCCAGTACTCCCGGATTGTCTAGTAGAGTGGTTTCCTCCTATTCTACTTATAAAATATGAATGCATATATGAAATTTAGACAACTAAAACCCTAGGATGTGGCATGAATCCTAGGACGAGAAATAGTTGCACTGTTTGTATGCGTATTGGAGATTGCAGTCATAAATGAATGAGCTAAACTGTAAACAATTGCCTATTAATGAATATGAGCTGCCTGTTAGAATATGAAATGCCTAAGATAACTAAATAGTTACCTGTGATATTACTTGTTACGTATGTTAATTGTGGAAATACTAGCTGCATATATATGATACGGGAATGGAATTGTGAATGATGAAACCTGGTATGGAATAGTATGGTAAATATGAGCATATGAGCATGAACCCTATGGGGAGTTAGGAGTAGAGCTCTTGTGACTGAATGGAAAGGTCTGGAAATGTGAGTGGGAAGCGTGCTGGCCCTTGAGTACTTGGTACCAAGGGGGAGCGACTGTCCCCTTTTTAGTGTAGAGCGAAGCTAGCTACCCTTGGGTTGGGACCCGAGGTTAGGAATGGCCACTCTACACCGACTTCTGTTGGCCATCGCATACACAATACCAGGGAGAGCTATTAGTGTAGGGAGGGAGCTAGCCACCCCACAGGGCCCAGGGTTCAGCTAGCCACCCTACACCGACTTATTATGCCCACTGGGAAAACCGGGGTAGTAAGATGAGGATGCGTGGACTGTGGAGGGGCGAGACCCCTGTTGCTGAGAAAGCTAGGTCCTATACTGTTCCATGTTGTACTTTGGGTGTACCCGTTAGCGGAAACGACTGACTGCATGCCAGTGCGAGGTGGCTACCTGTGCGCTTATCGCACGTGCCATAGTCACCGCTACGTCTAGACAGTGACCTCGGGGTGGTTGACTGGGTGTAGGATTACCACGGGGGACTCTCCCAGCCAGGAGAGCACCACGTGTGCTTTCTACTCTTGGAAAAGACTGCAACCAAGATCGTTCCCACGAGGAATATTCGAGATTAAAAAAGAAATCTGAATGTAAACCAATGGGTGAAAAGGAATTACTTGTAAAATAAAATAATTGAAAAAGATAAATGTACCTATTAGCTTTTACTGCTTTAGATAGCTTGGTTACTACTCTACTCAGCGTTTGCTGACTCCGATTTTACATAACCCTTTACAAGTCCAGGAGTTGAGCAGCCCGAGATACCGGTTGCAGAGGGTGCTGGGCCCAATCGAGCTCAGCTGTACTTTCCTGTTGTTGTACTCGCTTTTCTACTAGTGAGTTTTAGACTGTTGTTACCATTTTTGTTATTGCAATGTTGTTCTACTTTCCTGTTGTTTTGGTGGTATGTACTGTTTAATAGCTTTTACTTCCTTTACTGCTTGTATACTTTTACTGTTTGTTACATTGCATAGTGAATGTGATTTATCCTCCTGCTTTCCGATTATTTCTTATTTGATGACTGGGTCTTGGGATTAGTCGAGTCGAGCCGGTTTCGGTGTAAATCCCTACTTGGAGGGGGTGAGATCAGCGTGACGAAAAAAATGCGGAATTAAAATATAGAACAATCTCACAAAATAGAAATCACAAAAAGTACACAATGATTTTTAGGTGGAAACCCAAACCGGGTGAAAACCACCACCTAATCCTCTCGAGTTAGGATTTTCCGATCAACCAAGTTGATCAAATCTACTAACGTACTACTTAAGCGATGGTAGTACAACCTCAATTACAACCACGCTACTTTATACGAGGGTAGCGTACCTCAAACCCCTTCTCTTCACGAGAAGGATTTTGTCTCACGAAGGAGACGGGAATTCGCAACGCGAATACCCAACCAAATAACAAAGTAAATTACAAATAGTCCTATAGAGCCAACAAAGATATTCTAAAACTAAGCTTCTATAGGAGTAAGGATGTTTCCCTTTGATGGAAGTGCGTCGACGATGCGGATGCGTGAACCACGCAGAAGCACTTCGTCGCTCTCGTAATCGCAGAGGGAGAGTGGGTGCGCAACAGGAATCAAGCTCTCTAGGTGTAGAACTAAGCTTGGAGATCAAGAGCTTTCTTCTATATGATCTTTTAGACACTAAAGAGTGGAAAGTATGTAGCTTGGATGTGTCTTGGTGTGTATTTGAGTGGCAAGGGTTCTCCTCTATTTATAGAGGCCCTAGGAAGGCTTTGGAAGACCTTGGAAGGCTTCCATAGCTGTTGGGTGCAAGATCCAAGAAAATCAAGCCGAAATCAGGGTTAATCATTACACTGGCAAGGTTGTCAGATGTCTGATCCTGGCATTGGACGTCTGGAAAATTAGTTTTAGATGTTTAGGAACAAAGTTAGACGTCTGATTTTAGACGGGTTTCCTTCCTGACTTGAATCAGATCTAAACAGGTTCTAGTGAATTGTCATCAGATGACATACAGGACATCTGTAATGATGTCTGGACGTGTGGAAACCTACTTTTATGCGGAAATGGATTCCCAAGGGAGTGCAACGGCTGTAAAATCTCTGAGAAGAGATTTTGGATCAGCCGAGGTAAAACGGTCATGTATCAGACGTCTGATGTCCTCTATGGACATTTAATACGAGCCAACGGTCATATCCTTTAGTGTTTACTAAGGCAGCCAATGGTCCACTAATTGGACGTCTGGCAAAAAAATCAGAGGTTTTCTAAGACGTCTGGACTAAGGTCTGGACGTCTGATTTCATCAGATAGAACTAACTAAGTCCAGCCTAATCATAATCGAACGTCTGAGTCAACAGTCAGACGTCTTAAAAGTATTTATTAAACGTCTGATTTTCAGATTAAACGTCTGAAATGTTGTTTGAACCCTAGTTTGGTTTTCTAAGTTCTTTACATAAAACCTAAGTATCCTAGGTTTGTGTAGGTGTTCCTAGGACTACTGTAAAGGTTCTTTGAGGCTCTTTAACATGAATCTAAGTAACAAAAATAAAGAGCAATAAAAGAAATAAAAGTACATAGAGTACAAGGAAAGGAAATCTATCCTATTCTTCATCTCCTTCCTTCATCAAGCCATCACTCCTCACGAAGCTCTTCTGTTCTCTGTCAAGCTCTTCCAATCTGCCATGAATACGAGCTTGAACTCCGTCTAACCACATCTCCATTTGCAATTGACTTGAAATCTTACACTTCAAGTGCAAATGTTAAATGACACGTGTTTTGTTATCATCAAAATAAACGATCGTGGTGCTCTAGCACCAACAATCTCCCCCTTCTTAATGATGACAAAATCATAAATAATAATGCAAAAAAATCTTCCCCCTTTTTGACATTATCAAAAAGGTTTAATTGATTTTAAATTTCCTATAACTCCTCTTTACAACATGCTCTTCTATGAATGAGTTGAATTTCTTTTAACAAGAGTAATTCCTTTCCCCTTTTTGTAATAACAAGATAGCTATTATTTTTCTCCCCCTTACTAAAGGAAATATAGCTAACTTACATCTCCCCCTTTATAATTAACAATAAGCTCGTAATTTAAACTCCCCCTATCTATATGCTTAATGATAAAAGGATAGGGTAAAGGGTTTTACCTCACCTACCATGGCCAATAAAATGGCCCAAATGGAGGTGGTGGATGCCACATCGGATGGGACTCCCATCCGTAGCTTGGAGGCCTGGGCATCGATGCCGGTCTCCAGTCTGGCGGTCGACGTGCGGCGGATCCATCGTTTGTTCGCCGTCTTGTTAGTCTTCTTGTCCTTCTCCTTGGTCTACTCTTTGGTCCTCCCAACTCAAGTTGACCAACCTTGAGCTTGTAGGTCCAGTCCTTTGTGTTGTAGTCACCCTTGAAACCTACAAAACAAGATTCCAAATCTTTCTTCAGTATCCAAGTGAGCTTGGATCCGAATCTGTTAGCGGGTCTCCTTGACGGAGATCCTTTCTCAACCTTAGGGCTATATAAGTTATCTCCTTATTAAATTATTTGATTTTTCCCTAAGACAAGCGATTTCTTTTTCTATAATATTCATCTTAGTCTTTAAATCAGAAATTTCTAACTTTAGACTAGCAATTTCTTCAATCAATTTTGTCTTTTCATTGATTAAATTTTTATTTTCTAATAGCAAGTTATTATCCTCAGGACTAGTTTCTAGATCCTTGAGTTATTTTTCTAACCTATCATTTTCATTTTTAAGAAAACTAAAGTTCTTTTTAACATTTTTATTTTCTATCTTAAGTGATTTACTAAGTTTAAATAGCTCATCAAAAGCATCTTGTAAATCGGAATGTACCTCATTGTCGGAGATGTCGTTGTCGCTATCACTTCCTCTAGCCATGAAACCAAAGCAAGCGGTTTCTTCCTCGAGGTTCTCCTCTTCTTCTTCTGAGCTCGAGTCGTCCCAAGTTGCTTGGAACGTCTTCTTCTCTTTTTCTCTCTTCTCCTTCTTAAGAAGTGGGCATTCTGGTCGTAGATGTCCTTTCTTGTTGCAGTGGTGGCAACGTCTCGGGCTTACCTTCTTCTCCTTCTTTTCTTTGATTCCCTACAAAACTTGGAAAACTTTTTAAGTAAAATCTTAAAGTCTTCGTCGTCGGAGCTTACCTCGTTATCCGACACAACTATGAATGCAAGGGTCTTCTTCGACTTTGGCTTCGGTGTATCCTTCTTCTTCTGATTCAGCTTTGTCTCGTAGGCCATAAGATTGCCTAGGAGATCTTCCATGTTAAGCTCCTCCACCTCATTTGCTTCCTTAATTGCGGTGACCTTCTACTCCCATTCTGATCCAAGGGAACGGAGTAGCTTTCCTTGAAGCTCCCCCTTGATGATGGTCTTCCCTAAAGCTTTCAAATTATTTACAATGAAAGTGAACCTAGTGTTCATCTCACTTAAAGATTCGTTAGATTTCATAGAAAAAGATTCAAATTCTTGAGAAAGTAAATTTATTTTAGAAGTTTTTACCTTAGAGGTACCTTCGTGAGTTACCTCAAGTGTGTGCCAAGTCTCGCATGCGGTGGCGCATTGCGAGATTCTGTTGAACTCCTCCGGGCTGAGTGCGCAGTAGAGGACGTTCATGGTCTTCGCATTCAAAGAAAGTTCACGAATTTGTTATTGCGAGTAGCTAGCCTCCTGCGGGTTTCTCTGGGATGTCAAATGGCATCTCGCACCTGGCCCAAATCGTGAAGTCAATGACTTGAAGCCAAGTCTTCATCTGCAGCTTCTAGTAGGGGTAGTTGCTCTCGTCGAAGAATGGCGGACGGGTCGTAGACTAACCCTCGGAGATCTAGATTGCGGAACTACTCCCCTCCATAATCTTCTTGCCGGGTGTTACTTTGATTTTGCAAGAACCTGCTCTGATACCAATTGTAAATCCTTACTTGGAGGGGGTGAGATCAGCGTGACGAAAAAAATGCGGAATTAAAATGTAGAACAATCTCACAAAATAGCAATCACAAAAAGTACACAATGACTTTTAGGTGGAAACCCAAATCGGGTGAAAACCACCACCTAATCCTCTCGAGTTAGGATTTTCCGATCAACCAAGTTGATCAAATCCACTAACGTACTACTTAAGCGAGGGTAGTACAACCTCAATTACAACCACGCTACTTTATACGAGGGTAGCGTACCTCAAACCCCTTCTCTTCACGAGAAGGATTTTGTCTCACGAAGGAGATGGGAATTCGTAACGCGAATACCCAACCAAATAAATTAAATTACAAATAGTCCTATAGAGCCAACAAAGATATTTTAAAACTAAGCTTCTATAGGAGTAAGGATGTTTCCCTTTGATGGAAGTGCGTCGACGATGCGGATGAGTGAACCACGCAGTAGCGCTTCGTCGCTCTTGTAATCGCAGAGATAGAGCGGGTGCGCAACAGGAATCAAGCTCTCTAGGTGTAGAACTAAGCTTGGAGATCAAGAGCTTTTTTCTATATGATCTTCTTCTTTTAGACAATAAAGAATGGAAAGTATGTGGCTTGGATGTGTCTTGGTGTGTATTTGAGTGGCAAGGGTTCTCCTCTATTTATAGAGGCCCTAGGAAGGCTTTGGAAGGCTTCCATAGCCGTTGGGTGCAAGTTCCAAGAAAATCAGGCTGAAATCAGGGTTAATCATTACACTGGCAGAGTTGTCAGACGTCTGATCCTGACATCGGACGTCTAGAAAACTAGTTTAAGACGTCTGGGAACAAAGTCAAACATCTGATTTTAGGTGGGTTTCCTTCTTGACTTGAATCAGATCTAAACAGGTTCTAGTGAATTATTATCAGATGGCATACAAGACATTTGGAAACCTACTTTTCTGCGAAAATGGATTCCCAAGGGAGTGCAACAGCTGTAAAATCTCTGAGAAGAGATTTTGGGTCAGCCGAGGCAAAACGGTCATGTATCAGACGTCTGGTATCCTCTATGGACGTCTGATACCAGCTAATGGTCATATCCTTCAATGTTTACTAAGGCAGCCAACGGTCCACTAATTGGACGTCTGGTAAAAACATCAGACGTCTTTTAAGACGTCTGAACTAAAGTCTGGACGTCTGATTTCATCAGACAGAACTAAGTCCAGCCTAAACATAATCGGACGTCTGAGTTAACAGTCAGATGTCTTAAAAGTATTTATCAGACGTCTGATTTTCAGATTAGACGTCTGAAAAGGCTGTTTGAACCCTAGTTTGATTTTCTAAGTTCTTTACATAAAACCTAAGTATCCTAGGTTTGTGCAGGTGTTCCTAGGACTACTGTAAGGGTTCTTTGAGGCTCTTTAACATGAATCTAAGTAACAAAAATAAAGAGCAACAAAAGAAACAAAAGTACATAGAGTACAAGGAAAGGAAATCTATCATATTCTTCATCTCCTTCCTTCATCAAGCCATCGCTCCTCACGAAGCTCTTCTGTTCTCCATCAAGCTCCTCCAATCTGCCATGGATACGAGCTTGAACTCCGTCTAACCACGTCTCCATTTGCGATTGACTTAAAATCTAAGACTTCAAGTGCAAATGTCAAATGACACGTGTTTTATTATCATCAAAATAAATGATCGTGGTGCTCTAGTACCAACACTCGGGTCCTGTAGGGATTCGGGAACCGAGTCGTAACAGGTTGACAGTCATGACCTTGATCAGGACGAAGGAGATGGGGACGACATACAGGACTCCCATGATGATGAGGATGAGGAGGGGGCAAGGGGGAGGGGGACGAGGGGGAGGATGAGAGAGATGCTGAGGTTGGCCACCTTTAGGCCAACATAAACCTAATCAGGTAGGGCCCAGTACTACTGGTAAGTAAATCGTTATTTTTTATATTTTAAAAGTTTTTAAATTTCGTATTTACTATTCATTCATAATATTATTGTTGTTATTAATTTTAGTGGAGAAGAAAGGAAGAGGCCCGATGAGAAATAGGGACTTAGAGGCTATACTAGAGGGCTTGAGGGTGAAGATGAAGATCACCCTTAGTAGGGAAGATCCCGACTACCCTCCTTTTAGCAGCAAGCTCTCCAAGGTTGTGAAGAGCATCATCCCCCTCTCTTATTTTGATTGGAAGATTGCCTCAAGGAAGCTCAAGAGGGAGATCATTCGTCACTTAAAGGTAATTAATATATATTAAGGTTTATGTATGTTTCTTTTAATGTGATTTAATGTATATAAATGTTAAATTTATAAGCGATCTTCGATTGGGGGGACGATCCTAACGTCCCCAAGTATATCCTCTGCCATGCGACGAGGCGTCATCGAGACTGGAGACAATGAAAAAAGCGGTAACAAATTTTTTTAATTCCTCTCAAATTTACATTTTAATTATATAATTTATTTTCTTTGTTACTTAGTATTTTGCGAATAGGTCATATGAGGAGGCCTTGAGGAATGTACCTCCTTCCAAACTGCCAAAGGTATGGAAGAATTGTTGTTAGTATTGGAGTAAGCCTGAGACGAAGGTAGTTAAATAATTGTTATGCATTAAAATTTAATTATTATTAATTTTTTTACTAATAAAAAAAATTTTTTTTTTACAGGATCAGGCGAAGAAAAATAAGGTCAACAAGACCAAAGCTCCACCACAGACTTATGTCTTGGGTCGGATGAGTATTGATAAGTTCAAGACAAGATATGTAAGTACATTTCCTATTTATTTATATTTCTAATTAACATGTAACGTTAAATTATTAATTATTTTTTATATTTATTTAATTTTAGGCGAGTTCACATGACTTTGCCCAATTTGATCTTGAAGTCTATGAGATCACTCATAGCAAGGTTACGGACGATAAATGCACATGGATTCATGAAACCTACCGAACTAAGCATGTAAGTTTTTTTTTTAATTATTTAAATTTTACTTTCATTTCAATCGAACATATTAGATAAAAATGTAATTAGGAAGAAATGTACAATGTGGTCCACCCACCTCCGCCTACAGACAAGAACTCTACAACCCAATAGCATGCTATGACACCTGAGGCGACTTTCCAAATAGTCATGCCTTTGGAACAAGGCAGATTTGTTCGTAGTGGAGGTCGGAGTCAGACACTTACCACTTAGTACAGACGAAAGGGATCGTCTGGCGCATCTTCTGCTGAGGTGGAGTAGCTGAGGTCGTAGGTACAGCAGACTAATCAGACATAACTGAACGACATGACCAAAGAGTTGCAAGCTACTAAAAAGGAGATCCGCTAGCAGAGACTGAATTTTAAGGAGTAGATGGCATAGCAACAAGTGCAGTAGCAGGCGCAGTGGGTGGAGATGATGGCCATACTTCGAGGTGGAGTTAGACCTGATCACAACAGCTTCCATTATCCTGCATGTTGTGGGCTAGACGACAATTTCGACGTAGGAGGTGCTGGTCATGGTATTGGTGTAGGAGTTTAGCTTGCATCTTTTCTTTATATTTCTTATTTTTATTTATGTAATGTTACTAATCTTTTGTAAACATTCTTTAAGTTAATTTTTAGTAATGTAATGTTTATTTCTTATTATATTTGTTTTATTGAATGCTATATATGTGTTATTAGATGTTATGTAGGTTAATTTAAATGTTACTTTTGATTATTATTAGTAAAATCTAATTAATTAAAAATATATATGGCAACGGTTGTTAGAATAACCGTCGCCAATTTTGTTTTGCGACGGTTGTATAACTGTCGCAAAAAGTCAACCAGATGACCCCCTCCTAATAGCCTATTTTTTTGCGATGTTTTCAGAACCATAGCAACATTATATTTAGCGATGGCTATCATAACAACCATTGCCAATAATGAATTTGAGATGGTTATTTAATAACTATCGCAAAAGTATTTTTACGACAAGTATAAATCGTTGCAAAAGGAAGTTAATCACGACAGATAAGGTCGATACTATTAGCGATGGTTAGTGTTAATAACCGTCGCGAAAGATTATTCGTTTCACAACCTTCCGCGAAGCCAAATTAAGACGATTTTGTTACTTTTAGCGAGTAGTTTTTCTTATAGTGTTGCGCGAAACTACTTGTCTATGGTGGTAGCACCCGTCGTCATTAACCAGGGCATGACGTTATCGATGGTTTTCGACGACGGGCCTCCATTCCCCACGGGCATCGATGGGAGGATCCCCTTCTGCATGGGCCCCTAGGTCACGAAGTACGGTGTGTCTGATGCCCCTACTATTGACATAGATATGATGTCGACCCCGCCCTCAATGGTGGCATCGAACCCGGCCAGAATGTCGATGTCTAAGCACATGCCTCCCAGCATACCTTGTACATGGCAATGTGTGCGACTGGTACCACTCCACGAGTGGTGCCTTCGCCAAGCCCATACAGGTTGGCATTCCCCACAGAGGCTCCGGTGACCGTGGCTGCCGTGTGTCCCATCGCCGGTGGTGTCGAGCGAGGAGTTCATGACCTCCCCCTTGTCATGCTTCATACCCTGGATGTTGAAGTACTAGGCTCCAATGACCTTACTGCAATTAGTTAGTTAATGAGCTATAAAGCATGTCATTTAATTAATTACAACATATAATTAACTATACATGCATGCAGATGCGGCATTCCAATTAATTGATTAGTCATAATATATTTATACATATATAGCTAGTGCCGTTGATAAACTAAGCATGTTATGGGTCTAATTTACAAAATTGTTGCATGTGATATTCTGGCTAGTGCCCTTCTACTTGGTTGGTGGCGGTCCCATTCCTTCGTCGCTGAAGCTTGGGTTAGTCGGCCATACACCCAGCGGAAAATATAACGGGGTTAACAACCAATTAAGAAATCGCCGCCCAAAACTTGGAAATGCAATTTTGTATATATGCATCCATTCTGGGGTAGGTTATCAAATATATTGATTATTAAAAAATTCGGTTATACATAACATATGGGAGTTAGCTTAGCATCCGGTGTTTCTATCAGAAATATTATAAGTACAGGATAACTTATAATATTTCTGTTTATTAATCTTCATCTTTATATATATTAAGATAGTACTACGGTAAATACCCTCGACACTGTTTTTTCTTTTTCTTAATTTATTTACCACGGTAAATATTTTTTATCTTTTTTTTTACTTTATGCATCTCTCTCATCTCTTTCTTTATTATTTTATTTTATTTTTTTTATACACTTTTTACTTCATACTTTCATTTTGAATTTTATATTCACCATCAGCCTCATTATTTTATACTTTTTCATTAAAGAACAGCATTGAATATATTTCTATAAGAACATAAAATAATACATATACAAAATCAGACTATATAAATTAAATATAAGATATTAATTGAAAATCAAAATACATCGAGTAATATATTTCGCAACATACGATGTGTTTGAATTTCAAATACATTGGTTGAAAATAAAAGTGCATCCGTGTATTTTTTTGAGTTGGGATGTTTACTTACTTTTCAATCAATATATTTTGATTTTCAAGTGCTATGTTCCGGTGGAGAACTAAAATGCACCAGTGTATTTTGATTTTAAACCGATGTGTTCTAAAAGAAATCGAAAATAGACCAGTTAAAAATCAAAATGCACCAATGTTTTTTGTTGAGCAGGAATGCTCACTTATTTCACCTGGTGTTGAGCAAGAATGTTTACTTATTTCAATTAGTGTATTTTACTTTTCAACCTGTATGTTTAAGTGGAGAACTAAAATATACTGGTGTAATTTGAATTTAAACTGGTGTGTTCCGATATAAAGCAAAAGTATACTGATTGAAAATAAAAATACACTGATGTATTTTGTTGAACTAAGATACTTACTTATTTCAACCAGTGCATTTTACTTTTCAATTAGAATATTTCTATTAAAAACTAAAATACATTAATTAAAAATTAAAATATATCGATATATTTCATTTATTAAATGAGGATATTTTACATATGATATAAAGAGTTGTTGAATATGTACATATTAGTTATGCCACTAATTTTTTTTTTTTTTATCAGAGTTCTCTTTCGTAACCTTATATTACAATAATTTTTTTTAATAATAAAATTTTGATATAATTTTAATTTTTATACTTTTCCAACAAGTTAAGTTTTAAAATAATGTTCGAGAACTGAACGAGACCAAGTTCACTCTAGTAATTATTATCCTCCGTCCTTTGGCGATGCCTACCCAATGGTTGCTGACTTTTTTTTTTTTAGTAAAGGTTAATCCAAAAAGTACATCAAAAGGTTACAACATGTATAACATAGTTGTCGAAAACAATCAAACAAATTACGGGTTTACGTCTCTACTAATAGTCTCCTGTTACGTTCTTTCTAAATGTCCCAAACTGACCCTGCCTTCCAAATGAAGCAATGGGAGATGAAGATGGAGCCATATCCATTGAGAGATGCGGGCAAGGCTCATCCAAATGGAGATGCTGAGATAAACAGATCCAAATCCAGAAAGAATAATCACATTGGAAGAAAAAGGTGGTGTAAAGTTTCATCATGTAATGTGCACAATGGAAAAGAAGTATCAACATAAATTTCCCAAGCTGTCATTCTATCTGTCGTAAGAATCCTCCCCTTTAAGGTCAACCAAAGGCAAAATGACCATTTTGGGGGGGGATGGAGTAACTCCAAACATTCTTCCATATAGATCGCTCCTTTCCTTCTTTTCTAAGAGAGTCCCATACATTGTGGGTGTGCAACTTGCCATTAGCTTTTGTGAGCCATTGTCAATGCCCATTTCGAAATAATAAGGCCAGAAAGGTGCCCCTAGAATCAATCAACGTGTGCCAAATTTTTCAGTCACCCACCTTTTTTAGGATTGTGGAATACTCTCCATATCTTATCCTCATCCAATTCGTCCTTATGGACTGATTTTGAGATGGGAGCCAATTAACCATGTCAGAGAAAGTCAGGTTTTATAACTCCACATAATCACATAACCCAAGCCTACTTTTTTGCATATGTCACTACACAAGACTACCACTACAAGAATATTGACTATTGCCGATCGTTAAAAACAGTTAGCAATGTGAACGGTCGAGAAATAGGATCGAGGAATGTACTGTCGCTATTGAGTTTTCTCGATCATTCTAAAATAACGGTCAGGAAATAGGTAGACCTCCACTCTATGTGTGGTCGTTTCTCTCGTCTGTTTTCAACAATCGACATAGGTTTTTTTTTACTGTTATAAATAAATCGTCGACATAAATATCTACATCAACCAGTATTTAGGCAATCGAGTAAAATCGTATTTTTGATCGTTTGTTAATAACGAACGAGAAGAATACTATTGTTTGTAACAGTAAACAGACGACAATAGTAATCTTATAACGGATGAAAATATTCATATTCTCGTCCATTTTTAAACAGTCGATAATTGTTTGTAATGTTGATCACATACTATTCTCATCCGTTGAAAAACGATCAACAATAGTTGTATTTTTTTATTAAAGTTTTTAATTATCTAGAGTACCCATAGAAAACTAAATATCTATAAAAATATAATTAATCACATAACTTAAAACATTTGCATCTAATTAAAATACTAAAAATGAAAATAAAAATTTCATATATATAACAATGTATACAAAGTTCATTACAAATGGTAATGTATATAAAAAATGCAACAATTATGCTGTGGCACCACCACCTAATTCATCGTCATCACGACGATCTCTGAACCAATAAAATGATAAGTGATCGATACCTCCCTGCTGAAATACCTTCAGGAGCTCCTTGATAGTCTAAGTTGACTGCTGCAATTGCTCTAATGACTCCATGAACTGCATCGCGTTGTCCCTAACCTACGTGGTCAGCTCATCGATCTGCTACTCCTCGTAGAGGCGACGTAATAGTGCAATCTCCTTCCTCATCTTCTACACCTAAGCTGAAGAGGACGATGCCCCCTTTCTCCCATACCAGGTGGATATGATCTCGCTCCTCCCTGCACTGTGGACGTACCCACCATACTCAGGTGGCATGACAGATCAGAATGCCTCCTCTGCTGTAGTAGCTGCTAAACTGTACCAGAGTTGACGTCTTTCAGAGGATGCATTAAGTTAACCATACTATTCTAAAAGAGATTAAATTATGTTAAGTAATTTCATTTAATTATAATTATGAAATGAAATAAAAGTATTGTGTATTTCAACTTACGTGTCTCTTCTGATAAGTGTCATGAAGCCACTTTCTGTTACCTTCACCACTCAGCTTGCTATGAATGACCTCATATACTCCTACCCGATCAAGCTGGTCACCTTTATGCATGGCAAACTGCAATATTTTGAAATAGTTAATTGAAATAAATTAAAAATATTGTAAGGTTTAAAAGAAAATAATAATTAAAAATACTTACGTATAGGACATAAGTCTTCGGTGGAGCTTTAACCTTATTTTCCTTATTCTTCTTGGCCTGCTCCTTAAAGAAAGGTACAATTTATTAACTTAGAAATTAGTTAAATGATAAAATATGTAATACTTTTACCTGTATCGCTGGATCATGACAATACTCGCACGCTTCTTTCTAAGTATGCAACTGCATCAGAAGAGACCCATTACGCAATGCCTCATCATAATTCATATTATTATAATACTAAAAAATATATTTCTAATGTTAGAAATAATATTAGAATTATGGCAAAAAAAATAAAGAAATACAGTTAAAATTTATTTTTTATCTTATTCTTAGTCTTCAATCTCCAATCATTGTGAATCTTCGCTGCATGCTTGAGGATATATTTGGAGACGTTCGGATCGTCACTCCAATCGAAGATGGCTTGCATTAGTAGGAGAACAAAAATTGTTACATAATTTAATGTTATATAAATTAATGTAAATAAGTTATTAATTTTTACCAATTACCTCTAACTCTTGAATGAACTGCCTCTTCAATTCCTTTGGCACCTTCCTCCAATCAAAGTAGGATAGTGGGATGATCGTTTTCGTCAATGTACTCAGTTTGCTGACAAATGGAGGATACTCCACTACCCTCGCTGGTGTGATCCTGACTAAAATGCGGATCCTATGCGAAATTCTCTCTAGGTCCCTACTCTGCGTAGGACCTATTCCCCTATGTGCACCTATAAGACAGAATTATAACATAAAATAAAATGACAAAGAGATAAATCAATCGTATCATTTATCAAACTTTAATTTCATACCAATACTGTGAGAGGATGGTGCAGAACATCCTGGCTGAGAAGGATCTGAGTCAGCCAACTACTCTGGCTGATCATCCAACCCAATGTTCTCATCAAATGAAGTACTATCATCCTCGTCCTCATCGGCGGGTACATCCTCCTCGTAGTCAGGATCCTCTGGAGGGAAATCCATCGGAGAAGATATCAGACTCTTCCCCTTCCCTTAACCCCCCCCCCCCCCCCCCCCCTCCCCTGACTCTAGAGATATTAAGTCACATCTCTAAGCCTTAGAAACTACTGACAAGGTGCCTGGGGCTCCTCACGGAGGGGCTGAGCCGAGTGCTGCCAGCAGTGAAAATGAGGTTGAGGCTACTAGCAGGGGGTCTCAGGATGCTGAGAGGTGGTATCATCTCCGCCACTCGTATTAGCCTTCTTCTTGAATATAACCTGTGTAAAAATAAAATAAATAATCAGATATTTTAAAAAAAATTTGACAACATTCTCCTTGTATATTTTGATTTTTTAAAATTCAAGTATGAAATAAATTTTGAAATAAATGAAAATAAAGAAGAATGGAATAAAAATAAACTCATAATCCATTTCCCCTTCTTGTTAAGACCCGTGCTGTTTGAGTTTTTTGAGACGTCTGGACAGTGGGTCAGACGTTTCATCAGACGTCTGAACACCTTCCCAGACGTTTGGAAATCGAAAATTTTGAGTATGAGCTCGTGTCTGCACGCGGGCTGTACGCAGACGGTACTCTCACTTTTCCTCCCCTTCTCTCTCTCCTCGTCTCCAGCAAACCCTAAACACTCGACCTTATAAAACCCCTTCCCTTCTCTCATTCTCCTCACACCAGCCATCTTCCTCTCTTCTTCTCCACTCCAGCGAGAGAGCCAGCGCGAGCGAGAGCGCGAGAGTGGCGACGAGGAGAGGTGTGAGGAGGGGAGGAGAGTGAGCTCGTGAGCTCGCGTGGGAGCTCACCGGTGAGTGCACGGCCGGAGCGGCGCGTGCACGAGGAGTGCATCGGGGGAGTCCTCCTGGACGCTGCTGTAGCCGAAGCTGAAGGCGAGGAGGGGCGAGGTGCGGCCACGCGCGGCGTGAGCGTAAAGGAAGCAAGTTCTGGTTCTGGGTTTTTCCTAGAATCAGACGTCTAGAGTGACCTCTAGACGATGGTGCAGACGTCTGGAGGCGGTTCCAGACGACCGAGGTGAGAGTTTCGCGAAGGTACGTTCCTTTTGCGGATATGGCAATGCAGGTTGCTCCGCAGGAACACCTTGCATGCCCTTTTTGAGAAGATTTGGTGGATTTCATGCAGGATTCGCTTCGAGAAGGTGCGGGACACGCCCTCCCACGCATTTCAGATGTCTGGGCGATGTACCAGACGACGGGAAGCATTTCCAGACGTCCGGAGAGGTGGTCGGACATTTGGAGCTAGGTCCAGACGGTCCAGAAGAGTTTCTGGATGTCTGAGGATTGGCGCAGAGTTTGAGATATGATACTGGACACTTTTAAGACGTCTGGAAGTTGTTCCAGATGTTTGATTTAAGTCAGAAACCCTTTTTCTGACCCGTTTAGGGCCCGTTTGAGATATGTTTTCCACAAATAAGATGTTGATGTGTTCTTTGTGAGTTCCTCTACTTTTTTGAAGGCTTTCCATACTGTTATGATAGTTCCCTTGTGTTTGTTCCTTGTTATAGGACTTCGTCCTGTTGCAGGTTCAGGACTTGCTGAGGCACGTGAGCCTGCCGTTCAAGTCCCCAATACTTCTGGGTTTACTAGTAGAGTTGCTTCCCCTAATTTAATTATAACCTAATGCATGTGTGGAATGAATGATTAGAACCTAGGATATGACATGAATCCTAGGACGAGAAACACTTGAAATGTCTGTATTGGATGATTGAATTGCAGTCTTGAATGAGTAGATAGAATGATAAAAATTGTCTGTAAATGAATAACAGCTGCCTGAGAAATATGAAGTACTTGCGCTAGCTAACTGTTGCATGTAAATTTCCTGTTGTATACGTTAAATGACATAATACGAGCTGCATGTATATAAATTTAGAATGGTAATGTGAATGATGGAAATATGAGCTACCTGTGTATAACCTGTGTATGGAAATGTGAACGATAGCAATACAAGCTGCATATGTATAACCTGAGAATGGAAATAGAAATAATGAAACCTAATCTGGCATGGCATGAGGAATATGAGCATGAACCATACAGGGAATTAGGAGTAGAGCTCCTGGAAATAAATGGAATGGATCTGAAAATATGAGTGGGGAAGTGAGCTGGCCCTTGAGTACAGAGTATCAAGGAGAGCGACTATCCCCCTGTTTAGTGTAGAGCGGAGCTAGCCACCCTTGGGTTGGGACTAGGGGTTAGGATTGGCCGCTCTGTACCGACTTCTTGGCCCTCGCGTACACGGTACCGGGGAGAGCTACTAGTGTAGGGAGAGAGCTAGCCTCCCCACGGGGCCTGGGGTTCAGCTAGCCGCCTTACACCAACTTGTTAGGCCCACTGGGCAAAGCAGGGTAGTTAGGCGAGGGTGCGTGGACTGTGGAGGGGCAAGATCCCTGCTTGGTTCTTAGGGGCTAGATGCCTGTTACTGAGAGGGCTAGGCCCTATACTATTTCGTGCGGTACTTTGGGCGCACCCGTTAACAAAAACGACTGACTGTGTGTTAGTGCAGGATAGCTATCCGCGCGTTTATCGCACGTGCCGTAGTCACCGTTACGTCTATCCGTGACCTTGGGGTGGTTGACTGGGTGTAGGATTACTACGGGGACTCTCCCAACCAGGAGAGCACCACGTTTGCCTTCTACTCTTCGGAAAAGACTGCAATCAAAATCGTTCTCACGAAGAGCACTCGAGATCAAGAAAGAGATCTGATAAATAAACCAATGGGTGAAAAGAAATAAATTGTGAAATAAAGTAAATGGAATAAACAGCTACCTGTCCACTTTTACTGCTTTAGTTAGTCAATTGCCACTTTACTCAACGTTCGCTTACTTTGTGTACTCATAACCCTTTTCAAGTTCAAGTGTTAAGCAGCCAGAGCCTACGGCTGCAGACGGTGCTGAGCCCAGTAGAGCCCAGTAGCTGTAGTTCTTTTGTTGTACTCCTTTTGTAGCAGTGAGTAGACTCTTGTACCTTTATGTTCTGTACTTTATGTTCCTGTACTCTGTTACTTTCTACTATTGTGGTGGTGATATGTACTGTAGCAGTTTTTACTTCTCTACTGCTGTATCTTTTTACTGTTAATTGCTTAATATTAAGACCCGTGCTGTTAAAACACTTTAAGACGTCTGGGACTTGGGTCAAACGTTTGGTCAGCACGTAGCTGTCTGAAAATCAATTTTTTTGTGTACGTCCTCGCGTCTGCACTCGTGCTACGCGTAAACAGTACGCAGCCGCTTTTTCTTCTCTCTCCTCTCACCGATGAAACCCTAAACCTCACCCTTATAAACCCCCCTCCTCTCCCTCATGCCACCCCACTTCCATCCACCCGTCTCCTTCATCCAGCGAGAGCAGCCGGCAGAAGGCAGCGGGCAGTGAGCGTAAGCGACGTGGGAGGAGAGGAGCAGTGAGGGGAAGAGAGGAGAACGCGCGAGCTCGTGAGGGAGTTCGCCGGAGAGCTCACGGCCGATCGACGCGTGCGCGAGGCAGAGAGTTGAATCGGGGAGGTCCTCCACGACACTGCTGCAGCCAGAGCAGCAGTCGAGCGAGCGCGGCACGGCCACGCGCAGCGCGAGAAGGCGAAGGCAGTCCCTGGTTCTGGGCTTTTCCCAGAATCAGACGTTTGGATCTACATCTAGACGATGTAGACGACGTCTGGAGGAGGCTCCAGATGACTGAGAGGTAAATCCCACGATGTACACCTCCCTTTGCAGATACGGCCATGCAGGCCGTTCCGCCGAGGCACCGTTTCGTGCCATATTGAGGAGATTTGCGTCGCGCGTGCAGGATTCGCTTCAGGAAGGCGCGGGACAAGTCCTCCCACGCAATTCAGACGTCTGGGCGAGGCACCAGACGACGGAAAGCGTCTCTAGACGTTCGGAGAGGGGGTCGGACGTCTAGAACTAGGTCCAGACGGTTCTACAGTTCCTGGACGTCTGAGGAGTAGCGCAGAGTTGAGGTATGGCTTTGGACTTCTTTTAAGACATCTGGAAGGTGTTCTAGACGTCTGATATGAATCAGAATTACTGTTTTGACCCGTTTAGGGTCCGTTTGAGGTCCGATTTCCGCAAATAAGATCCTGTTGTTCTCCGTTTAAGTTCCTTTACTTGTTAGAATACCTTTATCCTATTCTGAGTGGTCTCTTGTGATTGATCCTTGTGATAGGATCTCTTTCCGTTGCAGATTTGGGGTTTGTTGAAGCACGTGAACCTGCCGATCAAGCCCCCATTACTCCTGGGTTTACTGGTAGAGTAGCTTCCCCTAGTTTAATTACAAATATGAAGGCATAACTGAAATGAATGTTAGATCCTAAGGTGTGGCATGAATCCTAAGACTAGAAACACTGGAATAGTTGTATAGAATGTATGAATTACAGTCTTGGATGAGTAAATAGAATAATAACAATTGCTTGTAAATAGATAACAACTGCCTGTGAAATGTAAAGTACTGTTATTAGCAACTGTTGCATGTAAATTCCTGTTGTTTACAATTAAATACGAGCTGCCTGTATAGGAATTGGAAATGGAAGATTGAATGTTGAAAACACGAGCTACCTGCGAATAAACCCGGAATGTGAATAGTAAAGTTACATGCTACATGTGTAGAACCTGAGAAATGGAAATAGAAATGATGAAACCTAATATGGCTTGGCCTGAGAAACATGAGCATGAGCCCTACGGGGAATTAAGAATAGAGCTCCTGGAAATAAATGGAATGGAACTGGAAATGTGAATGGGGAAGTAAGCTAGCCCTTGAGTATGGAGTACCAAGGAGAGCGACTGTCCCCCTGCTTAATGCAGAGCGGAGCTAACCACCCTTGGATTGGGACTTGGGGTTAGGATTGACCACTTTGTATCGATTTTTTGGCCCTCGCGTACACAGTACCGGGGAGAGCTACTAGTGTAGGGAGAGTGCTAATCACCCCACGGGACCCGGGGTTCAGCTAGCAGCCTCACACCGACTTGTTAGGCCCACTGGACAAACCAGGGTAGTCAGGCGAGGGTGCGCGGACTGTGGAGGGACGAGACCCCTGTTTGGTACTATGGAGGGATAGACCCCTGTTATTAAGAGGGCTATGCCCTATACTGATTCCATGCTGTGCTTTGGACGCACCCATTAACGGAAATGACTGACCGCATGCTAGTGCGGGGTAGCTACCTGTGTGTTTATCGCACGTGCCGTAGTCACCGTTACGTCTGCTAGTGACTTTGGGGTGGTTGACTGAGTGTAGTACCACTACGGGGGACTCTCTCGACCAGAAGAGCACCACGTGCTACTTCTACTCTTTGGAAAAGACTGCAATTAAGATTGTTCCTACGAGGAACATTCGAGATCAAGAAATAGACCTGATAAATAAACCAAGTGATTTAAGAAAGAATAATTAGTTAAAGAAAGAACGAAATTGAAAATAACAGTTACCTATCCACTTTTACTGTTTTAGTTAGCTGATTGCCACTTTACTCAGCGTTCGCTGATGTTTTGTACTCATAACCTTTTTCAAGTCCAAATGTTGAGCAGCCAGAGTCTACGGCTGCAGAGGATGATGAGTCCAGTAGAGCCCAATAGTGGTAGTTTTCTGTTGTACCACGTTCCTATTGTAGTAAGTAGTTGTTACACTTCTGTACGTGTTTATTGTAAACTTTATATTCCTGTACCTGTTTAATTTGCTGTTGTTGTGGTGGTGTGTACTATAGTAGTTTACTTCTTTACTGCTGTACTTTTGTTACTGTTTGTTGCTTGCATGGTGAATGTAATTTATTTTACTGCTTTTTGGTTACTTTCTCATTGGACGACTGGGTCTTAGGATCAGTCGAGTCGATCCGATCTCGTGTCCTATAAGGATTCAGGAACTAGGTCGTAACACTTAGCATAGTGAATATGATTTACTTTCCTGTTTTTTAGTTACTTTCTCGTTTGACGACTGGATCTTAGGATCAGTCGAGTCGGTCCGATCTCGTATCTTGTAAGGATTCGAAAATCGGATCGTAACACTTCCCCTTCAAATTTCCTTCCCCTTCGTCCCTCCATTTCAATCTCCCCTCCCTCTTCTTTACATTCCCCTTCCCACATCCATTCCCTTTCCCCTCCCTCTTCTTCATGTTCCTTTCCCCTTGGCCCTTCAATTTCCCTTTCCCTCCCTTTTCTTCACAAAAAATGTGAGCACACCCCCACATAATCATAAAAAAGGAATTTAGGAAGAATAAAAAAAAAGTAGATACACCCCCACATAATCACAAATTTACCAACATATAAATTAAATGTAAGTGGACATACCCAACACGTAAAAGGAAAAGAACTTTTAAAAAATTTGAACAAAATTGTAAAAGAATTTCACCATAATGGAGAAAACACAGATGAACCTCAAAGAATCCGAGAAACCTATATGACATTGTAATAAAATAAAACTCAGTTTCGAATAATAAATAAACAAGTTTGAAAAAAAATGATAAATATAAACTTTGAACCATTAAATGTAAGCTTTAATTGTTTAACTTAGTTTTAAATATAAGCTTTAACTTAGTTTCTTTAATAATTTCATTTCTGGGATACAAATTAATACAAATACCAAATTACCATATATATTAATGTCCATTATATCAGGGGCAACTTCAATTTGTGACTTTTCCTGATATACTTCATATTCAACATTTGAGTCGAAATCTTTTCCCACATCTTATTGTTCACGTGGTAAAACTCTAACGAGTATTATCCATCCATTTCTACTATTATGAGGCACATAAAATACTTGTACTACCTGACAAGCTAATGTGAATGGTTCTAATGACTGAAGAATGCGACGGTTCTTACATAAACTTAAGAAACCGTATTTCTTATCAACTTTAAATCTAACGCTTTCTTTGAAAACATTAAACCAATCACATTTAAATAGAATCAAAAAATGGTCAAATTTGAAACTCATTTCCACAATCTCTTCAATTTAATCGTAATACTAATCACAACTAGTGCTCATGTCATAACTGACGACGACGCCCATCTATTGCATGGCCTTCGCATCAACAATAGACTGTATTCTGAATCTAAATTAATTAATTATGTAACCGAATGGTAATGTTCGTATGTCAAAAGTGTATCAGTAATTACATCAAAATCCTATACCGACTGTGGATCTCCTTGTTCTTTCAATTTATTTACATGATCCTTGAACCAATCAATGAATTGTAAGTCGTGTGTAGATGACAGATGATTCTTTGAATTCATTGTAAAATTCATCTTCTAGAATTTACTTTAGAATATACAAGTATGGCAATCATCATTCCATTTCCGAGATGAGCTTGAACTTCGTCCAGATGATCGACCTTTCTCCGATGTCAAATATGATAGGCAATCTTCATCATTACCATTAAATCATCTATCATAATTCCATTTAAGACGATTAAATCGATTCTTTGACTCATTTATATACATGGCACAGAAGTTAATACATTCCTATACAAGATATCCTTCCACGATTAATCCTTCTGGCTGTCTTATTCAAGACAATCTTTCAATTTTTTTAAATATCGTTCAATTGAATACATCCATTTGTTGAAGCTTGATATGAACTATCATGTCGAAGAATGCAGGCGGAAAAGCTGCTCCATTTTACAAAGTGTGATCGCAATTTGTTTATCCCAATATTCCAGCAATTCGAGATCTAATGTCTTTGAATAGATGACTTTAAAATATCTACTAATCTTCGTAAAAGAATTAACTACCGGATCAAGCATCACTCACGTATCACTAGTGGGAATGAGATTTGCATGTACACATGAGAATCATGATTTTTTAACCCAGTAATCTTCTTCTACGCTTCATTTACACAACATGAAAGCTGCGATGAATACCCATCTGGAACCGAAATGTCTTTAAGGAATGAGAAAATCCTTTGCCTCTACTCTCCAGTAAGACTGTATATAGCTTCTGGAAAGTGAAACCCTCTTTCAATGTGAAACTCAGGATAAATACCCAAAATTTTCATATCATTCATTGTTTTAACTGTATCCTTCAGGTTGTCTGTTATGTTTAATACGTCAAGAATGTTGTCCATTACATTCTTCTCAATGTGCATAACATCTAAATTGTGTTACACAGTCAAATCCTTCTAATATGAAAGCTCCATAAAAAATATGTTTTTCTTCCTAAACCCTGAATGTCGCAATGAAGTTAAGTCATTCTTGAAAAAATGATCCAAACGTATTTCACCGAACTGTTACAATGTCTCCATGATCAAACCTCCTCTAAGCTCACGGATGTTCGTATCCAACTAAAAGACGCCCTCACCAAATATTACAACTTTCTTGCACAAAAAGCGAAGATCGATTGGCTGCTCCCTGGGGAAGAAAATAATGCTTTCTTTTTCGCTACTATCAAGAAAAGATTTGGGAAACGAAATTGAAATTCTCTCTCCTCTTCCATTGGTAATGACTCTTGGGACTTGGCGACTTCGAACGCGACTAATTACTTCCAATCCCTTCTTTCCTCTAGCAGCACTTGTGATATCAATAGATTTTTGGACGTCATCCCTCCCATCATTACCCTTGAGGACTCTTCCACTTTGCTGAGCATCCCTAATGAAAGTGAAATCCTTAACACTATTAATGTCATGCTTGTTAATAGTTCCCCTAGCCCTGATGGTTTCAATGCAGAGTTTTTTCGTTACTACTGGGATATTATCAAAACGAATGTGGTGAATGCCATATCTCACTTTTCTCAGACTGCTCCTGGATCTTTCAATTCTACTTTTATCTCTCTTATCCCTAAGAAACCTAACACTATGGAGCTAGCTGATTTTCGTCTTATCAGTCTTTGCAATGTGACCTTTAAGAATGCTTTTGATATCTTTGCGAATCGTGGCTAAGCTGCTACCTAAACTCATCTCCCTTGAACAGGCAGGTTTCATCAAAGGCAGGTCTATCTTTGACCACATATCCACCACTATTGATCTTGCTCAGAGGCTTAATAGCAAGGTTTTCGGCTCTAATATCATCTTCCAAATTGATCTCCAAAAAGCTTATGATAGAGTCGAATGGAAAGCCCTTTATTGCACTTTACATAAATTTGGGTTTTCCCCTAAGGTCATTGCTCTTATCAAGGGTTTCGTGGAACATGAGGGATCTTCGATCTTAGTTGATGAGTGCTCTTCGCCATTTTTCAAGGTCTCTCGTGGGCTTAGACAAGGGGATCCCTTATCTCCTTTCCTCAGACATTTTTATGTAACCCTTTATTCATGGTATCAAGGAGATGGTCTTCTTGGGTCAATTAGAAACTTTTTCTATCAAACGTGGCATCCCCTCCCCGATTGCTCTCCTCTATGCTGATGACATCATGCTCTTCCTCAATGGTAGCCTTAGATCCACTACTGATCTTATGGCCTTCATCCACGAGTTTGAGTCTAACTTTGGTCAAAGATTAAACCATCTTAAAAGTTTCTACTATGTTGGGAAACATTTTCCCGTGGGAAGGTTGACTCGGATCCTCTCTATCACTGGCTTTCAAATTGGGGATTTTTCCTTCAACTACCTTGGTTGCCCTATCTTCACGGGGAGAGCTAAGACTTCTTTTTTTCATGGCCTGGTAGACAAAATCCACTCCAAACTCTTGGGCTAGAAAGACAAACTTCTTTCTTCTGTTGCCAGGCTTCTCCTCATCAAGCATGTTTTATCCTCAATCCCTATTCACATCCTCTCGGTGATTGATGTTCCTAAGACCGTGATCTGCAACCTTGAATCCACCTTCTCTAACTTCTTTTAGAACTCCTTGGAGGAGGAGCGCCATCACCATTGGATTTCTTGGCCTTCTATCTACAAGCCTCTCTCCTTCGGTGGGCTCAGCATCAAGGACCTTTCCATGGTCATTAAAGCCTTTAGAATGAAAAGGATGTGGAATATCTTGTTTAGTAACTCTCCTTGACTCTTATGAGAAATCTCTATGGTCTTTCTCACAACTCCTCCCATAATCGTTATAATAGAATCAAATCCCTCGTCTTGGCCTATAATAACATGAAACCTTTCATCTGCTGGGAAGTTAAGGAGACCTTCTATTTTGGATGGATATTTCGATTAGGGACTCCCCTCTCAAGGATTTCCTCCCACAAGATATTGATCCTCCCTTGGTTAAAGTCAAAGACGCCCTGACCCGTCTTGATTTGATTGATCATCTTCATGCGATTCCTCCTAACATTCGATCCAAAATCTTTCAAATCGTCATACTTGGTGAAAGAGATGTCCCAATTCAAACCCCGACTTCGGGTGACAATTTCTCTATTTCTTCCACTTATAAAATCAATTTCAACGCTATTCCTTCTATTCTTGTGTTCCAATGACTTTGGAATCGTAAGCTTCCCCTTAGACTAAGCCTTCTTGCTTGGAGAATTTTCTTTGACAGGCTCCCTACTGATGACAACATCCAAAAGCTTGGCTTCAATCTTTCCTCGAAATGTGTTTGCTACCCTGCTCATCCCAACCTTGAAACCTACACTCACCTATTTTGTCATAGCGATCTTGCCTTCTCAGTTACCAATTGGACCTTTAGGAATATGCGCATTAACCCCATTCCGCCTTCCAACCTCTTATCACAATTTCCTCAACTCTAATGCCTTTTTTCCTAAAAGGTCCAAGGGTATTACTACCTTTATTTGGCATAACATCTCGTGGATTCGTAATAAGATCAAGAAAGGCAATTTCAATATTTTACACATTAGTCATTTTCTAGACCAAAATTAGAGATCTTTTAACATGACGAATTGGCTTAAATCTCAAAAGCCCAAAGTCTTTGCTGTGTCTTGGATCTACCCGACGATTAGGTACAAGGTCAACTTTGCAGCTATTAGCCATGATGGCTCCTATTCCATCGTTTGGATTCTTCGAGACAACTCTGGTTCTTTTATTGAAGTAGCTTCTTCCAAGATCTCTACCTCTTCTCCTGAAATGGGCATCATTGCAGCTGTCATTCACTTCTTACAACCAGGGTATTGCAATTCTGATAATATATGCTATGAAATGGACTCTTCTCTGCTCTATTACGGATGGAACGGGAAAATTTCAGTTACGTGATGCATATGTCCAACCATGAAGGTTGCTAAGGATTGGTGTTCTCAGGTCATTAATTTGAATTATATTCATCCTATGGCCAACAATCTAACTCACATGATTGCCTCTATTGATAGCCCATGGCAGCTCTTCGCTCGACGATGTCCCTTTCTGCTAGGTGTCGAGGGCTATTAAGATTGGATCAAATTCAGTTCCTTTACATTATTGGCTAGCTTTGTGCTGCTCTGGTTTGTTTTCTCTGGTTTGAGTTTTTGTACCATGCCACAAGTCGTCGTCCTTTATGCGTATGAGACATATTTTGGTCTAATCTCCCTGTTCCCCTTTTTTTCTTAACCTCCAGGGAGTGGGGGATGAATAAGATTAACTCCCGTATTTTGCAAAAAAAAAAACCTAATAGAGTTTGTACTAAATTTATTTTTCAGATTCCTTAACGAATACCAACATGCTTTACTATTAAATATGTCTTTGAATTGTGACGTTCGTTATCTATATTCAATGGGCAAAAACCTACGGTACCTTAAGTAACAAAACTTCTTACTTTCAGACAATCTCAAGTAATGAGTATCATCCATACAGATTAGACACGCGAACTTCCCTTTCATACTCCATCCTAATAAATTCGCATATATTGAAAGTCATTAATTGTCCACGGTAATGCTGCATGCAACTAAAAGAATTACTTCTCACTACAACAGAAAGGGTTAAAGGTGACGAATATTTTATAAAGATAACGACGAATAAATCGTCGTTATATAATCTGTTAGCAAATAATTTATTCATCATCATATTCGTTGTTATAAGCCATCGTTAAATTTACAACGACTAATATATTCGTTAGCAAATTTAAACAACGAATAAAATTGTTACTAAAATCATCATATACTCAAATTTAGCAATAGATATTTTCGTTATCTTTACTTTCTTTTAACGACAATTTTTTTCGTTGCATTGTTAAAAATATGTCAACGATTAATTCGTTATAATGTATAAAGGATATAAAAATTTATTAATCATCCTTTAAAACAATAATAATGTATCATATTTATACTTCATTTTGATTACTTATTAAATGAAAAATTATTTTACATCCATCAAAATATTCCTCAAAAAAAAAATCTTATAGAAAATACACCTAAAAATTTGTGGATAAACTTCATTGCAACATATATTTAAAGGGATAAAAAATTTTACTTTATTTCCATGATAAAGGAATTAAAATAATTCAACCTTAATTTGTCAAAAGTTCACTTTATTTCCATAGCAAGAAACTTTGTTTTTAATAATATTTGAAACAAGTAACTAAAACTTGGATTAAATTTTCTCCCTAAAAGAAAGACTACCCTATTATCTATGTATCAATAAATCCAGAAACTTTGTTGCTTATACATTCAACATAAACTTTCATATCACCACTAAGGGAAAGAATTCTAATCCAGCTGGGAACACAAACTCGTTAAAATTTGCATGGGTTGCAAACCTAGCACGATGTCCATGATCCTACAAATAAAATAAATAAGTAAAAGTTGAATCACAAAATAGTGCATTAAAGTGAGATGCATAAATAGAATTACAATATATTCTATCAACATCACAAAATTTCTTACTAATTAAAACCATTGTACACTAATAATAGAACTGTCTATCATTTATTACTTCTTTCGACGTATCTAATGGATTCTTTTTTTTTAAATTTTACATAAAGATTGGACCTCCAATTGCCTAATCTAAATTTCTTCTTACAAGTAGGCAACTTGACAAGAATATTCCTTCACGAGTTGCAAGCATACATCATTCATCCAACTATTAATATAACTTGTGAGGTATTTATTGCAATATCTTTTTCCATTCTTTTATTTAAGAACTAACCTTTAGTCAAGGTTTATGCGCAAATTTAAGGTTTATTCAGATATTGAACTAATGGAATAGAATGAGATGACAAACACACTATGTTACTTATTCTTTTGGAGCAAATCTGAGTTTGTAAGAAAATACAAGAAAAATAATCCTACTTAAGAATAAGTAAATTGAAGGGATGCTGGTGGCATGCAATCAGAAAAAGAGATATCATTGGCAAATAAGCAGAAACTAAGCGAGGACAAGATTTCCAGACCTTATATAGATCTTGGCATATTCATTTACTCGGTTGGTCCATGCATTGCAATCAACCATAATTATTTATACCACAGTGGCTGTTATCTCCTAGATTCCTTCTATCTTAGATTTTATGTTTAGTCTTGACAATTGCATACTTTTGTGTCCAGTTGCACTGTTTACGTAAAGGATAAAGTGCAGAACCGAAAAGTACTCCATTTTGTCCCTTGAAATTGTGAATGTACCGTGCAGACTCCAACTTGGGAAATAATGTCTCGGATAGTGCAGCAAGCTTTGTATAACCATGTCAAGGACTGTAACCAAGGATGCCTTCAAAGAAAATAATAGTTAAAGACATCCGTTGCCAACCCCCCATTCTTCTATCAAAAAAAAAAAAGTTAAAGATAAAGTTAACGAGTTATTTTTAGTGAATAAAGATTTTAATTACTGAATATGATATCTCTACATAATTTGAGTTAAATGCAAATATAATTGACTGATATGAACGACTGTAAACCAGGTATAGGATACAACCACTTCTTATGCGATCCAGCTCTCCATTAAATATAATCAGCTTCCTTGTGGTCCCAACAGCTGCTTCTTTATATAGCTCTTCTACAACAGCATTTCTGAAGAAGCGGTTTGAAGTTTTTAGATCTCAAACTTGAATGTGCAAAACATATGAAGAGAAGAGAAATTTTGAAAGAAACTTAGATGCTATTACCATTTACGTTGAAATTGGGATATGCAACCAAGAATATTTCATCCACGGACTATACTCTATTTGACATTTTAACCTTCTCGACAAAACCAAAATCCTCAAATAATGTTCGCTTTGTCAAATAGTCTTGCTTGAATGAGGCACCTCCGAAAGCTAACTTTCTTACATATGCAACTTTCTGGAAAGATCTGTCCAACCCAATCATAGAAAACATAGGCAATTAAACTAGGCAAAGTCTGATATAACATGAGTGCTTCATAATCTACTATGACATCTTTGTTATCTGACAACTGACAACTAAAGGTAATTGATTGAATTGAAAATTGATTTTACTATATAAGCAAGCAACTAATTCCATTGGAAAAATGCAGTAATAAAGAGCCAGAAGTAGCATGATTTCTGTAAAGCATGGCCATTTCACTGTGTGAAAAAAAGCTATTGACACAACTTATTTACTACAACTGAAAGAATAGAGAAGAAGCTAAATTGTCACTTTAAGGTACAAGACATAATTGTATATTCACAACCATCATTCTTTACCACACCAAATGAGAAGACATGTGCATCTACTTCCATCCACAACAAGAGGCATAAAAATAAATTTCTAATAACTATATTCTTATAGTTGATAAATGGAATGCCATGCATGTGGCTATAAGGTGCTTGAATCAATCTGCAATAAATCTAACGATGTCATACTTCATAGCCTATGGTGCACATTGAAATTTTGAGAAAGGCAAGGACACCATATGAACAGTAATTTGTTGAATATTATTTCAATCTCAACTCTCTCTCATATGGACCATACTTCCAAAAAGAAAAATCAAAGCCGCTCAATCTATCTAACAGGCACAAAGATCACCCATGAGGGGTGAAACTGACTTGATCAAGTAGCATTACATCACAATTAGAAGGATAAGGGTCCTCATAAAGGATCTCCATCTTGACCTTGTAATAACTAATAGATTCAGATGAATCTCATCTCTCAGATCAAATATGCCCTTTGCTCCCTATGCATATAAGTAAACAAAAAGAGGGTAGGAAATAGGGGCTTTACCTCTTATCCTTCTCCCCTTCTCTACTCCTTTACCTCTTTGTTTCCATCTTGCATCCATATAACTTTCCACCAACATCATAAAAAACCCAAAAACCCAAAAAGAAGATCACAATAGTTTCAGCTTTCAGGCCCAGAAGTCTTTAGAAATAACAAAATCATAAGTGTAGTGAGCATATCATTCCAAAGAGATTAGGTCAAGATTTCCAGCTAGCACTTGCAAGAAGCTAATATCAGTTTTTGTTGAAGGAGAGAGAACTCATCTTGGAAGGGAGACCTTACTGTTTTTAGTCCCTATCTGTGGGATCCACAAGTAGGAAGAACTTGCCACATCGAGTCATCTAAGTATTGGTATCCCCTTTATTTGAACACAAGCATCTGCAGGAGCAACTGAACAGTTATTCTGTTCTGCAATCTGATTTCATTGATCATGGGGAAAGCATGTCAAACTCATGTGGCATGAAGTGATTAGAAAACAGGGGAATGGTTCATACCATCCAACCTATTCCTGAGTGCAGTGCAGGAATTCCTTTCTTTTGTAGGTGGGGTATGACATCCCCATAACTCCTCCCATACAACCAATGTTCATGCTATTGCAACTAATTCTAAACAATCTTCTAGCAACACCCACTAACTTTTGATATATTTATACCTTCAAAGAGCATTCTTGCACTTGAACAATTGAGTTTACGGACAATCTAGCCTCATAGTTCCTTAAGCCTTGGATAGAATTTTTCTCAAAAATTGCAAAAATTTAGTTATAGAAAGATATTTGTTGATGCTTCCTTATCCAATTTCAAAGTACTCACAGATCCCTTAAGTAATTATGCATTGGGACTCGCCTTCTGTTTTCCTTTTTTCGCAAAATGACACCATAAGAAAGGGAACGGTTAAGAGAGTCAATCTGCCACTTATGTTGACAATATAGTATTGAAGGGGGGGAAATATGGTTGGGACAAAAGTATACATTCAGTTGTTAGACAATAATGCTTACATGTAAGTTATGCAATACCTAAGGGCACAACTTGAACTCTGTAAAATGAGAGTTCCCACTAAAACCTGAGAGTTATTTAGATTGGGTCCAATAGAGCATTCAAACAACATGTCGATTATGAAATGCATTGAACAGGTAGTTATTTCACCTGCCGTAAAACCCAAGAGCTATTTCCCAACAAGTAGTTGCAGCTCTATTCATCTGCCTAGCTTGTAGTTGTATTTCATCTGTCTAACTTCTAATCTCCAATTTTACTGAACTACTCATAGACCAAACTACCCTCTCTGAGAATACAAAGTTAGCAGCAACACGAATGTATCTAAAGCAAATTGGTTCATCTTAAACCGAATTCATTGATTGTTAAATAACTTAACAAGTGTTGAATTCTTAGTGAAACACATGAACAGACAATTGAAATAATTTGACAGTTTCATCTACCCATTGGTTCTCTTTTCTAATGGAGTGATCTTTCTTTGTTTTATCACAAACCAAATAAATGGAATCACTTCTTGATACTTTAACTTTTTATCTTTATCTATTCAAGGAATAGATTGTGTAAGGTGAGCACAAACATGTAGAGGAGCTTTATTCCTTTTTTCTCTTCTTGGCACTATTTCATAGTTACTACATGTAATTCCCCCATAATCAATTATGTAGTTGGTATTAGCTTGGTGTTGGCATACTTCAGGCTGCTAGAATGAAGAGTTTTTGTCATAGGAAATCAAATTTCTAATTTTGGTCAAGAAGCCAATGTTGCACAATAAAGCATAAGTTGGGCATAAATATTCAGAAGCTAATGTTGCAAGATAACTAAGACAACTAAGATTATATCATGGTTAACTTTTAGAGTAAAACTTATTAGTATTTTGAAGAGTAGCATCTTTTCTAAAAGGGAACTAATGTCTTTTTTTTTGGGTCTATTGTTGAGGGTAACTCTTTGAGCAATGAGAAAGAAGATCCATGCCTCCTTTACCTAAACCCAAGATGCGAGAAAAGGGATCAAAACATGGAAATTGGAACCCAATCATTGACATGGAAATAGCCTATCAATCTACACAAATAAAAATGCCATCTAAATGGATGGCATCATCAAGAAATCAAGCTTTTGCATTTAGCACCATGGCTGGTGGGAGCTGCATTTAGATGATTTGTCAATATTTACACATATGATGAGCATCATACCAAAATAACTTAGCTAAGTTGCTCTAAAATTAATGAACCACTATAGATTATAAAATTTGAATTATCTCCTCCCATAGTTACCAAAGGAACTAGATATGGATCAAACATTATAGACTATAGGATCAAATAATTTCAATGGATCGAGCAGATGGGGAGCACCATCAAAGTTTAAAGCAAGCAAGTTTCAAGAGAATCACCTTCATTACCCTCCACCTCAGCTCCTTGTTCTCCTCCCTAACCCTCCTCATCTAGGGCCTGCACACAACACAATAAATCACATTAAAAAATTAAGGTAAATGCCTAATCTTAACTCTAAATCAATCACGTGCCAAGCAAAGTTAATTGTGTAGCCCTAACCCTTAATCGAGCTCATGAGGGACTGATAAACGTCAGTTTATCATCAATCTTATACCCTAAAACTAATTTAGCTCTTAGGATTTTAACTCCGCAAACTGATTTTCGGGCTGCATTTAGACATTTAACTAGGATAGGCATGCATTGCATTTTAGTTGTATTTTAATGTGTTTACTTGAGTGTCAGGGATAGACAAAGTCAAATCCCACATACCTCGGCACTCGAGAAGGCAGAAGATGAAGAAGAAGCTCTTATCAGCTGGATTCCAGCTAGATCCAGCTCATCTCAGCTGGATCCCAACTAGATCCAACTCATCCCTACTGGATCCCAACTCCTTCTAGCTGGATCAACTCATCCCTAACTCTATTCAACTCATCTCAACTGAATGGTAGCTCTAACTAGTTTACCTTAGCTTCATTCAGCTCACCTTAGATGGATGGCAGCTCAAACTAGTTCAAGTCAGTTGATCCCAACTCCATTCCAACTCCTCCAACTCAGAAGAGTTCATTAGAAGTTCAACCTGACAAGGTCTAGCTACTAGCTAGACTTGGTCAACTGAAGATGACCTTAAGCAGCTCAGGCCAACTTAAGTCCAGCTCTTGAAGGCTCAATTCAACTCAACTTAGTTGAGTTGAGTTACTTGACCTAAGCTAGCTACTCTAGCTAGCTTAGTAATCTCCAGGAAGACTAGACTCAGCTCACCTTAGCTCACATCAGCAGAAGCCAGCTCATCTTAGCTTGGCTTAACAGGTAGTAAAGAACTAGCAAGCTAAGCAACTAAAGTAACTCCTTGCAGCTCAAGACTACTTCTTCCAGCTCATTACCCCTAAAACCCTAGCTCCCTCTACCTCTCTACCCTACTCCCTACTAGCTAAGCTAGCTAAGCTAGATTAGCTTAGCTAGTCACCTCCTAAGCCACCAAAACCTAACCCTAAAACCCACCTAACTAGCTCCACCAACTAACCTTACCTAAGTCCACCTAAGCTACCACCACTCCACCTCAATCTTGGGGCCAACACTATACATCCCTTCACCCCTCTCTACCACCAAAAGACACCACTAAATTCCCTCCAAAATCACATAAAAATGGTGCCAAGTTTTTCCCTCCAAAACCCTTGAAATCTAACCCTACACCTACCCCTTCAACCCATCTCCATCCTCCATTGTTTCCCTCCATAATCAACACCTTCTAGAATGTCTTTTTGGAGGGAAAACCAAGGCACCTCTTCATTTCTCTCCCATTTTCCCTCCAAAAAATACCATAACTACCCCCCTTCCCATCCTATAAACCCCCTATCCTACCATCACATAATTCCGATCTCCTCTCCATTAGATATGTTCCACCCATACCATTAGTTAGGTTCTTACATCCATGCCAAGGAAGGAGAGAAGAAGATCAAGGGGGAAACCTACCCACCCCCTTGGTACCTTCTTCCTCTCTCTCTTCTCCCTTAGCCATGCCAAGGAGGAGGTCATCTTCAACCTAGAGGGGACGACCAGGCAAGGAGGATCTTCATTAAGGTGGTCGACACCTACCTTGGAGGAAGAGCTTGAAGGAAGACCAATCAAAGAAGGAAGAGGAGAGCTCTTTTCAAGTGTATGGCAACCACACTTGGACCAAGGGCCACCTGGATCTTCTACCAGAATCACCCCTTCTTTATCTTTTACTCTACCTTTTGTGTTAGCTAGTAGTTTAATATTCTTGTAGAAGCATTCCTCTACCTGTATTTTACTCTGCTAATAATACAAATTTTCATTGCCTTCCAAGTTCATTTATGAAATTAGTGTGTTTTTCTTTTCTTATTAGTGTAGTGCACATTACACTTTTCCCTTCTAATTACCTTACGCACACTTACTTAGGGTGAGCTTAAAGGAGAAGACTTCATTATTGTCACTTAGGATTAGTTGTAGTGTAATTCATCTTCGCACAAAACCCGATTGTTTCTGAAAATTCTAAAAACAACAAAATCAAAAATACAAAAAGTTGTGTTAATTTGAGAGGTGAGAGAAAGAACCCATTTTTTGTGACTAACAAATTGACCTCTTTGGACGACCCTAGATACTTCACTATCTAGGTATTATAAATGTAAAAATTTGATTGCGGATTTACGCGTTGCAACGATACTAATTACATCATTTAACAAACCACATATTTTTCGCATCAAGGACCAAGATAGATTGACCAAGATTGAGAGAGAGTTGGAGTGAAAGATCTCAAGCATAGATCTAAGCTTAAATTTAATCTGCATATGTGATTGGAGAAATAATCGAAGGATCGAGGAAGAGGGATCGAGGGACATAGATCTTACTGAGTATGTGATTGCAAGATTGAGCAACAAGATTGAGCAAGAAAGATATGATATTGAGTGAGAGGAATCAATCAAGTGATTGAGAATGAACATCTAATCAACTAATCAATATATATCAACTAAGTCATATAATGACGAGTGTCCAACAAGAGCGAGGAAGAGAAGCGCGAGAGGTCTAACCTGATCGATAATAAGGGCATTTGAGAGTTCGATGGTGGAGTAATCAGGGTGAGAGATTATCATTATATGTCGAGATGCGATCGACGACGTACACTCCCTCTACTCCAGCTTCACCGCACGCCTCATCGCTTCCAACTCCACGTCCTTCTCCCCCAGCCACCACTACAATGGCCTCTCAAAGTTGCTACCTCCCTTGCTCCTCCAGCGCTGTCCGCAAGCCCTCAAAGTGGAAGTGAACCAATGCATCTTTTGTCCCCCTCGTCATGGAGGAGCGCCGAGGCGTCAGCCAACTCAATTGTGGCGTGGAGGCTTGGGACCATCGCCTCACTACTCCTCGCCACATGGAGCCAGATCTACCCCTCTACACCAAGCTCATTGGTTTGTGTGGATTGGCAAGAAAATAGAGAACTTGAAACAAATCCACTATAGCACCAAAAGATGTTACATAAGAAGTGGATTACATCACCCCATTTTGGTGGAACTACCTTTGAAGATGCACCTTCAACATTGATTGCAAGATCACCATCCATGTCAGTTGCATCTTCCTGAATGATAACACTGCTGGAATCCTCTAAAATATTTATTTTGATTACCTATAAAATGAGCAATTCTTTTACAATATCCACTAAAATATTTCACACAAATTGAAATTTTCCAATTAAAACTTTATAGAAAATACACCTAAAAAATTGTGAACAAGTTTCATTGTTGCATATATTTAAAGGGACCAAAATTTACTTTATTTTCATGATCATGAAGAAACTAAATACAATCCAATAATCTAAAATAGTCAAAATTTTGAAATAACTACCAACTTACTCTAAAATAGAGGTACCACACAGAAAATACGATCTTCATAAAAAGGTCTACTATTTCAAAGTTTTACTTCATGAATAAAAGACAGATGAAGGCACACGTATAACATGTTTTGCGAAGCTAAGTTACTTGTTAAATAAGAGATGAAAATTCCAACACTACATCCTCAGAAGGAGACTACATAAGAAAAAAGCATTGCCCTGTAAAAGAAGAGAGAAAAATACTCACTATAATAATTCCTACTATGCACTGAGCTATACTAATAATGATGGAATTCTTTTATCATTATTAGAATCCCAAATCAACCTGCACTCTCTCAACAACCCAACATCTTCCCAAAGGTGTGTGCCTCGCAACTGAGAAATAGGCATCAAGTTGTGCATCAAGCTGAAAGTTACCTAGAATATCCATTATTTAAGTAAAATCCACTATTCTTTGACCATAAAATATAAATGACAGAGGATTGATAGTGATTTAAAAGGTTGTAATACCTTTCCACAAAACTCACAAAAGTACTTCACATGATGGGAAACTTTCATTTTTTTAATCTCCATGCACAAACTAGCACCATATCTGATACCTGAATATCCCATAGAAATGCATGTTAATGTAAAAACACAACCATGTTAACAATCAATTACAAGTGCGAATAGATAGAACCTTCTTAGTTTACTTCGTCTGCAAATAAAAAAAAGGAGGAATTTACTCCACATACAAGTAGGGTAAACGTATAGAACAAAAGGGGTTGAAACCTACCGAAAATTTAACAGAGTTTCTCATATTTTATCGTGTTTTCCTGAAATCCTGTACCTTTAAGGGAACCTGTGCATGCATACCAAGAATCCTATGGCGGACACACCCCACAATCAACAACAAACGGAGCAAAAATCAATAATATAGTACAAGTGAGCACACCTCGCAACCACAAGGTGATAAAAGCACAAAAGAAAAAAAAACCACCAAACGGACATCAAGCAGTGATCACTATAAATCATTTTTTAACTTTTATTCTGCATATCAAGATTCTTATCTTGAAGATTTAGGTCTAGTTTTAACCAAGTAGGAGTTTCCACAACATCATTTTTTATGTTAGTGAATTCAACATTCCTTGTCTTTCATTTTAGAAGGTGATTGGTGAAATCATCAACAATGAAATGGAATAGAGCACAAGATCCCTGCACATATTACAGGGTATTCCTATTGCTGTAAATCCACTAAAGCAAATTAAGTTTACAGGAAAGTACAAAAGGATATTATGTTAGTGAAACATAAATATGATAAAGATGTCATATTTTAGATGAATTTCTTCTGCTTTGAAATAGACTTTCAAACGTTTACCGTGGATCACTTCTAAACAATGATATGAGTACCTAAGCAATATGTTTAGCAGTTCCAAAGCCTTTATCTCATGTAGCAAACATATAACAATTCTGTGGGGCAAAATCAATTGCAACAACTGCAATAAACATAGCTATATATAAATTGCAAGGAGCACATATAAATCATAAAAAATGTTTGTTCCTTGGGTTTGAATAGAGGGCTTGCATTTTAGATAGATATGTGGGAAAGAGTATACCACATAACATTCTGAAATCTATATTTAATTTCAGAATTGCATAGAAGCATCTTTTGAATACTATTTGTTTGTATAATGGATTCAGCATCACCCTCTTTTGGTTTACCAAAGCATATGATAATTGTACTTGTGACTACTGTCAAATTCAAAAAATTACAACATTCATAGGGGTCTCATGCTTTCCTTGTTTACCAACTGACTTGGTGGTGATGGATTTTTAGAGTTTTGTCAAAAATTGAATGAAAACCAACTAATCCTAAAGATTTTGGGAAACATCATAAAATCAAGTGCAACTCAACCGCCAACTAGAAAATGACATGAGAATGTGAAGGAATTTCAGTCATCATCTATAAGTAGGTAGCAATTTCCATCCTTGTAGCTTGGAATTTTGATTAAAATTCAAAACTGAGTTTGCTCTGAAAAAGTATTGTTGAGGTGTGATGATATCAAACCAGAGTCACACAGGATAAGTACACTTGTAGATTTCTCTTGCTTTTAGGTATAACGATAGGCACTTAGATATGATCATAACCAACTCATGCAATTTCACTTTTTCCTTTAGAAACATCAGAAAACACTTCCTTTACATTAGAAATAGAACAAACAGCTATAAAAGGGAACGCATCCGGTACAAAAATGTTTACCAAGTGATGAGAATGTTCACCATTAACAAGAACCACTCTGTTTTGGTCCCTCTCTCTCTCCTTTTACTCAGTACATGGCCAGAAAAAGGCTTTAATGTTGGTTTGTCCAACAACCTGTTCAGGGGATCACATGACCAAATGTGATTGCATGATTGGATAAGATGCAACATCAAATTTAACAAAATGTTGAACAGTAACTTGCAAAGGTTGATAGTTATGACTAAATCGGGAAGCTAAATAGAATTAGTCTGTTCTCTCTGGTTTAATTTCAGTTAGAGTCTAAGAATGATCACTTTATACTTGTTGTTCTCTCAGTTGGAGTCTAAGATTGATTTTTTTATACCTACTATTTTAATTTGCTTCCCATTGTTGTCTTTGTTTTATTTTCAGTTGGAATCTGAGATTGGTTTTGTGAGGTTGATTTGATACCTGTTAGGAGTTGGATGACTAGCAAAGGGGTAGTACGATGCAACTGGTTGGTAGATGTTAGGAATTTGATGCCCTTTAGGCTGGGATTAAACTTGACATGCCTTTTGTACCATTAAGAATCTTTCATGTGATGAGAAGGCACGATCACTTTGCACCCATCTATTGCTGCACAGCTTTTTTTTTTTTGGTGCACAACAATAGCAAAAGCTATATATATAACATCCAGACAGTTGTAGGACAAAAGAAACTCTGATTATCCAATTTCTTAGGAAAAAAAGGTCCACTAGAGCTAGACGGAAAAGAAGTGCTTAGGCTTCTATCTTCTCAGGTGATCAACGCCTTTGCGGGCTTCACAATATAATCAATGTGCTCCTAGAAAGGAGATTTGCTGAAACAGGTTTCTCTCTGGAAGTCAGAGTGAGGAATCCATAGGTCTTCATGAGGCAATTGAATGTAGCCTACAAGCGCAGTCGGTAACTACCTACCTTCTAATAAAATAATGCTATGGAGTTACAAAACATTGCTAGATTTGATGGTAAGATTGGATTGTAAATTGTTACGACTCGATTCTCGAATCCCTACAGGACACGAGATCAGACCGACTTGATTGATCCCAAGATCCAGTTGTCCAACGAGAAAGTAACCAAAAAGTAGGAAAGTAAACCACATTCACTATGCTAAGTAATTAACAGTAACAAAAGTGCAGCAGTAAAGAAATAAAACTCTATAGTACACACCACCACAACAATATAAAGTAAACGGGTACAGAAATATAAAGTACAAAATATCATAATACAGCGGTACAAGAACTACTCACTACAACTGAAAAAGGAGTACAACAGAAAGCTACAACTACTGGACTCTACTGGACCCAGCACCCTCTGCAGCCGTAGGCTCTGGCTGCTCAACACCTAGACCTGAAAAGGGGTTATGAGTACAAAACGTCAACGAACGCTGAGTAGAGTGGCAACCAACTAACTAAAGCAGTAAAGGTGGACAGGTAGCTGTTGTTTTTCAATTTCTTTCTTTCTTTAACTAATTATTCTTTCTTTCATCACTTGGTTTATTTATCAGGTCTCTTTCTTGATCTCGAATGTTCCTCGTGGGAACGATCTTGATTACAATCTTTTCCGAAGAGTAGAAGTCGCACGTGGTGCTCTCCTGACTGGGAGAGTCCCCCGTGGTGGTCCTACACCTAGTCAACCACCCTAAGGTCACGGGCAGACGTAACGTTGACTACGGTACGCGCGATAAGTGTACGAGTAACTACCCCACACTGGTAAGCGATCAGTCGTTTTCGTTAGCAGGTGTGCCAAAAGCACAGAACGGAACCAGTATAAGGCATAGCCCTATCAGTAACAGGGGTCTAGCCCCTAAGAACTAAACAGGGGTCTCACCCCTTCACAGTCCGCGCACCCTCGTCTGACTACCCTGGTTTGCCTAGTGGACCTAACAAGTCGGTGTAGGGTGACTAGCTAAATCCCACGTCCCGTGGGGTGGCTAGCTCTCTCCCTCTACTAGTAGCTCTCCCCGGTACTATGTACGTGAGGGCCAAGAAGTTGGTACAGAGTGGCCAATCCTAATCCTGAGTCCCGACCCAATGGCAACTAGCTCCGCTCTGCACTAAACAGCGGGACAGTCGCTCTCCTTGGTACTCCGTACTCAAGGGCCAGCTCACTTTCCCACTCACATTTCCAGTTCCATTCCATTTATTTCCAGGAGCTCTACTCCTAATTCCCCGTAGGGTTCATGCTCATATATCTCATGTCATTCCATACCAGGTTTCATCATTTCTATTTCCATTCTCAGGATATACATATGCAACTGGTAATTCTATCGTTCACATTTTCATATCCAATTTATTCAAAGATAGCTCGTGTTTCCAACATTCACCTTTCCATTTTCAAATTATATACATGCAACTCATATTATGTGTGCAACAGGAGAATTACATTCAACAATTAACTAGCACAAGTACTACATATTTCGCAGGCAACTGTTATTCCATTACAGGCATTTGTTATCATTCTATCTACTCAGTCAAGGCTGCAATCCATTCATTCAATACAGACATTCCAGTATTTCTAATCCTAAGATTCATGCCACATCCTAAGTTCTAATCATTCATTCCACACATGCATTTAGGTTTTAATTAAATTAAGGGGAAGCCACTCTACTAGTAAATCCAGGAGTAATGGGAACTTGAACGGCAGGCTCACGTGCCTCAGCAAGCCTCGAACCCACAATGGAAATCAATCCTATCACAAGGATCAATCACAAAAGAATACTCAGATCAGTATAGAAGGTCTTCTCACAAGTAGAGGAATTCATACGAGAAACATCGGTATCTTAATTGCGAAAATCGGACCTCAAACGGACCCTGGACAGGTCAAAAACAGTGTTCCTCACTCAAATCAGACGTCTGGAATAACTTCCATATGTCTTAAAAGTGTCCAGTGCCATACCTCAAGTCCTGCGCCACTCCTTAGATGTCCAGGAACTCCACTGGACCATCTGGACCCAGTTCCAGATGTCCGATCACCTCTCCGAACATCTGGAAGTGCTTCTCGTCGTCTGGTAGGTCACCCAGACGTCTGAAATGCGTGGGAGGACGTGTCCCACGCCTTCCCGAAGAGAATCCTATACGCGAAAATTGAATCTTCTCAAATCGGGCATGAAACAGTGCATCGGCAAAGCGACCTGCATGGCCGTATCCGCAAAGAAGACGTACCTTTGCGAGGCCTCCTTCTCAGACGTCTGGCACTACCTCCAAACGTCCGCACCGTCATCTAGAGGTCACTCTAGACATCTGATTCTGGGAAATCCCAGAATCAGAACCTGCTTTCACCCTCTCGCGCCGCATGTGGCCGCGCCGCACCCTCTCGCCTGCTGCTCCAGCTGCAGCAGTGTCGGGGAGGACCTCCCCAACGCACTCCTCCGCCTTGCACACGCACCGCTCCAGCCGTGAATTCATCGGCGAGCTCCCACGCAAGCTCGCAAGCTTGCTCTCCTCTCCTTCTCACGCTGCACCTCATCTCCTCTCACGCCGCTCCTTCTCTCCGCCGTTGTCGCTCTGCTGCTCTCACTGGAGGAAGGAGGAAAGTGGCTGGGAAGTGGGGGTGGAATGAGGGAGAGGAGGGGGGCTTATATAAGGGTGTGGGTTTAGGGTTTCTGTCGGGTGAAAGGAGAGAGAAGAAGAAAACGAGAGAAGTATACTATCTGCACGCAGCACGCGCACAGACGTGAGCTCGTACACGAAATTTTCGATTTTCAAATATCTAGGAATAAGTCCAGACGTCTTACAAGACATCTGACCCTCAGTCCAGACGTCTGACCTAAAGTTCGGACATCTTAAAAAAGTTTAACAGCACGAATCTTGACATAAATCAAGTTCCAAATAATTCAGAAAGTACCTTGAAATTCCAAATAGAGTACTTTACTTAACTTGAATGGAAAAACACAAGCACATCAAAAACAATAACAAAGAACCCCAGATAGGCCTCGACAAAGTTCATGGAAATATTTTGACAATCCTCATTCCTTTAGCAAACAATTAGTTTTGAAATTATAGAATCATTAATGTAAAATCAGTAATAACCCAGATATATTCCATTTAGAAAGTGTAAGCCTTGTACTATATTTCATGTCATGTGTTTTTCACCCCAAGCAATTGAAAATAAACTAGCTGAAAAGGTAAAATTAGAAAATTCACACATCTTATCACCTACGCACAATGATCATCAAATTCAAATAATCCATCATATTTTGGTCTAGTCATATTCCTTGAAAGTATTCACGTTCCACAAAATTCCAAATTTTTGGCAAAGAGGACAAAAAAAACATAGCAAAAGCATCGTTCCTTTTTTTCAAAAAGGAAGAACAAAGTTCCATTTTTACTCAATTCAACTCCATTAAAGTGCACTCAATTCCAAATCACCAGATATTGCAACATCGATAGAGTAGAAACCAAACAAATCATAATTATATTTAGATCAATTTCCTTGGTCAAAAATAAAATTCCAATCCATATCTAAAAACGTTGCAAGAAAAAGAACATTTTAGATTAGATTAATCTTGAAAAAGAGTTCAAACTTTGATATGTTTTGCAAATAAGATGCAGACACAGCAAGGCCATACCATGAGGAAGGGATTGATCTAATGAACGAGAGCAAAATTCTGAAAAATATCAAAGCTCAAACAAATAGCAAACAAATTCCAACAAAATCTGATCAATTCCCTTAAGGGAGACCAATCCATACAATCTAGGAAGCAAAATGCAAAAGCACATTGCAAACCGAAACACATTTACTCTATGAACTTGAATAAATAAGCTTAAACTTGCAACAAACCTCCAAACACTTGGAAAGGAGAATCCAAAAACATGTTGCGAACAAACAAATCACACCTTGCTATCTCATTCCAAGTGAATTCTCTAATTTTTTCAGTTCCATATTCTACTCTGTGTAAAGATGCAACTGAATTCTATTTTCACATATAAGGCAAACAATATCAATTCTATTCACTTCCTTTTGTTACGACTTCATCTTTTTCAACTCCTCTCATGTCATCTTCCAATAATTATCAGTTACTAGTTTATCGAAACACTCAAGAAATCCAAGACACATCTTGATATGATCAACTTCCTTAACCAACGAACATCAAAACTTCACAATGCACACCTAATTATCCGATTCATTGGGGAATTTTAGCAAACAGTTGGTGTGCATAATCGGATACCCAATCCTAACAGAATAGAACACATTCAGGCATTTCAGCAAGCATTTAATGTGCATAAGACTATAGCATTATCACATCTCGCACCCCGATCCCTACCTCGTCACCCCCAAAAACTCAAAGCCCTAAGATGGATATCTCGCAAAATCAATAGAAATGAAGCAAATTGACAATCGAAAGGTGTAGAGGCACAAATCCAGATCTAGAGGGCGGCGAGAACGATGAGATTCAGACGAAGAATGAGGTGGAGAATCTAGTGGAGATGAGCTATACCCACTTCTGATCATTGGAGCTCTCTTCTTCTCCCTCTCAGATCGTTGTTGGAGGAGGGGATAAGAGGGAGAGAACTATATATATACCCATTGAGAAGTTTGTGGGCGACTAGGTTAGTTGCCGGTGATGTACCTCAGCCAATGTCCCTTCGTCGAGCACCGCCCATGTAGTCGTGCTGCCATTGGGGATGGTCTCCTCCTCCACCATTGCTATCGCCATCACCATTGTCATCGCCATCGAGAGTGGGAGGAGGGAGGGGAGGAGAGGGAGAGTGGAGAAAGGGAAGAGGAGGAGGGCTGAGATGTAGCAAGGTGTTGGGTGGGAGAAGGGAGGCGAAGAGAGGGACAGTGGAGGAAGGGAAAGGACTGAGATGTTGCAAGGTGTTGGGTCAGTGATTTAATCAGATAAATTTTAAATATTTTTTTCTTTAAGATGAAATATAAGAGTTCGGAAAATGATTATTCGTCGCTATTTAAAAATGTTGCTAACGATTTTTTTAGTTGCTGCAGCAGTGATGAATTTAAATAATCATTATTATTTATAGAAGTAATAGTAACGAATATTTAAAATTGTTATTACATTTAAATACAACAACGAATATCATAAATCATCATTATCTATTTATTACGTTAGGTATATTTTGTTGTGGTATCTGTGTATCAAATGTTTGAATACTACTGTATTACAAGACTTTCAATTCATCAATCAATAGTTGGAAATAAATATCTATCGCATTTTCTGGTTGTTTGGGTCTTGGGATAAGGAGAGTCAGCATCATAAATACAGATCGCATGCATAACCATGGTGGTAAGTTGTAAGTTAACATGACCACCAACCATATGGAATATAACGGATATATGTTTTTGAATGGGTTGAATCTATAGCTTGCAAGTCTCAATCTCACATTCCGTGCCTCCGCTGCGAATAATGAATGATTCTCGTAAATCTATTCTACTCATCAGAATCTACTGGATGATGGATGTGTCCATCTTTTGATTTATTATCTTGTTGCCATGTCATTAGTTTTATTGTTTTACTATAAATGAATAGGCATTGTAGCCTAGAGATCAGTAGAAAATAATGGAGAACCTTCTCGGATTGTTTCTTTCCACCTGTGTTTGTTGACTTACCCATCTTATACCTCTCCTCACCACATTCAGGATAGTTAGTCAACCCTGAGTACTCATTTCTATACAGGACACAGTCATTACGATAGGCATCAATCTTCTCCCATTTCAGTCTAAACCCACTTATTTATTTCTTTACATCATACCATGACTTAGGGTACTCGTAGGATTATTCAGCAACACCCCAATGAATTCAAGAACCTCAGACATTAATTTCACTGTGGCTCTATTCATTACTTTCATCTGAAATAATTTGAGAAGGAATGAAAACTTCGGCATTGACGTTATTCTAGGAGCAATAGGATCCTCTGCTGTCTTGACTGCATTGTAAAACTCATTACAATCTTGTAATGTCTTATCGTCATCTGCATCCTTAGGATCTACTGCTCTCATATCATATAACATTTCATCCAATTCATCTCTTTGATTATCGTCACTTTCCTCAAAAGCTTCAATTCTCTCATTTCTGACTTCTCCTATGATTTATTCACCATGAGCTGTCTAATTTACATAATGCTGCCACCAATCGTTACATATCACATGCTCAAAATCTGTCTTGATAATGGAAAAACCCATTCAAACAGTGTCTACATAAGCATAAAATCAGCTGAAGGAATTCTTCTCATCTAAATGTCTTTCTATCATTATTAAATACCCACTCCAGAAATGAAATCACTCCACTCTTGTATTTGTGGTAATTCAAATTCCTTAGACTAATCCATGACTTATCTATGATAATTAACCTAAATGTCAATGACAACACTCATAAGTTAGACTCGAATAAGAAAAAAATGTGTATTTTAAGAAGATTTTCACTTGATAGCCCATCCTTGAAGATTTGACCACAATATTACTTCTTACATGTAGCTAGTGTTTAGAAAAATTTCGGCAGCATTTCTCGTACTTCTCCAGTATACCCCCCAAGACTAACTTTAACTACATCCCCAATAGCCCCTGCTGAAGGGTGCTTCAAGAACGGAGCTAAGATTAGTTGGTATACCGGAAAAGAGCGAAAAAATGTGACTGAAATTTCTCCAAACACTAGCTAAATGCAAGAAGTAACCTTAAGTTGTGATTAAATCTTCAAGGACCTCTCTTAGTTCAGAACTTCTCTGAACTAAAGACAACAACACTTATGGCATGTTTTAAAGACAACGGATCGTGCATGTAAATGAGGTATACACAGACTCTGCATTATCCTAAGTCTTGACGGTCTAATATTTTGATACAATTATATCCCTCCCACAACCTATTACGTAAGGTTAGAATTTCTATTGTTTGTCATGAAGTACTTTTAAATTTATGCAAGTGTGTATATCTAAATTTAAAATGATTCTAAATTTAATTAATAAATTTCTCCACACCGCAAAACATAAAAGTACTAAGCCCTAAACTGAGAAACTAAATCCAAAAGCCACAAACTAAACCTAAACTCTAAATTCTATACTAAAATCCAAAATCATAAAAGTAAAACCCTAAATCATAATTCAATAATCGAAACCCTAATTAGAAAATCAAAACCCGAAATCCTAAATCCAAAACTTAAAACCTATAACAAAACCTAAAATAAAAAATCATAAACCTAAACTTAAACCTTAAACAGAAAATCCTAAATCTAAAATAAAAACCCTATAACCTAAATCCAAAACTCAAAACCTAATGCCAAAACCCGAGAAAACAATCCTAAACCTAACCTAAAAACAAATAACCATAATCCTAAACCCCAAACATAAAACCATAAACCCAAAATGTAAAACCTAACCATAAACCCTACACCTATACCTACACGCAAACAGTAAGTCAAAAAATTTCGGCAGAGTTTCCACTATAATATGGGATTTCTCTCAAATCCTACATACACAAAAGTGCATCACAACAGATGTGGGTACAACCCACGTTTCACTTCTATAAATAAAATGTCACACAATCATTCAAATTAAATGCAAATTTAACTAAACATTTTAATGAAACTAAGAGTGGGAATACCTCACAACTAACCACTACATATGTGGGCACACCCCACAAATAACAATGAGTAACAATTTAACTAAATCAAATTAACTAAACATTTAACCAAAAATTCAATATAAACTAATAACATGTTAATTGTTTCAATGTAATCCAACTAAAAATAACTTGCAAAACATTTTAATTGCATTCACATATAAAAATCAAACCTAAGTACTTAATAAAAAAATAATTAACCTAGTGATAAATGTCACTTTATCATCATTCTTATGCATTAAAATAAATCTAGCTCTTAGGATTTTGCTCTACAAATGGGTTTTTGGGTTGCAATTGGGCATCAATTAGGTTAGGCATGCATTGCATTTTTTATTGTCTTTTTGATGTGTTTTTGTGAGTGTTAGGGATATACAGATTAACAGATCCCTAAAGCCCTAGCACTCAAGAAGGCAACTGGTGAAAGAGAAGCACAAACCAGCTAGAACTTAGCTTTATTCAACTCACCATAGCTGGAATTCATCTCACTCGAATTAGGGTTAGCTCATCCTAGCTCCATTCAGCTCATCTCAGCTGAATGGCAGCTCAAGAGAGCTCATCTTAGCTCACCTTAGCTCAAGTCAGCTCAGATCCAGCTCAACTTAGCTGAGTCTAGCTCATTTCTGTTCCCATCAATTCACTGGGAGCTCTAGCTAGCTCAGCTGAGTTAACTGGAGTTCACCTCAGCTCAGGACCAGCTACATCCAGCTCCACTCAACTCCAGCCAGCTGAAGATGACTTCATCTTATCTTAGGAAGCTCAAGTCTAGCTCCCAGGGACTCAGCTTAGCTACCTCAACTAGCTAGGTCCTCCCCGAGAGCATCAGACCTAGCTCACCTCAGCTCCTTTCAGCAGAAGCCAACTTGCTTTAGCTTGGCTTAGCAGCTGGTAAAGAACTAGCAAGCTAAGCCAGCTAAAGTAGCTTCACGCCACCCTCTTTAGCAGTTGCCAGCTCTAGTTCAGCTCCAGACTTCTTCTGTCCAGCTCCTCCCCTCAAACCCTAGCTCCAATTGCCTCCTCCTCTACTCTACTACTAGCTAAGCTAGCTAAGCTAGCTTATCTTAGCCAATCTCCTGCTCCCTTGGCCATCCACCACCCTAAAACCCTACCTAACTAGCTCCACCAACTAAGCCTACCTATAGTCCACCTAAGCTATCCATGTTGGCGCCATCTCAACCACACCTTTTCACCCATGACCACCACCAAAAGGCACCAACAAGGTGGTGCCAAAACCACCATAACCACCTCCATATTGGCGCCACATTTTTCCCTCCAAAATCCATCAATCTCCACCCTACACCTAAGCCTAAAGCCCATCTCCACCTTCCATTTTCCCTCCAAAATTCCCCCCCTTCTAAAACATCATTTTGGTGCCAAAATGGAGGCGCCCCCTCCACTAAGGACGTCCACCATGGGGTGCCTCCATGCCCTTAACTACCCCCCTCCACATCTCTTTGAATGGCGCCAAAAATCCATGACCATAGATCCCATAACCACCACTCCAAACTCCATCTTAGCCATCCATTCTAAGAGCCACCTATACCCCCCATCCTACTCTATAAAAAGACCCTTAACCACCACCATTTTCCCCATCCTTCATTAGTTTAATTCCACCCTATATCCACCCTAACTCAGGGCTAAGAAGAAGGAGGAGAGAAGAAGATTAAGGGGGCATCCTACTTGCTCCCTTGGTGCTTTCTTCCCTTCTCTCTTCTCCCTGTGCCACGCCAAGAGGAGGAGCAAATTCTTATCTTGGAGGATGGCCAAGCATTGGAGGAGGGAGGGTGGTGCACACCCACCCTTGGAGAGCAAGTGCACGCCCCCCTTGTGTGCTTGCCAAGAGACCACACCTTGGAAGAGACTTTCAAGGAAGGAGAAGAAGGAGCTTCTTTTCAAGTCAAGGAGCTACTAGGCTTGGAGCAAGAAGCCCCTCTTCTTCACCAACATCATCAGGATTAGTGTTTTATTTATTTGTATTTTTGTTGCTAGTAGTAGAATTCCTCTACTAGGGATTTGTGTAAAACACTTTTGCATTATCAAGTTGCCTTCTTTTGAATTTTTGTTGCAATTGTTTTCTTTGTCTCTAGCACTTTTCACTCCCTCTCCCTAATTACTCTAGGCCTCCACGTGCCTAGGGTGAGCTTAGGGAGAGGAATTATTTGTCACTTAGGTTTTAACTTAGTGATTGTAAGTGTTAGTTACTTTTCCATCAACAATTTGCATTTCGCCTTCATTATTTAAAAACATAAAAATTATATATTGAAAAAGACCAAAAAGAAAGTTGATTTCCATTTCCAAGCAAGAGATTTGATTTTGCAAACATTTGGCCTCCTTGGACGTCCCTAGATACTTCCCTATTTAGGTCATATAAATTCAAAAGAGAAATAGTTTTACGCGTTGCAACAACTCATAAAAACCTAATTTTACAAACTTCCTAAAATCCCATACCACCTAGCTATTTGAGAGGAGGGGGGGCAGTGGTAGAGGGTGGTGGTGGCAGGGAGGAGGTGGGAGGGAAGGGGGGATGGTGTTGGTAGGGAGGGAGGATGAGGATGAGGTGGTGGTGGCAGTAGGAGGCCAGTTGGCCGGTTGTGTTGGGGGTAGAGGGAGGAGGTCGGCCGACCAGTTTTGGTGGTGGTGAAGAGAGGAGGCTGGGGTGGAGGGAGGCGGAGGGGAGGTCAGGGCGGAGGGAGGAGGTTGTAGCGTTTACACCGGCAAGGGGGGTCGAGAGGAGGAGGACGGTGAGAGGCTGACCTGAGGAGGAGGGATCGCACATCAAAGCGGAGGGGGGGCCGCATGGCGGTCTGATCGGAGGACCTTAGGGGAGTTGCGAAGGAGGAAGGTCTGGAGGAGAGGAGGTTTTGGGAGGAAAGGGGGAGGGAGTCGAGGTTGTGTGGGGATTTAGGTCAACCTTTCTCGACCGTTCTTGAAAAAATGGTCAACGATCGCATTTGAAATTAACTTTTCAAGTCGGTGGTTTACGAAAAGATTTTCGTCGACCGTTTTACAAAGAACAGTTGCAAACTTTCACTAGTAGAAAAAGTACTGTTCGCGATGGAAATTCTCGACCGTTAAAGGAACGGTCGGTAATAAAAGTATTCTCGACCGTTTTAAGAGAAACGGTTGCCAAAAGTCTGGTCATTAACTTTCCCACCTAGAAAACAATCGAGGAGGTTGAGACCATTCTCGACCATTATAAACGGTCGAGAATAAGACTTTACTCGACCGTTTCTATATAAACAGTCAAGGATAAATGAAATCCTCGACAGTGCAATATATAACGGTCGAGAAAGTGAAGTAATGTTAAGACGTCTGGTTGACACCACTGTCGACCATTTCCATATTAACGGTTAAGGAAAACGTTTTCATAACCTGCCAACGCGAGCAAGCAAATTTCAAAGTCTATCGTCGACCGTTTGACCTTAACAGTTGAAGGAGTTATTCCCGACCGTTAATAACGATCGGTAATAAGAGTATCCTCGACCATATTTGAACAGTCAGGAATAATCTTATCGTCGATTGTTGCTTAGGAATGGTCAAGAAAGTCGACTAAAATCCCTAGCGCTGCCTCGACTCCCTCCCCCTTCCTCCCAAATCATTTTCTTCCTGCTCCTGACACCAGCACAACCTCCTCCGCCTCAGCTCCTCCTCTACCTTGGCTCCTCCTCTATGACCCTCATTGCAGCTCCTCCTCCGCCTCGGCTCCTCTGCGACCACCAGCACCAACAGCGCCCCCTCCTTCGCAACCTCGCTGGTAGCCCTCCTCCTCTTCTTCTTCCTCCTCCGCTCGCCTCCTCCTTCCCCTCCCCCTCGTTGCCGGCCTTCCCCTCCCCCTCGTTGCCGCCCCCCGCCACCACCAACACCAACACCACCACCCCCTGCCACCACGGCCACCACCCGCCAATCCTAATCTAGGTATCCCACCCATTTAATGGCAATTCCAACATTTCGTTTCCATACACAATTGTAGCTTGTTAATATTTTCAGATAATCCTAAATTAACATCCAATAAATTAGCTAACAAGGTTGCTTTATAATTGCATGGTATAGACTTGGTGAATGTCCATTTCCACCTATTACAGACATCCAAACTATGGTTTAGGCACCTAAGGCAACACCTAACATAGGCCCCATCTTGTCTAGACCTAGGCATCTAACTTCGATTTTGTGCACCTAAGCTTGAAGCATGTTTGTTTTGCACTCTATTCAAGTTTATAGAGCTCTAAACATACTGTTTACATGTCATAAACTTGTAACTTCAGACCTTGGGCAATTTCCACACAATTCAATTTAATGCTTGATTCCACTTGATCTTTATGTGGTTTGGTTTCTAACTTTTCTTAGAGTTGGGAATGACTTTGTACAACATTCTCAGAGTTTGGATTCCATTAAAAAGTCCTCATTGGATAGAATCTTTTGTTCAAAGCTTTGGCTATCCAGAGTTTATGAAATCCAATGATTTCCATTAAAATTTGTTGCCATCCAAGAAAAGGTCAAAGGAAGGGCCAAGCGACCAACTCCTTAAACTCAACCATACCCCTATGAAGTAAGGAATCATTCCAAGAAACCATTTACGCATCACAATTGAAGAAGAATCATGAAAACTGATGGGAACACCATCATGAGCCCTAACTAGCTCATTTTTACCCAATTGAGAGAATAAATGCTCCTACATAACCAACTGAAGGTCCTAATTCACTATATAACCTTTCTGAGAGAAAAATAAGAAATTAGGGGTAAAACTGTAATTTTACCAATGCAGTGCAATAAAAGGTTTTCTCAAGGGCTAAACGAAGGTCAAATGGTCTTAACAAGATTATAAGTGGGTTGAATCAGACAGAAAAGGGTTTGTGTGTATCTTGTGAATTAAATGACTTCTTAAAACCCTAAAACAGACCTATTTGATTAACCAAGATTCTGGTCAAGATAAAATTCACCTAAATCCTCTAAAAATCGTAGAAAAATATTATCTAGGGTTTATATCCTTTAATTTGGCCATTAGAACCCATCTTGACCTAGAATGGGGTCTTAGACAGGTATTTACCCTAAATTAGATTTTTGCATAAATTTTTCAGTCAAATGTGGTCAAACCCAAAATCCAACTTCACCATTGGATTCCTTAGGTCCAAATTATGTTTGTACCAAAATTTGGACCCAAGATGAATTTACCTTGACCTAGTTGCAAAAAGGTCCAGCCTGATTACATTTCTACCCCTAACTTTCAAAAACCCTCACAAATAGCCCCCTATCTTCTTCATCATTTTTTCAATTAGGTCCCTCCACCATTATAGCGGAGGAATCCTACTCCGGCGGGCTTTGGAAGGAGAGTTCTCCCCGATTGCTCAGAGAATCTCTTCCAAAATTGGAATGGTGATTCTCTGAGAAAATCCCTCAAATCTGAACCCATCTTTGATCCCAGATTCTTTACCAATCTCTCATGCGATCGCATGAGAGACATGGGTATCCTAACAGCTTTCAACTCCAGTGAGCTTTCCTTGCTTGGGAAGCTTGCTTCCCAAGCCCTAACCAACCTTCAGAGCTCTATTTAAAGGAGCTCAAGCCTCTCCGATCTCCTCATGCTCGAATTCGGCTGTGAACACCCCTAATTCCTCTCTTCCCTTCACGAGCATAGGTTCCTCGATGTCCGGCGACCTCCCTTGCTCCTCGTTGTCCGACCGCCATACCTGTAGTGGATTCCTCCTCCTTGACTTTGTCCGCGCTTCGCCGTACCCGCAAGCGTCTCCCTCTCTTCGTCCTCACCGATCTCCACTCTTCGTCTCCGGCATTGGCCACACCAGACCCGACGCCTCCACTCATCCCCATCGCCTCTTCACCTCCCAGATAAGCTCCCTCTTCCCTCTACATTCTTCTCCACCCTTTATTCTTCAAAACCGACCACTGTCGACCTCCATCACCTCCATCCCTGCCATCTTCGACCACCAACTCCAGTGAGGCCGCTCCACCTCCATAGGCCATCCCAACCCTCGCCGACAAGCACATAAGCTTCCCCGCACTCCACTGAACACTTCCCCTCACTCCACGCACTGCACCACTCGCTCACGCACCTCATCGAACACACTCACACCTTCGTACACAGTGTGCCCTAGGCACGCTTGCACAGGCACTCCCATGCCACGCCAACCACCCCAGCATCTTCACTGTGCTTCGGCGACCCTTTCTGAACATTTTGACGTAGCCGCAAGGCTATGCTAGTGATTTCAGGTTCGGGCACCCATCCACCATTACTGTCCAAGCTTGAAGCTTGCTTGCTGCGCTCCAGGTCTTGCGTTGCTCCAAGTGAGACCCCCAGGTGGTGTGAACTTGAGGCGCGCACGCATCCAAGCTCTCAGTTGGAAGTCGTCGCCTTTGCAGCCTCGCCAATTGAGGAAGCCATCTGTTGCTGCCGCACACGAAAGACAGGTGGGACATTTAGTCCCACCTCGAAAGTGGAAAGCTACCCGATGTCACATAAAGGGAAAAAGTGTTAGAGGCTTATCGCCTCCAACACTGAGGGTGAGGTCCTCCTCCCCCCTCTCACGGACTTGTCTGCGATATAACCTGCGGACATGGCCACGACCCGACTACCCGACCTATTCACTCCTCGCTCACCACACACGCTGGTGAGCCTGGACCCGGGTCTCCGTTAGGTTCGATTACCCGACCGGTTAAGGCTCTGGGAGAGCGACTCTGAAATAGAAAATAGAGAAAGAGAGAATAGAGCTACTTAGGGGAAGGGGGGTTTTGCTCTGAGGAGTTTACCTTCGACACTTAGTCGAATTCAGAGAAAGAGCAGGGCTGAAAGAAATAAGGGAAGGAGAAGACAGAGAAGAAAGAAGCTGAAGAAGAAGGAGAGGAGGACCGCAGGGCTTAAGGCAAAGCAAAGAAGAAGAAGGAAGGAGAAGATAGAGGCAGAGAAAGAGAAGCTATCCGACACTTTAAGTCGTCTGATTAAAGAATCAGACGACATATTTTAGCCTCATTGCATATTTATATATTGAATCATTTGGTGATATTGTAGGAGTATTTGTTGATCTACATCACCATTTTACTCCCATATTTTTGCACTCTAATACTGCTACTATTACAATTCCTTTCAAGTTTAAATTATGATCTTGATTTCTAAATACCAATTTTCTCCCTGTGTTCGACTTCGGAAATCTTTTCGAGTAATAAAATTATATTTGTTTTGAATGCTATTTCAACTGTACTACAACGCAATACTTTTTAAAACTTGATTTAGTGCGACGAACAAAAACCATTTGCAATAGGAATCCTGAATGAACTAATAATGGACAAATTCCACATTGCCAGATGATCCCACGCCCAATTTTCCTACTTGATACTATTTTGTGTCTTCTCTGGGTAGCAGGGGCCAAGGAATTCAAATGCACTAAAATGAGGCCTTCACAATGACCTACATGGTTTCTAAGGATCACCTCAGGTCCTTGGACACTAATTAATAGTGTGTAGGTACCTTGGTTGATCAAATTAATACAATGATCACACATTAAAAGCCTCTCTCGGTGACAATGGGTTTTCAGATCAAAATAATTTTAATTAGCCAATAAGGGGTTGGGTTATGTTTGAAAGATCCTATGGCGAGATAAGAAGATCAAATTAAGGTTTTAAGGGTTAGTAAGCCTTGATTTGAATTCCATAGAATGCTAGATTCTTTATTGAGTATTTATGACACTTAAAATTGACCTTCAGGTGATTTGAGAGTTATCAGAGATTTAATACTTATCGGAGGAGAATTCATTCAACTATCCTAGCTATATGTTTTAGTTTCATTCAGTTGTCATATATTAATATCCTGTTAGATTTTTTTCAAATATTTATTATGAAATTTTTATTATAACTTGTAGATACACACTTGCACAAATTTCGTCATTTTTATTAAGGGTTATGTTCATTTATATTTTAAAATTGAAATTTATTTTATTACCTTCTCGTATAGATTCGACACATTCTCCTACTGTTTGTGCATCGTTTGTGGACCGTTTCGTCACTATGATGAGTTTCTTACTACTATTTTTTTAAAAATGTTGTTATCATATTAAATGTGGGGTGTATCTACTTTGATTTATTTTAAATGTGGGATGTGCCCACTTAGGCTCATTTTTTGTGTGGGGTGTGCCCACTTAGATTTATTTTTTGTGTGGAATGATGTATTTATTTATTTTTTGTATCTTGAATGTTTTATGCTGAATGTGGAGAAGAAGAAGAAGAAGAAAGGGAAGTGGAGGGGAGAAGTGAAGGGAAATGAAGGGGAGGGTAAGGGAAGGGTAAAGGGAATGGGAGAAAGAGAAGGAGAAAAAAGAGGAAGGGGAGGGAAATGGAGAAAGGGAGAAAGAGAAGGAGAAGAAAGAGGAAGGGGAGGGTAAGGGAAGGGGAAAGGGAATGGGAGAAAGAGGAGAAGAAAGAGGAGAGGGAGGGAAATGGTGAAAGGGAGGGAGAAAGAGAAGGAGAACAAAGAGGAAGGGGAGGGAAATGGAGAAAGGGACGGTAATGGAAGGGGAAAGGGAATGAGAGAAAGAAAAGGAGAAGAAAGAGGAAGGGGAGGGAAATGGAGAAAGTGAGGGTTATTTTATTTATATACGTTCATTTCATTTTCATTTATTTGTATACTTATTTCATATAGGATTTTAGAAATATCATAATCTATAGGGGAAATGCTGCCAAATTAAAAAAAAAATTGATTATTTGTGATGTTTTTATGCAAGTTATTTTTAAGAAGAAAGCTAATAGGAGCAGGGAGGAGGCTCAAGCCTCCTAGCAGCCTGAGGCCCCCTGCCAGCAGCCTCAGCCTCAAGCTCACCGCCAACAACATCCCACTCAGCCCCAAGCACCTCGCTAGTAGTTTTTGAGGCTTGGAGATGTGGCTCGATATTTCCAGAGTTAGGGGAAGGGAGGTAGGGGGAAGGGGAATAGTTCGATGCCTTCTCTGACAGATTTACCAGTAGAGGATTCTGACTACAAGGAGGATGTACCCACCAATGAGGAGGATAGTACTTCAGTTGATGAGGAGGACATTGGCTTGAATGATCAGCCAGAGTAGACAGCTGATCTAGACCCTTCTCAGCCGGGATGTTCTGCACCACCACCACCCTTTCGCAGTTTAGGTATGAATTTAAGGTTTTGTAAATGTTACGATTTATAATTTTTTTCTTTGTTATTTAATTTTATGTTATAATTCTATCTTATAGGTGCATGTAAGGGGAAGAGGTTTCACGTGGAATAGCGACTTAGAGAGAATTCCACATGGGATCAGCATTTCAGTGCGGATCACACCAGCAGGAGAAGCAGTGGACTATCCTCCATTCGTCAGCAGACTGGGTACGCTGATGAAGACGATCATTCCACTGTCCTACTTCAATTGAAGGAATGTGCCAAACAAGCTGAAAAGGTAGCTCATTCGAGAGTTAGAGGTAATTAGTAAAAATTAATAACTTATGTAAATTGCTTTTATATAAGTTTAAATTATATAATAATTTCTGTTCTCTTTCTAATGCAGGCCACCTTCGAATGGGGCGATGATCTGAACATGGCTAAATATATCCTTAAGCACACAGCAAAGATTCATAAAGATTGGAGATTATAGATGAAGAATAAGGTAAAAGATAAATTTTAACTGTATTTATTTATTTCCTTTACCACAATTCAAATATTATTTCTAACATTAAAATTATATTTTTTAGTATTATAAGAACATGAGTCATGATGAGGCATTGCATAATGCGCCTCGTTTGATACAACCATACACTTGGAAGGAAGCATGCGAGCATTGGCATGATCTAGCGACGCAGGTAAAAGTATTTCATATATTATCATTTATTTAACTAATTTCTAAGTTAATAAATTGTACATTTATTTTAGGAGTAGGTCAAGAAGAATAAGGAAAATAGAGCTAAGACTCCAACGAAGACCCATGTCTTGGGTAGGAGGAGTATAGGTGGGATGAAATCCCTATATGTAAATACCTTTAATTATTATTTTTCTAAAACTTTACAAAAATTTCTAATTTGTTAAAATTAACTGTTTCAAATTATTGTAGCCCGCCATGTATCAAGGTGGCCAACTTGATCGGGTGGGAGTATATGAGGCCACTCATAGCAAGATGAGTGATGATGGAAATAGAGAATGGCTTCACGACACATACCAATAGAGACACGTAACTTAAAAAAATACAATACTTTTATTTTATTTGGTAACTATATAATTAAATGAGATTAGTTAACGTAATTCAATATCTTTCAGGATAATATGATTAACTTAATACATCCTCCTGAAGACGCCAACTCTTGTACCGTTCAATAGCTATTGACAGCAGAGGAGGCCAACCGGTTCATCATGCCACTTGATCATGGTAGGTACGTCTGTAGCGTAGGGAGGAGCGAGACCATCTCGGGATGGTATGGGAGAAGGGGAGCATCATCCTCTTCAGCTGATGTGTAGGAAATGAGGAAGGAGATTGCGACATTACGCTGCAAAGACGAGGAGAAGGACCACCAGATCGAGGAGCTAACGACATTAGTCAAGGACAACGCGATGCAAACCAAGGAATCCAACAAAACCATTAATGAGCTCCTAGCATTACTTCAGAAGGGAGGAATTGACCACCATCCCTTCATCAGTATAGAAATCGTCGTGGTGACGACGATTTAGGTGGTAGCGGTGTTGAAGGCGTTGGTGCCACAACATGATTGTATACATTATCATTTGTAATGAACTTTATATACGTTATTTCATTTATAAAATTTTTATTTTGATTTCTTCTGTTTTAATTAAATGCACAAATTTTTAAGTTGTGTGATTGATTATATTTTTACTAGATTTATAGTTTTTTACAGGTCTTCCACATAAATTAGATACATTTAAAAAAAATCATAGTATTCTCGACCGTTATTTAAAAAATGTCGACAATATGAAGATTCTCGACCGTTTTAAACGGTCGATAATATTAGTATTGTCGACTGTTATTTAAGAATAGTCGACAATACAAATATTCTAGACCATTAAAAATGGTCGAGGATATTGACGTTGTCAACCGTTATATACAAACGGTCGCCAATATTAATATTCCTGACCGTGCGAAAATGGATGACAATAGCTCCATTGTCGACCGTTATTAATAAACGGTTGACATTATGATCTTAGTCCACCGCATAAATAACAGTCGAGGTAAATATTTTCGTCGACCGTTTCAAAGAAATGGTCGAGATATCACTTTACCAACCGTTGAAAACTATAAGAGAAATAACCAAACGTTGAGTGGGGGTACATATTTTTATCGACTGTATTATTCAGGAACGATCGAGAAAACCCAATAGTGACGGTACATTCCTCGACCCTTTTTATCGACCGTCATTTTACCATTACCGATAGTTTTTAACGGTTGGCAATACTTAATATTCTTATAGTGTTTCTCGACCGTTCTTGAAAAAATGGTTGATGATCGCGTTTGAAGAATTAACTTTTAACTTGGCGGTTTATGAAAGGATTATTGTCAACCGTTTTACAAACAATGGTTGAAAAGTCTATTATTAGAGATCGTTTGTAATGGTCGAGAATGACTTCAACCAAAACTTCTGCCAGGTAGGTGGGAAACTTAATGATGGATTTTTTGGTGATCGATTTCCTTATAATGGTCGATAATATTCAATATTAGTGACTGTTGTAGAATGGTCGAAAACGTATCGTCGAGAACAGTGACTTTCCTACTAGTCTGTATGGGACTTCTTGTCCCATATGAAGGCTGCGACAAGGCTTCGGATCTTATGTAGAGTGCTCTTGCTAACAAAGGAGGTATTAAGCCAATATCTAAGTAACCCCTCAATAGCCCATTTGACCTAGCAAACTCTGCCTGAGTGTGATAGTAATTTTTTCCTCCATCCTTGTAGCAAGTCTTTCACCTTGTCTTCCAAAGTAGTGTTAGGATTTGTAGTTCTTCCAGAGAGTAGTGGCACACCAAGATAATGGCAAGGCAATCTCCCCTCAAGAAGGCCAATGGTGAGACAAATAGATGGTCACCTATTGCATTTTCTAGGAAGGAAAATTCTGCTTTTTGTACTGTTAAGCTTCAATCCAGAGACTAAGGCAAAGGCATTCAGAGCATTCCTGAAGGCTCTAGTTGATTTCAGATCTCCTCTGCAACATATTAGAATATCATCGACATAGAATAAATGCGATGGGAAGGTGGCTCCTCTAACCATAGCCCTCGAGAGATGCCCAGCATGTTCCTAATGATCAATCATGATGGAAAGAACATTCATGCCTAAGACAAAAAGAAGGGGGGATAGAGGATCTCCTTGTTTGAGACCCCTCCCAGTAGTAAAATAGCCAGAAGGGCATCCATTCACAAGGGGGGAATAATGAGAGGATTCTAAATGCACATTTTAATCCAATGAATCCAAGTTGGGTTAAAACCATGCGACTGGAGGACCTGAAGCACAAATCTACGATTGATAGTGTCAAAAGCCTTAGAGAAATCAATTTTTGCACACATTCTGATAGATTGTCCAACGGAGTTGAAGCCCTTCATAAATTCTTATGCAAGGAGAGTAGAATCCGCAATGGAGTGTCCCTTAAGAAAAGCGGACCGATTATGTCAAATAAAAGCAGGAATGACTAAGGCAAGGTGGTTGGCAAGAATCTTAATAATAACCTTATATAATGTATTGTAACATGCTATGGGTCTAAAATCTTTAATAGTAGAAACATTGGGGGATTTTAGCACTAAGGTGAGAAAAGTATGATTAAGCACACGAACCATACCACCACCATGAAGGAAAAAGAACCTTACCCCTTCAATGATGTCTTTATGAATGATGCTCCAAGCTCATCTGAAAAAATAAGCATTGAATCCATTAGGCCTCAGGCTTTATCAGGGCCAATATCCCAGAGGGCATTTTTGATTTCCTCATCACTAGGAATGGCAATGAACCTCGCATTCTCTGAATCAGATAGCTTAGCGTTGGACGACCATGTAGCTGAAGATGTAGGAAATTAGCAAGAGGTATCAGCCGTAAAAAGATTCGAGAAAAAGGTGGAGGCTTCTTATTTGAGATCTTCTTTACAGTCAATAATCTCCCCTTTCTCATTAAGGAGTATAGCGAGTGCATTAGAATTTTGGTGCACATGTGTGGTAGTAGCAAAGAATTTAGTGTTGCGATCCCCCAATTTGAGCCAAATACACAGCTTCATTGCCTCCAGTAGACCTCCCCTTCTTCTAAGGGAAGATAACTCTTTTCATACCTGGGCTTCCTCAGAGTGGATATACTCATCAAGCAGGTTTGCCCCAAGACTGGTGTGTAAATTTTCCAGCTCTATAGACAAATTAGTAATGCACCTTGGTCTCAACCTATCTTTTTCCCAAGCTTTTAGAGCAGCTTTCACCTTTTTGAGTTTAATAATGCAACGAAAAAGAGGGTTGCCATCAACATTTGTATTCCCGTCCTCCTGCACCACCTTAAGAAAATCGTCCCTTTCCCCTTGTAATTTAGGAAACGAAAAGGACATTTCCTATGTTTGGAAGGTGTGAGGCTTAGAAGGATGCAAGCATGGTCACTGAGGTTTGAGGAGACGTAAGCCAATCTTGTTAGCGGGAACATTTCTAGCCAATTCATGTTGGCTAAGCTACGATTCAATTTGCACGCAATCCTCTTGTCTCCAATACCCATATTAGACCAAGAGAGAGGGTTGCCATGAGAAGCAATCTCTACAAGTCACAATCTATAATACAATTATGGAAACCTTCTATGCCTGTGCGTGAGTGAGAGTTCCCTCCAGACTTCTCAAAACAAAATCTGGTAGTATGGAAATCACCTATGAAAATCCACGGTCTAGTAATGAGTAATTTGTACCTTCTCAAAGAATCCCAAAGAGCAGCTCTAGAGGAGAGCATCATTTCTTGCGTAAACAAATGAGACGTGAAAAGAAAGGCCCCCCCTGTTGAGGCAAGAGACAAGTACGACCTGATCAGATTTTTCTAATATATTAATATTCCAAACATCTGACTTCCGTAGCAGGACAATCCTTCCATTGCAACCTTGATTCATATTGTGGTAGAACCCACAGCCATCTGAAATTCTTCTTTGGAAAGATCCCCAACTTTGAGGATTAATTATTGTTTCAGAGCATCATGTCTGTGGAGGAAGGTGGATATTCCCCTCCATTTCTCGGGGTCATTGAGGCCTCGGACATTCCTCGTAATTAGGGACATGGCTGATTTGTGGCATCAGCAGATGCCAAAGAGCAAAATTTGACCCCAGTGGCCATGACCTTCTTTTTATTTTTCTTTTTTCTGGTCTGCATCCACTCTCCCTCTTCAAGATCGAAACCTTCCCCAAGAAGATTGTGCATAGCTGCAGCAAAATTTTGATAGGCAGCATCATATTTCCCTCTCCTGCTGGAGGAAGCAGTAGAAGTGGTGGGGGAAATATTTAAGTTGATGGCTTTGCTACCCTCTGGAGATTGGCTACGCGATGCAAAGTGGCGAGGCCCATCGGTGTCGGAGTTGGCTGCAAAATCTTTGGCAACAACATTGTTGGAGTTGGGTGCAATTTCACAGGCTCTAGCAGGTATGGAGTTGTCAAATTCACCATCAGAAACTAAGACCATGCAATGGGCAGTGGGCTCCATCGAAGGGGCGCGACCTTTCATGATCGTCCCCATGCAAACCACCCCCTTCATGCAAGATATTCGAACTGGTGTGAAGAGGATGGTTATTCCCCTTAACGTCCCTCCTGTTTGTAGACCGACCCCGTCGGCGTCGGTTCGTATTCCTGTTTGTCGGGGGGAACGAGGAACTCCTGACGGCGTTGGTGGGGCAACTGTTTTCTCCGTGGTCGAAGACGCCGCAACTTAGACATTGGGATGGGGGGGGCGAATCCGGTCATACTGTACTTTGATTGCATCGTTAGATCCTCCTTCACATTGAAAAACAACCTCGGAAGAAGGTTCTTGGGATGCATTTATCTGAATACAAACTCGAACCTGGTCCAAGAAATTATTCGCCATACTTCGACGATCGCTCCCCGAAGGGATACCAATCGCACTGGTTAACTTGCTTATAGCGCTCCTAGAACGGAGGTGAATCCCGAGATCCAAAGAACGAACCCAAACTGGGGCGGTGCAAGGCTCGTCTCGAGTGAGTGGGGCATCTGGGGACCAACGAGAAATCACCAACCAAGCCCCATTGATGAACCAAGGACTCCCTTCGAGGGCCTTAGAGCAATCATCCTTGCTAAAGAATTCAACAATAAAAATTCCATTGTCGCGGGAGTGTAGGAGAAACTCACCTTTTGGACACCAAAAGGAGAGATGACCCTCTTGAGGTTGCCGTAGAACGATCCCTTCCCGAGCGAATATATGATTAATGCATTCTCTCAACGCTTTAGACCTGCCTCCATATCCTCCTTGCTAAGAAGGATAGGAAGCCTGCAGTAGGAGGAACATAGTCGAGATTTATCATCAAGAAGCGGGGGGAGGGGGGGGCGGGATCAGGAGGGTGAGGGGGGAGTGGGAGGAGAGCGGTGGGAGGCCATTTCCCGAACCCGTTGTTCTAGTTTACTTCCAGGTTAGCGAGGTTTGTGTTTGTCTTCTGTGGGTAAACCTTTGTTAGTACGACGTAATGACTCAACCTAATGGTTGCCGACTAGCTAATTCTTTTTGTATGAAATATAATTGCTTCTTAATTTGTGGAGAAACCAATCTTCCCCGTAAATGCTCCTCTTAGTTAATTAGCAATAGATGCTTTTCCCAGGATAAAAATAAGCTAATTATTACCTGTGTCGAGAATTCCGATGATGACGTCGCTCTCCGTTTGACTCCTCCTGGAAGTATTGACCAACCAAGGAAGTCAGAAGATCTGGTTGTTTGGAGCTTGTGCACTTGGCTGGGGAAGACCGACACAACCTCTTTTACGCCTGTGTACATGTTTGCTTCAGATAATTCGTAAACAAAATATATATATATATATATATATATATATATATATATATATATATATATATATATATATATATATATCAAAGTACGATATATTGAGATCATGTGTGAAAATATTTGGAAGACAGACTATCCACTGTTCATTCATTCCTTCTTTCTTTTCTTTTTTTTTTTTCTCAGAAGATGGTACGTACTATTCCTGATTGAAAGAGCTACCATTTACCTTTATGTCACGAATTGGGGGTGGAACATGTTAGTTCTTCTTCTTACTTTCTACTGGTTAAGCTGAGTGCTTCCAAATTATTAAGTCTATTTATTGGCTCTACATAATCACAAAAAGGTCCATTGAAATGCATGACAAATTCCAAAGTTGCAAAGAAAAGTTATGGTAAGAATGAAAAAAGAGGATTGATGGCGAAGTCGAGCGGGGGAGGTGGAAAGGGGGAGATGGAGGTGACAGGGATGTGGCTAGGGAGTGGGGAGGGCAGGAGGAGAGAGATGGAGGGGAGTGCGAAGACAAGGTTGGCAAGTTGTCGTGGGATGTTGCGCTTGAGGCGACAATCATGAATGAGGTGGCTCCACTGATGGATGGGGAGGAGGGCGTTGTGATTGAAGTAGAGGAGGCGGAGCGGGAGTGGAACAACTTGGTGGTGGTCTACTCACTAGGTAAGAGATCGTATTTGTTGAAATCAATACATATAGAAAATAAATAAATAAAAATATATGTATTTCTAATGTTTTTGCATAAATTAAAAATATTAAATCAAATAAATTAAACATGATTTACAAGATCTAGAATAAAATAAAGAATAAAGAAATATAATAGCACAAATAAATAAAACAAAAATAGATTAGATTTAACTCTGATCGAAGCGCCTATTAAGGACTTCCCTTAGAGAAGGTATCGCTCCTCACAATACTGGTGTGCTGTGGTCTGATGAGCTCCTCCTAGGATACGATGATCTAACTCTAAGATTCACCGCACGTCGATCTTGGACGTCCTCAAAAACTACCACAGTAGAACAAAGCACGTCGAACCTTAGACGTCCTCGAAAACTACCACAGTAGAACAAAGCCGAGGCAATTTGGCTTGTAAACCAAATTCCAGATTGATCTACCAATTTAATGGTTTGATCAATTAAAAACTTCTTATAGATCTCTCAATATCTTTGTGCAAGATCGACAAAACTGATTAGGGATTTTTTCTACCAATCTCATGTTGAATAAACGCACCAAGAAAGAGAGATAAAAATGCAGAGGGGGAAAGAGAGTGGATAGAGGTTTTCTTTTCTTGTTATGTGTCAAATGAGAGTGCCCTTATGACCCTTAGATAGAAAGCCAACAACTTAACGTTTAAGGAAATTTTCATTTTATGGAAATACGACAATTGATCGACGAATTTAGTCCCATTGATTGATCAAACTTAATTTTTTGGTCGACTAAACCAATTAATGGACAAAAAATTAATTCATTAATCGATTAAAATAATTGATCGACTAATTTTTCCTTTTGAGCAACTAATACAGGTCAAAATCATGATATTAAAAGACAGTAGCAAAAAATCCAAGTTCCAAATTCCAAGTTGATTCTCACCCGAGCTTGAGCTTGAGTCGAAGCTGGAGCTGGGCATGCACGCGCCCCCAGGGTCACCTCTTACTCTTTGTTACATAAGTCATGAAAGGTAAAAGTCTTTTACACTTACTAAGAGATTTGTCCACTTCCAGTAAGGGACTAAAAACCTATACCAAATTTCACTGATTTCAACATAAATTCCCACATCACCATATATTAATTGCATTTCGATTGATACAATTAGTCTCCCAAAACCAACATTCCTCCACAAATTCATCATTGAAATCCAATGATAAATTTCTCAGCTACACACTCTACTTTCAGTAAAGATTCCTTTCGGTTTGAACCCTTACCTGAGTCATCCTCCTTCACCACTACAAGAATAAAGTGAAACTAGTCTTGAACTCTAGACCTTTGATGTGGGGTGTGTAGTGGTGATAACAAAATGAAATTCTTGGTGATAATCTTTAGAGCTGGTGCTCTTAAGGGTCATGCATCCTATCCTGTTTTACGAGTGTAATTGAGAATGACCTTATTCCCTTAACTACGGCTTACAATAACACTCACATAGGTGGCGTTCTCCAAAGATGCACTGCTTACATCCTACCATAAAGGCTTGAATCCATTTAGAGCCTTTGCACTTCCTAAATTTGCAGTTTAAGGTACTCAGGCTTTTGGGGATTATAATCATATGCAAAAACATCTAACAATGACTGCCAACCAATTCCCTATACTGCTTGTTGTTACCACATTGAACACAGTTTGTGTGATCTCCATTCAGTTAGGTTGGGTTGCTACTACGGGTAAACTCTCAATGGGTCACAGTCTCATCCCAAGCCTAGACTTAAGAACTAAATATCTATCAAGTCTTTTAGTAAATGGATCTGCTGTGTTATCCTTGGATCCTATAAATTTCACAGCAGTCACTCCTTGAGACATCAAATCTCTTATAGACTTGAGTTTGATTTGGCTGTCTCCTTGTTTTTTGATTAAACTTTGAACTCTTAATGTTTGTTATAGTAGTCATGCTGTCATAATGCAAAGATATTGCAGGAATTGGCTTACCCACCATAGGGATTTATGAAAGAAGTCCATTTAGCCATTCAGCCTCAATTCTAGTGAAGTCCAAAGTACATAGCTCAGCCTCAAAGGTAAATCGGGTTAAAATGATTTGTTTTGCAGACTGCTAGGAGACTACACCTCCAAGGGTAAAGACATACCCTGTAACACCATTGCTCCTGAAATCCTCCATTTGACTGATCCAACTTACATCACTATATCCTTCCAAAACTGAAGGATATTTACCATAATACAAATTAAGGGAAATAGTTCCCTTTAAATACCTAAGTACTCGGTCCAAGGTATCCCAATGAGTATGGTCACGAAAGGTTATGCATCTACTCAACCTAGACATGGAGAAAGAAATATGGGGTCTAGTATAGTTAGCCAAATACATCAAGCTTCCTATTATTTGTGAATATCTAAGTTGTAAAATGGGTGTTCCACTTTTGTTTTTATAAAGAGTTTTTAATGAATCAAAAGGAGTGCTTACAACCTTGCAATCTTGATAGCCAAATTTCTTAAGAACTTTCTTAACATAATGAGATTGAGAAATAGCATCCCCTCTGCTGATCGAATCAGTTTAAGGTCTAAGATCATATTTGCAACACCCATATCCTTATCTCAAACTTACTACTCAAGAACAACTTAGTTTCATTTACAATTAATGCCTAACTCAAATAATAATATATCATCTACATATAGGCATAGAATAATACACATATCACCCTTAACCATAGAGTAGACACACCTGTTGGATTCATGACCTACAAAGCCAAATGACTGTATAGTCTTATCAAACTTTTCATGTCATTGCTTGGGTGCTTGTTTCAAATTATAAAAAGATTTAACAAGCTTGCAAATATTTTTCTCATTTCTAGAAGCTACAAATCCCTCAGGTTGATCCATATAGATCTCCCCTTAAGATTGCCATGAAGAAAGGCAATCTTCACATCCATTTAGTAGATAGTGAGATCATAAATGGAAGCCAATGCCATAAGCATCCAGATAGTAGTTATCCTAGTTATCGAAGAATAGGTATCGAAATAATTGATACTTTCCATTTGCTTAAACCTCTTGGCAACAAATTTGGTTTTGTATTTCTCAATAGATCCATTAGGCCTGAGTTTTCTTTAAAACACCCACTTGCACCCAATAATAGAACACCCTGTAGGTAAGTCAGCAAACTCCCAAGTGCCATTAGAGATGATTGCATCTCATTCTTAATGGCATCTTTCCAATGCTTAGTTTCAGAAAAAGCCATAGCATCACGATAAGTAAGGCAATCGCCCTAAATTTGGCAAGCAATAAAATCTCTTTCCAAATTCCTGGCAATTCTTGGTCGTTTACTTCTCCTAGGTTCAAAATCCTCTACTTCATTGGGTTCAGAATGGGAAGAGCTAGTCTCCACATTAGACATCCTTTCCACATAATCAGGAATAGAATAAGATGTGGTGGCTAGATTATCTGAAGTCCAATTTTGAGGTAATCCTTAAAAAATGTAGCATCACGAAGTTCAACAATAGTGTTGACATTTATACTTGAAATCTCATATTTTATAACAAAAAATCTATAGCATAACTGTTATCAACATAATCCAGGAAAATCGTGTCAACTGTTTTAGGTCCAAGCTTCTTCCTCCTGTGTTCTTAGACAACTACCTTTGCAAGGCAGCCCTACACTTTGAGGTATTTTAAACTTAGTTTTCTATTTCTCCAAATTTCAAATGGACTACTTTCCTTATGCTTAAGGGGAACTTTATTCAGAATATGGTATGCCGTATTCAATACTTTCCCCCACATGTAAGTAGGTAATTTTGAGCCTTACAGGAAAGCGTTAACCATGTCAATTAAGATCATATTTTTTCGCTCTGCTATCCCATTAGATTGTTGGGAATATCAGGTCGTCACTTCATGAACTATACTAAAAGCTTGACACTGTTTATCAAATAGGTTAGACATATATTCCCTCTATCTAACCTCAATCTCTTAAGAGCTTTTCTAGTTTGTATTTTTGCTTCTTTTTTGAAGATAAGAAATTTACGTAATGCCTCATCCTTAGACTTAAACAAATACACATAACAGTATCTGTTATTGTCATCTATAAAGGTGATAAAATACTTTTTATTATCCCTAGTCCACACACCATTAAACTCGCAAATATTCGTATGCATAAAATCTAGAATCTTAGTATCTTTAGTAATGGAATAAAAAGGCTTTCTAGATTGTTTATTATGCACACATATCTCTTATTTCTTAGTTTTACCTGTGGTGTGTTTATGAATCATATTTAATTTCATCATTCCTTTTAAAGAATTAAAATTTACATGACCTAATCTACCATGATATATATCAAAAAATTCATTATTATTGCAAACAAATTGAATCAAATGAAAACTAATATTATTTAGAGCATTTCTACATGATACATTCACATCACATCTTACTCTAAATAATAAATCAAAATCTATTAAATACCCATTTCCATAGAATGTTGCATGTCTCAACATAACAACTTTATTACATTTAAAGTTCAGCTTAAAACCCTCTTTAACCAATAAGGAATCAGAAAGAATATTTTTTTTCACGGCAGGAATGTGCAACACCCTGCGCAGTGTCCAGACTCGCCCCAAGGAAAACCTCAAGTCCATGCATCCAAATCCTAACACCTTGACTGGCAAAATCGTTCCCTATCTTCACAGTCTCGCCACTGCAGGCCTAATAGGAAGAAAAGAACGATCTATCAGTACAAATATGTACATTCGCTCCAGTATCTTCAAGCCATTCAGTAGGATCATAAATAACATAGAGTCCGACTTTAGACACTCCCATCACTAGGCTCAGCATCCTCAGTGATCACATTCACCTGAGGATTTCCATCTGTTGTCATCTGTTGAGCTTTATTAGAAGGAAAACCTTCTTCCAGTGCCCAACCTGCCCACAGTGTCAGTATGGTTTGTTCTTGGATTTCTTCTATATCTTGGGTTTGACCTTCGTTTTATTTTTATTATTCTTATTTTTATTCTCTTTACTCTTAGATGTCATGACATTCACCGTAGACTTTATAAGGACTATAAGTTTCTATTTCCTATGCTCTTCCTAAATAGCAATGGCTACCATCAAGTCATCAAGAGAAATCTTTTCCTTCCTATGCTTGAGAGTCATCCTGAAGTACTCCCAAGATTTAGGAAATTTTTCAATGAAGGACATGACTTGAAACTTCTCAGGAAGTTTCATCTCAGCCTCTGCTAAACCATGGAGTAATAACATAAATTCATATGCCTACTCCAATACTGATTTACCCTTAGTCATTTGGATTTTAAGGAATTTTGCGATAGAGTATTTTTCAATACCAAGATCCTCGGTAGTATATTTCTTATTCAACTCCTCCCATAGCCCCTTCACAGTGGACGTAAATGTGCTATATACATCAATTAGCACATTGGACAAAGGCACTAAGATGCAACCATGATAAATACGGTTGCACGCATTCCACACATCCACCTCCTTTTGGTCTTCAGGAGTGGGATTTTTTTTATCCAAAACTAGGCATTCAGTTTCCAATGCCAAGATTAAACCAATGGTGGCCAACCAAATTCTCATGCGTTGTTGCCAATGTTTGAAATTTTTCCCATTAAATGAGAGCCCACTCATGCCCCTTATATAGAGCCCACGACCGATGTTTATGGAAATACGACAATTGATCAACCAATTTAGTCCCATTGATCGATTAAAATCAATTGATCGATCAAATTTAACTTTTTGGTTGACCAAACCAATTGATTGACCGAACTTAACTCATTGATCGATCAACATAATTGATCGACTAATTTTTCCTTTTGATTGACCAATATAGGTCAAAATCATGAGATTAAAAAGCCATAGCAAAAGAGTCTAAGTTCCAAGTTCCAAATTGATTCTCACTTGAGTCTGAGCCAGAGTCGGAGTCGAGCTGGGGCAGGGTGGGGCAAGGTGAGTGTGTGGTCCCCAATAATTGACTTTCTGCAACATGTAATCAAACAATCACAACAAAACGCTGTTGTCGGGTTTTTATCTCCGGCAACGGCACCAAAAATATGAACGTCCGACTATGGTTCGTACAAAAAGGGGTCGTTATTGTAGCATATGTCACAAATACAAACGTTGTCGTGCCAATTTTATTTATTTACCTAATTTTTACTGGTTTATTTCAGGCCATTCACTGGGAGGCAGTTATTGATATACATCACTCTCTAGGTCCAATATATTCTTTAATTTCGAAAAGATTGATTTTATATATAATAATAAATGAATGAATGAAATAATCAAAGAATGAATTACAAATCAATATAATGCTTGAAAACAACTATGTACAAACAAGCATCAAAAACTATAATTACATACTATATACTATCTATTTATAACTTATAGTACTAATACTTACATATCTATATAATAATATGTTATAAAATATATCATACTAACTTAACTTAATATATTAACATTTATAGTAACATATATAATATGTACAATGACATATATAAATGTTGATAAACCTTAGGAAAAATTATATACTTAAGCTAAGGTAAAACTTAGGGTTTCTACTGACATTTATTCTATATACAGTGACATATAAGTCTATCAGTAAACCTCACATGTTATTTATATACAAATATGAGTTCATACACTCTATCTACGTGTATCTATATATTTGTATTTACCTATGTACTATATATATTATCAGTATACATATATACATATATATTATCTAATACATATATACACACGCACACACAAACGTTTTCTTCTTCTTAGCCTCTCTCAGGTCTCTTAACACTTAGCTTCTTTTTCCTTCTTCTTCTTCTCTGTTATACACTTATCACTTAGGCCTCTCTTCTCTGTTTTACCTTAGGGACTTAGTCATTTTACACATGCCTCTCGACACTTAATCACTTTAACTAAGGGTGATTACTATCCTTAATGACAAAATTAGGTTTGTTATTGGCGGGCGACCTTTTCGAGGGATACACAGCTGTTGACAAAGCGAGATAGATGTTTATAAATGCTGCATTGTAGTATAATCGAAATTACTTTGAAAATAAATAATATTTATTACTCGAATTTAAAGTCCGAGGTCGAACATAGGGAGCAAATAGGAATTTACACACTAATCTTAATAGATAATAGAAATGAATACAATTAATTACTCAAACACTAGTATGCAATGTATAACATGAGTATATGAAGAGATAAAAAGAATTCTAAACAAAATAATGGTGATTTAGATCACCAATTATTTAGTATAGATATATGTATACTAAGGTAATCAATAATGCCATAGTAATCAGGACCAAATCAATCAAATATCCGCATAGTAGTTTGAATGCTACAGTAATCAGGCGTCTCCTTTGGAGATTAGATGCCTTAAATGTTCAACTGCTACAGTGCCCTTCTTCTTTGTTTCTTCTTCTTTCTCTGCTCTCTCTCTCTCTCCTTCTCTTCTTCCACGGCCCTCTTCTTCCTTTAGTTCTTCTCTGCTTTCTCTTCCTTCTCTTCTTCAAGCCTTCTTGTTCTGCCCATCTTCTCTTCTTCAAGCAAAGGGGAAAGGGTCTTCAGATTTTGGTTAAGTGTTAGCCAATCCTTTTTAGAGCAAAACCCCCTACCCCTGGCGCTCTCTCTCTCTTGATCTCCTTGGGTTTTCTCCTTTCTTCCGCCTTCACAAGGCCATGCACAGTACCGGGTTATCAGGTATCAGGCATGAGTGCCGGGGTCAAGGGTCACCGACGTGGTGTAGTGACCGAGGAGTGTACAGGGCTTAGGTAGGTAATTGGGTCTGCGCCAGGTCCGCGGGGGCAATGTCGTGGACGAGGAGCGTGAGAGGGTGCGGGGGACCTCACCCCCCAAGTGTTGAGGCAATAAGCCCTCAACACTTTTTCAATTTATGTGGACGCATGTTCTCCTTCGCTTCCGAGGTGGGACTAAAGTCCCAGCCTTCTTCACGCAACAGGTAGCAGCAGCTCCTTCGTCCAATTGCCGTAGCTCACAAGGTCAAGGCGTCCAATTGACCACCTGGGGCAGTGCTTGAGGCTAATCGCACAACTTGGGACTTCCACATGAGGCTATCGGGACGTGGAGGGAGCTTGAAGCTTCCTTGTAGCTCTTTGTTAATGGTGGCTAGGGGGTATACCTGAAATCCAAGAATACGAGCGCTAAGCCCTAGTTAAAATGCTCTAGAGGATCATTGGTGGATGAGGAATGCGATAGTGGCTATTTTGTAGCGTGGGAGTAGGTGTAGTGGCTAGATGAGGTTGGGAACGACGATGGAAAGGTGGGTTGTTCGGGGGTGAGTTTGGGTGAGCGAGAGGATGAAATAGGAGAGGGGTTTTGTGCGGGAAGGTGAGGCGAAGGTTGTGAGGTGGTCGGTGAGGCGGATGGAGGGTTGTAGCGACGGAGATGCCTCGCCGGAGGTTCGGTTGGAGATGGAGACGATGAGGGTGAGTGTGTTGAGTGGAGGGTATTTTTGAGTTTTGAGGGTATAAAACTAACCTAAGGAGACTAAGGGATCTAATCTACCTATTCTAAGTGGACGAAAGGGGGAGGATGACATTGGCTGGAATGGTCGTCGTTGGGGAAGATGAATTCTCCGGTGATGAAGAAACGGCGAGGAAGATGTGGAAAAGGGCGTCCGCTAGTATTGCAGCATGCAGAAGAAGTTGGGGAGGATGAATCCACTTCTCGTTTTGCAAGATGGATGAGGAATGTGGACGGGGAACTCGTCGGAGCTTGTGGAGACTTGCGGTTGAAGAGGAGAGAGGAAGAGGGGGGTTTTCGGCCGGAATTCATGCTCAGGAGATTCGATGAGGTCTGGTGGTTCTTTATATAGGCAGTAGAGGGCAGTTGAAGCTTGGAATCCAAGCTTTCAACCTTGGAAGGTTCGCCGGAGTAGGAAACCCAAATCTCTCATGTGTTCTCATGAGAGATTGGGAATGTTATGGAGATTGAAATCAGATGCGTTGGAAAAGCACTCCTCAAGGCATCTCCCTTCCAATTTTGGAAGGGATTCATTGATCAGAGAAGGAGTTCTCTTCAATCAAAGGTCGTCGGAGAAGGATTCCTCCGAGATAATAGTGGAGGGACCTATTTGCAAAGAGTGACGACAAAGATAGGGGCCTTTTTATAAATAATTTGAAAGTTAGGGGTCTGAATGAGATAAAAAGAGTCTGATTGGACCAAAATGCAAACTTGGTCAAGATAATCTCAGATTGGGTCCAAATTTTGGTAGAAACCTAATTTGGACCCAAGGAATCCAATGGTGAAGTTAGATTTAGGTTTTGACCTCATTTTATTAGGTAATTTATGTAAAAACCTAAATTAGGGTAAATGTTAGTCTGAGACTCTGTTTTGGGTCAAGATGGGTTTTGATAGCCAAATTGAAGGTACCAAACCCTAGAGAATATTTTTTTATGAATTTTAGAGGGTTTAGGTAAATTTTATCTTGACCAGAACCTTAGTTAATTAAGAGGGTTTATTTTTAGGGTTTCAGAAGTCATTTAATTCTCAAAACACGCGAAAACCCTTTTCTGTCTGTTCTATCCCACTTGTTAGCCTTTTAGGACCATTTAACCCTTAATTAACCCCTGGGAAAACTCGTGATTGTACTGCATTCATGATATGATGGTAAAATTATAGTTTTAACCCTGTTTTCTTGTCTTTCCCTCAGAATGATTATGCAATGCATTACAGTCCTTTGACGATTATGTAGGAGCATTTAATAACTTAATCAGATCATATTGAGCTAGTTATGGCTCATGATGGTGTTCCCATCAACAGCACCCTCAAAGGGTGGGACTAGACCTCTACTAAGGTCACCCTGATGATTAATTAGCTCATTTATTTCCGGCTTAAGCTCATAATTGGGCCCACAATAGGCCCACTACAGTGCATGGCTCCCAGCCACGCATTGCACCAAATTCTCATGCCATAGTACCAATGTATGCTTAGAAGTAAGGGGAAGGGTAATGGTTGTTTAGCGCCAACCGCTTGACGACTGGGCAGTCCATTGTAGAAAAAACATTTAAGTAGCACTGGTCATCCTCTTCTACCGATATGGCACTATATTAGCACCCCTTTAGCGTTGCTGCTCCTACGCGCCAACATTTGATTTGGTGATTTTGGCCCTCAATTTGTGGGCCATATATTATTATAATTTCAAATTAAATTATATGGTATTAAAGTATTTACATAGGTTTACTTAATTATATAATTTATTTATATAGTTAATTATGTTTACTATATAAATAAATTAGCTAAACTTTACACTTTATGCATACTTTTTTAAGGGTTTAATTCTTAATTAACGTTTAAATTAGTTAATTAATGGTATACCTGTATAGTGTTAGTATACATATTACATTATTTAATACATATTTTTATAGTATTTTACATGATTTATTTTAATTTATTTACATTTAAATAGGTAAATTCAGGGTAGTATAAATAGCATAATATATTATAAATATAGTTAAATTAGCCTAATTTACTTAAAATACGACAAAATAAATATACAATATAAATTATCTGAGTTATAACTTAATCTACTAATTTATTTTGATTTAATTTATTAACTTAGGTAGTAACTTAATAAATTCATTATTTATTAGATGTATATAATTAAATTATGTTACAGGTTTACTATGTACATAATACATATATAAATATCTATACAGAGTATCATTAGTAAATACATTTATTTACAGGATTTTATTTATTTACTTAAGTCATAGTACTTATAAGTTAGTATAAATAATAAATAGTTATATGATTAAGTTATATACAGTTTAAATAATCTTAAATATTTAATTTACATTATACAATATATATATAAGTTAGTTATACCTATTATACACCTATTTTACAATATATACATGTATAACTTATTATATAGCTTATATTTACAAGTATATACGTAATATACATGGTATTTTTGGGTATTTTGGGGGTTTTTCTTATTTTTGTGGGTTTTAGGTGTTTTATAGAGGTAGGAGGGGAGAGAGAAAGAAATAGATGAGATAGAGAATGTGTTTTTGGCATTTTTGTAGGTTCTTTTATTAAGTCTAAAGGTATACTAAATTGTCGACTGATATGTTCTATCAAGTCAAGCGTTCAGATGACCTTGAAACTAAGTGTGCACTTAGAAATATACCTGATCTTCACCAAAATAGGTTTATTTTATTTTTTTTGGATTTTTAAATCATTTTTATTTATATACAAGTTTAACTCATTTTTGGGTCTTCTAAGTGTTTTTCAAAGGAATCTAAGACCCTAAATTCTAATGGATGGCTGAATTAGGTAGTGGACTGCCTCAGTTAAGTCTTCAACACTAACTAAAGTATGTGCAATTGTAAAATCATGCATCCCATTTCATTTTGCATTTATTTCAAATGTTGGGTAGTTAAGCATGAATATAGCTGACAAAGATATATTTAAGTTAATTTACAAGCATTCAATTGGGATTTAAAATTCATTTTAGCTACAAAAAAGATTGTACACTATATTTACAATAGTAAAAAACATATCATCCCTTCAAATAACTAAAATCCCAGCCCACTACCCCAACAGTTCAGACCATCCAGTAGCTTCAATGGCTGCAGCAGTAGCTCAAGCAGTAACAATAGTACTGCTACTTGAATTCAGCAGTAGCGGCTACTGCAGCAACAACTGCAACAACCTCTCAGCAACCCAAGGAGCTTCTCAAACATCTTAAATATTCATTTGAAAGGGCTGCCATGCAGCCATGTCTCAATTCCTAACAGTGATGAATTGGAGATTTCAGTATAAAACTCATCCAATATTAGACTTGGGAAAGTCTGATCATGGATCAAAAGTATCCAAATATAAGGGGTGATTTGCGTTGAATTTAGGGTTGAAATCCTTTGGATATGTAGCTGCCATTGCAGCACTTTACTATGTTAATGATAGGAACACCATTGAGTCATAACTAGCCTTTTCTGATCTCATAAAGTCAATAAAAGCTCTTATATATCAGTCATAAGGTCTCTTGGGAAGTTTGAATTGTTTTGAAAAGAAAAGAAGACTGTGTTATTTCCGCAATTTTACCAGTAATTCATAAATACAGATTAACCATGGGATATTTTAGGGGTCATTAAGGGTCATATAATCATTAATGGTTGATAAGGGGGTTCATGCTGATAGAAACGAGTTTTCATGCATTTCAAGAATTAAATGACATCTGAAATCCCAAAAGTAGACTCGCTTAATCTACTGAGGATTTGGTCAGGATAAAATTTATCCAAACCCTCTAAAATTCATATGAAAATATTCTCTAGGGTTTAGTACATTTAATTTGACCATCAGAACCTGTCTTGACCCAAAATAGAGTCACAGACAAACTATTACCCTAATTTGGGTTTTTGCATAAATTACGTAGTAAAAATAGGTCAAAACAAAAATCTAGCTTCACCATTAGATTCCTTAGGTCAAAATTCGGTTTTTATCAAAATTTGGGCCCAATCTAAGATTATTTCGACCTAGTTTGCATTTTGGTCCAAGTCTGATTTTCTTTATCTCAAAGGGCCCCTCAGCTTTCAAATTGCTTACACAAAACCCCCCAAATTTATCATCATATTCTTCAAAAATGTCCCTATCGCATAGAACTCCTAATCCTACAACTCTTGGGATAATCAATCAAGGATTTCTCCTTGATTGATTGATGAAATATCCTCAAATTTGAACCAGAAATTCCTCTTGAAATCCTTTTTCAATCAAACCGATTCTTGTGCTTCAACTCTTTCCCAATCTCTCATGTAAATGCATGAGAAATTTTGGTTTCCAACTCCGACGGCCTTCTAAGCTCCAACTAACCCCCTGATACTTATATAAAGACTCCTAGGGCCTGCCCGATCCTTCCACGCTCAAATTCGACCGGAATTACCCTCAATTCCTCCCTCCTCTCTGGCTGAATAGCTCCTCGACTTCTGGTGATCTCCCCCGACTCTATTCTTCGTCCGCTCGCAATACCGACGGCGGATTCATCTTCCTCATCTTCCTCCACGTCATGCCGTACCCGCCGACGCCCCTGACGACATCTTCCTCGCCGTTTCCTACTCATCGGAGCCACCTTCGTCCTCGATGTTTATTGTGTTGAATCGGGTTTTAAGAGTATCACATTGTAATATAGCCGAAAAAGCGTTCAAAATGAATACAATTTTATTACTCGAATTTGAAGTCCGAGGTCGAACATAGGGAGCAAATTGGTGTTTAGAAATCAAGATCACAATTCAGAATTTAAAGAAATATGCAATAATATCAGTCTCAAAGTGCAAAAATATGGGAGTAAATGTAGATCACAAAATACTAAAGAACTCAATGTATATGAATTAAACTCAAATTGGATGTTTGATTTGTAAATCAGACAACTTAAAATGATGCTATAGTGCTCCTTTTGATTTCTCTGCTTCTCTCCTGCGGCTCTTTATTTCTTTCTTCCTTCTTCTGCTTCTACTCCTCTTCTTTATCTTTACCTTTGGCTTCTGTCTTCTTTTCTTTCTCTTTACCTTTGGCTTCTGTCTTCTTTTCTTCTCTTTGCCTTTCTCTTCCGGCTGCCTCTTCTCTTTCTCTTGGGCTTCCTCTATCTTCTCCTTCCTTCTTCTTCTTCTTTGGCTTTTCTTCTCTTTCTCTACCTTCTGCCTTCCTACAGCTTCTTCCTTCTCTTCAGCCTTCGCTTGCAGCAATACCTACCCCTTACCCATGTGCACTCTCCTCTCTTTCTCTCTTAGGTTCTGCTCTCCCAGAGCCACATGTGTTTGGGTAATCGGGTCAGGTATGTACCTGGGACTAGGCCCACCGGCGTGCGGTGGTGGGCGAGGAGTGTAGTCGGGTTGGGTTAGGCCAAGTCTGTGGGGCGTGAGCGCAGACGAGATCGATTTTGTCAGGTGAGAGGGACCTCACCTCGTGATTTGGAGGTGAATAGCTACTGGCAAGAATTCAACTTATGCAGGTTCGGTCGCTTCGCAGCCGCCGATGTGGGACTAAACGCATGCCCTTCTCGCGTGCCCGCAGCAGAGGTGGTCCTCCAATTGCCTCAACTGCTACAGCCTTCGATTGGAATTGAGCACCTGGAGTCATGCGTGAGGGCATTCCGCGCAATCTGGGACAGGGACCTGGAGCTGGCAAGGCATGGAGCTTGCTTCAAGCTCTACGCTAATGGCGGACGATGCCTGCTACCTGAAATCACCAAGACGACCTCGCGGCCCCATTAAATTGCTTAGGAAGCTTCGTGGAGGCACAGCGAATGTGCTGCAATGGTTGGCGTGGCGTGAGGACGCCTGTGCGAGCGTGCCTAACGTGCGCGTGACGCATGTGTTTAGAAGAGTCGTTATAGCTTGCACTCGCAATGTCGATTTTAAAATGAAGAAACGAATGTGAGTTCGAGTGTCTATCTCAAGGAGGCGTGAAAATCGAATTTTTCTTGTCACAAAAATCGTGGGGTTTTGCTTGCGAAAAGGTGCGGGTGAAAAGTCAGTGAGAGAGGGACAAAGAGAGAGAGAGAGTAGGGTTAGAATTTTTTCATTCACAGCATGCAATTCGAACATAAAAGAAAGCAGGCAATTGAATAGAAAACAACTTCATTTAACATGCAACTTTAGTTCATAATTACAACACTAGATAAATGCTTGAACATAAGTAAAGGAAAGCTTAAGATAAAGAGGGAAAAAGAGAGAGAGAGAAGATGGTGAGGCAGCCATGGCGGTGGATGGGGGCTTCGTCGGTGGCTCGTCGTCTCTGGCGATTACAAAATGGCTTAATGGTAGCTAGGAGGGGGGTAGAGCACTTTGCAAATGGAGTGAATGCCTTGAATGGGTGGTTGGAAGGGGTTTAAATAGTGAGAAGGTCTTTCCAAATGAAGAAGGGGTTTTAGCGACTTCCGGGATGTCGCTATAACCCTTCCCAAATCGTCGGTGAAGCCCCCTGCTCGACGGTTGCTCACGCGCACCTTGTGCTTCTTCGTGCCTGATCCACGTACGCGCGTCGTAAGTCGTCCGATCGAAGATCGGACAGCTGAGATTCCATGCGGGGCACGTGCTTGGATCGCACCCACGCTCCCCCGCGTCATTGCAGGCATCGGCTTTGGACGCGCGAGATTGCGCCGCATCGCTCCATCCACGTCGTTTGCTACTGATTGGGTGGTCCAATTTCTCGCAACGCGTCTTCGCCTTGTTATTTCCACGCAGCGTGCTTCAAACCTGCGTTGCGTGAGTGCGGGTGAGCACTTCGAGCGCTGTGCTATGTCCTCTACTTTGTCACGGCGAGGGTGGGTGCGCAAGCGGCTCTCAGCCGTTTGATCGAAGATCGATGGCTGAGATTCATCCTCCGGGTGAAGGCGAGATCGATCGGTGGTCTGGATGCAACGAGCGGGTGCCACATGGCACGTCGTGGGCCGTTGATCATTATATCAACGGTCAGAACTTCTTGGGCCCATTGCGGGAGCTCCGGATGTCGGATTTGGCCGATTTCGAGTCCGTTGGACTTCGTTTGTCGTTATGAATCCATCCATGCGGTTCAATTGCTCATCTAAGGCTTGATTTGACAAGTACTTATACAAATGGCCATTAATACTATTTTAGAAGCAATCTTGATGTATGATGCATGCAATACTCCCGTTCTATTTATGATGTGTTATCAGTGCATTTTGTTCTTAAGATGGACCCTATTTAACAGAATTATCACCCCAAGATGTAGTGTTATCATACCCCCATGCTTACTCCTTGCTAGTCCCTAGCAAGGTTTATTCTAGCCTTTATTTCCAGTCAGAATTTAAGTAACTACTTAGACATTTCGTCACTTGTCAATAAGAGGAAATATACTAAGATCTTAATCTACAAAGACTAAGTAGCGCCCGGGTGTCTGCCAAAATACAAATCGCCTGAATCCTTGCTTTATGTATGTAAATATATATATATATATACATACATATTTTCTTATTTTTAGATTTTTTGGAATTAAGGGTGGGTTGGTAAATTTTTACGGCTATCCAACCCACCCACAACTCGGACAAAACTCTAAGTGCTAAGCATCTTGGTGTGAAGATTGTGATAGACTCACTTAACGGTAATTTAGACAGACTTCGGGTTTCTACGCCCCTAGGTGATTGGAAGAGGAAGTGTTTTGCCTGAAGGTGTATTTGTTCGATCGGTAGCTTTCTTCCTACGTTTATTTTAACTAGGGTCAACACAAGGATTTTTCCAGTGTATATCTCCCCAGCTTGCCCTACTTCCCCGCTTCTTCCTTAAGTGTTTTGGTTCTTTTTGTGCATTTACTGAGCTGGGCTCTGGACAACCGACCAATGGGCTGCTACCCACAATCACTTGCAATCCATATTCGTGCGGTGAAGTGTGATTTTATTTTTTCTCCCTTTTTTTTAATTTGGTAGGTGGCTTCCCTGATCTCAAATTTACCTAAAGGCAATGAAGAAGAAGTGGTCCCGTGGTTGGGCTCTGGACAACCTGCCAATGGACTGTTACCCAAGACAACTTGCTAGCCATACCACCCTAGAGAGTTCATTAGCTACCCAATTTCTGTTAGAATCTTCGAGTGAGTCTGTGCAAAAATGTGTGCAGATGCTTAGACTCAAATTCTTTCTGTGTTAAAAGGTGAGTTGATAAGTCGTATACTTATCACCTTATTTAGTTGGTGGATTAGAGTAGCTTAAGGTTGCAAGGATTTGAAGCTAAATCCATATTTTAACAGACACCAGGGCTGATTAAGCCTGAAGACCTGAAAAGTCTAAGTGTTCAAGTTCTTTTTGTATTATTTCCCACTATTGACAAATTTCTAATGCCTAAGTTTCTTCCTAAATTTAATTTTTTTTTTTTAATTTTATCTTATTCAGACTGATTAAATGAGCTCAGGATTATGCAATTTACCACCCTCCCCCATACTTAAGTTGGACAATGTCCTCATTGGCAGATACATGGATGCAACAGGGGTTCAAAAAGATATTACCTGAGTGACGTAGAATACCGGATCAGTCTGAATCCTCTGGGTTACCTCCCAGGAAGTGCTGAGTTTAACGCCTCCAGCTGGGCGGTGCTTCGTGTCATCCCTCAATGAGGGTGACACTCTCCTTTGGGGGAATCTGGGCTGGGAAGTGTTTCAATCTTTGGCCATTAACTGTAAAAGTATGCCCAGTGTTCGGATCAACGATTTCAAACGCCCCATTGGAGTGGGGCTTGACCACCCTAAATGGTCTGTCCACTTGGACCTGAGCTTCCCTAGAAAGAGTTTTAGGCAGGCATCGAAAAGCCAGACTTGCTAGTTAGGCTCAAAGATCTTTCTATGGATGAGTCAGTCGTGGACGGCTTTCATTTTCTCCTTATACAATCGATTGTTCTCAAAGGCGTCCCGATGAATTTCTTCGAGCTCAGAGAGTTGGAGCATCCTCTGCGCACCGGCTAATTGGGAATCCATGTTACACTGTTTGACAGCCCAGTAAGCCTGGTGTTCCAATTAGACAGGAAGGTGGCAGGCTTTGCCAAAGACCAAGCGATAATGCGACATGCCTATCGGGGTCTTGAAAGCGGTCCTGTATGCCCACAGGGCATCATCCAGTCGTGTGGAGCAGTCTTTCCTGTCAGGTCTCACAGTCTTCTGTAAAATGTTCTTGATTTGTCTATTTGAGACCTCGGTCTGCCCATTTGTTTGTGGATGATACGGGGTAGCGATGCGGTGGTTAACCCCGTATTTTCTAAGTAGGGCACCGAATTGGGAGTGAATAAAATGATTTCCACCATCACTGATCATGGCCTTTGGTATTTCAAACTGAGAAAAGATGTTCTGCTTAACAAAGTCCATGACAGTCTTATGATCGCATCGGCGGGTGGCGACGACTTCAATCCATTTAGAAACATAGTCTACTGAGACTAGGATGTACTCAAAGCTGTTGGATGGTGGAAAGGGGCCCATAAAATCAATACCCTAAACGTCGAAGATCTCGACAGTCAAAATGGGCTGGAGGGGCATCATATCTTTTTTGGTCATGGTCCCCAGTGTTTGGCAGCACGAGCAAGTCTTGGCAAAGTTGTGTGCATCCTTAAATAGGGAAGGCCAATAAAATCCGGACTACAGAACCTTCGTAGCCGTTTTCTTTTCTGAGAAGTGGCCACCACAATCTTAGTCATGACAAAAAGATAGCACACTCTGAACTTCGTTCTCGGGGATACACCTCCTGATGATCTGGTCGGCACAGAGATGAAACAGCATGGGATCATCCCAGAAATAGTGCTTGGCCTCGGCCAAGAACCTGTTGATCGGGTCGATCTTTCGCTTTTAAGTCGTTTGTAGTTTAATGTGGTGGAAAAATCGACTAATCAATTTTTAATAAGAAATAACCACTCGCAGAGGAGCGGGTCGTATCCACAGGGAGGCAATAACGTATTAAAATTCGCGCTACTTAAAAATGTTTGTTCGTAGTCAATTTGGACAAGAACCAAGCCAAGATTGCCTTTTGATTAAGGTTTAAGCCAGAAACAATGCTGAAATGGCAATTATGAGAAACTACAGGATATTTTCCGCAATGCAGAGTGAATAGAAAATGAATAAAATATGGAAATGGCAGAAAATGTAAATTTTAATCAACGTTTTACTGTAGCAAAACAGGGGAATTGTTCCCCGTTGTCTTGCGCGACGAGGAGCCGATGGCTGGGCGCGGGAAGCTCGGAGGAGGTCCCTTGGATCAAGGGCTTCGAATCGGTGGTGGCGGCGAGTCGCGCGGCGGCCGGAGGTGGCCGGACGAGCTCCGGCGGAGGTGCTGCAGGCGGTTGTGCGTGGGCGCGCGGAGGGTCTGCGGAGGGCGCTGGCGCGCGGAGGCGTGGCGGTGGTCTGCAGGCGGGCGCTGGCGTGTGCGGTGGAAGCTGCAGAGGTCGGTTGCTGGCGGTTCTGCAGGCGGTTGTGCGTGGGCGCGCGGAGGGTCTGCGGAGGGCGCTGGCGCGCGGAGGCGTGGCTGCGGTGGTCTGCAGGAGGGCGCTTGCGCGGTGGTCTGCAGGCGGTTGGCGTGTGCGGTGGAAGCTGCAGGCGGCTGTTGGAGGATGCTGCAGGCTGGTCTGCAGGCGTTGGAGGAGAGCGCGGGCTGATCTGCAGGCGTGCGCAGGTCAGCAGCCGGTGAGCGGTGGAGGGCGCAGGCGGTTTGGTGGCCGGTTGGAGAGTGCAGGCTGAGGAAGTGGAGGTGAGCGGGTAACTTCAGACGTCTGGGAAATTTCCCAGACGTCTTAAGTTACTGAGAGGGTGGCTGATCAGTAGGTTGGTGACGGTGGTCGGCGATGACGGCGAGGGAGTTGCACGCTAAGGTGCTCACGGTAATGCGGGCGAGCTCCGGATGGCGGTGTGGCCTGTCACACCACACGCCCACGGTGGTGGAGACTCGCCGCCACGGTAGAGGCCGGCAGTGTGGAGTGGAAGAGAGAGGATCTCTCTGCACAGTGGTGGGTCGGTGGCGGAGGCCTACTGCAGCCGGCAGCTTCCGTGCTCCTTTTATAGTGTCTTGAACAATTTTGAAATCAGCCGCCGACGAGATCCACCACATCCACTCCCCCTTGAATGGCTTCATCACTGCAGCAGCCGGGCGTTGGAGCGGCAGCCAACCGTTCTGAAAGAAGACGAATAAAGCAAATATTATTAAAATATTAGGGTTATTTATGTATAGACCCTCAACTTCTATGTTAATAAAAACAATATACCTAATTGGTTATCTAATTAGATGAATGCTATTCTAAGCTAATTCTAAATGCACTTAAGATATGAATGCAATGTATGGATTATGTAATTAGATTAAAACTATGAATTAATCTATTTACATCCTAATTTATACTAAATAAATGTTAGAATTAACCTAATGTGTAGGCACTTAAATACTTAAATAGCCCACAACTATGGGCTAATCACCTGTCCCATTGTTGTCTGGACCAGCTGCGCGGGGTCTGTCCTACAACCAAGTAGTTGACATAGTCAGCATACCAAGGCAGTTTCTTGTCTTGCACAGCCAGAATGTGTTCATCGGGGAAGGTGTTAGATAAAGGCAGGGAGGGTCCAATGTGGTTTGGGTGAAGTCTGGATAAGTGGTCAGCCACCACATTCTTTGATCCAACTTGGTCGCAGATTTCTAAGTCAAATTTTTGCAAGAGCAGGATCCATCTAATGAGCTTGGGTTTCGCGTCCTTTTTAGCCAATAGGTGCCAGATGGCTGAATGGTTAGTATAGATGGTCACGTGGGATTCCAGCAGGTAAGGTCAGAACTTCTCAAGTCTGAAAACTACCGCGAGCAATTCTTTCTCTGTGACGGTATAATTTCGTTGGGCCTCATCCAACATCTTGCTCGCATAGTAGATCACCACGGGTTTCTTGTCTTGTCTTTGTCCCAGGACAGCGCCTATGGCAAAATCTGATGCATCACACATAATCTTAAAGTCCTGGGACCAATCCGGGGGCTGAAGTATAGGTGCTGTGGAAACTAAGTCCCGGAGGGTGTGGTAAGCCTGGATGCAATCAGAGGTCATGTGGAATATGGCGTCGTTGGCTAGAAGGTTGGTTAAGGGTTTGGAAAGCTTGGAGAAGTCTTTGATGAACCTTCGGTAGAAGCCAACATGTCCTAGGAGTGAATGGATCTGCCGGACCAAGCTAGGTGGAGGAAGTTTGGAAATCAAATCAACCTTAGCCCGATCCACCTCAATGCCCCTATGTGATATGATGTGACCGAGGACGATTCCTTCTTGAACCATAAAATGGCTCTTTTCCCAACTTAACACCAAATTAACCTTGATACATTGTTTCAGGATTTTCTCTAAGTTGCTCAAATAGTGGTCGAATGAATTCCCAAATTCAGAGAAATCATCCATAAAGACCTCCAGGTATTCACCCACCATTTCTGAACAAATGGCTAGCATGCAACACTGAAAGGTAGCGGGTGCATTGCATAACCCGAACGGCATACGACGGAATGCAAATGTGCCGTACGGGCAAGTGAATGTGGTCTTCTCTTGATCTTTAGGAGCAATTACGACTTGGTTATATCCTGAATATCCATCCAGGAAGCAAAAATACTTTTGCCCTGCCAATCTTTCAAGGATTTGGTCAATGAATGGCAAGGGGAAATGATCCTTCTTGGTTGCTTCATTGAGCTTCCTGTAATCAATACACACCCACCACGAGGTGGTGGTGCGGGTGGGGATGGATTCGCCATGCTCATTGGTAACCACGGTGAGCCCGGCTTTCTTTGAAACCACTTGAGTGGGGCTCACTTAGGGGCTGTCAGAGATGGGATAGATGATGTTGGCGTCAAGCCATTTGATAATTTCTTTCTTAACGACCTCTCGCATATTTGGGTTTAACCGTCTCTGCATCTGGCAGGAAGGTTGTGCCTTGTCTTCCAGATAATTCTTATGAGTCCAATAGGTGGGGCTAATTCCTCTCAAGTTTGAAATGGTCCATCCAATGGAAGCCCGATGTTCCAAAAGGGTCGCGGTCAACCTGAGTTCCTGATCCTGGGTTAGATGAGAGTTAATAATCACAGGGAAGGTCTGGTCAGGTCCTAGGAAGACATACTTGAGATTCTCAGGTAGTGGCTTTAGTTCGGGTGCGGATGGAACAACAGTCGAAGGGAAAGGGAAAGGCGGGAATTGATCAACATCAATCTCCTCAAATGGTGTTGTTTGATGGTAATCAGCCTTACAGAGGTCCATGGGTAGAGATGGTGATGAGTCAGCACAGTCATTACAGGATTTGTGGTCTGAGACAGAACTAAGGGTGAGGCATTCCTCGACCAAAGGTTCCACGGGATCATGTTCCTCAACACAATTACAATCAAAAGACTTGGTGTTAAGACCGAGACATCAAACACACTTTAAGACATCTGGGAGTTGGTCCAGACGTCTAGAAATAAATTTTGGCGTGCGTACGATCGCGAGTCTGCACGCGTGCCACGCGTAGACTGCAACCCGCCGCCCTCTTCTTTCTCTCTCTTCCCTCTCCGACCTGCAGACACCTCCCCCACGCCTTCAAATACCCCTTCCCTCTCCCTCGCCCACCACCCCACCGTCTCCTCCTTCCAGCATGAGCATAAGAGCGAGGGCAGCAGCTACTGCCAGGTGCGGTGCGGAGAGGAAGAGGTGCAACGAGAGGGAAGAAGAGGGAGAGCGCGCGAGGAAGAGAGAGAGCCCGTCGGAGCAGCTCAAGGCCGGCCGGCGTGCCGTGTGGAGGGACGTCGTGCGGACGAGCGGCTGTGTGGCGAGGTCGCGCGCAGTGGAAGAAGGCAAGGAGGTTCTGATTCTGGGAATTTTTCCCAGAATCAGACGTCTAGACCTACGTCCAGATGATGAGGGCGACGTTTGAAGGGAGCTCCAGACGACTGAGAGGTACGAAATTTCTCCTCTACCTCCTTTTGCGGATACGGCCATGCAGGCCATTCCGCCGAAGTGCTGAGACGTGTCGTGTTGAGGAGGCTTTCGTCAGGCATGTAGGTTTCATTTTGGGAAGGTGCGGGGACACGCCCTCCCACGCAGTTCAGACGTCTGGGCACAGCACCAGACGGTGGAGAATATCTCTAGACGTCCAGAGAGGTGGTCGGACGTTTGGAACTGGGTCCAGACGATTCAGCAGGATCCCTAGACATCTGGGGAGAAGCGCAGAGTGAGGTATGACTTGGACCACTTTTTAAGACGTCTGGAAGGTGTTCCAGATGTCTGATTTGAGTCAGAATTGTCATTTTTGACCCATTTAGGGTTCGTTCGAGGTTCGATTTCCGTGTTTAAGATTCCGTTCTTCTCAGAATTAGTTCCTCTACTTATTTGAAATACTTGTAACCTATTCTAAGTGGTTCCTTGTAATTGATCCTTGTGTTAGGACCTCGTTCTATTGCAGCTTTGTGGGTTGCGGAGGCACGTGGACCTGTCGATCACGCCCCCATTACTCCCGATTTTGCGGATAGAGTGGCTCCCCTTAGTTATTTACCAACATTAATACATCTCTGAGATGAATGATAGATCCTAGGGTATGGCATGAATCCTAGGACCTGAAAACTAGATTGATTGATAGATCCTAGGGTATGGCATGAATCTTAGGACCTGAAAGCTAGATTGAATGATAGATTCTAGGGTGTGGCATGAATCCTAGGAACAGAAACACTGAAACGAATGTCTTGAATACCTGAATTGCAGTCTTGGATAAGTAGATAGAATAATGATAATTGCCTGTAATTGGATAACAGCTGCCTGTGAAATGTAGAGTACTGTTACTAGTAACTGCTACATGTAATTCCTGTTGTTGGAAACTAAAATTGAGCTGCTTGTATATAAATTGATATTAAAAGTTGGAAAAACGTGCTATATGCGAATGAAACTGAAATGACGAAACCTAGAATGGCTTGGCTAGATAAATATAAGTATGAACCCTACAGGGAAATTAGGAGTAGAGCTCCTGAAAAATAAATAGAATAGAACTGGGAAAGTGGATGGGGAAGTGAGCTGGCCCTTGAGTATGGAGTACCAAGGAGAGCGACTGTCCCCCTGTTTAGTGCAGAGCGGAGCTAGCCTCCCCTGGGACCCGAGGTTAGGTCTGACCACTTTGTACCGACTTTTGGCCCTCGCGTATACAGTACCGGGGAGAGCTACTAGTGTAGGGAGAGAGCTAGCCACCCCACGGGCCCCGGGGTTCAGCTAGCTGTCCTACACCGACTTGTTAGGCCCACTGGGCAAACCAGGTAGTCAGGCGAGGGTGCGCGGACTATGGAGGGGCAAGACCCTTGTTTGGTTACTGTGGAGGGGCTGGACCCCTATTACTGACAGGGCTCCGCCCTATACTGGTTCCGTGCTGTGCTTTGGGCGCACCCGTTAACGGAAACGACTGACTGCGTGCCAGTGCGGGGTAGCTACCCGTGCGTTTATCGCGTGTGCCGTAGTCACCGTTACGTCTGTCAGTGACCTTGGAGTGGTTGACTGAGGCTAGAACCACCACGGGGGACTCTCCCGACTAGGAGAGCACCACGTGCTACTTCTACTTTTCAGAAAAGACTGCAATCAAGATCGTTCCCACGAGGAACATTCGAGATCAAGAGAAAGATCTGAGAAATAATTCAAGAAAGAGTAAATAGAGAAATAAAGAAAGAAATTAAAAACAACAGCTACTTGTCCACCTTTACTGTTTTCTTAGCTAGCTGGTTGCCACTCTACTTAGTGTTTCGCTGACGTGTCATTTTTGTCACCTTTTTTAGGACCAGGAGTTGAGCAGCCAGAGCCTACGGCTGCGGAGGGTGCTGGGCCTAGTAGAGCCCAGTAGTTGTACTTTTGTGTACCCATTTTCTATTGTAGTGAGTATTTCTATTTCACCTTGTACTCTTTTATTGTAAACTTCATATTTATGTACCTATTTTTAAATTCTCTACTGTTGTGGTGGTATGTACTATAGTAGTTCTTTTCTTTACTGCTGTACTCTTGTTACTGTTAGTTACTTGCATGGTGAATGTGGTTTATTTTACTGCTTTTTGGTTACTTTCTCGTTGGACGACTGGGTCTTGGGATCAGTCGAGTTGGTCCGATTCTCGTGTCTTGTAGGGATTTGGGAACCGGGTCGTAACACTTGGTCACCCGGAAGATATCCAACTGCATTTTCTTGTCTCCGAAGGCGATTTCCATACATCCCGTGTCACAATCGATGTTCGCCTTAGCCGTAGCTAAGAAAGGTCTGCCTAAGATTATGGGTGCATTCTGTAGTTTTTCAGGGACTTCCATGTCGAGCACCAAGAAGTCGACCGGAAAATAGAAGTCCTTGACCCGTACAATCACGTTCTTGACAACTCCCTTTGGGGTTTTTACAGATCTATCGGCCAGCTGGATGGTGACAGGTGTGGGTGTCAACTCTCCGAAACCAAATTGGTGGTACAGGGTTGTTGGGATCAAATTGATAGAAGCACTTAAGTCCAGGAGCTTTCTATCAATTGTCATGTCCCCGATATTGCAGGATATCAGGGGTGCTCCTGGGTCAGTTCGCTTGAGCGGAAGGTTGCTTGATATTACGGAACTTGCTTGCTCGGAGAGCACAACCTTCCTAGGTGCTTGAGGTCTTGGCTTATGTTTGGGTGTATAGGCATCCTTTAAAAACTTGGCGTAAGCTGGGATGTGCTTAATGGCTTCGAGGAGCAGAATATTAATCTGAACCTGCTTAAAGATCTCCAAAAGCTCCTCAGTTTTCACAACACTTTTATCTTCTTGATTGTCTCCAAGGCCTCAGGGTAGGGTGTCTGAATATGGATAGGATCTATTTTTAGGTCCTTGGGTTTTTCCAGTGCCTCTTCTGAGTCGGGTGTTTCAGCTGGTGAAGTCTCGGGAAGAGTCAGGCACTTGGGATCTTGGGTTTGGGTGTCGCTTCTCAAGGTTACCGCATTCACAGAGGCATTGGGACCATGGGTTGATCCTTGAGAAGACAAGGACGAAGAAGCACCAAACCCAGGGTGTTTGTGGGGCTGGCTGGACCATGTGAGCCTACCTGGGATTGCCCTGGAACCCTTGCGAATTGGGGCCTCTGTTAATCATGTTTCGCGGGTTCGGTTGTGGTTGGGAAGGTAGGGATCCTTGTTGTTTATAGTCCAATAGTTGGCTTAATTGTCCCTTTACTAAGGCCATTTCCTCTTGATGTTTTTGGTTCATTTCAACCATCTTCTTTATCAGGGTGTCCATTTGGTTTTGCGGGGGAGGGGCTGCCCTGTTTGGATTATATGGGGGTCTAACTAGTGGTCTTTGCTGATAGGGGGCAAGTTTGGCTGCTGGTTTGGCCTGGGATGGTTCTAGAATTGAGGTGGTTTCTGGTTTGTCCAACCAAAGTTGGGGTGATTACGCCAGCCAATGTTGTTAGTGTTGGAGAAAGGGTCAGGTTTAGCATAACCTTGGACAGCTTGCACATCTTCAAGGATAGCAGATGTAGATGGGGAGGGAAGAGAGTAATCAAGGGTTGAGGGAGCAAAGGTCCCTCCCTGGAACGTGGCCAGTGGTTGTTCTAGGTTCAATTGGATCAAGGGCTGGACCAGGTCAACATTATGAGCTCCCTTTGCTAGGGAGAAGGTCTGTAAGGGGTTCCTGGTCTGGTTTAGTAGCTCATCAATCATTTTATCCACCAATTCCACTCGATCTAATTTCTTGGCAATGATGTCCATGTCAACCATTCCAGAATTTGCTTGTACCTCATAAATCCCACCACGGGGTTGATTGGATCGGTTAAACTGGGTCATGGAGGCATTGTTGAGCAAATTTTCGCTCATAGACTCAAAGAGCTCAAACGCGCTCTCCTCGTCTTTGTTCAGGAAGTTCCCTCCGCATGAGGCATTGACGAAGTTTCGTAGGTTGCTGTCCAGACCGTGGTAGAAGATCTGGGCCAATTGCCACCTTGGTACTTCGTGGTGTGGGCATTTCCTCAAGAGTTCATTAAATCTTTCCCAGGCCTCATGGAACTGTTCCCTACCCTGGAGTGTAAAGGTAGTAATGTCTCTTCTGAGGGCATTGGTCTTTCCTATGGGGAAGAATTTGTTTAGAAACGCATGCATCAGTTCTTCCCAGGTGGTGATGGGTCTACCTAGGGTTCTAAGCCAGTGGGATGCCTTATCTCTTAGTGAGAAGGGGAACATCTTAATCAAAACAATGTCAAGGCTAATGTTCCTAGGTTTCACAGTTCGGGCTATCCGGTCAAGATCCTCTAGGTGCTGGAAGGGGTCCTCATTTGAGCTTCCATGGAAGTGGCTCTGAATCAGACTCAAAACATTTGGTTTTAGCTCCAAATCATCTCCCCCTTCGGGGATCCTAAGGTGCGGCTCGACTCTAATAGAGGAAGGATTGTAGAAATTGCGGAGAGGCCTTGGTTGGTCCTGGAATGGTGGTAGATCAGGTGGCGGTTGCCCTTGTGGGCCTTGGAAAGGTGGTGGTGGTTGCCCTTGTGGGTTCTGCAACCGGTGTATGGCTTGCATGATAGTATGGATCTGTTGCTGCTGAAGCCGGTGGTTTGCGTTAATCTGGGCTTGGATGATGGCCATTGTGTTTGGTGGGGGTTGGTCCTCAACCTCATCTATCCTAGGTTCAACCATGTTTCTAGCAGAATCAAGTTGCCTGGATTCCCATCCCAAAACAAATAATTCAGGATGCAGTGAGCGTCTCCCGTGCATACACTAGAGAAGAACAGGAGGGGATGCGGAGAGAGACAGATGCGAGAAGTGTGTGTTCAACCAAACAAACAAGCCTAGTCCTTATGGTGTATTCCTTAGGGGACCTAGAAATCTCCAAAAGGGTGATTAAGTTCGTAAGCACTGGACTCCCCTTCCCAAAGCTAATCTGGCCAGGTTGATTACGAGGGGATTGAAGGGAAGGTTCTTCCTTTGGTTTGCACCGCCGGTTCCATAGACCCCAACAACCGCGGTCGTTTGACGCTGCCTCGCAGCCTAGTCACCAGATTCTACTAAGGGAATGAAAGCCAAGTGCCTAGCGAACAAAACCTTGCATCTTAAGACTTAACCCAGTCCTGCCTAGGGTACGTCTACTCAGTTTTAAAAGGGCTAGGATAGTGCTTGTGCTAGGGTTATGTGATGAGCGTTGATTGGGGTAGTGCCTCTTAGTTTTCCACTTTCAGTGGTGTGCTCCTATCAAAACATGGTTTTCAAGCAAGGATTGTTTTAGAGGTGGTGTCTTTTAATGTTTTATCCTTACTTTAGTGTCTTTTAGGATTGACGTGTCTTAATATTTTCAGACAAGTTTCAGTGGGCACGTCAAGTTTTGCACACAATTCGGTGAAAGTAGATTTCCTTTTGTTGTGTAGAGGCTCTAAAACCCTAATGTACTCATCCTAGTAATCATGCTGCTTCTATTAGATGAGTTGATTTAAGGGTTGAGTGGTGCGGCCCAAGTCAATTCAAGGTGGGTTCGCAAACACCACTCAAAAAGAAAAAAGAACATTCCAAGAATTTATTCAGAATGTTAGTGTATTTTTTTGTTGGGTGATGTGTTAAGGATGTGGGTCAGGCAATCACACACCACGCCAATTTTTTTTAGTTTTACAATTTTTTTAGATTTTTAACAAGCAAACAACCATGAGTGAAGAAATACTTATGACCGGTCCTTGTTGCGCTTACTCCCTTGTTACCGTCACGAGTTGCGCTGCTTCGCTGTCCAAGCGTCGAATTCCTGCAACCATCAAGTAGGAGACAAGGCATTAGACGATGTGAGCATGGATGTAAAATGGAAGCAACAAGACAAATCCGTTGCCTCCCTGGCAACGGTGACAAAAACTGACGTGCTCGTGATGCGTGTGTTTAGAAGAGTCGTTATAACTTGCGCTCGCAATGTCGATTTTAAAATGAAGAAACGGATGTGAGTCCGAGTGTTGATCTCAGGGAGGCATGAAAATCAAATTTTTCTTGTCACTTAATGTTACGAAAATCGTAGGGTTTTGCTTGCAAAAAGACGCGGGTGAAAAGCGAGTGAGAGAGAGAGAAAGAGAGAGAGAGAGAGTAGGGTTAGAATTTTTTCATTCACAGCATGCAATTCGAACATAAAAGAAAGCAGGCAATTGAATAGAAAATAACTTCATTTAACATGCAACTTTAGTTCATAATTACAACACTAGATAAATGCTTGAACATAAGTAAAGGAAAGCTTAAGATAAAGAGGGAAAAAGAGAGAGAGAGAAGACGGCGAGGCAGCCACGGCGGTGGATTGGGGCTCTGTCGGCGGCTCGTCGTCTCCGACGATTACAAAAGGGCTTAATGGTAGCTAGGAGGGGGTAGAGCACTTTGCAAGTGGAGTGAATGCCTTGAATGGGTGGTTGGAAGGGGTTTAAATAGGGAGAAGGTCTTTCCAAATGAAGAAGGGGTTTTAGCGACGTCCAGAACGTCGCTAAAACCCTTTCCAAATCGTCGGTGAAGCCCCCTGCTCGGCGGTTGCTCATGCACGCCTTGTGCTTCTTCGCGCCTGATCCGCGTGCGCGCGTCGTAAGCCGTCCGATCGAAGATCAGACGGCTGAGATTCCGTGTGAAGCACGCGCCTGGATCATGCCCACACTCCCCCGCGTCATCGCGGGTGTCGGTTTTGGACGGGCGAGATTGCGCCGCGTCGCTCCATCCACGCCATTCGCTGCTGATTGGGCGGTCCAATTTCTCGCAGTGCGTCTTCGCCTCGCAATTTCCACGCAGTGTGCTTCGAACCCGCATTGCGTGAGTGCAGGTGAGCGCTTCGACCGCTACGCTGTCCCCGCTACTTTGTTGCAGCGAGGGCGAGCGCACGAGTGGCTCTCATCTGTTCGATTGAAGATCGACGGTTGTGATTCGTCCTCCGGGTGAAGGTAAGATTGGTCGACGGTCTGGATGCAGCGAGCGGGCACCACGTGGCACGCTGTGGGCTGTTGATCATCAGATCAACGGTCATAACTTCTTAGGCCTATTGCGGGAGCTCCGGATGTCGGATTTGGTCGATTTCAAGTTCGTTGGACTCCGTTCGTTGCTTTAAATCCATCCGTGCTGTCCGATTGCTCATTTGAGGCCTGCTTTGGCAAGTACTTATACAAATGGCCATTAATACTGTTTTATAAGAAATCTTGATGTATGATGCATGCAATGCTCCTATTCTATTTATGATGTGTTATCAGTGCATTTTTTTCTTAAGATGGACCCCATTTAACAGAGTTATCACCCCAAGATGTAGTACTATCATCGTGCCTATGGCACACTGTGTGCGAAGGTGTGGGTGTGTTCGGTGAGGTGCATGAGTGAGTGGAGTGGTGGTATGAGTGAGGGGAAATGTTCAGTAGAGTGAGGGGATGCTTATGGACTTGTCGGCGAGGAGGGGGATGGTCTGTGGTGATGGAGCGGTCTCGCCGGAGTTGGTGGCCAAAGATGAGGGTAATGGAGGGCGACAGTGGTCGATTTAGGGAGATAGAGAGTGGAGAAGAAAGTAGAGGGTGAAGGGAACTTACCTAGGGTTTATGAGACGAAGGGGAGACGAAGATGGCGTCGGGTGGGTACTGCCGACGTCGGAGACGAAGTCGCTCAGAGAGAGATGGTCGACGAGGATGAAGGGGAAACAAGGGTGTTGACAGGTGCTGTACGACGTGGACGAGAGTAAGGAAGAAGAGCTTGCCATTGGTATTGTGGTCAGATGACGAGGGAGAGTAGGGAAGGTCATCGGAGCTTGACGAGCGAATCGGTCGGAGGAGGAGAGAAGAAATTGAGGGGGGTCTCCGGTCGAATTCAAGCTTAGAGGAGTCGAGGCGAACTGGGCTCCTTTAAATAGAGCCTTGGAGGTCGGTTAGGGCTTGGGAAGCAAGCTTTCCAAGAAAGGAAGGCTCACCGGAGTTAGAATCCGTTGGGATACCCATGTCTCTCATGCGTTTGCATGAGAGATTGGGAAAGAATCTTGGATCATGGATGGGTTCTGATTGGAGGGATTTTCTTAGAGAATCACCCTTCTAATTTTGGAGGAGATCTTCTGAGCAATCAGGGAGAAACCACCTTCCAAAGCTTGCTGGAGTAGGATTCTTTCGCTATAATGGTGGAGGGACCTAAGTGCGAAAATGATGAAGAAGCTAGGGGGCTTTTTGCAAATGCTTTTGAAAGATAGGGGTATAAATGTAATTAGGCTGGACCTTTTTTCAAAGTAGGTTAAGGCAAACTTAGCTTGGGTGAAAATTTTGGTCAAAACCTAATTTAGACCTAAGGAATCCAATGGTGAAGTTGGATTTTGGGTTTGATCACGTTTTACTGGGAAATTTATGCAAAAATCCAATTTAGGGCAAATATCTTTCTGAGACCCCATTTTAGGTCAAGATGGGTTCCACTGGCCAAATTGAAAGTTCTAAACCATAGAGAATATTTTTATATGATTTTTAGAGGGTTTAGGTGAATTTTATCCTGATCAAAACCATGGTTAATTGAGTTGGTCTGTTTTAGGATTTCAAGAAGTCATTTAATTCACAAGACACGCACAAATCCTTTTCTGTCAAATCCAACCCACTTTTTATCTTGTTAAGACCCTTTGACATTTGTTTAGCCCTTGAGAAAACCCGTTGTTGTACTGCTTGGTAAAATTGTAGTTTTACCCCTTGTTTCTTATTTTTCTCTCGGAAAGGTTATTCAGTGAATTATGACATCCAGTTGGTTATGTAGGAGCTTTTATTCTCTTCATTGGGTCAAAATGGGCTAGTTAGGGCTCTTGGTGGTGTTCCCATCATACCCCCATGCCTAGCTTTTGCTAGTCCCTTAGCAAAATTTTAAGGTTTTAACTTTAATTCTAGACCATGAGTTCCTTTGATGTTCAAAATTGTGATGTGTGCTTTCTTCTATAGATTAGGCTAGAATTCCAATAGTAGGACTAGAGATACTCAAGTACCAACCAAGATCTGGACCTGACCAGCTCTAGCCTCAGTCCGCCATGAAGGTTTTTAAGGCCCACAGGAACTATCCTAAGGTTCGTTGGACTCTGCGGTTAAAGCACCCGTGCTTGTAACATATTTTAGCCTTAGTTCAGTTTGCAGTGCATTTTTGTAAGAGAGAGACAAGGGAATTTTCTTTTTTTGGAGAGTTTTTTCTCTCTTTTCTTTTTATTTCTAGCTTCGGATTGGCTTCTCAACACAGTCTGTATCAGATTCCTTATCCCCATCATCAATCCTCGAAGGGTCCCTGGCAATCGATGCTTCGGGATAGCACCACCCATGGCATTCCCCAGAACCCTGGCTTTCGAGATTTCAAGATAATCCCGCCCATGGCATTCTGTAGCTAAATCCAGACCTTGGCAATCGACATTTCGTGATAATGCCGCCCATGGCATCTGAACCAGCATAGGATGCTTACATGCCCTCGGTAGGATATGTAGATATCCTAGGAGACAAGCACCAAGGAGATGATATGTTATTGTGCATCTTTGAGGGGAATTTCCCGCCTCTCCGTGCTGGGAACTCGTCCAAATCAACTTGTGTTGATCGGCCGCTCCTAATCTAGGTGACTTTTTAAGAATAATCTAAATGCATTTGCGTGATTTTGATACTTATGCGCATTGAACCAGACTGTGAGTGGATTGGGGTGCTTAGGTTACCGAGTCCCGCAAACCAGAGGTCAGTTAACAAGGCCGAATACTCCCTAAGCCTTAGACCTAATACTTGAGCTTTGCATTTTCCCCAACCTTTTGAGGACTATCCAAATCTTAGCGGATACTTGAATTTTTAAGCCTAGGAGTATAGCCCAAGAGGCCTAAAATCAGCATTCCTACTAATCTCTTATGCGTTTTTTTAGCACTTCTTTCATTTTCTTTTTCTTGATATGGTCTACAACTCAGTTAATCTCTTAATTTCTTACTAATGACTTTCTCTTTTCTTTTTCTTTTCAATTTGTGCTCCTTTTTTGACATTTTTCACTCTTCCCCTTTTCCTCCTCAAGATTTGTATGGCCTCAAAATTTTTCTCTCCTCTCAATTTTTTTTGTTCTTTTTCAAGAATTTTTCATTTTTTTTTGGTATTTTTAGGATATGTGATTTTTTTGATGAAACCTTTTCTTGTGAGATGATTTTCGCGGCATTTTTCACTTTCATACCCCCCCATGCCTATGATTTGCAATGTCCCCATTGTAAATTAGGTGGGTTCGAGTTCAGCTTAGATCATTCATTTGAATAGGCTCTGGGTGGGCAAACGGGTCGAGATGACTGTTGCGGACGATTTCAAGCTCGGGTATGGGTACCTGAGGTGGGGTCGGCTGTTCTAATGGATGAACCCTGAAGTGCAATATGAATTCAGCATAAGAACGTCAAGAAAGGTTTCGGGTTTTTCAAAAGTGACGGGTTTCCTCCCGTTAAGCATTGAGTTTTATGCCATTGGCTGGATGCAATGAGCTCAGGGAGAATGGGGGGTAAAGGATGTCTCAACCAAATTTGTCTTGGTAAGGTCAATGAACAGTTTGAGTCTCTGACTGTTCACGATGAAAGGTTCTGAATTGTGGCTGAGTGGACTGATCTCGATGGCTTCATTTCCAAAGATTCGTCGAATGAGGTAAGGTCCGATCCATTTCGATTTGAGTTTTCCTGGGAATAGTTTGAGCTTAGCATCAAAGAGTAGGACTTTTTGACTAGAGTGAAAGATCTTTCTGGATATGTGCTTGTCGTGAAAGGCCTTAACCCTCTCTTTGTAAATTCGCGAGTTCTCATACGTGTCGTGGCGTAATTCATTGATCTCACTCATTTGAAGCTTTCTGTGGGGTTCTTGCCTTAGAAAGATCTTGGTTGCAGGTCCGTACTACCCAATAGGCCTTGTGCTCCAATTCGACAGGGAGGTGACATGCCTTCCCGTACACCAATCTAAAGGGAGACATACCTAATTGGGTTTTGTGAGTGGTCCTATAAGCCCACAAAGCTTTCGGAAGTTAGGATGACCAGTCTTTCCTGTCAGGTTGAACAGTAACCTGGAGGATTTTCTTAATCTCCCATTTTGATAGCTCAGCTAGACCATTAGTTTGGGGGTGATAAGGAGTAGGGATTCGGTGTGATACCCCATATTTGGTCATCAGTGACTTGAACTGAGCATTAGTGAAATGGGTCCCTTCATCAGAGATTATAGCACGTGGAATCCCGAACTGCGAAAAGATGTTCTGATGAATGAATTTGATAACCACCTTATGATCATTGGTTCGGGTCGGAATGGCTTCGATCCATTTAGACACGTAGTCAACAGTGAGTAGAATGTACTCGAAGCCGTCTGAAATAGGAAAGGGTCTCATAAAATTAATCCCCCAAACGTCGAAGATTTCACATACGAGAATCGACTGTAAGGGCATCATATCACGCTGGCTCATGTTACTTAAGGTCTGGCAACGAGTGCATGCCCTATAGTGACTGTATGCATCTTTGAAAATCGTGGGCCAATAGAAGCCGCATTGGAGGGCTTTTGCTGCTGTTTTATGATCTGAGAAGTGTCCACCGCGTGCTTGGTCATGGCAGAAGGACAATATGTCCTGAATTTCCACTCCCGAGACACATCGTTGAATGATTTGATCAGCACCTATGCAGAAAAGATACAGGTCTTCCCAGAAGTAATACTTGGCATCGAAAGTAATTTGTCCTTCTTGGCCTTCGACCAATCGGACGGGATCTGATGTGATGCCAGGTAGTTTACTATATCAACAAACCATGGAAGTCCTGTACTGATAGTCAGGAGGTGCTCATCAGGAAAATGTTCCATGTTGGGTCTGGAAGGGTCGATTATATCAGAAGGAAGGCGGGACAAGTGATCAGCTACCACATTCTGTTTTCCCGCTTTGTCGCGAATCTCAAGGTTAAACTCTTGCAATAGCAAGATCTAGCGGATTAATCGAGGTTTCACGTCCTTCTTCGCAAGGAGATGCCTCACAGCTGTGAGATCAGAGTAGATGATAACACGTGAACCCAGAAGATATGATCTGAACTTTTCCAAGGCAAATACTATGGCTAGTAGCTCTTTCTCAGTAACTGTGTAGTTACGTTGAGCCTCGTCAAGTGTCTTGCTAGTGTAGTATATGATCACGGGTTTCCCGTCAATGTTCTGCCCAAGTACCGCTCCTACAGCAAAATCAGATGCATCGCACATGATCTCAAAGGGTTGAGACCAATCAGGGGACTATAGGATCAGAGCTTGGGTAACTCGATCATGTAGGATTTCAAATGCTTGAGTGCATTCCTTGGAGATTTCAAAAGGAACATCCTTAGATAGTAGAGTGGTCAGGGGGCACGCGATCTTTAAGAAATCTGGAATGAATCAACGATAAAAATTGACATGTGATGAGAACCTTGTCACAAATCCTAAACTAGCACCATTTAACCCTGATATGCAAGAAAAAACTCCTACATAACTTAAAGAAAGGCTTAACTCAAAGAATTCTGAGTTTAAGGAGAAAACAAGTCATAAGGGGTTAAAATGCAATTTCACCAAGCCAATCTGAAAATAGGGTAACTCAGGGTCCAAACATAGGTCAAAACAACCTAAAAAGAAGAAAAGTGGGATGAAATGACTCAACAAGGGCTACAGCAACTCCGAGGAATTGAATGACATCCTGTAACCCTAAAAACAAACCCACTTCAATTCACGTGGTTCGAGGTAAGGTAAAAATAAAATAAACCCTCTAAAATTCATAGAAAAATAATCTCTAGGGTTTAGGACTTTCAATTTGGCCTTAGGAACCCATTTTGACCTACATTGAGAACCATGTCCAATTAACAACTTAATTTGGGTTTTTGCGTAAATTGACCGGTCAAAAAAGGTTTAATCTAGAAATAAAATTCACCATCAGAATCCTTATGTCCTAATTAGTCATGTATAAAAACTTGGGCCTAAGAAGAAACCTTCTTGACCAACTTTACACTTTGGTCCTCATATATTTACTTTTTGGCCCTCAACTTTTGAACCCTCACATTTTGGCTCCTAATTCTCCTTCGTTCTTTGCATTTAGGTCCCTCCTGCAAAACCTGAGCAGCGCCATGCTCCGGCGACCTTGCGCGGAGCATGGCGCCGCGCAGGGTAAGGGAGGGGCCCTGGCAAGTCAATGGGAGGTACCCTGCGTCGTCAGCCACCGCAGGGACACCCCCCTGAGCGCTGCACCCACCCATACCGGCCGTGAGAACGCACGGACGGTATGGGTATCCTTCCTCCGGCATCCTCCGGCGAGGGAGACACGTCGTCTCCCTCCGCCCTCCTCTCTGGTTCTCCCCTATAAATACCCCCGTCGCTCCGCCGTTCTTCCCAGCTCGGATCTGACGGAGACACCCCCTCAATTCCTCCCTTCCCACTCCGACAGACGCCCCCTTGCTCTGGAGGCCTCTCCTCCTCCTCCTCGTCGCCCTGCCGCACTACCAGCAGCAGGGTTACCTTCCCTCGATCTTTCCGTGTCACGCCGCACCCAGCTGGCACCTCTTCGGTCCTCTCCTCGCCGCCGCCCCTTCCTCTGGGCAATTTCTTCTCCGGCGACAGTCGATACGACTATCGCCTATGCCAACCCCTCCTTGTCCAGCTTAGTAGGTAAAACTTCTCCTCTTCCTCCCCTCTTTCTTTTCCATACTGAAAGCCCTTACTGTCGCCACCGATTTCCCACCGATCACCCTCACCTTCTCCACCTCCGGCCAAACTCCGGCGAACCGCTCCCATCGCTCCAGCACCCCACACGGCTCGCCGACCTGTGCATAACCTCCGCCTCCTCACCCTGATCCTCTTCTGCCCCTCCACTTCCCACCAAACGCCCTCTGCAGACCCACCGAACACACCCACTTCTCCGCCCGCAGTTTGACCTAGGGCGACCCTTTTGCTCCACCACGCCCCCTACAGACCCTCCGATCACCTTCGCCGTGCCACGGCAAAGGCCCTCCGCATATCTGATTAGGCCGAGAGGCCGTGTTGTTGTAAACAGGGTCTGTGCTCGCCGCCACCATTGACGAGTGAAGAAGCTCCTCCTACCTGCTGCTCCAGGCATGCCACGCCTAGATCAGGCTCCCAGGCTGCGTGGGGTGACTTCGCGAAGTGCCAGGCTGCAGCTGAGGCGAAGTTCTCGCGTGAAGCCCTTGCATTGGCCCTCGACTGCTCGCTGCCTTCTCCGCACGGGCGCTCACATTGGGGTGGGACATTTAGTCCCACCTCGAAAGATTGTGAGCGAGCGCCGTGAGATAAATTGGAAAAGTGACATAGTCTATTCGCCTCAGTTCACGGGGTGAGGTCCCCTTCACCCGCCCGATTACTCGGCCCCGTCCGCGCTCACGCCTCGCGGACCTGGCCCGACCTGCACTCCTCGCCCACCACCGCACGCCGGTGGGCCTGGACTCGGGCACGACCCGCGTACCCGATTACCCGGTTGCTCTGGGAGAGCTGTCCTAAGAGCGAATTCTGAGAGAGAGAGATGCGGGGGGGGGGGGGGGGGGATAGAGTAGGTTTTTGCCCTCTGATGCTGAACTCTTGAGCATGCAGGCACAGGTGAAGAAGAAGGACTGCGGAAGAAGAAGAACTGAAGCGACACTGTAGCATCCGCGGGTTAAGTCGTCTGATTGGAAAATCAGACGACGTCCTGAAGACAGGTGAAGACAAAGAAGAAGAAAAGAAGAGAGAAGGAGCAGCCAAGTGAAGAAACAGAAAGCAGAAGAAGAGAAGCAAGAAACAAGAAAAGAAGAAGAAGAAGAACAGGAAGAACAAAAGCCAAAGAGGAGAGAAGACAAAGAGGAAGAAAGAAGAGAAGAAGAAGAAGCCAAACTTTCATCTCTCTCTCTCTCTTTATTTTTGTAATAGAACATGTATATCTCTAGAATACGACTTGCTCCCTGAGTTTGACCTCGGGAGAATTGTTATTCCCGAGTAAAAAAAAATATATATATATGTGAAATGATGGCAATAACTAGCTATACTACAATGCTATAGCAAAACCTAGTCATAGTTGTTGCCGACCGTTTCATTTTTTGGCGCCGTTGCCGGGGTGCAACGGCTATTCTAGAGGTAGACATTTCTGTTTCTTTTTAGTTCTAATAATCTCCTCTCTTTTGTGCAGCTACAGGAAATCAAGAAGACAAGCAACCCCACGACAACCACTCCAAGGACAGGTAATTTTTTTTTTCCTCTCGCTATTAACCCCTAAACTCTAAAGAGAAAGAAAAGAAAAGAACAAGCAATATAGGGCTAACCTGTCTTCTATACTTAGTAAACCATAAGAATTTGCATGTTTTCAACCCATTATTCCTGCACACTATTAAGGGTATTTAGGGGCTAACACATTCTTGCTTGAGCCCTAATTACCCACCAAAGAACTAACTGGACCAAGTAGAGCCAACATAAGATTCAACATTAGGGTTTTAGAGACACACTACTTAAATCAAGAATGGAGAAAATCAAAGAGAAGTGTGCCTAAACCATTGATTGAACACACTTATTCAGAGAAACCCTAAACAATTGGTTCTCTAAACACTTGAACCCAAAAAGAAGGGACCCAAAAGCTCTCAAAGGAACAAGAGGTAAAGTTGACCCCTTGGGTCAACCAACCTTAAAATTAGGTCACTTTCTCACTCAAAATACCTAAGAGTTCAAGTGTAACTTTAAGCACCCTGATCTTAAACTAAAATTGGTAGACTTAAGAGGTCAAGATCCCCATTCTGGTCTACCTGGAACCGCAGTGACAAGAGAGGTCGGGTGGGGGAAACCCTGTAACCCGTGGGGACACTCTACCGTGTAGGGGTCTTCGCGGGACTCACCCTCTCTGGCTGCCCAGGTAATTTTCAGGTGGACGATCTTTCTGATCAAGGGGTCCATCTACCCCGCACCTCTATAGTCACCCAACACATTTTTGGGTGGCTCGATTGGGTCCGGCACCTTCTAACCTCTTCCACTCCAACAGTGCATGAACGGTAGGAGATCCTTAAGACCACCCTTAAGATCTCCTTTAAAATTTCACTCTCGTCGAGGCCCAGCCTTGACTCCCGTGTTTGAGCAGCAACCTAACCCCATCATTCTCTCTTCCGATTCTGAATCAAACTCTTCTTCTATCATGGCTCAGCCAGTTGAGGAAGAAAACAATCTGGAGCACCAGCTCCAGCGACTTAACGACCTCTTCCAAAACTTTGTGCACCCACCGCAGCGTCCCATGATGCGGGACCATTATAATCCTGTTGCGGTGGCCATCGACCCTCGAGTCAGAATCCCGACTGGGGGACCTGACTCTGAATTAAAGCCCAATATGATTCATGCTATACCTAAATTCCATGGGCTTAATTCTGAAGATCCCTTCCAGCACATCAAACAGCTAAAGCATCTGGCCCAAACTTTCGGGTCAGACGCACAAAATCGGGATATTCTTCTCATGAAGATGTTCTCCTTTTCTCTTATGGACAAGGCCGCCCATTGGTATCAAACTCAGACCCGGCCGATCAACAATTGGGAAGAACTTCAGTCCGAGTTCCTGAAAAAGTTCTTCCCTGTTGGACGGACCAACGCCTTGCGCCATCAGATTACACATTTCACCCAACAAATAGGGGAACCTCTCCATGAGGCATGGGATAGTTTTCAGGATCTCATGAGAAAGTGCCCCCATCACGGAGTTCCTAAATGGGAACAGGTCCAATCTTTTTACCAGGGACTCCATGAGGACATCCGTCTTTTCGTCAATGCAACCTGCGGAGGAAATATCATGGGTCAACATGAAGACACCGTGTGGGAGATTCTCTAAAACATGTGCGAGAACTCCATCAACAATGACTCCATGGGATTATTCGATAGGACGAATACCCGCGCAGCGACGAATCTCAGGGGAGCACATGAGACGCAGGGCCTGTCCGCATCAGTCGACCTGGAATTAATGGCCAGTCGATTGGACAAGGTCTCGATTATCGAAAAGAAGGTGGATGAGCTGACTCAGCATCTGCAGCGAGCCACCTCTGCGCATAACCCTTTCGCACAGCCTCCTTCCACAAGGGAAACTGTGCAAAACATTCTCCATCGATCTTCTCCTAGGATGGACCCATCATCCGAATCTTTGCCCGGAGGTCCTTCCGATTCCTTCTACACTTGCCAGGGGAATTCCATTCCTTCTTTCTCTAACCCTCTGGAGGTTCCTCAGACCTACGAGGACCTCAACGCCATCCAGAACGACCTGTTCTCCAACACCTATAATCCTGGATGGCGAAACCATCCTAACTTTCAGTGGGCGGGAAATTCCCAAACCCAAAGACCATCCTTCCAACCCCGCCCACAACCTCCTCGTCCTTACCAGCCGCCTCAGCCTCGACCCAACCCTACTTACCCATCTGGGCCAAATCAAGATCAAATGTCCCTTATCCTTCAGACCCTGGCTGACATTCAAAGAATGAATGCGCCTATCCAAAAACAACATAAGGATGAACTTACAGAGGTCCGAAACCAATTGACCCAGTTGGCAAACTCTCGCCAGCCAGGTACTCTTCCTTCCCAACCTCTGCCTAATCCTAATAACGTGCCAACCCAGCGGCGCGTTATGAACCCAAACCCGGGCCATGCCCATATGATTTATCAGGCCCCCTCTGTTCCTTCACCCGACGGGATAGAGGCCTCCACTTCCTTTGCAGGTTACCAGCAGCAAGCTATCTTACCCAATCCCAACCAAAACCAAGCAGGACTTAATTCCGTAACAACCCGTAGTGGTAAGGAAACCCAAGACCCACCTCATCCGAACCACTCCAAGCCTGGTAGTGATCCCAAGCCTAGGACAGTAATCCAGGACGTCCCCACCCCTATCCCAGATCCACAACCTGGACCTATCCTAGAAGAACCAACCAAGATCCCGTTTCTCGAGGCCTTGACCAAAGGAAAGAAGACCACCAAGCTCGTGGCACCTGAGGAGGACCTGGTCAAGCTCTTTGAGCAGGTCCACATAAACATCCCCTTGATGGATGCAATCCACCACGTACCAGCTTACGCACGATTTTTAAAGAATGTGTGTACACCCCAGCGTAAGCCGCGAACCAAGGGTGGGAGCCCAATTGTTCTGTCAGAGCAAGCCAGCTCTGTAATCCTCAGTAAACTCCCACCCAAGGCAAAAGATCCTGGTACTCCCCTGATTTCCTGCAAGATAGGTGATACCCAATTTGATAGAGCTTTGCTAGACTTAGGTGCATCCATAAACCTGATACTCACATCCTTACTTGACCATCTAGAAGAATCTAAGCTAAAACCAACCGAGGTGACATTACAATTAGCAGATCGATCTATAAAGTCACCAAAAGGGATTCTCGAGGATGTTATCGTAAGAGTGCGGGATTTCTATTTCCCAGTGGACTTTATAGTCTTAGATATGGATGCGCCTAAAAATCCTAGGGATACACCAATCATTCTAGGGAGACCTTTCTTGGCTACTGCTAGAGCCAACATCAGCTGTGAGGAGGGCCAAATAGAGCTTAAATTTGGAGATCAAACCTTAAAAATTGATATATTTAAGGCCCAACAAGGAATTAATTGCGGTGTCATCGAACAGATTTGTGACGTTAGGATTTTGGTTGATGAATCACACCTCCAGAATGACTCGATTATGCCTCATCAACCACAGAAGGATCTTGACCTGCAAACGGAGGAGTTGAATCCAGATAGAAACAACCCAGTAACTCCTACCCTTGAACCTCACATCTACACTGAACCACCAGCTGCTGCTGATAATCCTATCCTCGAGTTAAAGCCTCTTCCTACTCACTTGAAATACATCTTTTTGGGTTCCAATCAGACCCTCCCTGTGATTATCAATTCCAACCTCAATCCCGAACAGGAATCCCGTTTGATTACTGTCCTCCAGCAACATCGCAGAGCCATCGGGTGGACTCTCGATGATTTGACTGGAATAAGCCCCTCTTATTGTACTCATCATATCTATTCAGAAGAGGGCACACGACCTTCTCGTGAAATGCAGAGACGTTTAAACCCTAATCTGCAGGAGGTCGTGAAAAAGGAGATCATCAAGTGGTTAGATGCCGGAATCATCTACCCGATCTCCGATAGTTGTCGGGTGAGCCCAATTCAGGTTGTGCCTAAGAAGGCAGGACTCACCACCATAACGACTGAAATCGGAGAAATCATTCCTACCCGATTAGCCAATGCGTGGAGAGTCTGTATAGATTACCGCCGACTCAATTCCTCCACGAAGAAGGATCATTTCCCACTACCCTTCATTGATCAAATTCTCGAGAAACTAGCGGGAAATAGGTTCTTCTGCTTTCTTGACGAGTACTCCGGTTATAATCAGGTGGCAATCCATCCTGAGGACCAAGAAAAGACCACATTCACCTGCCCCTTCGGAACGTATGCTTTCCGAAGGATGCCTTTCGGTCTTTGCAATGCACCCGCTACTTTTCAGCGGTGCATGCTTGCCATATTCTCCGATATGGTAGGTGATTTTCTGGAAGTCTTCATGGATGACTTTTCAGTCTTTGGAGAATCTTTTGATGATTGCCTCCAACACTTGGTCCGGATACTCAGGCGATGCATTGAGGTGAACTTGGTTCTTTCCTGGGAAAAGAGCCATTTCATGGTGCCTGAGGGAATTGTCCTGGGACATCTAATTTCAGAAAAAGGCATCCAGGTGGATTGAGCTAAGGTTGATCTGATTTCTCGCCTTCCTGTACCTAGCTCGATCAGGGACATCCGTTCCTTTTTAGGGCACGTCGATTTTTACCGTCGTTTCATTCTAGATTTCTCAAAAATCGTGCGCCCCTTGACTTCTCTTCTCTCTAAGGATGTACCTTTTGAAAGCTCCAAGGAATGCACGCTAGCCTTTGAAAACCTACGTGACCGAGTCACCCAGGCACCTATCCTACAATCCCCTGATTGGTCTCAACCCTTTGAGATCATGTGCGATGCATCTGATTTCGCTGTAGGAGCGGTCCTGGGGCAGAAAGCTGATGGGAAACCCGTGGTCATCTACTACGCTAGCAAGACACTTGACGAGGCTCAGCGTAACTATACAGTTACGGAAAAAGAGCTGCTAGCCGTAGTATTTGCCCTTGAAAAATTCCGATCGTATCTTCTGGGTTCCCATGTCATCATTTACTCGGATCACACGGCTGTAAGGCATCTCCTTGCCAAGAAGGACGCGAAGCCCCGACTAATCCGTTGGATCTTGCTGTTGCAAGAATTCGATCTTGAGATTCGCGACAAGGCGGGAAGGTAGAATGTGGTAGCCGACCATCTGTCCCGTCTTCCTTCTGAGATCATCGACCCTTCCGGACCCATCACGGAACATTTTCCTGATGAGCACCTGCTTTCTGTTGGTACTAAACTTCCATGGTTTGCTGATATAGTAAACTACTTGGCATCTCATCAGACACCGTCTGATTGGCCGAAGGCCAAGAAAGACAAATTGCGTTCTGATTCCAAGTATTACATTTGGGAAGACCCGTACCTTTTCCGCATAGGTGCCGATCAAATTATTCGGAGATGCGTCCCGGAAGAGGAAATCAGCAATATCCTATCTTTCTGCCATGACCAGGCATGCGGTGGCCATTTCTCAGGGCATAAAACCGCATCCAAAGTCCTCCAGTGTGGCTTCTACTGGCCTACACTTTTCAAAGACGCATACAGTCACTGCAAGGCATGCAGTCGTTGCCAGACTTTGGGCAACATGAACCATCGCGACATGATGCCTTTGCAGCCGATTCTCGTATGCGAAATCTTCGATGTATGGGGGATTGATTTTATGGGCCCCTTTCCTGTTTCGGATGGTTTCGAGTACATTCTGCTTGCGGTGGACTACGTGTCCAAATGGATCGAAGCCATACCGACCCGAACCTGCAATCACAAGATTTTTCTTAAGTTCATACATCAAAACATTTTCTCAAGGTTCGGGATTCCCCGTGCTATAATCTCTGATGGGGGGACCCATTTTACAAATGCTCAGTTTAGGTCACTGATGGCCAAATTTGGGGTGTCTCACCGAATCTCTACTCCTTACCACTCCCAAACAAATGGCCTAGCTGAGCTGTCAAATCGGGAGATCAAGAAAATCCTGCAAGTCACTGTTCGGCCTGACAGGAAGGACTGGTCGTCCCGACTTCCGGAAGCATTGTGGGCCTATAGGACCGCCCACAAGACCTAATTGGGCATGTCTCCCTTTAGACTGGTGTACGGAAAGGCATGTCACCTTCCCGTAGAACTGGAGCATAAAGCCTATTGGGCAGTACGGAACTGCAATCTAGATCTTTCCAAGGATGGAACCCACAGAAAACTCCAAATCAGCGAGATCGATGAATTACGCCTAGACGCGTATGAGAACTCGCGAATCTACAAGGAGCGGGTTAAAGCCTTGCACGACAAGCACATCTCCAGAAAGATCTTTCATCCTGGTCAAAAGGTCCTACTCTTTGATGATCGACTCAAACTTTTCCTGGGGAAACTGAGGTCCAAGTGGGTCGGACCGTATTTAGTCTGACAGGTTTTTGGAAATGGAGCAATTGAAATCAGTCCACTCAGCCATGATTCCGAACCTTTCATCGTGAACGGTTAGAGACTCAAACCGTTCATTGATGTGACTTCTACTGATTCAGCTGAATCATCCCTCATCCTCCATTCCCGTTGAGCTTACTGTGCCCGGCCGATGGCATAAAACTCAGCGCTTAACGAGAGGCAGCCCGTCATTTCTTGAAAATCTAAAACCTTTTTCTAACACCATTGTGCACTTAAGGTTCACCCTTTAAGACAGCCGACTCCACCTCAGATGCTTGCATCTGAGATTAGAAATCATCCGTAGAATTTATCCCGACCCATTCACTCACAAAATATCTGTCTTAAGGAATAAATTAAATAAATAAAAACCCCTAAATCACAATGAGGACATTGCAAGTCTTAGGCATGGGGGGGTATAAGTGCAAAACTTGTAGAAAAAAGGTTTTAAACAAAAAATTCACATATGCCAAAAACACCATAAAAATTAAAAATTTTTTCAAAATAAAAAGAATAAGAGGAGAAAGGAAATTTTGTGGAGAAGGAAAAGAAACAAAATGAAAAGGAGCACAAAAAGATGAAAGAAAAGAGTAATAGTCATTAGTAAGAAGCTAAGGAATTAACCTTAGTCTAGACCATTTTTCAAGAAAAGAAATGAAAAGTGCTTGGTAAGATTAGTAAGAACGCAAACCTTAGGCATTCTTGATAGACTCTTAGTACCCATTAAGATCTAGACAATCCTCAAGAGGTTGAGGAAAATGAAAAGCTTAAGTACTAGGTTCAAGGCTTAGGGAGTATTTGACCTCGCTAACTAACTTCTGGTTTACGGGACTCAGTAACCTAAGCACCCCAACCCCACACACTGCCTGGTTCAGTAAGCATAAAAAATTCAAAATCACGCAGGAGCGTCGCAAAAATTCTGAAAATACACCTAGAATAGGAATGGTCGATCAACACAAGTTGATTTGGACGAGTTCCCAACGCAGAGAGGCGGGAAATCCCCTCAAAGATGCGTAACAAAATATCATCTCCTCGGTGCTTGTCTCTTAGGATATTCACATATCCTACTGGGGGCATGTAAGCACCCTGCTGGTTCAGATTCCATGGATGGCATTATCACGAAGTGCCAACTGCCAGGGTCTGAACTCGGCCACGGAACACCATGGATGGGATTATCTTGAAATCTCAATAGCCAGGGCTCTGGGGGTTGCCATGGGCGGTGCTATCTTGAAGCATCGATCGCCAGGAACCCTTGAGGATTGATGATGGGAACAATGAATCTGATACAGACCGTGTTGAAAAAGCCAATCCCAGGCTAGAACTAAAAAGAAAAAGAGAGAGAAAACTCTCCAAACAGAAAAACTTTATATCTCTCTCTCTTGCAAAACGCACTGCGAACTGAACTAGGGCAAAAATTGTTTCAAGCACGGGGTGCTTTAACTACAAAGTCCAATAAACCTTAGGTTAGTTCTTGTGGGTCTTAAAAACCTTTGCTAAGGACTGAGGCTGAGGCTAGACAGATTTGGATCTTGATTGGTACTAGAGTACCTTTTAAGCCTATGGTCAGCATTCTAACCTAATCTAGGTTCAAAAGAAAGGCACTTACCTGAAGTTGTTAAGAATATCATGGTCTAGAACAAAGGTTAAAACCTTAGGTTTTTGCTAAGGGACTAGCAAAAGCTAGGCATGGGGGTGTGATGAGAACCTCATCACAAATCCTAAACTAGCACCATTTAACCCTGATATGCAAGAAAAAGCTCCTACATAACTCAAAGAAAGGCTTAACTCAGAGAATTCTGAGTTTAAGGAGAAAACAAGTCATAAGGGGTTAAAATGTAATTTCACCAAGACAATCTGAAAACAGGGTAACTCAGGGTCCAAACATAGGTCAAAACAACCTAAAAAGAAGAAAAGTGGGATGAAATGACTCAACAAGGGCTACAACAACTCCGAGGAATTAAATGACATCCTGTAACCCTAAAAATAAACCCACTTCAATTCACGTGGTTCAAAGCAAGGTAAAAATCAACTAAACCCTCTAAAATTCATAGAAAAATAATCTCTAGGGTTTAGGACTTTCAATTTGGCCTTAGGAACCCATTTTGACCTACATTGAGAGCCATGCCCAATTAACAACTTAATTTGGGTTTTTGCGTAAATTGACCGGTCAAACAAGGTTTAATATAGAAATAAAATTCACCATCAGAATCCTTAGGTCCTAATTAGTCATGTATAAAAACTTGGGCCTAAGAAGAAACCTTCTTGACCAACTTTACACTTTGGTCCTCATATATTTATTTTTTGGCCCTCAACTTTTGAACCCTCACATTTTGGCCCCTAATTCTCCTTCGTTCTTTGCATTTAGGTCCCTCCTGCAAAACCTGAGCAGCGCCATGCTCCGGCGACCTTGCGCGGAGCATGGCGCCGCGCAAGGTAAGGGAGGGGCCCTGGCAAGTCAATGGGGGGTACCCTGCGTCGTCAGCCACCGCAGGGACACCCCCCTGAGCGCTGCACCCACCCATACTGGCCATGAGAATGCACGGACGGTATGGGTATCCTTCCTCCGGCGTCCTCCGGCGAGGGAGAGACGTCGTCTCCCTCCGCCCTCCTCTCTGGTTCTGCCCTTATAAATACCCCCGTCGCTCCGCCGTTCTTCCCAGCTCGGATCTGACGGAAACACCCCCTCAATTCCTCCCTTCCCACTCCGACAGACGCCCCCTTGCTCCGGCGGCCTCTCCTCCTCCTCCTCGTCGCCCTGCCGCACTACCAGCAGCAGGGTTACCTTCCCTCGATCTTTCCGCGTCACGCCGCACCCAGCTGGCGCCTCTCCGGCCCTCTCCTCGCCGCCGCCCCTTCCTCTGGGCAATTTCTTCTCCGACGACAGTCGATACGACTATCGCCTGCGCCAACCCCTCCTCGTCCAGCTTAGTAGGTAAAACTTCTCCTCTTCCTCCCCTCTTTCTTTTCCATACTGAAAGCCCTTACTGTCGCCACCGATTTCCCACCGATCACCCTCACCTTCTCCACCTCCGGCCAAACTCCGGCGAACCGCTCACATCGCTCTAGCACCCCACACGGCTCGCTGACCTGTGCATAACCTCCGCCTCCTCACCCTGATCCTCTTCCGCCCCTCCACTTCCCACCAAACGCCCTCTGCAGACCCACCGAACACACCCACTTCTCCGCCCGCAGTTTGACCTAGGGCGACCCTTTTTCTCCACCACGCCCCCTGCAGACCCTCCGATCACCTTCGCCGTGCCACGGCAAAGGTCCTCCGCATATCTGATTAGGCCGAGAGGCCGTGTTGTTGTAAACAGGGTCTGTGCTCGCCGCCGCCATTGACGAGTGAAGAAGCTCCTCCTACCTGCTACTCCAGGCACGCCACGCCTAGATCAGGCTCCCAGGCTGCGTGGGGTGACTTCGCGAAGTGCCAGGCTGCAGCTGAGGCAAAGTCCTCACGCGAAGCCCTCGCATTGGCCCTCGACTGCTCGCTGCCTTCTCCGCACGGGCGCTCACATTGGGGTGGGACATTTAGTCCCACCTCGGAAGATTGTGAGCGAGCGCCGTGAGATAAATTGGAAAAGTGACATAGTCTATTCGCCTCAGTTCACGGGGTGAGGTCCCCTTCACCCGCCCGATTACCCGGCCCCATCCGCGCTCACTCCTCGCGGACCTAGCCCGACCCGACTAAGCCCGACCTGCACTCCTCGCCCACCACCGCACGCCGGTGGGCCTGGACCCGGGCGCGACCCGCGTACCCGATTACCCGGTTGCTCTGGGAGAGCTGTCCTAAGAGAGAATTCCGAGAGAGAGAGACGCGGGGGGGGGGGATAGAGTAGGTTTTTGCCCTCTGATGCTGAACTCTTGAGCGTGCAGGCACAGGTGAAAAAGAAGAAGGACTGCGGAAGAAGAAGAACTGAAGCGACACTGTAGCATCCGCGGGTTAAGTCGTCTGATTGGAAAATCAGACGACGTCCTGAAGACAGGTGAAGACAAAGAAGAAGAAGAAAAGAAGAGAGAAGGAGCAGCCAAATGAAGAAACAGAAAGCAGAAGAAGAAGAGAAGCAAGAAGCAAGAAAAGAAGAAGAAGAAGAATAGGAAGAACAAAAGCCAAAGAGGAGAGAAGACAAAGAGGAAGAAAGAAGAGAAGAAGAAGAAGCCAAACTTTCATCTCTCTCTCTCTCTCTCTCTCTCTCTCTTTATTTTTGTAATAGAACATGTATATCTCTAGAATACGACTTGCTCCCTGAGTTCGACCTCGGGAGAATTGTTATTCCCGAGTAAAAAATATATATATATATATATGTGAAATGATGGCAATAACTAGCTATATTACAACGCTATAGCAAAACCTAGTCATAGTTGTCGCCGACCGTTTCAACATGCCCCAAAAAAGATAGGATGTCCTTGATCGAGCTAGGTATAGGGAGTTTGGAAATCAAATTCACCTTGGCTCGATCGACCTAGATGCCTTTTTCTGATATAAGATGTCCCAGGATGATTCCTTCGGGCACCATGAAATGGCTCTTTTCCTAGGAAAGAACTAGATTCACGTCAATGCACCGCCTGAGGATCTGGACTAAGTGTAGAAGGAAATCATCAAATGATTCACCAAATATTGAAAAGTCATCCATGAAGACTTCCAGATAATCACCTACCATATTTGAGAATATGGCAAGCATGCACCGCTGAAAAGTAGCAGGTGCATTGCAGAGACCAAAAGGTATCCTTGGGAATGTGTACGTCCCAAAGGGGCAGGTGAAAGTGGTCATTTCTTGATCCTCAGGATGGATTGCCACCTAGTTATAACTGGAGTACTTGTCTAAAAAGCAGAAGAACCTATTTCCCGCTAGTTTCTCGAGGATCTGATCAATAAATGGGAGTGGGAAATGATCCTTCTTTATGGAGGTATTGGGTCTTCTGTAATCAATGCAGACTCTACATGAATTCACCACACGAGTCCGTATGATTTCTCAGGTTTCAGTCGTGATCACGGTGAGTCCTGCCTTTTTAGGCACAACCTGGATTGGACTCACCCACCGACTGTCGTAGTTCGGGTAGATGATCCCAGCATCTAACCACTTGATGATCTCCTTTTTCATGACCTCCTGCAGATTAGGATTCAAACGTCTCTGCATTTCACGGGAAGGTCGTGTGCCCTCTTCGGTATAGATACGGTGTGTGCAGTAAGAGGGGCTGATGCTAGTCAAATCATTGAGAGTCCATCCAATGGCTCTTCGATGTTGCTGGAGAACAATAATCAGACGGGATTCCTGATCAGGTGTGAGTCTGGAATTGATAATCACAGGAAACGTCTGATTGGAACCCAAAAAGACGTACTTAAGATGCTCGGAAAGAGGCTTGAGTTCCAAAACAGGGTTATCAGCAGTAGCGAGTGTTTCAGGGTGTGTGTTAGGAGCTAGGGAAGGAGTTATGGGTGTGTCTAGGTCAAGTTTAGACTCCTCTGGTTGCGGGTTTTGATCCTCTTGTGGTTGATCAAAAATAGTCAGGTTTTCCTCAATATACGGATCGTCAACCATTTCCTTGATGTCACATATCTGTTCTATAACTCCGCAATTAATCCCTTGTTGGGCCTTAAAGATGTCAATCTTTAATGTTTGGTTCCCAAATTTTAGTTCAATTTAGCCCTCCTCACAATTTATGTTGGCCCTAACAGTGGCCGGAAAGGGTCTCCCTAGTATGATTGATGTGTTCCTTGGGTTTTCTGGAGTATCCATATCTAAGACTACGAAGTCTACCGGGAAATAGAAATCCCAAACCTTAACAATGACATCCTCAAGAACTCCTTTGGGTGACTTAATAGATCAATCAGCCAACTGTAATGTCACCTCTGTCGGTTTGAGCTCAGATTCCTCAAGATGGTCAAGTAGGGATGTAGATATTAGGTTTATGGAGGCTCCTAGATCCAATAAAGCTCTGTTAAATTGGGTATCACTGATTGTATAGGAAATCAGGGGAGTACCTAGGTCTTTTGCCTTAGGTGGGAGTTTACTTAAAATTACAGAGCTAGCTTGCTTTGACAATACGATTGGGCTCCCACTTTTGGTTCGCGGCTTACGCTTAGGTGTACACACGTCTTTTAGAAATTGTGCATAAGCCAGTACGTAGCGGATTGCATCCATCAAGAGGATGTTTATCTGGACCTGTTCAAAGAACTTGACCAGGTCCTCCTCAGGTGCCACAGGTTTGGTTGTCCTCTTTCCCTTGGTCAAGGCCTTGGGAAATGGAACTTTGGATGGTTCCTCTAGAATAGGTCCAGGTTCTTGATCAGGGACAAGGGTATCCTGGATAACTATCCTAGGGTTTGGGTTACTACCAGGTTGAAAGTGGCTTGGGTAAGGTGGGTCTTGTGTTGCTTTGCCACTACGGGTTGTTACTGAATTTAGTCCTGCTTGGTTTTGGTTCGGTGTCGGTAAAATAGGTGGCTGCTGCTGAAATCCCGAGTATGATGTCGAAGCTTCCATCCCGTCAGGTGATGGACTAGAAGGGGCCTGATAAATCATATGGGCTTGGCCTGGATTTGGGTTTATAACACGCCTTTGGTTCGACATGTTATTCGGATTTGGTAGAGGTTGCGAAAGGAGTGTGCTAGGTTGGTGGGATTCGCCATCTGGGCAAGTTGATTGCGAACCTTTGTGATCTCGTCTTTGTGATATTTTTGCATAGCCGCATTAGGCTTCTGAATGTCAACCAGAGTCTGAAGGATAAGAGTCATTTGATCTGATTGAGTTGGCTCAGATTGATAGGTGGGGTTGGGCCAAGGCTAAGGCGGCTAATATGGATGAGGAGCTTGTGGACGGGGTTGATATGGTGGTCTCTGATTCTGATTATTTCCCACCCATAGGAAATTGGGATGATTCCACCATCCGGGGTTATAGGTATTAGAGAATGGGTCATTCTGGATGGCATTGAGGTCCTCGCAGGTCTGAGGAACCTCAGAGAAATCAGAGTATGAGGGTTTAGAGTTCCCCCAACTAGAGTAGGTAGGATGGAAGTTTCCTCCGGTCCTAGAGTCAGACGGGGGTGGATACGAGTCCATCCCCTGAGAAGATCGATGTTAGATGTTATGCACAGCTTCCCTCCCAGAGGGCGGCTGTGCGAATGGGTTTTGCATAGAGGTGGCTCACTGTAGATGTCGAGTTAGCTCATCCACCTTCTTCTCAATGATAGAGACCTTGTCCAACGACTGGCCATCAATTCTAAGTCGACGGATGCAGACATGCCCTACATCTCATGTGCTCCCCTTGGATTTGTCGTTGCGCGGGCATTCGTCCGGTCGAATAAGCCCATGGAATCATTATTTATGGAGTTCTTGCACATATTCTCGAGAATCTCCCACATAGTGTCTTCGTGTTAACTCATGATATTTTCTCCACAAATTGCATTGGCGAATAAGCGGATATCTTCACAGAGTCCCTGGTAAAAAGATTCGACTTGTTCCCATTTAGGAACTCCGTGATGGGGGCACTTTCGCATGAGATCCAGGAAACGGTCCCATGCTTCATGAAGTGGTTCTCCAGGCTACTGTGTGAAGTGTGTGATCTGGTGTCGTAAAGCATTCATCCGACCAACTGGGAAGAACTTTTTCAGAAACTCGGATTGTAGTTCAACCCATGTGTTGATTAGACTGTTTGAGTCTGATATCAGTGAGTTACTTTGTCCATGAGAGAGAAGGAGAACATCTTCATGAGAAGAATATCCCGATTTTGGACATCTGACCTGAAGGTCTGGGCCAGATGCTTGAGTTGTTTGATGTGCTAGAAAGGATCCTCGAAATTAAGCCCATGAAACTTTGGAATAGCATGAATCATGTTGAGCTTGAGTTCAGAATCAGGACCTCCAGCCAGGATTTGGACTCGAGGTTCGATTGCCACCGCAGCGGGATTATAGTGATCTCGTATCATAGGATGCTGCGGTGGGTTCACAAAGGCTTAGAATAAATCATTAAGGCGCTGAAGTTGGTTCTCAAGGTTATTCTCTTCTTCTGTGGGTTGTGCCATGATGATGGAAGAAGGAGATTTGGGTTCAGATGAATCAGAGGAGATGTCTATGTAATGGGGTTGCTACATAAACACGGAAGTTGATTCCTGGCCTCGACGGGAGTGAATAACTAAAGGAGGCCTCAAGGATGGTCTTAAGGATCTCTTACCGAACATGCACCAATGGTTTGGATGAGAGTAGAATGTGATGAACCCAATCAAGACACCCAAAAAATTTTGGATGACTATAGAGGTTTAGGGCGGATGATACCCCTTAGTCAGAAAGCCGTCCACCTGAGAAATACCTGGGTAGCCAGAGAGGGAGAGTCTCGCAAAGACCCCTACACGGTAGAGCATCTCCATGAGTTACAGGGTTTCCCCCATTCAACCTCTCTTATCACTGATGTTCCAAGTAGATCAGAATGAGGACTTGACCTCTTAAGTCTACCAATTTTATTAAAGAGCAAGGGTGCTTAAGATTTCACTTGAACTTTAGATGTATTGAGTGCAAAAAGTGACCTAGTTTCAAGGTTGGTTAACCCAACAAGGTGGGTCAACTTCACCTATTTGTCCTTTGAGAAGTTGTAGGTCCCCTCTTTTAAGATTCAAGTGAGATTAAGAGCTTGAATTTTAGGGTTTACTTGAATAAATCACTTCAACCAAGGCTTAGGCACACATCTTTTTGGAGAGTTGATTCTTTGCTTATGAAAGTGTGTCTCTAAAACCCTAAATTGAAATCCTTAATTTGGCTCTAATCTTGGTTCAATTTAGTTTGCCAAATGTGGTATCTAGGGCTCAATCAAGAAAGTTATAGCCCTAGTTACTTTAAATGGGTGCACAAATCAGTTTTGTTGTTGAAATCAAATCAGACAACTTGATGAATTAGCTAAGAATGTAAAGCAAGTAGCCCTAATTGATTTTATCCTTTTTTTTTCCTTTTCAGAATGAGGGGCTTAAGAGAAAGTAATAAAAATTACCTGCCCCTGGCATGTTTGATGTGTGGCTGTCTTTCTTTGAAATCTTCTCCCTGAAACAACCACAACAAAAAGATATAGCAAGTTAGTACTAGATCAGGAATTGTAATCAAGAATTCTAAATCGCCCGTTGCTCCTCGGCAACGGTGCCAAAATGTTTATCGCACTGAATTGGGTTTTAAGAGTATCGCATTGTAATATAGTCGAAAAAGCATTCAAAACAAATACAATTTTATTACTCGAATTTGAAGTCCGAGGTCAAACACAGGGAGCAAATTGGTGTTTAGAAATCAAGATCACAATTCAGAATTTAAAGGAATATGCAATAATATCAATCTCAAAGTGCAAAAATATGGGAGTAAATGTAGAGCACAAAATACTAAAGAACTCAATGTATATGAATTAAACTCAAATTGGATGTCTGATTTGTAAATCAGACGACTTAAAATGATGCTACAGTGCTCCTTTTGATTTCTGTGCTTCTCTCCTGCGGCTCTTTATTTCTTTCTTCCTTCTTTTGCTTCTACTCCTCTTCTTTCTCTTTACCTTTGGCTTCTGTCTTCTTTTCTTTCTCTTTACCTTTGGCTTCTATCTTCTTTTCTTTCTCTTTGCCTTTCTCTTCCGGCTACCTCTTCTCTTTCTCTTTGGCTTCCTCTGTCTTCTCCTTCCTTCTTCTTCTTCTTTTGCTTTTCTTCTCTTTCTCTGACTTCTGCCTTCTGCCTTCCTTCAGCTTCTTCCTTCTCTTTAGCCTTCACCTGCAGCAAAACCTACCCCCTACCCGCGTGCACTCTCCTCTCTTTCTCTCTTAGGTTCTGCTCTCCCAGAGCAACACGTATTCGGGTAATCGGGTCGGGTACGTACCTGAAACCAGGCCCACTGGCATGTGGTGGTGGGCGAGGAGTGCAGTTGGGTCGGGTCAGGCCAGGTCCACGGGGCGTGGGTGTGAATGAGACCGGTTCGGTCGGGTGAGAGGGATCTCACCCCGTGATTTGGAGGCGAACATCTACTGGCAAGAATTCAACTTATGTAGGTTCGGTCGCTTTGCAGCTGCTGATGTGGGACTAAATGTGTGCCCTTCTTCTCGCATGCCCGCAGTAGAGGTGGTCCTCCAATTGCCTCAACTGCTACGGCCTTCGACTGGAATTGAGCGCCTGGAGTCGTGCGCGAGGGCATTCCGCGCAACCTGGGACAGGGACCTGGAGTTGGGAAGGCCTGGAGCTAATGGCAGATGACGCTTGCTACCTGAAATCGCCAAGACGAACTCGCGGCCACATTAAATTGCTCAAGAAGCTTCGCCGAGGCATGGCGTATGTGCTGCGGTGGTTGGCATGGCGTGAGGATGCCTGTGCGAGCGTGCCTAGGGCACACTGTGTGCGAAGGTGTGGGTGTGTTCGGTGAGGTGCGTGAGTGAGTGGAGTGGTGGTATGAGTGAGGAGAAATCTTCAGTGGAGCGAGGGGATGCTTATGGACTTGTCGGCGAGGAGGGGGATGGTCTGTGGTGGTGGAGCGGTCTCGTCGGAGTTGGTGGCCGGAGATGGAGATGAGGGTGATGGAGGGTAGCAGTGGTCGATTTAGGGAAATAGAGAGTGGAGAAGAAAGTAGAGGGTAAAGGGAACTTAGGGTTTATGAGACGAAGGGGAGATGAAGATGGCGTCGGGCGGGTATTGTCGACGCCGGAGACGAAGTCGCTCAGAGAGAGATGGTCGACGAGGATGAAGGGGAAACAAGGGCGTCGGCGAGTGCTTCGCGATGCGGACGAGAGCAACGAAGAAGAGTCTGCCACTGGTATTGTGGTCAGACGATGAGGGAGAGTAGGGAAGGTCACTAAAGCTTGACGAGCGAATCGATCGAAGGAGGAGAGAAGAAATTGAGGGGGTCTCCGGTTGAATTCAAGCTTAGAGGAGTCGGGGCGAACTGGGCTCCTTTAAATAGAGCCTTGGGGGTCGGTTAGGGCTTGGGAAGCAAGCTTCCCAAGCAAGGAAGGCTTGTCGGAGTTGGAATCCGTTGGGATACCCATGTCTCTCATGCGTTTGCATGAGAGATTGGGAAAGAATCTTGGATCATGGATGGGTTCAAATTGGAGGGATTTTCTCAGAGAATCACCCTTCCAATTTTGGAGATCCTCTGAGCAATCAGAGAGAAACCACCTTCCAAACCTCGTTGGAGTAGGATTCCTCCATTATAATGGCAGAGGGACCTAACTGCGAAACGATGAAGAAGATAGGGAGCCTTTTGCAAAGGTTTTTGAAAGATAGGGGTACAAATGTAATTAGGTTTGACCTTTTCGCAAACTAGGTCAAGCAAACTCAGCTTAGGCCCAAATTTTGGTACAAACCTAATTTGAGCCTAAGGAATCCAATGGTGAAGTTGGATTTTTTGTTTGGCCACGTTTTACTGGAAAATTTATGCAAAACCCAATTTAGGGTAAATATCTATCTGAGACCCCATTTTATGGAAAGTTGGGTTCCACTGGACAAATTGAAAGTTTTAAACCCTAGAGAATATTTTTATATAATTTTTAGAGGGTTTAGGTGAATTTTATCCTGATCAGAACCTTGGTTAATTGAGTGGGTCTGTTTTAGGGTTTCAAGAAGTCATTAATTCACAGGACACACACAAACCCTTTTCTGTCAAATCCAATCCACTTTTTATCTTGTTAAGACCCTTTGACCTTTGTTTAGCCCTTGAGAAAACTTGTTGATGCACTGCATTGGTAAAATTACAGTTTTACCCCTTGTTTCTTATTTTTCTCTCGGAAAGGTTATTCAGTGAATTATGATTTCCAGTTGGTTATGTAGGAGCTTTTATTTTCATTGGGTCAAAATGGGCTAGTTAGGGCTCATGATGGTGTTCCGATCAGCCGACCACACCACAATCGACGTCGCCTCTACTCCCCGTCGTCTGCTATCTACCTAAATAAGTTCCCTAACTCCTCTACTTCATGCACACATCAACCCCACTCCATTTTGACCACTAGCTCGCTCACACACTCTCTGTCTTCCACCTCATCGGCGTACCTTTGGTGAGCTCGCACGGCCACCACGCTCCACCAAATTGGCTGCCGCTTATCCCTACACCTCTGCCTCGATCCCAGGAGTAAAAGCCATAACTTAGTTAGGTCGATTGCCCCTCCTAACCACCTACCAAACGCCTCCACCACCGCACTTACTTCCTGACCTTGCCATTTGCACATACGCACCCCCACAAGATGCCACTGCCACCTTCACATTTGTCGCACTCAGGCGAAGCCTCTAAGCTATTCTGACAGGGTCGAGAGGCCATGTTATCCTTTTTAGGTGCTTCATTGGAGATCCGCCGTCGCGACGTCTTCTCTGGCTTTGTTCATCGTGTTCTAATCGTGTTCTTCCTCGCCAACACCTCCAGGTGCTACGCTTTGTTCCAGACTCATTCCTAGGTCTTTGATTGGGGGAGATACTCTCAGCTGCAGCTGTAATTGACGAGGATTCCATCTGCGAACATTTGTGCCAAAGCTTCGGTGGGATAATCCCACCTCGAAAACCGCTGGAGCACCCACGCAACATAAATTGAATTTCTCTCCTCAGCTTATTGCCCAAGATCATCGACGGTTGGGTCCCTGATCACCTATCTAAGCACCCTCACCCTCTACCTTACGCCGGTGAGTTTAGACCTCTGACCGTATATCTGATTACCCGATTAGCTCCAGGTTTGAGAGTAAGAGAAGAAGGAAAGAAAGGGAAAGAGAGAGAGAGGGAGGGAGTTTTTCTCTCTCTAACTCTCGACACTTGGTGATTTCTAAGTGAGGCCTTTGCCTCTGCTAGTGTTGGTGCTGAGCTTTGCTGTGTCTCTCCTTGAGGCTTGAGAAGGAGAGGCCTTACCTTTGTGTTGCTGGTTCTGAGTGCATTGTGCACTTATCCTATGTATATTAAAGTTGATTGATACTGTTGGGATATTTGATATTATTGTAATTAGGGTAATTGGTGATTCAAATCACCATTTTATGCTAATCTTTTTGCTTTATCAATGTTGGTTCTTATATCCATATTATTTGAGTTTAGAAATTTCATCATATGTTGCTATCCTGTGATAGAATTGCAATTCTTGAGATTTATTGCAATACTTGCTCTTCGAGTTCAACCTCGGATTTCTTTCGAGTATAAATTGTATTTGTTGACGCACTATTTTCGGCTATATTACAACGAAGTGATTTTAAAACATCAATTCAGCATGTGAAATTAATTAATTAGGATTCTACAAACGACATAAAACACTTTTTGAGTCTGACAAAGTCTGAAAATCACATTGAAACCAGATTGAGGTGTCAAACTTCTCATCAAAAATTCTTAGCAATGATATTCAATTCAAATCAAGAAAAACCACTGATCTAACACCTTCCTAATGCTATAGACAACATGTAGGAGGATCTTAGAACAAACTATTAAATTCAACTAATCATGAATCCCAATTACCTAGTAGCCTTAAGGAATACTGAAAATTCCTTAGGTGAGAAATCAGATTCTCACTCAAAACAACTCAGAAATTCTTGATAGAACCTCAAATCAACATGATTGATTTTCCTTGGCTCTACCACACTCTTTAAAACCCTAATTCATGCCAAATTCAGACATGGCTTATCTGAGGAAAAATTTTTCATCAAGAACATCTCATATTCACTGCCATGAACTGAATAACACAAAAACATATCAATTCGCTTGATCAAAACCCTTCAAAACTCAATATGATCAAAATCTCGCGATCTCGCCTTAAAAACCAAACTGAAATCAGATTAAGCAAACTGATCCTTTTTGAATCAGATAAGGGGTCTTTGTTGACAAAATGGCATGAGTGAAGAGACCCTTGGGTGGTTTTTGAGCGTAAATCTTCATCTCAAAGCTAGAGAGCAATGAGATGAAGGTTTAACTCTAATGGATGGGGGGAATTGCAAATTAAAACACGAGGGAAATTTAGAACATGAGATGGTGCTGTGAGGGGGAAGATCAGTGATCAGTGGGGTGATATGACTTTATCTCCTCGGATCTGAATTGATTAGAGGAGGTGGGTGTGTGGATTCTAACTACACTACTCCTAAGCTATCCATAATCACACAATCAGATCAGAGCAAGTCTACATCTAATTTCTACTCCTAAATTACTTTAATTATCACTACAACTACTCTAGAACACAGTAAATCCTAATCTAATAAGAGGAATGGGACCTTTGGATCCAAAGCGGGCAGTTAAGGAGGAGGAATGGAGGGGGATCTCTAGTGAGTGAAAAGCCCATGAGAGGAGCTTTAGGGTCGTCCTTAGGCGTTCGTCATCCCTAGCGGTAAGGAAGAATTGGAGGTGAAAAACCACACCACTATCACTGATGTGGCGAGTGAAATGGTTAGAAGCGCTAGAGAGGAAGAAGGGATGGCCTCAAGGAAGTAGGAGAGGAGGTCGATCCTTTGTGCGTGAGGCTAGTGAGGTGCTTAAGTAGAGTGATCAGTGAATCTCCTCACCGCGCGGTGGGATTAGATAAAAAGGGCTTGTACGGTGTGGATGAGAGGAGAGTAGCGTGCGTGAGTTTAATCCAAAAGTGGGCCGTTGGATGAGATCTAGGCAAGGAGGTGAGGCTACGTGCTTAGTTGCACGAAGATTCCAATCATGGAGAGTCACAGATTAAGGGGTAAAGGAGGATCGATGGCCATGATGGCCTCAATTCTTCATGGCTATAGTGACCGCGAGGAGCTTCAGGTGCTGGGTTTTGTTTTGGTGAATTTGCACAAGAGGCCCCTCAGTGAAGGGGTAGAGAATTTTCAATGAGACCCAAAAGTGGTACACAAGTATATCAGAGTAGTCGTTCAATTGTTGCAGATGGGTCCCTACGGCCTACAAATGGGTCCCTGGAGTTTTTCTCATGAATGAATTAAGGACCTAAGTGAGAATCTTTAAATGCAAGGCCTTAATGATGTCCAAATGCAATCAGGCTTTTAATGAAGCTTATTTGAACATCTTAGAAGTTAATTTTACTTTTGATTTGGAGTTTTAAGCTCATTAGTGTGTTCAATTTGCATTTGGATCACTATTTTACATTTATTAATAGAATATCTCAATAATTGACCTAATTATGTGTTTTTAGCACAAAATTGGTGTTTTAGGTCTTTTTTGTTATTTCCCACACTTAACCCTTTTTATGTGTTAATTCCATAGTGTTTAACCTAGTTTCTAGCTTAACTTAGGCTCTTTAGCTATGATGAGTTGCAACTCATCATACCCCCATGCTTAGGTTTTGCTAGTCTCTTAGCAAACAACTCATTATAGTTTAGGTATTAGCAAGGTAAGTGTGATGAGATATCTATTTTTTTTTTCTTTTCTTCATAAGTTAAGTGTTTAGAGATGATTTTTAAGTTGAAAGATTTTTCTAATAAACCAACTGTGTTTTTGTTTGGACATTGTGAGAACCTGTTGCTTATGAAGACTGACCAGAACTTAAGATTGTATATGACATAGGCCATCTCTCGACTAACAAGGACTCTTGATATTTAAACCTTTTAGTCGAATTCCAAGACTCAGGGGGTTCTACAGAGACTCAGATGCTAAGAGGTTATGGCTGTGCTTAGTGATGGGTCAGGAATAACCAGGTGAATTTCAAAACTCAATCCTGGGGTTTCACTTCTTTTTAAGTCTAGGTTGGTCCTAGCTTCAGCTCATGTTTTTGGATTGACTCTCAAGAAATGAAGAATCTCAAACCTAATTCTTATTGCGTTTGTAGTTCAAAAAATATTTTGTGGAATAGGGTATTTGTATTGCACCCTAAAAACGTTTTTGGTGGAATTTTGTATTTACAGGACTTGGGGAACATACTTGACTTATTGTAAAGAATTTCTTTTTTTTCTAAAAACTTTTTTTATTTTTCTGATTTTTTTTTCTGTTAGTATGTCTCCAACAACTTCATTAGGCAGAGCATACTTATTTGGTGGGTGAGTTCTTTGGTGGAAAGAGCTTCTCCTAGACACAGAACTAAAGACTCGGACAAAGAGTCTACCTGCACTCACAGGTAAGGATTCCACCTTCCCTAATGAACACTAGGGTTGAATTTCAAATTCACAAGGTCTTTCCCGACACTATGTCATATAAACCAAGGTTACTTAGACTCCTAAGTCAAAGTAAACCAATGAATCATGTATTGTTGACTCAGGTACAAGAATACATCCTAAGTTAGGAGAGATCTTGGTCTATCTTGTCAAAGCTTAAAGTGTATTAAGCCAAAGCCTAAGCTAATCAAGCTACAGTGGCCCGGAAAGTCTAACCAGTAAAGGTTGAATATCCATAAACACTTATTCTATTTTTGTTTTTAGCTAGAGGATCATAGTTAAACACTTGTATTTTCTTTAAAACTTTTCTCTCCTTACAATTTTCTTTTGGAGTTCTCCCTCAATCAATAAAGTTCAGGTCCCTTATTGTATTTTTGGAATTTTTGTGTTTTTTCATTTTTTTATACTTTTGGCTTTGTAATTTTTTTTAAAATTTTTCAATTTTTTTTGGTATTTTTGATAATACTATACTATATACACTATAGGCGTGTCTACAATTGCATTTTAGTAAATGATTCACCATTTACAACCCCCATGCTTAAATGATGCAATGTCCTCATTGTATGAATATGGTGGATGCAAATGCATGCTCTGCTTTTCACTATCCTAGACTGGGTGACGGAAGGAAGTCGGAATGAGGAGCTAAAAATCTCTGTGTAGACGATTTCAAGTCTGATACAAGATCAAAGTGGAAAGTCGGGCTAAGAAGTGAAATGCATGACACATGTGACAATGAAATGTATGCTAAAAATGCAAGGGTAGACACGTAAACAAGAAAGGTGAAAAAAACTATATACAAGGGATAGGTTTACTAAGTTTAACGCCTTCAGCTAGGCGTAAACCCAATAGGTAATTCAAAATGCAGGAGCAAAATGGTAGAATTGACAAGTCTGAGATTATGTGGCTCAATAAAAGGTTTTAGTCATTATCCATTGATAATGAAAGGTTCAGATTTGTCAGTCTCAGTGATCTCGATGGCTCCATTATCAAAGATTCTCAAGATTTTGAAAGGTCCAATCCATTTGGATCTTAGTTTCCCTGGGAAAAGTTTAGGTCTAGAATCAAATAGGACTTTTTGACTAGGGTGAAATGACTTCCTATGAATGTGACGGTCATGAAAGGCCTTTAGTTTGTCCTTATAGATCCTTGAACTTTCATAAGATTTATTCCTTAATTCATCTAGCTCGGAAATTTGTAATCTTTTATGTTCACCAGCCTTCTCTAAGTCTTGGTTACACTTTCTGATGGCCCAATAGGCTTTGTGCTCTAGTTCTACGGGAAGATGACAGTGTTTCCCATACACAAGTCTAAATGGAGACATTCCTAATAGGTTTTTGTGAGCTGTCCTATATGCCCACAATGCATCAGAAAGGCAGGAAGACCAATCCTTTCTATTAGGTCAGATGGTAGCCTGTAAAATCTTTTTGATCTCCCGGTTGGACAATTTTGCCAGTCCATTGGTTTGAGGGTGATATGATGTATGAATTCTATGAGTCACCCCATAATTTTGAAGTAGGGACTGAAAGTGTGTGTTCCTAAAGTGAGACCCTTCATCACTAATGATGGCTTTTGGTACCCCGAATCTAGAGAAGATAAAGTCTTGGACAAATTGTGTCACAACACTATGATCATTAGTCCTCGAGGGGATGGCTTCAATCCATTTAGAAACATACTCAACTACTAACAAGATATACTCGAAGCCATGAGAATTTGGAAAAGGTCCCATGAAGTTAATACCCCAAATATCAAAGATTTTGCACACTAAGATTGGGTTTAAGGGCATCATGTCTTAGCGGCCAATACTGTCGAGAGACTGACAGCGTGTACATGCCCTACTATATTCATGTGCGTCTTTGAAGATCGTGGGCCAGTAAAAATCGCTTTGCAAAATTTTGGTAGCAATCTTTTTGCCAGAGAAATGACTGCCACAAGCCTGGTCATGACAGAATGACAAAATACTATCAATCTCCTTATCGGGGACACACTTCCTTAGGATATGGTCTTTGCAGTGTTTGAAAAGCCATGGTCCTTCCTAGTAATGGTGCTTGGCCTTGGATCTAAGTCAGTCTTTTTGATGTTAGACCCAATCAGAGGGAATGATTCCAGAAGCTAGGTAGTTGACAATGTTAGCATACCAGGGAAGATCAGAATGAATGACCAGCAATTACTCGTTAGGGAAATGGTCTGAAATGGGTAGTGAAGGAGATATCGCTTTAGAAGGATGGTGGGATAAGTGGTCAGCTACCACATTTTTCTTCCCTGCCTTGTCACGAATCTCTAAATCAAATTCCTGCAACAGCAGGATCCATCTAAACAGACGAGATTTCGCATCCTTCTTGGCGAGAAGATGTCGAACTGTAGTGTGGTCAGTGTAGACTATAATGTGGGAACCTAAAAGATAGGGTCTGAATTTTTCCAGTGCAAATACTACAGCTAGTAATTCCTTTTCAGTGACGGTGTAGTTCCTTTGTGCTTCATCTAAGGTCTTGCTAGCGTAATAGATGACTATAGGTTTCCCATCCAATTTTTGACCAAGGATAGCCCCTACTGCATAATCAAAGGCATTACACATGATCTCAAAAGGGTGAGACCAATTCAGGGGTTGTAGTATTGGTGCCTTGGTAACCTGATCATGAAGTGTCATATAGGCACGGACATAATCGTCAAAGATTTGGAAGTCTATGTCCTTAGAGAGGAGATTTGTGAGAGGTCAGGCTATCTTCGAGAAATCCGCTATAAAGCAGTGATGAAAACCAACATGCCGGAGAAAAGATCTAATCTACTTAACCGACAAAGGTAATGGTAGTTCAGAAATCAATTTTACCTTCTCACGGTCAACCTCCATTCCTCTCTCAGAAATAAGGTGACCTAAAACTAGTCCTTCTGGTACCATGAAATGTGATTTCTCTCAGGAAAGTACCAGATTCACATTTATGCATCTTTGTAGGACCTTAGTCAGGTGGTCTAAGCATGCATCAAATGTGCTCCCGAAGATCGAGAAGTCATCCATGAAGACTTCTAAACAATCACCTACTAAATCGGAGAAGATTGCAAACATACATCGCTGAAATGTAGTGGATGCGTTGCACAACCCAAATGGCATCCTAAGGAATACAAAGGTTCCATAGGGGTAGGTGAAGGTCATTTTCTCCTGGTCATCGGGGTGAATTACCATCTAATTATAACCGAATAGCCATCCAAAAAGAAAAAAATCTATTCCCTGGCAATCTTTCCAGTATCTAATCAATGAAGGGCAATGGGAAATGATCTTTCTTCGTGGCATGGTTGAGTTTGCGGTAGTCAATACATACTCGCCACGAACTAGCAATCCATTTAGGGATGACTTCTCTAGATTCAGTGGTTATGATGGTAAGTTTAGCCTTCTTAGGCACAACTTGAACAGGACTTACCCATTGGCTATCTGATATGGGGAAAATGATTCTGTTGTCTAACCACTTGATCATCTCATTTTTAACCACCTCTTGAAGTGTGAGATTCAGTCTACACTATGGCTTCCTAGTAGGTCTAGATCCTTCTTCAGTGAAAATCCTATGTGTGTAGTAAGAAGGACTAATGCTAGTCAAGTCAGAGAGACTCCGTCCTATTGCCTGTCTATGTGCTCTCAGAATAGATAAGAGTCATGATTCTTGATCAGAAGAAAGATGAGAGTTGACAATCACAGGATAAGTCTGATCAGGTCCCAAGAAGACATACTTCAAAGAGTCAGGAAGAGGTTTGAGTTCAACAGGAATAGGATCTGGTGAAGGAGCAGGTGTGGAGATCTAGAGACACTAAGGGAATTGGAGGTAAGTCTTTAGTTTCTACAGCTGGTGTCTCATGGGAAGTCAAGTCATAATCCAAAGGATGTTGAGGTTCTAAATTCAGTGAATCAATTAAAGTATCCTCAACCAACTTATCCAAAGAATCTAAGGAACAGATTTCCTTAATTAAACTATAGGATAGTCCCCTTTGGGCCTGAAAAATATCAATCTTTACCTTTTGATCTCCAAATTTCAACTCTTTTAGGCCCTCCACACAATTGATCTTCTCCTTGGCTGTAGCCAAGAAAGGTCTTACAAGTATGATAGGTGTGTTTTGTATATCCTCAGGTACTTCCATGTCAAGGACTATAAAGTCTACAGGAAAGTAAAAATCCTTGACCTGCACTATAACATCTTCCAACACTCCCTGAGGTGTCTTAACTGATGTGTTAGCTAATTGCAGGGGCACCTCCGTTGGCTTCAAATTGCCAACCTCGAAATGTGTCAATAGGGAGGTTGGGATAAGATTGATGGAAGCACCTAGATCTAGTAGTGCTCTATTGAATGTTGTGTTACCTATCATGCAAGAGAGGAGAGGGGTGCCTGGGTCTTTCATCTTAGTAGGGAGGGTACTGGAAATGATGGAACTTGCTTGTTCTGAGAGGATGATTGGACTACTCCCTTTTTGAATCCTTACTTTACGCTTAGATGTACATAGATCTTTTAAAAACTTAGTGTAAAGTGGTATGTGGTGAATTGTATCCAACAAGGAGATGTTTATATGGACTTACTCAAAGAGCTTAAGCAAATCCTGCTCAGGTGCCACACAAATCTTCTTCTTTCCTTTTCCCTTCTTCTTTAAAGCCTCTGGAAATGGTACAGAAGTGGTTATAGGAGGGTCATTCCTAGGTTGAGAAGAAGCAGGAAGAGGTGAATCAAATGGAGGAGTGGAAGTAAAAGGTCCATGAAAAGATGCAGAAGCAGGAAATGGTGGATCTACAGTGCTTCTACCACTCCTAGTGACTATGGCATTAAGTTCAGCTCTGGATGTAGATGGTAACTCAGAATTTGGTAATAGAGGTGGTTGAGGTTGTGGATAGGAAGAATTTGGGTCAGTGTGGAATTCATTTTCGTGCAAGGGTTGTGAAATGACATGTGCTTGACTTTGCACTGAAGGTCTAGGTTGAACATACCTCTGAGCAGGTATGTTCCTTGGATTGGGTTCTGCTTGAGATGGGAGTAGATGTGGTTGACGAGATTCCGTTAGGTGTGATAGTTGGGCTCTCATCTCAGCTAGTGTCGCGTCCTATCTCTGCTACATAGCAATATTTTGTTGTTGCATATCAGCAAGAGCTTTCATGTTACGACCCAGTTCCTGAATCCCTACAGGACACGAGATCGGACCGACTCGACTGATCCCAAGATCGAGTCGTCTAATGAGAAAGTAACCAAAAAGTAGGAAAGTAAACCACATTCACTATGCTAAGCAACTAACAGTAATAGAAGTACAACAGTAAAGAAGTAAAACTACTACAGTACACACCACCACAACAGTAGAAAAGTAAATAGGTAAAGGAATATAAAGTACAAAATGTAAGTGTATAGAAGTGCAAGAAACTACTCACTACAACAGAAAAGGAGTACAACAAGAAGCTACAACTACTGGGCTCTACTGGGCCCAGCACCCTCTGTAGCCGTAGGCTCTGGCTGCTCAACACCTGGACCTGAAAAGGGGTTATGAGTATACAACGTCAGCGAACGCTGAGTAGAGTGGCAACCAACTAACTAAAGAAGTAAAGGTGGACAGGTAGCTGTTGTTTTTTAATTTACTTTCTTTACTGATTATTCTTTTCCATCACTTTGTTTATTTATCAGGTCTTTTTCTTGATCTCGAATGTTTCTCGTGGGGACGATCTTGATTGCAATCTTTTCCGAAGAGTAGAAGTTGCAGGTGGTGCTCTCCTGGCCAGGAGAGTCCCCTGTGGTGGTCCTACACCCAGTCAACCACCCCAAGGTTACGGACAGACGTAACGGTGACTACGGCACGTGCGATAAGCGCACGGGTAGCTACCCCGCATTGGCATGCGGTCAGTCGTTTTCATTAGCGGGTGCCCCTCAAGCACAGCACGGGACCAGTATAGGGCGTAGCCCTCTCAGTAACAGGGGTCTAGCCCCTCTTAGTAACCAAACAGGGGTCTCACCCCTCCATAGTCAGCGCACCCTCGCCTGACTACCCTAGTTTGCCCAGTGGGCCTAACAAGTCGGTGTAGGGTGGCTAGCTGAACCCCGGGCCCTGTGGGGTGGCTAGCTCTCTCCTTACACTAGTAGCTCTCCCTGGTATAGTGTACACGAGGGCCACAGAGTCGATGCAAAGTGGCCAAACCCACTCCTGGTCTCAACCCGAAAGCGGCAAGCACCCCTCTACACTAAGAGGTAACATGCGCTCCCCTTGGTACCACGTACTCAAGAGGTAACACATTTCCTGTCTCATTTCCATATCCATTCCATATATTTCTAGTAGTTCAACTACTATTCCCCCCGTGGGGTTCATGCTTATATTCCTCAGGCCATGCCATACCAGATTTCATCATTTCTATTTCCATTCTCATATTATACATATGCAACTCATATTTCTATCGTTCACATTACCTTACACAGGTTATACACAGGTAGCTCGTATTTCCATCCTCAATTTATATACATGCAGTTCGTATTATATCATTTAACGTATACAACAGGAATTTATATGCAACAGTTTGCTAGCATAAGTACTTTACATTTCATAGGCAGCCGTTATTTATTTACAGGCAATTGTTATTATTCTATCTACTCATTCAAGACTGCAATCCATTCATTTAATACAGACATTTCAGTATTTCTAGTCCTAGGATTCATGCCATATCCTAGGTTCTAATCATTCATTCCACACATGCATTTAGGTTTTAATTAAATTAAGAGGAAGCCACTTTACCAGTAAACCCAGGAGTAGTGGGGGCTTGAATGGCAGGTTCACGTGCCTCAGCAAGCCCCAAACCTGCAACGAAATGAAGTCTAACACAAGGATCAATCACAATAGAATACTCTGAATAGTATAGAAAGTCTTCTAACAAGTAGAGGAAATCATACGAAAAACATCGGTATCTTAATTGTGGAAAATAGACCTCAAACGGACCCTAAACGGGTCAAAAATCGTGTTTCTGACTCAAATTAGATGTCTGGAACAACTTCCAGAGGTCTTAAAAGTGTTCAGTGCCATACCTCAACCCTGCGCCAATCCTCAGACATCCATGAACTTCTCTGGACCTTCTGGATCCAGTTCCACACGTTCAACCACCTCTCCGGACATTTGGAAGCGCTTCCCGTTGTTTGGTATGTCGCCCAGACGTCCGAAATGTATGGGAGGGCGTGTCCCGCACCTTCCCGAAGCGAAACCTGCACGAAATCCACCAAATCTCCTAAAAAAGGCATGCAACAGTGTCTCGGCGGAGCGACCTGCATGGCCATATCTGTAAAGAAGACGTACCTTCACGAAGTCTACTCCTCAGACGTTTGGAACCTCCTCCAGACATCGGCTAAGTCCTCTGGACGTCGCTCCAGATGTCTGATTCTGGGAAAAACTTAGAACCAGAACCTACTTCCGCCCTCTCATGCCCCGCGTGGCCGCGCCCTCTCGCCTACAGCTCTGACTGCAGCAGTGTTGGGGAGGACCTCCCTAACACACTCCACCTTGCTCATGCGTCGCTCAGGCCGTGCACTCACTGGCGAGCTCCCACGCGAGCTCTCAAGCTCAACTCCTCTCCCTCTTACGCTGCTCCTCCTCTCCCTCTCACACTGCTCCTCTCCTTCTCACGCCACTCCTACGCTCTCACTGCTCTGCTGCTCTCGCTGGAGGGAAGGAGGAAGGTGGCTGGGAAGTGGGGTGGAACAAGAGAGAGGAGGGGGCTTTATAAGGGTGTGGTTTTAGGGTTTTGCTGGGGTGGAAGGAGAGAGAAGAATGAAACGAGGGTGGTGTACTGTCTGTGCGCAGCACGCCCGCAGATGTGAGCTCGTACTCAAAATTTTTGATTTCCAGACGTCTGGGAAGGTGTCCAGACGTCTGACCCACAGTCCAGATGTCTTAAAAGGCTCAAACAGCATGGGTCTTAACATTTCATGATAGACCCCAACTGGTCATCTCTTGTAGGCCCAGGTTGAGAGTATTGGGTGGGCCTGGGTTGGGGTTATTGGTAATCACGCGGTGGATACCCGTGTGATTATAGAGGTGGTGCTCGGATCAGGTTGTGAAGTGATGGTCAGAAGGTTGTTGATAGGGAGGTCTTTGTGAATTTCCCGACCACGAGAAATTTGAATGATTACGCCATCCAGGGTTATAGGTTTGTGTAAATGGGTCATTGTGAATGGCATGGAGCTCCTCCGAAGCTCCAGAATGTGTAGGGAAGTCAGTGTAAGAAGGAACAAAGTTTCCTTCAACCAGTGAAGAATATGAGAATGAATAGTCCGGTAGTGTAGGTTGTGTCATAGTAAGGTTATTCACAGTTTCCCTCCCTGTGGGAAACTGGGAAGAGGTGTGTGGTGCAGGTGACTGAGAAGGAGATGATGAAGGTTTAGAGAGAAATTTTCATACTACATCTACTTTCTTCTCTATTAAGCCCACCTTATCCAACTGACTAGCCACTATCTCTAAGTCTCTGTTGCTAGATTGGGCTTCATGTACCCCTGAGTGTGAGTGGGAATGAGAGGACTTTCTATTAAACACACTCATCGAAGCATTGTTAATAGAGTTTTTGACCATGCCTTCAAAGAGCTCAAAGGTTGAGTCCTCATCCCGACACAAGAAGTTGCCTCCACAAGCGGCATCTACAAAGTTCCTTATGTCATCATGGAGCCCATGATAGAAGATCTGGACCTGTTGCCAGTGTGGGACACCATGGTGGGGACACTTTCTTAGAAGCTCGTGGAATCTCTCCCAAGCCTCATGCATCTGTTCTCTTGAGTTTTGGGTGAAAGTGGTGATAACATGCTTTAGAGCGTTAGTGCAGCCTACGGGAAAGTACTTCTTTAGGAACTCATGTTCCAAAGAAGCCCATGTGTTTATAAGTGTAGTCCATGCTAAGGTTCTAAACCAGAAGGTGGCTTTGTCTTTCAATGAAAAGGAGAACATTTTCATTAAAAGTGTGTATTGAACATGGCCTTACGGACCCAAAGTTTGAGCAAGATGTTTCAGCTCCTCTAAATGCTAAAAAGGGTCCTAAGAAGCAAGTCCATTGAAGTGAGGAATAAGTGCGATGATGTTTGGCTTCAGTTTAGTAGCACGACCCCCATTGGGATAACGTACCACAGGCATAGGTTGGGCAACTGTGAGATGACGTCTACGAGGTTGAGGTGGTGGCTGAGGGTTTCTAGGTTGAGGTTGAAGTTGGGGGTTTGCTAAAAGATTAACAGCTTGTGCAAGCTGTTGCACCTGTTGAGTAAGGTTATTTATTTGAAATTGCGTTTCAAACAGGTGTTGAAGATGAGGCATATGCCCTCTCTCCAATGGTGGTTGGTTAGGAAAGTTTGGGTATGGGGGAGGTTGGAACCTATGGTTTGGTGGTGGTGGAGAAAGAGGATGTGTAACAAGATGTGGAGGAAGTTCTTCGAAATCCTCGAATTGTGCAAAATCATGATCATCCTCATGATGTGTGTAGTGGATTAGAGTTTAAGGCCTAAGAGGTATAGGATCAGATGTGGAAGGCATAGAAGTGGAAGCAGTAACTTGGGCATCAGCACCCAAGGTGAGTACTAGTTCAGGGTTCTGGGATCTCCTACCTTCCATTAAGTCGATTTTTGAAAACGTAGTTTTTAAAACAGTCACAACTCAAAAGAAAGGTAAATCTCAATCTCAATCACAAAATTAGAAATCCCAAATAATCTCAATCACAGAAAGACCAATCAAACAATCAAGCGAGAAAAATCAAATTTTTCCTTAAGGCTGCTATGCAAAATAATAGTACGCAAATAAATGTTTCAAACAATTGTATGCGTTCTAAGATAAACCTAGCAATGTGCAGACCTCTATAATCCACCGGGAGTTTGGATAAGACTGTCGTGCGAATCTAGATCTTGTGGGTGCTAATGGAGATGAGATGGAAACCTGTGTGTTTGTGACTTAAGTGATCATGTTGTGTGTATGATGGCAATCAATACAGTAGCGGTGAAAAACAAGCCAGGGTTTCAAACAAATTTTTATGTCTCCTTGGATTTGATTCAAGTATTTAGAAAGTATTTTCTATGCCTCTTGTCTCGCTTTTTAATCTTTTCAACACTGAAGATGGTCTTGTTAATTAAGTCAAATGCAAGGATGGCAGGAGCTAAGGAAGGTAAGGAATTGCGTACCTGACTTCAGCAATTCTTCAATTGATGCAATTGACTTGGAATTGAAATCTAGCAGGAAATGATGCAACTTAAGTATGGGTACCTAGAACATGCTGCTGCTAAATAAGGGATGAGATCTTTTTGAATTTTTGATTTTATATTTTTTTTTGAATTTTTTTTATAATGGAACAAACAAAAATAAAAAGAAAAAAAATTGATATGGAAAAACTGCATCGATGAGAGTAGATAAGAAGATAAAGAGTCCAGAGAGTCCAAACTATTACAAGATGTGTGAGAACAGGCTCTCACAACTTATGCCTAACAAATATATTCTAAGTAATATACCTAAATGTAAACTATACTATACTAATCTACTCTAATGCAGCTCCATGGAAAAACTCTGCCAGGAAGTCAGGTTTGAATCACAGTGAACCCACCAGGAAGAAGATCTCCGCCTGCAAGAAGACGCTACTCTTACTCCTCAAGTACTGCAAAAACAACAATTGATTAGTAAGAATCAAAGAATGTATATACAAAAAGAATAAAAGAATCTATATATAATGAAAAAATTGAATGAATGAATGTTTATTTACAAAAGCAAAAATTATTTAGAAATAAAAGAACTAAAGAATAATTTTGGCGTATAGAGAGTTGCCTCCCCGGCAACGGTGCCAAAAATAATTGACTTTCTGTAACATGTAATCAAACAATCACAATAAAGCGCTATTGTCGGGTTTTTATCCCTGACAACGGCGCCAAAAATATGAACGTCCGACTACCGGTTCGTACAAAAAGGAGTCATTATTGTAGTATATGTCACAAATGCAAACCATTGTTGCGCCAATTTTGTTTATTTATCTAATTTTTACTGGTTTATTCCAGGTCGTTCACTAGGAGGCAGTTATTGATGTATATCACTCTCTAGGTCCAATATTATTCTTTAATTCCAAAAAGATTAATTTTATGTACAATAATGAATGGATAAATGAAATAATCAAAGAATGAATCAATTGTATATACAAGAATAAATTACAAATCAATACAATGCTTGAAAATAACTATATACAAACAATCATCAAAAACTATAATTACATACGATATACCATCTATTTATAACTTATAGTACTAATACTTACATATCTATACGATAATATGTTATAAAATATATCATACTAATTTAACTTAATATATTAACATCTATAATAACATATATAATATGTACAACGACATATCTAAACGTCGCCAAACCTTAGGAAAAACTATATACATAAGCCAAGGTAAAAACTAGGGTCTACACTGACATTTATTCTATATACAGTGACATATAAGTCTGTTAGTAAAGCTCACATGTTATTTATATACAAATATGAGCTCAAACAATTTATACTACATATACCTATATATTTGTATTTACCTACGTACTATATATATTATCAGTATACATATATACATATATACTATCTAATACATATATGCACACGTACACACACTTTTCTTCTTCTTAGCCTCTCTCAGGTCTCTTAAGACTTAGCTTCTTTTTCCTTCTTCTCTGTTATACATTTATCACTTAGGCCTCTCTTCTCTGTTTTACCTTAGGGACTTAGTCATTTTACACACACCTCTCAACACTTAATCACTTTAATTAAGGGTGATTACTATCCTTAATGACAAAATTAGGTTTGTTATTAGCGGGCGATCATTTCGAGGGATACACAGCACCCTCGAAGGGATGGTCACCTGGATGATTAATTAGATCATTTAATTCCGATTTAAGCTCATAATTGGGCCAACAATAGGCTCGCTACAGTGCATGGCTCCCAACCACGTAGTGCACCAAATTCTCATGCCATAGTACCAATCTATGCTTAGAAGTAAGGGGAACGGTAATGGTTGTTTAGCGTTGAGTGCTTGACGACTGGGCAGTCCATTGCAGAAAAAACATTTAAGCGGCGCCGGTCGCTCCTCTTCTACCGATATGGCACTATATTAGCGCCCCTTTAGCACTGCTGCTCCTGCGCTCCGTCTGATTTGGTGATTTTGGCCCTCGATTTGAGGGCCATATATTATTATAATTTCAAATTAAATTATATGGTATTAAAGTATTTACATAGGTCTATTTAATTAAATAATTTATTTAGAGAATTAATTATGATTACTATATAAATAAATTACCTAAACTTTACACTTTATACATACTATTTTAAGGGTTTAATTCTTAATTAACATTTAAATTAGTTAATTAATGGTATAATTGACCATGTACAGAGTTAGTACACATATTACATTATTTAATACATATTTTTATAGTATTTTACATGATTTATTTTATTTTATTTACATTTAAATAGTTAAATTAAGGGTAGTATACATATAATTTAAGTTATAAATATCATAAAATATTATAAATATAGTTTAATTAGCCTAATTTACTTAAAATACAACAAAATAAATATACAATATAAATTATCTGAGTTATAACTTAATCTATTAATTTATTTTGATTTAATTTATTAACTTAGGTAGTAACTTAATAAATTCTTTATTTATTAGATATATATAATTAAATTATGTTACAGGGTTTACTATGTACATAATACATATATAAATATCTATACAGAGTATCATTAGTAAATACATTTATTTACAGGGTTTTATTTATTTACTTAAGTTATAGTACTTATAATTTTGTATAAATAATAAATAGTTATATGATTAAGTTATACACCTATTTTACAATATATACATGTATAACTTATTATATAGCTTATATTTACAAGTATATACATAATATACATGGTATTTTTGGGTATTTTGGGGGTTTTTCTTATTTTTATGGGTTTTATGTGTTTTAAAGAGGTAGGAGGTGAGAGAGAAAGAAATAGATGAGATAGAGAATGTGTTTTTGGTATTTTTGTAGGTTAAGTTCTTTTATTAAGTCTAAAGGTATACTGAACCGTCAGCTGGTATGTTCTACTAAGCCGAGGGTTTAGATGACCTTGAAACTCAGTGTACACCTATAAATATACCTGATCTTCACCAAGACAGGTTTATTTTATTTTTTTTAGATTTTTAGACCATTTTTATTTATATACAAGTTTAGCTCATTTTAGGGCCTTCTAAGTGTTTTTCAAAGGAATCTAAGACCCTAAATTCTAATGAATGGCTGAATTAGGTAGTGGACTGCCTCAGTTAATTCTTGACCACTAACTAAAATATGTGTAATTGTAAAATCATGCATCTCATTTCATTTTGCATTTATTTCAAATGTTGGACAGTTAGGCATGAATATAGTTGACAGAGAGATATTTAAGTTAATTTACAAGCATTCAATTGAGATTTAAAATTCATTTTAGCTACAACAAGCTTGTACACTATATTTACAACAGTACATAACATATTAGCCCTTTAAATAACTAAAATCCCAGCCCACTGCCCCAACAGTTCAGACCATCCAACAGCTTCAATGGCTGTAGCAGCAGCTCAAACAGTAACAACAATACTACTGCTTGAATTTAGTAGTAGCAGCTACTGCAGTAACAACTGCAACAACCACTCAGCAGCCCAAGGAGCTGTTCAGATGACTTAAATATTCATTTGAAAGGGTTTCCATGCAGCCATGTCTCAATTCCAACAGTGCTGAATTGGAGATTTCAGTATAAAACTCATCCAATATCAAACATGGGGAAGTCTGATCATGGATCAAAAGTATCCAAAGTTAAGGGGCGATTTGTGTTGAATTTAGGGTTCAAATCCTTTGGATATGTAGTTGCAATGCAGCACTTTACTGTGTTAATGATGGGAACATCATCATGAGCCATAACTAGCTTTTTTTGATCTGATAAAGTCAATAAAAGCTCCTACATATCAGTCAGAAGGTCTCTTGGGTAGGTTGAATTATTTTGAGAAGAAAAAAAGAAGACTAGGTTATTTGTGCAATTTTACCAGTAATTCATAAATACAGAATAACCATGGGATATTTCAAGGGTCATTAAGGGTCATATAATCATTAATGGTTAATAAGGGGGTTCATGCAGACTGAAACGAGTTTTCACGTATTTCAAGAATTAAATGACATTTAAAACCTTAAAAATAGACCCACTTAATCTATTGAGGTTTTGGTCAGGATAAAATTCACCCAAAACCTCTAAAATTCATATAAAAATATTCTCTAGGTTTTGGTACCTTCAATTTGACCATCAAAACCCATCTTGACCCAAAATAGAGCCACAGATAGACTATTACCCTAATTTGGGCTTTTGTATAAATTACCTTGTAAAAATAGGTCAAAACCAAAATCCAGCTTTACCATTAGATTTCTTAGGTCCAAATTAGGTTTGTATCAAAACTTGAGCCCAATCTGAGATTATTTCTACCTAGTTTGCATTTTGTTCCAAGTTTGATTTTCTTTATCTCAAATGGTCCCTCAGCTTTCAAATTGCTTACACAAAACCCCCTAAATTTATCATCTTCTTCTTTAAAAAGGTCCCCGTCACACAGAACTCCTAATCCTACAACTCCGACGACAATCAATCAAGGATTTCTCCTTGATTGATTGATGAAACCTCCTTAAATTTGAATCAGAGATTCCTCTTGAAATCCTCTTTCAATCAGACCGATTCTTGTCTTCAAGTCTTTCCCAATCTCTCAAGTAAACACATGAGAAATTTGGGTTTCCAACTTCGACGACTTTCCAAGCTCCAACCGACACCTTGATACCTATATAAAGACTCCCAGGGCCTGCCTGATCCTTCCATGCTCGAATTTGATCGAAATTACCCTCAATTCCTCCCTCCTCTCTGGCCGAATAGCTCCTCGATTCCGGCAATCTCCCCCGATTCTATTCTTCGTTCGCTCTTGATATCGGCAGTGGATTCATCTTCCTCATCTTCCTTCACGTCGTGCCGTACCCACTGACGCCCCTGACGACATCTTCCTTGCCGTTTCCTACTCACCGGAGCCACCTTCGTCCCCAGCACCGACCACACCACAACCGGCGTCGCCTCTACTCCCCATTGTCTACTATCTTCCTAAATAAGTTCCCTAACTCCTCTACTTCACACACACATCAACCACACTTTGTTTCGGCTGCCAACTCACTCACACGCCCTCCAACTTCCACCTCACTGGCGTACCTCCGATGAGCTCTCATGGCCACCACGCTCCACCAAATTGGCCACCGCTTATTCGTACACCTCCTTCTCGATCCTAGGAGCAAAAGCCCTAACTTAATTAAGTCGATTGCCCCTCCTAACCACCTACCAAACTAATGGGAACACTATCGTGAGCCCTAACTAGCTTATTTTGACCCAATAAAGAGAACAAAAGCTCCTACATAACCAACTGGAGGTCCTAATTCCCTGAATAATCTTTCTAAGAGAAAAATAAGAAACAAGGGGTAAAACTGTAATTTTACCATTACAGTACAACAACGGATTTTCTCAAGGGCTAAACATAGGTCAAAAGGTCTTAACAAGATAAAAAGTGGGTTGGTTCAGATAGAAAAGGGTTCATGTGAGTTCTGGGAATTAAATGACTTTTAGAAACCCTAAAACAGACCCACTTGATTAAGCAAGGTTCTGGTCAGGATCAAATTCACCTAAGCCCTCTAAAAATCATAGAAAAATATTCTCTAGGGTCTAGAACTTTCAATTTGGCCATTGGAACCTATTTTGACCTAGAATGGGGTCTCAGATAAATAGTTGCTCTAAATTAGGTTTTTACATAAATTTCCCAATCAAACGTGGTCAAACCCAAAATCCAACTTCACCATTGGATTCCTTAGGTCCAAATTAGATTTTTACCAAAATTTGGACCCAAGGGGAACTCATCTTGACCCACTTTGCAAATAGGTCCAGATCGATTACAATTCTATCCCTATCTTTCAAAAACCCTTGCATTTGACCCTCTAGCTTCTTCATCATTCTTTGCAATTAGGTCCCTCCACCATTATAGAGGAGGAATCCTACTCCGATGAGCTCTAGAAGGAGATTTCTCCTTGATTTCTCAGAGAATCCTCTTCAAAATTGAAAGGGAGATTCTCTGAGAAATTCTCTCCAATGTGAACCCAATTTGATGCCCTACTTGGTACCCAATATCTCATGCGAACGCATGAGAGATTTGGGTCTCTCTTAAGTTACCATCGCCGGTGATCTGACCTTGCTTGGAAGCTTGGCTTCCAAGCACAAAACCCCTTCCAGAGACCTATTTAAGCAGTCCCAGTTTGCCCCGCATCTCCTAAGCTTGGAATCAGCTGGAGAACCCCCTCAAATTTGCCTCTCCTCCTTCGGTCGACTTGCTCGTCAAGCTCTGGCGACCTCTCCTACTCTCCCTCGTCGCCTAGCCACAATACCAGTGGCAGGTTCCTCTCCCTTACGTTCATCCGCGTTGCACAGCACCCATCGATGCCCCTGTCTCCCCTTCGTCCTCGCCGACCATCCTCTCTGAGCACCTTCGTCTCTGGCATCGGCAATACAATCCGGATGCCATCTCTGTCTCCCCCTTCGTCTCTTCACCGCTAGATAAGTTCCTCTCACCCTCTACTCCCTTTCCTCCTTCTTTATTTCCTCAACCGACTACTGCTGCACTCCACCACCATCACCCCCTTCACCTCCGGCCACCAACTCCGGCAAGTTCGCTCAACCACCACAAACCACCTCCCTCCTTACCGACCAGTCCATAAGCTCTACCTCGATGTCCTGATCATAACCCCCTACTCATATCACTCCGCCACTCACCCAAACACACCCCCAAACACACCCACACACGCGGCCGCAGTGTGCCCTAGGCACTCTCCCACAGGCATTCCCACGCCACACCGACCACCCCTGCACACTCACCGTGTCTTGGCAAAGCTCCTTGAGCACTTTAACGTGGTCACGAGGCCGTTGTAGTGATTTCAGGTCCAGGAGCTCTCCGCCATTGATGCCGGGCTTGAATCTTGCTTGCAACAAGCTCTAGGCTTTGTTAGCCCTAGGTCGTGTCCCAAGCTGCGCGGGGCACTCTCACGAACATCTCCAGGCATCCAATTGAAGCCAAGAGCTGTCGCTGCAGCTGCAATTGAAGATAGCCCCTCTGCTGCAGGTGCGTGTGAAGGGGGTAGGAAGATAGTCCCACCTCAGAAAGTTTTGAGGTGCTTCACCTGCATAAGTTGTTTTTTTGCCATAGGCTCTTCACCTCCAACTCACAGGGTGAGGGCCCTCTCTCACTCGACCCGACCACCTCGTCTGTGACCATGCCCCGCGGACCTGGTGACCCGACCCGACTAGCACACCTCACCCACCACTGCACGTCGGTGGGCCTGGTCCCGGGCACGTACCCGACCCGATTACCTGAGAAGCGTGGCTCTGGGAGAGCAGAACCTAAAAGAGAAAAGAGAGAAGAGAGTTCGTGTGGATAGGGGGTAGGTTTTGGTCTGCAAAGGAAGAGAAGAGAAGCCAATGGAAGAGGAAGGAGAAGATAAGGCCGAAGAGAAGCCAAGGAAGAAGAAGGAGAAGGGCTATAGCAGAAGGAAGAAGCCAAAGACAAAGAGAGGAAGGTAGAGAAAGAAACTGAAGGAAGAAGAAGCTGAAGGCAGCCGGTAGAAGAGAGAGAAAAGAAGAAAGCCAAAGGAAGATAAGAAGGTAGAGGAAGAGAAAGGCTAAGCTGAGGAAGAGAGAAGCCAAGGCAAAATCAGAAGAAGAAAGGAGAAGACAAAGGAAGGAAGAGCTTGCCAAGGCAAAATCAGAAGGAGAAGAAAATTAGAGAGAGAGAAGAAATTCTCATTTTTTTTATTCATAATTGAGTTCTTGAATATTTTGTGCTACACATTTACTCCTATATTTTTGCATTGAGACATTGATATTATTGCATATTCTTTTAAATTCAAAGTTGTGATCTTGATTTCTAAACTCCAATTTGCTCCTTGTGTTCGACCTCGGACTTTAAAATTCGAGTAATAAAATTATATTTGTTTTGAACGCTTTTTCGGCTGTACTACAACGCGACCTTCTTAAAACCCGATCAAGCACGATAAACACAAACACCTTCACCACCGCACTCACTTCCTGACCTCGCCCTACGCACACTCGCACCCCCACAGCACACCATAGCCACCATCACATTTGTCGCACTCAGGCGAAGCCCCTGAGCTATTCTGACAGGACCGAGAGGTTGTTTTATCCTTTTCAGGTGCTTCATTGGAGCTCTGCCACTGCGACGTCATCTCCGGCTTTGTTCGTCATGTTCTAACCGAGTTCTTCCTTGCCAACACCTCTAGGAGCTGCGGCTTTGTTCCAGAATCATTCCCAGGTCTTTGATTGGGAGAGATACCCTCAGCTGCAGTTGCAATTGATGAGGATTCCATCTGTGGACGTTTGCGCCAAAGCTTCGGTGGGTTAATCCCACCTCGGAAACTGCTGGAGCACCTGCGCAACATAAATTGAATTTCTCTCCTTAGCTTATCGCACAAGATCACCGAGGGTCGGGTCCTCGATCACCTATCTAAGCACCCTCACCCGCTACCTCACGCCGGTGGGTCTGGACCTTTGACCGTATATCTGATTACCCGATTACCTCTGGGTTTGAGAGTAAGAGAAGAAGGAAAGAAAGGGAAAGACAGAGAGAGAGGGGGAGGGGGTTTTGCTCTCTCTAACTCTCGACACTTGGTGATTTCTGAGAGTGGCCTTTGCCTCTGCTGGTGTTGGTGTTGAGCTTTGGTGTGTCTCTCCCTAAGGCTTGAGAAGGAGAGGCCTTGCCTCTGTGTTGCTGGTTCTGAGTGCACTGCGCACTTATCCTACGTGGATTAAAGTTGATTGATATTGTTGGGATATTTGATATTATTGTAATTAGGGTAATTGGTGATTCAAATCACCATTTTACCCTGATCTTTTTGCTCTATCAACATTAGTTCTTATATCCATATTATTTGAGTTTATAAATTTCATCATACAATGCTATCCTATGATAGAATTGCAATTTTTGAGATTTATTGCAATACTTGCTCCTCGTGTTCGACCTCAGATTTCTTTCGAGTATAATTGTATTTATTGACGTGCTATTTTTGGCTATATTACAATGAAGTGATTTTAAAACACCGATTCAGCAGGTGAACAGTTAATTAATTGGGATTCTACAAACAACATAAAACACTTTCTGAGTCTGACAAAGTCTGAAAATCACATTGAAACGAGATTGAGGTGTTAAACTTCTCATAAAAAATTCTCAGCAATGATATTCAATTCAAATCAAGAAAAACCACTGATGTAACACCTTCCTAATGCTATAGATAGCATGTAGGAGGATCTTAGAGCAGGCCATTAAATTTAACCAATCATGAATCCCAATTACCTAGGAGCCTTAAGGAATACTGAAAATTCCTTAGGTTAGAAATCAGATTCTCACTCAAAGCAACTTAGAAATTCTTGATAGAACCTCAAATCAACATGATTGATTTTCCTTGGCTCTACCACACTCTTTAAAACCCTAATTCATGCCAAATTCAAACATGGCTTATCTGAGGAAAGATTTTTCATCAAGAACATCTCAGATTCACTGCCATGAATTGAATAACACAAAAACATATCAATTCTCTTGATTAAAACCCTTCAAAACTCAATCTGATCAAAATCTCGCGATCTCGCCTTAAAAACCAAACTGAAATCAGATCAAGCAAACTGATCCTTTTCAAATCAGATCAGGGGTCTTTGTGAACAACATGGCACGAGTGAAGAGACCTCTAGGTGGTTTTTGAGTGCAAATCTTCATCTCAAAGCTAGAAAGCAATGAGTTGAAGGTTTGACTCTAATGGATGGGGGGAATTACGAATTAAAACATGAGGGAAATTCAAAACGTGAGATGGTGTTGTGAGGGGGAAGATCAGTGATCAGTGGGGTGATATGACTTCATCTCCTCTGAGCTGAATTGATCAGAGGAGGTGGGTGTGTGGATTCTACACTACACTACTCCTAAGCTATCCACAATCACACAATCAGATCAAAGCAACTCTACATTTAATTTCTACTCCTAAATTACTCTAATTATCACTACAACTACTCTAGAAAACAATAAATCCTAATATAATCAGAGGAATGGGACCTTTGGATCCAGAGCCGGCGGCTAAGGAGGAGGAATGGAAGGGGATCTCTAGTGAGTGAAAAGCCCACGGGAGGAGCTTCAAGGTCGTCCTCAGGTGTATGTCATCCCTAGCGACGAGAAAGAATTGGAGGTGAAAAACCACACCACTATCACTGATGTGGCGAGTGAAATGGTTAGAAGAGCTGAAGAGGTTGAAGGGATCAGCCTCAAGGAAGTAGGAGAGGAGGTCGATCCTTTGCGCATGAGCCTAGTGTGGTGCTTAAGTAGAGTGATCAGTGAATCTCCTCACCACACGGTGGGATTAGACAAAAAGGGCTTGGGCAGTGAGGATGAGAGGAGAGTAGTACGCGCAAGTTTAATCCAAAAGTGGGTCATTGGATGGGATCTGGGCAAGGAGGTGAGGCTACGTGCCAAGTCGCGCGAGCTTCCAATCATGGAAAGTGATGAGAACCTCATCATGAGCCATAACTAGCTCATTTTGACCTAATACAAAGGATAAAAGCTCCTACATAACTCAAGGAAAGGCTTAACTCAAAGAGATTCTGAGTTCGCAAAGAAAACAGAAACTAAGGGGTAAAAATGCAATTTCACCAATCCAATCTAAAAACAGGGTAACTCAGGGTCCAAACATAGGTCAAAGCAACCTAATAAGAATAAAAGTGGGATGAGATGATTCAATAAGGGCTACAGCAATTCCAAGGAACTAAATAATAATCTGTAACCTTAAAACAAACCCACTCCAATTCGCGAGGTTCGAGGCAAAGTAAAAATAGAATAAACCCTCTAAAATTCATAGAAAAATAATCTCTAGGGTTTAGAACCTTCAATTTGGCCTTAGGAACCCATTTTGACCTACATTGAGAACCATGGCCAAATTAATAACTTAATTTGGGTTTTTGCGTAAATTGATCGGTCAAGCAAGGTTTAATATGGAAATAAAATTCACCATCATAATCCTTAGGTCCCAATTAGTCATGTATAAGAACTTGAGCCTAAGAGGAAACCTTCTTGACCAACTTTACACTTTGGCCCTCAACTTTTGAACCCTCACATTTCTGCCCCTAACTCTCCTTCGTTCTTTGCATCCAGGTCCCTCCTGCCAAAACCTGGCCAGCACCATGCTCCGGCGACCTTGTGCGGAGCATGGTGCCGCGCAGGGTAAGGGGGAGGGTCTGGCAAGACAACCGGGGGTGCCCTACGTCGTCAGCCGTCGCAGGAACACCCCCTGGTCGCTGCAACCCACCATACCGGCCGTGCGAACGCACGGACGGTATGGGTCTCCATCTCCGGCGTCCTCCGGCGAGGGAGACACGTCGTCTCCCTCCGCCCTCCTCTCTGATTCCGCCCCTATAAATACCCCCGTCGCTCCGCCGTTCTCAGCAGCTCGGTCCTGACGGAGAAACACCCTCTTTTCACTCTCTTCCCACTCCGACAGGAAGCCCTCCAGCTCCGGCGGTCTCTCCTCCTCCTCCTCCTCGTCGTTCTGCCGCACTACCAGCAGCAGGGCTGCCTTCCCCCTCTCTTCCTGCACTGCGCCGCACCCAGCGCGCGCCTCTCCAGCCCTCTCCTCGCTGTCGCTCCTTCCTCTGGGCAGCTTCTTCTCCGGCGACAGTCGATACGACTGTCGCCTGCTCCGGCCCCTCCTCGTCCTGCTAAGTAGGTAGAACTCCTCCTCTTCCTCCCCTCTTCCCTTTCCTCACTTTACATCTTTACTGTTGCCCCGATCCGACCAATCGCCCTCACCTTCTCCACCTCCGGCCCCTGCTCCGGTGACCCGCTCCCATCACTCCAGCAACCCACACGGCTCGCTGACCACCGCAGAACCTCCGCCTCCTCACCCTGATCAACCTCCGCCCTTCCACTTCCCCCAAATCACCCTCTGCAACTCCACCGAACAAACCCATCTCCCAACCTGCAGTTTGACCTAGGGCGACCCTTAGGCTCCGCCCCGCCGCCTGCACACCCCCCGACCACCTTCGCCGTACCTCGGCGAAGGTCCTCCACGTTTCTGATTGGGCTGAGAGGCCGTTTCTCTGTGGGCAGGTACCTGCGCTCGCCGCCGCCATTGTTGAAGCGAAGCAGCTTCTTCACCTGCTGCCCCAGGTGCGCCACGCCCAGGTCACGCTCCCAGGCAGTGCGAGGCGTCTTCGCAAAGTACCAGGCTGCAGTCGAGTCGAACCTCTCGCGCGAAGCCCCCGCGCTTCGCCTTGACTGCCGCTGCTTCCTCCGCGCAGGCATCCAAATTGGGGTGGGACATTTAGTCCCACCTCGGAAAGCCACTGAGGCGAACGGGCGCTTAAAAGCAAAAAGTGCCTTAAGTTGTTCGCCTCAATTCACGGGGTGAGGTCCCCTTCACCCGCCCGACTACCCGGCCTCGTCCGCACGCACGCCTCGCGGACCTGGCCCGACCCGACTTAGCCTGACCTGCACTCCTCGCCCACCACGCACGTCGGTGGGCCTGGACCCGGGCACGACCCGTACCCGACTACCCGGCAGCTCTGGGAGAGCTTTCCTAAGAGTGGTTTCTGTGAGAGAGAAACGCGGGGGGGGGGGGGGGGGGGTAGAGTAGGTTTTTGCCAGCTGACGAGAGCTTTGAAGTGTGCAGGCACAGGCGAAGAAAAAGAAGACGAGCGAGGCAGAGAAGAAGGACGACGAAAGCTGAAGGAAGAAGGAGCACTGTAGTAGCGGCGGTTTAAGTCGTCTGATTGGAAAATCAGACGACGCTCTGAAGGCAGAAAAGAGGAAGAAGAACAGGATCGCAAGGGAAAAGAAAAAGAAAGAGACAAGCAGAAACAAGAGCTGAAAGAAGAAGAAGAACATCACCCACTGCTGCAGATAAAGAAGAAAGAAAGAAAAAGAAGAAAGAAGGAGAGACGACGTCCTGACAGTAAAAGCAGAAGAAGAGAGCACGAGAAGAAGATCTGAAGAACAGAAGGCAGAAGAAGAAGACCACAAGGAGATAAAGAAACCAAAAGCCAAAGAGGAAGAAGAGAAGAGAAGAAGAAGAAGCCAAATTTTCATCTCTCTCTCTCTCTCTTTATTTTTGTAATAAGAATTTGTACCCCTAGAATACGACTTGCTCCCTGAGTTCGACCTCGGGAACTCTTTTATTTTCCGAGTAAAAAAATTATATATTTGAAATGATGGCAATAACTGGCTATACTACAACGCTAAAACAAAACCTAGTTGTCACCACGTCATTTCTTGGCGCCGTTGCCGGGGAGCAACGGCTATTCTAGAGGTAAACATTCCTGTTTCTTTTTCTGATAATCTCATCTCTTTTGTGCAGCTACAGGAAATCAAGAAGACAAGCAACCGCACGACAACCACTCCGAGGATAGGTAATTTTTTTTTCCTCTCGCTATTAACCCCTAAACTCTAAAGAGGAGGAAAAGAAAAGAACAAGAAATATAGGGCTAACCTGTCTTCCATACTTAGTAACCATAAAAAGTTGCATGTTTTCAACCCATTATTACTGCACACTATTAAGGGTATTTAAGGGCTAACACATTCTTGCTTGAGCCCTAATTACCCAACAAAGAGCTAACTGGACCAAGTAGAGCCAACCTAGGATCCAACACTAGGGATTTAGAGACACACTCTTTAAGCAAGAATTGAGAAAACCAAATGAAGTGTGCCCAAGCCCTTGTCCGAAAATACCTATTCAAAGAAAACCTAAAACAATTGGCTCTCTAAACAGTTGAACCCTAAAAGACAAGACCCAAAAACTCTCAAAGGAAACAAGAGGTAAAATTGCCCCCTTGGGTCAACCAACCTTAAATTAGGTCACTCTTTGCACTCAAAGAACTAAAAGTTCAAGTGAAACCTTAAGCACCCTGATCTTAAAGTAAAAATTGGTAGACTTAAGAGGTCAAGATCCCCATTCTGGTCTACCTGGAACCGCAGTGACAAGAGAGGTCGGGTGGGGGAAATCCTGTAACCCGTGGGGACGCTCTACCGTGTAGGGGTCTTTGCGGGAATCTCCCTCTCTGGCTGCCTGAAATGGGACAGCCGGGTTTTAGTTTGTTATAACATTGTAGTATAGCCGGTTACTACCAACATTTCAAATAAATAATTTTTTTACTCGGAAAATAAAAGAGTTCCCGAGGTCGAACTCAGGGAGCAAGTTGTATTCTAGAGATATACATGTTTCTTTTACAAAAAGAAACAGAGAGGGAAAGAATTTGTTGTTTTCTCTTTGTTCTGCAGAGGGGATGCTTTTCTTTCTCTCTTTCTTTGGATCTCCTTCTTTCTCTCTGTTCTGCAGAGGTGATGTTCTTCTTCTGCAATGGTGATGCTCTTCTTCTTCTTCCTGCTGTTCCTGCTTTGGTGATGTTCTTCTTTCTTCAGAGCTCCTTCTTCTTCTTCTTCGTTCTGTAGAGGTGATGCTCCTCTTCAGATCTCTTTCTTCTTCTTCCTTGGTTTCTGCCTTGACCTCTCTTCTTCTTTTTCTGCAATTGTGGTGACTCTTTCTCTTTTCCCTTTTCTTCTTTATGGCTGCAGAGCTTCTGCCTTCAGCTACTAAGTCTTCCTTTCTTCTTCTTCTGCTTTGGCCGTTGCTCTTCTTTCTTCTTCAGCCTGCCTTCTTTCCTGCTCTGGCTGCTGACCTTCCGTTGTCTGACCCGGTGCTTAGACGACTTAACTATGCATTTGCTACAGTGCAGCTCCTTCTTCTTCCGCGGGTCTTCTTCTTCGCCTGTGCCTGCACACTTCAGAGTTTTTCGTCAGAGGCAAAACCTACTCTACCCTCCCCCCCCCCGCGTCTCTCTTTCTCTCTGAAACCACTCTTGGGAAAGCTCTCCCAGAGCTGCCGGGTAATCGGGTTCGGGTCACGCCCGGGTCCAGGCCCACCGGCGTGCGTGGTGGGCGAGGAGTGCAGGTCAGTCTAAGTCGGGTCGGGTCAGGTCCGCGGGGCGTGAGCGCGGACGAGACCGGGTAACCGGGCGGGTGTAAGGGGACCTCACCCTGTGTACTGAGGCAATAAGGCTAGTGCACGAAATCAATTTAAACAGTGGAACGTGTGTGAGGCTTACCGATGTGGGACTAAATGCAGACCGTTCCTCGCGTGCGCCTGCTGGGAGACCGTGGCCTGGCTTCTGCAGCTGCGGCTTCGATTTGCATAGGTTGCTGGCTGGCTGCCTTCGCAAGACTCCCCGTACTCCGCAGCAGCTGGAGACCTGGAGTCCTCAAGCCTGGAGCGCGGGAGAAGCTGCTTCAATGTGCGTCAATGGCGGTCGAACCTCAAAACCTGTCGGACACGAATATGGCCTCTCGGCCTGATCAAACCACTGGGGAACCTTCGCCGTGGCACGGCGAAGGTGAGGAGCTGCGCGGCAGGCCGCAAGGTGGTGTCTGGCGGCAGCCCTGGGTCGGACTGCAACCGGAGGAATGGGTTTGTTCGGGGGAGTGTTACGGAGGTGTGGAGTGGCAGTGGAGGGGTGGGGGATGCTCAGTGTGATGAGGCGGAGGTTCGGTGAGGGTCGGCGAGCCGTGTGGGTTGCTGAGGTGATGGGAGCGGCTCGCCGGAGGGTGGTCAGAGGCGAAGGGGGTGAAGGTGGTCAGGGTCGGTAGAGGGCTTAATTGAATAAATTGAAAGCGGGGAAAGAAAGAGGAGGAGAAGGGGAGTAGCTCTAGCTTACTTGCAGGGACGAAGGGGGAGGAACAGGGCGACAGTCGTATCGACTGTCGCCGGAGAAGACGATGCCCAGTGGGGGGAGGACGGCGGTGACGACGGGGCAGAGACAGCGCGCGCCGGTATTGCGCGATGCGGGAAGAGCAGGGGAAGAAGTCTCTGCTGCTGGTATTGCGGCAGAGCGAAGAGGAGGAGGAGGAAGAACCGCCGGAGCTGGTGGGCGTCTGCCGGAGTGAGAAGAGAGGAAAGTTGAGGGTTTTCTCCGTCAGATCCGAGCTGCCCTGGTCGGTGGAGCAACTGGGGGTATTTATAGGGATCAAACAGGGAGGAAGGCGGAGGGAGACGACGTGTCTCCCTCGCCGGAGAATGGTCGGAAACAAGAACCCATACCGTCCGTGCGTTCGCACGGCCGGTATGGTGGGCTGCAACGACCAGGGGGGTGTCCCTGCGACGGCTGACGACGCAGGGCACCCCCGGTTTACTTGCCAGGTCCCCCACCTCACCCTGCGCGGCGCCATGCTCCGCGCAAGGTCGCCGGAGCATGGTGCTGGCAGGTTTTGCAGGAGGGACCTGATTGCAAAGAACGAAGGAGAGTTAGGGGCCAAAATGCGAGGGTTCAGAAGTTGAGGGCCAAAGAGTAAATATATGAGGACCAAAGTGTAAAGTCGGTCAAGGAGGTTTCTTCTTAGGCTCAAGTTTTTATACATGACTAATTAGGACCTAAGGAATCTGATGGTGAATTTCATTTTCATATTAAACCTTGTTTGACTGGTCAATTTGCGCAAAAACCCAAATTAAGTTATTAATTGGGCATGGTTCTCAATGTAGGTCAAAATGGGTTCTAAAGGCCAAATTGAAGGTTCTAAACCCTAGAGATTATTTTTCTATGAATTTTAGAGGGTTTATTCTATTTTTACTTTGCCTCGAACCTTGTGAATTGAAGTGGGTTGTTTTAGGGTTACAGATTATCATTTGGTTTCTTGGAAGTGCTGTAGCCCTTGCTAGATCATCTCATCCCACTTTTATTCTTATTAAGCTGCTTTGACCTATGTTTGGGCCTTGAGTTACCCTATATGCAGATTATACTGGTAAAATTACACTTTTACCCCTTATGACTTATTTTCTTCTCAAACTCAGAATTCTCTGAGTTAAGCCTTTCCTTGAGATACGTAGGAGCTTTTATCCTTTGTATTAGGTCAAAATGAGCTAGTTATGGCTCATGATGAGGTTCTCATCATACCCCCATGCCTAGCTTTTGCTAGTCCCTTAGCAAAAACTTAAGGTTTCAACCCTTGTTCTAGACCATGAAGTTTTTAATAGTTTTAGATAAGTGCCTTTTTTATTTGAGCATAGATTAGGTTAGAATGCTGACCATAGGCCTAAAAGGTACTCTAGTACCAATCAAGATCCAAATCTGTCTAGCCTTAGCCTCAGTCTTTTAGCAAAGGTTTTTAAGGCCCATAAGAACTAACCTAATGTTTATTGGACTTCGTGGTTAAAGCACCCGTGCTTGAAATGATTTTAGCCCTGGCTCAGTTCGCAGTGCGTTTTGTAAGAGAGAGATAGAAAGTTTTTCTGTTTGGAGAGTTTTCTCTCTCTTTTTCTTTTTAGTTCTAGCCTAGGATTGGCTTTTCAACACGGTCTGTATCAGATTCCTTGCTCCCATCATCAATCCTCAAGGGTTCCTGGCGATCGATGCTTCGAGATAGCACCGCCCATGGCAACCCCCGGAACCCTGGCTATTGAGATTTCGAGATAATCCCATCCATGGTATTCCGTGGCCGAATCCAGACCCTGGCAATTGACACTTCGAGATAATGCCATCCATGGAATCTGAACCAGCAGAGTGCTTACATGCCCCCAGTAGGATATGTAAATATCCTAAGAGACAAGCACCGAGGAGATGATATTTTGTTACGCATCTTCGAGGGGTTTTCCCCGCCTCTCTGCGCTGGGAACTCGTCCAAATCAACTTGTGTTGATCGGCCGCTCCTATTCTAGGTGTTCTTTTCAGATTTTTGCGACGCTTCTGCGTGATTCTGATTTTTACGCTTACTGAACTAGGCTGTGTGTGAGATTAGGGTGCTTAGGTTACTGAGTCCAGTAAACCAAAAATTAGTTAACGAGGCCGAATACTCCCTAAGCTTTAGACCTAATACTTCAGCTTTTCATTTTCCTCAACCTCTTGAGGAGTGTCCAGATCTTAATGGGTACTAAGAGTCTATTCAAGAATGCCTAAGGTTTGCATTCTTTACTAATCTTATTGTGCACTTTTCTTGAATGAGGTCTAGAACTTAGGTTAATTCCTTAGTTCCTTACTAATGACTATCACTTTTTCTCATAATTTTGTGCTCCTTTTTCATTTTGTTTCTTTTCTCCTTCACAAAATTTTCCTTCTCCTCTTTTCCTCTTATTCTTTTTCGAAAAATTTTTTTTTTTTAATTTTTATGGTATTTTTGGCATATATGAATTTTTTTTTTGTTTGAAACCTTTTCTTACAAGTTTTTGTACTTTCATACCCCCCATGCCTAAGATTTGCAATGTCCTCATTGTAACCTAGGGGTTTTTATTCAACTAAGTTCATACATTAGGATAGCTGTTTTGATGAGTGAATGGGTCGGGGTGACTGTTGCGGACGATTTCTAATCTCAGATGCAAGCACCTGAGGTGGAGTCGGCTGTCCTAAAGTGTGAACTTCAAGTGCAAAAGCTGTCAGAACAAGTTTCAGGTTTTCAAAGAGAATGACGGGCTGCCTCCCGTTGAGCGCTAAATTTGATGCCTTCAGCCAAGCGGGAAATGCGATGGAGAGGGGATGGTCAAATCAGCGGAGTTTTGTAAGACAAGCACCTTGATTAAGAGCCTGGTTGGTCCAACCAGGTGCTTGTTCAGATCGACAGGCTGATGATGCAGCCCAAACCCAATCAATCTGGTGGGTTGATAGATGTGGATAAAAAGGTGTGGAGCCCACCATAAACTATGAAGCTCAGATGGATGTGGAAGTGTAAACGCAGGGTTTGGCTGAGCCGAATCAGCCTGGTCAGAGTAGGGACCCGTAGGATAATCAGTGGTTGATGCAGGAACCCTACAGGGGTGATCAGAGAATGATAGAGCATGGTATGTAGTCTGATCAATGTTCGGAACCCGATGTGGAAATGCAATCGGCTCGGTGAGAGGTGAATCTGAATAGAAATTGAGTCCGGTTGCGGGTCGGGGTTTGGGAGAGGTTTTGATCCGTTCTGTGTGTGCAGACGAGGTGGCCATTGTGTACGAGGGCTCTTCTAGAAACAGATGATAGGTGGTTTTCTGTAGAGAGTCCTCTGGGTAACTATCAAATGCCGGAAGAGTGTTTGTAGGATGAGAGGAATCGGATTCGAGAAAAAATTTGGATTCTTGGTTGCAATCACTCTTGGCATTTTCTGTTTTTGGTTCCTGAGGATCGAAAAGGAATGATTTTGTGTTATCGGTGATCTCGGGAATCAGGACCTCAGAGTCGGAGTTAGAGTTATGAGAACTGAGGTCGTAGATAGGCCTGGCGTGTTCAGGAAGGGGAATCTCTCCGCAATTATAGTCAGATTTGAAATTGTCGGAGAGTTGGCGAAAATGAGATTCATGATCATGAATTCCACCACAGCAAAAATCATCAAATGTGGAATCAGCAGCCTGACTGGGTTCTAGCCTATATGTCAATTCTGGGCTCAAAAAGGTGTTCTGTTCAAGCTCGAAGCTGGTAGGATAGACCCCATTAAAACCTTGCTCATCCAACTCCTCAGTTTCTGTATCATAAATTGGCATGTTTTCTGAAAAATCGATCAGATTTCCTAAGGATGTTGGAGAGGGATATTCATCAAATAGAGGCCCGGAATCATATTCTGTAAAAATTTGATTTTTCTCATAAGGGGCCTCATAATCTTCCCAATAAGTTTCAGATCTAGGTTCTAGGCTTAGGATGTGGGTAGAATTATTAGAACCTAAGTCCGAATAACCTTCGAGGGCCACCTTATCAAAATAAGGGGCGGAATTTATACCCTCAGAAGGTTCAGTTCTGATCTCATTATTGCAGGAGTTTTGAAATTCTAGGCTTGGCAATTCATGGTCTAAGTTTGGCTCATCATTGTGTTCTCCTGCAATATCCCAACCTAATTCAACATTGTCTTCTATCTGGGTTGGGATTTTACAACCACTTTGTGCCTCAATCCCGAGATCTGGGAAACTGGATTGTTCCTTAATACTGTTCCAAGATGGTTCATCCTCTGTTTCTGGTATATACGGGTATTTCTGGTTGATAATTTGTTCTACTGATTTCATCATTTCTACCCGTTTCATAAGGGCATCTTGGTGTTGTTCCCAAAGTACAGGATTTGTCAAACATTGAAGGTATTCAGATTGGTGTAATTTTTCCATCTCAATGTATCCTGTCATGAGCATATCTCGGGTTGATCCTTTTGAAATTTCAGTCAAAAGAATTTGGGCACAGTTTATGATGAAAGCTGTGGTTGTTGGGACATCAACCTGAATGTTTTCTATTGGTGTTGAGGGTTTATATTTGATTTCATAGAATTCAAGGGCATCCTCAATCATCTTATTTTTCATGGATCTCAGATATTCAGGTTTTTTATATGGTAGTCTTGCTAGGTAATTAGGCTGCATCTTCGAATCAGGTGGTGGAATCAAGATATAAAATCAAAGTTTGAATCAAGATGGAAGAAGGGGATTTTGTTCAGAATCAGAGGAAAGAGGGGCTATGTGAATGATTTCTGCAAAAACAAAGGAGCCGAGGCTTAGCCTCGGGGAGAGTGAATTTCTATAGGAGGTTTCAAGGACCTCCTGCAAAATACTGAAGGACTGGATGAGATAAGCAGGTGCTGGACCCAATCAAGACACCCAAAAATTGTTGGGTGACTATAGAGGTTCGGGGCTGATGGACCCCTTGATCAGAAAGATCGTCCACCTGAGAATTACCTGGGCAGCCAGAGAGGGAGAGTCCCGCGAAGACCCCTACACGGTAGAGCGTCCCCACGGGTTACAGGGTTTCCCCCACCCGACCTCTCTTGTCACTGCGGTTCCAGGTAGACCAGAATGGGGATCTTGACCTCTTAAGTCTACCAATTTTAAGATCAGGGTGCTTAAGGTTTCACTTGAACTTTAGTCTTTTTAAGTGCAAAGAGTGACCTAATTTAAGGTTGGTTGACCCAAAGGGGTCAACTTTACCTCTTGTTTTCTTTGAGAGCTTTTAGGTCTTGTCTTTTAGGGTTCAAGTGTTTAAAGAGAGAGCCAATTGTTTAGGATTTTTCTTGTTAATTATTTTCAATCAATGGCTTGGGCACACCTCTTTTGGATTTCCTCAATTCTTGATTAAGGGGTGTGTCTCTACTGAAATCCTAATGTTTAACCTTATGTTGGTTCTACTTGGTCCATTTAACTCTTTGTTGGGCAATTAGGGCTCAAGCAAGAATGTGTTAGCCCTTAAGTACCCTTAATAGTGTGCAGGAGTGATGAGTTGAAAACATGCAACTCTTTATGGTTACTAAGTATGGAAGACAGGTTAGCCCTATATTGCTTGTTCTTTTCTTTTCTTCCTCTTTAGAGTTTAGGGGTTAATAGTGAGAGGAAAAAATTTACCTGTCTTCGGAGTGGTTGTCGTGTGGTTGCTTGTCTTCTTGAGTTCCTGTAGCTGCACAAAAGAGAGGAGATTATCAGAAATTAAAAGAAACAGGAATGTTTACCTCTAGAATAGCCGTTGCTCCCCGGCAACGGCGCCAAAATGAAATGGGACAGCCGGGTTTTAGTTTGTTATAACATTGTAGTATAGCCGGTTACTACCAACATTTCAAATAAATAATTTTTTTACTCGGAAAATAAAAGAGTTCCCGAGGTCGAACTCAGGGAGCAAGTTGTATTCTAGAGATATACATGTTTCTTTTACAAAAAGAAACAGAGAGGGAAAGAATTTGTTGTTTTCTCTTTGTTCTGCAGAGGGGATGCTTTTCTTTCTCTCTTTCTTTGGATCTCCTTCTTTCTCTCTGTTCTGCAGAGGTGATGTTCTTCTTCTGCAATGGTGATGCTCTTCTTCTTCTTCCTGCTGTTCCTGCTTTGGTGATGTTCTTCTTTCTTCAGAGCTCCTTCTTCTTCTTCTTCGTTCTGTAGAGGTGATGCTCCTCTTCAGATCTCTTTCTTCTTCTTCCTTGGTTTCTGCCTTGACCTCTCTTCTTCTTTTTCTGCAATTGTGGTGACTCTTTCTCTTTTCCCTTTTCTTCTTTATGGCTGCAGAGCTTCTGCCTTCAGCTACTAAGTCTTCCTTTCTTCTTCTTCTGCTTTGGCCGTTGCTCTTCTTTCTTCTTCAGCCTGCCTTCTTTCCTGCTCTGGCTGCTGACCTTCCGTCGTCTGACCCGGTGCTTAGACGACTTAACTATGCATTTGCTACAGTGCAGCTCCTTCTTCTTCCGCGGGTCTTCTTCTTCGCCTGTGCCTACACACTTCAGAGTTTTTCGTCAGAGGCAAAACCTACTCTACCCTCCCCCCCCCCCGCGTCTCTCTTTCTCTCTGAAACCACTCTTGGGAAAGCTCTCCCAGAGCTGCCGGGTAATCGGGTTCGGGTCACGCCCGGGTCCAGGCCCACCGGCGTGCGTGGTGGGCGAGGAGTGCAGGTCAGTCTAAGTCGGGTCGGGTCAGGTCCGCGGGGCGTGAGCGCGGACGAGACCGGGTAACCGGGCGGGTGTAAGGGGACCTCACCCCGTGTACTGAGGCAATAAGGCTAGTGCACGAAATCAATTTAAACAGTGGAACGTGTGTGAGGCTTACCGATGTGGGACTAAACGCAGACCGTTCCTCGCGTGCGCCTGCTGGGAGACCGCGGCCTGGCTTCTGCAGCTGCGGCTTCGATTTGCATAGGTTGCTGGCTGGCTGCCTTCGCAAGACTCCCCGTACTCCGCAGCAGCTGGAGACCTGGAGTCCTCAAGCCTGGAGCGCGGGAGAAGCTGCTTCAATGTGCGTCAATGGCGGTCGAACCTCAAAACCTGTCGGACACGAATATGGCCTCTCGGCCTGATCAAACCACTGGGGAACCTTCGCCGTGGCACGGCGAAGGTGAGGAGCTGCGCGGCAGGCCGCAAGGTGGTGTCTGGCGGCAGCCCTGGGTCGGACTGCAACCGGAGGAATGGGTTTGTTCGGGGGAGTGTTACGGAGGTGTGGAGTGGCAGTGGAGGGGTGGGGGATGCTCAGTGTGATGAGGCGGAGGTTCGGTGAGGGTCGGCGAGCCGTGTGGGTTGCTGAGGTGATGGGAGCGGCTCGCCGGAGGGTGGTCAGAGGCGAAGGGGGTGAAGGTGGTCAGGGTCGGTAGAGGGCTTAATTGAATAAATTGAAAGCGGGGAAAGAAAGAGGAGGAGAAGGGGAGTAGCTCTAGCTTACTTGCAGGGACGAAGGGGGAGGAACAGGGCGACAGTCGTATCGACTGTCGCCGGAGAAGACGATGCCCAGTGGGGGGAGGACGGCGGTGACGACGGGGCAGAGACAGCGCGCGCCGGTATTGCGCGACGCGGGAAGAGCAGGGGAAGAAGTCTCTGCTGCTGGTATTGCGGCAGAGCGAAGAGGAGGAGGAGGAAGAACCGCCGGAGCTGGTGGGCGTCTGCCGGAGTGAGAAGAGAGGAAAGTTGAGGGTTTTCTCCGTCAGATCCGAGCTGCCCTGGTCGGTGGAGCAACTGGGGGTATTTATAGGGATCAAACAGGGAGGAAGGCGGAGGGAGACGACGTGTCTCCCTCGCCGGAGAATGGTCGGAAACAAGAACCCATACCGTCCGTGCGTTCGCACGGCCGGTATGGTGGGCTGCAACGACCAGGGGGGTGTCCCTGCGACGGCTGACGACGCAGGGCACCCCCGGTTTACTTGCCAGGTCCCCCACCTCACCCTGCGCGGCGCCATGCTCCGCGCAAGGTCGCCGGAGCATGGTGCTGGCAGGTTTTGCAGGAGGGACCTGATTGCAAAGAACGAAGGAGAGTTAGGGGCCAAAATGCGAGGGTTCAGAAGTTGAGGGCCAAAGAGTAAATATATGAGGACCAAAGTGTAAAGTCGGTCAAGGAGGTTTCTTCTTAGGCTCAAGTTTTTATACATGACTAATTAGGACCTAAGGAATCTGATGGTGAATTTCATTTTCATATTAAACCTTGTTTGACTGGTCAATTTGCGCAAAAACCCAAATTAAGTTATTAATTGGGCATGGTTCTCAATGTAGGTCAAAATGGGTTCTAAAGGCCAAATTGAAGGTTCTAAACCCTAGAGATTATTTTTCTATGAATTTTAGAGGGTTTATTCTATTTTTACTTTGCCTCGAACCTTGTGAATTGAAGTGGGTTGTTTTAGGGTTACAGATTATCATTTGGTTTCTTGGAAGTGCTGTAGCCCTTGCTAGATCATCTCATCCCACTTTTATTCTTATTAAGCTGCTTTGACCTATGTTTGGGCCTTGAGTTACCCTATATGCAGATTATACTGGTAAAATTACACTTTTACCCCTTATGACTTATTTTCTTCTCAAACTCAGAATTCTCTGAGTTAAGCCTTTCCTTGAGATATGTAGGAGCTTTTATCCTTTGTATTAGGTCAAAATGAGCTAGTTATGGCTCATGATGAGGTTCTCATCATACCCCCATGCCTAGCTTTTGCTAGTCCCTTAGCAAAAACTTAAGGTTTCAACCCTTGTTCTAGACCATGAAGTTTTTAATAGTTTTAGATAAGTGCCTTTTTTATTTGAGCATAGATTAGGTTAGAATGCTGACCATAGGCCTAAAAGGTACTCTAGTACCAATCAAGATCCAAATCTATCTAGCCTTAGCCTCAGTCTTTTAGCAAAGGTTTTTAAGGCCCACAAGAACTAACCTAATGTTTATTGGACTTCGTGGTTAAAGCACCCGTGCTTGAAATGATTTTAGCCCTGGCTCAGTTCGCAGTGCGTTTTGTAAGAGAGAGATAGAAAGTTTTTCTGTTTGGAGAGTTTTCTCTCTCTTTTTCTTTTTAGTTCTAGCCTAGGATTGGCTTTTCAACACGGTCTGTATCAGATTCCTTGCTCCCATCATCAATCCTCAAGGGTTCCTGGCGATCGATGCTTCGAGATAGCACCGCCCATGGCAACCCCCGGAACCCTGGCTATTGAGATTTCGAGATAATCCCATCCATGGTATTCCGTGGCCGAATCCAGACCCTGGCAATTGACACTTCGAGATAATGCCATCCATGGAATCTGAACCAGCAGAGTGCTTACATGCCCCCAGTAGGATATGTAAATATCCTAAGAGACAAGCACCGAGGAGATGATATTTTGTTACGCATCTTCGAGGGGTTTTCCCCGCCTCTCTGCGCTGGGAACTCGTCCAAATCAACTTGTGTTGATCGGCCGCTCCTATTCTAGGTGTTCTTTTCAGATTTTTGCGACGCTTCTGCGTGATTCTGATTTTTACGCTTACTGAACCAGGCTGTGTGTGAGATTAGGGTGCTTAGGTTACTGAGTCCAGTAAACCAAAAATTAGTTAACGAGGCCGAATACTCCCTAAGCTTTAGACCTAATACTTCAGCTTTTCATTTTCCTCAACCTCTTGAGGAGTGTCCAGATCTTAATGGGTACTAAGAGTCTATTCAAGAATGCCTAAGGTTTGCATTCTTTACTAATCTTATTGTGCACTTTTCTTGAATGAGGTCTAGAACTTAGGTTAATTCCTTAGTTCCTTACTAATGACTATCACTTTTTCTCATAATTTTGTGCTCCTTTTTCATTTTGTTTCTTTTCTCCTTCACAAAATTTTCCTTCTCCTCTTTTCCTCTTATTCTTTTTCGAAAAATTTTTTTTTTTTAATTTTTATGGTATTTTTGGCATATATGAATTTTTTTTTTGTTTGAAACCTTTTCTTACAAGTTTTTGTACTTTCATACCCCCCATGCCTAAGATTTGCAATGTCCTCATTGTAACCTAGGGGTTTTTATTCAACTAAGTTCATACATTAGGATAGCTGTTTTGATGAGTGAATGGGTCGGGGTGACTGTTGCGGACGATTTCTAATCTCAGATGCAAGCACCTGAGGTGGAGTCGGCTGTCCTAAAGTGTGAACTTCAAGTGCAAAAGCTGTCAGAACAAGTTTCAGGTTTTCAAAGAGAATGACGGGCTGCCTCCCGTTGAGCGCTAAATTTGATGCCTTCAGCCAAGCGGGAAATGCGATGGAGAGGGGATGGTCAAATCAGCGGAGTTTTGTAAGACAAGCACCTTGATTAAGAGCCTGGTTGGTCCAACCAGGTGCTTGTTCAGATCGACAGGCTGATGATGCAGTCCAAACCCAATCAATCTGGTGGGTTGATAGATGTGGATAAAAAGGTGTGGAGCCCACCATAAACTATGAAGCTCAGATGGATGTGGAAGTGTAAACGCAGGGTTTGGCTGAGCCGAATCAGCCTGGTCAGAGTAGGGACCCGTAGGATAATCAGTGGTTGATGCAGGAACCCTACAGGGGTGATCAGAGAATGATAGAGCATGGTATGTAGTCTGATCAATGTTCGGAACCCGATGTGGAAATGCAATCGGCTCGGTGAGAGGTGAATCTGAATAGAAATTGAGTCCGGTTGCGGGTCGGGGTTTGGGAGAGGTTTTGATCCGTTCTGTGTGTGCAGACGAGGTGGCCATTGTGTACGAGGGCTCTTCTAGAAACAGATGATAGGTGGTTTTCTGTAGAGAGTCCTCTGGGTAACTATCAAATGCCGGAAGAGTGTTTGTAGGATGAGAGGAATCGGATTCGAGAAAAAATTTGGATTCTTGGTTGCAATCACTCTTGGCATTTTCTGTTTTTGGTTCCTGAGGATCGAAAAGGAATGATTTTGTGTTATCGGTGATCTCGGGAATCAGGACCTCAGAGTCGGAGTTAGAGTTATGAGAACTGAGGTCGTAGATAGGCCTGGCGTGTTCAGGAAGGGGAATCTCTCCGCAATTATAGTCAGATTTGAAATTGTCGGAGAGTTGGCGAAAATGAGATTCATGATCATGAATTCCACCACAGCAAAAATCATCAAATGTGGAATCAGCAGCCTGACTGGGTTCTAGCCTATATGTCAATTCTGGGCTCAAAAAGGTGTTCTGTTCAAGCTCGAAGCTGGTAGGATAGACCCCATTAAAACCTTGCTCATCCAACTCCTCAGTTTCTGTATCATAAATTGGCATGTTTTCTGAAAAATCGATCAGATTTCCTAAGGATGTTGGAGAGGGATATTCATCAAATAGAGGCCCGGAATCATATTCTGTAAAAATTTGATTTTTCTCATAAGGGGCCTCATAATCTTCCCAATAAGTTTCAGATCTAGGTTCTAGGCTTAGGATGTGGGTAGAATTATTAGAACCTAAGTCCGAATAACCTTCGAGGGCCACCTTATCAAAATAAGGGGCGGAATTTATACCCTCAGAAGGTTCAGTTCTGATCTCATTATTGCAGGAGTTTTGAAATTCTAGGCTTGGCAATTCATGGTCTAAGTTTGGCTCATCATTGTGTTCTCCTGCAATATCCCAACCTAATTCAACATTGTCTTCTATCTGGGTTGGGATTTTACAACCACTTTGTGCCTCAATCCCGAGATCTGGGAAACTGGATTGTTCCTTAATACTGTTCCAAGATGGTTCATCCTCTGTTTCTGGTATATACGGGTATTTCTGGTTGATAATTTGTTCTACTGATTTCATCATTTCTACCCGTTTCATAAGGGCATCTTGGTGTTGTTCCCAAAGTACAGGATTTGTCAAACATTGAAGGTATTCAGATTGGTGTAATTTTTCCATCTCAATGTATCCTGTCATGAGCATATCTCGGGTTGATCCTTTTGAAATTTCAGTCAAAAGAATTTGGGCACAGTTTATGATGAAAGCTGTGGTTGTTGGGACATCAACCTGAATGTTTTCTATTGGTGTTGAGGGTTTATATTTGATTTCATAGAATTCAAGGGCATCCTCAATCATCTTATTTTTCATGGATCTCAGATATTCAGGTTTTTTATATGGTAGTCTTGCTAGGTAATTAGGCTGCATCTTCGAATCAGGTGGTGGAATCAAGATATAAAATCAAAGTTTGAATCAAGATGGAAGAAGGGGATTTTGTTCAGAATCAGAGGAAAGAGGGGCTATGTGAATGATTTCTGCAAAAACAAAGGAGCCGAGGCTTAGCCTCGGGGAGAGTGAATTTCTATAGGAGGTTTCAAGGACCTCCTGCAAAATACTGAAGGACTGGATGAGATAAGCAGGTGCTGGACCCAATCAAGACACCCAAAAATTGTTGGGTGACTATAGAGGTTCGGGGCTGATGGACCCCTTGATCAGAAAGATCGTCCACCTGAGAATTACCTGGGCAGCCAGAGAGGGAGAGTCCCGCGAAGACCCCTACACGGTAGAGCGTCCCCACGGGTTACAGGGTTTCCCCCACCCGACCTCTCTTGTCACTGCGGTTCCAGGTAGACCAGAATGGGGATCTTGACCTCTTAAGTCTACCAATTTTAAGATCAGGGTGCTTAAGGTTTCACTTGAACTTTAGTCTTTTTAAGTGCAAAGAGTGACCTAATTTAAGGTTGGTTGACCCAAAGGGGTCAACTTTACCTCTTGTTTTCTTTGAGAGCTTTTAGGTCTTGTCTTTTAGGGTTCAAGTGTTTAAAGAGAGAGCCAATTGTTTAGGATTTTTCTTGTTAATTATTTTCAATCAATGGCTTGGGCACACCTCTTTTGGATTTCCTCAATTCTTGATTAAGGGGTGTGTCTCTACTGAAATCCTAATGTTTAACCTTATGTTGGTTCTACTTGGTCCATTTAACTCTTTGTTGGGCAATTAGGGCTCAAGCAAGAATGTGTTAGCCCTTAAGTACCCTTAATAGTGTGCAGGAGTGATGAGTTGAAAACATGCAACTCTTTATGGTTACTAAGTATGGAAGACAGGTTAGCCCTATATTGCTTGTTCTTTTCTTTTCTTCCTCTTTAGAGTTTAGGGGTTAATAGTGAGAGGAAAAAATTTACCTGTCTTCGGAGTGGTTGTCGTGTGGTTGCTTGTCTTCTTGAGTTCCTGTAGCTGCACAAAAGAGAGGAGATTATCAGAAATTAAAAGAAACAGGAATGTTTACCTCTAGAATAGCCGTTGCTCCCCGGCAACGGCGCCAAAATGAAATGGGACAGCCGGGTTTTAGTTTGTTATAACATTGTAGTATAGCCGGTTACTACCAACATTTCAAATAAATAATTTTTTTACTCGGAAAATAAAAGAGTTCCCGAGGTCGAACTCAGGGAGCAAGTTGTATTCTAGAGATATACATGTTTCTTTTACAAAAAGAAACAGAGAGGGAAAGAATTTGTTGTTTTCTCTTTGTTCTGCAGAGGGGATGCTTTTCTTTCTCTCTTTCTTTGGATCTCCTTCTTTCTCTCTGTTCTGCAGAGGTGATGTTCTTCTTCTGCAATGGTGATGCTCTTCTTCTTCTTCCTGCTGTTCCTGCTTTGGTGATGTTCTTCTTTCTTCAGAGCTCCTTCTTCTTCTTCTTCGTTCTGTAGAGGTGATGCTCCTCTTCAGATCTCTTTCTTCTTCTTCCTTGGTTTCTGCCTTGACCTCTCTTCTTCTTTTTCTGCAATTGTGGTGACTCTTTCTCTTTTCCCTTTTCTTCTTTATGGCTGCAGAGCTTCTGCCTTCAGCTACTAAGTCTTCCTTTCTTCTTCTTCTGCTTTGGCCGTTGCTCTTCTTTCTTCTTCAGCCTGCCTTCTTTCCTGCTCTGGCTGCTGACCTTCCGTCGTCTGACCCGGTGCTTAGACGACTTAACTATGCATTTGCTACAGTGCAGCTCCTTCTTCTTCTGCGGGTCTTGTTCTTCGCCTGTGCCTGCACACTTCAGAGTTTTTCGTCAGAGGCAAAACCTACTCTACCCTCCCCCCCCCCGCGTCTCTCTTTCTCTCTGAAACCACTCTTGGGAAAGCTCTCCCAGAGCTGCCGGGTAATCGGGTTCGGGTCACGCCCGGGTCCAGGCCCACCGGCGTGCGTGGTGGGCGAGGAGTGCAGGTCAGTCTAAGTCGGGTCGGGTCAGGTCCGCGGGGCGTGAGCGCGGACGAGACCGGGTAACCGGGCGGGTGTAAGGGGACCTCACCCCGTGTACTGAGGCAATAAGGCTAGTGCACGAAATCAATTTAAACAGTGGAACGTGTGTGAGGCTTACCGATGTGGGACTAAACGCAGACCGTTCCTCGCGTGCGCCTGCTGGGAGACCGCGGCCTGGCTTCTGCAGCTGCGGCTTCGATTTGCATAGGTTGCTGGCTGGCTGCCTTCGCAAGACTCCCCGTACTCCGCAGCAGCTGGAGACCTGGAGTCCTCAAGCCTGGAGCGCGGGAGAAGCTGCTTCAATGTGAGTCAATGGCGGTCGAACCTCAAAACCTGTCGGACACGAATATGGCCTCTCGGCCTGATCAAACCACTGGGGAACCTTCGCCGTGGCAGGGCGAAGGTGAGGAGCTGCGCGGCAGGCCGCAAGGTGGTGTCTGGCGGCAGCCCTGGGTCGGACTGCAACCGGAGGAATGGGTTTGTTCGGGGGAGTGTTACGGAGGTGTGGAGTGGCAGTGGAGGGGTGGGGGATGCTCAGTGTGATGAGGCGGAGGTTCGGTGAGGGTCGGCGAGCCGTGTGGGTTGCTGAGGTGATGGGAGCGGCTCGCCGGAGGGTGGTCAGAGGCGAAGGGGGTGAAGGTGGTCAGGGTCGGTAGAGGGCTTAATTGAATAAATTGAAAGCGGGGAAAGAAAGAGGAGGAGAAGGGGAGTAGCTCTAGCTTACTTGCAGGGACGAAGGGGGAGGAACAGGGCGACAGTCGTATCGACTGTCGCCGGAGAAGACGATGCCCAGTGGGGGGAGGACGGCGGTGACGACGGGGCAGAGACAGCGCGCGCCGGTATTGCGCGACGCGGGAAGAGCAGGGGAAGAAGTCTCTGCTGCTGGTATTGCGGCAGAGCGAAGAGGAGGAGGAGGAAGAACCGCCGGAGCTGGTGGGCGTCTGCCGGAGTGAGAAGAGAGGAAAGTTGAGGGTTTTCTCCGTCAGATCCGAGCTGCCCTGGTCGGTGGAGCAACTGGGGGTATTTATAGGGATCAAACAGGGAGGAAGGCGGAGGGAGACGACGTGTCTCCCTCGCCGGAGAATGGTCGGAAACAAGAACCCATACCGTCCGTGCGTTCGCACGGCCGGTATGGTGGGCTGCAACGACCAGGGGGGTGTCCCTGCGACGGCTGACGACGCAGGGCACCCCCGGTTTACTTGCCAGGTCCCCCACCTCACCCTGCGCGGCGCCATGCTCCGCGCAAGGTCGCCGGAGCATGGTGCTGGCAGGTTTTGCAGGAGGGACCTGATTGCAAAGAACGAAGGAGAGTTAGGGGCCAAAATGCGAGGGTTCAGAAGTTGAGGGCCAAAGAGTAAATATATGAGGACCAAAGTGTAAAGTCGGTCAAGGAGGTTTCTTCTTAGGCTCAAGTTTTTATACATGACTAATTAGGACCTAAGGAATCTGATGGTGAATTTCATTTTCATATTAAACCTTGTTTGACCGGTCAATTTGCGCAAAAACCCAAATTAAGTTATTAATTGGGCATGGTTCTCAATGTAGGTCAAAATGGGTTCTAAAGGCCAAATTGAAGGTTCTAAACCCTAGAGATTATTTTTCTATGAATTTTAGAGGGTTTATTCTATTTTTACTTTACCTCGAACCTTGTGAATTGAAGTGGGTTGTTTTAGGGTTACAGATTATCATTTGGTTTCTTGGAAGTGCTGTAGCCCTTGCTAGATCATCTCATCCCACTTTTATTCTTATTAAGCTGCTTTGACCTATGTTTGGGCCCTGAGTTACCCTATATGCAGATTATACTGGTAAAATTGCACTTTTACCCCTTATGACTTGTTTTCTTCTCAAACTCAGAATTCTCTGAGTTAAGCCTTTCCTTGAGATATGTAGGAGCTTTTATCCTTTGTATTAGGTCAAAATGAGCTAGTTATGGCTCATGATGAGGTTCTCATCACTGCCCAGGTAATTCTCAGGTGGACGATCTTTCTGATCAAGGGGTCCATCTGCCCCGCACCTCTATAGTCACCCAACACATTTTTGGGTGTCTTGATTGGGTCCAGCACCTTCTAAACTCATCTCTTCCAACAGTGCATGTACAGTAGGAGGTCCTTAAGACCACCCTTAAGACCTCCTTTAGAAATTCACTCTCGTCAAGGCCAAGCCTCGACGCTCGTATTTGTGCAGCAACCCCCTCACATTATTCTCTCTTCTGATTCAGAACCAAGTTCTTCTTCTTCCCCCATCATGGCTCAGCCCGTTGAGGAAGAAAACAATCTGGAGCACCAGCTCCAGCGACTCAATGACCTCTTCCAAAACTTCGTGCACCCACCACAGCGTCCTATGATGCGGGACCACTACAATCCTGCTGCGGTGGCTATTGAGCCTCGAGTCAGAATCCCGACTGGAGGACCTGATTCCGAATTGAAGCCCAACATGATTCATGCTATACCTAAATTCCATGGGCTTAATTTCGAAGATCCCTTCCAGCACATCAAACAGCTAAAGCATCTGGCCCAAACTTTTGGGTTAGAGGCGCAAAATCGGGATATTCTTCTCATGAAGATGTTCTCCTTTTCTCTTATGGACAAGGCCGCCCATTGGTATCAAACTCAGACCCAGCCGATCAACACTTGGGAAGAACTTCAATCCGAGTTTTTGAAGAAGTTTTTTCCCGTTGGTCGGACCAACGCCTTGCGCCATCAGATTACGCACTTCACTCAACAATCAGGAGAACCTCTCCATGAGGCATGGGATCGTTTCCAGGATCTCATGAGAAAGTGCCCCCATCACGGAGTTCCTAAATGGGAACAAGTCCAGTCTTTTTACCAGGGACTCCGTGAGGACATCCGTCTTTTCGTCAATGCAACCTGCGGAGGAAATATCATGGGTCAACATGAAGACACCGTGTGGGAGATTCTCGAAAACATGTGCGAGAACTCCATCAACAATGACTCCATGGGATTATTCGACAGGACGAATACCCGCGCATCGACGAATCTTAGGGGAGCACATGAGACGCAGGGCCTGTCCACATCAGTCGACCTGGAATTAATGGCCAGTCGATTGGACAAGGTCTCAATTATCGAAAAGAAGGTGGACGAGCTGACTCAGCATTTGCAGCGAGCCACCTCTGCGCATAACCCTTTCGCACAGCCTCCTTCCACAAGGGAAACTGTGCAAAACATTCTCCATCGACCTTTTCCTAGGATGGACCCATCATCCGAATCTTCGCCCGGTGGTCCTTCCGATTCCTTCTACACCTACCAGGGGAATTCCATTCCCTCTTTCTCAGACTCTCTGGAGGTTCCTCAGACCTGCGAGGACCTCCACGCTATCCAGAACGACCCATTCTCCAACACCTATAACCCTCGATGGCGAAACCATCCTAACTTTCAGTGGGCGGGAAATTCTCAAACCCAAAGATCATCCTTCCAACCCCGCCCACAACCTCCTCGTCCTTACCAGCCGCCTCAGCCTCGGCCCAACCCTACTTACCCATCTGGGCCGAATCAGGGTCAAATGTCCCTTATCCTTCAGACCCTGGCTGACATTCAAAGAACGAATGCGGCTATCCAAAAACAACACAAGGGCGAACTTACAGAGGTCCGTAACTAATTAACCCAGTTGGCAAACTCTCGCCAGCCAGGTACTCTTCCCTCCCAACCTCTGCCTAATCCTAATAACGTGCCAACCCAGTGGCGCGTTATGAACCCAAACCCAGGCCATGCCCATATAATTTATCAGGCCCCCTCTGTTCCTTCACCTGACGGGATAGAGGCCTCCACTTCTTTTGCAGGTTACCAGCAGCAAGCTATCTTACCCAATCCCAACCAAAACCAGGCAGGACTTAATTCCGTAACGACCCGTAGTGGTAAGGAAACCCAAGACCCACCTCATCCGAACCACTCCAAGCCGGGTATTGATCCCAAGCATAGGACAGTAATCCAGGACGTCCCCACCCCTGTCCCAGATCCACAACCTGGACCTATCCTAGAAGAACCATCTAAGGTCCCGTTTCCCGAGGCCTTGACCAAGGGAAAGAAGACTACCAAACCCGTGGCCCCTGAGGAGGACCTGGTTAAGCTCTTTGAACAGGTCCACATAAACATCCCCTTGATGGATGCAATCCGCCATGTACCAGCTTACGCACGATTTCTAAAGAATATATGTACACCCCAGCGTAAGCCTTGAACCAAGGGAGGGAGCCCAATTGTTCTGTCAGAGCAAGCCAGCTCTGTAATCCTCAGTAGACTCCCACCCAAGGCAAAAGATCCTGGTACTCCCCTGATTTCCTGCAAGATAGGTGGTACCCAATTTGATAGAGCATTGCTAGACTTGGGTGCATCCATAAACCTGATACCCACATCCTTACTTGACCATCTAGAAGAATCTGAGCTAAAACCAACTGAGGTGACATTACAATTAGCAGATCGATCTATAAAGTCACCAAAAGGGATTCTCGAGGATGTTATCGTAAGAGTGCGGGATTTCTATTTCCCAGTGGACTTTATAGTCTTAGATATGGACGCACCTGAGAACCCTAGGGATACACCAATCATTCTAGGGAGACCTTTCTTGGCTACTGCTAGAGCCAACATCAGCTGTGAGGAGGGCCAAATAGAGCTTAAGTTTGGAGATCAAACCCTAAAAATTGATATATTTAAGGCCCAACAAGGAATCAATTGCGGTGTCATCGAATAGATTTGTGACATTAGGACTTTGGTTGATGAAACACACTTCTAGAATGATCTAATTAGACCTCATCAACTGCAGAAAGATCTTGATCCGCAAACTGAGGAGTCAAATCTAGATATGAACAACCCAGTAACTCCCACCCTTGAACCTCACATCTATACTGAACCACCCGCTGCTGCTGATAACCCCATCCTCGAACTGAAACCCCTTCCTGCTCACTTGAAATACATCTTTTTGGGTTCTAATCAGACCCTTCCTGTGATTATCAATTCCAACCTCAGTCCTGAATAGGAATCCCGTCTGATTACTGTTCTCCAGCAACATCGCAGAGCCATCGGGTGGACTCTCGATGATTTGACTGGAATAAGTCCCTCCTATTGTACTCATCATATCTATTCAGAAGAGGGCACACGACCTTCTTGTGAAATGCAGAGACGCTTAAACCCCAATCTGTAGGAGGTCGTGAAAAAGGAGATCATCAAGTGGTTAGATGCCGGAATTATCTACCCGATCTCCGATAGCCGTTGGGTGAGCCCAATTCAGGTCGTGCCCAAGAAGGCAGGACTCACCACTATAACGACTAAGACCGGAGAAATCATTCCTACCCGACTACCCAACTCGTGGAGAGTCTGTATAGATTACCGCCGACTCAATTCCTCCACGAAGAAGGATCATTTCCCACTGCCCTTCATTGATCAAATTCTCGAAAAACTTGCGGGAAATAGGTTCTTCTGCTTTCTTGACGGGTACTCCGGTTATAACCAGGTGGCAATCCATCTTGAGGACCAAGAAAAGACCACGTTCACCTGCCCCTTCGGAACATACGCTTTCCGAAGGATGCCTTTCGGTCTTTGCAATGCACCCGCTACTTTTCAGCGATGCATGCTTGCCATATTCTCAGATATGGTAGGTGATTATCTGGAAGTCTTCATGGATGACTTTTCAGTTTTCGGAGCATCATTCGACGATTGCCTCCAACACTTGGTCCAGATACTCAGGCGGTGCATCGATGTGAATTTGGTTCTTTCCTGGGAAAAGAGCCATTTCATGGTGCCTGAGGGAATTGTCCTGGGACACTCAATTTCGGAAAAAGGCATCCAAGTGGATTGAGCTAAGGTTGATCTGATTTCTCACCTTCCTATGCCTAGCTCGATCAGGGACATCCGTTCCTTTTTAGGGCACGTCGATTTTTACCGCCGTTTCATTCCAGATTTCTCGGAAATCGCGCGCCCCTTGACTTCTCTTCTCTCCAAGGATGTACCTTTCAAAATTTCCAAGGAATGCACTCAAGCATTTGAAATCCTACGTGACCGAGTCACCCAAGCCCCGATCCTACAGTCCCCTGATTGGTCTCAACCCTTTGAGATCATGTGCGATGCATCCGACTTCGCTGTAGGAGCGGTTTTGGGGCAGAAAGCTGACGGGAAACCCGTGGTCATCTACTACGCTAGCAAGACACTTGACGAGGCTCAGCGTAACTATACGGTTACGGAGAAAGAGCTGCTAGCCGTAGTATTTGCCCTTGAAAAATTCCGATCGTATCTTCTGGGTTCCCATGTCATCATCTACTCGGATCACACAGCTGTGAGGCATCTCCTTGCAAAGAAGGACGTGAAACCTCGATTAATCCGATGGATCTTGCTGTTGCAAGAATTCGATCTTGAGATTCGCGACAAGGCGGGAAGGCAGAATGTGGTAGCCGACCATCTGTCCCGTCTTCCTTCTGAGATCATTAACCCTTCTGGACCCATCACTAAGCATTTTCCCGATGAGCACCTGCTGACTATCGGTACTAGCCTTCCATGGTTTGCTAATGTAGTAAATTACTTGGCATCTCATCAGATCCCGTCAGATTGGCCGAAGGCCAAGAAGGACAAATTACGCTCCGATGCCAAGTATTACATTTGGGAAGACCCGTACCTCTTCTGCATAGGTGCTGATCAGATCATCCGGAAATGTGTCCCGGAAGAGGAAATCAGCAATATCCTATCCTTCTGCCATGACCAGGCATGCAGTGGCCATTTCTCAGGCCATAAAACCGCATCCAAAGTCCTCCAGTGCGGCTTTTACTGGCCCACACTGTTCAAAGACGCGTACAGTCACTGCAAGGCATGCAGTCGTTGCCAGACTTTGGGCAACATGAGCCATCGCGACATGATGCCTATGCAACCGATTCTAGTATGCGAAATCTTTGATGTTTGGGGGATTGATTTTATGGGCCCCTTTCCTGTTTCGGATGGTTTCGAATACATTCTGTTGGCTGTGGACTACGTGTCCAAATGGATCGAAGCCATACCGACCCGAACCTGTGATTACAAAGTCATTCTCAAATTCATTCATCAAAACATTTTCTCAAGATTCGGGATTCCTCGTGCAATAATCTCTGATGGGGGGACCCATTTCACAAATGCTCAGTTTAGGTCACTGATGACCAAATACGGGGTGTCTCACTGAATTTCTACTCCTTATCACCCCCAAACTAATGGTCTAGCTGAGCTGTCTAATCGGGAGATCAAGAAAATCCTGCAAGTCACTGTTCGGCCTGACAAGAAGGACTGGTCGTCCCGACTTCCGAAAGCATTGTGGGCCTATAGGACCGCCCACAAAACCCAATTAGGCATGTCTCCCTTTAGACTAGTGTACGAAAAGGTGTGTCACCTTCCTGTCGAACTAGAGCATAAAGCCTATTGGGCAGTACGGAACTGTAATCTAGATCTTTCCAAGGCTGGAACCCACAGAAAACTCCAAATCAGCGAGATCGATGAATTACGCTTAGACGCGTATGAGAACTCGCGAATCTACAAGGAGCGGGTTAAAGCCTTCCATGACAAGCATATCTCAAGAAAGATCTTTCATCCTGGTCAAAAGGTCCTACTCTTTGATGCCCGACTAAAACTCTTCCCAGGAAAACTGAGGTCCAAGTGGGTCGGACCATATTTGGTCCGACAGGTTTTTGGAAATGGAGCTATCGAAATCAGTCCACTCAGCCACGATTCTGAACCTTTCATCGTGAACGGTCAGAGACTCAAGCCGTTCATTGATGTGACCTCTACTGATTTGGCTGAAGCATCTTATATCCTCCATTCCCCTTGAGCTTATTGCGCCCAGCCGATGGCGTAAAACTCAGCGCTTGACGGGAGGCAACCCGTCATTTTCCTAAAAATCCAAAACCTTTTTCTGACACCTTTTTGCACTTAAGGTTCACCCTTGTAGACAGCCGACCCCACCTCAGATGCTTGCATCTGGGATTAAAAATCGTCCGCAAAATTTAACTCGACCCATTCACTCATCCAAATTTCTGTCTTAAGGAATGAACTAAGTTAAATAAAAACCCCCTAGGTTACAATGAGGACATTGCAAATCTTAGGCATGGGGGGGTATGAAAGTGCAAAACTTGTAAGAAAAGGTTTCAAACAAAAAATTCACATATGCCAAAAACACCATAAAAATTAAAAATTTTCGAAAAAGAATAAGAGGAAAAGAGGAGAAGGAAATTTTGTGAAGGAGAAGGAAAAAAGAAACAAAATGAAAAAGGAGCACAAAATTATGAGAAAAGGTGATAGTCATTAGTAAGGAACTAAGGAATTAACCTAAGTTCTAGACCTCATTCAAGAAAATAACTGAAAAGTGCATAATGAGATTAGTAAGAACGCAAACCTTAGGCATTCTTGAATAGACTCTTAGTACCCATTAAGATCTGGACACTCCTCAAGAGGTTGAGGAAAATGAAAAGCTGAAGTATTAGGTCTAAGGCTTAGGGAGTATTTGGCCTCATTAACTAATTTTTGGTTTACGGGACTCAGTAACCTAAGCACCCTAACCTCACACACAGCCTGGTTCAGTAAGCGTAAAAATCAAAATCACGCAGAAGTGTCGCAAAATTCTGAAAAGAACACCTAGAGTAGGAGCGGCCGATCAACACAAGTTGATTTGGACGAGTTCCCAGCGCAGAGAGGCGGGGAAAACCCCTCGAAGATGCGTAACAAAATATCATCTCCTCGGTGCTTGTCTCTTAGGATATTCACATATCCTACTGGGGGCATGTAAGCACTCTGCTGGTTCAGATTCCATTGATGGAATTATCTCGAAGTGTCAATTGCCAGGGTCTGGATTCAGCCACGGAACACCATGGATGGGATTATCTCGAAATCTTAATAGCCAGGGTTTCGGGGGTTGCCATGGGCAATGCTATCTCGAAGCATCGATCGCCAGGAACCCTTGAGGATTGATGATGGGAGCAATGAATCTAATACAGATCGTGTTGAAAAGCCAATCCTAAGCTAGAATTAAAAAGAAAAAGAGAGAGAACTCTCCAAACAGATAAATTTTCTCTCTCTCTCTTACAAAACGCACTGTGAACTGAGCCAGGGCTAGAATCATTTCAAGCACGGGTGCTTTAACCACAAAGTCCAATAGACCCTAAGTTAGTTCTTGTGGGCCTTAAAAACTTTTGCTAAGGACTGAGGCTAAGGCTAGACAGATTTGGATCTTGATTGGTACTAGAGTACCTTTTAGGCCTATGGTCAGCATTCTAACCTAATCTAAGCTCAAATGAAAAAGCACTTACCTGAAGCTATTAAGAACTTCATGGTCTAGAACAAGGGTTGAAACCTTAAGTTTTTTTTGCTAAGGGACTAGCAAAAGCTAGGCATGGGGGTATGATGAGAACCTCATCATGAGCCATAACTAGCTCATTTTGACCTAATACAAAGGATAAAAGCTCCTACATAACTCAAGGAAAGGCTTAACTCAGAGAGATTCTGAGTTCGCAAAGAAAATAGAAACTAAGGGGTAAAAATGTAATTTCACCAATCCAATCTAAAAATAGGGTAACTCAGGGTCCAAACATAGGTCAAAGCAACCTAATAAGAATAAAAGTGGGATGAGATGATTCAATAAGGGCTACAGCAATTCCAAGGAACTAAATAATAATCTGTAACCTTAAAACAAACCTACTCCAATTTGCGAGGTTCGAGGCAAAGTAAAAATAGAATAAACCCTCTAAAATTCATAGAAAAATAATCTCTAGGGTTTAGAACCTTCAATTTGGCCTTAGGAACCCATTTTGACCTACATTGAGAACCATGGCCAAATTAACAACTTAATTTGGGTTTTTACGTAAATTGATCGGTCAAGCAAGGTTTAATATGGAAATAAAATTCACCATCATAATCCTTAGGTCCCAATTAGTCATGTATAAAAACTTTAGCCTAAGAGGAAACCTTCTTGACCAACTTTACACTTTGGCCCTCAACTTTTGAACCCTCACATTTCTGCCCCTAACTCTCCTTCGTTCTTTGCATCCAGGTCCCTCCTGCCAAAACCTGACCAGCACCATGCTCCGGCGACCTTGCGCGGAGCATGGCGCCGCGCAGGGTAAGGGGGAGGGTCTGGCAAGACAACCGGGGGTGCCCTGCGTCTTAGCCGTCGCAGGAACACCCCCTGGTCGCTGCAACCCACCATACCGGCCGTGCGAACGCACGGACGGTATGGGTCTCCATCTCCGGCGTCCTCCGGCGAGGGAGACACGTCGTCTCCCTCCTCCCTCCTCTCTGATTCCGCCCCTATAAATACCCCCGTCGCTCCGCCGTTCTCAGCAGCTCGGTCCTGACGGAGAAACACCCTCTTTTCACTCTCTTCCCACTCCGACAGGAAGCCCTCCAGCTCCAGCGGTCTCTCCTCCTCCTCCTCGTCGTTCTGCCGCACTACCAGCAGCAGGGCTGCCTTCCCCCGCTCTTCCCGCGCTGCGCCTCACCCAGCGCGCGCCTCTCCAGCCCTCTCCTCGCCGTCGCTCCTTCCTCTGGGCAGCTTCTTCTCCGGCGACAGTCGATACGACTGTCGCCTGCTCCGGCCCCTCGTCGTCCTGCTAAGTAGGTAGAACTCCTCCTCTTCCTCCCCTCTTCCCTTTCGTCACTTTACATCTTTACTGTTGCCCCGATCCGACCAATCGCCCTCACCTTCTCCACCTCCGGCCCCTGCTCCGGTGACCCGCTCCCATCACTCCAGCAACCCACACGGCTCGCCGACCACCGCAGAACCTCCGCCTCCTCACCCTGATCAACCTCCGCCCTTCCACTTCCCCAAATCACCCTCTGCAACTCCACCGAACAAACCCATCTCCCAACCTGCAGTTTGACCTAGGGCGGCCCTTAGGCTCCGCCCCCTGACCACCTTCGCCGTACCTCGGCGAAGGTCCTCCGCGTTTCTGATTGGGCCGAGAGGCCGTTTCTCTGTGGGCAAGTACCTGCGCTCGCCGCCGCCATTGTTGAAGCGAAGCAGCTTCTTCACCTGCTGCCCCAGGTGTGCCACGCCCAGGTCACGCTCCCAGGCAGTGCGAGGCGTCTTCGCAAAGTACCGGGCTGCAGTCGAGTCGAAGCTCTCGCGCGAAGCCCCCGCGCTTCGCCTCGACTGCCGCTGCTTCCTCCGCGCAGGCATCCAAATTGGGGTGGGACATTTAGTCCCACCTCGGAAAGCCACTGAGGCGAACGGGCGCTTAAAGGCAAAAAGTGCCTTAAGCTGTTCGCCTCAGTTCACGGGGTGAGGTCCCCTTCACCCGCCCGACTACCCGGCCTCGTCCGCACGCACGCCTCGCGGACCTGGCCCGACCCGACTTAGCCTGACCTGCACTCCTTGCCCACCACGCACGCCGGTGGGCCTGGACCTGGGCGCGACCCGTACCCGACTACCCGGCAGCTCTGGGAGAGCTTTCCTAAGAGCAGCTTCTGTGAGAGAGAAACGCAGGGGGGGGGTAGAGTAGGTTTCTGCCAGCTGACGAGAGCTTTGAAGTGTGCAGGCACAGGCGAAGAAGAAGAAGACGAGCGAGGCAGAGAAGAAGGACGACGAAAGCTGAAGGAAGAAGGAGCACTGTAGCAGCGGCGGTTTAAGTCGTCTGATTGGAAAATCAGACGACGCTCTGAAGGTAGAAAAGAGGAAGAAGAACAGGACCGCAAGGGAAAAGAAAAAGAAAGAGACAAGCAGAAACAAGAGCTGAAAGAAGAAGAACATCACCCACTGCTGCAGATAAAGAAGAAAGAAAGAAAAAGAAGAAAGAAGGAGAGACGACGTCCTGACAGCAAAAGCAGAAGAAGAGAGCACGAGAAGAAGATCTGAAGAACAGAAGGCAGAAGAAGAAGACCACAAGGAGATAAAGAAACCAAAAAGCCAAAGAGGAAGAAGAGAAGAGAAGAAGAAGAAGCCAAATTTTCATCTCTCTCTCTCTCTCTCTTTATTTTTGTAATAAGAATTTGTACCCCTAGAATACGACTTGCTCCTTGAGTTCGACCTCGGGAACTCTTTTATTTTCCGAGTAAAAAAATTATATATTTGAAATGATGGCAATAACTGGCTATACTACAACGCTAGAACAAAACCTAGTTGTCGCCACGTCAGAAAGCTACAGATTGAGGGGTAAAGGAGGATCGACAGCCACAATGGCCTCAGTTCTTTGTGGCTACAGTGACTGCGAGGAGCTTCAGGTGCTGGGTTTTGTTTTGGTGAATTTGCACAAGAGGCCCCTCAGTGAAGGGGTAGAGAATTTTCAATGAGACCCAAAAGTGGTACAAAAGTATATCAGAGTAGTCCTTCAATTATTGCAGATGGGTCCCTATGGCCTACAAGTGGGCCCCTGGAGTTTTTCTCATGAATGAATTAAGGACCTAAGTGAGCCCTTGGAGTTTTTCTCATGAATGAATTAAGGACCTAAGTGAGAATCTTTAAATGCAAGGCCTTAATGATGTCCAAATGTAACCAGATTTTTAATGAAGCTTAATTGAACATCTTAGAAGTTAATTTTACTTTTGATTTGGAGTTTTGAGCTCATTAGTGTGTTTAATTTGCAATTGAATCACCATTTTACATTTATTAATAGAATATCTCAATAATTGACCTAATTATGTATTTTTAGCACAAAATTGATGTTTTAGGTCTTTTCTGCTATTTCCCACACTTAACCCTTTTTATGTGTTAATTTCATAGTGTTTAACCTAGTTTCTAGCTTAACTTAGGCAATTTAGTTATGATGAGTCTCAACTCATCACCTAGCCCCGCCTCTTACTCTTTGCTACATAAGCCTTGGGAGGCAGAAGTTTTTTACACACACCAAGAAGTTTGTCCACTTCTAGTATGGGACTAAAAACCTCTACCAAATCTCACTGACTTCAACATGAATTCCCATGTCACTATATATTAATTGCATCCTGATTGATGTAATTAGGCTCCCAAAACCAATAATATTTTTGGGCTTTGCTAGCGTTCATCAAGAGGGAATGGTAGCCCAAGGAGAGGTTTGAGTTGTACTTGCTCGAGGATGGGTTTTTCTTCGCATGTTATCTAAGGAGGAGGATTGCACCGTTGAAGATGAGATTTATGCTTAACTAAGATGATTGCAATAAAATTGTGTCGTTGATGTATTTTATGTGGTGGAAATATCATATCAAAAATTCATAAAATCTAACCACAATGATTAGGATGTGATATCTACGGGGAGGAACGACTGCAATAAATTCACGGGAATGTAGCCATCATGCTCGCAAAACATTCGTAAAATCAATTCAACGAATATGCTGCTCTGAATGTACTTTCAATTTCATGAGAAGTGAATGGCTATTTATGTAAATTTCATGTTAGAAATCAAGCTCCCAAAATATGCGGATGATGCAGGTGTAGTGGTAGAGTATGTAATTTTTAATTGCATGCAAATCTAAATTCAATTTCCATGTGAAATGATGTGCATAACAGAGGCCAGTCAAATACGTGAAAGGATAAGTGCAATGTCACAATTTTACCATAATAAATTAATCAAAAAATAATTTTATAGTGGAGTTGGCAATGGCATGCATGGTAATAAGAAATAGATCCTCTACTGTAGAGAAACAAGGGAACTTGCCCCCTTCTACGCATGTGGAGGAGAGGGAAAGGCTGGAGACATGGAGCTCCGAGGAAGGTGGTGGCGTCGACGGAGGTGGCCGGAGTTGTCGTCGGCGACGAGGAGATGATGGCTGGTGGTGGATTGTGCGCGCATGCCTGTGGACTGCGGGAAGGGCTGCTGTTGGCGTGGGCGGCCTTGTGAGGGCAAGGCGAGGTCGATGGCGTTGACGGAACAAAATTTCATGGATAGAAGTGACAGCTGCTAGGAAGAGGACTGGTGGTGGATTTGGGTTTTTCTCTGTTGGAGAAGAAGATGAAGAAGGCCAGTTGCATGCAAGGGCATGCACGCACGGGTTGTGTGTGCGCGAGTTTTGTGGTGTGAGTGAGCACACATTGTTGCGGCTATGGTTGTGGCTGCGGCTGCACAAGCGTGGAGATCGTGCGCGCGGTAGCTGCTATGCAACTGCATGCGTGTGCGGTGATGGCGATGGTGTGTGCGGTGATTGTTGGGTGCGCTAGAGGAAGAAGAAGGTGAGGCAGGTGGCCTGTGGATGACGCTGTCACCGCACACACCACGGCAAGGGAAGATTGATGGTGGAGAACTCAGGCCACGGTGAGCGCTACATCCACGGTGTAAGTGATGCTTTATGGTTCCACCCTGGGAGAAGATGATCTTCCTCTCTTTTAAAAACAAAGACCCGCCTGTTTGTTTCATCAGCCAAAAGTTTCTCCAACCACTCGCGAAGATCGCAAGTGGTTGGAACAGATGGATAAGTTCTGGTGGTTTCCATCAGACATCTAACATTGTCTCCAGATGTCTTAAAAAAAATGTAGAATCAAGGAGCTTGTGATGGCAATTCTCAGACGTCCATACTGATCTCCAGACGTCATATAGACGCAGAAATGGACGTTTGAACTCTTGCACCTAGCCTGCATTCATCAAATAAATTATGTTACCATATCATAAGTTATTAAATGTATAATTGACGCGTAAAATTATATGCAGACTAAGATAAATTATCATATAACTCCTAATCAATTAACAATTAAGAATAACTAATTAGAGAGTACTTAGGCCAAATAATGATCCTATTAAGTTGACTTATCAAATGCCCCCATGACTAAGTTTTGCTTGTCTCTAGCAAAAGTGAAAGATGATGGAAGCGACCAAAGACTTCTATTTTTCTTATTCCAAGGATTTAGAGATCTAGACAAAAGTGAAGTGATAATAGCCTAGATAACGGATCCAAATGAAAAGCCAACTTGCATCTAACGCTCACGTTTTACCCTTGATAAAATTCTATTGGAATAGGCAACTACTTCCCTCGGGGATAAAGTAGGAAATGATCTATAATTTGACCCTGGCTTTTTTGGCTTAGGTAGGAGACATTGAGTCGGAAGAATTTATATTTGGTAGCTCACACTCATCTGGTGCTACATGTAGTCTAATACTGCAAACTCTAAATCTTTTGACTATCAAATGTGTCAACCCAGAGGGAGGCTAAAAACTGTGCTCTCTTAACGCTCCTTTACGCTCACTCTTTTTCCTTCTTTTTTTTTTTTCTTCTTCTTTCTTTTCTGAGATCACACATCTTACTAGATTTTGTAAATGTACTCAATGTTTAGTGACCTCACATTGCATTCACACTTCAATTAAAGTTCTAATAACCCTACAACTAAGTTAGAAGTTCTCAACCAGTATTTGGGCGATCAGAAATACTAAAAGTAGGTATGGATCATATTTGGTGGATCACAATGGATGTTTTTGTTACTTGAAAAACATCGACTCAAGATGAAAAAAGATACGAAGATAAAACTATAAACTTGAACTCTTTTTTTTCTTTTTCTCTCTCTATTTTTTTTAAATATATATTTTTTTCTTTTTCTTTTTTATTTTCTTTTTGTTTTCTCTTTTTTTTTCTAACTACTAACACAAAATGATGCAAACTTTTATTCATGAGGCATTATCGGGGAAAATGATGTTCAAGAGGATATTGTGTAGTTTATTTGGTGGAAGTGCCTACTCTTGGCACCGGGAAAGAATGGATAGGATAAGTGTATTTTTGACCTTTGACACTAATACCCTCCTTCAGCAGAGGTTTCTATGAAGGATGGTTGTAACCATCCACTATAGTCATAGTTTTATTAGGACTCAATTTTTGTGTATTTGCCTTATGGTGCCTCTTAAGAATTCTCACAATATTCGCACGCAAGAACAGAGAGCGAAAAGCTATGCATAACTCTGAGGTATCATCATCTAATTATCCAGAATTTAAGAGTCCTTGCACTAGACTTAGTGCATCAGTAGTCTCTTTACTTTTTCCTCACAAATATTTTGTGGATCTAATAGAAGATAATTTCCCTAATCCCTTCAAATTGTCTAAGGATTCAGCAGACTAAAAATGCTTATTGGTTTTCTACAAAGATCCATTACCCAGTCTATGTGCAAGTGAAGTAATTGTATTGGATTCTAAACTCAGAAATAATTTAAGAAGAAAATCTTTAATGATACCTCCTTGATAAAAATCTTCTGCTAGGGATTAACCAATTCAGCTCAAGAAAACAAAAGAGATTTTTTTTTAAACTAATGCACTTGTCCTAAATGCATGCAAATATTTATAAATGCTATAAACATCCCCAGGTTATACTTGCTAAGATTGACAATGTCTTCATTGAAAAAATAATGACATATAAGCATATCACCTGAGGAGGAGAGTGGGAGGAGCTAAGGCTCCATAAGTCGAAGTGCATCCAAAACCTAGCCATCTGAAAGAGTAACATATGGTTTAAGTCGATGGCCATTTACCTTAAAGCTCACATCAAAAGTAGGGTTCTGAATTTCTACTACTCCATGCAGGAAGGCATTGATAACAACATACGACTGTTGAACGGATCTAGAGAGGATTTAGATTAAGTTATCATCGTTGTAGTGCAAAATCCTCAATCGATCTCTCAATAAATACAATTTATAACTCAAATATTTAAATGAAGTCTGAGGTCGAACACAGAGAGCAAATATGGAATTCACATGCTAATCTTTAATCAAAATATAAATGAGTACAATAATCATGATATTCGATAAACAATCTCTACTCAAAATAGGTCTTCAATGCATAATATGAGTATATCAAGAGTTTAATGTGACAAAAAGAGATCTGAGACAAAATAATGATGATGTAAATCACCAATTATTAGTTTAATCACATATATATCAATTATTTAATAATGTCAAATAAATGAACAGTACTCAGACGTCTGATATGAGAATTAGACGACTTAACTGTCACCTGCTACAGTGTTTTAAAGATTCTGTTCTTCTTCTTCTGCCTCAGCTTTTCTTTCCTCTTCTCATGCCTTAGGTTCTTCTTCCTTCTTTCTTTCCCCTGGTACTTCTCTTTGTTCTTCTCTCCTTCCTCTTTTGCCTTCATGACAACCTTCTCCTTTTTTCTTTGTAGCCTTTCCTCTTCTCTTCCTTTCTTCCCTTCTTTTTCTCAGGGCCTTCTCCCTTATCGACTAAGTGTTGGACAATACCATCAAGAGCAAAACCCACCCCTACCCTACTCTCTCTCTCTCTCCTTCCTCCTCTCCTCTTCTCTCAGATAGTTGGGTAATTTGGTATACGGGTATGCATAACCGGGTCCAGGGCTGCATGCGTGAGTGTGCAACCAAGGAGTGAGAGGCTTAGGTGGGTCAGGTTGAGTGCGGGTGAGAAGGGACCTCACCCCCAATGTGTTCTTGAGGCGATAAGCTGTGAACATAAAATCAATTTATTCGAAACTGATGCCTCTTCACTTTCCAATGTGGAACTAAACCACGTCCCTTCTTTGCGAGCACCTGCAGCTGCAGGTCTTTGTCCAATTGGTCGTGAAGGGGAGGTCAATGCTCCTAATTGACCATTGAGATGCATTCTTGGAAGTCACTCGCACTACCTGGGGGTTGCATCTGGAGCAAATGCGGTCGAAGAACTCAAGGGCGACGGTGAAGGACCGGCAAGAACCCTGAAAACATGAATACGACCTTGTGGCCAAGTTAAACTACTTTAGGAGCTTCGCCATAGGGTGTGGAGTGCATTGGCAGTGGTCTTGTGGAGTTTGGTGGAGCATGGAAGTTAGATGAACTCAAAGATGAAGGTTGGTGATGGGTGTGTTTGGGTGGTGGTTTGGGAGGTCGAGAGGATGAAGTAGGTTAGGGCTTTTGGTCATGGGCACACAGTGAAGCTTGTGGGAGTGTCGATGAGTTGTTTGGTGGGTTGTGGAAGTGGGGTGGACTCGCCAGAGGGGTGACTGGAGCGGAGAATAAAGGTAGCTTGCGTAGAGGTCAAGGGATTTTTTTGGATTTTGGATAAAGGGATTTAACCTAGGAAATTAAGGGAACTAATCTAACCCTAAACTAATGGATGAAAGGGGGGAATGCCGACGTCGGTGGTACGCCAAACATGGGGAAGACGAAACCTCCAGTGATAGGGGCGGCGACGACAAGGGGAGATAGGTCGGCGGCCGCAGGTATTGTGACACGCGGAGGAAGGTGAGGGAGAGAAATTTGCTCGCTATGGTCTGTGTAAGGACCCATTACCTTTTAGCCTTTTAAGATGTTTGGATTCTCAGAAAGACATCTGTCTAGACGTCTGGACACGTTCCCAGACGTTTGAAAGTGAAAATTTTCGTATTGTGCATTACGCTCTGCGCGCGGGCAGTGCACAGAGACCCGCTCTCACCTTTGCCCTCACCCTATAAACCCTAAACCCTCTTATATATACCCCCTCCTTTCTCCTCTCCACTCCACACACCACAGCCACCACCACCTTCAGTTTCTTGTGCGGGAGCTGTGAGAGGGGGCGAGCGAGGGAGAACGAGAGAGAGGAAGGAGGAGAGCGTGGAAGGACGGAGGACCTTCGGGAGCTCGGCGGAGCTCGCACGGCCGACGGCGGGCGCGTGTGCGAGGAGGAGAGGGCTCGGGGAGGTGGCCTCCCAGCCCTCTGTAGTGGCTGGAGGTGTTGTGGTGCGTGGCGAGCGAGGCTAGTGAGTTGTGAGGAGTTTCTGATACTGGGATTTTTCCAGTATCAGACGTTTGGAGAGTCGACCAGACGACCGTGGCGGCAGCTGGACATCCGGGTTTGAGACTAGATGTCTGAAAGCACTTATATCACAAGGTACGTTCTTTTTTGTGGTTACGGCCATGCAGGCCTCACCGTAGAAGCTGGTCTAGCCTGATTTGGACCTGTGGTTTTGTACACAGGTAAAGGCCCTTGGGAAGGTGCACGAAACTCTTTTCCACGCATTTTTGGACGTCTGATCATATCACCAGACGTCTAGAGGTGTGTCCAAACGACCAGAGGCATTGCCCAACGTCTAGAACTGCCTTCTGACAATCATAGAGAAGGTCTAGATGTCAAAGGATACCGTAGGAACATAAGGTAAGATCTGACACCTTTTAAGACGTCTGGGATTATTCCCAGACGTTTGATTTTGAACAGCAGGCACATTTTTGACTTGTTTAGGGTCCGATCGGGGTCCGTTTTACGCAAATGAAATACCTATACTTTCCTCTCGAGTTCCTCTACGTGCTAGAGTCTGTTTTACATTGTTCTGAACTCCCCTTTTGTGATGTATTCCCTGGTATAGGGTTTCATCCTGCTGCACATTTGGGGCTTGTAGAGACGTTTAGGTCTGCGGTTCAAGCCCCCATTACTCCCGTGTTTCCTGGTAGAGTGGTTTAATTCCGTTAATAATATTTAAATAAGAATGTGCTTATGGAAATAGCTGAATGGAACCCTAGGATGTGGCATGAACCCTATGGTAGAGAAATGAATGAACCTGTTTGTATTGTATGGTTCACTTGCATGTGTGATTAAGATAAATTGCTAGTAAATGCCTGTATTATAATTACGAGCTGCCTGTTAGAATACGAGCTGCCTGTGTTTAATGAAACTACCTGTGAGAACACTAGTTGCATGTTATTAAGAATTGAACTATGAAAACACGAGCTTCCTGTATACGGATGAGAAACGAATTATGAAAGATGAGATCTAGATCGGGATAAATGAGGTGAACATGAGCATGAACCCTACGGGGAATTAGGAGTAGAACTCCTGTGGATAGACGGAAACCTGGAATGTAGACGGGAAGTGTGTTGGCCCTTGAGTACGTGGTACCAAGGAGAGCAATTGTCCCCTTTTGTGTAGAGCGGAGCTAGCCTCCCTTGGGTTGAGACCCGGGGTTAGGATTGGCCACTCTACATCAACTCCTATTGGCCCTCGCATACGTGGTATCGAGGTGAGCTACTAGTGTAGGGAGGGAGCTAGCGACCCCACAGGGCTTGGGGTTCAGCTAGCCATCCTACATCGACTTGTTAGGTCCTCTGGGCAAACCGGGGTAGTCAGACGAGGGTGCGCTGATTGTGGAGGGGTGAGACCCCTGTTTGGTTCTGAGGGGCGAGACCCTTGTTCTAAGAGAGCAAGGCCCTATACTGTTTCGTGCTGTACTTTTAGCGTACCCGCTAGCAGAAACGACTGACCGTGTGTCAGTGCGGGGTAGCTACTCGTGCGCTTATCATGCGTGCCGTAGTCTCCGCTACGTCTTGACAGTGACCTCGGGGTTGTTGACTGGGTATAGGACTACCATGGGGGACTCTCCCGGCCAGGAGAGCACCAAGTGTACCTTCTACTCTACGGAAAAGACTGCAATCAAGATCGTTCCCACAAGGAACATGCAAGATCAAGAAATATCTGGATGCTTAAGAGAAATGGGTGAAATGGAAATATATAAAATAGATAAATATAAATGAGAATTTAACCTGTTGCTTTTACTTTTTTGTACTTAGATAATGTAGATACCACTCTACTCAGCATTCACTGACTCTGTCTTTTCATAACACTATTCAGGACCAGGAGTCGAGCAGCCCGAGTTTCCGGCTACGGAGGGTGCTGGGCCCAGTTAAGTCCAGTCGTAGTTTTTCTTTAGCACTTCCTTTTCTTTTTCTCTACTGTTGTAGTAAGTAATGGACTTTTAGTTACTGTTCTACTACTACTTTTTACTTTCCGCTTTCCGTTGTTGTTGTTGTTGTGGTATGTACTGAGACAGCTGTTCTATTTCCTTTACTGCTTTGTACGTTTCTTCTGCTAGTTATATTGCATGTGTAAATATGGTTTACTTTCCTGCTTTTGGATATTTCTTTTTGGACGACTAGGTCTTGAGATTAGTCGAGGCGAGCTGATCTCGGGTCCTATAGGGATCTGGGAACCGGGTCATAAAAAGATGGTATTAGAGCAAGGTCGTCCTGAGAAATGAACCAATTGGCTTGAGAATAACCATTCACGTGCATATAACTAGGATAACCACCACAATGTATCTCCTTGATATTCGTTCCGAATCTTTTCTCAAAGTAATTCGATATCGTTGACCCTCTTATTCTATCTTTCGCATCTCCTTGCAGGAGATGCCTCGTCAGGGAGTTCTCGAGGCAGGCCGTGGTCGTGGCCGTGGACGAGGTTGGAGGGGCGAACGTGCCAGGCCAGAGGTACCAGTCGACCCACCTCTTCTCCCAGGCGTTCAGGCCCAGGATGTCGCCCAGCTGATCAGAGATATTGTGCTAGAGGAGCTCCACTAGCCTCCATGGGTGACTCTCCCTGAGGACGTGGAGGGGGAGTCCTTGGTGGGACAGAGAGACCACCGTAGCGCCGGATGAGCAGGAGGGGGAGGGGGTGGTCCTCCACCGCCCCACTGCACTCTGACACTTCCGAGCAAGAGCCCTCCTTGCCTAGAGGCATGCCCGTTCCCCTACTGCAGCTTCACCACGAGCTTTTCAGACAGTTCCGGAAGCTGAAGCTCCCCTTCTTCAAGGGGGATGAGGACCTGTCTGAGGTAGAGGACTTACTGGAGTAGATAGAGAAGGTGTTCGACACCCTTCGCCCTCTCGCGGAGTGCCACGTGGCCTTTGCCACGTACCAGCTAAAGAGTGCGGCACACAGGTGGTGGAGGGCAGCTAGAGGCCAGGAGGGGAGAGTGCCGATGTGGGACCAGTTCGTGACTCTCTTCTATGAGCAGTACTTTCCGCAGACCTGGCAGGACCAGAGGAGGCGGGAGTTCCACACTCTCCGCCAGGGGATGGTGACTGTTAGCGCGTACCGCACGTGTTTTTTGGAGCTGTCAGGTTTTGCCTCGACAGCTGTGTCTACGGAGGAGGAGAGCCTGTGGAGGTTTATTGAGGGGCTCTGACCTGCTATTCCGGGGTATGTCAAACCCCTGAAGCTGGCCACCTTCTCACGAGTGGTTGAGGCAGCCATGACCTACGAGGAGACCAACCCGATCGCGCGAGACACTGACAGCGGACGGAAGAGACCCTACCAGCTAGAGTACTCTCAAGGCCGTCGGGAGAGGAGGCACACGGCACCCGCAGGAGAGCCATCTCATTTTGTAGGGCCATCAGTGGCCTTTGGGGGCCCCAGACAGGGGCTAGTTGCCAGCACCGGATCCCCACCCAGCCGCCAGCAGGGACCTACTAAGGGAGGAGGTCGTGTCCCCCTCTACTACCAGTGTGGCCAGCCAGGCCACATCAGGAGGGACTTCCCATCTAGGGTCAGAGCACAGTAGATGCTCCCCACACTGAGTGCTGGAAATTGAGCTGGTGGTCGTGATCCCCAGGTTCGTGGGGGAGGGCCTGATAAACGCTAGTTTATCATCATTTTTATGCTTTAAAACTAACCTAGCTCTTAGGATTTTACTCCGCAAACGAGTTTTTGGGCTGCATTTAGGCATAAATTAGGATAGGCATGCGTTGCATTTTTTATTGTCATTTTAATGTGTTTTTGTGAGTGTTAGGGATGTACTGATGCACAGATCCCTAAAACCCTAGCACTCAAGAAGGCAAATGGTGAAGGAGAAGCCCAGACTAGCTGGAACCCAGCTTGATCCAGCTCACCACAGCTGAAACTTAGCTTACTTAAACTAGGGTTTGAAGTTTCGTGCAACAGGATGGGGTGACGTAATAATTGCGGAAATAAAATATAAACAATCTCACAAGATGCAATCACACAAAGTACACAAAGTATTTTTAGGTGGAAACCCAAACCGGGTGAAAACCACCACCTAACCCTCTCGAGTTAGGATTTTCCGATCAACCAAGTTGATCAAAATCCACTAAATGAATCACTTTAAACGAGGGTGATTCAACCTCAAATACAACCACGCTACTTAGACGAGGGTAGCGTACCTCAACCCCTTCTCTTCACGAGAAGGATTTTGTCTCGCGAAGGAGACGGGAATTCGCAAAGCGAATACCTAACCAAATAACAAAGATAAAACAAGTAATCCTATAGAGCCAACAAAGTAATATTTAACCTAAGCTTCTATAGGAAATAGGATGCTTCCCTTTGAAAGGAGTGCGTTGACGACGCGGATGCGTGTGCCACGCGACGGCGCAACGTCGCTCTCGTGAACAACGGCGGGAGAGCGGGTGCGCAACAGCTTGATGCTCTCAAGATGAATGGAGCTTGAGCTTGGAGAGCAAGAGCTAGCTAGGACACAAGAGAGTGGAAAGTGTATTACAAAGTGTTTCTTGTGTATCTTGGTGTCTTTTGTGTTGCAAAGGTTCCCCTCTATTTGTAGAGGCCTTAGGAAGGCTTTGGAAGGCTTAGGAAAGGTTCTATAGCCGTTGGGTGCAAAGCCCAAGAGAATCAACCCGAAATCAGGAATAATCATTGTTCTGACAGGCTTATCAGACGTCTAATTCTGGCATCAAACGTCTGGAAGTTCACTTTAAGACGTATGATTTCAAGGTGAGACGTCTGATTTTGGGCGGGTCTCTTCCTGACTTGAATCAGATCTAAACAGGGTTCTTGTGCAAGTCCATCAGACGACATATAGGACATCTGGCACTATGTCTGGACGTCTAGAAACCTACTTTTTCTGTGGGAATGGATTTCCAAACGTTGCAACGGCTAGAAAATCTCTGAGAAGAGATTTTGGGTCAGCCGAGGCAAAACGGTCAATTATCAGACGTCTGGAAAGTCCTATGGACATTTGATAAGGCTCTAACGGTCACATTCTTGACTGTTCGCTAAGCCAGCCAATGGTCCACTAATTGGACGTCTGGCAAAGTCATCAGACGTCTCCTAAGACGTTTGGTCTAAGGTCTAGACATCTGATTTCATCAGACAGAACTAACTATGTCCAGCCTAATAGTTATCAGACGTCTGATTTGGGAATTAGACGTCTGGAAACTCTGTTTGAACCCTATATTGGTTTTCTAAGTTCTCTACAGAAAACCTAAGTATCCTAGGGTTGTGCCGGTGTTCCTAGGACTACTGTTAGGGTACTTTGAGGCTCTTTAACATAATGTTCTAAGGAAATAAAAAGAGCAAGCAAAATAAAGATAAAAGTACATGAAAGGATTAAACAAAATTCTATCCTATTCTTCTTGTCCTTCCATCTTCAATTTATCGCTCCTCGCGAATCTCCTCTGTTCTCCATCAAGCTCCTCCAATCCGTCCTGGATGCGAGCTCGAATTCCGTCTAATCACGTCTACATTTGCAATTGACCTGAAATCTATGACTTCAAGAGCAAATGTTAAATAACACGTGTTTTGTTATCATCAAAACAAATGATCGTGGTGCTCTAGCACCAACAGGGTTAGCTCATCCCAGCTCCATTCAGCTAATCTCAGCTGGATGGCATCTCAAGAGAGTTCACCTTAGCTCACCCTAGCTCAAGTCGGCTCAGATCCAGCTCAACTTAGCTGAGTCTAGCTCATCTCAGCTCCCACTAGTTCACAGGGAGCTCTAGCTAGCTCAGCTGAGTTGATAGGAGTTCACCCCAGCTCAGATCCAGCTACATCCAGCTCCACTCAACTCCAGCCAGCTGAAGAAGAATTCATCTCAGCTCAGGAAGCTCAAGTCCAGCTCCCGGGGACTCGGCTTAGCTCATCTCAGTTGAGCTAAGCTACTTTAGCTGCCTCAACCAGCTTGATTCTCCCCGAGAGCACCAGACCTAGCTCACCTCAACTCATTTTGGTAGAAGCTAGCTCACTTTAGCTTGGCTTAGCAACTAGTAAAGAACTAGCAAGCTAAGCCAGCTTGAGTAGCCCCATGCCAGCCTCTTCAGCAGCAGCCAGCTCCAGCTCCAGCTCCAGACTTCTCCTCCTCAGCTCCTTCCTCCAAACCCTAGCTCCATTACCTTCTCCTCTACTCCACCTTTAGCTAAGCTAGCTTAGCTTATCTTAGCTTAGCTTATCTTAGCTTATCTTAGCTTAGCTAACAACCAGCTCCTTGGCCATCCATTACCTTAAAAATCAACCCTAGCTAGCTCCACCAACTCAAGCCTACCTAAGCTAGCTACCCTACTTAAGTTGGCGCCACCACCTAGCCACCCCTTCACCCCATTATCTCCACCAAAAGACACTTCAAGTTGGCGCCAAAAAACCACCCCTAACCACCCCCATTTTGGCGCCAACTTTCAGCCTCTTCATCCACCCTACACCTACCCATATAACACATCCTAGCCATCCACATACCCCCCTTCTAGAACCTTAAGGTGGCGCCACCTAATAGCCTTCTAGAAAGCTGTAACGACCCAGTTCCGAGTCCCTACGAGACATGAGAACCGGACCGACTCGACTAATCCCAAGACCTAGTCGTCCAACGAGGAAGTAACCAAAAGAGCAGTAAAAATAAACCACATTCAGCATGAATATAACTAACAGTAAGAAAGTACAGCAGTAAGGAAAGAAACTACTACAGTATATACCACCACAACAGTAGAACAACATTTATCATATAACATGAACTGCAGGTAAAGAAAAGTACAGCGGAAACAAGAACTACTCACTATAACGGAAACAAAGAGGTACAAAAGACAGTGGTAACTCTACTGGACCCTACTCGGCCCAACGTCCTCTACAGCCACTGGCCCTGGCTGCTCAACACCTGGTCCTGAAAAAGGTAACGAGTGTAACACATCAGCAAAACGCTGAGTAGAGTGGCAACTAAAACTAAAGACAACAGTAGAGTGTACAGTAGCTATTATGTTCTATTACTTTCTTTATTCACATCTTTCAATTGTCTCACTATTTCATTTATTCCCCATATCTTTTTCTTGATCTCGAATGTTCCTCATGGGAACGATCTTGATTGCAGTCTTTTCCAAAAAGTAGAAGTAGCACGTGGTGCTCTCCTGGCCGGGAGAGTCCCCCGTGGTGATCTACCCTCAGTCAACCACCCCAAGGTCACTGACAGACGTAACGGTGACTACGGCACGCGCGATAAACACACAGGTAGCTAACCCGTACTGGCACGCGGTCTGTCGTTTTCGTTAACGGGTGCGCCCAAAGCACAGCACGGAACCAGTCCAAGACAGAGCCCTCTCAGTAATAGGGGTCCAACCCCTCCACAGTAACCAAACTGGGGCCTTACCCCTCCACAGTCCGCGCACCCTCGCCTGACTACCTTGGTTTGCCCCAGCGGGCCTAACAAGTCGGTGTGGGAGGCTAGCAGAACCCCGGGGCCCGTGGGGTAGCTAGTACCTCCCTACACTAGTAGCTCTCCTCGGTACTACGTACGCGAGGGCCAGCAAGTCGGTACAGAGTGGCCAGTCCTATCCCCGGGTCCCTGGGGCGGCTGGCTCCGCTCTGCAATAAACAGGGGAGACAGTCGCTCTCCTTGGTACTCCGTACTTAAGGGCCAACTCACTTCCCCAATACTATTCCATTCACTTTCCAGGAGTTCTACTCCTACTTCCCCGTAGGGTTCCATCCTTTTTACTCAAACATCCAGGTTTCACTTTCCAGTTTCACATTCTTACAACCCATGTTCTCAACCACGTTATTTATTCACAACAGGCAGCTGTTAATTCAAATTACAGGCAGCTTTATATCTCTTTCCATTTTCCAAGACTGCGGTATTATACATTCCACTAGTTTTCCCATCCTAGGATTCATGCCATATCCTAGGATCTATCATACAATCTAGTTTTCCAGCCCTAGGATTCATGCAACACCTAGGAGCTATCATATATTTCTCATTCCTAGGATTCATGCAACGTCCTAGGTTCTAGTTATGGTTCCATACTTTAACAGATTTTATTAATAACTTGAAACCACTCTACCAGGTACAATGGGAGTAATGGGGGAGTGATCAGGAATCCCGCGTGCCTCCGCGACTTCCAAGACTGCAACTGAACGAGGTCCTATCACAAGGATCAAACACAAGGAGAGTCTCAAAACAGTGTATAGCTACTGTAGACGGGTAGAGGAATTAATTCTGAAAAGAACGCAACTCGAATCGCGGAAAACGGAACCCGAACGGGCCCTAAAAGGGTCGAAAACGACGACACTGTGTAAAATCAGATGTCTGGAACTTCTTCCAGACGTCTTAAAAAGTGGATCAGAGAATTACCTGTTCAGCGTGGTTTCCCAGACATCCAGAAGTTTGCGGGGACGTCTGGCCTAGCTCCCAGACGTCCGATGGTCACCCCGGACGTCTGGAGGTCGCTCCCACCGTCTGGTACAACAGACAGACGTCTGATTCACGTTGGATGGCGAATCATCGAGCCTGCGCACACCCATCTCCCTCCCTCAGTATGGTCAGTCGACAGGAAGGAAGAAGAAGACGGAAAACTCGCCTTTCAGACGTCTGGAAGGTCTTCCAGACGTCGCCCTCGCCGTCTGGCTATCAACCCAGACGTCTGATTCTGGAAATTTTTCCAGAACAGGGCACCACCCGGCTTCCGCTCGCGACGTCGCCCACGTCGCACCTCGCGCGCCTGCTGCTCAGACCACAGCAGTCCCCCCTCCGCGTCGCTCCGCGCCCCCTGCGCCCTCCGCCGGCCGGCCCTAGCAGCCCCGGCGAGCTCGCCCTCACGGCAGAGCTCTGCTCTCGCACGCAGCACCTCCTCACCGCTCACTGCGGCCGCCGCTGCTGTCCTCGCGCTCGCGCTCACGCTCACTGGCTGAAGGAGAAGAGGGAGGAGACGATGGAGATGACGGGAGGGAGTGCGTGGCCTTTTAAGGCCGCGCGAGGAGGAGAGAGAGGACGCGGAAGGTGTCTGCAGCCGCAGAGAAAGAGGGAATAAGCGAATATCCGGTCTGCGCGCTCAGGCGCGCAGACGACCCGCGCGTGTCGAAATTAACGGATTTCCAGACGTCTGGAAATGATCCCAGACGTCTGGTCAGACGTCTGGATGTTGTCCCAGACGTCTGGTCCGACGTCTGGGCCACCTCCCAGACGTCTTAAAAGACGTCTGGGGCACGCGTTCGTTACAAAAACCCATTTTGGCGCCAACACTAAGGGGTGTCAACACCCATAACTACCCCCTTGGTGTCCCTTAAGGTGGCGCCAACTCTCCTTAGCCATGGGATCTCCAACCACCTCCATCAACTCATCTTGGCCATCGAATTCAAAGGTCACCATAGCCGCCTTCCTATTCTATAAAAAGCCACCACCTACCACCATTTTGGGGCATCCTCCCTTAGTATATTTTTCTACCTAAACCACCTATACCTACGGCCAAGAAGAAGGAGTAGAGAAGGAGATTAAAGGGGCACATTACCAACCCCTTTGGTGCCTTCTTCTCCCCACCCTCTTCAACTTGAGCCACGCCAAGGAGGAGGACTCTTCCACTTCAAGGAGGACGGCCAGGCAAAGGAGAAGGACTTAGGGTGGACGTCCACCCTTGGAGAGAAACTTAGGGCACTCCCCCCTAGGGCTTGCCTTGGAGGACATCACCTTGGCAGAGCACTGCAAGGAAGGAGTTGAAGGACTCTTTTCAAGATTGGGAGCCACCAACCTTGGAGCAAGAAGCCCTCTTCTTCACCATCTATCTAGAGGATTTGTGTTTTCTTTTCTTATTTGAATTTTTCTAGTAGTACAAGCTTTCCTCTACTAGGCCTTTTGTAAAACACTTTATCAATTATTTAGTTGCCTTCTTTGCATTTCTTGTTTGCATTTCTATTAGCTTATTTTCAGCATTCTTCACTCCCTCTCCCTAATTATTCTAGGCCTCCACTTGCCTAGAGTGAGCTTAGGGAGAGGCTCTACTTGCCACATAGAAGTAGTATTTAAATTGAAGTGTAAATCACTTTTCCCGCCATCAGTTCGCATGTTGCCTTAGCTTAAAAACAAAAAAATTATATATTGAAAAAAATACCAAAAAGAAAGTTGAGATTTATATTCCTAGCAAGAGAATCAATTTTGCAACCATATTGCCTCCTTGGATGACCCTAGATACTTCCCTATCTAGGATTATAAATTTAAGAGCGAAAGCGGATTTACGCGTTACAACGACCTAATTAACAAACCGCATAAAATCACTATCAGGGCCATAGTCACGAGGAGGGTATCGGCCAGTGGTTGCTCGCCCGACCCAGAGTGTAGGTGCTTCGTCTGCACCAAGGACTGAGGGGCGTATTAATGCCTTGACACACAGAGATGCCAGGGCCTCAGGTTTAGTGGTGGTAGGTATGGTTACTATTTCTGGCAGATTAGTGTATGTACTTTTTGATTTCGACGCCACACACTCTTTTGTTGCTACAAGTTTTGCTGTCAGTTTGGGGCAGGGCAGTGTATTGTTAGAGGATCCGTTTGTGATCAGAGGCCCAGGTGGCCAATTGTTTGTAGCTGAGGAGGTCTACATGGACTGCGAGGTCAGTATAGGGGGACACAGCATCCTCACTGACCTGATTGTGATACAGATGGAGGATTTTGGCGTGATCCTAGGGATGGACTGGCTGTTCGCCTACCATGCCCTGGTGGACTGTTTTGGGAGGAAGATCGTCTTCTCCATACCGGAGTTGCCTCCCTTTGAGTTTCACGGATAGCCGGTGGACGGAGGTTTCAGATGCATCTCTGCACTTCGGGCAGTGAGGCTTTTGAGCTAGGGGTGTGAGGGCTTTTTGGCCTGTGTAGTGGCAGAGCCTAGCCCCGTGGCTAACTTTCAGAGTATTCTGGTGGTTTGCGAGTACCCTGACGTTTTTCTAGAGGAGCTGCCAGGACTACCGCCTGAGCGTGAGATAGAGTTTGAGATCTCACTAATACCAGGGACCAGCCCCATTTCTACTGCACCGTACCGAATTGCACTGCTTAAGCTACGAGAGCTCAAGTCATAGCTGCAGGACTTGTTGGAGAAGGGCTTTGTGAGGCCCAGTGCGTCCTCGTGGGGAGCCCCTATGCTGTTTGTGAAGAAGGACGACACCCTGTGACTTTGTGTCGACTACCAATAGCTGAATAGGGTCACCATCAAGAATAAGTATCCACTGCTGAGGATTGATGACCTCTTCGACCAGTTGCGAGATGCCATAGTGTTCTCCAAGATAGATCTGAGGTCTGGCTACCACCAATTGAGGATCAGGGAGACCGACGTCTCCAAGATAGATTTCCATACCCGGTACAGGCACTACGAGTTCTTGGTCATGCCATTTGGGTTGACCAATGGCTTCGCTGCTTTTATGGATTTGATGAACTGGGTTTTCAGGCGGTACTTGGACCAGTTTGTGGTGGTGTTCATCAACGACGTGCTCGTTTACTCGCGGGATTAGGTGCAGCATGGGCAACATTTATGGATGATCCTGGACACTTTGAGGCGACACAGGCTGTATGCCAAGTACAGCAAGTGAGAGTTTTGGTTGAGGTAGGTGACTTTTTTGGGCCACGTGATCTCAGGGGATGGTTTGGCTGTAGATCCAGCCAAGGTTGAGGTCATACTCAGGTGGGAGAGGTCACGTATAGTGACAGAGATACGCAATTTTCAGGAGTTGAAGGAGAGACTGACTTCAACTCCTGTGCTTACCATCCCGGACAATAGTGGTGGTTTTGTGGTTTACACAGACGCTTCATTGTAGGGGTTAGGGGCTGTGCTCATGCAGCGGGGTCACGTTGTCACTTACGCTCCGCGGCAACTGAAGCCCATGAGCATAGCTACCCTACCCATGACTTAGAGCTGGCAGCTGTTGTCTTTGTGCTGAAGACATGGAGGCACTACCTTTACGGTGAGACTTTCAAGATTTTCACGGATCATAAGAGCCTCAAGTACTTGTTTGACCAGAATGAGCTCAACATTAGACAGAGACGTTGGTTAGAGCTCGTGAAGGACTATGACTGCAGCATCTCCTACCATCCAGGGAAGGCCAATGTGGTGGCTGACGCCTTGAGTCGGAAGGTGCCCGCCCACTTGGCCAGTTTACAAGCATAGAGTTGGAGACTTATGAGGAGTTGGGTAGTTGGTGACCCCGGGAGTCACAGGGGTATTGTGGGACAGTGACAGTGACGCGGCAGACGAGACCAGAGCTGATAGACCGCATCATCGCAGGGCAGATGACAGATCCGTACTTACAGATGCTGCGAGACAAGGTGTTGACAGGGGACCCAGGAGACTTTTCCTTTACAGACGAGATACTGTGCATGAGGGGACGCTTATGCATTCCTAGGGACGAGGAGTTGTTGAGAGAGCTCCTGGATGAGGTGCACGGGTCCAGGCTCACCATACATCCCAGGAACATAAAGATGTATCATGATCTGAGACGTGGCTTTTGGTGGAGAGGGATGAAGCGGGATGTTGGTGAGTTTGTGCAGTAGTATTTGGTGTGCCAATAGGTGAAGGCCGAGCATCAGAGGTCTGCAGGGCCGTTGCAACCACTTCCTATGCCAGAGTGGAAGTGGGAGAGCATCACCATGGACTTGGTGGTGGGTTTACCGGTTACCCAGTGATGACATGACGTAGTCTAGGTGATAGTAGATAGGTTGACGAAGACGGTGCATTTCCTGTCGATCCGAGTCACCTTGGGACCAGCACAGTTGGCAGAGAGGTACATTCGAGATGTGGTATGCCTGCACAGAGTTTCGCATGAGATTGTATCCGACAGGGATACCTATTTTACTTCCCAGTTCTGGGCTGAGTTTCAGCAGGCTTTAGGGACACGTTTGAGGTTCAGTACCGTTTATCACCCTCAGACGAACGAACAGTCAGAGCGCACCATACAGACACTTGAGGACCTTTTACGTGCCTGTGTACTAGACTAAAGAGGCTCCTGGGAGGAGCATTTACCCCTGGCAGAGTTTTCATATAATAACAGTTACCACTCGAGCATCGGCATGGCACCTTATAAGGCTTTGTACGGATGGAGGTGTACTGCACCCTTGAGTTGGGTCGAGGTGGGGACCAAGTGGGAGGCTGGCCCCAGGCTGATTCGGTAGAGTCAGGAGGTGATAGAGCAGATTCACAGATGACTCCGCACTGTCAGGAGCAGGCAGAAGAGTTACGTTGACCAGAAACGCAGAGAGGTGCAGTTCGAGGTTGGGGATCACGTCTTTCTCCGTGTTTTGCCCATGAAGGGCCTGCAGCATTTTCGGGTGAAGGAGAAGCTTGCACCGAGGTTTGTGGGGCCCTTTGAGGTCCTGGAGCAGGTAGGACCCATTGCTTACCAGCTTGCCCTTCCTGCCCAGCTTTTTGGAGTGCATGACGTGTTCCACATGTCCAACCTCAGGAAGTGCGTTGCTGATCCTAGTCACGTTTTGAGCCACGAGAGCGTCAAGGTGGGTGATGACCTGACCTACCCCGAGAAACCAGTATAGACACTAGACAGAGCCATCCGGAGTCTGAGATGGAAGCAGGTACCACTGGTGAAGGTCCTATGGAGGAGCCAGCGGTACGAGGAGGCGACTTGGGAGCCTGAGGCGACGATGTGAGAGCGGTACCCGAAGATTTTTGAGGGTATGTCTTTTCAGACCTACTTTGGTCCTCTTTAAGTTATGCGCTTTTAGGTTCCTTTTCCTGCACCTAGCTAGCTCAAGTTTCGTCCTTACATCATAACAAACTTAAAGGAAGTTTCGGGGATGAAACTTCCTTTAAGTTTGTTATGATGTAAGGACCCGTTACTTTTTAGCCTTTTAAGATGTCTGGAGTCTCAGTCAGACGTCTGTCCAGACATCTGAAAGTGAAATTTTTCGTACTGCACATTGCGCTCTGCACGCGGATGGTGCGCAGTGACCCGCTCTCACCTTCGCCCTCACCCTGTGAACCCTAAAGCCTTTTATATATACCCCACCTCCTTTCTCCTCTCCACGCCACACACCATAGCCACCACCACCTTCAGTTTCCTGTGCGGGAACGGCAAGAGGGGGAGAGGGAGGGAGAACGAGAGAGAGGAAGGAGGAGAGCATGGAAGGTCGGAGGACCTTCGGGAGCTCAGCGGAGCTCGCACAGCCGACGGCAGGCACGTGCACGAGGAGGAGAGAGCTCGGGGAGGAGGCCTCCTAGCCCTCTATAGTGGCTGGAGCTACTGTGGCATGTGGCGAGCGAGCGGAGCAAGCTGCGAGGAGTTTCTAATACTGAGATTTTTCCAGTATCAGATGTCTGGAGAGTCGACCAGACGACCGTGGCAGTATTTGGACGTCCGGGTCTGAGTACAGACGTTTGAAAGCACTTATATCGCAAGGTACGTTCTTTTTCGCTGTTACGGCCATGCACCTCACCATAGAAGCTGGTCTGGCTTGATTTGGACCTGCGGTTTCGTATGTAGGTAAAGGCCCTTGGGAAGGTGCGCGAAACTCTTTTCCACACATTTTTGGACATCTGATCACATCACCAGACGTCCGGAGGTGCGTCTAGATGACCGAAGGCATTGTCCAACGTCTGGAACTACATTCAGACAATCGTAGAGAAGGCCTGGATGTCAGAGGATACCGTAGGAACATAAGGTAAGATCTGACACCTTTTAAGACGTCTGGGATTATTCCCAGATGTCTGATTTTGAACAGTAGGCACATTTTTGACTTGTTTAGGGTCCGATCGGGGTCTGTTTTACGCAAACGAAATACTTGTACTTTCCTCTCGAGTTCCTCTACGTGCCAGAGTCAGTTTTACACTATTCTGAACTCCCCTTTTGTGATGTATTCCCTGGTATAGGGTTTCATCCTGCTACACATTTGGGGCTCGTAGAGACATCTGGGTCTGCGGTTCAAGCCCCCATTACTCCTGTGTTTCCTGGTAGAGTGGTTTAATTCCGTTAATAATATTTAAATAAGAATGTGCTTGTGGAAATAGCTGAATGGAACCCTAGGATGTGGCATGAACCCTATGGTAGAGAAATGAATGAGCCTGTTTGTATTGTATGGTTCACTTGCATGTGTGATTAAGATAAATTGCTAGTAAATGCCTGTATTATAATTACGAGCTGCCTGTTAGAATACAAGCTGCCTGTGTTTAATGAAACTACCTGTGAGAACACTAGTTGCATGTTATTAAGAATTGAACTATGAAAACACGAGCTACCTATATACAGATGAGAAACGAATTATGAAAGATGAGATCTAGATCGGGATAAATGAGGTGAACATGAGCATGAACCCTACGGGGGAATTAGGAATAGAACTCCTGTGGATAGACGGAAACCTGGAATGTAGATGGGAAGTGTGCTGGCCCTTGAGTACATGGTACCAAGGAGAGCAACTGTCCCCTTTTGTGTAGAGCAGAGCTAGCCTCTCCTGGGTTGAGACCTGAGGTTAGGATTGGCCACTCTACACTGACTCCTATTGGCCCTCATGTATGTGGTACCGAGGCGAGCTGCTAGTGTAGGGAGGGAGCTAGTGACCCTACGGGGCCTGGAGTTCAGCTAGCCACCCTACATTGACTTGTTATGCCCTTTGGGAAAACTGGGGTAGTCAGACGAGGGTGCGTGGACTGTGGAGGGGCGAGACCCCTGTTTGGTTCTGAGGGGCGAGACCCCTGTTCTAAGATAGCAAGGCCCTATACTGTTCCGTGCTGTACTTTGGGCGTACTCGCTATCGGAAATGACTGACTGCGTGTCAATGTGGGGTAGCTACCCGTGAGCTTATCACGTGTGCCGTAGTCACCGCTATGTCTTGATAGTGACCTCAGGGTGGTTGACTGGGTGTAGGACTACCACGGGGGACTCTCCCGACTAGGAGAGCACCAAGTGTACCTTCTACTCTACGGAAAAGACTGCAATCAAGATAGTTCCCACGAGGAACATGCAAGATCAAGAAATATCTGGATGCTTGAGAGAAATGGGTGAAACGGAAATATATAAAACAGATAAATATAAATGAGAATTTAACCTGTTGCTTTTACTGTTTTGTACTTAGATAATGTAGATACCACTCTACTCGGCATTCACTAACTCTATCTTTTCATAACACTGTTCAGGACCAAATTTCTGGCTTCGGAGGTGCTGGGCCCAGTCGAGTCCAACCGTAATTTTTCTTCAGCACTTCCTTTTCTTTTTCTCTACTGCTATAGTAAGTAATGGACTTTTAGTTACTGTTTTGCTACTACTGTTTACTTTCCACTTTTCGTTGTTGTTGTTGTTGTTGTGGTGGTATGTACTGAGACAGCTGTTCTATTTTCTTTACTGCTTTGTACATTTCTTCTACTTAGTTATATTGCATGTGTAAATATGATTTACTTTTCTACTTTTGGTTATTTCTTGTTGGACGACTAGATCTTGGGATTAGTCGAGGCGAGCCGGTCTCTAGTCTTGTAGGGATCTGGGAACCGGGTCGTAACAGTTTGTGAGAGTGGACAAGGAAGGTGGTTGAAGGAGGTCGCTGGAGCTTATGGAGCATTCGACCGGAGAGGAGGGAAGAAGGGGATTTTCTGGCCAAAAATAAGCTAAGGAGGTAAGGCATGCCCTGGATGTGCTTTAATAGGCCATAGGAAGTCCTTCCAAGCTTGGAAGCTTCATGCATAAGGAAACCCACATCTCTCATGCATTCGCATGGGAGATTGGGAAAGAATTAGAGCCCAAGACTATGTTTAAATTGTAGAGGATTCTTTCAGGAACCTCCCATTCAAATTTGGAAGAGTTTGGCCGTGAAATCAGAGAGTAATCTCTGATTGAAGGTTGTCAGTGAAGTAGATTTAGGAGTTGAAGATGGAGGGGACCTGTTGGTGAAGAAGATGATGAAGTTAGGGGCATATTTGTAAGGATTTCAAAAGTTAGGGGCATATGTGTAAGAGAAAAGAGCCAGACAGGATTGAAATGTAAACTAGGTCAAGGTGATCTCCAATTGGGCCCAAACTTTGGTACAAACCTAGTTTAGAACCAAGGAATCTGATGGTGAAATTGGATTTAGGTTTTGACTAAGTTTGACTGGATAATTTGCGTAGAAGCCTAAATTAGGGCAACTGTCTATCTGAGACTATTTTAGGTCAAAATGAGTTCCAATGGTTAAAGCAAGCATACTAAACCTTAAGGAATATTTTTTTATGATTTTTAGAAGGTTTAGATGAATTTTATCCTGATCAGAACCTCAGTTAATTAAGCGGATCTATTTTTAAGGTTTTAGATTCCATTAATTCTTAAAACGCGTGAAAAACTGTTTCTATCTGCATGAACCCACTTATTAGATATTTATGAACATTTGACCTTTAACAAACCACTGGGAAACCCCATGATTATTCTGCAATTAGGATATTCTGTTAAAACTACAATTTTACCCCTGTTTTCATGTTTATCTCTTGGAATGGATATGCAGTGAATTAGGGCTCTTTGGCGGTTATGTAGGAGCATTTATCAATCGATTATGTCTAAATAAAGTTATATATGGCTGATGATGACGTCATCATCATACCTCCATGGCACTTATCAATTGATTATGACTAATTAAAGTTATATATGGCTGATGATGACGATATCATCATACCCCCATGGCACCTGAACCAGCACAAGGTGCTTACATGCCTCCGGTAGGATATTTAGATATCTTAGGAGACAAGCATCGAGGAGACAGTATGTTATTGCGTATCTTCGAGAGGAATTTCCTGTCTCTCCACGTTGGGAACTCGTCCATATCAACTTGTGTTGATAAGTCGCTTCTAATTTGGGGATTTTTTCAGAATAGAATAAATGCTTTTGCGTGATTTTGATTATTAAGCGCACTGAACCAGACTTATGTGTGGATTATGGTGCTTAGGTGACCGAGTCTCGTAAACCAAAGGTCAGTTAACGAGGCCAAATAATCCCTAAGCCTTAGACCTAATACGTAAGCTTTACATTTTTCTCAACCTCTTGAGGATTATCCAGATCTTAACTGATATGTGAATTTTTAAGCCTAAAAACAAGCCCAAGAGGCCTAAGATTAGTACTCATACTAATCTCCATGTCTCTCTATCATTTTAGGACTTAATTTTTTCTTTTGATTTGATCTGGAACTTAAGTAGATTTCATAATCATTTACTAATGACTATCCCTTTTTTGTTTCAAATTGTTGCTCCATTTTGACATTTATAATCACCTTCTCTCTTTCTCCTTAAGAATGATATGCAATTAAGCTCTCAAAATTTCCTCCCCTTTCTCCATTTTTTTTTCTTTTTCAAATTTATTATATTATTTATTGTTTTTATTTTTTTTATATTTTATGGTTTTTTGGATATGTATTTTTTTGTGAGAACCTCTTAGAAGCTTTAATTTCTATGTGTTTGCACTTTAACACCCCCCTATGCCTAAGTTTTGCAATGTCCTCATTGTAAACCGTAGGTATGGAATTAGCTTAGTTCATGGGTTAGAATAGGATCAGAAAGATGGGTGAACGGGTCAGGATAACTATTGCGGATGATTTCAAGCTTTGGTATGAGTACCAAAGGTGGAATCGGCTGTTCTAACACTGAACTCAGAGTTCAGTAGACGTGAGCTCAAAAGGATAATTAGAAGGGTCTCAGGTTTTTGGAATGACGGGTTGCCTCCCGTTAAGCGCTAAATTCAAGGCATTTAGCTGAGCAGAAGATGGTCATGGATGAGTGGTCAAATCAAATGAATTTTGTCAAATAAGCACCTTGATCAATAGCCTGGTTGGCCCAACCAGGTGCTCGTTTAGATCAACATGCTGATGATGCAGCCCAAAGCCAATCAATCTGGTGGTTGATAGATGTGAATCGGTAGATGTGGAGCCTACCAGATACCTTGATGTGTAAATAGATATGGAAATGAAAATCTAGGGTTTTGTTGATTCCAATCAGCCTGGTCAGAGTAGGGATCTTTAAATGAAAAAGAGTTTGTGGAGGATGTAGGAACCCTACAAGAGTGATCAGAGAAGGATGGGATGTGATTAGTAGTCTGATTGATATCTGAATCCCAATCAAAAGATGGAGGAGAACCATATGCATCCAGATCATCGAGAGGAGAATAAGAGTAGAAGTTGATTCCAGTTGTAGGTCGGGGTTGAGTTCGGATCTGAGAAGGTTCTATATGTGGATTTGAAGAGGTGGTTTCTTTGAAAACTATGTGAGTTGAGGGCTCCACTAGAAAGGATTCAAAAGTAGGTTCATCTAGAGAGTCCTCATAATAGCCATCAAAATCAAAGGTAAATGCCTGAAGAGTGCTTATAGGATCATGGAAATCTGAGTCAAGAAAAGATTCGAACTCAGGATTGCAGACACTCTTGGCACTTGTTTCTGATTCCTGAAGATCGAAGAGGAATGATTCCATCTCAATGGAACTTGATTTTGAATCAATGATCTTGGGATCAGGGACCTCAGAGTCAGAGTCGAAGAATGAATCATGGATGTTGAGGTTGTAAATTGGCTCATAATTGTCTGGAAACAAAGGATCTACGAAATCAAAGTGGGATTCGAAATCATCGGAGAATTTGCGAGAATATGTTTTCGAATCTGATTCTGGATCGAGAATTCCACCACAGAGAGAATCAAGATGTGTAGAATCAGTAACCTGACTTGGATCTAACCTATTTTTAGATTTCGAGCTTGAAAAGGTGTCGTCATTAGGCATGGGCTCAGGTTCTTAGCTCTTAGGGTAGACCCACTCGATTCCCAACTCTTCCAACTCCTTGATTTCTGTATCATAAATCGGCATGACTTCCAAGAAATCAATTAGTGCCTTTGAAGAGGTTGGAGAGGTGTATTCATTAAATACAGGCCTTGAATTGTATGTCAATTTCAAAATTTGTATTTCATTACATGGGGCCTCGTACTCATCCAAATTAGGCTTAGATCTAGATTCTAGCTTAAAGGTAGGCATTGGGTCACTAGGATCTAGGTTGGGCTCTACAGGGATGTCAGAATCATTCTCGAGAATCACCTTAATAGCATAAGGCTCGAGATTTACATTCTCGAGAAGTTCTGTTTTAAGCTCATTATTATGGGTGTCGGGGAAATCTAAGCTTGATGGACCAGCTTCTTGGTTTCTTAGGGCCGATTCAGAATCGAGAACACCTGCAATTGGACCCTCCCAACCCATCTCAAGATCAGGAATGTCAATTGCTATGAATTTGAATTTGAATTCATTTGGGTTGGGGGTTGTTTGTCATGCGTAAAGCACATTTTTGATGAGAAAAACGTCATAGTATAATGCGCAATATGACCAAACAACAATATTTATAAAAAGATAACGAGACTTTGAGTCCCAGTCGTTTGTCTCTGGGAGGCGTTTGTTCAAATCTGAAATCGATCTTTTATCGCTCTACTCGTTTAGAATCGCATGGCAGTTTTTGATTATTATATATTGAAGTACGACATGCTTACTTGCAAAATATATATATAAGTGAAAAATAGGCAACTTGAATCACATAGGAAAGATGGCAACCAATAAGCTCATGGTTATTTCAAACATAGAGATATGTATAAAAATATATATTTTATTCATTCATTCAGAGCAGTGTTTACAACATGGAATGTAGAGGAAAGCTTGTACATGAAAGCTTAAAAAGAATAAACCAAGCTAACGGAAAATGATCGCATACAGGAATCTACGGGGGGATTTTGCATGCATCATTGGGGGAGAATAAGGACTACATTACTAAGCAGTAAAACTACGAAGAGCTAAGCTACTAATCTAGCAGAAAAGAAGGGCATTCGGAGGTGAGCTCCGATGGCCTTTGAGTGGCTGAGAGAAGGAGGGGCGGCCAATGGCGCTTAGGCCGACCCTTGGAGAGAGGTTGGAGAAGTGATCTAGCATCCTGGCATGGAGATGGTGGCCTTCATGGTGGTGCTCAACTTGTGGAGGTGGAGTGGAGATGGAAGTGGCTAGCCTAAGTGGAATGAATGTGAAGGAAATGGATGAAGGCAAGAATGTGGATGGGTGTAAATGGCCACCCCTTAGGACTTTTTAGACCTAAGGGAGTCTCTCTATAGAAGTGTGGAACTCTCTAGAGAGAGCTCCAAGAGTGGTGGGCCAAGTGGTTTTGAGAACCACAAAAATTGGATCTCAATTTGAATGTCTCTTGGTTGCTAATTTTGGCAACCAAGAGTGGCGCCACTTGGAGAGAGTTCTAGAGAACTCTAGATGTGTGGGAGTGCATGAATGGGTGTGTGTGTGTGTGTGTGTGGTCGTGCCCTATGTGGGTAGGTGGTTTAGGTTAGGTCTTAAGGGGTTTAGGTAGGTGTATGACTTGAATTAGGGTTACAAACACTAATTGGTAAGGGAAAATTGCAATAAAACTTAACCCAAGTTTAATTGAATGAGTGTGAACCTAATTGAGAGTGAAATAACTCAATTAGGTTGGGCTTAGGTCAATTGGACTCTCACTAAGTCCAATTGGACTTGTGTGGGTTGAGATCTGAGCTCAATTGGACCTTATGAGTCCAATTGACTTAGGCGATGGTAATTGACTTTGATCTAAGTCAATTGGGTTTAGTGAGGACCCAATTAGGTCCTTAGGAAAGTCTAGAGGTGGTGTACTAGGGTTAGGATACCTTAATTTAGGTTCCTATGGGGTTGGATTTGGGTTTAGGGAGCTAGAGATCCAAGATCAAGACTTGAATCTCAAAACAGGAATTGGAGAGCAATTCCAGACGTCCAAAAATAGGGTCAGACATCTTATACTCAAAAATCAGAAGTCTAGACTTCAATTTTGGATGTCCTATCTGAGTTAGGGGGGATTCAAGGTTCTGTTTTTGGCATTCTGCAGAAATTGGACGTCTGACAAAGTGTTTAGATGTCCAATAACATTGCAAAAGTGGGTTTGAGGTGTGTGGGAGTTGGCTGAGGGTTTTGGACGTCCTAAAATTCTTCTGGATGTCCAGATAAGGGTTGGAATTAGGGTTTTAGGGTTTCCTAGGGTGTGGTGACCTAATCTAAGGGTGGCTAAGGCTTGGGGAAGTCTCTAGGCTATCCTAGGGCTAGGATGGACCTAAGCTCTTCACATTTTACTGCTTTATTCCAACTTAATAGAATAACATACTTTAACTCCCTTACATTATTGTCTACTACATCTTATTCTAGGTCTTCCGCTCCAGCTCTGCTGCAACACCAATTATTCCTGATCCAGCTTCAGATCCAGCTTGTTACCTGTAATTGACATAATGCACCTAATCAGTACATTATAACATTATTTTATGTATAGCTTAAAGAAAGCAGTAAAGATGCTGATAATGCTTATGCATGCGTGAATTATCCTAATTTATGCTAAGTCCTAGCCTAATTTAGGTCAATTAAGACCTATGATTGCTGCGCAATCATACTCCCATACCTAAATCTTACTAGTCCCTAGCAAATGCAAAACTAAATTATTTACAGAAGGGTCCCTAAGGGATTGATTATTTTATCAAGTGTATGCATAGAGATTTTTCTCCTTTTTATTTTCATCCTATTCTCTAGAAATCCAGACAATCATGAAAGTGCAGCTATGTAGCTTTTGCAACGAATTCGAGTGAAAAACTGATACACCTCTAAAGCCTGTACTTGATTCCTGGTAAAAATTCTAGTGGGATAGGCAGACTTCTTCCTTAGGGGTATTCAAAATATTCTATGAATTCCACTCCGACTTTAAGCTTAGGTAGAGAATGTCTGAGGGATACAGGTGTTTATTTGGTGGCTCACTCTTACTTGGTGCTACATAGAGATTAGTACTGCAGAATCTAGATTCCCAGATTATCAAGTAACTTAACTTAGAGAAAGACGAGAAAAACTATGCTCTCTTTAGTTCCTTTGTATTCATTCTCTCTTTCTCTCTTCTCTTTTTTTCTTTTCTTTTCTTTCTTTCTCTTAGAGCTCACAATCTCACCAGATTCACACATATGATCTGTATTTGGTGATCTCACTTGGCATTAACACTTTAATTGAGTTTCCATAACCTTAACACTAAGTCGGAATTCCTTAGCCAGTATTCGGGCGGTTAGAAACATAGAAAAATAGGTTAAGGCCATGTTTGGTGGATCTCAAATTTATTTGGTGGTATTGCCTCAATGCAACTGAAATAAACACTAAATATTCACTCTTTTTTTTCTTTGCTTTTTCTTCTTTTTCTAATTTTTTTTCTCTTTTTCAATTTTTTTTTTCATCAAAATTCTTTTTTTCAACATATACATAACTAGTACACATCCATGCACTTTATTGAGGAGGCATTATTAGGGATTGGTGGTACTTAAGAGACATTGGGTGGCTTATTTGGTGGAAATGCCTACTCATGGCACTGGGAGAGATGGATAGGACGATGTATTTCTGACCTTGACATCAATACCCTTCTTTAGCTGAGGATTCCGTAAAGAATGGTCGAAACCATCCACCTTAGCCCTAATTTTATGAAAACTCGCTCTCCGCGTATTTGCCTTATTTGGTGTCTCTCAAAATTTCACACAAAATGTATACGCAGGGACCGAGAGCGAAAACTATGTCTAATCTAAGAGTATCATCACCTAATTATCTAGGATTCCAGATTCCTTATACTAATCTTAGAGCACTAGTACACTCTACTCTCATCTCACACTATTTGGTGGATTTTTGGAAGAAAATCTACCTGACTCCCAAAACACTGTCCAGGGGTTCAGGAAAAGCACTGCTTCTTCTCAATGGACTAAAAATGTTTATTAGCCTTCATCGTGAATCCATTGCAAATTCTACGTGTGTGTGAAAAGTTGTACTGGATTCCAGATTATGGGAATCAACTAGAGGATAAGATCCCTAATACATTCTCTTAATAAAATAATCTTATTCATGAGTGCAATATGTATATATGCTATAAACAATTAATCTCTTATATTCGTACTTCATAGAATTTCCCTTTCGGGTTATAATCAGCTTAACCCTAACTTTAGAACAAGAGGTGAGCGGGTGAGTTGGAGGTGGTTGTTGCAGATGATTTTTAGCTCCAAGGAGAGCATTGGAGGTGGAGTCGGTTGTTCTTTTATTTAGGGTCATAAAGTACGTTTTATATGCAACTCCGAGGTTTTCCTAAATGTTAGCAAAAAATCTTTTCAGTTTTGTTGTATCTACGCCCCCATGCCTAAGTTCTTGCATGTCCTCATGCATGGATATAAAAGAAAATAAATACAGCAGGGAAAAATGGGTAGAAATCACCTGGAATTGTGCCTGAAATTATCCATTCAGCACCGGCCAACTTGTCAGTATGAAATATGCAGAAAGAAAATATGCTAAAAGAAAAATATGTTATATATAAAAATGAATATGTATAGGGTGATGGATACAGAGTGTGGGATAGTTGCTGAGTTTAACGCCTCCAGCTGGGCAAAACTCAATCACACATCCTTAATAAGATGAACAATCTCGTCAGGTGGAGGAGGTTCCTGGGCCAAAAATGGCTCGAGGCACTGGTCATTTATCGTAGATATATGTCCAGATTTTGGGTCCCTGATCTGGACTGCCCCATTAGGATATGGGTGAATCACAATATACGGGCCAGTCCATTTGGACTTGAGCTTCCCTGTGAACAATTTCAGTCGCGAATCAAACAACCTGACTTGTTGGTTGGGCATGAATTCTTTCCTCTGGATGTGGTGGTCATGAAAGGCCTTGGTCTTGTCCTTGTATATCAATGCATTCTTATAGGCCTCCCGCCGGATCTCTTTTAATTCGCTGAGTTGGAGTTTCCGTTCTTGACCTCTTGCATCGAGGTCAAGGTTACATTTTCACACCGCCCAGAAGGCGCGGTGTTCCAGCTCTACAGGAAGGTGACAGGCCTTGCCATATACCATGCGATATGGTGACATTCCGAGTGGGGCCTTGTACACGGTCCGATATGCCCAGAGTGCATCAACTAATTTGTCAGACCAATCCTTCTTGTCTGGTCTAATCGTCTTTTGGAGAATTAGCTTGATCTGACGGTTAGACACTTCAACCTGCCCATTGGTCTGCGGGTGATATGGGGTGGCTATACAGTGATGTACCCCGTATTTCTTTAATAATGACCTGAAATGGGCGTGGATGAAGTGGCTTCCCCCGTCACTAATCAGAGCGCAGGGTATTCCAAATCTCATGAAGATGTACTACCGTACAAAAGAAATGATGGTCTTGTGGTCAGCCTGTCTCGCCGGGATGGCCTCGACCCACTTCGAGACATAGTCAACGCTAGTAATATGTACTCGAAGCCATGCGAGTTCAGAAAAAGGGCCCATAAAATCGATGCCCCAGACGTCGAACACTTCTACGACCATGATGGGCTGGAGTGGCATCATGTCTCTCTTGGTCATAGAACTGACCGACTGGCATCGTTTGCAGTGTTGTGCATATTCATGTGTATCCCTGAAAATAGTTGGATAGAAAAATCCCGACTGTAAAATCTTTGCAGCGGTTTTCCATCCCGAGAAATGACCACCACAAGCATCATTGTGGCAAAAAGGTGACACACTGGGGATCTCAGAATCTAGGATGCATCTTTGAATAATCTAATCTGCTCCAATGCATAAGAGCAATGGGTCATCCCAGAGGTAGAATTTGGCCTCTGTAGTGAATTTGAGTTTCTGGTCCTTGGATAGGCTCGCGGGAATCTTGTCTGCGACAAGGTAGTTTGCGATATCTGCGTACCAGGGGAACTCAACAGAGTGAACTGCCAAAAGAGATTCATCCGGAAATTGCTCGTGGATAGGCAGGGAATAAGGAATGTGGCCTGGGTCCAGTCTGGATAGGTGATCCACCACAACATTCTGCTTTCCAGCTTTGTCGTGGATCTCGATATCAAATTCTTGCAATAGAAGGATCCATCTAATGAGCCGTGGTTTGGCATCCTTCTTTGCCATCAAATGCCGGAGGGCGGAGTGGTTAGTGAAGATGACTTTGGACCCTAATAAATACGATCTAAATTTCTCCAACCCGAATACTACTGCTAGCAGTTCTTTTTCGGTGACAGTGTAGTTGCGCTGAGCCTCATTTAGCGTCTTGCTAGCATAGTATATGACAAAAGGTTGTTTTTCCTGACGCTGGCCTAAAACAGCACTGATGGTGAAATCGGAAGCGTCGCACATCACTTCGAAATCAAGCGACCAGTCAGGTGGTTGGAGAATCAGGGAATCAGAGACAGCGCTTCGTAAGGTCTCGAAGGCACTGAGACATGAGGCACCAAATTCAAATGGGACGTCGGCAATAAGGAGATTCATCAAAGGTCATGCAATTTTTGAGAAATCACGTATAAATCTCCGATAGAAGCCAACATGACCCAAGAATGATCTGATCTGCTTGACCGAGCTAGGTGGCGGTAAGTGGGAAATAATCTCTGATTTAGCTCGATCGACCTCGAGTCCATTTTTGGAGATCTTGTGCCCTAGTACTATGCCATCCCTCACCATGAAATGGCTTTTCTCCCAGGATAGTACTAGGTTTACCTTAATACACTATTTCAGGATCTTGGTGAGGTTATCAAGACAAGATGCAAAATCATCTCCAAAAATGGAGAAGTCATCCATGAACACCTCCACATGATCCCCGATCATGTCAGAGAAGATGGCCATCATACAATGTTGAAATGTCACTAGTGCGTTGCAGAGGCGATAAGACGATTTTCGCTTTCGAAATATGTATTAAGATGATTTGTCGTTGTAGTATCAAAGTGGTGGAAAATCGCTTAACAAAATAATTAAAATTACAATTAAACCACTCGCAGAAGAGTGGGTCGTGTCCATAGGGAGGCAATGATGCAATAAAATCATGAATATTTTTTTCTCGTATTCATTCAAGTGCAAAATCCATAGTCTAATCTGACATGAAATGTGACGAAAAGAAGATGCATAATGACACGAAAATGTAAGGGTATACGTGCAATTTTTCCTCACCGAAATATTCAATAAATATGTGATGAATATATGTAATTTCCAATTGACATGCATTATAGAAAATTTATGCACATCTTAATCCAAAACCAATGTCAAAAGATGTGAATCACAAAAGCCAAGCAATTATGAGAAAAGATGAGCATGAAGTTGCAATTTCACTCAATATTTTAAATATTAAAATAAAAATGAAAGTTTGGCAATGGCATTGAAATGTAGATATTAATTAACCCAAAAATAGAGGATTTGGTTCCTTTGTGCGTGCGTGAAGAGGAGGCGATGGCAGCTCGCGGGAAGCTCGGAGAAGGATAAGCACGACGAGAGCTTTCCGATGGTGGTGGTGGTGCTCCAAACGACTGTTGGTGGTCGTCGGGTGGAGTGGAAGAGGCCGCCGGCGGTGAGGCTTTCCGACTGGCCGTCAGATGGTCGATTGGTGCGGCCGGAAGCGTGGTTATGTTCGGGGAGTCAAGGCGAGTCTGATGGAGTTCCCGACGAGAAGTTTCGAGGCTGGATTTGATGGCTGCATTTGTAGTGGCTTTGGGTACCTTCATCGGCAGAGAAGAAGAAGAAGGAGGAGAAGGAGGAGCCAGGCGTGTGCAAAAGTGGCGACACCAGCTGGAGTAGAGCACGCTATGCGCACGCTGCTGGTGGGCGAGGCCGGTTGCTGCTGCTGGGCGCGCGGCTTGGGCTACGGAGAGTGTGCGACAATTGCTGCGGGCAGCATGCGAACGCAGCAGCAGCGGGCGCGGGAGGTGCTGGAGGGTGCGTTGTTGTGCATGCGGCGTGTGGCTGGGGGCGCTGAGGAACGTGCACTGTGCGCAAGCGGAGGTGGTGAGGAACGCGCGCTGTGCGCAGGTGGCTGGTGAGGGAGCTGATGCTGCTGGTTATGAAGTGAGGGTGTGCGGTGGTGCAGGTGCTGGTGCGTGGGCGGATTGGAGATGAAGGCGCGTAGGGGTAGGCGCGTGCGCTGGAGGTGGGATGCACAGAGGCAGGCGTGAGTTGTTGGCGGTGTGGGATGTCACCCCACACACCCACGGTGGTGGAGTCGGACTGCAGCAGTGGGAGGCCGGTAGTATGGAATGGTAGAGGAGTAAGGTCCTCTAAGCACAGTGAGGAAAAAAGGGTGTTGCCCTCCTCCTCAACGGTAGCTCTTCCTTCTCCTTTTGTAGCCACGGCCACACAGATTTGAAATTCAAAACATCGTAGAATGAATGACGTAGAATGAATGTGATGCGCAGGAGGAGGCGGAGCCAGAGGAGTTACCTGTGCAAAGGAGAAGAAGAATAAAATAATAAAATAATTAGGGTTATTTATACATAACTCCTTAACTTCTATGTTAATTAAAATAGTGCACCTAATTAATTAACTAATTAATTGTATGCAACCCTAGGTTAATTCTAAATGCATGAATTATGTACTTAAGCTAAAAATATGAATTAATTTATTTACATCCTAATGTATGCTATCTAAATGTTAAAATTAACTTAATGTCTAGACATTTAGATACTTAAATAGCCCACAAATATGGGCTAATCAAATACCCCCATGCTTAGTTTTTGCTAGTCCCTAGCAAATCCAAGCAAAACTAGCACTCCAAGTAAACTAGCCAACCCAATCAGTCTTCCTTTAGAAACATATTAAGTTTAGACTTTAGACCTAAGGTTATCAAGTAGTTGCTAAGTTACAGACTAGGTCGGCTAAAGATGAGTTGCAGGCATAAGTTTCCCTGATTTCTGACTCTACCCTAAGGTTTATTGATCCCTGAGATTAAAGCATCCGTGCATGTGCATTGGTCTGAGTTATTTGAGGTTGGTATGATTGCCAACCTAGAAAGGATTATATATATATATTTGTTTGATTCATCTAAGTCTAACCTCGGATCAACTATCAACACGGTCTGTGTCGGATTCATTGTCCCCATCACCGTACCTCGAAGGGTGCCTAGCTTTCGATGCTTCGAGATAGCCCTGCCCATAGTGACCCCAAGAACTCCTGGCAATTGACACTTCAAGATAGTATCGCTCATGGATTTCTTAAGCGAATTCAGGCCTGTGGCAATCTATACTTTGAGATAGGGTTGCCCATGGTACCTGAACTGCACAATGCGCTTACATGCCTCTAGTAGGATGGATATCCTAAGAGACAAGCATCGAGGAGGTAATATGTTATCATCGCATCCTCAAGGTGAGTATCTGCTCCACCTCTCCTGCGGTAGGAACTCTTCCAATTAAATTGTGTTTTCAAGCCTCTCCTAAGTCAAAACTAAGAGAACCAAATTTCTTTTAAGAAATGAATTAAGGTGATTACTTACACAAGACCAACTGTGTAAAATTTGGATGCTTGGGTTACAAGGACTCGTAAACCAAAAGGTAGAACAAGACTCCAGGTACTACCCCACCTTTTAACTCAATCCCTAGCTTTCCTTCCTCAACCTCTTTAGAAATGGCCCTCAACTTAACTCCTACTTAAGTTTTTAAGTCCACAAAGGACTCTAAAGGTCTAAAGCTAGTAGCTCACTTAGCTTCTAAAGTTCGACCCTAGAATCGACTTAGTCTAACCTAGAGTTCTGATTTGCTTAAGAATGCAGGGCCTAGCCAGTTAAGCTCAAAACTTTTTATTTTATTTTATTTTATTTTTATTTTTTTATTTTTAAAATGCAATATGAAAGAATGAATGCAAAACGTAAACATGCTATAAACAAAATGCCTCAGGTCCTCCCCCCATGCCTGGTTCAAACAATGTCCTCATTGGAAACAAAAACAGTTAAAGGAAGATATTACCTGAGGCGGAGAATGGTAGGAGCTAAGGCTCCTCAAGAGTGACCTCGTCAACCAGATGGCCACCCAACGTAATGTATGGTTTTAACTGTTGACCGTTGATGATAAAGGGAGTTGCTGAAGAGGAAGCGCTTTTAATCTCCACAGCTCCATGCGGAAACACTTTAGTGATTATGTAAGGCCCATCCCAACGAGATTTTAACTTCCCAGGAAAAAGCTTAAGTCTGGAATTGAAAGCCAGACTTGTTGGTTGGGCTCAAAGGTCTTTCGAAGCATATACTTATCATGCAAGACCTTAGTTCTTTCTTTATAAGCTTGAGAGGTGTCATAAGCATCATTCCTCAACTCCTCAAGCTCACTTAATTCCAGAAGTTGTGCCTTACCTGCCTTCTCTAAATCCATGTTAACACTTCGAATAGCCCAAAGTGCCCTATATTTCAACTCAACAGGTAAATGGAACGCTTTCCCATACATAATCCGAAAGGGAGAAGCACCCAAAGGGGTCTTATAGGCCATTCGATAAGCCCACAAAGCATCATCGAGCTTTTGGGACCAGTCTTTCCTATTAGGTCTAACGGTCTTTTCTAAAATATTTTTTATCTCCCTATTCGACACTTCAACCTAGCCACTTGTTTGAGGATGGTAAAGGGTAGCGACCTTGTGAGTCACTCCCAGACTCCTGATTAGCCGATTAAAGTAGTTGTTTCGGAAATGAGGTCCCCCATCACTTATAATGGTCTTGGGGCAGCCAAAACGAGATATGATATTGGCCTTCATAAATTTCAAAACCACAGAGTGGTCATTTGTGCGCGTAGAAATGGCTTCTATCCATTTAGAGACATAATTAGCTACCACCAAGATATATTCATAACCATGGGACGAAGGGAAGGGGCCCATAAAGTCAATTCCCCACACATCAAAAATTTCAACAGATTGAATAGGGTGTTGAGGCATTTCATTCCTCTTCCCAATTGTTCCAATCTGTTGACATCTAATACAGGCCTTAACAAAATTATGAGAATCTTGGAAGGGTTCCTACTGAAATTTTGAATTCCCTTTGGGTGGGAAAAGCCAAATTGGATGGCCAGCCGCCTGAGGGGGCCCGACGCCGGTGCCGATGATTTTGATGAATGAGCGGTATGGCATCCGCGATCTTGGCGCAGGAAGGTGCGTGGAGTGTATGTCCTTGATGGAGTTAGAAACCTGGGCAGGAGGGCTTTTCGAGATGGTTGGGGCAGAAGTCGAAGGGAGGTGATTTGCTATAGATGTCAGCTTCGGGGGCACCTGGCGGCGACCTGTCGCTGTCCATTGCTGTGTCTGGCGTGTGGAGGGTTTGGTCACAAACGGGACGCTTGCCTGGCAACCTGTGATGGTTCTGGGGGCAGGGATTGCAATACACCTTCGTGGCCTAGAGGTGAGTTGCAGATGCCCCTCCCAGCTCCTCCCTCATTGTTCGGGGGATGCGATATGGATGTGGAGGTTCCCCTGACTGAGGATGTCAAGGTAGCAGAACTGGCTCTACGTAGTGCTTTGATTGGAGAAGTTATGATGGGCACCATATCGATGGACAGAATTCGGCAACTGGTGAGATCTCTTCCTCTATCAACTGATGCTTAGAAGATTGCGATTATTTCTTCATTGTGATTTGTGCTATTTGATGTGGGAGCAGTAGATGTTGAAAGATATTATTTTCAGACTAGCATTTTGGGTGGATTATCAGTGATCTGGCGGCTGGTATCCCCTTTTGATGGATCTCTGCCAAAATGTCCCCCTCAAAGAGCAGCCTCTAGGTCTGGTGTTCTTGAGATCAGAGGTCTGCCTTTGCAACTAAGTCTAGGAAGGTGGTGGAAAACATGATAGCTGGGTTTGCATCTGTGGCCATGGATGCTGCTATTGGTTTGACTGAAGGAGATGCCAGTGTTCTGAATGTGAGGGTGAAGGTCTTCAGGGCTGGTACCATTCCTGATAAACTGATCCTCAGATGTGGGGGCAGTTCCTAGATGCTCCTTCTGAATTTTATTGTGGCAAATCGAGAGGTCATGCCTAGACATCTCCCCCCTCTTATGCTGTGGTGCTAAAAACCAAAATTCCTCCCCTGCAACCAAACTGTGCTAATCAGGATATGGTGGCAGAATGCTCTAAGGATAGGGAATTGGTGGATGAGGTAGGGAACCTGGGAGTTGTGGAGACGAGGACTGAAGCTCTGGTAGGTGTGGCTGAAGTACCTCTGATCCAAGACCTCCCCTCTTGTATTGAGGTGCTGAAGACCAAAGCCCCTTCCTTGCAACCACACGGTGACTATCAGGAGGTGGTGGCAGAATGCTCGAAAGAGAGGGAATTGGTAGATGAGGTGGGGAGCCTAGGAATTGTGGAGATGAGGTCTGAAGCTCTGGATGATGTAGCTGATGTACCCCTGATCCAAGAGGCAGCTGTAATGGTGGATGCTAATGGGAAGGAAATGATTATGTCTAATGAAGTTGTGGTTGAGGATCTGAAAACCCATCTTGGTGAGCCTGATGAAGGATTGATTATGAATGTAATTAATGAGCTTGCTGATTCTGCTATGGTGGGCCCCTATGTGAGTTCCTTGAACTTGCAAAGTTGTTCTCCTGTGGCTGAAGTCGTGCACTCGAAGTCAAAGACTCCTTCTACTGCTAGTAGTGGGAAACCTCCCTATAAGCTGAGGCTAAGAAGGCACACTCCCACACAAAAGTTGATGAATCAGTCGTTGCAGCTATGTTGAAGATTAGCAGGACTTCTGTTGTTGAGAAGGGGACAGACCTGATTCCCAAATGAAGGTCCTGAGTTGGAATGTGCGTGGGCTGCGTGATAGAAGCAGGAGGGGGTCTCTACTTAGATATCTGCGTGAATGGGAAATCGACTGTGCCATCCTTCAGGAGACACACATTGATTGTGAGTCTGATAGGGCATGGGAAGAGATGAGGGCAGGATCTGCAAATGACCTTGTGGTGGTCAATTCCAATGGCAGATCTAGGGGAATTGCCATATGGTGGAAGAAGCAGATGCTGTGCTTGCAGGAGGTGTCTGTGGCTAGGCACCTTCTGACCTGTAGATTCACAAGAGGCCAGGGGGACAGTGTCTTCTATGTGACAGGTGTGTATGGGCCAAACAATCCTAACAGGAGGCAGGAACTGTGGGAGGACTAGAATCTGGCTGCAGACTTTGTAGGTAGGGGGGCTTGGCTTGTTGGAGGTGACTTTAATTGTACTTTAGTGGGGAGTGACAGACCTAATGGGGTGGTCGACAGCTCCTCCACTGGATTTCAGTTGGTGGTCCAGGCCTTGGGGATCTGCGAATTTCCCTCATCAGGGGCTGAATTCACTTGGAGGAATGGTAATGGGCTCATGTCCAAGATTGACAGATTTTTGGGGAATGCTGAACTGTTGGATCTCTTCCAGATGTCATTTGTGTGTGGTCTTGAACGCCCATTTTCTGACCATACACCCTTGGTGTGGGACAATGGTGAGCAGGTGGTGGCTGGATCCTACTTTAAATTTAGGAGATCTTGGCTGAGGGAAACAGGATTCAGAGACATGTTTGCTAGCTGGTGGAGGTCACAGCAGGGTGAAGGCACGGCCACCTCCACACTGGCTTCTAAGCTTATGGCTTTGAAAGGCATGCTGAAGGAGTATGGAGATATTGTCTCAGTTCTCAGACATTAGAAGCGTCATGAGGCCATGCTGAAAATTCAAGAATTGGATACCAAGGAAGCTGTGGATCATCTATCTGAACTGGATCTTGCTGATAGAAGAAGATGGCAGGGGGTGGTAATTGAAGAAGACCTGAAATTGAGATGGATTGGAGGGAGCGTTCTAGGCAACTATGGCTAAGTGAGGGGGATGCAAACACCAAATTCTTTCATTTGGCTACTAGCTCTAGGAGGAGAACAAATCTGATCTCGTCAATGGTTATAGAGGGGCAGAGAATTACCTCCTTATTTGATATCAGAGCTGAGGCCGTCAGATACTTCAAGAAATCTTCAAGAGCTACAGGTAAAGGCAATTGGAGAATGACAACAAATGATCTGCCCATGATTAATGAGTCTCAGGGGTCCAGCCTGATTGAACCTATATCTGAAGCTGAAGTACTGAAGGCTATTAAAGACCTCAACTGCGAAGGAGTGCCTGGTCCTGATGGAATCCAGGTGTTCTTTTACAAAGAATTGTGGGACATTGTGGGCTCAGAGGTTATGGAAGTAATTAGAGAATTCTAAAGTGTCAATTTTGGCTTTGAAAAAATTAATAGATCTTATCTGTTTCTTTTGCCAAAAACCCCGGGTGCTGAATCCTTCCAGGATTTTAGACCCATTGCCCTTTCTAACTCCTTGTATTTGGTGATTGGCAAGGTCCTGGCTAATAGGTTGAGGCCTGTATTACAAGATCTGATCCATCCTGCTCAGTCTGCTTTCCTCCCGGGTAGATCCCTACAAGAATCTTTTATCTTGGCCCAAGAGATGGTTTGTGGCTGGCATAAGAGAAGATGCAAGGCCTTCCAGTGGAAGGTTGACTTTCATAAGGCTTATGATTCAATCAGTTGGCCTTATCTATGGGATGTGCTTAAAAGAAGGGGCTTTCCCCCTACTTGGATAGTTTGGGTTAAGAGATGTATTACCACTGCCTCCTTTACCCCTCTAATAAATGGGAAACCCTGTGGTGCATGGATCTAGCCTCAATGTGGCATTAGGCAAGGATGTCCCCTGGCCCCTTTGATCTTTAATTTGGTAGTTGACAGTTTAGCTTGGTTTGCTTGTAAGCTTTCTGAAGTGGGTCTTGTCAGAGGATATTCACTATCTTGTAGGAACAATCTGGCTCCCATTCTTTAGTATGTAGATGATACTGTCTTTTTTATTGAAGGATCCATGGATGGAGTGTTGGCTTTGCATCATTTGGTTAATATCTTTGGTGAGCTTTCTAGACTGAGGTTAAATAGGGACAAGTCTGGTTTGGTCTGCTTTGGTTTATCTGAGGAGGAGCAAGAAGCCTTAGCAGCCATCCTGATGACTCCCCGCATCAGTCTTCCTATCAGATATCTTGGGCTGCCTTTGAGGTTTTCCAGGTTGAAGAGAGGTGATTGGAACTACCTTTTTGACAAGATCTCTATGAAACTTCATGGTTGGCATAGCAGGTTCTTATCCAGAGGTGGAAGGCTTATCTTGCTCAATTCGGTGATCACCTCCATCCCTGTCTTCTACTTTTCCATCTTCAAAGCACCAAGATCCATTTGGAAAAGATTGGATGTGATGAGGAAGAGATTCTTTTGGAAGGGAGCTAGACATAAGGGCAGTTTCTTGCAGCCTCTAAAATGGGATCAAATCTGCTATCCTAAGGAGATGGGTGGTCTTGGGATCAAGTCCTTGCAGCATTTTAATGATGCCTTGCTGCTCAAATGGGCTATTAAGTTGCTGCAAGGTGATCTGAAACCGTGGCCTGCTTTGATCAGAGATAGCTATGGAGCTTCCAACAGTAGGTTATCCAGACTTTAGCCCAACTGTCCATCACCTTTCTGGAAATCTGTAACTAAGGCTTTGCTGATCACTTCCATTTGCTGCAACCGTCACTTGGAGATGGCAGGTCTTTTAGATTCTGGAAGGAGGACTGGTTTGAAATGGTTGTCTTGAAGGAGCTCTATCCGAGAGCTTTTGCTACAGCAGCTGGCAAGGATGCTACGGTCAGCAAGATCTGGTCCTGCAGCAGCAGCAGTTGGAACCTGGATGGTGTGGAGTCCAGCAGAAGAGCTACCAGGTTATGGGAAGAAAAGAGAAGGCTTTTATCAGACCTTGAAAGTTTCAGACCTAGGCTTGGAATGGAGGACAGATATCTGTGGGAGGGGATCTACAGTGTCCAATCTGGCTATAACAGAATGTTAAATTTTGAAGAGGGATGGAGACATGATTCCATTGACAAGAAGATATGATTATTAAAAATTCCTCTCAAGGTACAAATTTTCCTTTGGCTGTGCAGGAGAGATGGATTAATCACAAGTGATCTACGCTACAGAAGATTGGGTACTGATCATCATGTGTGTTTTTTATGTGAGATGAGCATTGATAATGTAAATCACCTCTTCTCTTCTTGCCTTGTCACTGATGTCAACTGGAGAAAAATTTGTCAGGAGCCATTACCAGAGTGGGATTCTATCTGGCATGGGTTTGAGGTGAGAGGGAAACCACATGTCCACATGGCTGCTACTTTTTAGTGTGTATGGAAGGCAAGGAATGAGAGACGTTTTCAGGAGAGGCTGGTATGTTGTGAGAATATTGTAAGAGAGTGCTGGTCCCTCATACATTCTTGGGGATCCTTTTTGTAATCTCCCTTGCTTTGCACATAATATACTGTTCTGGACTGCCATCGCAGGACGATAGCTCTCCTTTCTATTTAAAAAAAAAAAAAATTATGAGAATCCTTAAATAAGGAAGGCCACCAAAAATCGGACTGGAGAACCTTAAAAGCAGTTTTCTTAGCACCAAAGTGTCCTCCACAATGAAGTTCATGGCAAAAACTCAGCGCAATTTGTTTTTCCTCTTCAGGTACATAACGTCTCAATACTTGGTCTTGTCCAATTCTAAATAATTCAGGCTCTTCCCAATGAAAATATCTTGCTTGGGAAATGAATCTCTTTCTTTTTTGCTCATCCCAAGAGCCAGGAGTTTGTTCAGTGACCAAGTAATTTACGGTATCTGCATACCAAGGTAAAGTTGGTGTTACCGCCATCAGAGTTTCATCGGGAAATGTCTCGCGATGTCTCCGGAAAGAGTCATTAAGTGGAAGGCGAGACAGGTGGTCAGCCACAACATTTTCTACTCCTTTCTTTTCACGTATCTCCAAGTCAAATTCTTAAAGGAGTAGGATCCACCTAATCAGGCGTGGCTTAGAATCTTTCTTAGCAATGAGATGTTTCACTGCCGCATCATCAGTGAAAATAACCACCTTAGACCCAAGCAGATAAGACCTAAACTTCTCCAGAGCAAAAACTACAGCAAGTAATTCTTTTTCAGTGATGGTGTAGTTTTGCTGAGGTTCGGTTAAAGTCTTGCTGGCATAATGCAGCACATGAGGTCTTCCCTCAACCCTTTGTCTAAGGACTGCTCCCACTGCATAATCTGAAGCATCACACATTAGCTCAAATGGGAGTGTCTAATCAGGAGCTTGGAGAATAGGCATAGAGATCAAGGCCTCCTTAAGAGTTTGAAAGGCCTCGGCACACTTTGAATCAAAATTGAAGGAAGATTCCTTCGCCAACAAGTCACAAAGTGTCCTAGAAATTTTACTAAAATTTTTAATGAAGTACCTATAAAAGCCGGCATCGCCCAGAAAGGATCTAATCTGTTTGACATTCGTGGGAAATGGGAGTTTGGAGATAGAATCAATCTTGGCTTTATCTACTTTCAAATCTCGCTCAGATACAACATGCCCAAGTACAATTCCTTTCTGTACCATGAAATGACTTTTCTCCCAGCTAAGGACTAAACCAGTCTCCTTACATCGCTTCAACACATTCTCTAGGTGCAGGAGACACTGGTCGAAAGACGAGCCATACATGGAGAAGTCATCCATAAACACTTCAATACACTCATCAATCATGTTCGAAAAAATAGACATCATACACCACTGGAAGGTTGCAGGGGCATTACATAATCCAAACGGCATATGCCTGAATGCAAAAGTACCATAAGGACTCGTGAATGTCGTCTTGTCCTGGTCATCAGGGAAGACTGCAACCTGGTTGTACCCAGAATATCCATCGAGAAAGCAATAATACTTATTCCCTGTCATTTTCTCGAGAATTTGATCAATAAAAGGCAAGGGAAAGTGATCCTTCTGGGTAGCGGTGTTCAGCTTGTGGTAATCAATACAGACCCTCCATCCAGTTGAGCGTCTAGTGACAACTTGTTCACCTTGGTCATTGAATTCCACAGAAAAGCCTGCCTTCTTTGGCACCACATGAATAGGACTTACCCATTTGTTATCTGCAATGGGATATATATCCTAGCATCCAACCACTTCAGGGTTTCCTTTTTAACCACCTCCCTCATATTAGGGTTCAGACGTCTTTGCATATCCCTAAATGGTTTGATGGTATCATCAGTGTAAATGTGGTGCATGCAGAGTGTAGAGTCTATACCCTTAATGTCAGCAATGCTCCAAGCAGTAGCTTCCTTGTGCCTAGACAAGCATTCAATCAGGGCTCCCTCCTGTGCCTCAGATAGCACAGCCGAAATGATAACGGGGAGCGTATCATTGGCACCTAGGAAGACGTACTTGAGAGTGTTAGGGAGGGGTTTCAACTCAAGGTCGGGGGCTTGTATGGTTGAGGGTTTCATAATAGATGTCCCCATCTCAGGTAGCAGATCTACCTTGGGCAGAGATGACGGGGGAAGAGACTCAGCAGAAACACCCAGCAACTCCTCAAGTTCAAGTATATCCCCTTTACATTCCTCCAAGAGATGGGAATGCTCATTTAGTATGACATGCTGAAGGGGGTCATCACATAACATTGCAGGGGTTTTCTCTTCAATCAGGTCATCTATCACCTCAACTTGGGAACAATCCTCAAGTCTGGCTTGTTTGTAAGCATCAAACACATTAAGCAGAATTTTCCTGCTCCCAAAGCCCATTTTCAATGGCCCAGTATTGCAATTGATTGAAGCATGTGAAGTTGCAAGGAAGAGGCGGCCCAAAATGATGGAGGGTTTGGTTGGCTTGTTGGTAGGGTCAGTGTCCAAAACTAAGAAGTCAACGGGAAAGAAGAAATCCTCCACTCTTACGAGGACATCTTCCAAAATTCCTTGTGGTGTCTTAAGTGATCGATCTGCAACTTGAAGGATTACAGGGCTAGGCTTCAGATTGCCTCCCCCAAGTTGTTCATAAATGTAGCTTGGAAGGATGTTCACCCCCGCACCCAGATCAAGTAGAGCCTCATCAATCTGCAAGTCACCAATAACTACTGAGATGTATGGAGCTCTCGGGTCCTTAAGTTTCGAGGGTGTGCCATGTTGAACAATTGAGCTAACAGAATCAGGAAGGATAACTTTTGATTGGACCTGTTTCCTAGATTGCCACTTTTTCGTGCACAGGTCTTTTAAGAAGTGGGCATAAGACGAAATCTGCCTGATAGCTTCAAGCAAAGGCAAGTTAATCTGCACTTGCTTGAAAGTTTCCATGATCTCATCCATCTTATCTTTGGCTCCAGATGAGCCAGTAGAAGTTTGCCTAGAGGTGGACAAGCGCTCTGGAAAGGGCACTCTCGATCTCTGGGTGGAAGGGTTGTCATGTCAAGTAAGGGGTGGAACGGGGGCAACTTCTTCCGGTGAGGTGATTTCAAGCGGAGAAGATTTGGGCAAGTCTTCTTTGGTGGGGGTGAAAGTTGAGGTGGATGGTTTTTAGGGGGTGAAACTATAGGAGCATTGAGTTTGGAAATTTCTTTCCCACTCCTCAGAATAGTCACCGCCTGAGCATGCTTCCTAAAGACAATCCCTTTTCCTTTAGGATTCTCCTCAGCAGCACTGGGGAGCTTCCTAGTTTCCCTCTATCTAACGGCCTCAACAAGGTGTCCTATTTGTGATTTCATCTCATGTATAGCCTTGTCATGAGATTGGATGATGGCACTTTGACTTTCTTGCATTGTTTTCAACATTTCCTTCAATTCATCCATCTCAGAGGTCTTAGGTTGGGCAAAGGTCTGAGGTTGGTTCATTTGATGGTTTTGAAAGGATTATGGCTTATAATTCCTTGAATTTGAGACATTTCCCTCATTATGACCCTTTTTCTAATGCTTATAATGAGGGAAACTCGTTAGCTGTGGTCACGTCTTCCTGCAACAACAGGGGCGACTCAGCAATGTGTGGATCAGGATAGCTGGATTCAGGGGTGCTGTAGTCAGAAGCAGACCCTAAACAGTCAGATCCTTGGGGAGATATGTGTAGTGCAGTGGTTTCAGTCCCGTGTGGATCGAGATCCAAGAACCCTGATAGTGGAGACGAATGCGACATTGGGTCGTCATAAAGGAGCCCAATGTTACCACAGTATGCCGAATCTTCGTCTTCACCTTCCTCCTCTATGTGATCACAGTCGAAATTCTTCGCTGCCCTGAATATGTCAAGTCGAAGTTGCTCATTACCTAGGGCTATCTCCATACACCCAGATGCACAATCAATGTTCGCTCGGGCTGTTGCTAGAAATGGGTGACCCAAAATAATTGGTGCATCTCGGAGATTAGGAGGAACTTCCATATTGAGAACAAAAAAGTCTGTGGGAAAGCAGAACTCGCGTACTTTTACGATCACATTCTCAACCACCCCCCTCAGTGTCTTCACTGATCTGTCAGCGAGCTGAATTGTAACCGAGGTGGGCTTCAACTCCCTAAATCGAAATCAATCAAATACAACAATGGGACTTAGGTTGATGGACGAACCCAGATCTAGAAGGGCCCGATCAAATGGAGAGTCCTGCAAGAGGCAGGATATAGATGGGGTACTAGGGTCTTTCTTTTTCGATGGCAAGTCGGCTAGAATCACGGCGCTAGCCTCTTTCGACAATACCGCTTGTTGTCCAATTCTAGGCTGTTGCTTCAGGGTACAATAGTCCTTGAAGAACCTAGCGACAGCGGGAATGTGATCGGTTGCCTCAAGGAGGGGGACCTGAATATGTACTTCCTTAAACATTGATTTCAGATCCTCAAAATTCCATGTGTCCTTTTTCCGTACTACATTTCATGTCAGAGCCTCAGGAAAAGGGACGAGAATCTCAGGGTTGAGTGGCCTCTTACCCTTATCTACTGCAGGTGGCTCCTGATATGAAGGAGTTGAACCCGCTTGTGGCAAAGGGTGAGAAAAATCAGGACCCGCCTGCCTATGTGGTGGGTCGAATGTCTTCCTTCCTCTCCTCAAAGAGACGCATGTGCATCGGCTTGCTGTCCATGAGGTGGTGGGGGAGCGGAAGGGGCAGAGTATGTAGGGTTCTGTAAAGGCGGTTAGCCTTGCGCGTAACTGGGTGGTGTAGGAGGCACCTGTAATATGGTGTATGCCTGTCCCTGTGGTGCCTGAAACCTGGGCGAGGTGCCTTGGTTCTGCACATATCGAGGGTTCAGGATGGGTTGGGAGGGCAAGGCTCCCTGGGTCCTATGCTCCTGCAACAGTTGATTTTGCGTGTTCTATATAGTCTGTATTTGGTCAGCCATCGCCTTCATGATCTGCAAGCTATCCTGTGTAGATTTCCTCATTGATTCTTGAAGCTCCTCTTTCAGTGCCTCCAAAGGGTCAGCCCGCTTTGGAGGGTGACTGGCAGCTTGGTGCAGTAGCTGGTATAAAGAATGGGGTTGCTGCTGATGCGGGAATGGCTGCTGCCTAGAGTACGTGTTTTGCGCATTCTTGTATTGCCTAGTCTGGTAGTGTGGATCTTGATGTGGTCTCTGTGAATTACCAGACCAGGAGAAGTTCGGATGCTGGCACCAACCAAGGCTATATGTCTCTGAATACGGGTTATTACGCCCGTATCCTTGGATAGCACTGACATCCTCGTAGGCCGAAGATGTCTGAGACGTATATTCGTCAAGGGGATACGTGTTATAATCCGCGGGTGGTGCGTAACCCTGGTCGTAAGGTGCCAGATCTGGATTGTTTACGGGATCTTGATATATGGGATCTCATAAATGAGAAGATGCATCCCGAGTGAGTAGATTAACTTGAGCAGGAGGGGCTTGGGGTGTATAGGAGGGTCTTGAAGTGGCAGAGTTCATGTCAAATTGACCCTGACTAATCTGGTTAATCTTCTTCTCAATTAGGTTTATTCTATCCAGCTGCTTGATGATGATATCCATGTCGGCTCAAATAGGCTCGGTGTGAGCCTCATGGACACCAACCCGCTGTTGACTAGGCCACTGGAATTGGTTCATGGATGCGGCATTCATCGAGTTCTACGCAAAAGATTCGAACAACTCAAATGCGCTGTTCTCGTCTTTCGTGAGGAAATTCCTGCCACTAGATGCATCGGCCAGATATCGATGTGTGTCATCCAGCCCATGGTAAAAGATCTGAGCTAAGTGTCATCTAGGTATACCATGGTGCGGCCATTTCTGGAGAAGGTTGTGAAATCGGTCCCAGGCTTCATGCAATTTCTCCCCAGTTCCTTGGGAGAAAGTTGTGATTACGTACCGCATCGCTTTTGTTCAACCGATTGGGAAGAACTTTTGTAGGAATTCACGTCGTAATTCCGGCCAGGTTCCAATTGGCTTCCCAATGGCCTTGAACCAGTATGAAGCTTTGCCCCTTAGAGAAAATGGGAAAAGCTTTATTACAACAATCCCGAGATCAATGTTCCTGGGTCGAATCATTTCTGCGAGTCAACTCAGGTCCTCTAGGTGCTGGAATGGATCTTCGTTTGAGTTCCCATAGAAGTGAGTGCTAATCAACCCAATCACGTTGGGCATGAGCTCAAACGCATCTCCGCCTACAGGAATTTTGAGTAAAGGTGCGACGATTGGTGCGGTTGGATCACAGAAATCTCGTAGTTCTCCTCGCAGCAGGTGCTGCATCCTGTCAAGTGTTGTCAAAATGCGGTCCATGCTCTACCGATGCCTCTACTCAGATTCGACCACTTGGGCTTCTAGACGAGCCATCGGGTCCAGATTATCAATATCCTGACTCGATCCAGGTCTAGGTCCAGGATTAGCCATTGTGGCTATGGGTGTAGAAGAAGTGGGGGGAGAAGATGGACCTGGCGAGGTGACTCGCCTCCTTGGGAGTGGCTCCCAAGGTCCAACCAATTGAGGTATAAGTGACCTCATTCCTTGCATACACCACCCAACCCCTGGGTTGGTGTAAACAAGCTAGACAAGGCTAAGGCCCTGTCAATCAGATGGTCCTCATGAATCAGATGACCAGATTTTTCATTTTAAGTTTTAATTCCTAAAGAAAATTCATCGTACAACCGACTGAAAGCGATTCCCACCTCTCAGCTAACCCAGCCAAGAGGTTGGAAGCACCCAGTAGTATGACAACAAATTCGAGTTTAATTCGTGTTTTAAAACTGATTTTAGCCTGTTTTCTTCAGTTGGGGCATTCTTTTGGTGAGTGGCCCACAAGGTGACCAACTCACTGGCTAAGTACTAGACTTGACTAAGTCTAGGTTAGCTCAAATGTGGTCTCTAAGTTGTAACACTAAAGATTTAACCTAAGGTTCATGTAATTCTAGGGTTTTGTTCTATTTCAATAGACCACAAAAATAAAACTCGTTCTTTGACAACAATTGGAATCCAATTAACTTGAAATTTGGCCAGTAGATTCCTTTTTCAATTATCTTTTCAGAAAATATTTTTTTATAATTTTTACTATTTCAACTAAATTTCTAGAGATTTTTGAATGTCAAGGGGTCAGATCTGGAATTTTGACCCCTGATCGGTTTTTCACTTTGAAACAGTATCAAATGACTTTCAAAAATTCGGGAAAAATATGGAAAATAAAGCTAATAAGATCATATTTCAAACCCCACCATTTTTAGTCAAAACAAATTTGTGAATTGTTTGGAATTTGTTTTTAAATTTGAAAAATCTCAAATCTAGGTCAGTTTGACTCCCTTGCACTTTGCGAATTTTTAAAAATTTCATACTTGGAATTTTTTCAAAATAATGGAGCTGTTTGAAAGATGGTTTGAAAATGAAAGTCCAGCCCAAATTAAGAATTTTTTGTTCACTAGTTTTTTGGCAATCAAAATTTTCAAATAGACTTTGAAATCTGACTGAAAATCAGAAAATGGTGGAGAAGCTTTTGAAAAGTGTTTTATTTTGAAATTCAATCTTTCCACCAAAAATTTTTTTTTTTCAAAAAATTTTGAAATTTTTTTTAAAAGAATTTTTCAAAGGATTTTCAATTTTTTCTTTTTTTGTTTTTTCAAACTAACCTAGGATTCAAAAAGAAACCTAATCTAAATTTTCTTTTTCGAGTTTTCTTTTCTTGATTTTTTTTTCTTTTTCACGAAAATGAATAAGATTTTTATTTTTGCAAAAGAAATTGCTAAAAGTAAATCTAATCCTAGGGTTCAGAAGGAAACCTAGCCTAAGAAGAGATGTGCACCTGATTTCTTTTTCTACTCTCATTGTGTGCATAGATCCTGTTTTTCCTGTGTTGTCCTACACATCCAAAACCAAAGTAGAGGCAAATTTTTCAGTGATAGTTTAAAAGATCGAAATAAAAAAATGATGTTGCCTCCCCGGCAACGGCGCATTTGTTTATCATGCGTAAAGTGCGTTTTTGATGAGAAAAAGCGTCGTAGTATAGTGCGCAATATGACTAAACAACAATATTTACAAAAAGATAATGAGACCTTGAGTCTCGGTCGTTCATCTCTGGGAGGCGTTTGTTCAAATCCGAAATCGATCTTTTATTGCTCTACTTGTTTAGAATCGCATGGTGGTTTTTGATTATTATATATTGAAGTATGACATGCTTGGTTGCAAAATATATATATAAGTGAAAAGCAGGCAACTTGAATCACATAGGAAAGATGGCAACCAATAAGCTCATGGTTATTTCAAACATAGAGATATGTATAAAAATATATCTTTTATTCATTCATTCAGAGCAGTGTTTGCAACATGGAATGTAGAGGAAAGCTTGTACATGAAAGCTTAAAAAGCATAAACCTAGCTAACAGAAAATGATCGCATACAGGAATCTACGGGGGGATTTTGCATGCATCATTGGGGGAGAATAAGGATTACACTACTAAGCAGTAAATGAAAGCAGTAAGACTACGAAGAGCTAAGCTACTAATCTATCAGAAAAGAAGGGCATTCGGAGGTGGGCTCCGATGCCCTTTGAGTGGTTGAGAGAAGGAGGGGCAGCCAATGGTGCTTAGGCCAGCCCTTGGAGAGAGGTTGGAGAAGTGATCCAACATCTTGGCATGGAGATGGTGGCCTTCATGGTGGTGCTCAAGTTGTGGAGGTGGAGTGGAGATGGAAGTGGTTAGCCTAAGTGGAATGAATGCGAAGGAAATGGATGAAGCCAAGAATGTGGATGGGTGCAAATGGCCACCCCTTAGGTCTTTTTAGACCTAAGGGAGTCTCTCTAGAGAAGTGTGGAACTCTCTAGAGAGAGCTCCAAGAGTGGCGGGCCAAGTGGTTTTGAGATCCACAAAAATTGGATCTCAATTTGAATGTCTCTTGGTTGCTAATTTTGGCAACCAAGAGTGGCGCCACTTGGAGAGAGTTCTAGAGAACTCTAGATGTGTGGGAGTGCATGAATGGGTGTGTGTGTGTGTGTGTGGTCGTGCCCTATGTGGGTAGGTGGTTTAGGTTAGGTCCTAAGGGGTTTAGGTAGGTGTATGCCTTGAATTAGGGTTACAAACCCTAATTGGTAAGGGAAAATTGCAATTAAACTTAACCCAAGTTTAATTGAATGAGTGTGAACCTAATTGAGAGTGAAATAACTCAATTAGGTTGGGCTTAGGTCAATTGGACCCTATGAGTCCAATTGACTTAGGTGATGGTAATTGACTTTGATCTAAGTAAATTGGGTTTAGTGAGGACCCAATTAGGTCCTTAGGAAAGTCTAGAGGTGGTGTACTAGGGTTAGGATACCTTAATTTAGGTTTCTATGGGGTTAGATTTGGGTTTAGGGAGTTAGAGATCCAAGATCAAGACTTGAATCTCAAAGCAGGAACTGGAGAGCAGTTCGAGACGTCCAAAAATAGGGTCAGACGTATTATACTCAAAAATCAGAAGTCCAGACTTCAATTCTAGACATCCAATCTAAGTCAGGGGGGATTCAAGGTTCTGTTTTTGGCATTCTGTAGAAATTGGACGTCTGACAAAGTGTCTGCATGTCCAATAACACTGTAGAAGTGGGTTTGAGGTGTGCAGGAGTTGGCTGAGGGTTTTGGACGTCCTAAAATTCATCTGGACATCCAGATAAGGGTTGGAATTAGGGTTTTAGGGTTTCCTAGGGTGTGGTGGCCTAATCTAAGGGTGGCTAAGGCTTGGGGAAGTCTCTAGGCTATCCTAGGGTTAGGATGGACCTAAGCTCTTCACATTTTACTACTTTATTCCTACTTAATAGAATAACATACTTTAACTCCCTTACATTATTGTCTACTACATCTTATTCTTGGTCTTTCGCTCCAACTCTGCTGCAACACCAATTATTCCTGATCCAGCTTCAGATCCAGCTTATTACCTGTAATTGACATAATGCACCTAATCAGTACATTATAGCATTATTTTATGCATAGCTAAAAGAAAGTAGTAAAGATGCTGATAATGCTTATGCATGTGTGAATTATCCTAATTTATGCTAAGTCCTAGCCTAATTTAGGTCAATTAAGACCTATGATTGCTACGCAATCAGGGGTCCATAATAATTTTGATCATCAAACCCGGGATTTGGGAAATTATGTTGATCACTAGAATCACTCCAAGATGTTTTATTAACTTCTGATGGGTATTTTTGATTAATGGTTCTATATTACTTATTCAGCAATTCTCCCCATATTTCCAAAAATTTCTGTAGGTCTTTCGGAAATGAAGGATTTGACCAACATTTTAGACAGTTGTTGTTGTGTAATTTCACCAATGTGGTGTGTGCTACTAAGAGATCATCCCAGGTTGAACCGTGGTTTAGTTGTATCCATATCATCTCTATATGGTTCAAAATGTGGTCCATTGCTTTCTTGAATTTATCCTGAATGTCCCTTTTACAATATTCTTCGTGGTATCTATAAGCATTCTCAATCATCTTTTCTTTCATGCTCATTTGGGACTCAGGTTTCCTAAACAGACTTCCTAGATTGCCAGGTTGCATTTTCAAAATAGGTGGTGGAATCAAGATTTAGAATCAAACTCAGGTTCAGATTGGAACTAATTAGATTTGAAAGAAATTCCCAAGAAGATCTAATGAGTCCTGATATAAACACATTTATTGAGGGTAAAATGCCTATTCATGCATGTTCCTAGTCTTTGATTTGCATTTCATGTTATAAATATTGCATAGCATGCATCATTCTGCATTTAGAGTAGTTGTATATAATTTAGGTTAATTGCATCCTTTTTGTGGTCAGGAGAAAAGGATATTTATTTCAGAGCCTTGGATTAACTATCAGACTGTACGGATCTGATCAAGACGACGATCGGAGTCCAACGCCTTTGAAATCGCCTCGATCGGAGTCCCGTAGCACCATATGTAGTTCGAGGAAGATCAACAGCCAAGGGACTAGGTGACATAATTTGGAGATTCAAATGACAAATCCGACCATGCGGATGGATTCGAGTCGACGATCGCAGCCAACGGCGTGAAAATCGACTCAATTCGACCTCTGTAACAGCCCCTACAACGAAAAGAAGATGGACGGCCCAGATTGCGCCACGTGGTGTAGCCCAGGCCGCCCATGCGCACGAACGTGCCACCGCACGCGTGTGTGAAGGTGCGCATGCGCACAGCTCAGCGCCAGTGCGTGAGCATGCGTGCGCGTGGCAAAGGTGGGGATAGCACAGCACCAGCGACGCATGAGCTGGACCTATAGCGACGCATGAGCTGGACTTACAGTGACGCTTACAGCTGCTGCTAATTCTTTGCGCGCTAGCAAAGCTAGCTATAGGCTTGAGCGGGCATGAGCTGTGTACAACGACACTTCCAACGATGGCCTGGAGGTCACTAATGGTCCCATACCTATTTTTGCCTCTTCTCCTTCGCTATAAAAGGACTTACACCCTCTCCCTTCCAAGCCATCTCTACCTACTCTACTCCTACCTACTCCCGAGCTCTAGCAAGCCTACCAATACTCTGTTAGAGCTTGCTCTCAATCTTCCAAGGTGCCTATTAGTATAGCGAACCTCTGCCTCACCAAATATTTATCCATCTTCTCATCCCCATTCATAGGTTGCCTTGGAGCCGTCTTCCCACCTTCATTCCGGTAGCAGATCATCTTCGCCTTCTCACCTCCATTCCGAAGCCACGCCGAAGCTTTGCTCTACTCGACGTCCTCCTACATCTCACCTCTGTCGTTCCGCTCCTCACCTCCTTCGTCCGAGCTTCTGCTAGGCACCGTCGTTTCGCTGAACAGCCAATTCGGGAGATTTCCTCTCACCTCCCTCTCTTTTTATGCTTTCATAGTTTATTGAAATTGACATTGGAGTGATAAAGATATCATATCTGTTCCATCTATACCTTGTGATTCATTCTGCTTGTCTTCTTTCAAAAATATAGAAAAATAACAAAACCCTAAAATACCAAAAATAAACAAAATGAAGCGCGGTTTTCACTTAAATTAAACGTCGCCTCCCTGTGTTCGACCCAGGACTCCCTTGGAGTTTCGGTATAAATTTTATTTGACCACGAGTTTTGCAACTACGATGATGGGTTACTTGTAACCTCAATTTTAAACTTGCAAAACATGTGCGATCAAGGCCTCTTATGTTAAAAACCTAAGGACCTTCCTGTGTATGTACTCTATAAAGGGGTGAGGGACTGGATGTTTTTTAGACCCAATCAAGGCACCTAAAGATTGTTGGATGACTAAGCCAGTTTCAAGGCGGGTGATACCTTTGAATAAGAAATTCGCACACCCGAGAAATACCTGGGTAGCTAGGAAGGGAGAGCCCTGTAAAGACCCCTACACGGTAGAATGTCCCCACGGGTTACAAGGTTTCCCCCACCCGACCTTCCTTGTCACTGCAGTTCCAAGTAGGATGGAATGTACGAACTTAAGACCTTAAATCTACCAATTTTAGCCTAATTAGTGCCTTGAATTTCAATTAATTAGAAGTTGATTTGACTTGTGACCTAATTGGAAGTTGATTGGCCCACAATGTAGATCAATTTCACCTGACCTACCTTAAAGATGACAGAATGAAATCTAGGTTAATACCTAGAAATCACCCTGAATTGACTCTTAGGTTATTATGTCCACAATTTTTTAAGGTTCAAGTGAAATTAGAGCCTGATTTTTGGGGTTCTTCTTGATTAGATCTTTTCAAACAGGGGTTTGGGTAGCACACAAATGCGGGAAGGTATGTTTTCTTTTATGCAAGCAAATGTGAACTAACACTTCAATCCCTAATGTTGAAAACCCTAATTTGCTCTATTCTAAGTCCAATTTAATCTTCAATTGTTCACCTTGGACTTCAAGAAATGTGTTAGCCCAAAGTGATTTACAAATCAAGCGTAGTCCCTAATAGGTACATACAATTTGGGTAGGGAATTCTAAACAGAATTGCCTGAAGCTTCAATCAGATTTGAAAAATTTTTCGCAAACCAGGAAAACTTGCCTTTTAAATGATGATTTACTAAGAAATTAAGGCAGGTAGTTCCTAATTGATTATTTCCTTTTTATCTTCCCAAGATTAGAAGGTTGATTAGGGAAGAAAAGAGAATTTACCTACCCTGGTATTGGCTATTTTGCGTGGAAGTTTTCCTCGTGATGTACCTCGCAAAATCACAAGAAATAAATAGGGTAAGTTAGTGCTCAAATATAATCAGATAAAACAAATAATAGCAGTGGATTTCACGTTGCTCCCCGGTAACGGCGCCAAAATGTTGAAGGGATCTAGAGAGGATTTAGATTAAGTCATCATCATTGTAGTGCAAAATCCTCAATCGATCTCTCAACAAATACAATTTATAACTCGAATATCTAAATGAAGTCTGAGGTCGAACATATGGAGCAAATATGGACTTCACACACTAATCTTTAATCAAATATAAATGAGCACAATAATCAAGATATTCAATAAACAATCTCTACTCAAAATAGGTCTTCAATGCATAATATGAGTATATAGAGTTTAATGTGACAAAAAGAGATCTAAGACAAGATAATGGTGATTTAAATCACCAATTATTATTCTATGCACATATATATCAATTATTCAATAATGTCAAATAAATGAACAGTACTCAGACATCTGATATGAGAATCAGATGGCTTAATTGTCACTTGCTACAGTGTTTTGAAGCTTTTGTTCTTCTTCTGCCTTAGCTTTTCTTTCCTCTTCTCGTGTCTTAACTTCTTCTTCCTTCTTTCTTTCCTCTGGCACTTCTCTCTATCTTTTCTCCTTCCTCTTCTGCCTTCACGACAACCTTCTCCTTCTTTCTCTGTAGCCTTTCCTCTTCTCTTCCTTTCTTCCCTTCTTCTTCTCAAGTCCTTCTCCCTTATCTACTAAGTGTTGGACAATACCTTCAAGAGCAAAACCAACCCCTACCTCTCTCTCTCTCTCTCCTTCCTCCTCTCCTCTTGTCTTAGATAGTCGGGTAATTCAGGTATGCGTAACCAGATCCAGGGCTACGTGCGTAAGTGTCGCAACTGAGGAGTGAGAGGCTTAGGTGGGTCGGGTCGAGTGCGGGTGAGCGGGGACCTCATCCCCAATGTGTTCTGATAACACTGCACAAGGGGGTGATAATTATGTTGAATATGACCCATCTTAAGAATAAAAGGCACAACATAAGCAAAATGGGAGCATTGCATGCATCATGTACCAAGATTGCTTATAAAACTATATTAATGGCCATTTGTGTAAGCACCTGTCAAAGCAGGCCTCAGATGAGTAATTGGACTGCACTGATGGATTCAGAATGACGAATAGAGTCCAACAGACTCAAGATCGACCAAATCCGACATCCGGAGCTCCTACAATGGGCCCAAGAAGTTCTGACCGTTGATCTGGAGATCAACGGCCCTCATTGCGCCACGTCACCCCTACTCCACCGCACGCCGCCTCTTCATCCAGCCGAGATCAGATCTCAGTCATCGATCTTCAATCGAACGGCCGAGACTCGCGTGCCCACCAGCAGTTGCCGCGACAAAGCGCGGGAGTGGCGCAACGGTTCGCGCGCACGCCCGCACGCACACGACGCGGGTTCGAGCCATGCGGAGCGTGAAATCGAAGACGAAGGTTGCACGCGGTGAAATTGGGCCGCCTGATCAGCAGCGGGCGGCTGAGATTTCGCCACGCGGCGTGCCCACAGCTCGCGAGCGGATCGAGCGTGAAGAAGAAACAGCGCGCGCGGTTGACCGACAGGCTGGAGGGCTTCACCGACGCTTTTGGAGTGGTTTTAGCAACGTTCTGGACGTCGCTAAAGCCCCTTCTTCTTTTAGAAAGCCCTTAACCCTATTTAAACCCCCTCCAACCACTCATTCAAGGCATTCACTTCCCTTGCAACTACTCCACCCCTCTCCTAGCTAGCTTTAGGCCCTCTTGTAATCGTCGGGGACGACGAGACGTCGACGGAGCCTCCTCCACCTCCGTGGCTGCCTCGTCGCTCTCCACCCTCTCTCTCTCTCTTTTAAGCTTTCCATTACTTTTGTTTGAGCATGTATTTATTGTTGTAAGCTATGAACTAAAAGTGCATGATTAATGAAGTTATTTTCCGTTCAGTTGTCACTTTAATTTTCGTTTATGTTGCATGATCAAACAAGGAACATTCTAACCCTAATCTCTCTCTCTCTCTATCTCTCTCTCGCTTTTCAAAATCACACTTTTCGCAAGCAAAACTCCACACTTTCCGTGACAAGTGATAAGCAAAATCCGATTTTCATGCCTCCCTGAGACCGACACTCTGACTCACCTCCGTTTACTTATTTTAAAATTGACATTGCAAGTGCGACTATAACGACACTTCTTAACATACACGCACAACCGCACGTCATGTTCTTGAGGCGATAAGCTTTGAACACAAAATCAATTTATTCACAGCCGATGCCTCTTCACTTTTCGATGTGGGACTAAACCACATCCCTTCTTCGCGGGCGCTTGTAGCTATAGGTCTTCATCCAATTGGTCATGAAGGAGCAGTCAACGCTCCCAATTGACCATTGAGATGCGTCCCTGGAAGTCACTCGCACTACCTGGGGGTCGCATCTGGAGCAAATGCGGCCAGAGAGATTGATGTGTGTTAGAGAACTCAAGGGTGGCGGTGAAGGACCGGTGAGAACCCTGAAAACATGAATACAACCTTGTGGCCAAGTTAAACTACTTCAGGAGATTCGTCGTAGGGTGTGGAGTGCATTGGCGGTGGTCTTGTGGAGTTTGGTGGAGCGTGGAAGTTGAACGAACTCGAAGATGAAGGTTAGTGATGGGTGTGTTCGTGGGGTGGTTTGGGAGGTCGAGAGGCTAAAGTAGGTCAAGGCTTTTGGTTGTAGGCATACGAAGGAGCTTGTGGGAGTGTCAGCGAGTTGTTTGGTGGGTTGTGGAAGTGGGGCAGACTCGCCAGAGGGGTGACCGGAGCGGAGAACGAAGGTGGCTTGCGTGGAGGTCGAGGGATGCTTTTTGGTTTTTGGATAAATGGATTTAACCTAGAAAATTAAGGGAAATAATATAACCTTAAACTAATGGATGAAAGGGGGGAATGCCCATGACCGTGGTACACCGAATGTGGGGAAGGCGAAACCTCCGATGATTAGGGTGGTGATGACGAGGGGAGATAGGCGGTGGTCGCAGGTATTGCGATGCGCGGAGGAAGATGAGGGAGAGAATCAGCTTGCTATGGTCTGTGAGAGCGGACGAGGAAGGTGGTCGAAGGAGGTCACCGGAGCTCGTGGAGCATTCAGCCGGAGAGGAGGGAAGAAGGGGATTTTTCAGCCAAAAACAAGCTAAGGAGGTAAGGCATGCCCTGTGCGTGCTTTTATAGGCCATAGGAGGCCCTTCGAAGCTTGGAAACCAAGCCTGAAAGCTTCATGCATAAGGAAACCCACATCTCTTATGCTTTCATATGGGAGATTGGGAAAGAATTAGAGCCCAAGACTAGGTTTAGATCGTAGAGGATTCTTTCAAGAACCTCCCATCCAAATTTGGAAGAGTTTGGCCGTGAAATCAGGCAGTATTCCCTAATTGAAGGTTGTCGGTGAAGTAGGTTTAGGAGTTGAAGGTGGAGGGGACTTGTTGGTGAAGATGATGAAGTTAGGGGCATATTTGCAAGGATTTCAAAAGTTAGGGGCATATATGTAAGAGAAAAAAGCCTGACAGGACTGAAATGTAACTAGGTCAAGGTGATCTCCGATTGGGACCAAACTTTGGTACAAACCTAATTTGGTTCCAAGGAATTTGATGGTGAAGTTGGATTTAAGTTTTGACCAAGTTTGAATGGGTAGTTGGTACAGAAACCCAAATTAGGGTAATTGCATATCTGAGTCTATATTTAAGGTCAAAATGGGTTCCAATGGTCAAAGCAAGCATACCAAATCTTAAAGAATATTTTTATATGATTTTTAGAAGGTTTAGGTGAATTTTAGCCTGACCAGAACCTCAGTTAATTAAGCGGATTTGTTTTTAGGATTTTAGATGTCCATTAATTCTCAAAACGCGTGAAAACCAGTTTCTGTCTACATTAACTCACTTATTAGACATTTATGAACATTTGACCTTTAACAAACCCCTGGGAAACCCTGTGATTGTTCTGCAATTAGGGTATTATGTTAAAACTGCAGTTTTACCCTTGTTTTCATGTTTATATCTCAGAATGGATATATAATGAATTAAGGCTCTTTGGCTATTATGTAGGAATATTTATCAATTGATCATGACTAAATAAAGCTAGATATGGCTGATGGTGATGTTATCATCAATGAACCATCCCAGCAAGACTTGCGCTTTCAAGGAAATACTTTAAGTTTGGAATTGAAAAGCAAGACCCACTGGTTGGGCTCAAAGATCTTTCTAACAATGTGCTTATCATGGAGAACCTTTGTACGTTATTTGGGGTAGGCTTATCATGGAACCTTTGTGCTTATCATGGAGAAGCTTGAGAGATTTCGTAGGCTTCATTGCGAAGCTCCTCAATCTCACTTAACTTTAGCATGCATGCCTTTCCCACTTTATCCAAATTTAAGTTAATGATTTTAATAACCCAATAAGCTTTGTGTTGTATTTCAATGGGAAGGTGACACACTTTTCCATACACAAGACGGAAAGGAGACATGCCCAAGGGAGTTTTATACACTGTTCTATAGGCCCACAGAGCATCATTCAATTTTTTCAACCAATCCTTACGGTCGGGCTTGATAGTTTTTTCTAAAATCCGTTTAATTTTCCTAGTAGACACTTCAACTTGTCCACTTGTTTTGGGATGGTAAGGTGTGGCTAACATGTGGTTGACTCCCAAATTTTGGAGTAGTCTTGTGAAGTGCACATTCTTAAAGTGAGGTCCTCCATCACTTATGATAATCCTTGGGCACTTGTATCAAGAAATGATATTAGCCATAACAAAATCTAAGACCACGAAATGGTCATTGGTCCTGGTGGGTATGGCTTCTATTCATTTCGATACATAGTCACGGCCACAAGGATGTACTCATATCCAAAGGACACAGGAAAGGGACCCATGAAGGCGATGCCCCAAATATCAAAGATCTCAACAGGGAGAATGGGTTGCTGGGACATCTCATCCCTTTTTCCAATGGTTCCCATTTGCTAATAACGTAGACATGTTCCCACATAAGTATGTGCATCTCTAAATAATGTGGGCCACCAAAATCCAGACTGAAGAACCTTATGGGTAGTCTTTTTCCCACTGAAATGTCCTCCACAATGGAAGTCATGGAAGACACTCAAAACACTCCTTTGTTCTTCGTTAGGAATGCAACGGCCGAATAACTGGTTAGGGTCTATTCTAAAAAGCTCGGCTTCCTCCCAATGATAAAATTTAGCGTCGGCAAGCAACCTATCTCGCTTCTGCTTATCCTAAGTACTGGAGGTAATGCCTGTGACCAGATAGTTCACTATGTCAGTGAACCAAGGAGTTTTGGCCTCCACAGTCATTAGAGACTCATTAGGAAAAGTCTCTTGGATATCGTCAGCAGGGGTTGATGCCTCAATAGGGATCCTAGACAGATGATCTGCTACCACATTCTCAACTCCTTTCTTATCTCTTAATTCCAGGTCAAACTCCTGGAGTAGCAGAATCCAATGAATCAAATGGGGTTTAGTGTCCTTCTTCACAAGAAGGTGCTTTAAAGCAGAATGATCGGTGAACACCACAACCTTGGATCCCAATAAATAAGACTGAAACTTTTCTAAAGCAAATACTACAGCAAGAAGTTCATTTTCAATGACTGTTTGGTTTTGCTGAGGATCCGTAAGGGTCTTGCTGGCATAATGCAAAACATGAGGTTGCCATCAACCTTTTGACCTAAGACCGCTTCCACTGCGAAATCAGAAGCATCACACATCAGCTCAAACGGGAGGGCCCAATCTAGTGCTCGGAGAATCGGTGAGGTAATAAGGGCTTCCTTCAAGACTTAGAAAGCCTCACCACATCTGTCATCAAAATTGAAGGAAACATCCTTCGCTAACAAGTCGCAGAGTGGCTTAGAGATTTTACTGAAATTTCTAATGAAGCGCCTATAGAATCCAGCATGGCCAAGAAAAGATCTAACTTGGCGAACATTGGTGGGCGATGGAAGTTTAGAGATGGATTCAATTTTGGCTTTATCCACCTCTAATCCTCTCTTGAAGACTACATGCCCCAAAACAATGCCTTGCTGGACCATAAAGTGGCTCTTCTCCGAGCTAAGCACCAGCTTTGCCTCTTCGCAATGGGTTGAGACTTTGTCAAGGTACGAGAAGCATAGGTAAAATGATGAGCCATAAATAGAGAAATCATCCATGAAGATCTCTACAAACTCATTGATCATGTCAAAAAAGATATCCATCATACATTGTTGGAATGTGGCAAGAGCATTACATAACCCGAATAGCGTTCGGCGGAACGCAAATGTGCCATACGAACTCATGAAGGTGGTATGCTCCTGATCGTCAGGGAAGATGGCTATCTGATTATACCTAGAGTACCCGTCAAGGAAACAAAAGTACTTGTTCCTTGCTAGTTTTTCCAAAATCTGGTTAATAAATGGTAAGGGGAAATGGTCTTTCTGGGTAGCCGTGTTCAAATGGCGGTAATCAATGCAGACCCTCCAGCCAGTTGAGGGTCTAGTGGTCACCAACTCTCCTTGGTCGTTTTCTTCCATAGTGATTCCTGCCTTTTTGGGCACCACATGTATTGGACTGACCCATTTACTGTAAAAAATGGGGTAGATAATTCCTACATCCAGCCATTTCAGAATCTCCTTTTTGACAACCTCTCGCATATTGGGGTTGAGCCTTCTCTGCATGTCTCGAAAGGGCTTCACGGACTTGCCTGTGTATATATGATGCATGTAGAGGGAGGGGTCAACACCCTTAATGTCAGCTATCGACCAAGCAATAGCTTCCTTGTGCCTTTGTAAACACTTGATGAAATGACCCTTCCCAAGGGTCATTGGACAATTTCAGGAGATTTGGGAGGGGTTTGTTGCAGTTTGCAACCCCCTGGAACTTGTCTAGGGATTCTGCGGGTAAAATAGGACTGGTGGGGGGTACTTTTTATGATTTACCCCGACCCCACACCTTTCCAATGCACACCCTAACACTAAACCTACCCTACCCCACCTATACAACCCCTACAACCTTGAAAACTATGCCCTCCGAGAGTGCAGCCGTGAGAGGGAGGAGTTGAGAGCTCGAGCAAGGAGGAGTCGCGAGGGCGGGGGGAGCTTGGAGGAGGCCATGCATGAGTTGCAGACGTGCGTGACTGAGCTGCTGCAGCTCTTGTGCGAAGAGGAACGGAGTTGTTGCGAGGAAAAGCCTTGCAAACAGTTCTGCGGAGACATTCTTCTGCATAATCGAACGTCTGGGAGGACCCTCAGACATCTGATACCGCACAAAATCTGAGGTAATGCCTTGCTTGAGACTTGTGCGCATTTTTTCAGTGTTTTCTTCTTTGCACAGTAGCCGTAAGACTGAGCGCCTTGGTGTATGTGTGCTGCACAGGACGCGGGTGTTTTTTGCGAGGAGAGGAAGGCTCATGAAGGGTGCTGGGAGAGTTTTCTCTACATATCAGACGTCTGTATCTCTCAACGGACGTTTAACTGGATGTTTGGAGGTAGCACTCGACGTCCAATAAAGTAGATTCAAACGGTAAGGTCTTGACTGGCTGTTTTCTTTTTTATACGTGTTGTCTGCAAGTGACTATACATCACTATGTGCATGCAGAGCCGTTGGGACGGTGCGTAGGCGTGACGTCCCAGACACTTTAGGATGTCTCTCCAAACGACTGATACCCATCCTAGACATTCGAGTGCACTGCCAGACATCTAGAAGGACCCAGGATGACTGTGAGGAGTTCCAGACTTTCAGCCTTCAGCATAGAATGCAAGGTGAGCTTGCTGTTGCCGTTTAAGACATCTAGGATTTCTCCCAAACATCTGATTTTAGTCTGATTTGATAGATTTAGGCACCAGGCGATCGGTCCAGTTGGACCTGCCTGCTTGGTCCGGTTCAGGTGAACCGGGAAGGGTGCTTGGGCTAGTTCAAGGCCCAAATGAAGTTATTCTTTTTCGTAAATAAGGTACCATTGGTTTCCTTTTGGAAATTCCCATGTGATGGAGCATTGTTCTAGCTATTTTGAACTCTTTTTCCTGTCTCGAGAAATATTGAAGTGGTTAGTCTGACCGTCTGTGTTAATAGGATGCCCGTTCGTGGTGTGCACGAGATTCGCAGAGGCTATGCGATCCACCGTTCGTAACCCCACATGTTACGAACGCGCGGCTTCAGACGTCTTTTAAGACGTCTGGGAGGTGGCCCAAACGTCGGACCAGACGTCTGGAACCCCTTCTAGACGTCTGGGATTCGGTTTCGGCGGCATGCGCGGCTGCGTCTGCGTGCCTGCGTGCGTAGACCTGCGGTCGCTTTTTCCCTCTCTCTTGCGGGCGCAGGCAGCCCTCTGTCTCGCTCTCTCTCTCTCTCCCCGCGCGGATTTAAAAAGCCTCGCCCATTCCCTCACTCTCATCGCCTCCGCCCCTTCCTTTTCTCCTTCCAGCCAGTGCGAGAGTGAGCGAGCGGCGGTGGTGGCAGCTGCGGCGAGTGCAGGCGGAGGTGCTGCGCGAGAAGAGGAGGCGCTCGGCCGTGAGGGCGAGCTTGCCGGGGCTGCTAGAGCCAGCCGGCGGGGGAGCAGCAGACGCGGGGTGACGTTGGAGGACGGACGAGGCGCGGCGCGGCCGTGCGTCGCTGGCGGAGGGCGAGTCGTGCTCTGATTCTGGAAGTTTTTCCAGAATCAGACGTCTGGGTTTCCAACCAGACGACGGGGAAGACATCTGGAGGACTGTCCAAACGTTTGAAAGGTAAGTTATTTTCATATCTTCTTCCTTTCCTTCGACCGTACGTACTGAGCACGAGGAATGGGTACGTGCAGGTTCTGAGATTCGCATCCAACCCGAATCAGACGTCTGGCAGTGGTGCCAGACGACTGGAGGGGCTTCCAGACGTCCGGGGTGACCATCGGACGTCTGGGAACTAGGGCAGATGCCCTTGCAGGCTTCTGGACGTCTGAGAGACCACGCAGGACAAGGTACCATCTGATCCCATTTTTTTAAGACGTCTGGAAGAAGTTCCAGACGTCTGATTTTGCACTGTTTCGTCGTTTTTGACCCGTTTAGGGCCCGTTCAAAGTCCGTTTTTCGCGTTTCGAGTTGCGTGCTTTTCGAGATTAAATCCTCTACCCGTCTACAGTAGTTGTATACTATTTTGAGAAACTCCTTGTGTTTGATCCTTGTGATAGGACCCCGTTCTGTTGCAGTCTCGGGGGTTGCGGAGGTACGCGGGATTCCCGACCACGCCCCCAGTACGCCTGTTGTAACCGGTAGAGTGGCTTTTAAGTTTATTTGTATAATCTGTTAAATTATGGAACCATAAATAGAACCTAGGACATTGCATGAATCCTAGGAATGCGAAACTAGAATGAATTTTAGATCCTAGGGTGTTGCATGAATCCTAGGGCTGGAAAACTAGATTGTATGATAGATCCTAGGGTATGGCATGAATCCTAGGATGGGAAGAACTAGTGGAATATATGAATACTGCAGTCTTGGAAAATGTGGAAAGGAAATAATAGCTACCTGTAAATTGGTTTAACAGTTGCCTGTTATGAATAAATGAGCATGTCTGAGAATATGGGATGTATGAACGTGAAACTGGAAAGGTGAAACCTGAATGTGCTGAGTTAAAAGAGCTGGAACCCTACGGGGAATTAGGAGTAGAACTCCTGGAAGGTGAATGGAATAGAATTGGGGAAGTGAGCTGGCCCTTGAGTACGGAGTACCAAGGAGAGCGACTGTCCCCCTGTTTAGTGCAGAGCGGAGCGAGCCGCCCCAGGGACCCGGGGTTAGGTCTGGCCACTTTGTACTGACTTGCTGGCCCTTGTGTACGCAGTACCGAGGAGAGCTACTAGTGTAGGGCGAGTACTAGCTACCCCATGGGCCCCGGGGTTCTGCTAGCTCACCTACATCGATTTGTTAGGCCCACTGGGCAAACTAGGGTAGTCAGGCGAGGGTGCACGGACTGTTGAGGGGCAAGGTCCCTATTTGGTTACTGTGGAGGGGTTCGACCCCTATTACTAAGAGGGCTCTGCCCTGTGCTGGTTTCGTGCTGTGCTTTGGGCGCACCCGCTAACGGAAACGACTGATTGCGTGCCAGTGCGAGTTAGCTACCTGTGCGTTTATCGCGCGTGCCGTAGTAACCGTTACGCCTGTTCGTGACCTTGGGGTGGTTGACTGAGAGTAGGATCACCACGGGGGACTCTCCCGGCCAGGAGAGCACCACGTGCTACTTCTACTTTTTGGAAAAGACTGCAATCAAGATCGTTCCCAAGAGGAACATTCGGGATCAAGTGAAGGATCTGAGAAGTAGATAAATTTTGAAACAATAGAAAGACGTAAATAAAGGAAGAAAGAAAATTAAAACAGCTACTGTACACTTTACTGTTTCTTTAGTTTAGCTACCACTCTACTCAGCATTTTGCTGACGTGTTACACTCGTTACCTTTCAGGACCAGGTGTTGAGCAGCCAGGGTCAGCGGCTGCAGAGGACGCTGGGCCGAGTAGGGTCCAGTAGAGTTACCACTGTTCTCTTGTACCTCTTTTTGGTTTCACTGTAGTGAGTAGTTCTTGTTACCGCTGTACTTTTCTTTACCTGCAGTTCATATTATCTTATGAATGTTGTTCTACTGTTGTGGTGGTATATACTGTAGTGCTTTCTTTCCTTATTGCTGTAGTTTCTTACTGTTAGTTATATTCATGCTGAATGTGGTTTATTTTACTGCTCTTTTGGTTACTTCCTCGTTGGGCGACCAGGTCTTGGGATTAGTCGAGTCGGTCTGGTTCTCGTATCTCGTAGGGACTCGGGAATCGGGTCGTTACAAGATGGTATCAGAGCAAGGTCGTCCCGAGAAGTAAATCAACTGACTGGAAAATAACCAATTCCATGTCTATAACTAGAGTAGCCACCACAACATATCTTTTGACATGAGCTCTTAGACGTTTCCGTTAGGTATCGTTCCGTAGTGACGTGTTCCGTTTTGTTTCGCATCTTCTTGCAGGAGATGCCTCGTCGCGGGACTGGTGAGGCGGGCCGCGGGCGCGGCCGAGGACGAGGTCGGCGAGGTGGGCGTGCCGTTGCCGACGCCTCAGTAGACCAGCCACTACTCCCGGGCGTCTAGGCTCGGGACCTCGCCCAGTTGATACGGGATATTGTGCGAGAGGAGCTCCACCCACCACCCCGAGCGCCTCCCCCTGGGGCTGTGGAGGGGGAGTCCTCTGTGGGACTACCCGACGGACGCGGCGCTGGACGCGGGGGAGGGGATGGGCCACCGCAGCCCCCACCTTCCTCCGACACTTCTGTGCACGAGGCACCTTTGCCTGGAGGTGCACCAGCATCCCCACTGCAGTGCCACTTCGAGCTCTTTGGGCAGTTTCGGAAGCTGAAGCCCCCTCCTTCAAGGGGGATGAGGACCCGACCGAGGCAGAGGACTGGCTCGAGCAGCTGGAGAATATTTTCGACACCCTTCACCCCCCGGTGGAGTGCCACGTGGCCTTTGCCACGTACCAGTTGGAGAGTACGGCACACAGGTGGTGGAGGGTGGTCCGGGGACAGGAGAGGGACGAGCCGACCTGGGATCGGTTCGTTGCCCTCTTCTGCGAGCAGTACTTTCCCCAGACGTGGCAGGACCAGAGGAGGCGGGAGTTCCACACTCTCCGCCAAGGGACGATGACCGTGAGCGCGTACCGCACGTGTTTCCTAGAGCTGTCCCGCTTTGCAGCGACAACGGTAGCCACTGAGGAGGAGCGCCTTTGGAGGTTCACCGAGGGGCTCCGGCCTGCGATTCGGGGGTATGTCAAACCCCTGAAGCTGCCTATGTTTTCGAGGGTGGTGGAGGCAGCCATGACTTACGAGGAGACCAACCCGTCTACGCGAGACACTGACGGCGGGCGGAAGAGGTCCTTTCAGCCAGGCTTTTCACAGGGCCGGCGAGAGAGGAGACACGTGGCGTCCGCAGGAGAGCTGTCACGTTTTACAGGGCCATCAGTGGCCTTTGGGGGCCCTCGACAAGGGCTAGTCGCCAGCGCCGGACCCCTGCCCAGCTGACAGCAGGGACCCACTGAGGGCGGGAGTCGGGTTCCCCTCTGTTACCAGTGTGGCCAGCCGGGCCACATCAGGAGGGACTGCCCGTCTAAGGCAGGAGGTCAGCAGATACTTCCCGCGCAGAGCACTGGAGGGCGCACAGGAGGCCACGGTTACCAGGCGCGAGGAGGACACCTGTCACGAGGAGGGTACCGGCCAGCACCTGCCCGTCCGACGCAGAGTGTGGCTGCATCGTCTGCACCTAGAGCTGAGGGGCGTATCAACGCCCTGACACACAGGGATGCCAGAGCTTCGGGCTCGATAGTGGCAGGTATGGTTTCAGTTTCCGGCAGACTCGTTTACACACTTTTCGATTCCGGCGCTACGCACTCGTTTGTCGCAGCCAGTTTCGCAGTTAGTTTGGGCCAGGATTATATGCTGTTAGAAAATCCATTAGTAAGCAGAGGTCCGAGTGGTCAGTTGTTTGTAGCTGAAGAGGTGTACACAGATTGCGAGGTCAGCGTCGGGGGACATAGCTTGCCAGCTGACCTGATTATGATACAGATGGAGGACTTTGGAGTGATTCTGGGGATGGACTGGCTGTCCGCTTACCACACCTTGGTAGACTGTTTTGAGAGGAAGATTGTCTTCTCCATGCCGGAGTTACCTTCTTTCGAGTTTCACCGACAGCTAGTGGACGGAGGCTTCAGGTGCATTTCGGCACTTCGGGCGGCGAGACTTTTGAGCCAGGGGTGTGAGGGCTTCCTAGCTTGTGTGGTGGCAGAGCCCAGCCCTGTGCAGACTTCCAGAGCATCCCGGTGTTCAGAGAGTACTCTGACGTGTTTCCAAACGAGTTACCAGGACTACCGCCCGAGCGCGAGATCGAGTTTGAGATCTCGCTAGTACCAGGGACCAGCCCCATCTCCACCGCTTGAGCTACGAGAGCTTAAGTCTCAGTTGCAGGACCTTTTGGAGAAGGGTTTCGTGAGGCCCAGTGCGTCTCCCTGGGGAGCCCCGATACTATTTGTGAAAAAGAAGGATGGTACCCTACGCCTTTGTGTGGACTACCGACAGCTGAATAGGGTCACCATCAAGAACAGATATCCGCTGCCGAGGATCGATGACTTGTTTGACTAATTGCGGGGTGCCACGGTGTTCTCCAAGATCGACTTGAGGTCGGGATACCACTAGTTGAGGATCAAGGAGACCGATGTCTCCAAGACAGCTTTCCGCACCCGGTACGGACACTACGAGTTTTTGGTCATGCCGTTTGGGCTAACCAATGCCCTCGCTGCTTTTATGGATCTGATGAACCGGGTGTTTAGACCGTACTTGGACCAGTTCATGGTGGTTTTCATAGATGATGTACTCATCTATTCTAGAGATCAGATGTAGCACGAACAGCACTTGCGGATGGTTCTGGACACTCTGAGACGACGTAGGCTGTACGCCAAATACAGCAAGTGCGAGTTCTGGTTGAGGGAGGTGACCTTCTTAGGTCATGTGATCTTTGGAGACGGCTTGGCGGTGGACCCAGCCAAGGTCGAGGCAGTACTCAGGTGGGAGAGACCACGTTCAGTCATTGAGATTCACAGTTTCCTGGGACTGGCAGGCTACTACAGACGATTTATCAGAGGGTTTTCACAGATCGCGCGTCCTATGACACAGTTGACCCGGAAGGACGTGCCCTTCGCTTGGACAGACGCCTGTGAGGCATGTTTTCTGGAGCTAAAGGAGAGGTTGACCTCGGCCCCGTGCTCACCATCCCTGACAGTAGTGGCGGGTTCGTTGTGTACACGGATGCCTCCTTGCAGGGGTTAGGAGGTGTGCTCATGCAGAAGAGTCACGTTGTCGCTTACGCTTTGCGGCAACTAAAGCCCCATGAGCATACCTACCCTACCCACGACCTAGAGTTGGCAGCTGTTGTCTTCGCGCTGAAGACTTGGAGGCACTACGTGTACGGTGAGACCTTCGAAATTTTCACAGATCACAAGAGCCTCAGATACCTTTTTGATCAGAAGGAGCTCAACATGAGACAGAGACGTTGGTTGGAGCTCTTGAAGGACTACGACTGCAGCATCTCCTACTACCCGGGAAAGGCCAATGTGGTGGCTGACGCCTTGAGTTGTAAGGCGCCTGCACACTTGGCCAGTTTACAGTTACAGAGTTGGAGCCTTTTGGAGGAGGTGGGCAGTTGGCGACCCCTGAAGTTACGGGGGCACTGTGGGGTAGTGACGGTGACACGACAGACTAGGCCAGAGCTGATAGACCGCATCATCACAGGACAGATGGCCGATCCGTACTTGCAGTCCTTGTGCGACATAGTACTGTCAGGAGACCCAGGGGACTTCTCTTTCAACGACCAGGTGCTGCTCCTGAGGGGACGGTTGTGCGTTCCCAGAGACGAGGAGCTGTTGAGAGAGCTCCTGACTGAGGCACACGGTTCCAGATTCACCATACATCCTGGAAACACGAAGATGTACCACGACTTGAGACGCAAGTTTTGGTGGAGGGGGATGAAGCGGGATGTGGGTGAATTCGTGCAGTAGTGCTTAGTGTGCCAGCAGGTGAAAGCCAAGCATCAGAGGCCTGCAGGGCCGCTACAGCTGCTTCCAGTGCCAGAGTGGAAGTGGGAGAGCATCACCATGGACTTGGTGGTGGGCTTACCTATTACCCAGCGAGGACACGACGCTGTCTGGGTAATTGTGGATAGACTGACAAAGACGGCACGATTCCTGCCGATCCGAGTCACTTTGGGACCAGCACAGTTGGCAGAGAGGTATATCCGTGGCGTGGTACGACTACACGGAGTTCCGTGGGAGATCGTATCCGACCGGGATACCCGCTTTACGTCCCAGTTTCGGGCTGAGTTTCAGCAGGCCCTGGGGACGCGGTTGATGTTTAGTACAGCTTACCACCCCCAGACGGACGGACAGTCCGAGCGTACGATACAGACACTTGAGGACCTTTTGCATGCCTGTGTACTGGACTGGAGGGGCTCTTGGGAGGAGCACCTGCCCCTGGCAGAGTTTGCATACAACAATAGTTATCACTCGAGCATTGGCATGGCTCCCTACGAGGCTCTGTACGGACGGAGGTGTACTGTACCCTTGAGTTGGGTTGAGGTGGGGACCAAGTGGGAGGTTGGCCCCAGGTTGATCCGGCAGAGTTAGGAGGTAGTCGAGCAGATCCATAGGCGACTTCACACTGTCAGGAGCAGACAGAAGAGTTACGTGGATCGGAGACGCAGAGAGGTGCAGTTTGAGGTTGGGGACCACGTCTTTCTCCGTGTTTCACCCATGAAGGGCCTGCAGTGGTTTGGGGTGAGAGGGAAGCTCGCGCCGAGGTTGGTGGGGCCCTTTGAGGTCCTGGAGTGGGTTGGACCCGTTGCTTATAGGCTTGCCCTCCCTCCCCAGCTTTCTAGTGTGCACGACGTGTTCCACGTGTCCAACCTCTGGAAGTACGTAGCCGATTCCAGTCACGTACTGAGTCACGAGAGCGTCGAGGTGGGCGACGACCTGACCTACCCCGAGCGGCCAGTGCAGATTCTAGACCGAGCCATCCGTAGTTTGAGACAAAAGCAAGTACCCCTGGTAAAGGTTTTGTGGAGGAGCCAGCGGTACGAGGAGGCTACCTGGGAGCCTGAGGCGGCAATGCGGGAGCGGTACCCGGAGCTCTTCGCGGGTACGTCTTTTCAGACCGGCTTCGATCCTCTTTGAGTTTGTTATGGTTACTATGACGTTTTTCCTGCACCCTAGTTAGCGCAACTTTCGGGGATGAAACTTCCTTTGAGTTTGTTATATTGTTACGAATGCGCGGCTTCAGATGTCTTTTAAGACGTCTGGGAGGTGGTCCAGACGTCGGACCAGACGTCTGGAACCCCTTCCAGACGTCTGGGATTCGGTTTCAGCGGCATGTGCGGTTGCGTCTCCGCGCCTGTGCGCGCAGACCTGCGGTCACTTTTTCCCTCTCTCCTGCGGGCACAGGCTGCCCTCAGTCTCGCTCTCTCTCTCTCTCCCCGCGAGGCTTTAAAAAGCCTCGCCCTCTCCCTCACTCTCATCGCCTCCACCCCTTCCTCTTCTCCTTCCAGCCAGTGCGAGAGTGAGCGAGCGGCGGCGGTGGCAGCCGTGGTGAGTGCGGGAGGAGCTCGGCCGTAAGGGCGAGCTTGCCGGGGCTGCTAGAGCCGGCCGGCAGGGGAGCAGCAGACGCGGGGTGACGCGGGAGGCCTGCTGCAGCTCGAGCAGCAGGCGGATGAGGCGCGGCGCGGCCGTGCGTCGCGGGCGGAGGGCGAGTCGCGCTCTGATTCTGGAAGTTTTTCCAGAATCAGACATCTGGGTTTCCAACCAGACAATGGGGAAGATGTCTGGAGGACTGTCCAGACGTCTGAAAGGTAAGTTATTTTCATACCTTCTTCCTTTCCTTCGACCGTTCGTACTGAGCACGAGGAATGGGTACGCGCAGGTTCTGAGATTCGCATCCAATGCGAATCAGACGTCTGGCAGTGGTGCTAGACGACTGGAGGGACTTCCAGATGTCTGGGGTGACCATCGGACGTTTGGGAACTAGGCCAAACACCCCCGCAAGCTTCTGGACGTCTGAGAGACCACGCAAGACAATGTACCGTCTGATCCTATTTTTTTAAGATGTCTGGAAGAAGTTCCAGACGTCTGATTTTGCACTATTTCGTCGTTTTCGACCCGTTTAGGGCCCGTTCAGAGTCCGTTTTTCGCTTTTTGAGTTGCGTGCTTTTCGAGATTAAATCCTCTACCCATCTACAGTAGTTGTATACTGTTTTGAGAAACTCCTTGTGTTTGATCCTTGTGATAGGACCCCGTTCCGTTGCAGTCTCGGGGGTTGCGAAGGTACGCGGGATTCCCAACCACGTCCCCAGTACGCCTTTTGTAACCAGTAGAGTGGCTTTTAAGTTTATTACTATAATCTCTTAAATTATGGAACCATAAATAGAACCTAGGATATTGCATGAATCCTAGGAATGCGAAACTAGAATGAATTTTAGATCCTAGGGTGTTGCATGAATCCTAGGGCTGGAAAACTAGATTGTATGATAGATCCTAGGGTATGGCATGAATCCTAGGATGGGAGGAACTAGTGGAATATATGAATACTGCAGTCTTGGAAAATGTGGAAAGGAAATAATAGCTACCTGTAAATTGGTTTAACAGCTGCCTGTTATGAATAAATGAGCATGTCTGAGAATATGGGATGTATGAACGTGAAACTGGAAAGCTGAAACTTGAATGTGCTGAGTTAAAAGAGCTGGAACCCTACGGGGAATTAGGAGTAGAACTCCTAGAAGGTGAATGGAATAGAATTGGGGAAGTGAGCTGGCCCTTGAGTACGGAGTACCAAGGAGAGCGACTGTCCCCCTGTTTAGTGCAGAGCGGAGCCAGCCGCCCCAGGGACCCGGGGTTAGGTCTGGCCACTTTGTACATACTTGCTGGCACTCGTGTACGTAGTACCGAGGAGAGCTACTAGTGTAGGGCGAGTACTAGCTATCCCACGGGCCCCGGGGTTCTGCTAGCTCACCTACACAGACTTGTTAGGCCCACTGGGCAAACCAGGGTAGTCAGGCGAGGGTGCGCAGACTGCGGAGGGGCAAGGCCCCTGTTTGGTTACTGTGGAGGGGTTCGACCCCTGTTACTGAGAGGGCTCTGCCCTGTGCTGGTTTGGTGCTGTGCTTTGGGCGTACCCATTAACGGAAACGACTGACCGCGTGCCAGTGCGGGTTAGCTACCTGTGCTTTTATCGCGCATGTCGTAGTCACCGTTACGCCTGTCCGTGACCTTGGGGTGGTTGACTGAGAGTAGGATCACCACGGGGGACTCTCCCGGCCAGGAGAGCACCATGTGCTACTTCTACTTTTTGGAAAAGACTGCAATCAAGATCGTTCCCACGAGGAACATTCGAGATCAAGTGAAGGATCTGAGAAATAGATAAATTTTGAAACAATAGAAAGACATAATAAAGGAAGAAAGAAAATTAAAACAGCTACTGTACACTTTACTGTTTCTTTAGTTTAGCTGCCACTCTACTCAGCATTTTGCTGACATGTTACACTCGTTACCTTTCAGGACCAGGTGTTGAGCAGCCAGGGTCAGCGGCTGCAGAGGACGCTGGGCCGAGTAGGGTCCAGTAGAGTTACCACTGTTCTCTTGTACCTCCTTTTGGTTCCACTGTAATGAGTAGTTCTTGTTACCGTTGTACTTTTCTTTACCTGCAGTTCATATTATGTTATGAATGTTGTTCTACTGTTGTGGTGGTATATACTGTAGTGGTTTCTTTCCTTACTACTGTATTTTCTTACTGTTAGTTATATTCATGCTGAATGTGGTTTATTTTACTGCTCTTTTGGTTACTTCCTCGTTGGACGACCAGGTCTTGGGATTAGTCGAGTCGGTCCGGTTCTCGTGTCTCGTAGGGACTCAGGAATCGGGTGGTTACACCACACCTCCCGGTTACTTTGGTAGAGTGATCTTTACTATCCCTTGTGAATTAAATGATGAAAGTGCATGTTATTTAGAACTAATTGGTTGAACCCTAGGATGTACAATGAACCTTAGGGCTGAGATAGAAAAATGAATAATTATACATGCCATGAATGTTGAATTGTGGTAATGTTTCTTGAATATGCCAAATTACGAGCTACCTGCTTACATTCGTTGAATCATGACTTGAATTGAAATACATGTTGTATCCTGTTTAGCTTGATTGATGAGATAAGTGTCGAATTGTGAAACCATGACTTGCCTGTTATACCCTAAATTTAACATGATATGAATAGAGGCATGTTTACTGTACGAAAGTAAGAAATTCCTATGCACGAACCTTACGGGGAACTAGAAGAGGAACTCACGTGTATGGGATAAATATTGGATGTCGAAGTGAAATGAGATGGCTCTCGAGTACACGGTACCGAGGAGAGATACTGTACTTAGTGTAGGGGGGGAGCTAGCTACTCCACGAGGCTTGGGGTTAGGACTGGCCCCCCTACACTGACTCTTGCTAGGCCCACTAGGCAAACCGGGATAGTCGGATGAGGGTATGTGGACTGTGGATGGGCGAGACCCCTGTTCTGAGAGGGCAAGGCCTTATGCTGTTCCGTGTTATACTTTTGGATGTACTTGCTAGCAAAAACGACTGACCGCGTGCCAGTGCAAGCTAGCTACCCGTGCACTTATCCGGCGTGCTGTAGTTACCGCTACATCGTGACCGTGGCCTCGGGGTGGTAGACCGAGCGTAGGACTACCACGAGATGCTCTCCTAACCAGGAGAGTGCCACGTGTACATCCTACATCGCGAGAAAACTGCAATCAAGATCATTCTCTTAGGGAATAGGAAGATTGAGAGAGATTGTGGACCTTTTGCTAGAAAATTGACTCGTAAACACTAGTTGTTAAATTAACTGTTGATTGGATAATTAGATGATTGCATGTATATTTGTGGTTTTCTTTACTGCTTAAATGATATAACTGTTGTATGTACTACTCTACTCAGCGTAAGTTGACCCACCGTCATATATAACTGTGTATAGGTCAAGGACTTGAGCAGCTAGCACCCCTAGCTGCAGAGAGTGCTGGGCCCAGTCGAGCCCAGCCATAGTTCTATTTGTTCCTTTCTGTTTTAGTTGTTCTCTGTTGTTAGTGAGTACTTCTATCTTATGTTGAGAACTATTGTGATGATACCCTTTTTGCCTTAGTTGTGATGGTTAGTGAACTATGTTTTTCGTCTATGCATGGTATCTTCTGGAATTTAATTTATATTTTCCACTATTGGTCTTTCTTTTAAACTGATTAGCTACTTGCATGCGTGGTTTGTGGTTTGTTTTGCACGTTTGGGTTAGCCTCTCATTGGATGACTGGGTCTTGGGGTTAGTTGAGGCGAGCCGTTCCTAGAGGGGCTGGGGTCGGGTCGTAACACTCGAGTAAAGCTCCCTCCTGCGATTCAGTTAATGCAGACGAGATAATGACAGGGAGCGTGTCGTTAAGGACAAGGAAAGCATACTTCAATGTGCTCAGAAGGGGTTTAAGCTACAACTTAGGAGCCTTTTGGATTGAGGGTATAAGTTGAGATGTCCCCACCTCAAGTAGAGGATCTACCTTCAGGGTCCACGGTGGGGACAGAGACTTTGTGTGTACTCCCAGCAACTCTTCCAATTCAGTCATATCCCCTTCATTCTCTTCGATAGTCAGAGGATGGTCCTTAGATATGACCTTTTGAAGGGGATCTCTACATAAGAGTGCTGGAGTAGTCTCTTCAATGATTTTATCAACTACCTTAATCTGGGAACAATCTTCAAATCCGAATTGCTTGTAGGTATCAAAAACATTCAACCGGATCTTCTTGTTCCCAAAGCCCATTTTAAGTGCCCCTGATCTACAATTGATAGAGGCGTTGGCTATGGCTAAGAAGGTGTGTCCCAGGATAATGGATGGCTTGGTAGGCTTATTAGATGGGTCAATGTCAAGTATGAGAAAGCCAACAGGGAAGAAGAAGTCCTCCACTCTCACCAAGACATCTTCCAGCGAGCCCCTTGGTGTCTTAAGCGATCTGTCTACGACTTAGAGGATGACTGGACTAGCCTTTAAATCGCCTCCTCCCACGAGGTCGTAGACAGAGCTCGGTAAAATGTTCACCCTTACACCCAGATCGAGTAGAGCCTCGTCAATGTGTTGGTTGCCTGTAACCACTAAAATATATAGGGCCCATGGGTCTTTCATTTTGGGGGGTGTTCCATGTTGGAGTACTGAGCTAACATGGTTAGGCAGGATAACCATAGCTTAGACCTGTCTCCTAGATCGACGCTTCTGGGTGCACAGGTCCTTCAAAAACTTGGCATAGGATGGGATCTGTTTAACAGCATCTAATAAAGGCAAGTTGATGTGGTCCATAATTCATCCGTCCTATCCTTGGCTCTGGATGAGTCAACAGAAGATTCCCTAGGAGCAGATAGGTGCTTAGGATAGGGCACCCTCGACTTTTGGGTAGAGGGGTTGTCATGTCAGGAAAGGGGTGGCGGAATGACGACATCCTCTGGAGAGTAGTGTGGCTCTTCCGCGATGAGGGTGGAAGTCGGGTTTGGTGTTGGAGGGGAATTCTGAGGGGTAACCGTAGGAGTGCTATCAAGTTTGTTGATTTTCTTTCCACTCCTCAGCACAGTCACTACTTAAGCGTGCTCCCTGAATATGACCCCTTTACCCTTTGGGTTCTCTTCAAAAGAGATAGTCAACTTCCCTGGATCCCGCTGCCTAACTACCTCAGTAAGATGAGCAATTTCGGATTTCATATCAATGATCATCTTACCCTAAGATTGGATGACCATATTCTGATGCTCTTGCATCGCTTTCATCATGGCTTTTAGTTCATCCATCTCAGAAGGCTTATTCTGAGAAGGGTTTGCATAGGAAGGTTGATATATGGGTTAGGGAGGTTAGGGTCTTGCATTCCCTGAGTTGGAAGCATCACCTTGCTTCCATGAGAAGTTCGGATGGTTCCGCCACCCCAGATTATAAGTATTGGAATAGGGGTTATTACGAGGGGGTGGTCGGAAACCTTAGGCCACGTTCAGGTCAGCCTGAATCAACTCATGGAATTGATTTTCCTGGGTGCACTTTGCAGTGGCGTGCATCGTGCTTTGGCAAATGGAGCATTGACTTGAAGCTTAAAAAATAGAGGCTGCTTGCATGTTCATGCCGGAGTTTGCTAAAAGCCTATCAAAATTATTGTTCGACAATTGAATTTGATAAGCCAAATCCTGAGTAGCCCAGGCTTAATGGGCCTCTATCTTCCTCTACAAGATTGATGGTTTTCTTTCTTGATAAGCAGAGGACATGTGTAGGGAATTATCACTTAGTGTTTCAAATAATGCCCAGGCTTCATCTTCAAGTTTGGTCATGAATGTTCCTACACAGGCTGCATCAATGGTTTGCCAGTGCCTTTCATATAATCTATTGTAGAACCTTTCAACTAATTGCCATCTTGGCACCTGATGGTGGGGGCATAACCTAAGAAGGTCATTAAAATGCTCCCAAGTTTTGTGAAATTGCTCCCCTTCCTGTTGAGTAAAACTCATAATCTCTCTTCTATAATGGTTGGTCTTACTCATAGGAAAGTACTTTTTCAAGAATTGTCCCTTAAGGGTGGCCCAATCATTTTCCCTTGCCTCAAGGGTATGATACCAGTGCTTGACCTTATCCTTTAGGGAGAAAGGAAATAGAGTTCTCATCAAGGCTTCATCAATAAAGCCTTGGAGCTTCACCATGGAACAGACCTCAGTAAATTCCTCATGATGCCTGTAGGGATCCTCCCTAGCAGTACCATAGAAAGTGGGGAGCAAAGATATGGTGCTGCTCTTGATCTCATGAGGATTATCCACTCCACGTCTCTGGATAGGTAGGGCTTGGTGAGTGGTAGGAAGGAAATAGTCTCTCAAGGTTCTTTGGTTTTCACCAACCCTAATATCTTTTTCAGGTCTTTCTTCTGCCATTTTTCTTCTTTCTTGGTTGGCTTTTCTAATAATTCTCTCAGGTTCCGGGTTGAAAACAAGACTCCTTCTACGAGAGCACCTGCCAAGCATACACCAAGCAAACACCAGGCAATAGGTCTTTTATTGATTTAAAGTACTTTAAGTCCTCTTCCTACTCTCCAACTTGGCCAAATAGAGTCAAGGCAGTGTTTCTTCGTTCTCACGTAAGTGGTATAAGAGAAATGAGACACTTGAGATTCCTGGTCAATGTCTATTAAGGAGGTTGAGGTTACTTCTAGTCCTTTTTAGGTGATCAATCAAGTTGTCAAGCAATTACGCACCTTAAATTAACCTTCGAGTGCCCTAGAGATGTACATTTTGTTGCAATGATATTCTCAAATGCACAAGTAAAAAGGTACTCCAAGGATGAAACCAAGGGTTGCAAATAGGGCGAACCCTTCCTTTGAAGTGATGCATTAGCGGTGCCTTTTAACTACCCTTGAATTACTTTAAGGGGTGTCTCCCTCCTTAGAGTATCAAATCACTTAGGCAAAAGTTAATACCATCGTCACAAAGCGAGATAGGAGGGTTTGCATTGATAAATAGATCGATGCCTATAGCCTTAAGTGTCCAAGTCTTAGTGCGGTGCCTATAGTGTGTGCTTGGTGCAGGAAGTGTGCAGCACATCGCGAAAAGTGATTTTTCTTTTGAAAATTGCAATCAAGTTATTCAAACACTTCTTGTATATTTTACTTTTCTTTTAAGAAGTAATGTGACCACTTGATTAATCTTTTCAAGACAGCTTAAGTGGTCTTCTTAACTTATGTCCAAATGCAATGCATGTGCAGATAACTGATGAAGAAAGATAGGAGGTGCGTACCTTGCTCCAGCACTCTACGATGTAGAAATGCATGCAATGCAATTAAGATAAAGTAAATGCTACTCATTCAATCCTAGATGGTCGCCCTAGAGATATGTAGCTTCTAGTAGGCAGTTCATATTTTTTTTATATAAATGCACAATCAAAAGAACTAACTCGCTAAGAATAAACCTAGAATCTCAAGAATCGGGGACACTCCCCAAAAAATTGGCCCCAAATTACAAGGGCGAGAAAATGTGTAATTAAACTAAATCCTAAGAGTCTCCTCTAAAATGCTAAATCAGAAATCTAAGAGGTAGAATCCTCCTAGACGTTTCTCTGTGCGTCTTCAAGTCCGTGGGATCAAGGCCCGCAGAATCCTATTGCCGTCCTTCGGGTAATGTCAAGATCCACCACCCGTATTATCTCTGCTGCGTGCTCCTCCTTTTCACGAATGTACCTCGCATAAACGAATAGAGAATGGTTAGATAAATGTGCACCTCAAAATAGTCAGAAATAAACCAGATGAACCTATTGTGTCTGTTGCCTCCCCGGCAACGGTGCCATTTGAAGATGAGATTTACGCTTAATTAAGATGATTGCAATAAAAATATGTGTCGTTGATGTATTTTATGTGGTGGAAATCTCGTATCAAAAATTCATTAAATCTAACCACAATGATTAGGATGTCGTATCCACATGGAAGAACGACTGCAATAAATTCACGGGAATGTAGCCATCATGTTCGCAAAATATTCGTTAAATCAATTCAATGAATATGTTGCTCTGAAACTTTCAATTTCATGAGAAGTGAAGGGCTATTTATGTAAATTTCACGTCAGAAATCAAGCTCCCAAAATATGTGGATGATGTAGGTGTAGAGGTAGAGTATGTAATTTTTAATTGCATGAAAATCTGAATTCAATTTCAATGTGAAATGATGTGCATAACAGGGGCCAATCAAATACGCAAAAGGATAAGTGCAATGTCACAATTTTACCACAATAAATTAATAAAAAATAATTGTATAGTGGAGTTGGCAATGGCATGCATGGTAATAAGAAATAGATCTACTATAGAGAAATAGGGGAACTCGCCCCCTTGTGCGCACGTGGAGGAGAGGGCACGGCTGAAGGCGTGGAGCTTCGAGGAGGTCGCCGATGATGAGAGGGTTACGATGGCGGTGGTGGCGTCAATGGAGGTGGCTGGAGTTGTCACTGGCGATGAGGAGATGATGGCCGGTGGTGGCTTGTGCGCGTGGACTGTGGGAAGGGTTGCCGCGGGCATGGGTGGCCTTGTGAGGGTGAGGTGAGGTCGATGGCATTGACAGAATGAAATTTCATGGTCAAAAGTGACAATTGCGGGAGGAGGATTGATGATGGCTTTGGGTTCCTTTCTGTTGGAGAAGAAGATGAAGGTCGGCTGAGTGCAAGGGCATGTGATTAGCCTATATTTGTGGGCTATTTAAGTATTTAAGTGCCTAGACATTAAGTTAATTCTAACATTTATTTAGCATGCATTAGGATGTAAATAAATTAATTCATATTTCTGATTTAATTGCATAATTCATGCATTGCATTCATAACTAAATTCATTTAGAATTAATTTAGAATTGCATTCATTTAATTAGTTAACCAATTAGGTGCATTGCATGCATTGTTTTAATTTAACATAGAAGTTAAGGGCTTATGTATAAATAACTATAATATTTTTTTCTTTTATTCTTTTTTCTCCTTTGCACAGGTAACTCCTCTGGCTTTGGCTCCGCCTCCTCCTGCGCATCACATTTATGCTATGGCATTTTTTATTTTGAAATGATGGCCGTGGCTACAAAAGGAGGAGGGAGAGAAGCCATGCTCTAGGAGGCCACCATCCCCGACCCACCACTGTGCAGAGAGTTGATCTCTCGTCTGCTCCACCACCACCGGCCTCAACTGTGGCGACGAGCCTTCACCACCGTGGGCGTGTGGCATGACAGGCCACACCGCCATCTAGAGCTCGTTTGCATTACTTTGAGCACCTCAGCGTGCATCACCCTCACCGTCATCACCAACATCCACCACTGTAGCCGCCGCAACTTCACGCCCCCATCCGTTAAGATGTCTGGGAATGTTCCCAGATGTCTGAAACTCCTACAGCACCACCTTCATCTTCTTCCCCCATCCTCTGTTTATCCTCCACTCCATGAAAAGGAACCCAAAAACCACGCACTTCCACGCGCAGCTCTTAGCTGCTGCACACACTTTCCTGCTCCCCATCGCAGCAGCCTTCAACCCTGCCAAGTGCCAGCGTGCACCATTTGCTTGCGCGCACCCCAGCTACTCATTGCAACCCTCAGCGCCCCCCGCTCCATCAGACCATGCCCGCACATGCCTTCAACAGTAGAACCCGCGCCTCATCAACTTTTCCAGCGCGCCCACCCCCAGCGCCACTGCAGAGCCCCACGCCTACCTCCGCACGCCCACCTCCGTGCGCTGCAGCCTTCATACTCGCATCCTCCCCATGGGCCTGTAGCGCCCACCTCCAGTGCCTCCCTGCAGAACGCACGCCTCACCACGCGCGCTCCAGTCTGCAAAATGCGCGCCCACCTCCACTTCATCTCGCCACTGCAGCTCCGCACCTCCGCGTGCACCCTGCAGCACTGCACCTCCGCACGCGGCTACGCGCTCTGCAGAGTGCCCTCCACGCGTCTGCAGCACCTCCAGCACCCGCGCGCGCTGCTCTCCTTGCACCTGCAGCATGCTCAGCAGCAGCAGCTCCTCCACCACCGCCACTCCTCTCCACAGGCAGGCCAGCTCCAACCATCTCGCGACGCACCGCTGCCACCACCACGACGGCCTCGCTTTAGCCAACCTCCTGTGGGAGTCTCTCATCGATTGAACCTCTCTCTTATGCGCAAGGAGGAGAGAGGTAAAATCCCCTATTTTTGTTTTAATTAAAATTTACATTTTAATGCATTGCCACCAAAATAAATTTTAATTTATGATTATTTTATTACAGTGAAATTGTGATTGCATACTCGTGCTTTCTGACAATTGCGTGGTTATTGATATTCACATGTTTTAACATTGGTTTTGGGATTAAAATGTGTACAAATTTTCTCTAATACATGTCAATTAAAAATTACGTAAAATCATCACATATTTATTGAATATTTCAGTGAGGAAAAATTGCACATATACCCTTATATTTTTGAGTTATCGTGCATCTTCTTTCCATCACATTTCATGTCAGATTTGATTATGGATTTTGCAAGTGATTGAAAGGATATGAAATAATCGAGATTTTATTGCATCATTGCCTCCCTGTGGACACGACCCGCTCTTCTGCGAGTGGTTATTTTAATTGTTGATTAGTTGATTTTTTCACCACATAGAACTACAAACGACGCGTCATTTTATGTAACAAATGACTTTAAAAGCGAAGAATCGACTCGTCAGCATGCATGCACGGGTTGTGCGTGCACGAGGCTTGTGGCACGAGCAAGCAAGCACTATTATGGCTATGGCTGCCAAGCGTGGAGGTCGTGCGCATGGTAGCTGCTATGCGGCTGCGTGTTTGTGTGGTAATGGCGGTGGTGCGTGCGGTGGTTGTTGGGTGCGTTGGAGGAAGAAGAAGGTGAGGTGGGTGGTCTGTGGATGATGGTGTTTATGGCGGTGATGGTGTGCGCACTATCACCACACACACCACGGCAGAGGAAGGTTGACGGTGGAGAGCTCAGGCCACGATGCACGCTGGGTCCATGGTGCAAGAGATGCTTCATGGTGCCACCATAGGAAAAGATGATCTTCCTCTCTTTTAAAAACAAAAACTCACCTGTTTGTTACATCGGTCGAAAGCTTCTCCAACCACTCGCGAAGATCGTGAGTGGTTGGAACGGATGGATAAGTTCTGGTAGTTCCCATCAGATGTTTGACGTTGTCTTCAGACGTCTTAAAAAAATGTTGAATCAAGGAGCTTGTGATGGCAATTCCCAGACGTCCATACTGATCTCTAGACATCTTATAAACTCAAAAATGGACGTCTGAACTCTTACACCTAGCCTGCATTCATCAAATAAATTATGTTACCATATCATAAGTTATTAAATGTAAACTTAACGCATAAAATTATATGCAGACTAAGGTAAATTATCATATAACTCCTAATCAATTAACAACTAAGAATAACTAATTAGAGAGTACTTAGGTCAAATAATAATCCACTAAAGTGGACTTATCAACCGTCATCTTGGAGAGGGGACCTTGGTCCCTAATGGGGCAATCCTCGACATGCGGAGGTGGAGCTTGGAACTCAAGTTGGTGAAGGAGGAATTCTTTAGCATATTGGTGTGGATCAGGCTTCCAGATATTGCTCTTCAATACCAATCCAAAAGGATTGTGAGTCTGGAGGGCAAGCCACTGTACTACGATTGACCCTCCATGTCAGAGATGAGATTAAAGTTCATTAGATGCTACGTGGAGATCTCCGTGGAGTGTGACCTCCTGACTTTGATATCGTTCTGAGTTAGGGGAAGAACCTAGGAGATGGAAACCATCATATACGATTGGCTCCCCCCGTAGTGCTAGAGATGTTGCAAGTTTGGGTATGGGGAGGACCGATGCTCAACGTGAGTAGTAGAGCCCACAGAAGGGAGCAATGTTGACGATGGAAGTGGGAATGCAGAAAGTCCTGGGGGAAACAAGGAGGCAGGGGTGATAGCCCGATGCGTCATTTCCACTCCCCAGTGGGAGGCACCCTAAGCAACGAGAAGGGGGCGAGACGTGCATGCTAGTAGGCATGAGCCCATGGATATTGGCATGCATGGCAATGTGATCCCTAATAGGTGGTTCTATTTATATCTTTACCACTCCGTAGAAGACGTGGAAAGTGGGAGTAATGGTGCAACCCTAGTGTAGTCCATGGAGATATATTGGGGGAGCCAATCATAGTTCCTAAGGGATTGGTGAAAATACTTTCCAATGACACGGATGAGTGGTCTCTCATGAAGGGGTAGAAAAAGAAAAATATGGTGAAGGAAAAAACTCGAGGGGATGATCCAAACCCAATTTGGTGGAAGGGAAGGGGACTAATAACGGCCTCAAGAAGAAGAAAGGGGACAATGAACACCCAAAGAGGAAGGCTCGAAGGAGAACAAGAAGGGTAATGTCTCAAGCAACCAAATGTTGAGGGCGATGGTTGCACAGGGTGCTTTAATCGTCCCCATCCATAATGATGTTAGTGGCATGGAACACAAGGGGTCTGAGTGGCCCTGGCAAGCGGAGGAGGACCTTGCGACTCCTCCAGAAGATGGGTGCAAAAGTCTTACAAAGGGGGGCCGTAACCAACATGATCCCAAGGGGTTGGCGGTGACTCAGCAATGGGGACTTTATGTGAAACGTAAGGGTGACAGTATTGTGGAGGGAAGATAGATGGTAGGTGCACATGCTCCAATGCTCGGGGCAAGCAGTGACTATCATGGCTACCAACAGAAGAGGCTGTTGGATGGTGATCACCTTTATGTATGCGAGCAACTCTGTGGAGGAATGTAGGGGATTGTGGGAGTCCTTGTGATCGAGCTGAGGTGGGTAGCATGTGACTCCCATGGATAATGCTGGGGGATTTCTATTTGATTCGATGGACTGGTGAGATGCATGAGGCAACATAGCATTGCATAGTTGAATGGAGGAGTTCAATCACTGCCTAATTGCGGACTGGTGGGCCTCTTTGGTGGGATCCCCTTTCACGTGGTCTAACCTGACCATGGGGGAGGGGAGGATAGCATGCCAACAAGATCGAGCGGTGGCGAACCCGACTTGGTTTTACGAGTTTCCATTGATGCAGTTACACCATGTCCCGGTGGAGCAAAGTGATCATGCACTCATGAAGGTACCGATCATTGATGTCCCCATGAAGAGGAAACCTTTCCGGTGCTATAACCACTAGATGGATCTAGAGGGGTTCAAAGCCCTTGTAGCAGAGGAGTGGAACGACGAGACGGACGGGAACCCACTCTATAAGTGTGCGGCCAAGCTGAATAGAGTGAAGGACAAACAAAAATCATGGGCAAAAGAGGATATGGGGAGACCTCGTCGAATTGCTCAACTCTAGGCAAAGCTTCGAAAGGTGGCGTTGGCTCTAGTGATGGACCAAGGAAATGCAGAACTACATGTGGAGGAGAGGAAGTTGAAGGAGGAGATCGATAGGCTTCTTGGGGAGCAGGGAAGTTAATGGCAGCAAACGAGCTGCATTGAGTGGGTCAAGGAGGGCGACAAGGGGGCAGGGTTCTTCGCGGCAACCACTAGGATTCGGTAGAACCACAACACGCTCACCTTAGGGATCAAGGCCGATGGATCGATCGTGGATAAGGCAGCAACAATTAAGGGGGAGGTGATGCAACATTTCCAAGATGTGTACAAGGAAGATGAGGCAGGCAAGGAGAGAGCATCACGCATCCCTATTCTAGTGCATTGGATGACCATGCTGTAAGAGAATGAGGCCCTAACCAGATCCGCGACAGTGGAGGTAAAGTAGGCCCTATGGAGAATTTGTGTCGACAAGGCGCTGGGACCGAATGGATCCAACGTGCGCTTCTATAGGAGGTGTTTGGATATTGTGGCTAGTGACATTCTTGAAGCAGTGGGTTTTTTTCCTCGCAACTGGGGCATCGTTGGAGAGGTGAATAATGCTTTCCTTACTCTAATTCTTAAGTCGAATTGCTCGACTTCCATAATGGATTTTAGTCCTATTATATGCTGCAATGTCCTATATAAAATTTTCTCGAAATTGTTGGCCATGAGGTTGGGAGAAATTCTACCACGTTTGATTGAACTATATCAAGGGACTTTCATCAAGGGGTAGATGTTGCCGGATTGTTCACTACTCACTATGGAGTTCACGAGGGATTTCAATGCTAGTGGTGTGAAGAGAATGCACCTCAAGGTCGACATCTCAAAAGCTTATGACATGGTGAGCCGTACATTTATCTACCACGTGCTTGAGGCCATGGGTTTCTATGAAGACTGGATTTGGTGGATGAGGAAATGCACACCTAGACCATTAGTGGCCCCGATGATAAATGTCATCGCAGTGGGATTGGTGGGAATGACTAGGGACCAAAGGCAGGGCGATCCATTATCCCCTCTACTTTTCACGATGGCCATGAATGTGTTGTCCTCGATCTCACAAATTCAAGAGGAGAGGGCGAGAATCAAGATACCAAGGGTCAAGGGCATAGAATTTGTGTCCCACTTATTGTTCACAAATGGCGTTCCCATCTTTGGTCGAGCAAATACGAGGACATCGAGAGGAATAAGGCAATAACTAGACATCTTTAGTGAAATTGCTGGGCTATGGATGAATGTGAGCAAGAGTAGGGCTTATCTTTCCCATGGTGTCAAGGGAAGGGTGGGGATTTGTCTAACTTTAGGCATGTTGGAGGGGAGGCTATCGGACAAGTACTTGGGGACTCCACTTCATGTGGGTGCCTGGAGGAGTGGCCAGTTCATCTCTCTTATTGACAAAATTATGGAGAAATTGGGTGCATGGATTGCCAAGATGTTATCAAGAATGTGTCGTGTACCTCAAGTGGAGTATCGAGGGCTTGGTAGCTTTTTGGATCTCCACTACAGTTGTGCCGCCAGCCATCTTGAAAGGATCATGTTGCTAGAAGTGTGCTTCTTGTGGGGGAACAAAAGGCACCTCCTTAAGTGGGAGGAGGTTTGCTTACCGAAGGTTGAGGAGGGATTTGGACTCTAAAGCTTACTGGTTTTGGAAAAGGGTGAGATGTGTAAAAGAGTTGGAAGACTCTTAGATGTCAATAACATGGGAGTGTGGGCTACTTGGATGCAAAGGAGGTATATGGTGGATCGGATACTGGAGGGGAATGCCGCATGGAGCGACTCCAGGTGTTGAAAGTTGATGGTAGCTCGTCAAGATACCATGTAGGAGCATTTCGTGCCAGTCGAGGAAGCCAAGGGAAGGACGTGAGTGTGGCTACAGAGGAATGATCTAATATGGTAGCAGGTTAGACAAGTAGTGTCTAGGAGAGTGGAGTTTGAGGCAATCTAGTTGAAGGGTCATGTTCTGGAGTGGTCAGCATGTGCTGCCCTCGTCGCAAGAGGTCATCTCTTTATTGAGGATAGGTTGCAAGTTTGGGGTATGGTCGTAGAACCCTTATGTGTACCGTGCATTGAAGGAATGGAGTTGAGGGACAACCTCTTGTTTGAATGTAGCTACAATCGGGTAGTCCTTCGTGAGGTAGCCAAGAGGATGCAATTGAGGATGATCCCATGGGAGACCAAACTACAAATGATTCCATTCATGTAGGGAGCGAGCCTTGACAGGAGGATGTTAAGTACAACCTTGGTGGTACGGAGGGAAAGAAATCAAAAGATGCACACAGGCACCTATTCGAAGGTTAGGGATTTGAATCCAAGAATTTGTTGAGAGATCTGTGGGATTTGTGGGGGAGAGCGTCTGAACATGGTGTGGACAGCCTTTGACCAGTCTTCCATTAGAGAAAATTACCGTTTAGCCAAGAATGAAAAGCGAACGAAGGAGGACAAAAGAAGCACCCGTACATAGAACAAATGACAGGGTAACATAGGAACGACAAAACCATAACCGGCGCAGGACTGGCAACAGGACGCAACTTTTTTATTTTTTTATTTTTAATTTTGATACTCGTAACGTCTGGAATCCTTGGCACTGCATGCCCTTTGTTTTTTAAAAATGTTTAGTATACCCTAAAGTCTACCTTCAAATCTTCCTTTCTCGCTATCAAAAAGTGACACGTAATTCCATGAGTAACACCTATCCGCTTTTTTCTTGTAATCGCAACCATGGTCGTAGCGGCTACAAAACGACAGCTTGATCGTCAGAAATAGTCGCAGCGATGGGTAAAGCGATTATGGTAGCAGTGAGGGTTTAACCCTCGTTTTATACCCATAAACAAATATCGATTTGAGCAGTAATGACTTATAACCACTACGTCCCAACTCAAATGCGCGCTGGAAGTGTCATTTAACGATACCATCTCGACAATGGAGTTATAGCAACGCAAGAATGAAAAGCAAGTATTTGTTTTCGGTCAGCCTTTAATTAAAGAGAGTATATTTTAAATTTAAATAAAAATTATTACCGTAAAAGTTTATCCGTTGCAATGTGAATGTGATCTTAACCTATATTATTTCTTTTAATATAAAAAAATACTGATATATGATGAGTTCTATCACTATTTGAACTAATAATAAAATATTTTTGTACAGATATAAATCACTTAAATTACTTTTGGAATCACTTTACACTAGTGAAAAATCACTTTACATAGGTGCAATCTCATTTTGTATCTGTGTAAAATTACTTTACACCTTTAAAATAATTTTACACAGGTATAAAATAAGATTGCACCGGTGTAATTTTACTTTGAACTACTTTGCACCGATACAATCTTATTTTGTACAGGTAAAAAGTTAGATTACATCGGTGTAAACGTAAATTCTAAGTGTTTCTTTACTTATGTCAAGTGATTTTACACTTCAACGGTGATTTTTCCACCTTAAGGTTTATGATTTAGTCTTTAAACCCTAAATCTTAAATCTTAAGGTGAAAAATCACCTTTTAAATAAAAAATTACTTCTCATACGTGAAATCACTTTTCATAAATCTAAACTTAGATCCTAAATCCTAAACTTATAAGTCAAAATTACTTTACACTGGTGTAAAATCACTTTGAATAGGTGAAACTATCCTTGAAATAATTTTACACCAATACAAAATAAGATTGGATCAGTGTAAAGATATATTAGAATAATTTATCACCCATGTAAAATAATTTTACACCAATGTAAAATCAATTAAGATAATTTATCATCAATGTAAAATTATTTATTATTTATACATTTTAGATTAAGGTGATGTGATAATTTTTTTAATTATGATAGAGACTATCATAAAACAAATCTTATATTTTTTTATTTTTATACATTAAATATTAATTATTAAGTAAATCTATATTTTTAACACTATAGGAAGAATAAAAATAACACCCGTATCTTTTCCCATGTCATTTTCTACACCAAAATATATACGTTTCCTGCATTTATTTTTTAGCTTATAAATACAGCCGGAGAATAAGAAAAAATAAACAAATGTGCCTCCCGCAGAGTTCCCAAACATGACAACTAAAACCCAAAGAATTTTTTTCCTCGGACTTTTGGGGCTGTATAACAAAATTAAAGAACCTGAGAGTGCCTCTGAGTCCTCAGCGGTAAGCATTGCCGCAAACGCATCGAAGCTTGTAACGTAGCTGTGCGTCGTCACCACCTTCGCTGCTTCCTCTGTATTTTTTATTTTTTTTTCTGTAAGGTTAACTTTCACTGATAGGAACTAATTAGGCTATATCATGATATCACATTTTCAAGAGGGGAACTTATTTTTCTAAAATAAGGAGTAACATTCGTATAAAGGTAAAAATATTTAACAAAAAAATACACAACCAAACCTGTTATAATTTTTCATGTAATGGGTAACGGTTAACAACGTCGAAGATGATATATGAGACAAACTCATTAAATAAGATTGATCATAAGCTCAATCATGGTGTGCACAATCTCAAGCGTTACCCATCCCTAACAGAGTAAAGAGGAAAAAACCATAAAAAAGAGAAAACAGCTACAAAACCGATCGAGGACATAGGAGATCGGAATTGCGGTAACGACGAGGCGTTCCGACTTGAGCATCCCCCAGCAGCTACTGTACAATGCAGCATGGGGAATGAGGGGCCGACGCCGACACCTCCACCAAGGTCGACGACCATGGGGAAGAGCAAGAAGCACTACCACATCGACAACCACGCGAAGGAGGAACCAACCGATCGAAGACCACCGACTATAACTCAGATCGCCGAAACACCTCACCAGCTCAGGTCCTGAGATGCAAACCCGCTGCAGGAGATGAGAATGGATGGGAGCGGAGACAGAAGCGGTGGAGCGTAAAAGCATAAGGAAAGAAAAAGAAGTGGGGCGGGGAACCAGCCATCCGCAAGGCCGGCTGAGGCCCCACCCATTAGAGGAGAAAGGGGGCGCTCTCGGAGGAGGGACGGCCTCTCTGTAATTAATCATAATACGTCACGGAATCGATCGTAAGACATGCACCGGTCTCCATGACAAAAAGAAAAAGGAAAAAAAAAAAAACATTTGATCCTATATATATTAACGTCCGACGAACAATCCCTCCCACAATCTACGTTGGAGGGGGATTTAATTTATCCAGTCGTGAAAAATTATAATTATGTATTTTTGTAAAGTTTGGTCATTGTCTTATCTCCAAAGCGAATCCATTTGGAGCTATGGATATGCTTAAGATGTGGGAAATGAAATTCTGCAACCCCTTTGCCTTCAAACTCAGTCCTGTAGAAATGCTTATTATCCTATAGAAACATTCTCCTTATTCACTTCCAAAGAGATGCAGGTGAGCTTAGCCAATTCACCTGAGAGGGTCTCTTTCAGCAAGAAAGGTATGAAACATAATTAGGAAGAAGGGTATCATCTTGGAAATATGGAAGGTGATTTGGAATAAGAATGCAACGCCCAAGTGGTGTTATTATACTTGGTTAGCGGCTAAATGTAGGCTACTCACAATAGATATGACAACACGTTGGGGATTGCAAATCGATACTACTTGTAATTTTTATGGCATTCGTGAGGAGACTCATGATAATCTTTTCTTCTCTTGATGTTTCTCCAATGTAGTTTAGAGGCAGGTTCACTCTACTTTGAGACTTGTTGGCCCACTCCCTCTTAACCTGCTCCATTCCCCTTGGCTGTTGACATGTACTAATTTGTGACGTGATATCAATGCCAGGACTTAAAGACTTTGGAAGGAGAGAAATACACGATGTCACGGGAATGTGGCCTTAACCCTTGCTACACTCATTATCTATACTTGTATGCTTGTATGTGATTTTATGGCTATTGTATTTCAACTTATGTAAATTGATTGTAAATTTTTTTGAATTAATACATTATCATTTACTCAAACAAAAGACATTCTCTAATTACAACATCATGAAAATCCTAAACAATATGAAAATAATATAATATTTTCAACTTTACAATATAAAAATAATACAATTGACAAAATCGTGCAATTAAATTGCTGCAAACAGAATTGCAAATGAAACCTAAACCAATGATAAAACAAAACAAGCAAATAAAAACATCAGGTGCTTATATCCGTCGTAGACATGAATTAAGGTTTTCTTTTATTTAACAGAGGTTATTTGACTCCTCGAAGAAAAATTCCTACAATGAGTACTGTAGGAAACATCGATAAGAAAGAATAAAGTGGATGCATGTATACTTTTCTTGACTTCTCTCCAGTGCAGCGAACAGAGACAGAGCAGCAAAGCAACATGAAGAGGAAGAGGGAGACTATGGTAGAGGACCCCATATATAATCGTCAAGAGCCATGCCTATTGTCCCCTTCTTTGCTTATTCGTTCTTCATGGCTTTGTTCTCTATTGATTACGTTATTTATAGGGTTTGGAAATTGGATCGGCAACAGTTACGACTCCTTAGCGAGAGGTTTGTTAATTTACGTACGTCATCTCCATGTTTATCTCAATATCCGCACGAATTTAGCAACGAACACTAAAATATCGGTATAAAGTAAAAAGCCGTTTGTTTTTCTTTGTCATGGGATCGTCCAATCGGCTAGAGATAAATCAAATTAATACACGATAGTGCGTCTTTCCGAGGGTTATCGATGGTGTGATAGTTGCCATAATTACAGCTTTATGAATGGCATTGCATTTAATTTATGTCACTTTACGTTAATTAGCAATGAGATTAATTAGCCTGTTCAGTGCACAAGCATGTAGCGTAGAGATTAAGGCTTTTGTGCATGATAGACTTTTGTTTGTAGTTCAAGAGAACGTACGTTTATCCTTTTTTTTTGTCTTTTTTTTTTAAAGATAAAGAAAACGTACGTTTCTCACTGTAACATCCATCCTGTCGTCAGGAAATGATTTTGATATATATATATATATATATATTTGCAAGGTAGAAAGCCATCTCATTGAATGGAGACAAAAAAAAGTTACATACCGCAAGGGAGAATGGTTGGAAGTCAGCTCCCTTGACAATTTAATCAGCAGAAGTATTAGTGAATCTAGGAACATGAATTAAGGAGATTGAGTTAGAATGATGAAGTAACTCTCGACAATCTTCAATAACTTTCTAGTAGTCTAACGAAGTTTTCTCGTTCTAATAATGCTACTAACAGGATATATATAGATATCGAATGGTTAATGATGCCTTTATTAAACAACGTTTGCGGGAATGTCTACAATACCTCCCTATGTTGGTGTTAATTCCTCAAATTCTTAAGGACTTAATAAAAATTAACTTACTTCTAGCTTAGGATGGATATGTACAACATTTTATGTCAACTGGACCTCATGCTGTCAGGGTACCGATACTGGTAGACCAATACTGGTATTCATGACTTACAGTTATGAGTTCTATATTAAATGACTATCAGTATTGATGCAAAGTATCGATACCTATGAGTTACTGTTTAAAACCCAAGTCTAGATGAGTACCCGTCCAGTACTCACTATGTATCGGTACTCATGTTGAGTATTGATACTTGTAGAGTACTGGTACTACCTAGGAACCAACTGATCTCAACTATTACCGGTACTCATAAGGAGTACCAGTACTTGTTGAGTACTGGTAACTTTGCCTGTAGCTAATGTCTATTGATACTGGTGACTAGTACTGGTACTTGTAAGCTATAGGTCCTGATGACTTGAAGCCCAGAACTTGACCTGAGACTCATATGTACTGGTACTCATGGTGAGTATCGGTACTTATAAGTTCCAATTTAGGACTTAAGTCGACTTAGAGCTTGATTGTAGATTGCATGTATTGGTACTCATGAAGAGTATTGGTACTAGCAACCTATAGTACACTAAAGAGACCAAAGACTGTATCTAGTCTATACCGGTACTCTTCATGAGTATCGGTACTTATGACGGTTACATATTGTGTTTGTGCGATTTTGAGAATGCCAAGAATTAGATCTGAACATGGAGCTTGTTAAATACATGATCTGATGATTATAAGACTAAATAACAAGTAAATTAACGCATACAAGTCTATACATGATCCAGATGAATAAAACATATATATATCTTTGATCTATCCAAGTTTTATACAACATGCATTCAGTGTAGATAACATACTTGGATTCATTTTGACAGCAGAAAAGAGGCCGCAAGTTAGGCACTTCTAAGAGTATTCTCACCTCCTTTAGATCAGGAGTAATCAGGAAATAATCTTCTCCTGAGATTGCAGCAACCCAGCCACAATTAACTCTCCTAATTCTTTCTCTCAACACACGATGGGAAGGTGAAGAGAATGAAGGTGCAAAACCCTTGGGGACCTAACCTCTCTAGTTTAGTAATTAAGCAAAACTAATTACTAATAGCAAATTACAAATTCGCTCATCGAGAAGTTGTATTTGTAAAACCGATCTTTGCACATACAAACATAACCACACCATCTCCTTGCATTTTATGCCCATAGCCTCAATAAAATCTAATTTGATTACTTTAGTGATGGGCATTATATAACAGTTCTTTATACATTGATTGATTATATAATTACATAGCGCATATATAAGTCCATACGTTGGATTAAATCCAACAATCTCCCACTTGGACTATGTATGCAACCTATAAATCATTCAACACATAAAATCAAATTTGAGTTCAACTTTGCTGTCATAACCGAAAATGCATATTTAAAAAATCCAATCTATCAGGTACACTAGTAATAGAGCTAAAGCGATTTTCACTACATTCTAGTAGCTAAACCAACAATGACCATGTACACTAATGTAAAAGGTAACAAAAAACGTATGGATGTGTAGCATGGAAATTACATGCCAATGTGATCAATGCATCCCTATTCCCAACTGGTCCTTTGAATTTGAGATCACTTTCAAAACCAAAACCAAATTATTTCTCAAAATGGACAATCATTGAACTGAAAACTTTAAGTTTTGTTTATTTCATAACAGAAATGAAGCTTTACGAAACTTTATACATAACCAAAAACTATATAACTGAATTACTAAAATTGTCTATTACAAAATGAGCACTATAAAATTTACAAACTCCCACTAAATCTGAAATTTCTGTAAGGACATAAGACCCAGAGAAGCTGTGTTCATGTAACATCTTGGGTATTATTCCTTTAGTAAGCGAATCTACAACCATGAAATCTGTATCGATGTGCTCTATAAATAGTTGTTCATTCTGTATCATTTCTTTAACAGTTAGGAACTTGATCTCAATGTACTTCAATTTGAAGGAGCTCTTATTGTTATTGGAGTAGAGGACTGTGAACTGATTATCACAAAACATTTGTAGTGTCTTGTCAATGCCATCTACTATGCGTAGCCCCAATATAAAATTTTGCAGTCATACTCCATCGTTGGATGCCTCATAGCATGCTACAAATTTTGCTGCCATAGAGGAAGATGCAATAAGTGACTGTTTTGCACTCTTCCAGGAGATGGAACCATTGGCAAGCAGAAATACATATTATGAAGTAGACTTTCTACTATCTTGGCACCCAGCAAAATCTGAGTCAGTATAACCATAGACTTGAAGCTTTTCTGACCTCCTGAAGGTGAGCATATAATCCCGTGTCTTCTACAAATATCTCAGTACTCTCTTGGCTGCTCTCCAATGGTCTTTTCCTGGGCTTACTAGGTATCTGCCCAACATGCTTGTAATGTATGCCAAGTCTGGTCTAATACAGACCTAAGCATACATTATACTACCAATAGCATGAATAAAGAACTGTTTGCATTTTCCGTTTGTTCAAATCACTTCAGGGGCACTGATTGAGACTAAACTTGTCTTCCTTAGCCACAAGAGTGCACAGTGGCTTGCAATTTTGCATGCCATACCTTTTGAGTACCTTATCTATATAGCTTCTTTGGGATAAACCAAGAATATGACGAGAACGATCTCGACATATTTCAATCCCTAACACAAATGAAGCATCTCCAAGATCTTTCATGTCAAAGTGTTTGGAAAGAAATTTCTTGGTGTTTAAAAGAATACTCATATCATTAGTAGTAAGCAAAATGTCCTCAACATACAGGACCAAGAAGATATACCTGCTCCCACAGAACTATGGTATATACATTCATCAGCCAGATTCGCCTCAAAATCAAATAAGAGAATCACTTGATGAAACTTAAAATACCATTGTTTGGATGCCTGCTTGAGCCCATAGATGGATTTCCTTAATTTGCACGCCATACTCTTTGGATCACCCCTAACAAAATGTTTGGGCTGAGTCATATAAATGATTTCCTCAATGTCATCATTAAGAAATGCAATCTTCACATTCATCTGATGCAACTCAAGTTCAAAGTGGGCCACAACAGCCATTACAACCCTTAATGAATCTTTAGAAGAAACATGAGAGAATGTCTCCTTATAGTCAATGCCCTTCTTTTGGGTAAAGCCCTTAGCGACAAGACGCGCTTTGTATCATTCCACTTTTCCTTTTGAATCCCGTTTGGTTTTAAAAATCCATTTGCAACTAATGGGTTTCGCACCTTCTAACAGTAGAATAATATCCCAAATGTCATTGTCTTTCATTAACTTCATTTCTTCTTCCATAGCCTTAATCTACTTTCATGATTCGGACTTTCCATTGCCTGACGGAAGTTGATAGGATCATCTTCCATTACCCCAATATCCGTCTCATGCTCCTGAAAGAATACCATATAATCATTCGAAATGTCACTCCTTTCTCTAGTGGATCTCCTTAATGGCACATTTTCTGTATGTGCCTGAGGCTACTCTACAGGGGTTAAAATTGTATCATTGTCTTCGTTGGAGTTATTTTAAGGTATGTCAAAAACATGCTCCTCATCAACCTGAGTAACTCTAGGAGGAATAACTATGTTTCCCTCTTCAAAGACAAAGTCTTTAACCTTGTCAACTTGGGCAGACTCAACACATTCAAAGAACTTGGCATTACCAGACTCAAAAATAGCCTTAGTTGTGGGATTATAAAATTTATATCCTCTTGACCACTCAGAATACCCAACAAAATAACAACTAACAGTCTTTGCGTCCAGTTTCTTTTCATTTGGCCTATAAGGCCTAGCCTCAACTGGATATCCCTACACATGAAAATGCTTAAGACTAGGCTTTCGCCCAGTTCATAGCTCATATGGTGTTTTGTTAGTTGCCTTAGTTGGGACTTTATTCAGAATGTAAGCTACAGTCTTTAAAGCCTCTCCCCAGAGTGAATCTGGTAAGGAAGAATGAACAATCATACTTCTTACCATGTCCTTAAGTGTCCTATTTCGCCTCTCAGCAACACCATTCATAGTGGGCGAGCCCCGCATGGTGTACTGAGGGATGATATAGCATTCCTCTAGGAACCTGGCAAACGGTCTTGGACATTGTTCACCGATCCCTCATATTTGCTGTAGTTTTCACCACCATGGTCAGATTTGACAAATTTAATCCTTCTATCGAGTTGATTTTCAACTTCGACTTTATAATTCTTAAATGTGTCCAGTGACTGTGCCTTTTCATAAAGTAGGTAGATGAAGCCATATCTTAAGTGGTCATCTATGAATGTGATAAAATACTATTGGCCATTCCACGTAGGCATAGGAAATGGCCCACAGATGTCTGTATGAATCACATCCATGACACTATTTGACCTATTGGCTTCAAACTTCCTATCATTAGTTCGTTTCCCTTTAATACATTCTATACATTGATCAAAATAAAAAAAGTCAAAGGGGTCCAAAACATCGTTTGACACAAATCTCTCAATTTTCCTTCTGGAGATGTGACCTAATCTCTCGTGCCATAGAGTAGCTGAGGATTCAATATATAGTTTCCTTTTCACTCCCCGCATATCCAAAAGAGAAGACTCATTATAAGAAGTTGCATTATCCAGGAAATATAAATTATCATGACATGAAAGAAGACCAGTGCCAATAATTTTGGAATCATGAAACAAAGATACTTTTTTATCACCAAAACTACAAGTGAATCCATACTTATCCAACACGTAAACAGAAACTAGATTACGTTTAAAGGATGGTATAATAGAAGTTTCATTCAATTCCAAATACATTTCAGTTTTCATCAATAATTTAAAATGGCTTATAGCATGAACTTCTACTGCCTTCCCATCCCCAACATAAATAAGTCTCTCAGCTTCAGTTGGCCTTCGGCAGCTCAGGCAACCCTGCATAGACACACTTATGTGAGTGGTAGCACCTGAATCCATCCATCAAGTGTGCCTAGGAACCGAAGCCAAATTACTCTCTTTACAAACCAAATTGAGAGCCGTACCTTTTTTAGCATGCCAGGCGTGGTAGTTGGTATAGTGCTTCTTTTGGTACCTCTTAGCTCCACAGAAGAAGCATTCTGACTTGGAAGACTCTACAACCTTCCCCTTCTACTTCTTCTGTGAAGCTATATTTGCAGCTTCTGTAGTCCTTTTCTTTCCCTTGCCTTTGTTATTAGAGGAAGTGGCAATGTGAGCACTCTCTGTCCCATCATGCTTCATTCTCTCTTCCTCTTGCACACAGTGCGAGATGAGCTCATTTAGAGACCAAGTCTCTTTCTGACAGTTATAGCTTACCTTGAATTGGTTGAAGGAGGGGGGAAGAGAGATTAAAACTAGATGCACTAACAAGTCCTCCGAGAGGTCAAGTTTTAGTGCTTTCAACTTGGAAGAAATGTGAGACATCTCCATAATATACTCACGTATATTACCATTCCCTTTATACTTCTTTGAGATAAGGCTTGCCAAGAGTGTATCAATTTCTGCCTTTTCATTCTTGGCAAACCGTTTCTCAATATTGGCAAGAAAATCTTTAGTCGTGTCAATGTCATCTGACATTGTGCCCCTGAAAGCCTCGGGTATGGCCTTCATTATCATCATTGATATCCGATTAGACATCTCCCATCTTTCCTTCTCCTTCTTTTGTTCAAAAGTACTCGTGTCTATAAGAATGATAGAGGGTTCCCTAATCGCCAAATCTAAGTCCATAACCCCGAGGACAATCAAAAGATTTTCCTTCTAGGACTTAAAGTTCGAGCCACTTAACATGGGTATGGAATTTAAGGTGAAACTAATATTGTCAGAAGATATTTGTGAAAAATAAATGCAGATAAATATAGAATTAGCTCCTTTAAAACATAATGTGTCTAATTAATTCGTTAATCCCACCACATGTCTTAGTTAACTCCATCAAGGGTCTCATCTTTGGACGAGAGGTTGATTTGTAATTAAAGACATGGTGTAGAATGAAATGATTGTTGGTTCAAATCCAAGTCAGTCATGAACCTTCTTTTGGACTGATTCAATGACTACCCAGAAATCCTAATAACCAACATAACATTACTCCCAAGCAAATGAGTGAAAGTAGATCGAGTATGCACTTTCCTTTGGGCCAGTGCACACCCACCTACTAACACCCATTCATCCTTTTACCGTTCATGGATAAACCCAGTATTCATAGGAGAGCTCACTTTAGCGAGGTACTTCTTCAACTTGGTTACCCTAGAACAATGTACCTTATTAATTAGACTGAACTTAATTTCACTAAGCAGAGATTGAGATGACTCCGATACCACTTGTTAGCATTAATTCCTCAAACCCTTAAGGGCCTAACTAAAATTAACCCATTTCTAGCTTAGGATGGACTTGTACAACATCTTGTCTCAACTGGACCTCATGCTGTCTAGGTATCGGTACTGGTAGACCAGTACCGGTATCCATGACTTATAGTTATGGGTTCTATATTAAATGGGTATCGGTACTGATGCCAAGTACTGATGCCTATGAGTTACTGTTTAGAACCCAAGTCTAGATGAGTACTCGTCCAGTACTCACTATGTACCTGTACTTATGTTGAGTACCGATAATTGTAGAGTATTGGTACTACTTGTTACGACCCGGTTCCCGAATCCCTATAGGACATGAGACCGACCCGACTCGACTGATCCCAAGACCCAGTCGTCCAACAAGAAATAACCAAAAAGCAGGAAAGTAAACCACATTCACTATGCTAAGCAACTAACAGTAAAAGAGTACAGTAGTAAAGAAAGTAAAAGTTGCTACAGTACATATCACCACCACAACAGTAAAACAGTAACAAGGTATAGGAACGTAAAGGTACAGAAATGTAAAGGTACAAGAGTCTGAACTCACTACAACAGAAAGTACTACAAAAGAAGACTACTACTATTGGGCTCTACTGGGCCCAACACCCTCTGCAGTCGGAGACTCGGGCTACTCAACACCTAGACCTGAAAAGGGTTATGAGTATACAAAGTCAATGAATGCTGAGTAGAGTGGAAACCAACTAACTAAAGCAGTAAGAGTAAACAGGTAGCTATTTGTTCCAATTACTTTATTTCATAAGTTATTCCTTTTCACCCATTGGTTTATTTATCAGATCTCTTTCTTGATCTCGAATGTTCCTTGTGGGAATGATCTTGATTGCAGTTTTTCTGAAGAGTAGAAGTCGCATGTGGTACTCTCCTGGCTGGGAGAGTCCCCCGTGGTGGTCCTACACCCAATCAACCACCCCAAGGTCACGAACAGATGTAACGGTGACTACGGCCCGCACTAGCACGCGGTCAGTCGTTTCCGCTAACGGGTACACTCAGGTATAGCATGGAACAGTATAGGGCCTAGCCCTCTTAGTAATAGGGGTCTAGCCCCTAAGAACCAAACAGGGATCTCGCCCCTCCACAGTCCACGCACCCTCGTCTGACTACCCTGGTTTGTCCAGTGGGCCTAACAAGTTGGTGTAGGGTGGCTAGCTGAACCCCAGGCCCCTTGGGGTGGCTAGCTCTCTCCCTATACTAGTAGCTCTCCCTGGTACGGTGTACATGAGGGCCAAGAAGTCAGTGCAGAGTGGCCAATCCTAACCCCAGGTCCCAATCCAAGGGTGGCTAGCTCTGCTCTATACAAAACAGGAGACAATCGCTCTCCTTGGTACTACATACTCAAGGGCCAACACACTTCCCCACTCACATTTCCAGATCCATTCCATTTATTTCCAGGAGCTCCACTCCTACTTCCCCATAGGATTCATGCTTGTATTTCTCATACCATTCCATACCAGGTTTCATCATTCACATTTCCATTCTTAGGTTATACACATGCAGCTCGTATTTCTAGCATTTAACGTATACAACAGGTAAGGCCACATGTAACTGTTTAACTAGCACAGGTAATTCGTATTTCACACGCAGCTCTTGTTCATTAACAGGCATTTGTTTTCTATCTACTCATTCAAGACTGCAATTTAATCACGCATACGGACATTTCAAGTGTTTCTTGTCCTACGATTCATGCCACACCCTAGGTTCTAATCACTCATTAATAGGCATAATGTCCAGACGTCTTAAAAGTGTCCAGGAACGCACCTCAGGCTCTGCGTCGACCTCAGACGTCCAGGACCTCTTCTGGACCATCTGAACCCAGCTTCAGACGTCCGACCACCTCTCCGGACGTCTGGGAGTACTTTCACCTGTTTGGTGAGCTACCCAGATGTCTGAAACGCGTGGGAGGGCGTGTCCCGCACCTTCCTGAAGCAACCCCTACATGCGACAGCAAAAGCCTCCACATTAAGCCATGCAAAACGTAGTTGCGGAGCGGCCTATATAGTCGTATCCGCAAAAGGAAATGCACCTTCGCGAAGATCTGTCTTCAGACATCTGGAGTCGCCTCCAGATGTCCACTCCGTCGTCTGGACGTCACTCTAGACGTTTGATTCTGGTAAAAACCCAGAACCAAAACCTCCTCCTGCTCGCCCTCACCGCGTGCAACCTCACCTCGCCTCCTCGCCTATAGCTCCAACTGCAGCAGTGTCAGGGACGACTCCCCCAACGCCCTCCTCCTCCTCCCGCACACGTCACTCCAGCCGTGTGCCCTTCGGTGAGCTCCCACATGAGCTCGCAAGCTCAAGCTCCTCCTCCTCTCCTCACGTTGCTCCTCCTCGTCGCCGCTCTCACGGTTTCTCTCTCTCGCGCTAGCTCCTCTCGCTGGGGTGGAGAGGAAGAGAAGAAGGTGGCTGGTGGTGGAGTGGGGAGAATGAGAGAGGAGAAGAGGGGTTTATAAAGAGTGCGTTAGGGTTCGTATGGGGAGGGAAGAGAGAAGAAGGGAAGAAAAAGAGGGTACTGTCTGTGCGTCGCTCGCGTGCAGATGCGACAACTTGCACAAAAATTTTAATTTCCAGACGTTTGGGAAGGGGTCCAGACGTCTAACCAGACGTCTGACCAATAGTCCAGATGTCTTAAATGGCTTAGGATAGAACGGGTCTTAACATCATAACAAACTTAAAGGAAGTTTCATCCCCGAAACTTGAGCTAGCTAGGGTATAGAAAGAGAACTATATACGCATGACAAACTTAAAGAGAACCAAAACTGGTTCGAAAAGACGTACCCTCAAAAAGCTCCGGGTACCGCTTTTGCATCACGGCCTCAGGCTCCCAGGTAGCCTCCTCGTACCTCTGGCTCCTCCACAAGACCTTCACCAGGGGTACCTGCTTCCATCTAAAACTCTGGACGGCTCTGTCTAGTATCTGCACTGGTCGCTCGGGGTAGGTCTGGTCGTCACCTACCTCGACACTCTTGTGGCTCAGAACATGACCGGGATCGACAACGTACTTCCTGAGGTTGGACACGTGGAACATGTTGTGCACACCAGAAAGCTGGGGAGGAAGGGTAAGCCTGTAAGCAACGGGTCCTACCCGCTCCAGGACCTCAAAGGGCCCCATAAACCTCGGCGTGAGCTTCCCTTTCACCCCAAAAAGCTGCAGGCCCTTCATGGGCGAAACACGAAGAAAGACGTGATCCCCAACCTCGAACTGCACCTCTCTGCGCTTCCGATTGGCATAACTCTTCTGTCTATTCCTGACAGTGCGAAGTCGTCTGTGAATCTACTCTACCACCTCCTGACTCTGCCGGATCAGCCTGAGGCCAACCTCCCACTTGGTCCCCACCTTAACCCAACTCAAGGGCGCAGTACACCTTTGTCCGTACAAAGCCTCATAGGGTGCCATGCCAATATTCGAGTGATAACTGCTATTATATGCAAACTCTGCTAGGGGCAAGTGCTCCTCCCAAGAGCCCCTCCAGTCTAGTACACAGGCATGTAAAAGGTCCTTAAGTGTGTGTATCGTGCCCTCTGACTGTCCGTCCGTCTAGGGGTGGTACACCGTACTGAACCTCAACCGTGTCCCCAAAGTCTGCTGAAACTCAGCCCAAAATTGGGAAGTAAAACGAGTATCTTGGTCAAATACAATCTTACGTGAAACTCCGTGCAGACGTACCACGTCACAAATATACCTCTCTGCCAACTGCGTTGGTCCCAAGGTGACTCGGATCGGCAAGAAACGTGTCATCTTCGTCAATCTATCTACAATCACCCAGACTGCGTCGTGTCCTCACTGGGTAACGGGCAAGCCCACCACCAAGTCCATGGTGATACTCTCCCACTTCCACTCTGGCATAGGAAGTGGCTGCAACGGCCCTGCAGGCCTCTGATGCTCGGCTTTCACCTGCTGGCACAACAAACACTGCTGCACGAACTCACCTACATCCCACTTCATCCCTCTCCACCAAAAGTCATGTCTCAAATCATGGTACATCGTCGTGTTCTCGGGATGTATGGTGAACCTGGACCTGTGTGCCTCAGTCAGGAGCTCTCTCAACAACTCCTCGTCCTTGGGAACGCACAAACGTCCCCTCATACGTAGCACCTCATCAGTAAAGGAGAAGTCTCCTGGGTCCCCTGACAGTACTCTGTCTCTCATAGACTGCAGGTATGGATCTGTCATCTGTCCTGTGATGATACGGTCTATCAGCTCTGGTCTCGTCTGTCGTGTCACTGTCACTGCCCCACAATGCCCCCGTAACTCTAGGGGTTGCCAACTGCCCAACTCCTCCATAAGCTTCCAACTCTGTACCTGTAAGCTGGCCAAGTGGGTGGGCACCTTCCAGCTCAAGGCGTCAGCCACCACGTTGGCCTTCCTCGGATGGTAGGAGATGCTGCAGTCATAGTCCTTCATGAGCTCTAACCAACGTCTCTGTCTCATGTTAAACTCCTTCTGATCAAACAAGTACCTGAGGCTCTTATGATCCATGAATATCACAAAAGTCTTACCGTACAGGTAGTGCCTCCATGTCTTCAGCGAGAAGACGACAGCTGCCAGCTCTAAGTCATGGGTAGGGTAGCTATGCTCATGGGGCTTCAGTTGCCGCGAAGCGTAAGCGACAACGTGACCCCGCTGCATGAGCACACCCCCTAACCCTTGCAACGAAGCGTCCGTGTAAAAAATGAAACCGCCACTGCTATCCGAGATGGTAAGCACAGGAGCCGAAGTTAGCCTCTCCTTCAACTCCTAAAAACACGCCTCACAATCATCTGTCCAAGCAAAAGGCATGTCATTCTGGGTCAACTGAGTCATCGGATGTGCAATCTGTAAGAAACCCCAGATAAATCGCCAGTAGTAACTTGCCAGTCCCAAGAAACTGCAGATCTCTATCATTGTACGTGGCCTCTCCCACCTGAGTACTGCCTCTACCTTGGCTGGATCCACAGCCAAGCCATCCCCTGAAATCACATGACCCAAGAAGGTCACCTGCCTCAACCAAAACTCGCACTTGTTGTATTTGGCATACAGCCTATGTCATCTCAATGTGTCCAAAACCATCCGCAAGTGTTGTCCGTGCTACGCCTGATCTCGTGAGTAAATGAGCACATCATCAATAAACACCACCACAAACTGATCCAGATATAGTCTGAACACTCGGTTCATCAAATCCATGAAGGCAGCGGGGGCGTTGGTCAACCCAGACGGCATGGCCAAAAACTCGTAGTGTCCGTACCGGGTGAGGAAAGCTATCTTGGAGATGTCAGTCTCCTTGATCCTCAACTGGTGGTAGCCAGATCTCAAATTTATCTTGAAGAATACTGTGGCACCTCGCAACTGGTCGAACAAATCATCAATCCTCGGCAGTGGATACCTGTTCTTGATGGTGACCCTATTCAGTTGTCTGTAGTCCACACAAAGGCGTAAGGTACCATCCTTCTTCACAAATAACACCGGGGCTCTCCACGAGGATGCACTAGGCCTCACAAAGCCCTTCTCCAATAGGTCCTGCAGCTGGGACTTGAGCTCTCGCAGTTCAAGTGGTGCCATCCTGTAAGGTGCTGTAGAAATGGGGCTGGTCCCCGGTACCAGTGAGATCTCAAACTCGATCTCAATCTCAGGCGGTAATCTTGGCAGCTCCTCTGGAAACACGTCGGGGTACTCTCTAACCACCGGGATGCTCTAAAAGTCTGCCACGGGGCTGGGCTATGCCACTACACAAGCCAAAAAGTCCTCATACCCCTGGCCCAAAAGTCTCGTCGCTTGAAGTGCAGAAATGCACCTGAAGCCTCCGTCCACCGGCTATCCGTGAAACTCAAAAGAAGGCATCTCCGGTATGTAGAAGACGATCTTCCTCTCAAAACAGTCCACCAAAGCATGGTAAGCGGACAACCAATTCATCCCCAAAATCACGCCAAAATCCTCCATCGGTATCACATTCAGGTCAGCGGGGAGGCTGTGTCCTCCAACACTGACCTCACAGTCTGTGTAGACCCCCTCAGCTACAAACAGCTGACCACCCGGACCTCTGATCACAAAAGGATCCTCTAACAACACATAGTCCTGTCCCAAATTAACAGCAAAACTCGCAGCAACAAACGAGTGCGTGGCACCGGAATCAAAGAGTACGTAAACTAATCTGCCGAAAACTGTAACCATACCTGCCACCACTGAACCCGATGCTCTGGCATCTTTGTGTGTCAGGGCGTCGATACGCCCCTCAGCTCTCGATGTAGAAGAAGAAGCCACACTTTGCGTCGGATGGGTAGCCGTTGGTCGGTACCCTCCCCACGACTACTGTCCTCCCCTATGCACCTGGGAACCACAGCCACCTGCTCGGCCTCTAGTGCTCGGTGCGGGGAGCATCTACTGCACTCCAACCCTAGATAGGCAGTCCCTCCTAATGTGGCCCAGCTGGCCACACTAGTAGCAGAGGGGAACTCGACTCCCACCCTCGGTAGGTCCCTGCTGACGATTGGGTGGGGGTCCAATGCTGCCAGCTGGCCCCTGTCGGGGGCCCCCAAAGGCCAATGATGGCCCCGTAACGCGAGACAACTCTCCCGCGGGCGCCGCGTGCCTCCTCTCTCACCAGCCCTGTGAGTACTCTGGTTGTTTGGGCCTCTTCCGTTCACTGTCAGTGTCCCGTGAGGCCGGGTTGGTCTCCTCATACGTCATAGCTGCCTCCACCACTTTCGAGAACGTGGGCAGCTTCAGGGGTTTGACATACCCCCAAATGGTAGGCCGAAGCCCCTCAGTGAACCTCCACAGGCACTCCTCCTCAGTAGCCAAAACTGTCACAGCGAAACGTGACAGCTCCAGAAAACGCGTATGATACACGCTAACAGTCATCGTCCCCGGGCAGAGAGTGTGGAACTCCCGCCTCCTTTGATCCTGCCACATTTGCGGAAAGTACTGCTCGCAGAAGAAGGTCACAAATTGGACCCATGTTGGCTCTGCCCTCTCATGGCCTTTGACTACCCTCTACCACCTGTGTGCTGCACTCTCCAGCTGGTATGTGGCAAAGGCCACGTGGTACTCCACAGGGGGGGCGAAGGGTGTCAAAACCTTCTCGATCTGCTCCAACCAGTCCTCCACCTCAGTCGGGTCCTCATCCCCCTTGAAGGAGGGGGGCTTCAACTTCCTGAACTGTCCGAAAAGCTCGTAATGTCGCTGTAGCGGGGAAACGGCCACGCCTCCAGGCAGGGAGGGCTCATGCTCGGAAGTGTCAGAGTGCGGTGGGGGTGGTGGCGTGGGACCACGAGATCGACGCAGCGCTGGATGTGGGGGAGGGGGTGGTCCACCCCCTCCCCCACGTCCAGCACTGCGTCGGTCTCGTGGTCCCACAGAGGACTCCCCCTCCACATCCTTAGGGAGAGGCGCTCATGGAGGTGGGTGGAGCTCCTCTCGTACTATCTCCCATATCAACTGGGCGAGGTCCTGGGCCTGAACGCTCGGAAGAAGTGGCTGGTCCACTGAAACCTCGAGCCCAGCACATCCGCCCCTCCGACCTCGTCCATGGTCATGTCTGCGACCCGCCTCAAGGATTCCATGTCAAGGCATCTCCTGCAAGGAGATGCGCAAAATAGAACAAAAGATGTCAAATCTGACGGACATTCCCCAAAAGAACCTCAGAATAGATGTCAAAAGGTATGTTATGGTGGTTACTCTAGTTACATGTACGTGAATTGGTTATTCTCAAGCTAGTTGGTTCATTTCTCGGGATGACCTTGCTCTGATACCATCTTGTTACGACCCGGTTCCTGAATCCCTACAGGACACGAGACCGGCCCGACTTAACTGATCCCAAGGCCCAGTCGTCTAACAAGAAATGACCAAAAAGCAGGAAAGTAGACCACATTCACTATGCTAAGCAACTAACAGTAAAAAAGTACAGCAGTAAAGAAAGTAAAAGCTGCTACAGTACATATCACCACCACAATAGTAAAACAGTAACGAGGTACAGGAACATAAAGGTATAGAAATATAAAGGTACAAGAGTCTGAACTCACTACAACAGAAAGTACTACAAAAGAAGACTACTGCTACTGGGCTCTACTGGGCCCAACACCCTCTACAACCGGAGACTCGGGCTGCTCAACACCTGGACCTGAAAAGGGTTATGAGTACACAAAGTCAATGAATGCTAAGTAGAGTGGCAACCAACTAACTAAAGCAGTGAACAGGTAGCTATTTATTCCAATTACTTTACTTTACAAGTTATTCCTTTTCACCCATTGGTTTATTTATCAGATCTCTTTCTTGATCTCGAATGTTCCTCATGGGAACGATCTTGATTGCAGTCTTTTCTGAAGAGTAGAAGTCACACGTGGTGCTCTCTTGGCTGGGAGAGTCCCCTGTGGTGGTCCTACACCCAGTCAACCACCCTAAGGTCACGGACAGACGTAATGGTGACTATGGTACGCGCGATAAGCGCACGTGTAGCTACCTTGCACTGGCAAGCAGTCAGTCGTTTCCGTTAACGGGTATGCTCAAGTACAGCATGGAACAGTATAGGGCCTAGTTATCTCAGTAACAGGGGTTTAGCCCCTAAGAACCAAACAAGGGTCTCGCTCCTCCATAGTCCACACACCCTCGTCTGACTACCCTGGTTTGCCCAGTGGGCCTAACAAGTCGGTGTAGGGTGGCTAGCTAAACCCCGGGCCCCCTGGGGTGGCTAGCTCTCTTCCTAACTAGTAGCTTTCCCTGGTACGGTGTACATGAGAGCCAAGAAGTCGGTGCAGAGTGGCCAATCCTAACCCCGGGTCCCAATCCAAGGGCGGCTAGCTCTGCTCTATACAAAACAGGGGACAATCGCTCTCCTTGGTACTACATACTCAAGAGCCAACACACTTCCCCACTCACATTTCCAGATCCATTCCATTTATTTCCAGGAGCTCTACTCCTACTTCCCCATAGGATTCATGCTTGTATTTCTCATACCATTCCATACCAGGTTTCATCATTCACATTTCCATTCTTAGGTTATACACATGCAGCTCATATTTCTAGCATTTAACGTATACAACAGGTAATGTCACATGTAACTGTTTAACTAGCATAGGTAATTCGTATTTCACAGGCAGCTCTTGTTCATTAACAGGCAGTTATTTTCTATCTACTCATTCAAGACTGCAATTTAACCACGCATACAGATATTTTAAGTGTTTCTCGTCCTAGGATTCATGCCACATCCTAGGTTCTAATCATTCATTCTACACATGCATTCAGTTTTATAATTAAATTAGGGAAAGCCACTCTACCAGACAGCTCAGGAGTATTGGGGGCTCGAACAGCAGGCTCATGTGCCTCAGCAAGCCCCGAACCCGCAACGGAATGAAGCCATATAACAAGGAACAATCATAATGGAATATTCATAATGTTATAGAAAGTCTTCTAACAGGTAGAGGAACTCATAAGGAAAACACCGATATCTTGTTTGCGTAAAACGAACCTCAAACGAACCCCTAACGAGTCAAAAACAGAGTTACTGACTCAAATCAGACGTCTGGCACAATGTCCAGACGTCTTAAAAGTGTCCAGGAATGCACCTCAAGCTCTAGTCGACCTCAGACGTCCAGAACCTCTTCTGGACCGTCTGAACCCAGCTCCAGACGTCCGACCACCTCTCTGGACATCTGGGAGTGCTTCCAGTAGTCTGGTGAGCTGCCCAGTCATCTGAAATGCGTGGAAGGGCATGTCTCGTGCCTTCCCGAAGCAACCCTTGCATGCGACAGCAAAAACCTCCACCTTAAGCCACGCAAAGCGTAGTTGTGGAGCGGCCTGCATGGCCGTATTTGCAAAAGGAAATGCACCTTCGCGAAGATCTATCTTCAGATGTCTGGAGTCGCCTCCAGACGTCCACTCAGTCGTCTGGACGTCACTCGAAACGTCTGATTCTAGGAAAAACCCAGAACCAGAACCTCCTCCTGCTCACCTTCGCCGCGTGCAGCCGCGCCTCTCCTCCTCGCCTGCAGCTCCGGCTGCAGCAGTGTCAGGGTCGACTCCCCCGATGCCCTTCTCCTCCCGCATGCACCACTCCGGCCGTGAGCCCTCCGGTGAGCTCCCACACGAGCTCGCGAGCTCAAGCTCCTCCTCCTCTCCTCACGCCACTCCTCCTTGTCGCCGCTCTCGTGCTCTCTCTCTCTCTCTCGCGCACTAGCTCCTCTCGTTGGGGTGGAGAGGAAGAGAAGAAGGTGGCTGGTGGTGGGGTGGGGAGAACGAGAGAGGAGAAGAGGGGTTTATAAAGAGTGCGTTAGGGTTCGTATGGGGAGGGAAGAGAGAAGAAGGGAAGAAAAAGAGGGTACTATTTGTGTGCCGCCCTCGCGCAGACGCGAAGGCTTGCACAAAAATTTCAATTTCCAGACGTCTGGGAAGGGGTCTAGATGTTTGACTAGACATCAGATCGATAGTCCAGACGTCTGACTAGACGTCTGACCGACAGTCCTGACATCTTAAAAGGCTTAGGATAGAATCGGTCTTAACACTACTCCAGGAACCAACTTATCTCAATGATTACTGGTACTCATGAGGAGTACTAGTACTTGTTGAGTATTGGTAACTTTGCTTGTAGCTAATGTCTACCGATACTAGTGACCAGTACCGGCACTTGTAAGCTATAGGTCCTGATGACTTGAAGCCCAGAACCTGACCTGGGACTCATGTGTATCAATCTCATGGTGAGTACTGGTACTTGTAAGTCCCAGTTTAGGACTTAAGTCGACTTGGAGCTAGTCTGTAGGTTGCATGTACCTATACTCATGAAGAATACCGGTACTAGCAACCTATAGTACACTAAAGAGACCAAAGACTATATCTATCCTGTACTGGTACTCCTCACGAGTACCGGCACTTATGATGATTACAGATTGTGTTTGTGTAATTTTGAGAATGCTAAGAATTAGATTTGAACATGGATCTTGTTAAATACATGATCTGATGATTAAAAGACTAAATAATAAGTAAATGAACGCATACAAGTCTATACATGATCCAGATGAACAAAACATATACATGTATCTTTGATTTATCCCAGTTTTATGCAACCTAGTTTAGATAACATACCTAGATTCATTTTGACAGTAGAAAAGGGGCCGCAAGCTAGGCACTTCTAAGAGTATTCTCACCTCCTTTAGATCAGGAGATAATCTTCTCCTGAGATTGCAGCAACCCAGCCACACTTGACTCTCTTGATTCTTTCTTTCAGCACATAATGGGAAGGTGAAGAGAATGAATGTGCAAAACCTTTGAGAACCCAACCTCTCTATTTTAGTAATTATATAAAATTAATTACTGATAGCAAATTATAAATCTACCTGTCGAGGATTTGTATTTGCAAAATCAATCTCTACACATACAAATATAACCATACAATTTCCTTACATTTTATGTCCATATCCTTAATAAAATATGATTTGATCACTTTAATGATGAATATTATATGACAGTCATTTATACGTTAATTGATTATATAATTACTTAACAAAAACACACAGAGTATGTTGGATTAAAGCAAGCACCCTATGCTTAGTGGAATGAAACGTAGGAAAGGACATGAGACATCTAACGTGACGTTAATGAGTAAACCACATAGACATATAACTAGATCCCTTTTTTTTCTGTTAGTGATGCCATTTCTTGTTGCCCAAGCATTAAGGTTGTGGGCATTCGATGATCATAAAAACTAGTCGTTGCATCACCGTGATGATAAATCGTTGCCGTATCTTACGAGTGACAGTGATGGAATCTGTCACCTTAACTAAAAATTTCATGGGAAAATTCATGGTTGGTGGTGAAATTTGATATCCGACGACTGTTTTACCCCTATTGCTAATCGTTTCTTGTAGTAGTTACCTATTCACTTTCGTCTAATATCGTCCATATTTGACGATGGTAAGGTATTTTATTATTAGAAAAAGGTGATCAGTTATCAATTTGGAAATTGATGGTAAAAATATTTATACCGTCGCTTCTTGATAAAAGCGATGGTGAATACCTGTCTAAATTTCTGTGCATCCACCTTGTGTAGAAGGTAACCTTGAATGAATATTTACCATCATTTATTATAATAAACAACGACAAATGTCCCATTAAAATTTCAAGTGGAATTTTTGGCGTGAGAATTGGGGCTAAAGTAGACATTGGCTGTCGATTATTAATTAAACCGACGACGAATGTTGAACCTTCTACCCCACGTAGTGCCTTCTCCCGCCACACTGCGTGAAGTCTCCTCCTTGTCATCAGTTTCTCTCCTCCTCCTCGTCGCCCCTCATCCTCCTCCTTATCCTTCTCCTCCTCGTCGACATCCCCCTTCTCCTCATCTTCGTCTTCCTCCTTGCCGACTTCCTCCTCGTCACCCCACCGCCTTCTCATCCTCCTTTTGCATGCGACCATTCCTTGTCTCCTCCCACCTCCTCCTCATCCTCTTCCCCCCCTCTACCTCCTCCTCCCGCCCCCCTCCTCCTCCTGGCTTCCCTGCTCCCCTCTGCCTCCTCCTCCTACCATCCTCCTCCTTGTCTCCTCCTACCCTCCTCCCCCTATCCTCCTGCTCTCTTCCTTTCCTTCTACCCTCCTCCTTGTCTCCTCCTCCTGCCCCCCACCTCTCCTCCTACCCTCCTCCTTGTCAAGAGGGTACACCTAACAGTAGTACTAAGCAAGAGGAGGTGCCACTTGTTCTTGTGATCCATTGTATGAAGTGGGGGCTTATCCCTAACTTCGTGAAGAAGAATGAGAAGCCCAATCACTTTCGGGAGGTCATTACAATTAAATCAAATCAAATCAATACATCTCTTTTCTCTACTAGCATCTCTTCTCTAAGAGAAGACTCCCTCCTATCCTCCTCTCGTCATCCTCGTACTGCCCTTCCTCCTCCTCCTCGTTAATATATATCTTATGCTAATATATGTATTATTAACATTTAAGATTATAATATGTTATCTAATTAATTTTGCTTTTGAAAATGAAAGTTATCAGTGTTGGGTATACTCGGAGGTTGTAGTAGTTGGAGGTATATATACATTTAATCTTTTTGATTTAATTAAATGATAATTTACTTTTTTGTTGAAATTTTTGAATGTTCAAATTGGTTAGTATTTAGATACACACACTAGCTTGCTAAGGAAGATATATGTACCTGAGGCTAAACATTAGGCATTCTAAATCCTAGGGTTAAAGTCCTCCGAGTCAAATTGTGTCAAATTATTCGCTCGACGAGATTTATGATCATGCTATACGGACAATGCAGTAAGTGTATGTATACCTCACTTACATGTATGATGTGTTGTCTTTGTAGCATGCCATAAGATTCGATCGACTTTAGTTTGGTAAAGTATCGAGCTAAAGAAGCTCCTTGAAGATTTAATTACAACTTAGGTTTGCACGTTACATGTAACCTTGTGCAGTGAAATTTCGGTTGCTTCTTCTTACTCTTCTCTTGTATATCAACTAATCTTATCTAGTTTCCTGTAGTACCCTTAAATGGGTGCTAAAGGAAATATTGCTAAGGGTAGCATTGGGGGCTATATTGGAGAAGTGCATGGAGATGCTACCGAAAGTTCACCGCACGAAGGTTACATGTAATGAGAAAACCTAAGTTGTGATCAAATCTTTGAGGATAGGCTATAAAGTGAAAATCTTAATCAAGATACACATCATTCAGTCTTTCCCTTCCTAATAACTGGTTTGTTTATATTAAATTTTAGGTAATAATGGACAAATCTTGGATTTGATTAAGGGGTTTCGATTACACCAAATATCAGGATGGAGTAATTTCATTCCTAGATTAGGCCTTTGATGACAATAGCAAGATATTTAGGCGAGAAGACCAACTTGATAATATCTTCTGCCTATGTAGAAGATGTTTGAATGGTTCTTTGCATGATCGTAACACTGTGCTTGAACACTTGATTTGTAATGGGTGGTAGCAACATTACATTACTTGGGTAACTCATGGAGAGGGGTTTATTGAGGAAGTCATAAACAATGAAAACACTGTTGACGAAGAGATTGACAAGAAGATTGTTGATAGTGGAGGTGAAGAAATACAAGAAATGTTGAACGAGAAAAGAGCATGAGATAATATAAATACAGATGAGGAAGATTCATTTAGTTGTGATCCGTTCTATGATGTCGTTAAGGCAGCTGAGGATCCTATTACTCCCGGTGTTACGAGAATGTCTAAGTTGTCATTTTTATTGAAGATATTTCAACTGAAGGTTATAAATAGAATTAGTGTTAAATTCATGTTAGAAATACTTCAGGTTATTGTTGAGCTGTTCAATAACCCCAATGGTTTTCCAACTTCATGATATGAGGTAAGGAAACATATTCATAAGCTTGGTTTTGATTGTCAGAAGATTGATGCATGTTCGAATGACTCATTCTTTTCAAAAATGAATTCACAAACTTGAGAAACTGTCCTGAATGTGGACATGAGAGATATAAGGGAGGTGAAAATGAAAATAAGAGGAAATAACTTCATAAGGTTCTTTGTTACTTCCCATTGACACCTATGATTCAACACCTTTTTATATCTACTGAAACTACACAGTGGATGACATGGCACCAGGATTCTAAATCTTAAGATGGAAGAATACGTCATCCTACTGATTCAAAAGAGTGAAAGAGATTTGATGAAAGAAATAATTCATTCGCTTTAGAAGCAAGAAATGTACAGTTGGGTCTTGCAAGCGATGGATTCAATCCATTTAAGTGTATGTACCCGTCGTACTCTATATGGCCAGTGGTAATAGTCACCTATAACTTCCCTTGTTGTGCATGAGATCATCAAGCATGATGCTGACCCTATTAATCCTTGGTTCGAAGCAATCAAGAAATGCAATAAATGTTTATCTCCACCCATTAATTGTTAAACTAAAACAGTTGTGGTTGTTGGTGCTAGAGCACTACGATCGTTTATTTTGATGATAACAAAATACATGTTATTTAACATTTGCATTTGAAGTCTTAGATTTCAGGTTAATTGCAAATGAAGACGTGTTGGAGTTCGAGCTCGCATCCATGGCGGATTGGAGGAGCTTGACAGAGGAGGAGTTTCACGAAGAGCGAAAGCTTAAAGAAGGAAGGAGATGAGGAATATGATAGATTTTTTCTCTTATTCACTGTACTTTACTCTTTTGTTGCTTTTTATTTTATTTCTTAGTAGCATGTTAAAGAGCCTCAAAGTACCCTCAAAGTAGTCCTACGAACACCTACACAACCCTAGGATACTTAGGTTTTCTGTAAAAAACTTAGAAAACCAAAATAGGTTCTAACAGCCTAATCAGACATCTAATCTGGAAATTAAACATTTGATAGTGACTTTTAAGACGTCTGATTGTTGACTCAGACGTCCAATAACTTAGGCTGGAGTTAGTTAGTTTTGTCTATTGAAATCAGACATTTAGACCTTAGTCCAAACGTCTTAAAAGACTTCTGATGGTTGTGCCAGATGTCTAATTAGTGGAACGTTGGCTAACAAAGTAAATGTTGATGAATATAACTGTTAGGCTTCTATCAGACATCCATAGATGATCCCAGATGTCTGATATGTGACCATTGAGTTTCGTTGTGAGCCAAAATTACCTTTGTCAGATTTTATAGCCCTTAACATATCTTGGGAATTCATTCCCGCAATACAATAGGTTTCCAGACGTCCAGACCTAGCGCCAGACGTCCTGTACGTCGCCTGATAGCCTTACACTAGAACCCTATTTAGGTCTGATTCAAGTCAGGAAGGAATCTGCTTAGAATCAGATGTCTGACTTAATTCCCAGACATCTTAAACTAATTTTCCAGATGTCTGATACCTGGACCAGATGTCTGATGACCCTATTAGAATCGCAAATGATTCTGATTATAGCCTATTTTGCCTTGGGTTCAACCCCAACGGCTATGGAAGCTTTCTAAGGACTTCCAAAGCCTTCCTAGGCCCTCTATAAATAAAGGAGGACCCTTGCCTTGCAAACACACACCAAGCAACACACTTTCATAACATATTGTGTCCTTTCGACCTTAAGAAGAAGATCTAGCTCTCCAAGCCTTTGTTTGACATCTAGAGAGCTTCAATCCAATTGTGCACCCGCTTTCCCTCCACGATTACGAAAGCGATGAAGCGCCACCGCATGGTTCACGCATCCCCGTCAAGTCGACACACTCCCACCAAAGGGAAGTTCCCTACCTATAGTAGCTAGATTTAACCATAAACTTTGTGGCTCTATAGGTTGTATTGTATTTTATCTTTACTTGTGTTGGGTATTCGCTTTGCAAATTCTCGTCTCCATCGATGGATAAATACTCCTCGTGAAGATGGGTGGTTTTGAGGTACGCTACCCTCGGGTATAAAGTAGTGTATTTGTACTGAGGTTGAACTACCCTCGTTTTAAGTAGTTCGTTTAGTGGATTTGATCAACTTTGTCGATTGGAAAATTCTAACTCAAAAGGGTTAGGTGGTGGTTTTTACCCGGTTTGGGTTTCCACCTAAAAATCTCTTGTGCTTTTGTGTGATTGCTTATTTTTTTGAGATTATTTATTTTAATTCTGCATTTTATACGTCATGCATATCTCACCCCCTCCCATAGGGAATTACAGTGGTACACCAGCATGAAGACGTATGATGCGGAGAAGAGAGAATTCTACGATATGCATGCAGCACTGTTGTAGACTATAAATGACTTCTCAGCGTACACAAATTTGTCAAGTTGGAGCACTAAAGGAAAACTTGCTTACCTAGTCTGTATGGAAGGTACTCATCACCTTGATTGCCGAAAAGTAAGAAGTTCTGTTACTTAGGGCATCGCAGATTTCTACCCATTAAACATAGATGGCGAATATCACAATTTAGGGGTAAATTTGATGGCAGGACGTGTCGATATTCAATGAAAAATCCAAAGAATAAACTTAGTATAGATTATATCAGGTTGCCAGGTTAGTTTATAATGGATAGATTATAAGAAATGGGTAAGATACATTTGGGTTGACCATTCAAATAAGACCTGACGGCCTTGAGAAATTCTGGGTTTCGAAAGAAAAGCATTTTCTTTATAGAGCTACCATACTAGACAAATCTTGAAATTCGTCATAATTTAGATGTTCTGCGCATTGAAAAGAATGTGATGGATAACATCTTAGACGTATTAAATCTGATCGATGATCTAAAGGAGACGGTGTAAACAAGAAAAGACATGAAGAGTTTAGAGATACGTCCGGAGCTGCATATTCATGAGGAGGATGTCTACTTCCTACCTACTATTTACAACTTGAATCAGAACTAGAAGAGTAGATTATTCTCCTTCTTAAAGGAAATTCGGGTGCTAGATGATTTTTCGTCGTAGCCTTCTTGTTGTGTGAATGAAGTGCGAAAAAAAATATCCAGCATGAAAATTCATGACTCCCACATTTATATACAAGTATTGTTTCCACTAGCGATATGGGGGATACTGGCTGAGGCAGTTGTTGATTCATCATAGAGATGAGGATATTTTTCAAAGTTGTTTGTTCAAAGATACTACAAAATGATACACTAGATCACTAGGATAAATAAATAATCATTACTCTTTGAAAGATGGAACATATTTTCCCCCAACCTTTTTCGATATAATGGTTCAGCTCACTTTGTATCTTGTAAATGAAGCGAGAATCGATGGACCTATGCAATTCAGATGGATGATCTTGTGGAGCAATTTTTGAAAAAGCTAAAAGATTATAATTTGTAATGTGTTATTTAATTACTTTTGTTTTTGAAATTATAAGTTATTGATGATGGGTATAATCGGATGATGTTGTTGTTAGAGATATAATTTTAATATTTTTTATTTAATTGAATGATATAAGTTTTTGCTAGATGTGCGGTGTGCCCACATATTATTTTTTATTTTATTGAATGGATGTGGGGCGTGCCCACTTGTATGCTTCATTTTGAATGTGGGGTGTACTGGTAGCTCCCCGGCAACGGCGCCAAAATAATGGTGGCGGTGGCCGAAATGTGTGGTTGTAAATGTTTGTTGGTAATAATTGTTGATTATGTCGTTGTAGTACAGGGTGTATAATATAACATTAAGGATGTCATATAGTGGTGAGTATGGGTGAGTTCCAGTCATTACAACCATTATTATCATTTGCTTATTTATCTAATTTTTACTGGTTTTGTTCCAGGTCGTTCACTGGGAGGCAATTTATTGAATTTAATTCGGTCACTCTTTGATTATCTCAAAATTGTCTTCTTATTCAAAAGAAACTTTACATTTTATTAAAGAATGAATGAATGTGTGTTTTATTTACCTAATTACTAAGAAATGCTTGAAAAAATAGTAACTATGAACAAGCATCAAACAATCTATTATTATACTCTAAACTATGTATTTACAAGTTATCCTATTAGTACTATCATAATAGTATATAATACATTAGAATGCAATGGTGTAGAAATTTAACTTATTAGTCTGTTATGTACAGTAACATATACAGCAGTTTCAGTGACAGATATAAGCGTCGCTAAATCTCAGAAAACACTATATACAACCTAAAGAGGCAAAACTGAGATCTTTAGCGACGTTTATAGTGTCGCTTTATTCTGTTAGTAATTATATAGATTTACTTATACGTATGTATACTACTTATTCTTTGTTTCTCTTTCTTTCTTCATTAAGTCTCTGTTCTTTGTATTCTTAACTCCTGTTCTTCTTGTGTTCATATTTCTGTTTTAAGTATTCATCTTCTTCTTTCTCTTTTTATTACTCTTGTTCTTTTCTCTGTTGTTCTTCTCTTTGTTAACTCTTCTGTCTTAGCATATTTCAGAGGCTGCGGTGGGGAGGGGATTAGGCTAATATCATTAGTTTAAAACGTGTTTAGTTTGCGGGCACGCTTTTCGAGGGATACACAGCACCCTAAGGGTGGGACCAGACCTCTACTAAGCGCGCCCTAATCTCAGATTAGGTGGCTTAATTATGTCTTTAATCTCAGCGCCAGGCCTCAGCCCAACGCCATATGCTCGCACACGCTCGGGCCCCCGGCCACACACGCGTCACATACTAATCGCAAATCAGACAGAGTACTCAGACCAGCGCTCAACGGGTAATCGGGTAAAGGCAGTGTTTCGGGCGCCCGGCGCCCGTGACGACTGGTGTATAGGAAACACAAATTCCATTTATGTGGCTGCGCTTGACTTGCAGCACACGATGTGGTGCTATTCCAGCGCCACATCGTGCGCTGGAAATCAGGCGCAGCTGCGTCTGTTCGGGCTTTTGGCCCTCGATTTGGGGGCCATAAATTATTAAATAAAATAAAATAAAATATGGTTAATAAAGCATTTACATAATACTACATAATTGATTAATTAATTTTGAATTTTAAATATGTTTACTATACAAATAAATTCGCTAAACTAGGCTGATTGTACAGGTTGATTTAGGTGATTAAATAGTTAATTACTTATAAAATAGTTAGTAAATGGTCTAATTGACCTTATACAGATTTAATTTATATACTTAAGTATTTTATACATATTTTTCTTGTATATTTACGAATTTATTTCTATTTTATTTAAGCTAAACTAGCTGTTCTGAGTGTTTTAAATAAAACTAAGTTACAGTAAGCTATACTAGGTATAATTGTACTTTAACTAACTTAAATTACTTACTATATATGTTAACCTAAGTCTATAGATTTATTTACTTAATTATAGCTCTAAATTATTAATTTAGCTAATTTATTCTACAATATAGCTACTGAATATGTACATATGAATCTGTATATATACATATACATATATCAGTAAATACATACATAATAGTTCAGTATTTATACATATATTTACATAGATTACATGTGTATATAGATTTATGTACAAGTTTATACAGTATTTACAGTATATCTATGTATGTCTACGTACATAATCAGGCTGTATATTATAGTTATAATAGTATGGATATGTATATTTACAGTGTGAAATTAAGTATGTATAATTAGGTTTTAGTAGGAATTTAGGGAATGAGGGTTAATTAAGTTTTTATTTCATTTTAAACAGCAGCTAAGCTACTGTCAGAGAAGATGGAGAGGGAAGAGAATGTGCTGTTCAGGGTGTTTTAGCAGTGTCAGTGGCTTAAGCCACTGTCAAATGGGCTAACTGCTGCTGCAGTTAGTCCATTTGAAGAGGGGGAAAGTATTCACAGAGAAGAGGAGAATTTAGAGGAGAGGGGAATGTTGCTGCAGTTTGCAGCATTTTACTGTATAACTGGGAATAAGAGAAAATTCAGAACAAACTAAAAATTAAAGAGTTGAAATCCAAATCTGATAAGGGTATAAATCTCACGAAAATCACATAAGAATTCAGTTCAAATACCCACAAGGAAAAGCCCTTATCAAAAGCATCATTTCAGATCAAAACACAAATGGCATTGAGTTAGTCTTCCTAATGCCATAGACAGCATGAAGGAAGACTTAACTCAAATCAATTAAAACCAAAAACATACAATCCCAGTTTCTTGCAACCTTAAGGAGTATGGAAAACTCCTTAGGTTAGAGAGTCACCATACAAAAATAATTATCAAACAGGTGGTGTATGGCAGTTCTGAAATGACAAATCAGAAAAAGAATGCATTAAAGGAATTTATAAAAGCTAGCGAATGCATTCAGATCAAGGCAGAAGCAAATTCATGAAAGGCTCTTCTGATTTGTTCTCTGTCACCAGAGAACTTCTCAGAATCCTTGCCCTCAAGGAAAACCAAAATCCCTTCAATTTGTCAGATCTGTCAAGACATTTCAGAAAGCAAAATCTCTTCAAAACCCATGTTAAAGTGAATCTGACAAACTGAGGCAATCAATCTAAAATAAAAGGGGCTTTTGTGAACACAAATGGGGTGAGTGAGAAGCCCCAAATGGTGCTTGTGACGCCAATTTCAGATCTGAGGCAGTACACCATCAGATCTGGAATTGGGTCCAGATGTGTGGGTGACAGATGAAAGATTCGTCGTTAAAAGGAACATAAATCAGAATTGGATGGTGGAAAAACAAAACATGAAGAGGGAGATAAATTGATTAATGAACAGATGATTCTTCCCCTCTGATCTGGACTGATCAGAGGAGGTGAGGGAGGGGATCTAATACTAATTCTACTCCTAAGACTAATCTAACTACAGCTAACATTAAACACTAACAATTAAAACTAAATCTATTCTAAACTACTGCAAACTAAATCTAACACTACTTGTGCAGAATTAAAAACTAAACTAAAAGGAAGAATGGGACCTATGGGTCCTTAGCCGGCGGCTAAGGAGGAAGAAAGGAGGAGGGTGGCTCCAGCGGAGGGAAGAGTCTGCTAGTGAGACTCCAGGGTCGTCCTCAGGTGCTACGAGGTCCTTAGCGACGAGGAGGGTCGAGAGCAGGCGATGATTCCACAGCCGGTGGCTGTGAAATCAGGGTCTAGGTGAGGAGGAGAGACTGGAGTGGAAGAATTGATCGCTAAGAGATGTAGGAGGGAGCGATCCCCCGCGCGCGACACCACTGAGGTGCTTAAATAGCAGCTCAGTGACTGAGATCACCGCAAGGGTGAGGTTAATCAGAATCAGGCCGGCGGTGAGGATGAGATGGGTAGAGCGCGCGGCGAGTCAAGAGAGAGATCTGACCGTCAGATGAGATCTGGGAAGAGAGGTGAACGCACGCACCGAATCGCGCGAAGGTTCCATTTGAATCCAGCCGCAGATCGAGATCAAAAGTGCGATGGATGGTCGAGAATGGCTGTTTCTTCGCGCGCTACAGTGCGCGTGAAGAACACAGGCTTCTCTCTGAAATGAGGGAAAATTTGCAGACGGACCCTTAGAAGAAGGGGTAAAACATTTGCATGCAGGCCCAAAAGCGAGAAGAATAGCAGCTGGAAGGGCCCTGCAGTCTTATAAAAGGGTCCCTGCGGCTTGCAAATAGGTCCAAAAAGGAGTTTTGAAGGGTAGAAATGTAATGCATGAAGGACCTAATTGTAATCTATTTATTTCTAAGCCTAAATGATGCCCAATTGCTTTCAAATTTTTACATGTGCTTAATTGAACATTTACGACATTGATTTTACTTCTGATTTGGCTTTTCAAACTTGTTTATGTGTTCAATTGATGCATGGATCATCATTTGTTCTTTAGTTTTCAGAATATCCCATTTTTGTGACCTAATTAGGAGATTTTAACACACATTAAAAGTTTTAGGTCTTTTCTTTAATTCCCACACTTAACCCTTTTTATGTGTTAATTTGATATTGTTTTGCTTAGTATCTAGCTTAATTTCGGCCTTTTAGCTATGATGAGTAGCCACTCATCATACCCCCATGCTTACGTTTTGCTAGTCCCTTAGCAAACAATCTGTTGAAGTGTAAGGCAATTTAAGTATCAGCAAGGTAAGTGTGTAAAGATATCTTTTTCTTCTTTCAAAAATTTTTAAGTGTTTATGATGATGATCTTTAAGCTGAACCATTTTCCAATACCAACTGTGTTTTTGGACATTGTGAGAACCTGGTTACTGAGGATAACCTACCAGAACTCGAGGCTTAAATGACATAGACCATCTCTCAACCAACAAGGATTCTTGATATTTAAACCTTAAGTCGAATTCCAGGACTCAGGGGGTTTTTACAGAGACTCAGAATGCTATGAAGTTATGGCTGTGCTTTGTGATAAGTCAGGACTAACCAGGTGAATTCTAAGGCTCAATCCCGGGGTTTCACTTCTTTTTAAGTCTAGGTTGGTCCTAACTTCAGCTCATGTTTTCGGATGACTCTCAAAAATTGATGGTATTCAATCACAACCCTTATTGTATTTTTGGAATTTTTCTGATTTGTTATTTTTGTATTTTTAGCTTTGTAATTTTTTTTCAAAAATTTTTTCAAATTTTTTTTCTTTTTTTTTGATAATACTATATGTACTATAGTTGTGTCTACAATTGCATTTTGGTTTAAATGGTTTACCATTTACACCCCCCCATGCTTAAATGTTTCAATGTCCTCATTGAATGAAAGGGTGGATGCAAATGCATGCTCTGCTTTTCACTATCCTAGACTGGGTGATGGAAGAAAGTCGGAATGAGGAGATACAATCTCTGTGCGGACGATTTTAAGTCTGATCTAGGATCAGAGTGAACAGTCGGGCTAGGAAGTGAAATGCATGACATGTGTGTCAATGAATGTATGCTCAGAATGCAAGGGTAGACACTATATGCAAATAAAGGCAAGAGTAAGAAAGGTGTAAAACAGCTATATACAAGGGTAGGTGTTTGCTAAGTTTAACGCCTTCAGCTAGGCGAAAACTTACATGGTAATTCAAAATGTAGGAGCGAAATGGTGGAATTGACAAGTCTGAGATCATGCGGCTCAATGAAAGGTTTCAGTCTTTGTCCATTAACAATAAAGGGTTCAGATTTGTCAATTTCAGTGATCTCAACGGCTCCATTATCAAATAATCTCAAGATCATGTTGATTCAGTGTTATGCACTGGTTGTGAAATGTCATGTGTTTGGTCTTGCAGTGCTGGTCTAGGTTGGACATACCTTTGAGCAGGTATGTTCCTAGGGTTGGGTTGTGCTTGGGATGGGAGTGAATGTGGTTGACGGGACTCCGTCAAGTGTGATAGCTGGGCTCTCATCTCAGCTAAGGCCGCGTCCTGTCACTGCTGCATAGCAATATTCTGTTGTTGCATATCAGCAAGAGCTTTCATGATAGACCCCAACTGGTCATCTCGTGTAGGCCCAGATTGAGAGTATTGGGTGGGCCTGGGTTGGGGTTGCTGGTAGGTACGCGGTGGATATCCGTGTGATTGTGGAGGTGGTGCTCGGATCGGGTTGTGTAATGGTGGTGCAGACGGTTGTTGAAAAGGAGGTCTTTGTGAATTTCCCGACCACGAGAAATTTGGATGATTACGCCATCCAGGGTTATAGGTTTGTGTGAAAGGATCATTGTGAATGGCATGAAGCTCCTCCGAAGCTCCAGAAGGTGCAGGGAAGTCAGTGAAGGGAGGAACAAAGGTTCCTCCAACCGGTGAAGGATATGGAAATGGAAAATCCGGTAATGCAGTTTGTGTCACAGAAAGGTTATTCATAGTTTCCCTCCCTGTGGGAAACTGAGAAGAAGTGTTTTGTGCTGGTGACTGAGAAGAAGAAGATGGGTGTTTTGAGAGAAATTTCCATACTTCATCTACTTTCTTCTCGATTAAGCCCACTTTATCCAGTTGACTAGCCACTATCTCTAAGTCTTTGCTACTGGATTGGGCTTCATGTACCCCCGTGTGTGAGTGGGAATGTGAGGACTTTCTATTAAACACGCTCATTGAAGCATTGTTAATAGAGTTTTCGGCCATGCCTTCAAAGAGCTCAAAGGCTGAGTCCTCGTCCCGACACAGGAAATTGCCTCCACAAGCGGCATCTACAAAATTACGTGTGTCATCATGGAGCCCATGGTAGAAGATCTGGACCTGTTGCCAGCGTGGGACACCATGGTGGGGACATTTTCTCAAAAGCTCATGGAATCTCTCCCAAGCCTCGTGCATAGGTTCTCCTAAATTCTGGGTGAAGGTGGTGATGGCACGCCTTAAGGCATTAGTGCGGCCTACAGGAAAGTACTTCTTTAAGAACTCGTGTTCTAAAGAAGCCCAGGAATCTATAGGTGTAGTCCGTGCAAGTGTTCTAAACCAAAAGGCTGCCTTATCTTTTAATGAAAAGGAGAACATTTTCATCAAAAGCGTGTGCTGATCATGTCCTTGCGGACCCAAAGTTTGGGCAAGATTCTTCAGCTCCTCTAAATGCTGAAAAGGGTCCTCAGAAGCAAGTCCATGGAAGTGAGGAATGAGTGCTATAATGTTCGGCTTCAGTTCAGCAGCACGACCCCCATTGGGATAACGTACCACAGGCATTGGTTGGGCAACTGCGGGATTATAATAATCTCGTAGTTGAGGTCTACGGGGTTGGGGTGGTGCCTGAGGATTTCTAGGTTGAAGTGGTTGTGGTTGGGGGTTAGCTAATTGATTTACAGCTTGAGCAAGCTGTTGCACCTGTTGGGTTAAGGTATTCATTTGTAGTTGTGTATCGAAAAGGTGCTGAAGATGAGGCATAGGTCCTCTCTCCGGGGGTGGATTAGGATGATTAGGATAAGGTGGAGGTTGGAACCTAGGGATAGGTGGTTGCTGTGGTAGAGGATGTGCAACTAAGTCTGGAGGAAGTTCTTCAAAATCCTCAAAGTGTGAAGAATCAAGATCATCCTCTTGGCGAGGGGGATTGTGGAAAGTATTTTGAGACTCAGGAGGTAAGGGATTAGAAGTGGAAGGCAAAGAAGATGATGCAGTAGCTTGGGTAGCAGTACCCAAGGGGAGTACAAGTTCTGGGTTTTGGGATCTCCTACCTTCCATTGAGTTGATTTTTTTGAAATCCCGTTTACTCTAATTCGATCCAACTCAATGGGAAAAAATTTTTAACGTTCACAATAAAACAGAAGAATCCCAATAAAATCTCAATTCAAGAAGACCAATCAATCGAAATGAATCGGAGAAAAGTTTTCCTAGAGGCTGCTACGCAAAGTATGTTATATGCAAACAATTGTTTCAAGCAATTGTACGTATCCTAAGATAAACCTAGCGAAGTGAAGACCTCTAGAATCCACTGGGAATCTGGATTAGACTGAGCGTGCGGATCCAGATCCTGTGGTTGCAGAAAGATGAGGTAGAAACCCGTGTATTGTGGCCTTAAGTGATCGTGCTGTGTGCACGATAACATTCAACACAAGGCGATTAAAATCTCAAACATGGTTTCACCCAATTTTGCTATCTCCTTTTTGATTTAATTGAAGTGATTAAAATATGTTTTCTATGCTGCTCGTTTCACTTTTTACTAAATTCAGAACAAGTAGTGGTCTTCTTTAATTTTAAGTCAAATGCAAATATGGCAGGAGTTTGAGTTAGGTAAGAAATGCGTACCTGACTCCAGCAATCTTCTAATGCAGATTTGACTTGAATTAAAATCTAGCAGGAATGAAATGCAATCCTAAAAATGGATGCCTGAGGTTATGCTGCTGCTAGATAAGTATGAGGTCTTTTTGATTTTTTTTCTGAAAAATTTTATATGCAATTCAAAAGTAAGGAAAGAAATTAAGAAGATAAAGAAATAAAGTCCAGATAGTCCAGAATTATTACAAAAATTGTGTGAGAACAAGCTCTCACAACTTATGACTAACAATTGCTCCTAATCAATAAACCTAAAACTATCTATACTAAAACTAATACTAAAATCCTACAGCGACTTCGAGGCAAAACTCCACCAGGAAGACGGATCTGGAGCGCAGCGACTCCACCAGGAAGACGACACTCCTCCTCAAGTGCTGTGGAAAAAACAAATGATTAGTAAAAGAATAAAGGAATGTATACACAATTAATTCAATGGAAAATAAAAGCAATTATAATGAATGAATGAAGAATTTCTATATACAAAAGAATGAAAAGAAAATTTTGGTGCAAAGAGCGTTGCCTCCCAGGCAACGGCGCCAAAATAATGGTGGTGAAAATGATTATTGTAAATGTTTGTTGGTAATAATTGTTGATTATGTCGTTGTAGTATAGGGTGTATAATATAACATTAAGGATGTCGTATAGTGGTGAGTATGGGTGAGTTCCAGTCATTACAACCATTATTATCATTTGCTTATTTATCTAATTTTTACTGGTTTTGTTCCAGGTCGTTCACTGGGAGGTAATTTATTGAATTCAATTCGGTCACTCTTTGATTATCTCAAAATTGTCTTCTTATTCAAAAAAGAAACTTTACATTTTATTAAAGAATGAATGAATGTGTGTTTTATTTACCTAATTACTAAGAAATGCTTGCAAAAATACTAACTATGAACAAGCATCAAACAATCTATTATTATACTCTAAACTATGTATTTACAAGTTATCCTATTAGTACTATCATAATAGTATATAATACATTAGAATGCAATGGTGTAGAAATTTAACTTATTAGTCTGTTATGTATAGTAACATATACAGCAGTTTCAGTGACAGATATAAGCGTCGCTAAATCTCAGAAAACATTATATACAACCTAAAGAGGCAAAACTGAGATCTTTAGCGACGTTTATAGTGTCACTTTATTCTGTTAGTAATTATATAGATTTACTTATACGTATGTATACTACTTATTTTTTTTCTTTGTTTCTCTTTCTTTCTTCATTAAGTCTCTGTTCTTTGTATTCTTAACTCCTGTTCTTCTTGTGTTCATATTTCTGTTTTCTTCTAAGTATTCATCTTCTTCTTTCTCTTTTTATTACTCTTGTTCTTTTCTCTGTTGTTCTTGTACTCTTTTCTTTTTTCTCTCGTGTTAACTCTTCTGTCTTAGCATATTTCAGAGGCTGTGGTGGGGAGGGGATTAGGCTAATATCATTAGTTTAAAACGTGTTTAGTTTGCGGGCACGCTTTTCGAGGGATACACAGCACCGTAAGGGTGGGACCAGACCTCTACTAAGCGCGCCCTGATCTCAGATTAGGTGGCTTAATTATGTCTTTAATCTCAGCGCCAGGCCTCAGCCCAAACGCCATATGCTCGCACACGCTCGGGCCCCCGGCCACACACACACGTCACATATTTTATCGCAAATCAGACAGAGTACTCAGACTAGAGCTCAATGGGTAATCGGGTCATATGTTCAAAGGCAGTGCTTCGGGCGCCCGGCGCCCGTGACGACTGGCCTAACAGTAACACAAATTATATTTATGTGGCTGCGCTTGACTTGCAGCACACGATGTGGTGCTATTCCAGCGCCACATCGTGCGCTGGAAATCAGGCGCAGCTGCGTCTGTTCGTGCTTTTGGCCCTTGATTTGGGGGCCATAAATTATTAAATAAAATAAAATAAAATATGGTTAATAAAGTATTTACATAATACTACATAATTGATTAATTAATTTTGAATTTTAAATATGTTTACTATACAAATAAATTCGCTAAACTAGGCTGATTGTACAGGTTGATTTAGGTGATTAAATAGTTAATTACTTATAAAATAGTTAGTAAATGGTCTAATTGACCTTATACAGATTTAATTTACATACTTAAGTATTTTATACATATTTTTATTGTATATTTACGAATTTATTTCTATTTTATTTAAGTTAAACTAGCTGTTCTGGGTGTTTTAAATAAAACTAAGTTACAGTAAGCTATACTAGGTATAATTGTACTTTAACTAACTTAAATTACTTACTATATATGTTAACCTAAGTCTATAGATTTATTTACTTAATTATAGCTCTAAATTATTAATTTAGCTAATTTATTCTATAATATAGCTACTAAATATGTAAATATGAATCTGTATATATACATATACATAAATCAGTAAATACATACATAATAGTTCAGTATTTATACATATATTTACATAGATTACATATGTATATAGATTTATGTACAAGTTTATACAGTATTTACAGTATATCTATGTATGTCTACGTACATAATCAGGCAGTATATTATAGTTATAATAGTATGGATATGTATATTTACAGTGTGAAATTAAGTATGTATAATTAGGTTTTAGTAGGAATTTAGGGAATGAGGGTTAATTAAGTTTTTATTTCATTTTAAACAGCAGCTAAGCTACTGTCAGAGAAGATGGAGAGGGAAGAGAATGTGCTGTTCAGGGTGTTTTAGCAGTGTCAGTGGCTTAAGCCACTGTCAAATGGGCTAACTGCTGCTGCAGTTAGTCCATTTGAAGAGGGGGAAAGTATTCACAGATGAGAGGGGAATTTAGAGAAGAGGAGAATTTAGAGAAGAGGGGAATGTAGCTGCAATTTGCAGCATTTTACTGTATAACTGGGAATAAGAGAAAATTCAGAACAAACTAAAAATTAAAGAGTTGAAATCCAAATCTGATAAGGGTATAAATCTCACGAAAATCACATAAGAATTCAGTTCAAATACCCACAAGGAAAAGCCCTTATCAAAAGCATCATTTCAGATCAAAACACAAATGGCATTGAGTTAGTCTTCCTAATGCCATAGACAGCATGAAGGAAGACTTAACTCAATCAATTAAAACCAAAAACATACAATCCCAATTTCTTGCAACCTTAAGGAGTATGGAAAACTCCTTAGGTTAGAGAATCACCATGCAAAAATAATTATCAAATAGGTGGTGTATGGCAGTTCTGAAATGACAAATCAGAAAAAGAATGCATTAAAGGAATTTATAAAAGCTAGCGAATGCATTCAGATCAAGGCAGAAGCAAATTCATGAAAGGCTCTTCTGATTTGTTCTCTGTCACCAGAGAACTTCTCAGAATCCTTGCCCTCAAGGAAAACCAAAATCCCTTCAATTTGTCAGATCTGTCAAGACATTTCAGAAAGCAAAATCTCTTCAAAACCCATGTTAAAGTGAATCTGACAAACTGAGGCAATCAATCTAAAATAAAAGGGGCTTTTGCGAACACAAATGGGGTGAGTGAGAAGCCCCAAATGGTGCTTGTGACGCCAATTTCAGATCTGAGGCAGTACACCATCAGATCTGGAATTGGGTCCGGATGTGTGGGTGACAGATGAAAGATTCGTCGTTAAAAGGAACATAAATCAGAATTGGATGGTGGAAAAACAAAACATGAAGAGGGAGATAAATTGATTAATGAGCAGATGATTCTTCCCCTCTGATCTGGACTGATCAGAGGAGGTGAGGGAGGGGATCTAATACTAATTCTACTCCAAAGACTAATCTAACTACAGCTAACATTAAACACTAACAATTAAAACTAAATCTATTCTAAACTACTGTAAACTAAATCTAACACTACTTGTGCAGAATTAGAAACTAAACTAAAAGGAAGAATGGGACCTATGGGTCCTTAGCCGGCGGCTAAGGAGGAAGAAAGGAGGAGGGTGACTCCAGCGGAGGGAAGAGTCTGCTAGTGAGACTCCAGGGTCGTCCTCAGGTGCTACGAGGTCCTTAGCGACGAGGAGGGTCGAGAGCAGGCGATGATTCCACAGCCGGTGGCTGTGAAATCAGGGTCTAGATGAGGAGGAGAGACTGGAGTGGAAGAATTGATCGCTAAGAGATGTAGGAGGGAGCGATCCCTTGCACGCGACACCACTGAGGTGCTTAAATAGCAGCTCAGTGATTGGAATCACCGCAAGGGTGAGGTTAATCAAAATTAAGCCGGTGGTGAGGATGAGATGGGTAGAGCGCGCGGCGAGTCAAGAGAGAAATTTGACCGTCAGATGAGATCTGGGAAGAGAGGTGAACGCACGCACCGAATCGCGCGAAGGTTCCATTTGAATCCAGCCGCAGATCGAGATCAAAAGTGCGATGGACGGTCGAGAATGGCTGTGTTCTTCGCGCGCTACAGTGCGCGTGAAGAACTCAGCTTCTCGTTGAAATAAAGGGGAAATTTGCAGACGGACCCTTAGAAGAAGGGGTAGAACATTTGCATGCAGGCCCATAAGCGAGAAGAATAGCAGCTGGAAGGGCCCTGCAGTCTTACAAAAGGGTCCCTGCGGCTTGCAAATAGGTCCAAAAAGGAGTTTTGAAGGGTAGAAATGTAATGCATGAAGGACCTAATTGTAATCTATTTATTTCTAAGCCTAAATGATGTCCAATTGCTTTCAAATTTTTACATGTGCTTAATTGAACATTTACGACATTGATTTTACTTCTGATTTGGCTTTTCAAACTTGTTTATGTGTTCAATTTATGCATGGATCATCATTTATTCTTTTATTTTAAGAGTATCTCACTTTTGTGACCTAATTATGAAGTTTTAACACACGTTAAAAGTTTTAGGTCTTTTCTTTAATTCCCACACTTAACCCTTTTTATATGTTAATTTGATATTGTTTTGCTTAGTGTCTAGCTTAATTTCAGCCTTTTAGCCATGATGAGTAGCCACTCATCATGCACCAGCCTAGGTAGTATGGGAACTCTACACCTTCATTTCCTAGATAGTAGCTAGTTCCATATCAACAATAGTCTCGGTCCAAATATCATAATGTTTGCGATACTACACTTGACCCTCCTTCGCAGTCTGATGCGTTGGAATAGGTAAGAAAAGAAATTCGATCAATGGCAAAGAGTTATGTGCAATTAACAAACCAAGTTCAAAAAATACATGAGAATTAGTTTCAGATACTACAGGAGACTAGGATGAAGGGAGCCTTGCGCTCCCAAGCTATCCCGAACCCTGGGAATGTGCAGAACCCAAGTCTTACACCTAGGTATCCTACACCACAGGGTCAGGTACATGCGATATATACTTCAACACCTCCTATACCACCTAGATATAATCAGCCTGGTTTGTTACCTAATCCTACCTAGAATGTTCCTTCCACTCCTCCCCCACCTCGTGAGCAGTTTGCTGATGCAAAAGCTGTTACATTGAGGAGTGGAACTACCACAAAAGATCCACCATATAGGTAATCAGATCATGATTTAGTGTGACCTCTTCCTAGTCATATTCTGATAGGGAACCACCTAAGGAAAACAAAGGAGAAAGACCAATGACCAAAGAACCTGAGATTCCTCTCCCTTATCCCAGAGTTGTCATTCGAGATTCATTGAGGCAGAAAAAGGGAGCTTAGAGTCATGAGGATCTCGTGGCTATGTTTAAGGAAGTACATTTTCAGGTTCTTCTTCTCGATGCCATAGATCACATTCCTGCTGTTGCCAACTTCTTCAAGGACTGCTGTACCCCGTGGAGACAACAAAAGAAGGGAACAAAACCCAAGGTGGTTTTGTCTCAACAAGCTAGTGCGGTAATACTGAGTAATCTACCACCTAAAATGGACCCCGGTACACCTTTGATCTCTTGCTTCTTGCAAGACTCACCGTTTGACAGAGCCCTTCTTGATTTGGATTCCCCCATTAATTTGACTCCCACTGCTGTTTCTGATAGATTTAAATTTGGAAAGTTGAAGCCCACCTCGGTTACTATTTAGTTGGTGGACCAATTAATGAAGGTACCGAGAGGGGTTGTTGAGAACATTATTGTGAAAGTCTGTGGATTCTGTTTTTTAGTGGACTTCTTTATTCTTGATATGGAGGTTCTCGTTGATCTCCACGAGGCACCTATTATTCTAGGTCACCCATTTTTGGCGACCGCTCATGCGAATATCGATTGTGCATTCGGATGCATGGAAATTGCCCTAGGGAATGAGAGACTAATTTTGGATATATTCAAGGCACCCAAAAATTTTGATTGTGATCAAATTGGGGACGAGTATGAGGATGATGATCAAGAGCATTGTGGCAACATTGGGCTTCTTTACAGTGATCCAATGTCTTATTCATCCTCATTGTCATCAGGGTCGACTGATTCCTACCTAGGGATTGACTACTGCTCTGCATATTTCACCTTTCCCTTTAGCTGATTGCTTGGGGTGTGTATCTGATTCCAGTACCCCAGACTTGGTATATCCTGGTACGTTTGGAAGACTTTATGGTTCTGACTCACTACTGCATTTGAAGACCAATATGGTTGGTACGGACAAACTCAGTCCATATGAGAGGTATTCTGACGAGATTTATGATCCATTGTTACCCTCTCCAACATTACATGATCGTCTTGTTGCTGCAACCACTACTACCCTTCCTACAGTAGTTGATCTAATGGCTCTGAGCATAATGATAATCAGGTATACTTCCCTGATCATTCCCTTTCCTTCCCTCCTCATTCTACTCCTGATTTTACATCACCTCCACCTATGCTCGAATTGAAGCCCTTACCTGATTCTCTTAAGTATGTGTTCTTAGGTGAGCATCAGACTTTCCCTATTATTATCAGCTTCCACTTAACCCAAGAACATGAACTTAAATTGATTACTGTACTCCAAGATCATAGGGTTGCTATTGGGTGTAGTATCTCTGATCTACACGGTATTCGCCCATCTTACTACACTCATCATATATATACGGATGAGGGGGCGAAACTGACACAACAACCTCAACAAAGACAATCCAAATATCATGGAGGTTGTCAAAAAGGAAATGATAAAATGGCTAGACATTGATATTATATACCCTATTTTAGATAGCCAGTGAGTGAGTCTGATACAGATTATTCCTAAAAAGGCTAGACTCACCATGAGCAAAATCGAACAAGGCAAATCCATCCCGACCTGCATTGCGACTTCTTGGCAGGTCGACATCGATTATCGAAAACTCAATTCGGCTACTAAGAAGGATCACTTTCCCTTGCCCTTTGTTGACAAAATTTTGGAAAGATTAGCTGGACGAAGTTACTTTTATTTTCTGGATGGATACTTTGAATATAATCAAGTAGTGATTAGCCCAGCTGATCAAGACAAGATGACTTTTACATGTTCTTTTGGCACATTCGCTTATGTTCTTTTGGCACATTCGCTTTCAAGCGAATGCCTTTTGGCCTGTGTAATGCACCTACTATCTTTCAGCATTGCATGATGGTCATCTTTTCTGACATGATTGGGGACTATGTGGAAGTGTTTATGTATGACTTCTCCATTTTCGGAGATGATTTTGACTCTTGTCTTGATAATCTCACTAAGATTCTTAAACGGTGCATTTAAGTCAACCTAGTACTATCTTGGGAGAAGAGCCATTTCATGGTGAGAGATGGTATAGTACTAGGTCACAAGATCTTGAAAGATGGATTAGAAGTTGATCATGCTAAATCTGATACCATTTCTCATTTACCTCCCCTAGCTCGGTCAAGCAGATTAGATCCTCCCTGGGCATGTTGGCTTCTATAGAAGATTCATTAAAGATTTCTCTAAGATTGCTCGACCACTGACAAATCTTCTAGTTGTTGATGCCCCATTTGACTTTCATTCTAACTGTCACAGTGCTTTTATGACTCTATGAAAGGTTGTATCTGATTGTCCTGTTCTCCAGCCACCCGACTGGTCATTGGACTTTGAGATGATGTGCGGTGCATCCGATTTTGCTGTTGAAGCAATCTTAGGCCAACGTTGGGAGCCCCACCTGTTTGTGACATACTATGCTAGTAAGATGCTAAATGAGGCTCAGCGTAATTATACTGTTATAGAAAAGGAGCTTCTAGTGGTAGTTTTCAGGTTGGAAAAGTTTAGATCATACTTACTTGGGTCCAAGGTCATTATGTACACAGATCATTCAGCCCTCCGGCATTTGTTGGCTAAGAAGGATACCAAACCACGCCTTATTAGATGGATCTTTCTTCTATAGGAATTTGACATTGAAATAAGAGACAAAGTCAGAGCCCAGAATGTTGTGGCTGATCATTTATCGAGAGTTGACCCAGCCCATGTACCTTTTTCCCTTGCTCTTTCTGATAAATTTTCGGATGAATCTCTATTGGCCATTGACTTTTTTGATTTTCCTTGGTATGCAGATATTATGAATTATCTTGTCACAGGCAAGATACCTTCGGTGTTATCTAAGGACCAAAGGATGAGATTTCTTTTTGAGGCTAGGCATTGTTTCTTGGACGATACCTTGCTGTTCCGAATTGGTTCTGACTAAGTCATCAGGAAATGTGTCCTAGATTCTGAGATCCCGAGTGTGTTATCCTTTTGCCACAATGAGGCCTGTGGTGGGCATTTTTCCCGTAGAAAGACTGCTGCAAAAATTTTGCAGTCTGGTTTCTTTTGGTCTTCAATTTTTAAGGATGCACACCTTTATGCCACGAACTGCAAGCGATGCCAGTTAGCAGGTTCCATGACTAGGCAAGACATGATGCCTCTCCAACTGATTTTGGTAGTGGAAGTGTTTGACGTCTGGGGCATCAATTTTATGGGCCCATTCCCAAACTCGCATGGCTTCGAGTATATTCTACTAGCGGTAGGTTGTGTCTTGAAGTAGGTGGAAGCTATTCCTGCAAGGCGTGCTGATCATAAGATTGTTATCTCTTTTCTCCAGGAATGGATTTTTATGAGATTTGGTGTTCTCCGTGCATTGATTAGCGATGGGGGAAGTCACTTTATTCATGACCATTTTAGAGCTTTATTGAAGAAATTGGGGTTCATCACTGCATTGCTACCCCATATCACCCACAGACTAATGGGCAAGCTAAGGTGTCTAAGCAACAAATTAAACTCATTCTTTAGAAGACGGTTAGACCTGGCTAGAAAGATTGGTTTGATCGGTTAATTGATACACTTTGGGCATATTGGACTGCGTACAAGGCCCCGCTTGGAATGTCACCACATAGAATGGTGTATGGAAAGGCTTGTCATCTTCCCTTTGAGCTGGATCACCATGCCTGTTGGGTGGTGAAAAAGTGTAATTTTAACATCGACACAGGAGGTTATGAAAGGAAGCTCTAGGTAAGTGAGTTAGAGGAAATACGGCGGGAGGCCTATGAAAGTGCAAAAATTTACAAGGATAAACTGAGGCCTTTCATGACCACCTCATCTAGAGGAAATCATTTTCTGTCAACGAACAAGTTTGGTTGTTTGATTCAAAGCTAAAATTCTTTGCCAAGAAATTAAAATCAAAGTGGACTGCACCTTTTATAGTGATTCGTCAATATCCAAATGCGGTTGTCTAGATCTAGGACCCGAAAACTAGGCATGTTTCTATTGTAAATGGCCAGTGCCTCAGGCCAATTTTAGCCCAGGAACCTCCTCCTGCTAACGAAACGATACATCTACTTGAGGACGTGTGACAAAGTTTTCGCCCAATTGGAGGCGTTAAACTCAGCATTATTTATTTATACATATGTACATAGCTCTTATTTTATTTTTATATATAGCATATTTGTCCTCTCATTTGCATAGGTGTTGGAATATTCAGAAGCTTTTCTAGGTGATTTCTACCTTTTCTCTCTTTCTGCACTTTAAATTATTATATGTTTCATGTTTATTTTCATGCATGAGGACATTCACGAATTTAGACATAGGGGTACTACACTTACACTGAAAATTTTTTGCCAACACCTCGAAAAAAAAATAGCATTTATACATAGCATTTATTCAAAAGATTTTTATCAAGGAGGTTTTATTGAAGATTTTCTTTTTGAATTGTTTCTTAGTTTAGATCCGGTATAATTATTTCACTTGCACGTAGACTTTGTAATGAATCCATTATGAAAACCAATAGACATTTTCAGTTTGTCGATGAGAAGCAATGCTTCCTTTTTTGAACCCTGAGACAATTGGTTAGGGAGTCAGGCAAACTATTTTTCATTAGATACACCAAACATTTGTGAGGTGAGAGTACAGTGTCTACTGGTGCTCTAAGTCTAATGCAAAGACTCTTAAGTTCTGGATAATTAGATAGTGATACTTCTAAGTTAGGTATAGTTTTTGCTCTTAGTTCCAACGTGCGAACATTGTGTGTGAATTTCTAAGAGCCACCAAATAAGGTAGATACACAAAGAGAGAGTTATAATAAAACTATAACTAAGGTGGATGGTTTCGACCTTCCTTTATGGAATCCTCGACTAGAGGAGGGTATTAGTGTCAAAGGTTAGAAAATATGTTGTCCTATCCATTTCTTCCCGATGACGAGAATAGACACTTCCACCAAATAAGCCACACAATATTCTTTTGAACATCATCATCCCCCCAATAATGCCTCATAAATAAAAGTTTGTGTTCTGTGTGTCGTGTTGGTAGAAATGAAAAAAAAAGAAGAAAAAATATATATAAAAAAAGAAAATAAAAAAAGAATAAAAGCAAAAAAAAAAGATAGAGAAAAATTAAAAAAAAATGTTTGAGTTCATAGTTGTGTTTATGTGTTGATTCATTATGAGTCAATTTCATTGAAGCAACAATACCCACTGCCTTTACGATTCACTAAATATGACCCATACTTACTTTTCTAAATTTTTGACCGCCTGAATATTGGCTAAGGATTTCTGACTTAGTTGTATGGTTATCAGAACTTTAATTTAAGTGTTAATGCCATATGAGGCCACCAAATATTGAGTGTATTTACAAAATCTGGTGAGATTGTGAGCTCAAAAAAGAAAGAAAAAAAGAAATAAAAATAAATAAATAGAGAGAAAGAGTGAGCGTAAAGGAATGCCAAGAGAGTGCAAAGAAGCATAGAGAGAGAACAATTTTTTTAGCCTCTCTCTAGGTTGGCTTGTTTGATAGTCTAGAGATCTAGAATCTGTAGTACTAAGCTGCATGTTGCACCAGATGAGTGTGAGCTACCAAATATAAAATCATTTGACTTAGACATCTTCTACCTAAGCCAAAAAGTCAGGGTTAAATCACAAATTATTTGTATTCCTGAGAGAAGTTTGCCTATCCTGATAGAATTTTTACAAAGGGTCAAGTATGAACTTTAAGTGTAGGTTGGCTTTCACTTGGATCTGTTGCTTATGCTACTATCACTATACTTTCACATCGTATGGATCTCTAATTTTTTTGGAAATAGACAAGAAATCTTCTATCAAACCCTTGATAAAAGAATAACCAATCCTTTGGGGGCCGAGTTGTAAATAACATGGATCATATATCCTGCATTCATTTTTTATTCTTGCATTTGCTAGAGACTAGCAAAATTTAGGCATGGGGGTATAATTGCGCAGCAATCATAGGTTCTAAAATGCTTGGTTATGATAGATTTCTAGCATAATTATAAATTACTACAAGAAAAGCCACTATTGGCAACATTAAACTTGCGACGGTTGCGAAAACATCGCAAATAGTTGCATATTAGCGACGGTTATGTGTTCGAATGTTGCTATAAACCATCTCTAATTATCAAAGTGTCTACGAGAGAACGCTAACTTGCAATTGGCGATGGTTGTTAAATCAATCGTCATGAATGCGTGCCACCGAGTGAAAATATCTACTCCTATGTTGGGTAGGAGAAGTTGTTGTTTCACATTCACGATGATTAATCATAAACCATCGCAAAATGTTATCGGCAGGTAAAAAAATGAATTCTCGTGTGAGGTGGGAAAATGTGCTTTACTCACATTTGCAACGATTGATGAGAGTAACAGTCACAAATGTGAGCTTCCTAGAAAATATCTATACTCACATTAGCAACGGTTGATCAGATCAACCGTCGCCAATGGTGATTATAAGTCTGCGCCCGCACCCTTCCCCCTCCCCTCCCCCTCCCTCGAAATAGTTCTCCTTCCTCGCGTGAGCCACCCCCCTCCCCGCCTCTCCCTAGCTTGCTGTCAACTCTCCCTCCCTCCGGTGAGCCACCCCCTCCCCAGCCTACTGCCCCTCCTCCCTGAGGTGCCACCCCCTCCCCCGCCCTTGCACCCTCCCCTCCTCCACTACCCCCATGGCCGCCCCCAGCATCAGTCCCCGCTCCCTGCCCACCCCATGCCACCACCTCCTGCACCGACCCGCGCTCCCTACTCGCCTCGCACCACCCGCACTCCCTACCCGCCCCCCATGTCGTCCCCCGCACCACCCCCAGCCCCTGTGCTCTCCCCTCCTCCACAGTCCCCACCCCTCCTCTTCCTCCCCCCCCCCCATGCATCCACCACCTCCCCCAGCAAACCCTTTCCATTCATTTTTTTAAATTTTTTAAGATTTATATTTATTAAAATTTGATATTAATTATGTTTGATTTATAACATTCAATTTATGTTAACCTGTCATCGGATATGCCATCATCGATTCTCGTGTTTTATTGAGGTATCAACGTAAAATTTGTAAATTAATTATGTTGTGAATGTCAATGATTGTGGGGTGTACTCACTTAATGATGTAAAATTATATATGCATGTATGTGATGATTGTGGGGTGTACCCACTTAATTATGTGAAATTATGTTATTTTTGTGAATAAATATATGTGAGGTGTACCCACATAATTATGAATGTTCTGTTATTTTCATTTGTGAATGAATGTGATGTATCAACTTAATTTGTAAATGTTTATATGATTAATTGTGTGTGTTTTATTAATTTATAGATTAACACACTTGCATAAATCTAGATGCACTTGATGCCAAACAATAGGTATTCTAACCCCTAGGTTATAGGTTTTAGGAGGGGATAATCGTGTCAAAATACTTGCTTGTCGACACTTATAATCATCTTATATGAAAAATGTAGAGTGTGTGTACCTTACATGCACAAAGTTTTATCTTTATAGCATGCCATAAGAGTCGTCATCTTTTGTTTAGGGAAGTTCATAACAAAGGGGGGTCCTTAAATATTTGATCACAAGTTAGGGTTACTTGTTACATGAAATCTATGTCTAGAGGAATTTTGGTAGTTTCTTTCCGCTCTTATCCGGTATACCAACTGATCTTATCTATGTTAATAAAGCACCTTTAAATGGGAGTTATTGGGAATGTAGTTAAGGTTAGTCATGGAGGGTATACTGGAGAAGTGCGAGGAGATGTTACCAAAATTTCTCTAGACACCAGTTACATGTAACAAGTAATGTTGTGATCAAATCTTCAAAGATGGGCTATTAAAGTGAAAATTAAAATCAAAATACAAATATATATATATATATATATATATATAACATTTCAATGTTTATTCATAACTAGTGGGTGATTTAGGTACATGTAAGAGCAGCTTTTTTTTCATAATATGACATTAACCTGAGACCTATATATCTATTAATAATTATTTTGGTCATTATGGACAAGTCTTGGATTAGTTTAAGAAATTCATATTACATTCGATATAAGAATGGAGTGAGGGAGTTCTTAGATTGGTCTTTCCATGATGATAGGAAATCATTTAGATGATGGGAACTTCTAAAGTTGATTTTTTGTCCTTGTCGAAGGTGCTTAAATGGAGAAGTACATGATCGTAACACTGTGTTAGAGCACGTAATCTGTAATGGTTGATGGGAACATTACACCAAGTGGATTGCTTATGGAGAATTCATTGTAGAAACTTATGAAATTAATTCAATGAATGTTGATGAGGAGCCTACCAGTAATATTGAAGGTGACGGGATTGAGGAGATGTTGGATGAACTTGGAGCAGCAGATAACATCGTAGATGATAGTGACATTTACAAAGTTGTCACAACTTTTATGATACTATTAAGGCAATCGATTAACTGATTGCTCCTGGAGTGAGTTCTATGTCAAGGTTAACATTTCTATTGAAATTGTTTTGGATGAACGTTATCAATAGAGCCACATCTAAATTAATGTCCGAGAGACTTGAATTTATCGGAGAGCTTCTATCTAAACCAAAGGGTTATCCGGAGTCGTGGTATGATGAGAAGAAACAGATTAAGGTATTGGGCTTTAATTGCGAAAAGATTGACTCTTGTTCGAACAATTGCGTATTGTTCAGAAGTGAATATGTTGGTTTTGATACTTGTCTGGAGTGTGGTGCGTCAAGATATAAGGTTGGAAAATCTAGGAATCAACATGGCAAGAAATAGGTAGAGAATATCCTATGATAGTTTCCATTGATTCCTAGGCTTCAACGCCTATTTATATCAAGTAAGACTGCGAAATTGATGGAATTGCATAAGCAGAACAAATCATGTGATGGCCGCATTCGTCACTCGTAGATTCTGGTGATTAGATAAAATTTGATAACAGACATGTATCATTCGCACAGGAATCACGTAACGAAGATTGGGTCTTGCAAGCGACAGATTTAATCCATTTAAGAATATGTATCTGTCATATTAAATATGGCCAATGGTGATGGTAACTTACAACAAACCTCCTTGGTTGTGTATGTGATTGTCATTTATGATGCTGACATTGTTGATCCCAAGCCCAAAGCAACCAGGAAATGTTATAGATATATACTTGCAACCATTGGTGGATGAATTAAAACTATTATGGGATAACGACATTCAGACATACGACACATGAAAGAAAGAATTCTTTATGATGCGTGCTGCATTGCTGTGAACTATCAATAACTTTCCAGCATATGCAAATCTGTCTGGATGGAGTACAAAAGGAAAATTGGCTTGTCCAATTTCTATGGATCACACACATCATCTCTGATTGCCTAAAAGTAATAATTTGTGTTACTTGGGTCATCGCAGATTCCTTCCAATTGACCACAAATGGTGGACAACACAGTTGAAAGATAGATTTGATGGCAAATCTTGTTGATATTCCTCTAGGAATCTAAGAAATAAGCTAAGTACAGATTCTGTTATGTTGTCAGGAGTAACAATAATATAGAAATTGTAAGAACTTAGAAACATAAGATTGGGACGTCTTTTTAAAAAAGACCTTACTACATTAAAGCATCCAGGCTTTAAGAAAAAAAAGCATTTTCTTCATACAACTCCCATATTGGAAAGATCTGACAGTTCGGCATAACTTGCATGTGATGCACATAGAGAAAAATGTCATGGATAACATATTGGATGTCCTAAATTTAGTCCAAAAGACACAATAAAATAAGAAAAGACATGGAGATTTGGGGCATTCATCCAGAGCTACATACGATAGAAAAGGATGATGGCAGTGTTGAATTCCCAGATGCTATATATAACTTAAAGCTTGAACAAATTCAGAAAATATTCTCATGAAGAAGATACGGGTATCAGATGGCTACTCATCACAGTTCTCGCATTGTGTTAATGAATCTCAAAAAACAATAGTGGGTTAAAAAGTCATGACTTGCATGTTTATATGCAAGTGTTTTTCCCATTGGCCATACGTGGATCTTACCTGATCCCATTGTAGATGTTTTTACAGACATGAGTCGATATTTCAAAGCTATCTATTTAAAGACTTTAGATACTGAAATGCTACGCTACTGGGACAAACAAGCTGTCATTACATTGTGTAAAATGGAACTGATTTTTCCCTAAGCTTTTTTTGACATAATGGTGCATTTAACAATACATTTGGCAAATGGAGTAAGGATCGTAGGGCCAGTTCAATACAGATAGATGTATCTTATAGAGATGTATTTGAAAAAATAGAAGGATTATGTGTTAAATAAAGCTAAGTCGGAAGGGTCAATTATTGAGGGATATTTAGTTGTGGAATCCATGAGCTTCTATAGCATGTATTTGGGTGAGACAGATCACAAATTCAATCAATTTGAGAGAAATTATGATGGGGGATACAATGAACATGATGGAAGTTATCTTTCTATTTTTGAAATTCCAGGAAGGTCGATTCTGCACATAGAATTTATTGAGATTTCAGAAGTAGATCGGCAATTGCCACACTCGTATGTATTAAAGCCAATTCCTGAAGTCCGCCCTTTCTACGATGAATTTAAACAATCGTTACATCCAAATGCACGCGATGTACTCTTTCCTGAGTGGTTTAACCAGCGTGTTGCTAAAATAAAAGAAAATAACAACTCAAGATTTTGACGTAATACTTGATCGTTCGTTGAGTTATGGACATTACCATTTTGGGTACATCATAACTGGCTTTAGATACAGAATCAAATATGTTGATGATGTAAAGGCCACACAGCAAGTTGGCGTTGTTGTTCCTTGCGAATTAGCCAGTGGGTGTGATGGTTATTATGGACAGATTGATGAAATTCTCGAGATTAGCTTCGGATATGATGGCAGACTTTTCCTCTTCAAGTGTGAATGGTTTGATGTTTTCAAGGAAGTCAGTAGGCTTAAGGTTGATAAGAAGCACAAGTATATAAGTCTGAATAATAAACGTTGAATTCATCAGAACACTGAACCGTTCACTTTAGCCTGTCAAGTCTCTTAAGCCTTTTACGTGACTGATAATAGCAAAAGTGGATGGGTAATTCCCGTTAGAAAAATGTCACATAGTTCTTATGATTCTCAAAAGGAAGGGGAACCTGGATTAGAACCTGAAACATATCAAGAACTTCAACAACCAGATTTAGATCCATGTGCAACAAACATTGATATATAAGGTATAATTTACATACCCTTTTTTATAATATAAATTTCCTCATAAATCATTCTAATACTGATATAATAATTTTTTTACTCTGATTATAGGTTGTTGACACAGTTCTGTTAATTTTTTCCTTCTACACGGCTATTATTGTTTCAGGGTAACATTCTGATTGCTTTCAGTTATATGCATGTTTTTCATATGAGCTATATATTTATGTGTTTTTTTGTCACTAATTGTTTCTTTGTGTTGTGTAGATGGTGAAACTAAATAAGTGGGCTTGTTGTTGGAAGAGTCCTGACACCACCCTTGATACCCAGGACCCTCGTACTACACAGTCTCCTTCCACGTAGCCACCTACCACACAACCCCCCCCCGTACATGGCCTCCCCGCACCCAGACCTTCCCTACCCAGCCTACTCCCCCCCAGGACCCCTACACTCTTACTACCGATACATATTTAGTACCCACTCCCAAGTTCGTCCCCCCCCCGTATACACACATATATCCGTCCTGGTGCACTTGCACAATCCCTTTCTACAAGGAAGGGGAAGAAGCTAGCATCCCTGAGTTTGTGATGTTACTCGAGCCTGAGGATGAGGTTGACAGTCACAACCCTGACTAGGACGAGGGGGAAGGGGATGACGTACAGGACTCCCATTACAGCGAGGATGTGGAGGGGGACGAGGAGGGGGACAAGGGGGAGGACGACAGGGATGCTAAGGTTGGCCACCCTAAGGCAAGATAGACCCTGATTAGGCAAGACCCAGTACTACTAGTAAGTAAATTGTTATTTTCTATATTTTAAAAGTTTTTAAATTTTGTATTTACTCTTCATTCATAATATTATTGTTGTTATTAATTTCAGTGAAGAAGAAAAGAAGAGACTCGACAAGAAATAGGGACTTGGAGGCTATACTAGAGGGCACGAGGGTGAAGGTAAAGATCACCCCTGGTGGGGAAGATCCTGACCACCCTCCATTTGGCAGCAAGCTCTCCAAGGTTGTAAAGAGTATCATCCCCTTCTCTTGTTTTGATTGGCGGATTGTCCCAAAGGAGCTCAAAAGGGAGATCATTCATTATTTAGAGGTAATAATATATATTGAGGTTTATATATGTTTCATTTAATGTGATTTGAAGTATATAAATGTTTAATTTATAGGCGATCTTCGATTTGGGTGACGATCCAGAGGCCTACAAGTATATCCTCAGCTATGCATCTAGGTGTCATCGAGACTAGAGACTTCATATGAAAAAAATGGTAACAAAATTTTTTAAAATTTATTTGATATATACATTTTAATTAAATAATTTATTATTTTTTATTTAGTATTTTACGAATAAGTCATATGAGGAGGCCTTTAGAAATGTACCTCCTTCCATACTGCCAGAGGTATGGAAGGATTGTTGTCAACATTGGAGGAAGCCTGAGACGGAGGTAGTTAAACAACATGTTATCCGTTGAAATTTAATTATTATTAATTTTTTTACTAATAAATATATATATGTATTTTCTACAAGATTAGGCGAAGAAGAATAAGGCCAACAAGGCCAAAGCTTTATTGTAAACTCATGTCTTAGGTTGGATGAGTATTGATAAGCTCAAGACAAGATATGTAAGTACATTTCATATTTATTTATATTTCTAATTAACATGTAACTTTAAATTATTAATTATTTTTTATATTTATTTAATTTTAGGCAAGTACACATGATGGTGCCCAATTGGATCATCTTGAAGTCTCTGAGATCACTCATAGCAAGGTTATGGACGACGGTCGCACATGGATTCACAAGACCTATTAAGCCAAGTATGTAAGTTATTTATTTTTAATTATTTAAATTTAACTTTCATTTTAGTCAAACCTATTATTTAGATAAAAATTTAATTAGGGAGAAATGTATGGCTTGGTCCACCCACCTCCACCTATAGATGAGAACTCTGCGACCTAGCAGCCTCCTATGATAGCTGAGGAGGCTTTCCAGACAGTCATGCCTCTGGAACATGGTGGATGTGTTCGCAGTGGAGGTCAGAGCCAGATGCTTACCAGTTGGTATGGATGTAAGGGATCGTCTGGCACGTCTTTTGCTGAGGTGGAGCAGTTGAGATCGCAGGCACAATAGACTGAGATGCAGTTGAACGACGTGACTGGAGAGCTACGAGCTGCTAGATACGAGATTCGCCAGTAGAGACTGGATTTCAAGGAGCAGATGGCACAACAACAGGCGTAGTGGGTGAAGATGATGGCCATACTTCGAGGTGGAGGTGGACCTGATCACAGCAGCTTCCATTATCTTGCATGTCATGGGCCGGACGACGATTTCGACGCAGAAGATGCTGGTCATGGTATTAGTGCAGGAGTTTAGCTCTCATCTTTTCTTTATATTTCTTATTTTTATTTATGGAATGTTTAGGGTTTATTTATGTAATGTTATTGATCTTTTATAAACATTCTCTACGTTAATTTTTAGTAATGCAGTGTTTATTTCTTATTATATTTATTTTATTGAATGCTCTATATGTGTTATCGGATGTTATGCAAGTTAATTTAAAGGTTACCTTTGATTGTCATTGGTAAAATCTAATTAACAAAAAAAATTTATATATAGCGACGGTTATTAGAATAACCATCGCTAATTTCCTTTTGCGACAGTTGTATAATCATTGTGAAAAGTCAGCAAGACGACCTCGCTCCTAACAACCTATTTTTTGCGACGCTTTCACAACTGTAGCGAAATTATATTTAGCGACAATTATTAGAATAACCGTTGCCAATAATGAATTTGAGATAATTATTTAATAACCGTCGCACAAGTGTTTTTACGATGAGTATAAGTCATCACAAAAGGAAGCTAATCATGACAGATAAGGTCGGTATTATTAGCAGTAGTTAATATTAATAAACGTTGCGAAGGATTATTAGCTTAACAACCTTACAATAAAAAAGACCTAAGGTAACGTTTATTTAACATCACCGTAAGTGAAATAAACATCACCATAAGTTTTTGTAGACGTTAAAAAGATGTCACCACAAATGTCTCCTTAGGTGCTTCATCTTAGGTCAATATCGACGTCCAAAATTAAACACCACCTAAAAGAATTTTGTTGACGTTAAATAAATGTCACCTATAACATCTACGATGATGTTTAAATGTCTCTTAAAAGTCCCACCATGTAACCGAACCTCTGCAAACGTTGTCTTAGATATCTTTCAACGACGTTAAAACGTTACCAAAAAATAACTACGGAAATGTTTAAACATCACCAAATCTTACGTAAGATAACATTTAAACGTCACATTAAGTAATTTCGAAGATGTTTATATGTCGCTTTAACTTTTCCTTAAGTTTCTACAAAATCTTTAGCGATGTTTAAACGTCTCCTCATGTATCCTATTATGATGTTTAAATGTTACTTTAGATTGCTTTTAAAGATGTTTAAACATCATCTTATATAACTTTTAACAGCATTTAAACGTCCTCTTACATATTCTATATTGACGTTTAAATGTTACCTTATGCACCTTTTGAAGACATTTAAATGTCATTTAATATCCCTTTTAGTCACGTTAAAATGTCACCTTATTTATCTTACTGTGATGTTTAAGCATCATTTTAGGTAACATTCACCGATGCTTAAATGCCATCTTATGTAACTTTTAATAATGTTTAAATGTCCTCTTACTTATTCTATATTGATGTTTAAATGTTACCTTATGTAGCTTTTGAAGATATTTAAACGTTATGTTATATCCTTTTTAGTGACGTTAAAACGTCACCTTAATTATCATATTATGACGTTTAAGTGTCATTTTAGGTAACTTTTACCGATGCTTAAACGTCACCTTATGTAACTTGTAATAACATTTAAACATCCTCTTATGTATTTTATATTGATGTTTAATGGTTACCTTATGTATCTTTTGAAGACATTTAAACATTATGTTATATCCCTTTTAATGACATTAAAACATTATCTTATTTATCCTACTATGATGTTTAAGCGTCATTTTAGGTAACTTTCATCGACATTTAATAACATTTAAATGTCTTCTTACGTATTCTATATTGATATTTAAATATTACCTTACGTAGCTTTTGAAGATATTTAAACATCATGTTATATTTCTTTTGGTGACGTTAAAATGTGACCTTAGTTTAATGACATTAAAAGTGTGCAATTACTATGATGTTTAAATGTTGATTTATATTATTTTAAATGACGTTTAAATGGTTAATACATTTTACTATAATATTTAAATGTTACTTTAACTTACTTTAAAAGAAACATAAGTATCATCTTAAAACCTATAAAATGTCCTTAATTTTCCATTAATACTATTTATATTTTAAATAAGTTTGCAACTATAATCGCAACACTTATAAGAAAAATACATTTCTTAATAAAATCATATCTAATATTTATGTCACTTCAAATTAAAAAAAAAAATTGAAATCATTTCTCCAAGTCTCTATATTCTTCGCACACTTTTCCTAAAAGTAGAAAAAAAGAAATCATTATATATATATATCAAATATGAAAAGAAAAAATATTTATTTGTGATGTTTTTTACTAGATGATATTACCAAATACACAGGATCATTCCAAGCTGTCATTGCCTTCTCCCATTCTGCATTAGTTCACTCAGGAGGTTTGGCATCATTCCCTTTTAAATGATAAGCATTCCTTCCTTATATCTATGATTGCTCATTTCCTTTTTAACTCCTGACATGACCTGATTAACCTTATCACAATCTAAATCAAGTTCAATTATGTTGACCTTGCTCTACAAGAAAAGGAAATATTGAATTACAAATAAAATTTATACATTAAACATTTGAAATAAAATTGATACATTATAATGCACATTACATGAATACGATCTCAATATATTTGAATATCAGATGAAGCCATATTCTTAGCATCAGAGAGTTATGAGGCATTGTGCCTTACAACGACACCAAAAATAGAGGCAAGACTCATAGCTTCCTCCCTTATAGTTGGACCTCCTACGCTTTTGTCAATATTGATTGACATCTTTTGATTCATCGCTAAAGTTCTCTTCTCTAAATTTAACATCCTACTGGGACCTCTACAATGAGTTGAAGCCGCGACTGGTAACCCTATTGAAAAAAAGCAGATGATTAAAAAATAATAAAACTATCTTTTTTTTTTTGAAACAGATTAATAATAATATTAATAAAACTATCTTATTACATTTTAAGTTAATATATGTAAGTTTCCAATTACCTGGTTCTTGAGTTTGCAAGATATTATCAAGTATATTTGTTGCAGCCTCTTATCTTCTGCAATAACTGGTGGAGTAGTATTAATATACTTGCTGCCCAAGTAACTCTACTTGTGTTAAGCATATTCTGACTCACTGCTGAAGTCCTCTTCTCTAAAGGAAATAGTCTTGTAGGACCTCCACAATGGGTTGAAATCATGGGTGATGTCCTTATGCAAAAAGAATTACACAATTAAAAAATAATGCAATTGTCTTGTTTCATTTAAAATTAATAAATATAAATTTAAAATTACCTGCTTCCTGGGTTTGAGATATATGATCCATCATATTTGTTACAACTTGAGGTGAATGTCATTGAGACCTAATAGGCCCCTTTTTGCTTCTTTTCCCCTTATTTTCCGAGAAGGGAAAGGGACACCAACCATACATATCATTGTCATCACTAATAGAGATATCATGAATGTCACAACTGTAGACAATATATAACAAAAAATAATAATTGTAAAGTTAAACTACTAATGTCTATGCATTTAACGTCTAAGATAATACCTTACATATTTACATTATTTAAAACAAACATAATAATCCATTAAATAATTTAAAACAAAAAAGATATTTTGGTTATGAGAGTAGTGTATGATCTCCTTTTGACAAGAGGACGGTTGTTCTATATTTCCAATAAGATGTGATAATGATATCTAGGGTTGATATTTACAATTTATATTAAGGGTTTGAGGAGTTTGATGTTTTATGTATTTCAGGATAAATTTTTAAAGAGAGAATGGTTTTCTAATTGTTTCATCTATTTAATTTCTTTTAGCATTGCCAAGTTCTTGATGAAGTGGAATAGAGTGCTAATGAACGAGGGTTTCTTTTATTTAAATTGGCCGTGGGTTGCTTTCTTTTTGACAAAAAATTTGATGTGGATGAGTTGAAGTTTTGATCGATCTCTAGGAATTTCTAATAACTTCACCAAAGATGATCAGTTAAACTACCTTGATTTGAGGTTGAATTTGATTGTTTTTTAGAAAATACATTCATGTCCTGATGGTTTTTGGTCCAACTAAATTCTAACAAATTTTTGTTCTCTCTTAATTCTTACAGTATATCTATTCCCAAGAGAAGTAAACTTAATTTATTTAGCACTAGTGCAATCTAGTGCGGAGCATCTAGTCAAGTAGTTGATTGGAATTTGCAATGATTTGAAAGAAATAGCAATCTTTTCGTAAGACCAGGATGATAATGGTACTTTAGTCTTTCAAAAATTTCACTTCATGGCCCAGTTGGGATGTGAAATTATAGAATGTAGGTTTGATTGTATTTCTATAATTTAGATGTTTCTTTCTGTTAGTTACCCTTCTTTTCAGAACCCTACTATTGAAATTGTGTTTTCTATGCTAATACTTGATGTTCTACTTTTTCTAACATCATTAAAGTTTGTTTTCAATAAAAAGGACAAAACAGAAGAGTAAATATCCCATAAAGCAAAGGACAAACATATATTATCAAGAAATGTGAAAAGATATAGCTCATATAAACTGCTAAAAAGACATTGCATGAATGGTTAAATGCATAGTTCATTCAAAAAGGTATAATTTGGAGTGACAAGTTCCATTGCATTTAAGGATTTAATTCTACTAAAAATTCAACAGAGTTTCCCCTGTTTGTGGGACATTTTCCAAATTCCTGTACCTGTAATGAGAACCTGTGCATGCATACCCGAAAAATATATATATACATATATGGTGGGCACACCCCACCACCAACACAATAGGGCAAAAGCAGAACAAGAAAACAAGTGGGTACACCCTAGCTACCACAAGTAAGAACACAAAAAAAACAATGGAAAACAAAAGCTAAGACGTTCGCAACACATAAGCATTTTCATCAAGGGAAAAAATGACCAATCATATCTCTTTAAGAGTCCAACGTTCCTTTCAGAAGGGCTCTTTATGTAACAACCGTAGAGAAATGAGAATGTGTCCTCAATATGTACATCACCCTGGTTCTTATATAATGAAGTAGAAGGATACTATGCTCAAGTAGCCTTCTTCTTATTTCTGAAAAAAATAACCAGGTACCTTACCAGGTAATTGATGGAAGGAGTAGACATTCACCCTAATCACAACCTCAAAACAACATCCAAAGTCAACTTAGGCATCTTTTGGCTTGCCATGAACCTTCATCATAGAATGAGAGTCATTAGAAGGCATTGCTTGCTTTCAAAAAAGAAAATACAAGGCAGTGCGAAGTGTGGAACTCTCTGAAGTGATCACTTGAATCTTGACAGTAGACGTGGGGGATGGGGGTGGCTGAGGGAGGGGAGATGGCAGTAGGAGTCGTCGGGGAGTGGGGGAAAGGTAGGATGGTTGAGGGAGGGACTCAGTGTGGTGAGGTCATCGGGGGGGGCAAGCGGGTTTACTATCCTCGATCGTGGGAGAAGTTGATGGAAATGGGAGTGGACGACGATGAGGACGGCAAGAGAGCGACAGTGTGGTTGATGAGGAGGGCTACGAGGTAGAGGAGGGAGGCGAGGCAGAGGAGGGCGAGGACGACGAGAGGTAGAGGAGGACGAGGAGGGCGACGAGGTGAAGGAAGGCAGAGAAGGAAATGAGGTGCCCTGGGCAAGGAAGGCGACAGACAACAATCGTGGGAGAAATTGAGGAGGAGCATCGAGTGGGTTTTCGCGAGGAGTGAGGTAGGGTTTCAAATTTCAGAATGGGGAAAATGATGGGGAGGGGCGTAAGTTTTAAAAATTAGTTGTTTTCTTTTGATGACGTTTGAATGGATAGTTATCTAGCTATTGATATTTTGGTTACACTAAGAAATTAATGTCGTGATTGGTAACGATGTTAGATAAAATTAAACATCATTTTAGATCATATTTGTTGTAGTGTTTCGCAACGCCAAATTGAGACTATTTTGTTACTTTTGGCGACGGTTTTCAACAATCGACAAAAGAATTTTTCTTATAGTGAATATTGCATTCATTCCATGCATAATTTGCATTTGCATCATGTTTACTTTCTTATTTATAAATAATGTGTTTTATGAACCTATTTATGACATAATGTTTTATCTTGTGATTCCATATCCATATGGGAATAATAAATCAAGAAAAAAAGACCAAGAAATAAGACGGAGGAAATGAGAAGAAAAGATTAAAGAAATCAAAGAATAGAATAAATAAAATGAGAGAAAGAAAAGAGAAATAAGCCTATGAACCTATCCACCATCAAATAGACTTATTCCTAAACTCACCTAATTAAGTCCCAAGCCATTTCCCTTTTATGAACCCACCTAGATCCTAATTAGACACACTATCATCTAATTTAGGCTAACCCAAAACCCACATACACACACCCCCATTAACCCAAGCTAGGTTGAACCAACTCAACCCCACCTTATTCCTATGCACTGCACAATCCCACCGACTTCCCTGTGTTATCTCCTACGTACGTAAGCCGTAATCCATCCCATGCACAAATCCTACATATCCTACCGACCTTTCCATACAACAATTTCCCAACCACCACCTATTCCTATGTACACGCACCCAACAACCAAACACATACTCACACATTCACGAAAACACACCCACGCACACACAATCACGTGCACACACACACATACTTACACATTAAGCAAAACTTTTTCTAGAAAACCTATTTTTTAAATCCTATTTTCCTCGTGGCATCCCTCACCAACTCTTCCCTCCACCGATTCTATCTTTCATTAAAAAAAACCCACCTAATATACCCACAAAAAGAAAAAATCTCACGCCCCTTCTCCACTCTCCTCCCCTCCAACGTAGACTTCTCTCCCTCTGAATTCAATTTCTTTTTCCATCCGTCACATCCTCCACTCAATTCCCTCCCTCCACTGTAAACCCACGTCCAACCTGTCTCCACGCTCTGAGAGTTCCACCAAGGTCAATCTTGATGCACCATAGGTACTCCTTCACATCCACCAAAGTACACCAAAGATCACTCCTTGGTGTCTTTATTCTAATAAATTAATTTAGAATAATTTTTAGTAGTTCTAATAGTTCTATATTTTGTTCTAATTTTAATTTAAGTACTTTGATTTTCATATTAAACATTCAACTGTGTTAGGAATTTTCATGATTACTATTTGAAAAAAAGATGATTTACTTTGAATCTCTCTTGTTATTTCTTTATGATATCTAGTTTGAGTATATCTTTATTTTCAAAAAAATTAAAAAACCTAAAAAATTCACAAAACAAAAATAAAAAAATATATTCATATGACTGCACTGATCCATATTAAAAACTTGCATGTTTTTTTTGAAGTCACTCAACAATACTAATATAACGAAAATCGTGGAAACTGAGACACATATTTACATTTTATATCTTATTAACGAGTGCATTCATTATCCATGAAAATAATAAAATGGGTGAGATTAATATTCACGAGTTGGAAATTAGATTACGCGTTTAGGAGTTAAGTCTAGTTTTAGGAGTCCAGTTGGCATATCGATTTCAACTTTGCATTCTCCGCCTCCCTAAGTTCGACCGGGACTCCAAATCTCGGTATATTTATTTGTTGATGTGTTTTTGCACTATACTATGACGGAAAATATTCTAAAAACGTGATTTCATGTTTTAACAGGTATATGCCATCACTTATTTAGGCAAGTGACGGCAAAATTACTTTTACAGTCACTTATATAAGCGACAGCATATTCATTTAAACAACGACGAAACTCAAGAAAGGGCACATTAATGCTGGAAAAGTGGCGTACAAACCTTGTCGCTTATTTTATAAGTGACAAGAAATATAATTGCCATTAGTTATCAAACGATGGTAAAATATTGCTCAAACGATAATTTGACGTCGGATGATCTTTATAACTGACGAGAAAAAGAAATAATGACGTCTACTTAATTATGACGTCACTTAGTGGCATCGATTAAAAGAGTTTTGTCTTCAGTTTTCAACCAACGACAAAGATGAAGTATGTTGTAGTGTTTGGCAACGGTGATTGAACCATTCCCATGTGTTATTTGGAGATGGTTTTTCGGAAACTGCTGCAAAAACTACTTACATTCTTCAGTAGTAAGGCTTTTTCAATGGTGAATGAACCATCCCCATTTGGTATTTGGAGATGGTTACTCATAAAACGTTGCCAAAAACTACTTATATTGTTCAATAGTGAGGTTTCTTTGCGATGATAATTAAATCGTTCTTGTTTTCCATTTAGCTACACTTTTAACGACAATGGTTGCAAAATATATAATTTTTTTTTGATAATAATAGAAATTAACACTTGCATGTATAAAAACATACAACAAATAGAATTCACAATGCATAAAAACTAAGTCCATAATGCATATAAATAGATCATATTAATGACATAAAACATCAATATATAATATAAGTTTATACATCAAAAAACATAAAAGAAATATGCAAAAAGATACGCTATGCTAGGACACTTATGCCACCAGCCTTGGATCCACCTAATTGATCGTCGGCATTGTCTCTATGCATTGGGAGGTGGAATGTCGAATGGTCTAGCCTACCCATCTCAGGAATGCCATCAGCTCTTTCCCTTGTTGGTTTTGCTGCTCTATTATATCCTGCTACCACTCCATGCATTGAACGGCTCTTTGCAGCTGCTTGGTCATGGCCTCAATCCTCCTCTCTCTCTCTCTACTTCTCGATGGTCCATCATATTTATCTTCTTATGACAATCGATGTGCAATGATGATGAAGATGACCTTTTCCTCCCATACCAAGAGGAGACCATCACAGTCCTTCCCCCATATGGATGAAGCCTTTGTGTTATGTAGGCATCATAGTTCTGAATGCCTTCTCTAGGGTCATAGGAGGCGGTACAACATGGGCAAAATTCTCGTCCATAACCTCAGAAGGATAGATCAAGTTCATCATACAACCCTGTATAAATATTTGTAATTAATTTATAAGTGTTTTAATATGAAGTTAGTGTAAAAACTATAAAGTGTAGTGAATTCTGTAACTCACATGTGTCTCAAGCTATGTCTCATGTATCCATGCACAAGGGTCCTCTAGTGTTTCTTTGTTATGAGTCTGGTCATAAATTCTCACGTGATCTAACTCGATGCCCTCATGCGCATCCAACTGAAAATTTAATAAAGGAATCACATATTTTTAATCTCTAATGTAAATGATTAACGATAATTTACACTCATTCGACCCAAGTAGTGGATCTGTGGAGAAGCTTGGGCCCTATTGGCCTTGTTCTTCTTGGCTCGCTCCTACAACAAAGGAAGTTTTTAATTAGTAAATAACTATATAACTTATTGTAAAATATAAATAATAATCACATAATTATTTATTTATTTCAATCATTAGATTTCTCCAATGCTCGCAATCCTCCCTCCAGATGTTTGGTGCAATCATTGGAGGCACATTCCTCAATGCCTCCTCACGTTGCCTATTGTTATAGAATTGAAATATTTATATAATTTGGTGGCAAAAATGTAAGATTCTATATGTAGAAGATATTAATTCTTGATTTTTACAATAAATGAATTTCTTACCTTATTCTTCATCTCCTTTCTCCATCCATGGTGGATTTAATACTTGTACGTCATCGAATTGGGCCCTCATCAAACAAAGCTTATATTCAAAAATATTATTATAGGTCTTTTTCAAGAAAAATAATATTATTATAGATCATATATAAATCAATTCTAATTAATGCATATAAAAAGAATTGATACTCAGAATTTACCTCCAACTCTCGAGTAATGGTTGCCTCCAACTCCTTCGTGACCCTCCTCCAGTCAAAGTAGGAAAGTGGCATGATTGACTTCACAATCGTCACTAGCCTATTGGTGAACTTGGGGTAGCACTTTGCCTCCTGATGGGAACAACATCATAGGCCCTAACTGGCCACTTTTAGTCAGATTGGATGGATAAATGCTCCTAAATAATCATCTGAGGGTCTTAATTCCATGTCATTTTGATTTGAGAGGAAAATAGGAAATCAGGGTTAATTCTATAATTTTAACAGCACATCCCAAGCACAGATTAACCACGGGGTCACTCAGGGGTTAAATGAAGGTCAAATGAACTTAAAAGTCCAAAAAGTGGGTCAGCATTGTCAGAAACAGGGTTTCATGCACTTCGAGAACCGCAACAACACACAAAACCTTAATTTCAAACTTGCTTAAATTAAAGAGGCTTTGGTCAAGAAAAAATTCATCTAAACCTCCTAAAATTCATAGAAAAATATTCTGAGAGGTTTGGTACCCTTAGTTTGACTATCTGAACCTATTTCGACTTTGAATAGAGTATCAGACGGAATTTTACCATAATTTGGGTTTTTATGCAAATTTCTAGTCAAACTTGGTTTAAACTGAAATTTGACTTCACCATTAGATTCTTTGGGACCAAATTAGGTTTGTACGAAAGTTTGAGCCCAATTAGAGTCCATCTTGACTTAGTTTGTAATTTGGTCCATTAAGTCTCTATTTCTTTTAACCAAGCCCCCAACTTTCGAATTCTTTGCATTCACCCCCTAACTATTCATCATTTTCTTCAAAAAGATCCTTGCCACCATTGCTAGTGTGAACCCATGGCAGCCGACCTTCAATCAGAGATTCCTCTTTGATTACTCAACCAAATCCCTCTAAATTTGAAGGAAATGTTCCTAAGGACCTTCTTAATTGATTGCGCTGCCTTTCAAACCCTAAATTGAGCCCATCAGATCAGGCGAACGTAAGAAAAATTGGGGATCTTCTCCCCTTAAATCTCAAGCTTCTTCCCAAGCTTGGAGCTCTGCCTGAGGTCTTGAAAAAGATCCCCTTTGCAAGGCCATGTTCCTTAGCAAGTTTTGAGGTCAAAATCTCCTCTTCTTCCTCTTCCTCCGGCCTACTCCAGCTTGCTTCGGCGACCCTCCTTCTTCGGCTTGTTTTCCCTCTGCCACATACCAAAGGCAGAGGGAAACTCTTCCTCTCTGTCGTCTGCTCCTCGCCATAGCTGCTAGGAGCCTCCTCCCCCTTCAGACATCACCGTCTCCCTCTCCAGAGCTCTCTTTGTCTCTGACGTCGGCCAATCATAGCCGGCGTCACACTCGCTCTCCCTTCCTCCATAAACATCCTCCTTCAACTCCTCTCCTTCCATTGACTCTTCCTACACCCTTAGAACTTAGGTTCGCACACTACATCACCCATACCACCTCTGCTTTTCTCAGCATCGGCATACCTCCGGCGACCTCGCACGCCTGCTCCACCGCACCAATCACCTCGCCACAACTTCCAGAAGTGCCGCTGCATCCCCGCGACCAAAAGCCCTCACATCACTGGGGCTATTGACCACTAGAAAACCCCACCGAACTCCACCACCTTCACACACCTTCCTCGACTTCTCCACGCATACACACACCTCCTCATCGCATGTAACCACCACCAACACATTTGCCACACTCAGGCGATCCTCCTGAGCATTTTTACTTGAGTCGAGAGGTTGCATTCATCTTTTTAGGTCTACGTCAGAGCGCCATCGCCACCACCTCCTTCTCCAGCTTCGTCTGCAACTATTTTGCCGAGTTCTTCCTCAATACTACCACCAGGTGTTGAGGACCACTCCCAGGATCACCTCCAGGCTCACAATGTAGCAGCAGGTGCCCCCTTCGACCTCATTCAGACAAACCTTCATTCGCAGCTACACGTGAAGAACAGTAGGGACATTAGTCCCACATCGTGCGTAAAGAAGCTGCCAACATGCTATAAAAGGAAAAAGGCACACGGACCCCTCGCCCAAGATATAGGGGTCAGGTCCCCATCTCACAAACCACACACCCTCACCCGCTACACCACGTCGGCGGATCTGGACCTCTGACCATTTACCTGATTACCCAGTACTTTTCACCTGAGTTTGAGCTGAGAGGTTAGGAATAGAATCATAGAGAGAGAGGGGAGGGTTTTGCTCTTATTGGGATTCATGCCATCTCCCTTTCTCAACACTTAGTCTCTGAGGCCCTTGTTCGAGCGATAAATCGGTGTTTTAAAATAGCTTCATTGTAATATAGCCAAAATAGTGCTCAAACAAATAAATTTATTACTCGAATGAAAGTCCGAGGTCGAACACATGGAGCAATATGACAATTTCAAACTCAAGATCATAATTTGAATAAAAAATATAAGAGATTGCAGTAATAATAATGTCAAGTAAAATGTGCAAAAAGAATGGAGTAAAATGGTGATTTGAATCACCAATTACTTCTCACAAATAATCAACTAAATAAATAGTATCAATAAAGCCTCAAATATATGCAATCAGACGATCTAGGCTTGTATCAGACGGCTCAAACAGCTGGTGGCTACAATGCTTCCAAGAGACTCAAGGGTTTCTTCCTTCTGCTGCTCTCTTTCTCTTCCCCTTTCTTCTTCTTCAGACTCTTTTCTTCTTTGCCTTTCTACTTCTCTTCTTCTTAGCTCTATGTGCTTCTTCTTCCTCTGCCTTGACTTCTCTTTTCTTTTCTTTCTCTTCTTCTCTTCTTCACACGTAGAGTGGGATCCTTCTTCAAACGGCTAAGTGTCAACAGTTATTATTTGTAGCAAAACCCCCCTTGCCCCCGTGTGCTCTCTCTCTCTTTCTCTCTCTGGGTCACGCTCTCTCAGAGCCTTCCACAGTACCAGGTATTCAGGTATTCAATCAAGCGTGCACCCGGGTCCAGACTCACCAGCAGTAGGTGGTGAGCGAGGAGTGAAGGCTTAGCCGAGTCAGGTGTACCACGTTCGTGGAGGAGATGTTGCGGATGAGGCACGTGAGGGGTGTGATGGACCTCACCCATTGTGTCTGAGGCGATATGCCTCTATCACAAATTCAATTTATTCCGCTACGGCCGCTCGTAAACTTCCAATGTGGGACTATCCGTCCCCCTTTTTCTTCACACAGCACACGCAGTAGCAGGTGGAGAGGTCTTCGTCTAATTCAAGTCAAGGCTCGATTAAAGGATTCAATTGGTCCTTGGGTTATGTTCCTGGAAGGATTCCGTGCTGCCTGGGATGTGTGCCTAGGGTTGCAAATGCTGGAGAGAGCTTTAAGTAGGCTCGAAGCTTTTGGTGTTAATGGCGGAGGGGAATCAACAATAAGGCCTTTCAGAAGCGTCAAAATGCTCAAGAACGATCGTCGAAGCACGGCGAGTGTGACGGTGGCAGTGGTGTGCAGTGAGCGTGTGCGAAGAGTCTTGTCGACCTCGTGGAGGGTGGCCGGAGAAGCATGAGTTTGGTAGAGGGTTTGGAGGAGCAATTGGCCTGACAAAGTTAGGGCTTTTGCTCCTGAGGCCGAGGCAGAGGTGTGGAGAGTGGAAGTGGAGGCGTAGGTGATATGTGGTGGCCGCTAGCGCTCGCCGAAGGTATGCTGGCGAGATGGAAGACGGAGTCGCGGAGGGTGGCAGAGAGGCCAAAATGGAGTATCGGAGGTACTGGCATGACATAGAAAAGATAAGGAGTTGATTGAGGTATGTAGCGTACGATGGGGGGAAAAGATGGCATCGGTTGTGGTATGGCCGGCGTTGCAGACGAAGCTGGCTCTGGTAGGGGTTGGACGGCGAGGATGAAGGGGATAGGGATGCCAGCTGGTGCTGCTCGACATGGAAGAAGGTATGGAAGGAGGATCTGCCACCGGTATTACAGTCAGACGATGAGGAGGGGCAAGGAGAGTCGCTGGAGCTCGAAGAGCACTTCGGCCAGAGGAGGAGAGAAGAATTGAGGGTTACTCCCATCAAATTCGAGTGTGAGAACGGTTTGATCTAGAGGTCTTTTTCTAGGCATTTAGAGGAGGTTTTCGGTTTGGGAAGCAAGCTTCCCAAGCTTGGAAATCTTCGTTAGAGTTGGAAATTTTTTGATACCCAAATCTCTCATGTGTTCGTATGAGATATTGGGAAGGTTTTGGGGCATGAGATTTGGCTCAAAAGGAAATTCCTTGACGAACTTCCCTTTCAAATTTGAAAGGGATTCGTCAAGGAATCAAGGAGTTATTGCCAATTTTAGGTCGTCGTTACTTGTAGAAATAGGATTAATGGTGGTAGGAACCTATTTGTGAAAATGATGATAAATTTAGGAGTCTTTTGTAAAGATTTTGAAAGTTAAGGGAATAAATGTAATTAGACAAGACCAAGTTGCAAACTAGGTCAAGACAATTTCAGGTTGGGTCCAAATTTTGGTACTAACCTAATTTGGATCTAAGGAATCCAATGATGAAGTTGGATTTTGGTTTTGACCACGTTTGACTAGGTAATTTATGCAAAAACCCAAATTAGGGTAAATGTCTGTCTGAGACTCTATTTTGGGCCAAAACGGGTTCTAATGGTCAATTTGAAGATATCAAACCCTAGAGAATATTTTCTATGATTTTTAGAGAGTTTAGGTAAATTTTATCTTGACCAAGACTTCAGTTAATTAAGTAGGTCTATTTTTAAGGTTTCAAAAGTCAATTAATTATTAAAACACGCGAAAACCATTTTTTGTTTGTTCTAACCCACTTGTTATCCTATAAGACTATTTAACCCTTAATTAACCCCTGAGAAAACCCGTGGTTGTACTGTATTCAAGTTATGATGGTAAAATTATAGTTATAACCTTGGTTTCTTATCTCTCCCTCAGAATGGATTTGCAATGAATTATGGCTCTCTGGCAGTTATGTAGGAGCATTTACTAACTTAATTAGATCAAAATGAGCTAGTTATGGCTCATGATGGTGTTCCCATCAACCCTTGTGCCTCCATTGCTGCGTTGTTGCTGTGCCTCTTCTCTGAGGCTTAAGGCAAGTCCTTATGCCTTGTGAGCTCCTACTGGTTAAGGCATCTGAGGCCTTCTGTTGCCATATGATTTGGCACTTGATTGGTTCTACTGTGGAGATATTTATTCTGGTATTTGATTGAGCATACTGTTCCAATATTTAAATGGTTGTGAGCTTTAACCTTAAGGGTTAATTTGGTGATTCAAATCATCATTTTAACCAAATCTTTTTGCACTGATCTTTATTGAAATATTATTTTGAGCATTCCATTGGTTCAATTGCATATTATTATTGATATTGTGATTAGTGAATTGAAGTTGTCATATTTGATCCTTGCGAACAACCTTGGACTCCAAATTGATTTCGAGCTTTTCAAATTCAAGTGTTTCATGAGATTTTCGTCCTATACTATGACGCATATCTTAACATCAACGATTTTATATAAAAATGATGGCACCGTTGCAAGGGAGCAACATGTTGGTGCTAGAGCACCACGATCATTTGTTTTGATGATAACAAAACGCGTGTTATTTAACATTTGCACTTGAAGTCTTAGATTTCAGGTCAATTGCAATTGTAGACGTGATTAGACGGAATTCGAGCTCGCATCCAGGATGGATTGGAGGAGCTTGATGAAAAACAGAGGAGATTCGTGAGGAGCGATAGATTGAAGAAGGAAGGAGATGAAGAATAGGATAGATTTCCTTCTCTTGTACTCCTTGTATTTTTCGTTTCTTCTGTTGCTCTTTATTTTTGTTACTTAGATTCATGTTAAAGAGCCTCAAAGTACCCTAACAATAGTCCTAGGAACACTGGCACAACCCTAGGATACTTAGGTTTTTTGTAGAGAACTTAGAAAATCAATGTAGGGTTTAAACAGAGTTCCCAGACGTCTAATTCCCAAATCAAACGTCTGATAAAGTATTTTAAGACGTCTGACTGTTGATTTAGACGTTTGATAACATTTAGGCTAGACATAGTTAGTTCTGTCTGATGAAATTAGACGTCCAAACCTTAGACCAGACGTCTTAGGAGACGTCTGATGACTTTGCCAGACGTCCAATTAGTGGACCGTTGGCTCTCTTACCATACACTCAAGGTTATGGCCGTTAGAGCCTTATCTGACGTCCATAGGCCTTTTCAGATGTCTGATAATTGACCGTTTTGCCTCGACTGACCTGAAAATCTCTTCTCAGAGATTTTCTAGCTGTTGCAAATCCATTCCCACGAAAAAGTAGGTTTCCAGACGTCTAGACATAGTGCCAGACGTCCTGTATGTCGTCTGAAGAACCCTGTTTAGATCTGATTCAAGTCAGGAAGAGACCCGCCCAAAATCAAACGTCTGACCTTATTTTCAGACATCTTAAAGTGGTCTTCCAGACATCTGATGCCATAATCAGACATCTGATAACCCTGTCAGTGCAATGATTGTTCCTGATTTCGGGTTGATTCACTTGGGCTTTGCACCCAACAGCTATGGAGCCTTTCCTAAGCCATCCAAAGCCTTCCTAAGGCCTTTATAAATAGAGGGGAACCTCTTGCACACCAACACACACCTAGATACACAAGACACACCTTGCAATACACTTTCAAACCATTTTGTGTCTCTCTTGCTCTCCAAGCTCTAATTCTTCATCTAGAGAGCATCAAGCTTCGCGCACCCGCTCTCCCGCCGTAGTTCACGAGAGTGACGTTGCGCCGTCGCGTGGCTCACGCACCTGGGTCATCGACTCGACGCACTCCTTGCAAAGGGGAGTTTCTTAATTCCTATAGAAGCTTAGGTTTAAAATTACTTTGTTGGCTCTATAGGATTATTTGTTATTTTATCTTTGTTATTTGGTTGGGTATTCCCTTTGCGAATTCCCGTCTCCTTCGTGGGACAAAATCCTTCTCGTGAAGAGAAGGGGTTGAGGAACGCTACCCTCGCACTTATAACGTGGTTGTAATTGAGGTTGAATCACCCTTGTTTAAAGTGATTTGTTTAGTGGATTTGATCAACTTGGTTGATCGGAAAATCCTAACTCGAGAGGGTTAGGTGGTGGTTTTCACCCGGTTTGGGTTTCCACCTAAAAATAATTGTGTACTCGTGTGATTGATATTTTGTGAGATTGTTTTATTTTAATTTCCGCAATTATTACGTCACCCCCTCCTGGTAGGGAAGAATCCACAATTGGTATCAGAGTAGGTCTTGCTGTTTCGGCGTAACAACCCAGCAAGAAGATCTATGGAGGGAAGCAGTTCCGTGGGTAGGATTTCCGAGGGCCAGTCTACGACTCGTCCGTCGTTCTTCGACGGGAGCAACTACCCTTACTGGAAGCTGCGGATGAAGATGTAGCTTCAAGCCATCGATTTCACAATTTGGGCCAGGTGCGAGACCCCTTCGACATTCCACAAAAACCCACCGCAGGATACTCGCAGCAGCAGATTCGGGAGCTCTCTCTCAACACGAAAATAATGAACGCGTTGTATTGCGCACTCAGCTCGGAGGAGTTCAACAGAATCTCGCAATGCGCCACCGCATAAGAGATTTAGCACACACTTGAGGTAACTCACGAAGGTACCTCTAAGGTAAAAACCTCTAAAATTAATTTACTTTCTCAAGAATTTGAATCTTTTTCAATGAAATCTAATGAATCTTTAAGTGAGATGAACACTAGGTTCACTCTCATTGTAAATAACTTGAAAGCTTTAGGGAAGACTTTCATCAAGGGGGAGCTTCAAGGGAAGCTTCTTCGTTCCCTTGGACCGGAATGGGAACAGAAAGTCACCGCCATCGAGGCAAACGAAGTGGAGGAGCTCAACATGGAAGATCTCCTAGGCAATCTAATGGCTTACGAGACAAAGTTGAAGCAGAAGAAGAAGGATACACCGGAGCCTAAACCGAAAAAGATTCTCGCCTTCAGAGCCGCGTAGGATAGCGAGGTAAGTTCTGACGACGAAGACTTTAGAATTTTACTTAAAAAGTTTTCCAAGTTTTGTAGGGAATTAAAGAAAGAGAAAAAGGAGAAGAAGGAAAGTCCGAGACGTTGCTACCACTGCAACGAGAAAGGGCACCTACGATCAGAGTGCCCTCTTCTCAAAAAGGAGAAGAAAAAGGAAAAGGAAAAGAGATCTAAGAAGAAGGCGTTCGAAGCCACTTGGGAAGATTCCAGCTCGGAGGAAGAAGAAAAGTCCATAGAAGAAGAAACCGCTTGCTTCGGTTTCATGGCCAGAGGAAGCGACAGCGAAAGCGGAAGCGACTCAGACAACGAGGTAAGTTATGACTTACAAGAAGCTTTTAATGAACTTTTTGAAGTTAGTAAAGCACTTAAGATAGAAAATAAAAGCGTGAAAAAGAATCTTAGTTTTCTTAGAAGTGAAAATGACAGGTTAGAAGTAAAACTTAAGGATCTAGAAGCTAGTCCTAAAAATGATAACCTATTATTAGAAAATCATAACCTCATCAGTGAAAATAATAAATTGATTGAGGAAAATGTTAGTCTAAAAATAGAAATTTCTGATTTAAAGACTAAGATGAATATTATAGAAAAAGAAATTGCATGTCTTAGGGAAAACTCTAACAAATTAATCAACAAAGTAGATGATTTATATAGCCCTAAGATTGAGAAAGGATCTCCATCAAGGAGACCCGCTAACAGATCTGGATCCAAGCCCACTTGGATACCGAAAAAAGAATTGGAATCTTGTTTTGTAAGTTTCAGGGATGACTACAACACAAAGGACTGGACCTACAAGCTCAAAGCTGGTCAACTCAAGTTGGGAGAACCAAGGAGTAGGCCAAGGAGGAGAACAAGAAGACTGACGAGACGGCGAACAAACAATGGACCCGCCGCACGTCGACCACCAGATTGGAGACCGGTGCCAATGCCCGGGCCTCCAAGCTACGGATGGGAGCCCCATCCGATGTGGCATCCACCACCATTCGGGCCATTTTATTGGCCATGGTAGGTGAGGTAAAACCCTTTACCCTATCCTTTTATCATAAGCATTTAGATAGGGGGAGCAAAAAAAAAAAAATTATAAGCTAATTATCAATTTTTAAGGGGGAGATATAAGGTAGCTAAATTTCCTTTAGAAAGGGGGAGAAAAATAATAGTTATCTTGTTGTTATAAAAAAAGGGGGAGGACACTACCTTTGTTAAAAGAAATTTATAGAAGAGCATGTTTTAAGGGGGAGTTATAAAAAATTTAAAATTAATCAAACCTTTTTGATAATGTCAAAAAGGGGGAGGATTTTTTGCATTATTATTTATGATTTTGTCATCATCAAAAAGGGGGAGATTGTTGGTGCTAGAGCACCAAGATCATTTGTTTTGATGATAAAAAAACACGTGTTATTTAACATTTGCACTTGAAGTCTTAGATTTCAGGTCAATTGTAAATGTAGACGTGATTAGATGGAATTCGAGCTCGCATCCAGGATGGATTGGAGGAGCTTGATGGAAAGCAGAGGAGATTCGCGAGGAGCGATAGATTGAAGAAGGAAGGAGATGAAGAATAGGATAGATTTCCTTCTCTTGTACTCCTTGTATTTTTCGTTTCTTCTGTTGCTCTTTATTTTTGTTACTTAGATTCATGTTAAAGAGCCTCAAAGTACCCTAACAGTAGTCCTAGGAACACCGGCACAACCCTAGGATACTTAGGTTTTTTGTAGAGAACTTAGAAAACCAATGTAGGGTTCAAACAGAGTTCCCAGACGTCTAATTCCTAAATCAGACGTCTGATAAAGTGTTTTAAGACGTCTGACTGTTGATTCAGACGTTTGATAACATTTAGGCTGGACATAGTTAGTTCTGTCTGATGAAATCTGACGTCCAGACCTTAGACCAGACGTCTTAGGAGACGTCTGATGACTTTTCCAGATGTCCAATTAGTGGACCGTTGGCTCTCTTACCATACACTTAAGGTTATGACCGTTAGAGCCTTATCAGACGTCCATAGGCCTTTCCAGACGTCTGATAATTGACCGTTTTGCCTCGACTGACCCAAAAATCTCTTCTCAGAGATTTTTTAGCCGTTGCAAATCCATTCCCACGAAAAAGTAGGTTTCCAGACGTCCATACATAGTGCGAGACATCCTGTATGTCGTCTGATGGACTTGCGCTAGAACCCTGTTTAGATCTGATTCAAGTCAGGAAGAGACCCGCCCAAAATCAGACGTCTTAAAGTGGTCTTCCAGACATCTGATGCCATAATCAGACGTCTGATAACCCTGTTAGTGCAATGATTATTCCTGATTTCAGGTTGATCCACTTGGGCTTTGCACCCAATGGCTATGGAGCCTTTCCTAAGCCATCCAAAGCCTTCCTAAGGCCTCTATAAATAGAGGGGAACCTCTTGCACACCAACACACACCTAGAAACACAAGACACACCCAAGCAACATACTTTCTACCATTTTGTGTCTCTCTTGCTCTCAAAGCTCAAGTTCTACATCTTGAGATCATCAAGCTTTGCACACCCGCTCTCCTGCCGTAGTTCACGAAAGCGACGTAGCGCCGTCGTGTTGTTCACGCATCCGCGTCGCTGACGCACTCCTTGCAAGGGGGAGTTTCCTAATTCCTATAGAAGCTAGGTTTAAAATTACTTTGTTGGCTCTATAGGATTATTTATTATTTTATCTTTGTTATTTGGTTGGGTATTCGCTTTGCGAATTCCCATCTCCTTCGTGGGACAAAATCCTTCTCGTGAAGAGAAGGGGTTGAGGAACGCTACCCTCGCACTTGTAGCGTGGTTGTAATTGAGGTTGAATCACCCTCGTTTAAAGTGATTCGTTTAGTGGTTTTTGATCAACTTGGTTGATCGGAAAATCCTAACTCGAGAGGGTTAGGTGGTGGTTTTCACCCGATTTAGGTTTCCAGCTAAAAATCTTTGTGTACTTTGTGTGATTTCTTATTTTGTGAGATTGTTTATATTTCAATTCTGCATTTTTTACGTCACGCTGATCTCACCCCCTCCGAGTAGGGAATTACACAACACAGTCACATTCACTAATTACAATACTGATCTGATTCTAACTTGCTTTATCTGATTTGTTGTGATTGTGTGAGGTACACGAGAGAGGATCAGCCATACGACAACCACTCCAGGGTCAGGTAATCTCATTTCCTTCTTCTTAAGCTCCTTATTTCTAGAAAGAACTAAAAAGAAGAATCAATTAGGATAACTCGCATTCTTTCTTAGACTTAATCATTTGAGTTGCCTGATTTGATTTACTTAATCAATTAGGATATCTGCACCTACTAGGGACTTAAGGTGCCTAGGGCTATTCACCTTCTTGATTGAGCCCTAAGTGCTCAATTTGGAAAAAATTGGACTTGGAAAAGAGCCAAATTAGGGTTTCTATTTTAGGGTTTGAGGAAAATACACTCGCCTGAATTAAAAGAAAATTGATTTCTCACATTGTGTGCCACCCAAGCCTTGATTGAATTGATCTAATCAGGAAGACCCTAAAAGAAGGCTCTAACAACCACTCAAATTACTAAAATTTGGAACTTCATAACTTGTTTGCAAACCCCTCTTAGGGTAATTTTGGGTTCATTACCCAACTCATCCTAAACTTTAGGGCAGGTTAGGTGAAGTTGACCCACCTTGTGGGTTAACCAACGTTCAAATTAGGTCACAAATCACAATCAATTCTAAAGTTCAAGTGAAATTCAAAGCACCATAATTCAGGACTAAAATTGGTAGACTTAAGGGATCACATTGATCATTTCGGTCTACTTCGATTCTCAGTGGCAAGGAAGGTCGGGGGGGTGAAACTCTGTAACTCGTGGGGACGCTCTATCATGTAGGGGTCTTTGCGGGGCTCTCCCTTCCTGGATGCCCAAGTACTTCTTGGGTGAGTGACTTTCTGAACAAGAGGTATCATCCGCCTCAAAACCTCATTAGTCATCCAAAGATTTTTTGAGTGCCTCGATTGGGTCCATTACACATTTTGTCTCTCATCTGGCTCTATAGTGCATGTTCGGGAGGAGGTCCTTAAGACCACCCTTGAGGCCTCCACTAGAAAATCATTTTCATCAAGGACAAGCCTTGACCCACTTATTTATGCTACCATCCGACTAAATTGATATCTCTTCCAACTCATCTGCATCTGAGCCCAGATCTCCTTCATCCACATCTATAGAGAATAACGAAGAAGACCTCAATTTCCAGAATCAACTACAACACCTCAAAGATCTAGTCCATCCACACATCAATCCACCATCGCATCCCTAGATGCGAGATCACTACAATCCCGCTGCGGTGGAAATTGAGCCCAGAGTACAAATTCCAGTTAAAGGGCTTGATGTTGAACTCAAGCCAACTATGATTCATGCTATCCCTAAATTCCATGGCTTGAACTCCGAAGATCCCTTCCAGCACATCAAGCAGTTGAAACATCTAGCCCAGACCTTCGGGCCTTCTATACAACATTGGGATATCCTGCTCATGAAGATGTTCTCCTTCTCTTTCATGGATAAAGCTACTGATTGGTTTCAAACTCTGACCTATCCAATCAACACATCGGGGGAACTCCAAACTAAATTCTTACAAAAATTCTTCCCCATTGGTTGGACAAATGCTTTAAGATACCAAATCACGCACTTCTTGCAAAATGCGGGAGAACCACTCATGAAGCATGGGACTGCTTTTTGGATCTCATGTGGAAATGCCCCCATCATGGAGTTCCTAACTGGGAGCAAGTCCAGTCTTTTTACCATGGGCTCCATAAGGATATCAAGCTCTTTGTTAATGCAACCTGTGGTGGAAGAATCATGGGTCAACATTAAGATATAGTTTGGGAGATTCTTGAGAACATGTGCAAGAACTCCATAAATAATGAATCGTTGGGTGTGTTCGATCGAACGACATCTCATGCATTGACAAACACCTGGGGGGTGCACGAGACTTGAGGCCTATCCGCATCCATCAATCTAGAGTTAGTGGCTAGTTGCTTGGATAAGGTCTCAATCATCGAGAAAAAGGTGGATGAATTAACTCGACGTCTGCAGAGAGCCATCGTTACATAGCAAAACACATATGCACAACTGCCCTCCAGCAAGGAGGCTGCGCATAACATTTACCACCACTCTTACCAGAGGATGGACCCATATCCACCCCCTTTTGATCCCAGTTTCGAAGGTGATTGCGCAGCAATCATAGGTCTTAATTGACCTAGATTAAGCTAGGACTTAGCATAAGTTAGGGAAATTCATGCACGCATACGCATTATCAGCATCTTGACTGCTTTACTTTAGCTATGCGTAAAATAATGTTATAATGTGCTGATTAAGTATATTATGTCGATTGCAGGGAATAAGCTGATCAGGAGCTGGATCTGAAGCTGGATTAGGAATAACGGGAGTTGCAGCAGAGCTGGAGTAGAAGGCTTAGTTTAGATGTAGGAATAATAATGTAAGGGGGTTAAAGGTTTTCTATTCTATTAAATAGAAATAAAGCAGTAAAATGTGAAGAGCTTAGGTCCATCCTAGCCCTAGGATAGCCTAGAAACTTCCCCAAGCCTTAGCCACCCTTAGATTAGGTCACTACACATTAGGAAGCCCTAAAACCCTAGTTCCAACCCTTCTCTAGATGTCCAAATAAGTTTTAGGATGTCTAGGACCCTTAGCCAACTCCCACACACTTCAAACCCACTTCTGCAATGTTATTGGATATCCAGACACTTTGTCAGACGTCCAATTTCTGCAGAATACCCAAAACAGAACCCGAAATCTTTCCGACTCTAATTGGACATCCAGACAACAAGTCTGGACTTTTGATTTTTGAGTATAAGACGTCTGATTCTATTATTAGACGTCTGATACTGCTCTCCAATTCCTGTTTTGAGATTTAAGCCTTGATCTTGGATCTCTAGGTCCCTAAACCCAATTCCAATCCCATAGGAACCTAAATTAAGGTGCCCTAACCCTAGTACATCACCTTTAGACCACCCTAAGGACATAATTAGGTCCTCACTAAACCTAATTGACTTGGATCTTAGTCAATTCCATCAGCCTATTCAATTGGACTCATTGAGTCCAATTGAACCCTGATCTCAGCACACACTATCCAATTGGACTCAGTGAGAGTCCAATTGACCTAGACCTAAATTAATTAAGTTGTTTTACTCTCAATTAAGTTTCCACACACCCAATTAAACTTGTATTAAGTTTAATTGCACTTTACCTTAGTGAACTAGGGTTTATAACCCTAATTTGAGACATATCTTGATCTAAACCCACTAGAACCTAACCTAATCAACCTAGCCACCTAAGTTTCGACCCACACACACCCACACACACCATCCACATGAAAATATCTAGCCTAGAGTTCTCTAGAACTCTCTACCATGTGTGGTTGCCTTGGTTGCCAAAAATAGCAACCAAGAGCCATTCAATTTTTAGATCCACATTTGGTGGATCTAAAAACCACCATTCACCTTCTCTCTCTCACTCTCCCACGAGCTCCCACCATAGGCCTCTCTAGAGAATTCCATAATTCTCTAGAGAGCTTCCTTTAGGTCTATAAAAAGACCCAATGGGTGGCCATTTGCACCCATTCACTTCCTTGGCATTCATTCCACTTAGGCTAGCCACTTCCATCTCCACTCCACCTCCATGAGTTGAGCACCACCATGGAAGCCACCATCTCCACGCCAGGAAGTTGGATCAGCTCCCCAACCTCTCTCCAAGGGCTGGCCTAAGCTCCATTGGCTGCCCCTCCTTCTCTCAGCCACTTAAAGGCCATCGGAGACCACCTCCGAATGCCCTTCCTTCTGCTAGATTAGTAGCTTAGCTCTTCATATGTTTACTACTTTTATTTACTGCTTAGTAGTATATGTTGGTGTTAGAGCACTACGATCATTTGTTTTGATGATAACAAAACACGTGTCATTTAACATTTGCACTTGGACTATTAGATTTCAGGTCAATTGCAAATGGAGACGTGATTAGATGGAGTTCGAGCTCGCATCCATGACAGATTGGAGGAGCTTGATGGAGAACAGAGGAGATTTGCGAGGAGCGATGGATTGAAGAAGGAAGGAGATGAAGAATAGGATAGATTTCCTTCTCTTGTACTCTTTGTATTTTTCGTTTCTTTTGTTGCTCTTTATTTTGTTACTTAGATTCATGTTAAAGAGCCTCAAAGTACCCTAACAGTAGTCCTAGGAACACCGACACAACCCTAGGATACTTAGGTTTTCTGTAGAAAACTTAGAAAACCAATATAGGGTTCAAACAGCCTTTTCAGACATCTAATTCCAAAATCAGACGTCTAATAATGTGTTTTAAGACATCTGATAACAATTAGGCTGGATGTAGAAGTTCTGTCTGATGAAAATCAGACATCCAGACCTCTGACCAGACGTCTTAGAAGACGTCTGATGACTTTGCCAGACGTCCAATTAGTGGACCGTTGGCTGGCTTAGCAAACACTCAAGGATATGACCGTTAGAGCCTTATCAGACGTCCTTAGGCCTTTCCAGATGTTTGATAAATGACCGTTTTGCCTCGGCTGACCCAAAATCTCTCCTCAGAGATTTTCTAGCCATTGCACTCTCTTGGAAATACATTCCCACGAAAAAATAGGTTTCCAGACGTCCTGTATGTTGTCTGATGGACTTGCACTAGAACCTTGTTTAGATCTGATTCAAGTCAGGAAGAAACCCACCTAAAATCAGACGTTCGATATTTTTCCCAGACGTCTTAAAGTGATCTTCCAGACGTCTGATGCCAGGATCAGACGTCTAATAAGCCTGTCAGTGCAATTATTGTTCCTGTTTTCGGCCTGATTCTCTTGGGCTTTGCACCCAACGGCTATGGGAGCTTTACTAAGCCTTCCAAAGCCTTCCTAAGGCCTCTATAAATAGAGAGGAACCTCTTGCACATTAAGACACACCAAGTAATACATTTTCACACCATTTTGTGTCTCTTGATCCTAAGAAGCAAGCTCTTGCTCTCCAAGCTCCAGTTCTTCATCTAGAGAGCATCAAGCATTTGCGCACCCGCTCTCCCGCCGTAGTTCACGAGAGCGACGTTGCGCCGTCGTGTGGCTCACGTGCCCGCGTCATCGATCCGACGCACTCCTTGCAAAGGGGAGTTTCCTAATTCCTATAGAAGCTTAGGTTAAAAATTACTTTGTTGGCTCTATAGGATTATTTGTTATTTTATCTTTGTTATTTGGTTGGGTATTCGCTTTGCGAATTCCCGTCTCCTTCGAGGGACAAAATCCTTCTCGTGAAGAGAAGGGGTTGAGGAACGCTACCCTCGCACTTGTAGTGTGGTTGTAATTGAGGTTGAATCACCCTCGTTTAAAGTGATTCGTTTAGTGGATTTGATCAACTTGGTTGATCGAAAAATCCTAACTCGAGAGGGTTAGGTGGTGGTTTTCACCTGGTTTGGGCTTCCACCTAAAAATTATTGTGTACATTGTGTGATTGTTTATTTTTTTGAGATTGTTTATTTTCAATTCCGCAATTTATTACGTCACCCCCTCCTGGTAGGGAAGAAACTACAGTATAGTCTTACTTCTCCCCCAATGATGCATGCGAAATCCCCCCATCGATTCTTGTATGCGATCATTTTCTGGTAGCTAGGTTTAATTTTCAAGCATTTATGTACAAGCTTTTCTCTATGTTTTATGTTGCAAACGACTCTCCTGCTGAATGAATGAAAAATGCTTTTATATATATATTTGTCTCTATATGTTTGAAATCACCATGAGCTTAATAATTGTCATTCTTTTTGTGTGATTCAAGTTGCCTGTTTCCGATTCCTAATATTCTTGTAACTAAGCATGTCATACCTAAATACGTAATAATCACGAACTGGCATGCGATTCTAAACAGTAGAGTAAGATCGATTTCAAAGGTAAAAGCAATGCCTCCCAGAGACGAACGACCGGGACTCAGTTCTTGCTATTTTTACAAAATAATATCTTTGTTGGATTGTATTTCGCAACTATACTACGACGCTTTTATCAAAAATGCGAGCTACGATTTTTCCCAATAGGAGGACACTCTGGACCCATCTACCCTAGTTGGGGAACTCTAAACCCTCATACTTTGACTTTTCTGGAGTTCCTCAAACTTGAGAGGATCTCCACACCATCCAAAATGATCCATTCTCCAATACCTACAACCCTGGATGGAGTAATCATCCTAATTTCACATGGTTGGGAAATAATCAGAACACTAGATCTCAATTCCAACCCCAACCACAAGCTCCACGCCTATATTAGCCCACTGATCCTTAGCCCAATCCAAATTACCAATCTGGGCCACCAAGGGAGGATCACATGACTCTGATTCTACAAACCTTGGCTGACATGTAAAAGACTAATGCGGCTATGCAGAAACATCACAAAGATGAGATCACAGAGGTTCGAAGTTAGCTCGCACAGATGGCTGGGTCTCACCAGCTTGGTGCACTTCCATCTCAACCTTTGCCGAATCCAAATAATGTGCCGAACTAGAGGTGCATTATGAACCTGAATCAGGGCTAAGCTCATTATGTTTATCAGGCCCTTTCAGCTCCATCACCCGATGAGATGGAGGCTTCGACATCGTATTCGGGATATCAGTAGCAATCACATATTTTGCCGACTCCGAACCAAAACCAGGAGAGTCTTAATTCTATTACCACCCATGGTGGCAAATCGACCCAAGATCCACCTTATCCTAGCCACTTAACGCCTAGTAATTCAGATCCCAACCCTAGGATAGTTGTCCAGGACACTCCTATCCCAGATCCCGAGACTGAATCAATTCTAGAGGAACCTATAGAGGATCCATTTCCTAAAGCCTTGACCAAGGGAAAGAGGAAACCTAAACCTGTGGCACTTAAGAAAGATCTGGTCGAGCTCCTTTGAGCAAGTCCAGATAAACATCCCCTTGATGGATGCGATCCGCCACATACCGGTTTACATGAGATTTCTGAAGGATTTATGTACACCAAAGTGTAAGCTGCGAAATAAAGACTGGAGTCTGATCATTTTGTTTGAGCAAGTCAGCTCAATCATTTTGAGCAAACTCCTGCAAAAAGTAAAAGATCTTGGCACCCCTTTGATCTCCTACAGGATCAACGATTTAAAATTCGATTGAGCATTGTTGGATTTAGGAGCCTCCATAAACCTAATCCCTACATCCCTACTAGACCACTTCAAGGAAACTGATCTCAAACCGACTAAGGTGACCTTGCAATTAGCAGACAAATCAATCAAGCCACCAAAAGGAATTCTTGAGGATGTTCTAGTACGGATCCAAGATTTCTATTTCCTGGTGGACTTCATCGTATTAGATATGGATACTCCTGAAAATTTGAGGAACACACCAATCATCTTCGGGAGACCATTCTTAGCCACAACTAGGGCAAACATCAACTGTGAAGAGGGCCAGATTGAGTTGAAATTCAGGAATAAGTCATTACAGATTGATATCTTTAAGGCCCAAAAAGGAATAAACTGTGGGGCAATTGAAGAAGTATGTGACATCAGTTCTGTGGTTGAGGACCCAATTACAGAAGAAAACCTGATTATTCCTAATCCTCAACCTCAAGAAGATCTTGACCCATAGATAGAGGAGCCTAGAGCTGATCCTGATTCACCCATAGCTCCCACTTTATTTCTAAGGCCCATCTCGAATCCCCACCTACTACTGATAACCCAATTATGGAACTGAAGCCCCTCCTAGATCATTTGAAGTACATCTTCTTGGGTTCCAATCAAACGTTTCCTGTGATCATCAATTCCTGATTCACATCTGATCAGGAGACAAAGCTAATTTTTGTTATCCAATAGCATCAAAGAGCCATTGGATGGACTCTCGATGATATGACTGGTATAAGTCCCTTGTGTTGCATACACCGTATCTACACTGAAGAGGGCTCATGACCATCTCGAGAGATGTAGAGAAGACTCAGTTCGAATCTGCAGGAGGTCGTGAAAAAGAAGATCATCAAGTGGTTAGATGCTGGTATCATCTACCCGATCTCTGATAGGCACTGGGTGAGCACAATATAAGTTGTGCCTAAAAAGGCAGGGCTCACCGTAGTTATGACTGAATCTAGAGAGACCACCCCAACCCGCATTGCGAATTCGTGGAGTGTCTACATAGACTATCGAAAATTAAATGCCTCCATAAAGAAAGATCATTTCATGCTTCTGTTCATCGACCAGATTCTCGAGAAACTGGTTGGAAATTGATTTTTCTATTTCTTGGATGGATACTCTAGATATAATTAGGTGGCAATTCATCCCGAGGATCAAGAAAAGACCACCTTTACTTGCCCCTGTGATACGTATGCATTTCACAGGATGCCTTTTGGGCTATACAACACACCCGTTACCTTTTAGCGGTGCACGCTAGCCATATTCTTAGATATGGTAGGTAATTACCTTGAGGTCTTCATGGACGACTTCTCGGTATTCGATGAATCTTTCGATGAATGCCTCTTGCATTTGGTCTAGATCCTTAAGAGATGCATTGAAGTGAACCTAGTTCTCTCATGGGAAAAGAGCCACTTCATGGTTTCTGAGGGCATCGTACTTGGACACCTCGTCTCTGAAAGACGTATCCAAGTAGACGGGGCTAAGGTGAATTTGATTTCCAAACTACTTGTGCCTAACTCGGTCAAAGACATCAGATCATTCCTGGGGCATGTTGGATTTTAGTGTCGATTCATACCTGATTTCTCAAAGATCGTGCGCCCCTTAACAAATCTCCTTTTGAAGGACACGTCATTTAAGATATCTAGTGAGTTCGTTCACGCATTTGAGATCCTGCGTGATCGAGTCACCCAAGCACCAATCCTGCAATCTCCTGACTGCTCTTAACCCTTCGAGATCATATGCGATGTGTCTGACTACGCAGTAAGAGCGGTGCTGGGTCAAAAAATTGATGGGAAACCGGCAGTCATATATTACGCCAGCAAAACATTGGATGAGGCTCAGCATAATTGCACCATTACGGAGAAAGAGTTGCTGGCTGTAGTATTTGGCTTGGATAAATTCAAGTCATACCTTTTGAGCTCCCACATCATCATATACTCGAATCACACTGTAATGGGGCACTTACTCATGAAGAAGGACGCAAAGCCTATATTAATCCGCTAGATCTTACTGTTGCAAGAATTTGATCTTGAAATTCGCGACAAGGTGGGAAATCAAAATGTGGTAGTTGACCATTTATCCCGTCTTTCTTCTTCAGTTATTAACCCTTCCGGACCTATCACGGAGCATTTTCCTAATGAGCACCTCCTGATAGTTGATACGAAACTTCCTTGGTATGCTGATATAGTGAACTATTTGTCATCACATCAGATTCCATCTGATTGGCCAAGGGCCAAGAAAGACAAATTGCTTTCAGATGCCAAATACTTCATTTGGGAAGATCCGTACCTATTCCACATTGGTGCTAATCAAATATCAGAAGATGTGTTCCAGAATCGGAAATCAATGGCATTTTGTCCTTCTGCCACGACCAGGCTTGCTGTGGTCACTTCTCTGGACACAAAACAGCAGCAAAAGTCCTCTAGTGTGGTTTCTATTGGCCTACGATTTTCAAAGATGAACACAATTATTGTAAGGCATGCACTCGTTGCTAGACGTTAGGCAACATGAGCCATCGTGACATGATGCCTTTACAGTCGATTCTCGTGTGCGAAATCTTCGACATCTAGGGGATTGATTCATGGGTTCCTTCCCAAAATCCGATGGTTTCGTGTACATTCTCCTAGCTGTGGACTACGTGTCCAAATGGATCGAAGCCATCCCGACCTGAACCAATGATCATAAAATCATGATCAAATTTATTCATCAACACATCTTTTCTCGGTTCGGTGTTCCACGAGCTATCATCTCTGATGGAGGGACCCACTTTGCGAATGTGTACTTCCAATCCCTGATGAAAAAGTATGGGGTGTTGTATCATATTTCGACTCCTTATCACCCCCAGACTAATGGATTGGCTTAGCTATCCAACAGGGAAATCAAGAAGATCCTTCAAGTTAATGTTTGACCTGATAGAAAAGACTGGTCTACCCACCTTCTGGAAGCCTTAAGTGCCTATAGGATCTCTCATAAGACCCAGATAGGAATGTCTCCCTTCAGACTTGTGTACGGGAAGACATGTCACCTCCCTGTAGAAATGGAGCACAAAGCCTACTGGGCAGTACGGAAGTGCCATTTGGATATCATGAAAGCTGGAATCCACCGCTGATTGCAAATGAGCGAGATTGAGGAACTACTCAATGACGCATACGAGAATTCACAAATCTACAAAGAGCGGGTCAAAGCCTTCCATGATAAACACATTTTGAGGAAAACTTTTCACCTTGGTCAGAAAGTTTTACTCTTCTATGCCAAACTTAAGCTCTTCCCAGGAAAACTCAGATCAAAGTGGATTAGACCATTCCTCTTGAGACGAGTGTTTGGAAATGGAGCCATCGACATTAGCAAACTCAGCCACGACTTACAACATTTTGTCGTGAATAGTCAGAGACTTAAACCATTCTTCGAAATCGCCAACTAAAATCTAGTTGAAGTATCTTTTAATCTCCATTCCCCCTGAGCTTCATTGTGCCCAATTGATGGCGTTAAACTTAGCGCATAACGGAAGGCAACCTGTCATTTTGAAAAAATCCAAGACCCTTCTAACCTATCTTTTTGTTGAAATCATATTGCATTTTAGGGTTCGTCTATTAGAACAGCTGACTCCACCTTTGATACTTGTATCAGAGTTAGAAATCATCCCTAACAGTCATTTCGACCCGTTCACCACCCACCTATTCTAATGTACGATCTAAACTAAGCTCAAACCCACCTAATTTACAATGAGGACATTGCAAATCTTAGGCATAGAGGGGTATTAAGCTGCAAAATGCTGTAAAAATCAATTCATGGAGGGTTTCATAATTCCAAAAGAAAAAATCAAAAAAAAAGGAGAAAAGAGGAAAGGAGAGATCAATTTGAGCTAAAAAAAAAGGAGCAATCAAAAAGAAAGAAAATGAAATAGCCCATTGTAATTGAGTATGGAATTTACCTAACTTCTAGGCTAAATCGGATGATGAATTTAGACCTAGAAGGATAAAACTTAGGAGATTAGTGACGTGTACCGAACTTAGGCCTCTTGGGCTTGTTTTAGGGCTTAAAATCTCACGTATTCATTAAGATTTGGATTAGTCTTCAAGAGGTTGGGGAAAGTGTGAAGCTGATGTAGTAGGTCTAAGGCTTAGGGATTATTCGGCCCCATTGCCTGCCCTTTGATTTGTGGGACTCGGTAACCTAAGCATCCAAAATCACACACCAGTCTGGTTTAGTGCGCTTAATAAAGAAATCATGCCAAAAGTGTTCTATTCTGAAAAGCTGTTGATGAGAACCTCATCATGAGCCATAACTAGCTCATTTTGACCCAATACAAAGGATAAAAGCTCCTACATATCTCAAGGAAAGGCTTAACTCAGAGAATTCTGAGTTTGAGAAGAAAACCAGTCATAAGGGGTAAAAGTGCAATTTTACCAGTATAATCTGCATACAGGGTAATTCAGGGCCCAAACACAGGTCAAAACAGCTTAATAAGAATAAAAGTGGGATGAGATGATCTAGCAAGGGCTACAGCACTTCCAAGGAACCAAATGATAATCTGTAACCCTAAAACAACCCACTTCAATTCACAAGGTTCGAGGCAAAGTAAAAATAGAATAAACCCTCTAAAATTCATAGAAAAATAATCTCTAGGGTTTAGAACCTTCAATTTGGCCTTTAGAACCCATTTTGACCTACATTGAGAACCATGCCCAATTAATAACTTAATTTGGGTCTTTACGCAAATTGACCGGTCAAACAAGGTTTAATATGAAAATGAAATTTACCATCAGATTCCTTAGGTTCTAATTAGTCATGTATAAAAACTTGAGCCTAAGAAGAAACCTCCTTGACCGACTTTACACTTTGGTCCTCATATATTTACTCTTTGGCCCTCAACTTTTGAACCCTCGCATTTAGGCCCCTAACTCTCCTTCGTTCTTTGCAAACAGGTCCCTCCTGCAAAACCCTGCCAGCACCATGCTCCGGCGACCTTGCGCGGAGCATGGCGCCGCGCAGGGTAAGGTGGAGGACCTGGCATGTGTACCGGGGGTGCCCTGCGTCGTCAGCCGTCGCAGGAGCACCCCCATGGTCATTGTAGCTCCCCATACCGGCCGTGCGAACGCACGGACGGTATGGGTTCGTATTCTGACCATTCTCCGGCGAGGGAGACACGTCGTCTCCCTCCGCCTTCCTCCCTGCTTCAACCCTATAAATACCCCCCGCCGCTCCACCGACCAAAGCAGCTCGGATCTGACGGAGAAAACCCCCAACTTTCCTCTCTTCTCACTCCGGCAGACGCCCACCAGCTCCGGCGGTTCTCCTTCCTCCTCCTCTTCGCTCTGCCGCAATACCAGCAGCAGAGACCTCTTCCCCTGCTCTTCCCGCGTCGCGCAATACCGGCGCGCGCTGCCTCTGCCCCGTCGTCACCGCCGTCCTTCCCCCACTGGGCATCGTCTTCTCCGGCGACAGTCGATACGACTGTCGCCCTGTTCCTCCCCCTTCGTCCCTGCAGTTAAGTTAGACCTACTCCCCTTCTCCTCCTCTTTCTTTCCCCGCTTTCGATTTAGTCAATTAAGCCCTCTACCGACCCTGTTCACCCTCATCCTCTCCGCCTCCGACCACCCTCCGGCGAGCCGCTCCCATCACCTCAGCGACCCACACAGCTCGCCGACCACCGCAGAACCTCCGCCTCCTCACCCTGATCCTCTTCCGCCCCTCCACTTCCCACCAAACACCCTCTGCAGACCCACCGAACACACCCACTCCCTCGCTCACAGTTTGACCTAGGACGACCTGACAGCTCCATCTCGCCCCCTGCAGACCCCCTGACCACCTTCGCCGTGCCACGGCGAAGGTCCCCCGCCTGTCTGATTTGGCCGAGAGGCCGTGCTATTGATTTCAGGTTCCAGGCCTTGACCGCCATTGGCGAGGAAGCTCGAAGCTTGCTCGAGGTTGCTCCAAGCCTAGATATCCCAGGTTGAAGAGCCACGGCCAGCGCGGAAGAGTCTTGCGCACACACCCCGGCCCTCAATTGGAGTTGCGCGCCTCAACAGCTGTTGCAATTGGAAGCGCCATCCCTGCTGCAGGCATGAGAGAAGCGGGGTGCGCGGATAGTCCCACCTCGGGAGTTTCTGGAGCCACACACTCACATAAATTGCAAAACTGCCACCATCTGTTTGCCTCAGTTACCACGGGGTGAGGTCCCTCTCACCCGACCCGACCCGACTCGGCCTCGTCCGTGACCACGCTCCGCGGACCTGGCCCGACCCGATTAGACTGACCTGCACTCCTCGCCCACCACGCACGCCGGTGGGCCTGGACCCGGGCCTGACCCGAACCCGATTACCCGGTAGCGCTCTGGGAGAGCTTCCGAAGAGTGATTTCAGAGAGAGAGATACGCGGGGGAGGGGGGTAGAATAGGTTTTTGCCTCTTGACGAAAAAACTCCGAAGTGTGCAGGCCAAAGAAGAAGAAGCAGACCCGCTGAAGAAGAAGAGCTGCTGCACTGTAGCGAAGGCATCGTTAAGTCGTCTCAGCACCGGGGCAGACGACGGAAGGTCAGCAGCCAGAGCAGGAAAGAAGACAGGCTGAAGAAGAAGGAAGAGCAACGGCCATCGCGAAAGAAGAAAAAGAGAGGTCAAGGCAGGTGAAGACAAAGAAGAAGAAGGAATGAAGAGAAGCAAGAAGCAAGAAAAGAAGAAGACGATCTGAAGAAAAAGAAAGAAAAGAAACAAGGAAGAACAGAAGAAGAAGAGCACGAGGGGAAGATCTGAAGAAAGCAGAAGAAGAAGAAGAAGAAGAAGAAGAAGAAGAGCAGGAAGAACCAAAGACAAAGAGGAAGAAAGAAGAAAAGAAGAAGAAGCCAAATTTTCATCTCTCTCTCTCTCTTTATTTTTGTAATAGAACTTGTATATCTCTAGAATACAACTTGCTCCCTGAGTTCGACCTCGGGAACTCTTTTATTTTTCCGAGTAAAAAAAATTTTATATGAAACGTTGGTAACAACCGGCTTTACTACAACGATATAACACAACCCGGTCAAACCCTCCGTTATCATTTTGGCGCCGTTGCCGGGGAGCAACGGCTATTCTAGAGGTAAACATTCCTGTACTTTTTTATTTCTGATAATCTCCTCTCTTTTGTGCAGCTACAGGAACGCAAGAAGACAAGCAACCACACCAAAGACAGGTAAATTTTTCCTCTCACTATTAACCCCTAAGCTCTAAAGAGGAAGAAAAGAAAAGAACAAGCAATATAGGGCTAACCTGTCTTCCATATTTAGTAACCATAAAAGTTGCATGTTTTCAACTCATTATTTCTGCACACTATTAAGGGTATTTAAGGGCTAACACATTCTTGCTTGAGCCCTAATTACCCAACAAAGAATTAACTGGACCAAGTAGAGCCAACCTAGGATCCAACACTAGGGATTTAGAGACACACTCCTTAAGCAAGAATTGAGAAAACCAAATGAAGTGTGCCCAAGCCCTTGTCTGAAAATACCTATTCAAAGAAAATCTAAAACAATTGGCTCTCTAAACACTTGAACCCTAAAAGACAGGACCCAAAAAGCTCTCAAAGAAAACAAGAGGTAAAGTTGACCCCTTTGGGTTAACCAACCTTAAATTAGGTCACTCTTTGCACTTAAAAAGACTAAAAGTTCAAGTGAAACCTTAAGCACCCTGATCTTAAAATTGGTAGACTTAAGAGGTCAAGATCCCCATTCTGGTCTACCTGGAACCGCAGTGACAAGAGAGGTTGGGTGGGGGAAACCCTGTAACCCGTGGGGACGCTCTACCGTGTAGGGGTCTTCGCGGGACTCTCCCTCTCTGGCTGCCCAGGTAATTCTCAGGTGGACGATCTTTCTGATCAAGGGGTCCATCTGCCCCGAACCTCTATAGTCACCCAACAATTTTTGGGTGTCTTGATTGGGTCCAGCACCTGCTTATCTCATCCAGCCCTTCAGTATTTTTCAGGAGGTCCTTGAAACCTCCAATAGAAGTTCACTCTCCCCGAGGCTAAGCCTCGGCTCCTTTGTTTTTGCAGAAATCATTCACATAACCCCTCTTTCCTCTGATTCTGAACAAAATCCCCTTCTTCCATCTTGATTCAAACTTTGATTCCACCACCTGATCCAATTATGCAGCCTAATCACCTAGCAAGACTACCATTCAAGAAACCTGAATATCGGAGATCTATGAAAGATAAAATGATCGAGGATGCCATAAGATTCTATGAAAAAGAAGAAAAAACCTCAACACCAATAGGAGATATTCAGGTTGATGTCCCAACAACCACATCCTTCATCATAAACTGTGCCCAAATTCTATTAACTGGAATTTCAAAAGGATCAACCCGAGATATGCTCATGACAGGATACATTGAGATGGAAAAATTACACCAATCTGAATACCTTCAATGCTTGACAAATCCTGTACTTTGGGAACAACACCAAGATGCCCTTATAAAACGGGTGGAAATGATGAAATCAGTAGAACAAATTATCAACCAGAAATACCCGTATAAACCAGAAACAGAGGATGAACCATCTTGGAACAGTATTAAGGAACAATTCAGTTTCCCAGATCTCGGGATTGAGGCACAAAGTGGTTGTAAAATCCCAACCCAGATAGAAGACAATGTTGAATTAGGTTGGGATATTGCAGGAGAACACAATGCTGAGCCAACCCTAGGCCATAAATCACCAAGCTTAGAACTCCAAGACTCCTGCAATAACAAGATTAGAATTGAACCTCTGGAGGGTATAAATTCCGCCCCTTGTTTTGATAAGGTAACCTTCGAAGGTTATTCAGACTTAGGTTCTAATAATTCTACCCACATCCTAAGCCTAGAACCTAGATCTGAAACTTATTGGGAAGATTATGAGGCCCCTTATGAGAAAGATCAAATTTTTACAGAATATGATTCCGGGCCTTTATTTTATGAATGTCCTTTTCCAACATCCTCAGGAAATATGATCGATTTTTCAGAAAACGTGCCAATTTATGATACAGAAACTGAGGAGTTGGATGAGCAAGGTTTTAATGGGGTCTATCCTACCAGCTTAGAGCTTGAACAGAACATCTTTTTGAACCCAGAATTGACATATAGGCTAGATCCCAGTCAGGCTGCTGATTCCACATCTGATGATTTTTGTTGTGGTGGAATTCATGATCATGAATCTCATTTTCGCCAACTCTCCGACAATTTCAAATCTGACTATAATTGCGGAGAGATTCCCCTTCCTGAACACGCCAGGCCTATCTACGACCTCAATTCACATGATTCTGACTCTGACTCTGACTCTGAGGTCCTGATTCCCGAGATCACTGATAACACAGAATCATTCCTTTTCGATCCTCAGGAACCAAAAACAGAAAATGCCAAGAGTGATTGCAACCAAGAATCCAAATTTTTTCTCGAATCCGATTTCTTTCATCCTACAAACACTCTTCCGGCATTTGATAGTTACCCAGAGGACTCTCTACAGAAAATCACCTATCATCTGTTTCTAGAAGAGCCCTCGTACACAATGGCCACCTCATCCGCACACACAGAACGGATCAAAACCTCTCCCAAACCCCGACCCGCAACCGGACTCAATTTCTATGCTGATTCACCTCTCACCGAGCCGATTGCATTTCCACATCGGGTTTCGAACATTGATCAGACTACATACCATTCTCTATCATTCTCTGATCACCCCTGTAGGGTTCCTGCATCAACCACTGATTATCCTACGGGTCCCTACTCTGACCAGGCTGATTCGGCTCAGCCAAACCCTGCGTTTACACTTCCACATCCATCTGAGCCTCATAGTTTATGGTGGGTTCCACACTTTTTTATACACATCTATCAACCCACCAGATTGATTGGGTTTGGGCTGCATCATCAGCCTGTTGATCTGAACAAGCACCTGGTTGGACCAACCAGGCTCTTAATCAAGGTGCTTGTCTTACAAAACTCTGCTGATTTGACCATCCCCTCTCCATCGCATTTCCCGCTTGGCTGAAGGCATCAAATTTAGCGCTCAACGGGAGGCAGCCCGTCATTCTCTTTGAAAACCTGAAACTTGTTCTGACAGCTTTTTGCACTTGAAGTTCACACTTTAGGACAGCCGACTCCACCTCAGGTGCTTGCATCTGAGATTAGAAATCATCCGCAACAGTCACCCCGACCCATTCACTCATCAAAACAGCTATCCTAATGTATGAACTTAGTTGAATAAAAACCCCTAGGTTACAATGAGGACATTGCAAATCTTAGGCATGGGGGGGTATGAAAGTGCAAAAACTCGTAAGAAAAGGTTTCAAACAAAAAATTCACATATGCCAAAAATACCATAAAAATTAAAAAATTTTCGAAAAAGAATAAGAGGAAAAGAGGAGAAGAAAATTTTGTGAAGGAGAGAAGAAACAAAATGAAAAAGGAGCACAAAATTATAAGAAAAGTTGATAGTCATTAGTAAGGAACTAAGGAATTAACCTAAGTTCTAGACCTCATTCAAGAAAATAACTGAAAAGTGCACAATAAGATTAGTAAGAATGCAAACCTTAGGCATTCTTGAATAGACTCTTAGTACTCATTAAGATCTGGACACTCCTCAAGAGGTTGAGGAAAATGAAAAGCTGAAGTATTAGGTCTAAGGCTTAGGGAGTATTCGGCCTCGTTAACTAATTTTTGGTTTACGGGACTCAGTAACCTAAGCACCCTAATCTCACACACAGCCTGGTTCAGTAAGCGTAAAAATCAGAATCACGCAGAAGCGTCGCAAAAATCTGAAAAGAACACCTAGAATAGGAGCGGCCGATCAACACAAGTTGATTTGGACGAGTTCCCAGCGCAGAGAGGCGGGAAATCCCCTCGAAGATGCGTAACAAAATATCATCTCCTCGGTGCTTGTCTCTTAGGATATTTACATATCCTACGGGGGGCATGTAAGCACTCTGCTGGTTCAGACTCCATGGATGGCATTATCTCGAAGTGTCAATTGCCAGGGTCTGGATTCGGCCACGGAATACCATGGATGGGATTATCTCGAAATCTCAATAGCCAGGGTTCCGGGGGTTGCCATGGGCGGTGCTATCTCGAAGCATCGATCGCCAGGAACCCTTGAGGATTGATGATGGGAGCAAGGAATCTGATACAGACCGTGTTGAAAAGCCAATCCTAGGCTAGAACTAAAAAGAAAAAGAGAGAGAAAACTCTCCAAACAGAAAAAACTTTCTATCTCTCTCTTACAAAACGCACTGCGAACTGGGCCAGGGCTAAAATCATTTCAAGCACGGGTGCTTTAACCACGAAGTCCAATAAACCTTAGGTTAGTTCTTGCGGGCCTTAAAAACCTTTGCTGAAAGACTGAGGCTAAGGCTAGACAGATTTGGATCTTGATTGATACTAGAGTACCTTTTAGGCCTATGGTCAGCATTCTAACCTAATCTATGCTCAAATAAAAAAAGGCACTTATCTAAAACCATTAAAAAACTTCATGGTCTAGAACAAGGGTTGAAACCCTAAGTTTTTTGCTAAGGGACTAGCAAAAGCTAGGCATGGGGGTATGATGAGAACCTCATCATGAGCCATAACTAGCTCATTTTGACCCAATACAAAGGATAAAAGCTCCTACATATCTCAAGGAAAGGCTTAACTCAGAGAATTCTGAGTTTGAGAAGAAAACCAGTCATAAGGGGTAAAAGTGCAATTTTACCAGTATAATCTGCATACAGGGTAATTCAGGGCCCAAACACAGGTCAAAACAGCTTAATAAGAATAAAAGTGGGATGAGATGATCTAGCAAGGGCTACAGCACTTCCAAGGAACCAAATGATAATCTGTAACCCTAAAACAACCCACTTCAATTCACAAGGTTCGAGGCAAAGTAAAAATAGAATAAACCCTCTAAAATTCATAGAAAAATAATCTCTAGGGTTTAGAACCTTCAATTTGGCCTTTAGAACCCATTTTGACCTACATTGAGAACCATGCCCAATTAATAACTTAATTTGGGTCTTTACGCAAATTGACCGGTCAAACAAGGTTTAATATGAAAATGAAATTTACCATCAGATTCCTTAGGTTCTAATTAGTCATGTATAAAAACTTGAGCCTAAGAAGAAACCTCCTTGACCGACTTTACACTTTGGTCCTCATATATTTACTCTTTGGCCCTCAACTTTTGAACCCTCGCATTTAGGCCCCTAACTCTCCTTCGTTCTTTGCAAACAGGTCCCTCCTGCAAAACCCTGCCAGCACCATGCTCCGGCGACCTTGCGCGGAGCATGGCGCCGCGCAGGGTAAGGTGGAGGACCTGGCATGTGTACCGGGGGTGCCCTGCGTCGTCAGCCGTCGCAGGAGCACCCCCATGGTCATTGTAGCTCCCCATACCGGCCGTGCGAACGCACGGACGGTATGGGTTCGTATTCTGACCATTCTCCGGCGAGGGAGACACGTCGTCTCCCTCCGCCTTCCTCCCTGCTTCAACCCTATAAATACCCCCCGCCGCTCCACCGACCAAAGCAGCTCGGATCTGACGGAGAAAACCCCCAACTTTCCTCTCTTCTCACTCCGGCAGACGCCCACCAGCTCCGGCGGTTCTCCTTCCTCCTCCTCTTCGCTCTGCCGCAATACCAGCAGCAGAGACCTCTTCCCCTGCTCTTCCCGCGTCGCGCAATACCGGCGCGCGCTGCCTCTGCCCCGTCGTCACCGCCGTCCTTCCCCCACTGGGCATCGTCTTCTCCGGCGACAGTCGATACGACTGTCGCCCTGTTCCTCCCCCTTCGTCCCTGCAGTTAAGTTAGACCTACTCCCCTTCTCCTCCTCTTTCTTTCCCCGCTTTCGATTTAGTCAATTAAGCCCTCTACCGACCCTGTTCACCCTCATCCTCTCCGCCTCCGACCACCCTCCGGCGAGCCGCTCCCATCACCTCAGCGACCCACACGGCTCGCCGACCACCGCAGAACCTCCGCCTCCTCACCCTGATCCTCTTCCGCCCCTCCACTTCCCACCAAACACCCTCTGCAGACCCACCGAACACACCCACTCCCTCGCTCACAGTTTGACCTAGGACGACCTGACAGCTCCATCTCGCCCCCTGCAGACCCCCTGACCACCTTCGCCGTGCCACGGCGAAGGTCCCCCGCCTGTCTGATTTGGCCGAGAGGCCGTGCTATTGATTTCAGGTTCCAGGCCTTGACCGCCATTGGCGAGGAAGCTCGAAGCTTGCTCGAGGTTGCTCCAAGCCTAGATATCCCAGGTTGAAGAGCCACGGCCAGCGCGGAAGAGTCTTGCGCACACACCCCGGCCCTCAATTGGAGTTGCGCGCCTCAACAGCTGTTGCAATTGGAAGCGCCATCCCTGCTGCAGGCGTGAGAGAAGCGGGGTGCGCGGATAGTCCCACCTCGGGAGTTTCTGGAGCCACACACTCACATAAATTGCAAAACTGCCACCATCTGTTTGCCTCAGTTACCACGGGGTGAGGTCCCTCTCACCCGACCCGACCCGACTCGGCCTCGTCCGTGACCACGCTCCGCGGACCTGGCCCGACCCGATTAGACTGACCTGCACTCCTCGCCCACCACGCACGCCGGTGGGCCTGGACCCGGGCCTGACCCGAACCCGATTACCCGGTAGCGCTCTGGGAGAGCTTCCGAAGAGTGATTTCAGAGAGAGAGATACGCGGGGGAGGGGGGTAGAATAGGTTTTTGCCTCTTGACGAAAAAACTCCGAAGTGTGCAGGCCAAAGAAGAAGAAGCAGACCCGCTGAAGAAGAAGAGCTGCTGCACTGTAGCGAAGGCATCGTTAAGTCGTCTCAGCACCGGGGCAGACGACGGAAGGTCAGCAGCCAGAGCAGGAAAGAAGACAGGATGAAGAAGAAGGAAGAGCAACGGCCATCGCGAAAGAAGAAAAAGAGAGGTCAAGGCAGGTGAAGACAAAGAAGAAGAAGGAATGAAGAGAAGCAAGAAGCAAGAAAAGAAGAAGACGATCTGAAGAAAAAGAAAGAAAAGAAACAAGGAAGAACAGAAGAAGAAGAGCACGAGGGGAAGATCTGAAGAAAGCAGAAGAAGAAGAAGAAGAAGAAGAAGAAGAAGAAGAAGAGCAGGAAGAACCAAAGACAAAGAGGAAGAAAGAAGAAAAGAAGAAGAAGCCAAATTTTCATCTCTCTCTCTCTCTTTATTTTTGTAATAGAACTTGTATATCTCTAGAATACAACTTGCTCCCTGAGTTCGACCTCGGGAACTCTTTTATTTTTCCGAGTAAAAAAAATTTTATATGAAACGTTGGTAACAACCGGCTTTACTACAACGATATAACACAACCCGGTCAAACCCACGTCATCAGCTGTCCTAAAGATTTAGCTTAGGAGCGACTCAAAGACATAAGTTGAATGGATGAGTTCCTACCGCAGAGAGGTGGGAAATCCCCCTCGAAGATGCGTAATAACATATCGTCTCCTCGGTGCTTGTCTCCTAGGATATCTAAATATCTTACTGGGGGCATGTAAGCACCTTGTGCTGGTTCAGGTGCCATGGGAGGGATTATCCCAAAATGTCAATTGCCATGGCCTGAATTTAGCTATAGAATGCCATGGACGACACTGTCTCGAAGTGTCAAAAGCTAAGGCTTTGAGGGTTGCCATGGGCGATGTTATCCCGAAACATCGAAAGCTAGGGACCCTTTGAGGATTGATGGTGGGGATAAGAAATCCGATACAGACCGTGTTTAGGGTCAATCCGAGGTTGGATTTGGGGAAAAATAAAGAAAAGAGAGAAAGCTCTATAAATGAAAACTCTTTCTCTATCTCTCTCTTACAAAAATGCATTGGTAAACTGAACCAGGACATGATACATCTACGCACGGGTGCTTTAATTGCTGGGGTTAATGAACCTCTAGGCAGTTTTTGCGGGCCTTAAAAACCTTTGCAATAGACTCAGGCTAAAACTAGGCAGGTCTGGATCATGGCTGGCACTTGAGTACCTCTAGGCCTATTATTGGTATTTTGATCTGCTCTTTATAGATGCAGCTTAGTAGGGCATCGTGATGGTTACATCCGACCTAGAGGCCTAGTTTGATCCATTGGATTTTGCTAAGGGATTAACAAAAGCTAAGAATGGGGGTATCATGGGAACACCATCATAGGCTCTAATTGGCCAATTTTAGTCAAATTTGATGGATAAATTCTCCTACATAATCATCTGAGAGTCGTAATTCCATGTCATTCTGATTTGAGAGGAAAATAGGAAATCAGGGTTAATTCTATAATTTTAACATCATTTCTCAAACATAGATTAACCACGGGGTTACTCAGAGGTTAAATGAAGGTTAAATGAGCTTAAAAGTCCAAAAAGTGGGTCAGCATTGTAAGAAATAGGCAATCACGCATTTCGAGAATCGCAACAACACACAAAACCCTAATTTCAAACCCGCTTAAATTAAAGAGGTTTTCTCAGAATAAAATCGTCTAAACCTCCTATAATTCATATAAAAATATTCTGAGAGGTTTGGTATTGTTGACAATGGAAAACTACGTGTTCGCTGTTGGATTCGAAAGCTCGTCGTTGTAGTTCGAGTTGTGAAGAAATCCTTCAACAGATAAAATTTATACCAAAAATTCATGAAGAAGTTCCGGGTCGAACACAGGGAGGCTATGTCGATCTCAAAATCCGTAATTATATTTTTTTGTATATTCTTTTCTAAAAGACAAAATAATCACAATGGAAACGATATAGACAATTAGAGAGGGAGAGCGAGAGAACAATCACTTGGTATTTAAATAATGTCTTTACAACTAAGAAAGCAGGAAATGATTACACTAGAAAGCGAGAAATTATTACAACTAGAAAGTGGGAAATTCTACTCTAGAAAGCAATAAAAGAAGGGAGAGTGATGTTCTCCTCGACGAATGCTTGGAGGACGAGCCAGATGGAGGCGACACCTGGAAGATGGAGGACGAGACGGGAAGGAGGATGAAGTCGGAAGAATGGGAATGAGGCAGCACGTCATCGTCATCGCGGGATCCACTTCCGGAACAAGGGCGAAAACTTGGATTTAGCTCTTAAGGAGCATCCCGGGTGTGGGACAAGCTTCTCTTAAGCTTTGGATAGGAAGAGAGGAGAAGGAAGGGATCAAAAGTTTGTATGGTAGGGGTCTCCTTTTATAGTTGCAAGAAATGGGGGCATTTTGGACATTTTAACTTCAAAAACAATAAAGAGGGGACCTTCAGCGACGGACTTAAATGTCGCTAAAGGTTGGTCGTGGAAGACGTGTGCGCGTGCTGTGCGCGCCCGCTTCTCTTCCACGCCTAAAATGCATGCCCACGTTTGGGCGATATCAACGATCAGATGGTAGAGATCTCGCCTCACAGCGCTCTTTCAAATGCCCCTGCTGCACGCCCATGCATGCGATGAGGCGTGCAGATGCGTGTCATCGCATGCGTACGTGATCTAGTGCATGTCCTGGCGCCATGTCTCAGCTTCATCTGCCGCACGATCGCCATCTGACGGACAGAATCGACACGGCTCGCTCCTTGGCTGGAATGAGGTGCTCAGTAAGGCTCAAACTTGCGACCCCTACGTCGCCCACAGGGGCGCGACCGCTATGCTGAAGCCTCGACTTTATCATGCAGAGGGTTTAAGCGTGCGGATCTATTGGCCATTGGATCGAGATCCAACGGTTTAGATCGTCCATGCCCAAAGCCTTTTGAAGAGGGGAGCGGTGCTTCAGAGTTAATCCTGGTCGTTGGATCAAGATCTAATGGCTAGGATCGCATGATGGAAGGCCTTTGGAGATGCAGTTGTGGTTCCTTGGGGCCGATCGGGCGGCTGAGATGGCTCCATGTGGCACCATCTTGGTCTTCCATCTTCTGTGTGTTGTAGACAGTGCCACGGGTGTCGGATTGGATCGATTTTTGCATCGTTTGGTTGCGATCGTCGATCCAAACCCATCCGTGCGGTTGGATTTGACATCTGAGGTGCGGATTAACACCATCTTGGCCCTTGATCTTTAGTCTTCCTCGATTTATATTTGATGCTACAGATGTCCGATTAGGGCGATCATGGAGTCGTTGAACTCCAATTGTTACCCTGGTTAGATCCATATGGTTTGGTCATCGATCCGAGGCCCTAATAAAAAGTTGCCCTGTCCCTGACCATAAAAGGAGACAATTACTATACAATTTATACAACTTGACCTAAATGCATGATTATGCATGTTATGCAATATTTACAATGTATGATGCTAATGTGACATTAAGAACATGCATTAATAGACATTTTTCTTATTTAAATGTATGCACATCACACCCCCATGCCTATCTTTTGCTAGTCCCTAGCAAAAACTACATGCTATTTATAAAAGAATTAGGTTGGATTACTCGAGCACAAATCATTTTCAACATTAAGAAATTTTTACTTAGGACCTGAACTTTCAAAGACACAACAGTGCCCGAGTATCTACCAAAATGTAGATTGCCTCAAGCCCTCGCCTTATTCAAAGAAAGATCTCTTTTTCCCTTTTTCTTCTCTTCTAATGTTTTTGGACTTTTGAGTTTAGGGTTACAGAGTGGCTTTCTATGGCCACTCAACCCACTCAAGACTTGATGAGAACCCTGAGTTCTAAGCATCTTTTTGTGAATGTGGTAGACTCATTGATCAGCAATCAGAATAGACTTCGGGTTTCTACACCCCTAGGTGACCTTAAAAAGAATTCTTCCTAAAGGTGTATTTATACGACTGGTAGCTTTCTCCCTACATTTATTTTTATGGAGTTAACACAAGGGTAAATCTTGTATATGTCTCCTCGGCTTATTCTACTTCTCCGCTTCTTCGTAAGTGTTTTAGGAATTTTTATGTGCATTTCTTGAACTGGGATCTGGACAACTAGTCGATGAGCTGTTACCACCGACAACTTGCCAGCCTTGCTCGTGAGGCGAAGTGTGGCTTATTTCTTTTGTTTCTTTTTCTTTCTTTTCTCCTTTTTCTTTTCCTTTTTCTTTTCTTTTTGAACTTTCTTTTTCTTTTTAAGTAGGTGGCTTCTCTGGTCTAAGATTTACCTAAAGGTAGTAGAAAAGAATGGTCCAGTGGCTAGGCTCTGGAAAACCTACCTATAGGCTGTTACCTATGATAACTTGCCAGCCATACCACCCTAGAAGGGTCATTAGCTACCCAATTTCCGTTAAAATCGCCGAACAAGTCAGTGACGAATAGTGTGTAGATGCTCAGACTTAAAGTTCCCTCAAATCAGAGGATGGGTTGGTAAGTCGTGTATTTTTCACCAAAACTTATTTAATAAAATTAAAATAGAATTCAAGATGGCAAGGACTTGATAAACAAATTCACATTTTAGTGGACACCTAGGCTGATTAAGCCGAAAGACCTGAAGGGTCTTAGTGTTCAGATCCTACTGTAATATTTCCTAAGATTGAAAGGTCCTAATGTCCAAGTATTCCTTCCTAATTCAATGTTTTTTTTATTGTATATATAAGAAAATAAGTAAATTTTACAAGAATTCCACAGAGCTGACAAATTGATTCAAAAATGAATCCACCCCCCATGCCTAGCAGATGCAATGTCCGCATTGAGAATAAAAGACATGAAAGGAAGGCAGAATGTAGAAGATATCACCTGAATATGATGCTCAAGTCAGCTCTGAGTCGGACTGTACAACTGCTGAGTTTAATGCCATTAGCTAAGCGAAGTCCAGCCAAAGAGATCACAACATGATGAGAGCAACCATGTCTGAGACGAGTTATGGAACAATGCGATCAATAAAAGGCTTCAAACGTTGACCGTTGACTTTGAATGAATTACGCATCTTCGGGTCAGAGATCTGAACTGCCTCATTTGGAAATATCTGAATGATAATGAATGGGCTGTTCCATTTCGACTTAAGTTTGCCGGGAAAGAGCTTAAGTCGAGAATCGAAGAGCCAAACCTTCTGGTTCGGCTCAAAGCTCTTGCGGGATATCAATTGGTCATGAAGAGCTTTGGTCCGAGCCTTGTAGATCTTGGCATTCTTGTACGCATCATTTCTAAGCTCCTCCAACTCAGTTAGTTGGAGTTTCCTAGTCTTTCCGACTAAACTTAAATCCATATTGCACTGCTTGATTACCCAGAATGCTCTATGTTCAATTTCTAGGGGTAAATGGCATGCCTTTCCATAAACCAGACGAAATGGAGACATGCCGATGGGCATTTTATATGCCGTACGGTAGGCCCAAGGAGTGTCCTCAAGCTTTTGAGTCTAGTCTTTGCTATCAGGCCTAACCATTTTCTACAGAATATTCTTGATCTCCCGATTGGAGTTCTCAGCCTGTCCATTTGTTTAGGGATGGTAAGGTGTGGAGATTCTGTGATTAACCCTGTATTTTGCCAGCAAATTACGGAACTGGGCATTAGTGAAATGAGTGCCACCATCGCTGATGATGGCCCTCGGAATCCCGAATCGGCTGAAGATGTTCTTCTTGACAAAATCAATGACCACCTTGTGGTCATTGGTTCGGGTGGGAATAGCCTCGATCCACTTGGACACGTAATCAACAGCGACGAGAATGTACTGGTGTCCAAATGAGGGGAGGAATGGTCCCATTAAATCAATGCCCCAAATGTTGAAGATTTCGACAGGAAGAATCTGGTTTAGAGGCATCATATCTCTCTTAGTTATGCTCCCAAGTGCCTGGCATCAGGAACACGACCTCGAGAAATCATGGGCATCCTTGAATAAAGACAACCAATAGAATCTAGATTGCAAAATTTTTGCAGTCGTCTTTTTCCCAGAGAAGTGTCCACCACACACAGATGCATGGCAGAACTCAAGTATACTCTTTAATTTGTTCTCCGGAATGCATCGACGAATAATCTGATCAGAGCCAATGCGGTACAGTTCAAGGTCCTCCCAGAAGTAATATTTGGCCTCAGATTTGAGTCTATCCCATTGTTGCTTGGTCCAATCCTAGGGGATTTGACTAACGGCCAAATAATTAACGAAGTCAGCAAACCACAGGGTTTGGACACCTGAAATTGTAAGGATAGTCTCGTCCAGAAAAGTATCAGCAATCGGAATATCCAGACGAGAAGAATCACTCAGAAGTCTCGACAGATGATCCGCCACCACATTATGTACCCTGGATTTATCCTTGATTTCAAGATCAAATTCTTGAAGCAGAAGAATCCATCGAATAAGCTAAGGTTTGGCATCCTTTTTGGCCAAGAGCTATCTCAAGGTCGAGTGGTCGATATAAATTATGACATGAGACCCTAAGAGATAAGCCCTGAATTTCTCCAAAGCAAATACTACAGCTAGTAATTCCTTCTCAATAACCTGTAGTTCCTCTGGGCCTCGTCCAAAGTTTTAGTAGCGTAGTTGATGACAGAGGGCTTCCTGTCAATCTTCTGACCCAAAACAGCCCCAACCACGTAATCAAAGGCATCGGTCATGATCTCAAATGAGGCTATCCAAACCGGTGGTTGCAACACCAGAGCAAAAGTGACTGCCATATTAAGAAAATCAAATGCCTTACCGCATGATTCATTGAAATCAAATGGCTTATCTTTGACAGGAAGGTTGCTTAGAGGACGAGCAACCTTAGAAAAGTCCTTGATGAATCTCCTATAGAATCCCACATGACCAAGAAATGATCGAATTTGTTTGATAGATGTGGGAGGAGGAAGTTTAGAGATAGCATCAACCTTAGCTTTGTCAACTTCGATACCCCGTTCAGAGATTACATGATCCAAGATGATGCCTTCTTGTGTCATGAAATGACTCTTTTCCCAGCTAAGGACCAATCTTGTTTTGATGCATCTTTTAAGAATCATTTCAAGATTAACCAAACAAGAATCAAACGATTCTCTGAAAATAGAGAAATCGTCCATGAAGATTTCCATAAACTCTCGCACCATGTCAGAGAATATGGCCAGCATATACCTTTGAAAAGTCGCAAGTGCATTGCATAAGCCAAATGGCATATTATGGAAAGCAAAGGTTCCGTAGGGACAGGTGAAAATCATTTTTTCCTAATCCTTGGGATGGATAGGGACTTGATTGTATCCCGAGTAACTGTCAAGGAAACAGAAGTACTTCTGCCCGACTAGTCTTTCAAGGATTTGATCAATAAAGGGAAAAGGAAAATGATCCTTTTTCATGGTTGTGTTTAGCTTCCTGTAACCAATACAAACTCTCTAAGAGGAAGCTGAATGAGTTGTGACAGATTCTCCTTTCTCGTTAGTCACAACAGTAATCCTGACTTTCTTGGGAACAATTTGCATGGGACTTACCCAAGGACTATCAAAGATCGGATAAATGATTCCTACATTAAGCCACTTGATAATTTCCATTTTGACCACTTCTTGCATATTTGGGTTTAATCTCCTCTGCATTTAGCGAGAAGGGCAGGATCCATCTTCCAAAAATATTCTGTGATTGCAATAAGATGGCTCGATCCCCCTAAGGTCATAAATGGTCCAACCAATTGCCTCCTTGTGTTCCTTTAGGACCTTAATCAGTTTAATCTCCTGCTCCTTTGTTAATTTGGCACTGATAATCACATGGAGCATCTTATGTGGTCCTAAAAACTGATATTTTATATTCTCAGGCAATGGTTTCAGATCAAGCTGGGGCGGGTTGATGATTGAAGGTAAGGAAGATGCTGATGAAGACTCATTAAGAGGAAGAGGTTGAGAGTGAACAAAATCAATAACCTCTTCAGAAGGTGACAAGTTTGCCATAGAGGGTTGCAAGTCCAAATCATCATCAGAGGAGGAACTTTCAAATGCAGAAACTGCCATACAAGTTTCAATATTCACGTTATCGTCCTCAAGTTCCTCAATAAATCCACAATCCTCGAATTTGTTAATCGCCTTAAAAATATCCAATTTCATTCTTTGATCCCCAAAGGCGATTTCCATGCTATCGCTTTCACAGTTGGTATTGGCTTTTGCGGTAGCTAGGAATGGATGCCCCAGAATGATGGGCGTGTTCCAAAGATTTTCAGGTACATCCATGGTAAGGACAAGGAAATCTACAAGAAAATAGAAATCATTAACCTTGACAAGAACCTCGTGGATTTGTGACTGAACGGTCCGCTAACTGCAGCGTTATTGAAGTCGACCGAAGTTCACCTAATCCAAACTTATCGTAAAGAGAAGTCAGAATTAGGTTAATAGATGCACCTAGATCCAAAAGTGCTCTATCAAAAGTGTAATCTCTGAAGACACAAGAAATCAAAGGAGCATGTTACGAACCGGTTCCCGGATCCCTATAGGACCTGAGACCGGCTTGCCTCGACTAATCCCAATACTCAGTCGTCCAACAAGAAGTAACCAAAAAGTAGGAAAGTAAACTACATTCCAATATGCAATATAACTAAGCAATAAAAACCAACAAGTAGTAAAGGAAAGTAAAAACTGCTGTTCCAATACATACCACCACAACAACACAAACAACGGAAATGAAAGCAACAGTAACAACAACAGTAGCTAAAAGTTTGGAACTCACTACAATAGTAAATGAGGTACAACAAAGAGTGCAGAAAACTACAGCTGGACTCGACTGGACCCAGCACCCTCCACTGCTGGAAGCTCGGGCTGCTCAACTCCTGGACCTAAACGGTGTTATGAAAAAGACAGAGTCAGCGAATGCTGAGTAGAGTGGTAACTATACTATCTAAAGTAGTAAAAGTAATAGGTTTAATTCTCTTTTCTAGTTATTTTATTTTACATGCGTTACCTTTTCCTCAAACTTTCAGATTTTCTTGATCTTGCATGTTCCTCATGGGAACGATCTTGATTGTACTCTTTTCCGAAGAGTAGAAGGCACACGTGGTGCTCTCCTAGCTGGGAGAGCCCCTCCATGGTAGTCCTACACCCAGTCAACCACCCCGAGGTCACTGTCAGACGTAGCGGTGACTACGGCACGCGCGATAAGCACACGGGTAGCTACCCCGCATTGACATGCGGTCAGTCGTTTCCACAAGAGGGTACGCTCAAAGTATAGCACGGAACAGTATAGGGCCTAGCCCTCTCAGAAATAGGGGTCTCGCCCCTCAAAACCAAATAGGGGTCTCACCCCTCCACAGTCCGCGCACCCTCATCTGACTACCTCGGTTTGCCTATAGGGCCTAACAAGTCGGTGTAGGGTGGTTAGCTGAACCCCGGGCCCCGTGGGGTGGCTAGCTCCCTCCCTACACTAGTAGCTCGCCTTGATATCGTGTACACGAGAGCCAACAGAAGTCGGTGTAGAGTGGCCAATCCTAACCCCAGGTCCCAACCCAAGGGTGGCTGATGCGAAATACACGTGATTTGCAAAGGCAGGTTTTTAATGTCGTTGTAACACGCTAATTCGCATATGCTTTTAAATTTATATCCTAAATAGGGGAGTATCTAGGGTCGTCCATGGAGGCAAAAATTGCAATTCAATTCTCTTGCTAACAATACATCTCAACTTTCTTTTTGGTATTTTAAATATATATATATATATTTTGTGTTTTGAAATAATACGGGCAAAGTGCGAATTGTAGCGGAAAGTACTAATACCTATAATTACTCAACTAAAACTTAGGAGATTAGATATATCCTCTTCCTAAGCTCACTCTAGGCAAGTGGAGGCCTAGAGTAATTAGGAAGAAGAGCTGAAACAAGTGCTAGAACCAAAACAACAATTGCAATAGAAAGTAAAAAGAAGGCAATTTGATTAACTAGAATTTGTGTTCTTTTTCCAAGACAAGTAGAGGAATGCTTCTACTAGAAATGAAAAAAAATCTAAAAGCAATAAAAGAAACACAAATCCTCTTGCAAAAATTGGTGAAGAAGGGAGTCTTCTTGCTCCAAGCCTAGCTACTCCTTGGCTTGAAAAGAGGGCCTCCTTCTCCTTCCTTGGGAGCACCTCCAAGGTGGATGCTACCACCTTCAATGCTCTCCTCCAAGGGATGGGCGTGCACCACCCTCAAAAGCTCCTCCAAGGTGGCATGGACCACCTTCAAGATCTCCTCCAAAGATCTTCCTTGCGTGGCTCCTCCTTTGGCTGGCGTGGCTCAAGAGAGAAGGGAAGAGGGGAAGGAACCAAGGGGACAGAATATCCCCTTAATCTTCTTCTTCTTCTTCTCTCTTGGGCGTGGGCTCTAGGTAGAATATCAGAGTGAATTTGCTAGCCAAGGATGGTTTGAATGGTGGTGGGTAGTGGTCTTTTTATAGGGTAGGATGAGGGGTTAAGGTGCCTCTTGAAATGGAGGGCTAAGATGGAAGGATGGAGGTGGTTAGATGATCCTAGGGTTAATGGTTGTTGGCGCCACCTAAGGGGTGTAAGGGGGGTAGTTAGGGTTGGTCAAGAGGCACCTAAAAGTGGTGCCAACCATGGAGAGGTGCCATGGGTTGGCGCCAACTTTGAGGTTTCTAGAAGGTGGGATTATGTGGAGGGTGGAGATGGGTTTAAGGGGAGATGTGTGGTGGAGATGAAGGGGATTTTTGGAGGGAAAAGTGGCGCCAACAAGGGGGTAGTTAGGGTGGTTTCAGTGCCACTTTTAAGTGTCTTTTGGAGGTGGTGGGTAGGCTAGGTTGGCGCCAAGTAGGTTTACCTTATGTGGAGCTTAGGTGGAGCTAGTTGGTGGAGTTATTAGGTAGGGTTTTTGGGTGGTACAAGCCAAGGAAGCTGGAGCTAAGCTAAGCTAGCTTAGCTTATGAAGGAGTAGAGGAGGAGGTGTTGGAGCTAGGGTTTGGTGGGAGGAGCTGGTTCTGAAGAATCTGGAGCTAAAGTGGAGTAGGCAGCTGTTGAAGAGGTCAACATGGGGCTACTCTAGCTGGCTTAGCTTGCTAGTTCTTTGCTAGCTACTAAGCCAAGCTAAAGTGAGCTAGCTTCTATTGAACGGAGCTGAGGTGAGCTGGGTTTGGTGCTCCCAGGGAGGATTGAGCTGGTTGAGATAGCTAAAGCAGCTTAGCTCAATTAGCTTGAGCTAAGCTGGGTCGCCAGGAGCCGGACTTGAGCTTCCTGAGCTCGGATGAGTTCTTCTTCAGCTGCCTGGAGTTGAGTGTAGTTGGATGTTGCTGGATCTGAGCTAGGGTGAACTCCAGTCAACTCAGCTGAGCTAGCTAGAGCTCCCTGTGGACTAGTCGGAGCTGAGATGAGCTAGATTCAGCTAAGTTGAGCTGGATCTAAGCTGACCTGAGCTAGGGTGAGCTAAGATGAGATCTCTTGAGCTGCCATTCAGCTGAGATTAGCTGAATGGAGCTGGGATGAGCTAACCCTAGTCCACGTGAGCCAGGTTCCAGTTGTGGTAAGCTGGATCAAGTTGAGTTCCAGCTAGTCTGAGCTCCTTCTTCACCAATTACCTTCTTGAGTGCTAGGGTTTAAGGGATCTGTATATCTGTTCATCCCTAACACTCACAAAAACACATTAAAACAACAAAAGAAAATGCAATGCATGCCTAACCTAGTTAATGCCTAAATGTAGCCCAAAAACCCGTTTGCGAAGTAAAATCCTAAGAGCTATGTTTGTTTTTGTGCATAAGAATGATGATAAACTGGCGTTTATCACACCCCTATGCTTATCTTTTGCTAGTCTCTTAGCAAAACTTCAAATTTTTTTGGAAAATGGAATTTTTGGGAAATCTTATTTTTCTCGACTTTTGAGGAGAAAAAGATTAAGGGACCTTGGTTGATCTAAACATCGGGATTTGTTTTTGGATCCAACCATTAGACAAAACGGGATCAATATATCCTTCATAAAATTCACAAATTAACCCCTTGTTAATTCAGATGACTTGAAATTTTTATTTTTAGGATTTTTCTAGCTCATGAATCTGATTCGCAACTTGCAAAATCTTTTAAAACCTTGTATCCGTGCTTGTGAAAAGTCAACATTTATAAGGGCGTGTTAATTTATTTATTATTACTTTTTTTTTCCCCCATGCTTATTTTTAGCTTAGTCTTACAATAGATGTGTCGGGATCATCACTCCCATTACCAATCCTCGAGGGGGCTCTGGCACCAGTACTTCAGGATAGCACTATCCATGACACCACCCAGAAGCTCACAACCCCAAAACACAATGCGGTGTAAAGGGGCGCTCCAAGAAACTCAAGCCCTTGCTCCGACACTATAGGTAGAGCATCGTCCACGACACTTGAGCTGCTAAAATGCATTTTAATGCTCCGTCTAAAGATATGAAATATAGATATGGAGAAGCACCGAGGCGGTAACGTGTTGACATCGCATCCTCAAAGGAGGCATTTTCCTCCTCAGCGGTGGGAACTCAAACCAATGATCTGTTTCAGACTTTTACTAAGTCCAAACAATGGAGTTTCTTCAAAATTTTAGTTGTTTTTAAGTGTTGGCTTGTGTGTGAAAATTGACACAAGAAGTTTCTCAAGACATGCAAGTTTTTGAATCAGAAACTAAGCCAAATACTTTTCATATTACAAAATAGGATCAAGTCACCTGAACTATCATGAGTTCAGGTGGAATTTTTAGAGAAGGATATCTGATCTAGTCTAAAATAGACTATGAAATTCTAATGATCAGATCCACATCCTCATTCCTAGTTTGTTAAAGATTAAATGTCATTGTACCAAAAGTGAGTTTTTCGACCTTAGTCCCGATTTCAAGATTTTTCCTCAAAAAGTTTCCAACATTTTTATTTTTTTGGGTATGTAAGCAAGAAATAAACTAAAGAAAAATGCATGTTTTTAGGTTTTGAAAATCCTAAATCGATCGTCAAATTTTAAAAACACCCCCCCATGCTTAAGATATGCCATGTCCTTATGCATTAGGAGGGAAAAGGGATCGCCTTAGTGAAGAACGGTCGGGTTTAGGATGATCAAAACCTGGAAAAAGAAGAAAAAAGGAAAGAAGGAAAAAATGATGGGTTACCTCCCATCCAGTGCTATCTTTTACGCCATTCAGCTGGGCGTTGTGTGCATTAGTGATCAAGGGTGGCTGGCTTAGTAAAATTAAAAGATTCAGATTGAAGGTTAAGTGTATGATCAAAATAGGACTTTAAACGTTGGCCATTGACTTGAAACGTCAAATTAGTTTTTAGATCAAAAAGATCAACAGCGCCGTATGGATATATTTTATGGACAATAAAGGGGCCGGTCCATTTAGATTTTAATTTTCCAGGAAAAAGACATAATCTCAAATCGAAAAGCCAAACATGTTGATTAACGTCAAAGTGGTTCCGAACAATATATTTATCATGAAATTTCTTTGTTCGGTCATTATAAAACCTCGCATTTTCATAGGAAAAATTACGTAATTCTTCAAATTCAGTTAATTGTAATTTTCTATGGATACCAGTGTGAGATAAATCCATGTTGAGTTGTTTTATTGCCCAAAAAGTCCTATGTTCTAGCTCTACTGGGAGATGGCATGCCTTCCCAAAAATCAGACGGAAGGGAGACATGCCGAGCGGGGTTTTAAAAGCGGTACGGTAGGCCCATAAAGCGTCGTCCAATTTGGTGGACCAATCTTTACAGTCGGGCCTAACCGTCTTTTGTAAAATATTTTTAATTTCCCGGTTAGAAACTTTAGCCTGGCCATTTGTTTGGGGGTGATAAGGTGTGGAAATTTTATGATTACCCCATATTTAGAAAGAAGGTGACGGAATTGTGAGTGGGTGAAATGTGAGCCTCCGTCACTGATAATGGCTTTTGGTATGCCGAATCTTGAGAAAATATTTTTCTTAAGAAATTCGACAACCACACGGTGATCACTAGTGCGGTGGGTATTGCTTCTATCCATTTAGAAACATAGTCGATTAGGACTAATATATATAGATGCCCACTAGAGTTGATGAATGGTCCCATGAAGTCGATGCCCCAAACATCAAAAATTTCAACCTCTAAAATAGGATTAAGGGGCATCATATCCTGCCGAGTCATGTTGCCGATGCTCTGGCAACGCACATAGGACCGAACAAAGTCATGAGCATATTTGTGCAAGCTGGGCCAATAAAATCCCGCATTAAGGATTTTAGTTGCAATTTTCTTGCCCGAAAAATGTTTGCCACAGGCCATTGAGTGACAATGTGTCAAAATATCATGGATTTCAGAATCGGGGACACATCGTCGAATGACCTGATCGGCACAAATGCGGAAAAGGTTGGGCTCCTCCTAAAAATAATATTCAATATCAGCAAAGAACTTATCTCATTTTTGTTTTTGGCCAATCAGCGGGGATTCGTTCTGTTGCTAAGTAGTTTGCGATAAGCGCAAACCAAGGGAGGGTAGTAGCAGCTAAAATGCTTTCATCGGGGAATTGATCTGGTGGGGTCATTATGTTATTCGTCATAAGACAAGAGAGATGCTCGGCCACTACATTGTGCGATCCCGTCTTATCCTTGATTTCTAGGTCAAATTCCTGGAGCAGCAGAATCCAACAGATAAGGCGGGGTTTCTCATCTTTCTTTGTCAGTAAATATTTAATTGCTGAGTGGTCGGTATATACAGTGACATGTTACCCCAACAGATAAGATCTAAATTTTTCTAAGGCAAATACAATGGCAAGAAGTTCCTTTTCAGTAACCATGTAATTCCGTTGTGAATCATCAAGAGTTTTACTAACATAATAGATCACAACGGGCTTCTTGCCAATTCTTTGCCCTAGAACGGCCCCTACAGCAAAATCTGAGGCATCTGTCATTAATTCAAAGGGACTATTCCAATCAGGTCCCTACAATATTGGTGCCTCAGTAACGTCTTTCTTCAACCTCAAAAAACTCTCTAGGCACTTATCATTAAAATCAAATGGTTGGTCTTTAGTGAGAAGCTGACTTAAGGGCTTGGAGATTTGGGAAAAATTTTGTATAAATCGACGGTAGAAACCCACATGACCCAAAAAGGATCTGATTTGTTTGACAGTAGTGGGCGGTGGGAGCTTAGATATAGCATCTATTTTTGCTTTATCTACCGTGATTCCTTGTTTTGAAATAACATGGCCCAAGACAATACCTTCTTGGACCATGAAATGACTTTTTTTCCCAACTGAGGATCAGATTAACTTCTATGCATTTTTGGAGAATTTTTTCAAGGTTTTTAAGACAATGGTCAAAAGAATCTCCAAAAAAGGAGAAGTCATCCATAAAGACTTCTAAACATTCACCTACCAGGTCTGAAAAAATTGCAAGCATGCACCTTTGAAAAGTCGTAGGTGCATTGCAAAGACCAAAGGGCATCTTTCGGAAAGCAAAGGTTCCGAAGGGGCAGGTGAAAGTTGTTTTATCCTGGACCTCAGGATGAACTGCTACCTGATTATAGCTGGAATAACCTTCCAGAAAATAGTAAAAATCTCGTCCGGCTAACTGCTCCAAGATTTGATCAATAAAGGGGAGCAGGAAATGGTCCTTCTTGGTGGCGGTGTTTAATTTTCGGTAATCAATACACACGCGCCAAGAAGAAGCGGTTCAAGTGGCTACATTCTCCCCATTATCATTAGTGACAACTATTAGTCCAGCCTTTTTGGGCACAACTTGTGTTGGACTAACCCAGGAGCTGTCAGAAGTGGGGTAGATGATATCAGCATCCAGCCACTTAATAATCTCCTTTTTTACCACCTCCTGCATAATAGGGTTCAAGTGCCTTTGTGGTTGGTGGGAGGGGTGAGAATCGTCCTCTAAATATATATGATGCGTACAATAAGATGGATGAATACCCTTAAGATCAGAAAGAGTCCAGCCAATAGCTTTTCGATATTTACTCAAAACCTGGAGGAGTTTGTGCTCTTGTGCCTTGGTAAGTCTAGAATTTATAATCAGGGGCAGGGTCTGATTAGGACCCAGGAAGACATATTTAAGGGAGTCAGACAAAGGTTTTAATTCCAGTTGTGGGCCTGGCTCCGAAAGAGTTTCTGCTTTGTGGGTTAGTGGTGAGGTAAGAGTGAAAGGGTCAGCTGGAAGGTTAGCTGGACGTGTGGTTAAGGTGGAAGGGTGAGAAAAAGTGGATTGTTCAGGAACCGTATTGATATCAAAATAGGAACCTAAATGGGAAATCTGCAAAGTTTCCTCCACAATGTTTTCTATTTTTGAATCTGAATCATCAAAGAAATCTGGTTCTTGGAACCACCTAGAAGCTTGAAAAATGTATAGGGTTACAGATTCACCGCCACACATGATCTTCATCTTTCCAGAATCACAATCAATATTTGCGCGGGCGGTGGCTAAGAATGGTCTTCTAAGAATAATGGGGGCAAACTTTAGTGCTTCTGGTACCTCTGTGTCCAGGACTAAAAAGTCTACTGCAAATAAACAATTTTTGACCCAGACAAGAACATCCTCAACAATTCCCCTTAGTTTAATTGTAGATCGATCGGCTAATTGGAGAGTAACCTCAACAGGCTTTAATTCACCGATCTTAAATTCCTCAAAAAGAACTATGGGGATAAGATTAATTGAGGCACCAAGATCCAACAAAGCATGATCAAATGCGGTATCATTAATGATAACTTGAATTAGGGGGCGCCGGGATCTTTTCTCTTAAGAGGCAGTCGGCTCTGCACAACTGAGCTATCTCTGGAAGGATTACCTTTCCTAAATTTCTAGGCTGCCTTTTTGGAGTACATAAATCTTTTAGGAATTTAGCATAGGCAGGGATGTATTTAATGGCATCTAGGAGAGGGATATTAATTTCTACTTACCCAAATAAATCCATTAATTCCTTCTCAGTGGGCTCGAATTTCTTCTCTCTTATTTGAAGAGTGGAGGGCTTGTGGAAATGGAGCAGAGTTTCCTTATTTTGCATTAATTGGTTCTTGAACAATAGGAGGGGGAGAGGGGGAAGAGTTAATCTGTGTTTCATTAAAGTGAGTTTCTTTAATGGTCAGGGGATTGTGAGTGGTTTTCCCATTCCTCAAAGTCACTGCATTTGCAGTCTGGTTGTTTCTAGGATGAGGACGGGAAGCCTAACTGTTATTGAAACCTGGCAGATGTTGAGGTGCTGGTTGAATGGGTTGATTGGGATATCCACCTTGGAACTGATTCCTTTGATTATACGGGTTGGGCATGGGTTGGGAAGGTAAATTCCCAATAGGTCGATGATCAGGAGTAACCTTAACTTGGTGTTGTAAGTTGGTAATCATGCAGGTTACTTCTATCATTTGAGTCTGCATACCTTGCAGAGTTTTCATGACCTGATTATTAATGTTGTCCTAGGATGGTCCAGGTTGATACATAGGTTGCCCATAATTCCCAAAATAGTTTTGTTTGGGAAAAGGAATTGGGTTCGGGTTTTTCCAGGAGTGGTTCAGGTTAGTCCTCTAGTTTTGATTGGAAGTGTTGGAGGGGTTTCTAAATTGCTCCTGGAGAGCATAAATATTTTATGAGGTAGGATCGAAAATATTTTGATCAAAATTCCTGGTCAAATCTTGCGGGAAATCAGCTGGAAATTGCTGGCCAGCAGATGTGGCATCAACGTTGTGTAGATTTTCTCTTCGGAGAATGTGTAGGGGATTAGTGTGTGGAGAGTGAGCGTGTGGAGCTTGTTTATTTATGAGCTTTTCTTCCATTTTTTTTTGGTGAATTTTCATCTGGTCTAGTCATTGAGCTAACATATATAGATCATCTTGAGTGACCGGAACAGAGGTGGATTTGGAGTCAATTTCATGGACTCCGTGTCTGGGGTTTTGTGATCTGCCAAAAGTGTCCATTGAAGTCATGTTAAATGAGTTTTCACTCATTTCTTCAAAGAGGAGATAGGCACTTTCGGCATCTTTGTTAAGAAAATTGCCCCCACATGAGGCATCCATAAATCGTTTCAATTGATCTTCTAATCCATGATAGAAGATCTGCACTAGCTGCCATTATGGAATTTCATGGTGGGGACAACTTCTTAGAAGTTCCTGAAATCTTTCCCAGGCTTTGTGGAGGGGTTCACCAATTTTCTGTTGAAAGGTCGTTATGGATCTTCTTAATGCATTCGTTCGACCGATCGGAAAATTTTTTTTAAGAAAAGTGCTTTTTAATTGGGGCCAGGTGGTAATAGGGCGCCCAACCATTCTAAACCAATGAGATGCTTTGTCTTTAAGAGAGAGAGGAAAAAGTATCATTAACCGCACATCTTCCTGCACATTGCGGGAACGAGTGGTTTGAGCGAGGACAGTTAATTCCTCAAGATGACAAAAAGGGTCCTCTCTTGGAAGACCATGAGAATGTTTAATAAGGTTTAGAATGGCTGGTTTGATCTCGAAATCCCCTTGAGGTATGACCACCCTTGGTCTTTCCTCATAATTGGAAGGATCATAGAAATCCTTAAGAGGAATGATAGGCTGTTGGCGGGGTGGTGATTTTGTCCTTGATTAGCTAGGTTCGTGACAGTCCTATCTAAATCTTCTTGATTTTGTTGTAGTCGAACCAAATGGTCGACCATTAATGCAAAGGGATTTGGATTTTGGGTTATAGTTGGAGGGCCACCTGGCCCTGTTGGTATTTCTGGTTTCTCCAAGTTAGGGAGGTGAGGGAGGGTGAAGTCAGCTTGTGGGTCGGCTGACGGGTTAGAAGTGGAAGCAGAATTTTTTTGATGGCTTCCTGGGATTTCCATTTTTTTAGAAGAGGGGGAAGAAAACAATGATTTTCTGCTGTGGGGGGCAAAATTAGATGGTCCCTCAAGGTGTGGTTTTTGGGACCGTCACCCGTGCATGCACTATTTGGGAAGAATTGGAGAGGAGGAGAAGAGAAAGAGATGAGAGAAAGTGTGCAGTTCAAGCAAACAAAGCTAGACCTAACTTAAATGTGACTCCCTAATAAGAAACCTAAGACTTAGTCTATGTAAGAAATAAGTAAGCAATAGTGAATACCCGTTCTGTCAACAAATCTAGCCAAGTTGCTTAAGGGGAGGTTTGGGCCCAAACGTTTCCCAGGGAAAACCCCAGGTGCTTGTACAAACCCACGATTTGCAAAGGTGGGTTTTTAATGTCGTTGTAACATGCGAATTCGATATGCTTTTAAATTTATATCCTAGATAGGGGAGTATCTAAGGTCGTCCAAGGAGGCAAAAATTGCAATTCAATTCTCTTGCTAAAAATACATCTCAACTTTCTTTTTGGTATTTTAAATATATATATATATTTTGTGTTTTGAAATAATACTAGCAAAGTGTGAATTATAGCCAAAAGTACTAACACCTATAATTACTTAACTAAAACTTAAGAGATAGATATATCCTCTTCCTGAGCTCACTCTAGGCAAGTGGAAGCCTAGAGTAATTAGGAAGAAGAGCTGAAACAAGTGCTAGAACCAAAACAACAATTGCAATAGAATGTAAAAGGAAGGCAATTTGATTAACTAGAATTTGTGTTCTTTTTCCAAGACAAGTAGAGGAATGCTTCTACTAGAAATGAAAAAAATCTAAAAGCAATAAAAGAAACACAAATCCTCTTGCAAAAATTGGTGAAGAAGGGAGTCTTCTTACTCCAAGCCTAGCTGCTCCTTGGCTTGAAAAGAGAGCCTCCATCTTCTCCTTCCTTGAGAGCTCCTCCAAGGTGGATGCTACCACCTTCAAGATCTCCTCCAAAGATCTTCCTTGCCTGGCTTCTCCTTTGGCTGGCATGGCTCAAGAGAGAAGGGAAGAGGGGAAGGCACCAAGGGGACAGAATATCCCCTTAATCTTCTTCTTCTTCTTCTTCTCTCTTGGGCTTGGGCTCTAGGTAGAATATGAGAGTGAATTTTCTAGACAAGGATGGTTTGAATGGTGGTGGGTAGTGGTGTTTTTATAGGGTAGGATGAGAGGTTAAGGTGCCTCTTGAAATGGAGGGCTAAGATGGAAGGATGGAGGTGGTTAGATGATCCTAGGGTTAAGGGTTGTTGGTGCCACCTAAGGGGTGTAAGGGGGGCAGTTAGGGTTGGTCAAGAGGCACCTAAAAGTGGCGCCAACCATGGAGAGGTGCCATGGGTTGGCACCAACTTTGAGGTTTCTAGAAGTTGGGATTATGTGGAGGGTGGAGATGAAGGGGGTTTTTGGAGGGAAAAGTGGCACCAACAAAGGGGTAGTTAGGGTGGTTTTGGTGCCACTTTTAGGTGTCTTTTGGAGGTGGTGGGTAGGCTAGGTTGGCGCCAAGTAGGTTTAGCTTATGTGGGGAGCTAGTTGCTAGAGTTGTTAGGTAGGGTTTTTGGGTGGTACAAGCCAAGGAAGCTAGAGCATAGCTAAGCTAAGCTAAGCTAGCTTAGCTAATGGAGGAGTAAAGGAGGAGGTGTTAGAGCTAGGGTTTAGTGGGAGGAGCTGGTTCTGAAGAATGAGGAGCTGAAGTGGAGCAGGCAGCTGCTGAAGAGGTCAACATGGGGCTACTCTAGCTTTCTTAGCTAGCTAGTTCTTTGCTAGCTACTAAGCCAAGCTAAAGTGAGTTGGCTTCTGTTGAAAGGAGCTGAGGTGAGTTGGGTCTAGTGCTCCCGGGGAGGATTGAGTTGGTTGAGACAGCTAAGGTAGCTTAGCTCAATTAGCTTGAGCTAAGCTGGGTCCCCGGGAGCCGGACTTGAGCTTCCTAAGTTGGGATGAGTTCTTCTTCAGTTGGCTAAAGTTGAGTGGAGTTGGATGTAGTTGGATCTAAGCTAGGGTGAACTCTAGTCAACTCAGCTGAGCTAGCAAGAGCTCCCTGTGGACTAGTGGGAGCTGAGATGAGCTAGATTCAGCTAAGTTGAACTGGATCTAAGCTGACCTGAGCTAGGGTGAGCTAAGATGAGCTCTCTTGAGCTACCATTCAGCTGAGATTAGCTGAATTGAGCTGAGATGAGCTAACCCTAGTCAACGTGAGCTAGGTTCCAGCTGTGGTGAGCTAGATCAAGCTAAGTTCCAGCTAGTCTGAGCTCCTTCTTCACCAATTGCCTTCTTGAGTGCTAGGGTTTTAGGGATCTGTATATCTGTTCACCCCTAACACTCACAAAAACACATTAAAACAATAAAAGAAAATGCAAGTCATGCCTAACCTAGTTAATGCCTAAATGCAGCCCAAGAACCAGTTTGTAGAGTAATTCCTAAGAGCTATGTTTGTTTTAGTGCATAAGAATGATGATAAACTGACGTTTATCAATGGCTAGCTCTGCTCTACACAAAAAGGGGACAGTCGATCTCCTTGGTACCACGTACTCAAGGGCCAGCATACTTCCCGTCTATGTTCCAGGTTTCCAACCAACCACAGGAGTTCTAGTCCTAATTCTCCGTAAGGTTCGTACTCATATTCCCTATAGTTATTCCATTCCATATTCCATCATTCACAATTTAGTTCTTATTTATATATAGGTAGCTTGTGTTTCCATAATTCAATACATGTCACTGGTGATTTCACAGGAAACTGGTTATAAAGTACATGTAGCTCATATCTTAACAGGCAAACCACAATTATTTCATTGGTAATTTCTAATAGGTTATCTCAATTTTTGCATATAAGTGCCAAATCGTGCATCCATTTCTCTGTCCTAGGGTTCATGCCATATCCTAGGGTTCCAGTCATTTAATTCTACAATGCATGCTTATTTGAATATTATTAAAAGCATTAAACCACTCTACTAGACAATCCGGGAGTAATGGGGGCTCAAACCGCAGACCCAAGCGTCTCTGTGAGCCCCAAACATGTAGCAGGCGGAAACCCTATACCAGGGAATATAATACAAAGGAAGATTCAGAACAGTGTATAAAGCTTTCTAGTACGTAGAGAAACTCGTAAGGAAACTACAGATACGTCGTTTGCTTAAAACAGATCCCGATTGGACCCCAAACAGGTCAAAATGTGTCTACTGACCAAAATCAGACGTCTGGAAACAAGTCCAGATGTCTTAAAGGATACAGAATCTCACCTCAAGTCCCTGCGATGTCCTCACACATCCAGGACTCCCCTGTGATCGTTTGAAGGCGGGTCCAGACGTCTGACTACTCCTCTGGTCGTCTGGAAGCACCTTCGGTCGTCTGGTGAGCTGATCAGACGTCCGAAAGTGCATGGGAGGGCATTCCCCTCACCTTCCCAAGGCTGCTCCTGCATACGATAGAGCAACCACCCCAAAATCAGACCGACATATCTTCTGCAGTGCAACCTGCATGGTCGTAACTACGAAAAGAACGTACGTTCGCGATAAAGGTGTTTTCAGGCGTCTGGTCTCGACTCCAGATGTCTAGATGCTCTCCCAGCCGTTTGGACTCTTCTCCAGACATCTGATACTGGAAAAATTCCAGTATCAGAATGCGCTCCCAGCGCTCCTCGCTGCGCTCCACCGTGCTTCTCCTCGCTCCACCGTAGCTCTAGCTGCTGTAGGTGGTCAAGGACATCGCTCCGATCTCCCTCCTCCTCCCGTATGTGCCGTGGTGGCCATGCAAGCCCCGATGAGCTTCCACTGAAGCTCTCGACCTCGGCCTCCTCCTCCTCCTCCCGCACTCTCCTAGCGCCCTCACGCTCTCCCTCGCTCGCCTCCCCTCACGGCTGCCTCAACTTTAAAGTGGGGATGGTGGTAGCGGTGTGGGGAGTGAAGAGGAGAGGAGTGGAGGGGTTTAAATAGGGCTGTGGGTTTATGGTTCGATTGGGGGAAGGAGGAAAAAGGAGAGAGAGAGAAGAAGGTCCTGCACGCTGTGCGCGCGCAGGGTGCAATACGCATATAGAGATTTCATTTCCAGACGTCCGGGAAAGGGTCCAGACGTCTGGACAGATGTTTGACTAACACTCCAGACGTCTTAAAAGGCTAAAAGTGGGACGGATCTTTACATCATAACAAACTTAAAGGAAGCTTCTTCCCCGAAACTTGAACTAGCTAGGGTGTGGAAAAAGGAACATAAAATGCATAACAAACTTAAAGAGGACCGAAGTAGGTCCGAAAAGACGTACCCTTAAAATGCTCTGGGTACCGCTCTCGCATTGCCACCTTAGGCTCCCAGGTAGCCTCCTTGTATCGCTGGCTTCTCCATAAGACCTTCACCAGGGGTACCTGCTTTCGTCTTAGACTCCGGACGGCTCTGTCTAGTATCTACACTGGTCTCTCGGGGTAGGTCAAGTCGTCACCCACCTCGTCACTCTCGTGCACAGAACGTGATTGGGATCGGCGACGTACTTCCTGAGGTTGGACGCGTGGAACACATCATGCACTCCAGAAAGCTGGGGAGGAAGGGCAAGCTTGTTGACGCGGCTAGATCGTGTTTTAACAAATATTGCGTTGTAATATAGACGAACTTTCCGCGAAAACAAATAAAGATTTATAACTTGAAAATCAGAGTATCCGAGATCGAACACAGGGAGCAATCTAGGTATTCCAAAACTTGAGAACACAACTTTTTAAATAAGAAGAAATGACTAGTTCAATAGAAGTGACATGAGAGTGATATAGAGAGAAATTGCTCAAGAAAAAAATGGACGTCTGATGCAATATCAGACGTCTTAAAGTATTTCCCAGACTCTTCTTTTGGTGATTTACTCTGCTTCAGCTCCTTTTCTTCTCTTCCTTTGCTGCTTCTGTTCCTCTTCTTTTTCCTTCTCTTCTTGATTTGTGGCCAAGGCCTAGCTTGCCTCTTCTTAAGTTGTCTTCTTTTTCTTCTTCCTTTTCTTTCTTGCTTCTTTGTCTGCCCCTTGATCTCTTTGGCCTCGCTTCTTCTTCTCTGCCTTGCCTTTCTTTTTCCTCTGCGGAGCCTCCTTCCTTCTTCTTCTCCTTCGCTTGCAGCGGCTAAGTCCCTGCTTCCTGCACACAAGCACACCACGCAGCAAAACCTACTCCCCTACCCTTCCCGTGCATCTCTCTGGATCTCTCTTCGGTTCGCTCTCCCAGAGCCAGGTTATCGGGTTGGGTTGCGTGCCCGGGTCCAGGCGCACCGGCGTGGGTGTGGCGTGAGAGGAGTGCTCAGGAGGGTGTCGGGTCGGGTCGCACCAGATCCGTGTGATGAGCTCACGGACAAGGCGTTGTGTTTAGGTGAGGGACCTCACCCCAAGTGTTATCGGAGGCAAACAACCAATAGCAGAAAATCAATTTAAACCACTCCAGCGCTTTCTTGCACGCCTGCAGCAGACCGTGCCTCCAATTGCCACAACTACTGGTCTCGCAGTGTCACTTGTTGGGACGACTGGATTCGCAAGACCTTCCCAAGTTTGCTACACCTGGAACCCTGAAGTCTTGCAACCTGGAGCAAGCGTGCAACTTACTCGAGTCACCGCTAATGGCAGCCAGAGCTCGAAACCTGCCTGACACAAAAAGGGCCTTGCAGCTCAATCAGATCACAGGGGGACCTTCGCCATGTCGTGGCGAAGGTGAGGCGGTAGGTGGCAGGCCACGGCGCGACCTAGGCATGCGTGCCTAGGTCACTCTATGGCTAGACGGATGGGTTTGATCGGGGGGTAGTTGTGGTGTCATAGAGAGTCTGTGGATGAGTGGAGGTTATTCAGTGGAGTGTGGCGGAGGTTATGCAGTGGTTGGCGAGACGTGTGGGGCTGCGGAGTGACGGGAGCATCTCGTTGGAGGGTGGCCGGAGATGAGGAAGGTGGCGGTGGACAGTGACGGTCGAGGGGCGGTTGTGTGAAATAAAGTGAGGGAAATGAAAGAGTGGAAGATGGGGAACTTATCTGGATTGTTGGGAGTGAAAGGGGGCAGCGGAGACAGACGGCTTGTTTGTGCCGTCATCGGAGAAGACAACCTTGAGGGAGATAACGGTGACGAGGAGGAGGTCAGGGAGGCGTGCGCTTGGTGCGGCACGACGTGGGAGGATGAGGCAGAGTGAACTCTGCTGCTGGTATGGCAGTAGAGCAACGAGAGGGAGGAGAGGTAATTGCCGGAGCTTGCGGGCTTCTTGGCCGGAGAGAGGAGAGATGAAGTTTGGAGGGTTCTATGGCCAAAATAAGTCTGAGTCAATAGTAGAGGGTCGGGGATCCTTTTATAAGTGCTGGCTGAGCTTCTAGTGCGTGGAGGGCAAGCCTTCAGCCACCGTCGTCTTGCCAGAGAAGGAAGGTAGTTGGGATCCCAAATCTTTCGTGTGTAAGCACGAGAGATTGGATAGAAATCAAAGATTGTGCTCGGGCTCAGATGGAAGGGGATTCCTCAGAGAATCTCCCTTCCAATTCTGGGAGGAGATCTCTGAGAGATCAGAGAGTATCCCCCTGCCTTCCTCGCCGGAGAAGGATTCCTCCCCATTAATAGTGGAGAGACCTGATTGTAAGATTGGCGAGGAAGCTAGGGGGGTTTATGTGATGGTTTTCAAAAGATAAGGGTCAAAATGTAATTGGGTGTACTAATTTGCAAAGTAGGTTAAGATGACCTCCCCTTAGGTCCAAATTTTGGTAAAAACCTAATTTGGACCTAAGGAATCCAATGGTGAAGTTGGATTTTAGGTTTGACCATGTTTGACTGCACATTTTGTGCAGAAACCCAGATTAGGTTAATTAATGAGTTAGGACCCCAATCTAGGTCAAACTAGGTTCCAAAGGCCAAATTGAATGTTCTAAACCCTAGAGGATATTTTTCCATGAATTTTATAGGGTTTAATTGCTTTTTATCCTAACCGGAACCTTGTTGAATTAAGCGAGTCTATTTTAGGGTTACTAGATGTCATTTAATTTTTGGATTGCACATGAACCCATTTCTGATTGAACCAACCTACTTTTTATCTTATTCAGACCATTTGACCTATGTTTTGTCTCTGAGAAATCTTGTTTATATACTGCAATGGTAAAATTGCAGTTTTAACCTTTATTTCATGTTTTCTTCTCAGAACACTTATTCCTTCAATTAAGCCCTCTTCTAAGTTATGTAGGAGCTTTTATTCTCTTTATTAGGTCAAAATGAGCTAGTTATGGCTCATGATGAGGCTCTCATCATACCTCCATGCTTAGTTTTTGCTAGTCCCTTAGAAAAATTTCAAGGTTTTAACTTCTGTTCTAGACCCTGAGTGTTTGTCATCAGTTATGATAAGTGCTTTTCTTTTTCTTTTGTGATTAGGTCAGAATGCCGATAAGAGGCCTAGAGGTACTCAAGTATCAACCAAAATCCGGACCTGACCCGCTTTAGCCTCAGTCCTCCGCAAAGGTTTTTAAGGCCCACAGAAACTAACCTAAGGTTTGTTGGACTCCATGGTTAAAGCACTCGTGCTTGAGACATTTTTAGCCTAGGTTCAATTTGCAGTGCATTTTTGTAAGAGAGACAGAAGATTTATTTGTTTCGAGAGTTTTCTCTCTCTTTTCTTTTTATTTCTAGCTTCGGATTAGCTTCCCAACATGGTCTGTATTAGATTCCTCGTCCCCATCATCAATCCTCAAGGGTCCCTGGCTATCGATGCTTCGAGATAGCACCACCCATGGCAACCCCCAGAGCCCTGGCTTTCGAGATTTCGAGATAATCCCGCCCATGGAGTTCCATGGCCGAATTCAGACCCTGGCGATCGACATTTCGTGATAATGCCACCCATGATATCTGAACCAGCAGAGTGCTTACATGCCCCCGGTAGGATATTTAAATATCCTAAGAGACAAGCACCGAGGAGATGATGTGTTGTTATGCATCTTCGAGGGGAATTTCCCACCTCTCCGCATCGGGAACTCGTCCAAATCAACTTGTGTTGATCAGCCACTCCTAATCTAGGTGACTTTTTCAGAACATTAAACGCTTTTGTGTGATTTTGATAGTTATGCACACTGAACCGGACTGTGTGTGGATTGGGGTGCTTAGGTTACCGAATCCCACAAACCGAAGGCTAGTTAACGAGGCCGAATACTTCCTAAGTCTTAGACCTAATACTTCAGCTTCACATTTTCCCCAACCTCTTGAGGATTATCTTGATTTTAGAGGATATGTGAATTTTTAAGCTAAAGAATCTAGCCCAAGAGGCCTAAGACCAGCGTTCCCACTAATCTCTTATTATGTCTCCTTAGCACTTTTTTCTTTTTCTCTTTTCTTGATCTGGTCTAGAACTTCAGTTAATCCCTTAATTTTTACTAATGACTATTTCTTTTTTCTTTTTCATTTTGTGCTCCTTTTTTTTTGCCATTTTACTCTTTTCCTCCTCTCATTTTGTATGGCTCGAATTGTTTCTCCCCTTTTTATTCAAGTTTTTTTTTTTTAATTGAAACCCTTTCTTGATATGAATTTTCCTGACATTTTGCACTTTCATACCCCCCATGCCTAAGATTTGCAATGTCCCCATTGTAAATTAGGTGGGTTTGATTTCAGCTTAGTTCATGCATTAAGACAGGTGTTGGGTGAGTGAACGGATCGAAGTTACTTGTTGCAAACAATTTCTAATCTCGGGTAGGGGTACCTGAGGTGAAGTCGGCTGTTCTAATGGATGAACCCTAAAGTGCAATATGAATTCCACATAGAAATGTCAGAAAAGGTTTCAGGTTTTTCGAAGAATGACGGGTTGCCTCCCGTTAAGCGCTGTGTTTTACGCCATCGGCTGGGCGCAATGAGCTCAAGGGGAATGGAGGGTAAAGGATGACTCAGCCAAATTTGTATTGGTCATGTCAATGAACAGTTTGAGTCTCTGATCGTTCACAACAAAGGGTTCGGAATCGTGGATGAGTGGGCTGATTTCAATGGCTCCATTTCCAAAGATTTGTCGGACTAGGTAGGGTCCGACCCACTTAGATCGTAGCTTTCCTAGGAATAATTTGAGTCGGGCATCAAAGAGTAAAACCTTTTGACCAAGATGAAAGATCTTTCTAGAAATGTGTTTGTTGTGAAAAGCTTTAACCTGTTCTTTGAAAATTCGCGAGTTCTCATACGCGTCATGGCGTAATTCATCGATCTCGCTTATTTGAAGCCTTCTGTGGGTTCCAGCCTTAGAAAGATCTAAATTACAATTCCGTACTTCCCAATAGGCTTTATGCTCCAATTCGACAGGGAGGTGCCATGCCTTCCCATACACTAGTCTGAAGGGAGACATTCCTAATTGGGTCTTGTGGGTGGTCCTATAGGCCCACAATGCTTCTGGAAGCCAAGAAGACCAATCTTTTCTGTCAGGTCGAATAGTAACTTGAAGGATTTTCTTGATCTCTCGGTTTAATAGCTCAGCTAGACCATTAGTTTGGGGGTGGTAAGGAGTAGAGATTCGGTGTGACACCCCATATTTGGTCATCAGTGACCTGAACTGAGCGTTTGTGAAATGGGTCCCTCCATCGAAAATTATTGCTCGTGGAATCCCGAACCTTGAGAAGATGTTTTGATGAATGAATTTGATAACAACTTTATGAGTGTTGGTTCGGGTCGGAATGGCTTCTATCCACTTGGACACGTAGTCAACTGCGAGTAAGATGTATTCGAAGCCATCCGAGATCGGAAAGGGTCCCATGAAATCGATCCCCCAGATATCAAAAATTTCGCATACCAGGATCGGCTGTAGAGGCATCATGTCTCGATGGCTCATGTTGCCCAAAGTTTGGCAACGGGTACATGCCTTACAGTGATCATATGCATCCTTGAAAATTGTGACCCAGTAAAAGCCACAATGGAGGACTTTTGATGCGATTTTGTGTCTTGAGAAATGTCCACCGCATGCCTGGTCATGGCAAAAGGAGAGTATGTCTTTGATTTCTACTTCCACGACACACCGTCAAATTATCTGATCAGCACCAATGCAGAATAGATACGGGTCTTCCCATAGGTAATACTTGGCATCGGAACGTAATTTGTCCTTCTTAGCTTTCGGCCAATTGGACGGAATCTGATGTGATGCTAGGTAATTCACTATATCTGCGAACCATGGAAGGCCTGTATTGATAGTCAGGAGGTGCTCATCAGGAAAGTGTTCTGTGATGGGTTCGGAAGGGTCAATTATTTCATAAGGAAGACGGGACAAGTGATCAGCTACCACATTTTGTTTTCCCACTTTGTCGCGAATCTCGAGGTCAAATTCTTGCAATAGCAAGATCCATCAGATTAATCGAGATTTCACGTCCTTCATTGAAAGGAGATGCCTCACAGCTGTGTGATCCGAGTATATGATAACACGGGAACCTAGCAGGTATGATCTGAATTTTTCTAGGGCAAATACTGCAGCTAGCAGCTCTTTCTCAGTAACCGTATAGTTACGCTGAGCTTCGTCCAGTGTTTTGCTAGCATAGTAAATGACCACGGGTTTCCCGTCAATTTTCTGCCCCAAAACTACTCCTACAGCGAAGTCAGATGCATCGCACATGATCTCAAAGGGTTGAGACCAATCAGGGGACTGTAGGATCGGGGCTTAGGTGACTTGGTCACGAAGGATCTCAAATGCTTGAGTGCATTCCTTGGAAATTTTGAAAGGCACATCCTTGGAGAGAAGAGTAGTCAAGGGGTGCGCGATTTTTGAATAATTAGGGATAAATCGACGGTAAAAATCGACGTGCCCCAAAAAAGATCGGATGTCCTTAATCGAGCTAGGCATAGGGAGCTTGGAAATCAGGTTAACCTTAGTTCGATCGACTTGGATGCCTTTCTCCGAGATTAAATGTCCCAGGATAATTCCCTCAGGCACTATGAAATGGCTCTTTTCCCAGGAAAGAACCAAATTCACATCGATGCACCGCCTGAGTATTTGGACCAAGTGTTAGAGGCAATCGTCAAATGATGCTCCAAAAACTAAAAAGTCATCCATGAAGACTTCTAGATAGTCACCTACCATATCTGAGAATATGGCAAGCATGCACCGCTGAAAGGTTGCGGGTGCATTGCAGAGATCGAAAGGCATTCTTCGAAACACGTACGTCCCGAAGGGGCAGGTGAATGTGGTCTTTTCTTGGTCTTCTGGATGGATTGCCACCTGGTTGTAACCAGAGTACCCGTCAAGAAAGCAGAAGAACCTATTTCCCGCTAGTTTCTTGAGGATCTGATCAATAAACGATAGTGGGAAATGGTCCTTCTTCGTGGAGGAATTGAGTCTTCTGTAATCAATGCAGACTCTCCACGAGTTAGCTATTCGGGTAGGAATGAATTCTCCGATTTCAATCGTGATGATGGTAAGTCTGGCCTTTTTAGGCATCACCTGTATTGGACTCACCCAACGACTGTCGAAGATCGGGTAGATGATCCCTACATCTAACCACTTTATGATCTCCTTTTTCATGACCTCCTGCAGGTTAGGGTTTAAGCATCTCTGCATTTCTCTTGAAGGTCGTGCGCCTTCTTTTGTGTAGATTCGATGTGTGCAGTACGAAGGGCTTATGTCAGTCAAATCATCGAGAGTCCATCCAATGTCTCTACAATGTTGCTGGAGAACAATAATCAAACAAAGTTCCTAGTCAGGTGTGAGTCGAGAGTTGATAATCACAGGAAACATCTTATTGGAACCCAAAAAGACGTACTTCAGATGTTTGGGAAGGGGCTTGAGTTCCATGACAGGATTGTCAGCAGCAGCGGGTGGTTCGGGGTTTGTATCAGGTACAAGGGTTGGAGTCATAGGTGTGTCTAGATCATGTTTGCACTCCTCTGTTGGTGGGTTTTGATCTTATAGTGGTTTATCAGGGATAATCAGGTTGTCCTCTATACGCGATTCATCAACCATGGCTCTGATATCACATATTTGCTCTATAACCCCACAATTAATCCCTTGTTGGGCCTTAAAAATGTCAATCTTCAGAGTTTGATTCCCAAATTTTAATTCTATCTGGCTCTCTTCACAGTTTATGTTGGCCCTAGCAGTGGCCAAAAAGGGTCTCCCTAGTATGGTTGGTGTGTCCCTTGGGTTCTCAGGTGCATCCATATCCAGAACTATGAAGTCCACCGGGAAGTAGAAATCCCATACCCTAACAATGACATCCTCGAGTATTCCTTTAGCTGACTTGATGGATTGATCGGCTAACTGCAATGTCACCTCAGTTGGTTTAAGTTCGGACTCTTCAAGGTGGTCAAGGAGGGATGTAGGTATTAGATTTATGGAGGCACCTAGATCTAGTAAGGCTCTGTCAAATTGGGTTTCACCAATTTTACAAGAAATTAGGGGAGTTCCAGGGTCTTTAGCCTTGGGTGGGAGTTTACTCAAGATGATAGAGCTGTCTTGCTCTGACAGTACGATCGGATTCCCATCCTTGGTTCGTGGCTTACATTTAGGTGTACATACGTCTTTCAAGAATCTTGTGTAAGTTGGTACGTGGAGAATTGCATCCATCAAGGGGATGTTTATCTGGACCTGTTCAAAGAGCTTGACCAGATCCTCCTCGAGAGCCACGGGTTTGGTTACCCTTTTTCCTTTGGTCAAGGCCTCAGGAAATGGAATCCTAGTTGGTTCCTCTAGAATAGGTCCAGGTTCTTGATCTGGGACAGTGGTGTCCTGGATAACTATCCTAAGGTCTTGGCTACTACCAGGCTTGGAGTGGTTTGGATAATGTGGGTCTTGGGTTGTTTTACCACTACGTGTTGTTACAGAGTTTAATCCGGCCTGATTTTGGTTTGGGTTTGGTAAGAGGGGTGGCTGCTACTGAAATCCTGCATAAGATGTCAAAGCTTCCGTCCCGTCTGGTGATGGAGCAGTAGGGGCATGATAAATCAAATGTGCATGGCCTGAATTTGGGTTCATAACGCACCTCTGGGTCGGGACGTTATTTGGATTTGGTAGAGGTTGCAAAGGAAGGGTGCCAGGTTGGCGGGAATTTGCCATCTGGGCCAGTTGGTTGCGAACCTCTGTGATCTCGTCCTTGTGCTGTTTTTGCATTGCCGCATTCATCTTTTGAATTTCAGCCAGTGCTTGAAGAAGAAGAGTCATTTGATCCTGGTTTGGCCCGGATTGGTAGGTGGGATTGAGCCAAGGCTGAGGTGGCTGATTGGATGAGGGGCTTGTGGACGGGGCTGATACAGTGGTCTTTGAGTCTGAGAATTTCCCGTCCACTGAAGGTTGGGATGATTTCGCCATCTAGGGTTGTAGGTATTGGAGAATGGGTCATTCTGGATGGCGTTGAGGTCCTCGCAAGTCTGCGGAACCTCAGGAAAGTTAGAATATGAGGGTTCAGAGTTCCCCCAACTCGAGTCGAATGGATCGGAGGTCACTCCGGTCCAAGAGTCAGACGGGGGTGGATACGGGTCCATCCCCTTAGCAGATTGGTGGTAGATGTTTTGCACAGTTTCCCTCACCAGAAGTGGTCGTGCAAAAGAGTTCTGCGTAGAGGTGGCTTGCTGCAGATGCCGAGTTAGCTCGTCCACCTTTTCTATGATAGAAACCTTGTCCAACCGACTGGCCATCAGTTCCAAGTCGACGGATGTGGACAGGTCTTGCGTCTCATGTGCCCCTCTCAGATTCGTCAATGCGCGGGCATTCGTTCTGTCGAATAAGCCCATGGAGTCATTATTTATGGAGTTCTCGCACATGTTTTCGAGAATCTCCCACACCATGTCCTCATGTCGATCCATGATGTTTCCTCCACACGTTGCATTGACGAATAATCGAATGTCTTCACGGAGTCCCTGGTAAAAATATTGGACTTGTTCCCATTTAGGAACTCCGTGATGGGGGCACTTTCACATGAGATCTAAGAATCGGTCCCATGCTTCGTGAAGAGGTTCTCCCTGTTGTTGAGTGAAATGGGTGATTTGGTGGCGCAAGGCATTCGTCCGACCAACAGGGAAGAACTTTTTCAAGAATTCGGACTGAAGTTCCTCCCATGTGTTGATCGAACAGGTCTGAGTTTGATACCAATGGGCAACCTTGTCCAGGAGGGAGAAAGAAAACATTTTCATGAGTAGGATATCCCAGTTTTGTGGATCTGACCCGAAGGTCTGGGCCAGATGCTTGAGTTGTTTAATGTGTTGGAATGGATCCTCGGAGTTATGCCCATGAAACTTTGGTATGGCATGAATCATATTGGGCTTCGGTTCGGAATCAGGACCTCCAATCGGGATTCAGACTCGTGGTTTGATCGCCACTGCAGTGGGATTATAGTGATCTTGCATCATTGGTCGCTACGGTGGGTTTACAAAGTTTTGAAAGAGATCATTCAGGCGTTGAAGTTGGTGCTCAAGGTTGTTCTCCTCTTCAATGGGTTGTGCCATGATGGGAGAAGAAGGAGAACTTGGTTCTGAATCGGATGAAAGATTTATGTGGTGGGGTTGCTGCACAAATAGGGGCATCGAGGCTTGGCCTCGACGAGAATGAATTTCTAAAGGAGGTCTTAAGGATGGTCTTAAAGACCTACCGAACATGCACCGAAGGATGTGATGAGATTAGAAGGTGCTGGACCCAATCGAGACACCCAAAAATTGTTGGGTGACTATAGAGGTTCGGGGCGGATGATACCCCTTAGTCAAAAAGGGCGTCCACTTGAGGAGTACCTGGGCAGCCAGAGAGGGAGAGTCCCGCAAAGACCCTTACACGGTAGAGTGTCCCCACGGGTTACAGGGTTTCCCCCACCCAACCTCTCTTGTCACTGAGGTTCCAGGTAGACCAGAATGGGGACCTTGACCTCTTAAGTCTACCTTTTTTACTTTAAGATCAAGGTGCTCAAGGTTCCACTTGAACTTTTAGATCTTTTGAGTGAAAAAGTGACCTAATTTTAAGGTTGGTTGACCCAAAGGATCAACTTCACCTCTTGTTCCTTTGAGAGCTTTTGGGTCCTTTCTTTTAGGGTTCAAATGGATTTAAAAGCCTGATTTGCTTAGGGTTTCTCTTGTATAGATCTTTTCAAATAAGGTTTAGGCACACCTCTTTTTGGAAAAACTTTTTTCTTTGTTTAAGAGATGTGTCTCTAAAAACCCTAGCTTTGCAATCCTTGAGTTGGCTCTAGTTGGTCCAATTTAGTTGCCTCAAAATTTGGTATCTAGGGTTCAATCAAGAAAGTTTTAGCCCTAGTTACCTTAGTTGGATGAGCGGTTAAAGATGTGTTGAAATGAAAATTAGGCAACTTTGATGAATTACTAAGTATGAAACAAGTAGCCCTAGGTTAGTTCTTCTTTGTTCCATTTTAGACTTTGAGAGGGTTAAGAGAAAGGGCTAATGAAAATTACCTGTACCTTGGTGTGTCTGTTGTGCAGCTGCTCTTCTTTTCTCTGCTTTCCCTGAGACAAGCACAATAAAAGAGAGGAATTAAGTCAGTATTAGATCAGAAGTTGTGATCAAAAGCTTTAGAAGTGGCCGTTGCTCCCCGGCAACAGCGTCAAAATGTTGATGCGGCTAGATCATGTTTTAACAAATATTGCGTTGTAATATAGACGAACTTTCCGTGAAAACAAATAAAGATTTATAACTCAAAAATCAGACTATCCGAGGTCGAACACAGGGAGCAATCTAAGTATTCCAAAACTTGAGAACACAACTTTTTAAATAAGAAGAAATGACTAGTTCAATAGAAGTGACATGAGAGTGATATAGAGAGAAATTGCTCAAGAAAAAAATGGATGTCTGATGCAATATCAGACATCTTAAAGTATTTTCCAAACTCTTCTTTTGGTGATTTGCTCTGCTTTAGCTCCTTTTCTTCTCTTCCTTTGCTGCTTCTGTTCCTCTTCTTTTTCCTTCTCTTCTTGATTTGCGGCCAAGGCCTAGCTTGCCTCTTCTTAAGTTGTCTTCTTTTTCGTCTTCCTCTTCTTCCTTTACTCTCTTGCTTCTTTGTCTGCCCCTTGATCTCTTTCCTCTTCCTTCTTCAGTTCTGTTCTCTTTGGCCTCGCTTCTTCTTCTCTGCCTTGCCTTTCTTTTTCCTCTGCGGAGCCTCCTTCCTTCTTCTTCTCCTTCGCTTGCAACGGCTAAGTCCCTGCTTCCTGCACACAAGCACACCACGTAGCAAAACCTACTCCCCTACCCTTCCCACGCATCTCTCTCTCTCTCTCTCTGGATCTCTCTCCGACTCGCTCTCCCAGAGCCAAGTTATCGAGTCGGGTCGTGCGCCCGGGTCCAGGTGCACCAACGTGGGTGTGGTGCGCGAGGAGTGCTCAGGAGGGTGTCAGGTCAGGTCTCACCAGATCCGTGTGATGAGCTCATGGATGAGTCGTTGTGTTTAGGTGAGGGACCTCACCCCAAGTGTTATCGGAGGCAACCAGCCAATAGCTGAAAATCAATTTAAACCACTCCAGCGCTTTACAGCTTACCGAGGTGGGACTAATGCCCACCACTCCTTCTCGCACGCCCGCAGTAGACCGTGCCTCCAATTGCCACAACTGCTGGTCTAGCGGTGTCACTTGCTGGGATGACTGGATTCACAAGACCTTCCCAAGTTTGCTGCACCTGGAACCCTGAAGTCTTGCAACCTGGAGCAAGCGTGCAGCTTCCTCGAGTCACCGATAATGGCGGTCGGAGCTTCAAACCTGCCTGACACAAAAAGGGCCTTGCGGCTCAATCAGATCACAGGGGGACCTTCGCCATGTCACGGTGAAGGTGAGGCGATAGGTGGCAGGCAGCGGGGTGGTCTAGGCATGCATGCCTAGGTCGCTCTGTGACCGGACGGATGGGTTTGATCGGGGGTAGTTGTGGTGGCGTAGAGAGTTTGTGGATGAGTGGAGGTTATTTAGTGGAGTATGGCGGAGGTTATGCGGTGGTTAGCGAGATGTGTGGGGTTGCGGAGTGACGGGAGCATCTCGTCGGAGGGTGGCTGGAGATGAGGAAGGTGGCGGTGGACGGTGATGGTCGAGTGGTGGTTGTGTGAAATAAAGTGAGGGAAATGAAAGAGTGGAAGATAGGGAACTTATCTGGATTGTTGGGAGTGAAAGGGGGGTAGTGGAGACAGACGGCTCGTTTGTTCCATCGTCTGAGAAGACAACCCTGAGGGAGATAACGGTGACGAGGAGGAGGTCAGGGAGGCGTGCACTTGGTGCGGCGCGACGCGGGAGGATGAGGCGGAGTGAACTCTGCAGCTGGTATGGCAGCAGAGTGACGAGAGGGAGGAGAGGTAATCACCGAAGCTTGCGGGCTTCTTGGCTGGAGAGAGGAGAGATGAAATTTGGAGGGTTCTATGGCCAAAACAAGTCTGAGTCAATAGCAGAGTGTCGGGGATCCTTTTATAAGTGCTGGCCGAGCTTCTGGTGCGTGGACGGCAAGCCTTCAGCCACCGTCGTCTCACCGGAGAAGGAAGGTAGTTGGGATCCCAAATCTTTCGTGCATTCGCACGAGGGATTGGACAGAAATCAAAGATTGTGATCAGGCTCAAATGGAAAAGGATTCCTCAGAGAATCTCCCTTCCAATTTTGGGAGGAGATCTCTGAGGGATCAGAGAGTATCCCACCTGCCTTCCTCGTCGGAGAAGGATTCCTCCCCATTAATGGTGGAGGGACCTGATTGTAAGATTGGCGAGGAAGCTAGGGGGTTTATGTGATGGTTTTCAAAAGATAAGGGTCAAAATGTAATTGGGTGTACTAATTTGCAAAGTAGGTTAAGATGAACCTCCTTAGGTCCAAATTTTGATACAAACCTAATTTGGACCTAAGGAATCCAATAGTGAAGTTGGATTTTAGGTTTGACCATGCTTGACTAGACATTTTGTGCAAAAACCTAAATTAGGTCAATTAATGAGTTAGGACCCCAATCTAGGTCAAACTAGGTTCCAAAGGCCAAATTAAATCTTCTAAACCATAGGGCATATTTTTCCATGAATTTTAGAGGGTTTAATTGATTTTTATCCTGACCAGAACCTTGTTGAATTAAGCGAGTCTGTTTTAGGGTTACCAGATGTCATTTAATTCCTGGATTGCACATGAACCCATTTCTGATTAAACCAACTCACTTTTTATCTTATTCAGACCATTTGACCTATGTTTTGTCTCTGAGAAATCCCATTTATGTACTGCAATGGTAAAATTACAGGTTTAACCTTTATTTCATGTTTTCTTCTCAAAACACTTATTCCTTCAATTAAGCCCTCTTCTAAGTTATGTAGGAGCTTTTATTCTCTTTATTAGGTCAAAATGAGCTAGTTATGGCTCATGATGAGGCTCTCATCAGTAAGCAACAGGTCCTACCTGCTCCAGGACCTCAAAGGGCCCCACAAATCTCGGTGCAAGATTCCCTTTCACCCTAAAACGCTACAGGCCCTTCATGGGTGACACATGGAGAAAGACGTGATCCCCAACCTCGAACTGTACCTCTCTGCATTTCTGGTCAGCATAACTCTTCTGCCTGCTCCTGACAGTGCAGAGTCGGCTGTGGATCTGCTCTATTACCTCCTGACTTTGCTGGATCAGTGATAAACGTCAGTTTATCATCATTCTTATGCATTAAAACTAACCTAGCTCTTAGTATTTTACTCCACAAATGGGTTTTTGGGCTGCATTTAGGCATAAATTAGGATAGGCATGCATTGCATTTTTTATTGTCGTTTTAATGTGTTTTTGTGAGTGTTAGGGATGTACAGATGCACAGATCCCTAAAACCCTAGCACTCAAGAAGGCAAATGGTGAAGGAGAAGCCTAGACTAGCTGGAACCCAGCTTGATCCAGCTCACCACAGCTGAAACCTAGCTTACTTGAACTAGGGTTAGCTCATCCCAGCTCCATTTAGCTAATCACAGCTGGATGGTAGCTCAAGAGAGTTCACCTTAGCTCACCCTAGCTCAAGTCAGCTCAGATCCAGCTCAACTTAGCTGAGTCTAGCTCATCTCAGCTCCCACTAGTTCACAGGGAGCTCTAGCTAGCTCAGCTGAGTTGACAGGAGTTCACCTCAGCTTAGATCCAGCTCAACTTAGCTGAGTCTATCTCATCTCAGCTCCCACTAGTTCATAGGGAGCTCTAGCTAGCTCAGCTGAGTTGACAGGAGTTCACCCCAGCTCAGATCCAGCTACATCCAGCTCCACTCAACTCCAGGCAGCTGAAGAAGAATTCATCTCAGCTCAGGAAGCTCAAGTCCAGCTCCCGGGGACTCAGCTTAGCTCAACTCAGTTGAGCTAAGCTACCTTAGCTGCCTCAACCAGCTTAATTCTCCTCGGGAGCACCAGACCTAGCTCACCTCAGCTCATTTTGGTAGAAGCTAGCTCACTTTAGCTTGGCTTAGCAACTAGCAAAGAACTAGCAAGCTAAGCCAGCTAGAGTAGCCCCATGCCAGCCTCTTCAGCAGTAGCCAGCTCTAGCTCCAGCTCCAGACTTCTCCTCCTCAGCTCTTCTCCCTGAAAACCCTAGCTCCAAATGCCTCCAACTCTACTCCCTACTAGCTAAGCTAGCTAAGCTGCTTAACTTAGCTAGTCCACCTCCATGGCACCAAAACCTATTACCCTACTACCTAAGCTCCAGCAAAAAGACCACCTACTCCTACTTTATTTTGGTGCCAACTATCCCTTCCATCACCACCCTACATCCACCATCAAAGCCCATCTCCACCCTCCATTTTTTCCCTCCAAAATTGCCTTCTAGAAGGTATTTTTGGAGGGAAAACCAAGGCACCTCTTCATTTCCCTCCCATTTTTCCCTCCAAAAATAACCAAGCACCCCTTCATTTCCCTCCAAAAACACCATAACCACCCCCCCTTCCCATCCTATAAATACCCTACCCTACCACCACATAATTCCCATCCTCCCTTAGTATATTTTCTACCTAAACAACCTATACCTACGGCCAAGAAGAAGGAGTAGAGAAGGAGATTAAAGGGGCACATCACCAGCCCTTTTGGTGCCTTCTTCTCCCCACTCTCTTCAACTTGGGCCACGCCAAGGAGGAGGACTCTCCCACTTCAAGGAGGATGGCCAGGCAAAGGAGAAAAGCTTAGGGTGGACGTCCACCCTTGGAGAGAAACTTAGGGCACGCCCCCTTAGGGCTTGCCTTGGAGGTCATCACTTTGGCGGAGTACTGCAAGGAAGGAGTTGAAGGATTCTTTTCAAGTTTGGGAGCCACCAACCTTGGAGCAAGAAGCCCTCTTCTTCACCATCTATTTAGAGGATTTGTATTTTCTTTCTTTATTTCAATTATCTAGTAGTAGAAGCATTCCTCTACTAGGCATTTTTGTTAAACACTTTATCAATTATCTAGTTGCCTTCTTTGCAATTTTTTTTGTTTACATTTCTATTAGCTTATTTTCAGCATTCTTCACTCCCTCTCCCTAATTATTCTAGGCCTCCACTTGCCTAGAGTGAGCTTAGGGAGAGGTTCTGCTTGTCATCTAAAAATAGTATTTTAATTCGAAGTGTAAACACTTTTCCCGCCATCAGTTCGCATGTTGCCTTAGTTTAAAAATAAAAAAAATGATATATTGAAAAATACCAAAAAGAAAGTTGAGATTTATATTCCTAGCAAGAGAATCACTATTGTAAACATTTGGCCTCCTTGGACGACCCTAGATACCCCCCTATCTAGGATTATAAATTTAAGAGCGAAAGCGGATTTACGCGTTACAACGACGTATTTTAACAAACCGCGTATTTTCGCTGTCACTTTTTGGCGCCGCTGCCGGGGAGGCATGGCTTTGCATTAACTCATTTTCTCTTGCTTGAAGTGGATCTCATCCCCTTCTCTTTCTTTCTTTTGTGTGTGCAGGAACTACAGCGGGAAAGCGGGAATCTGGAAGCGCGAGCTTAAAGATCCTTTTCTTCCCGCGAAAATTCAGGTTGGTTCCTCTTTCTAGTCACATAATTAATTAAAACTACCAAAAATATATTAAACTTGGCTTTCAGGACCCTAAACACTTAAATTAAGTGGAGTGGTGCATTTTAAAATCATTGTTTGCTTGTATGCTTCTTTAGCACCATTCCATTGCAAGTATTGGTGTTCTGTTTTTCGGGTCTAGATTTTTGTCCAGAATTGAAAAATCGATTCCTAACACCACAGGCCTCCTAAAATCATAAAATTTCATAGAGTGATTCCCAATTAAGTTTGGAACATCTGTTCCAAATTTCAGATCAATTAGATTTGTATTTAATTTTTAAAAATTCGTGGATTATAGAGGGGTCACACCCTCTAATCTTCCTGTTTTGCTACTGTCCGCGAATTTTCAGAATTTTTATACTCATCCAATTTTTGTGAAATTTATCTTGTTGGAATCCCTGTGAAATTTTACATATCATATAAAATCATAAAAATTTTCTGAGGTCGGTGGTAATACTGAAAAGTCTATAATACCCACGGGTATTATTTATGGACTTTGACACCAGTACAATTAAAAATTCAAAACTATTATCAAACAAATTCATAAAATCTTACAAAAATCTTTTCTGGAATCCTTGTTTGATTTTCTTCAAAGTAGTGGTGTTGTTTGACTTGTTTGGACCACTACTTAATTCTGAAAGCTAAAAATAATTCATTGGTAGTTAAATTTCTGTCTCAGGGATAATTGGTTTAGGGTTTCTTCTTTCTCTTTAGAGACTCAATTAAAAGGAAATATACAATCACACATACAACTTGTCTTTCCTTTGATTGTGAACTTTCAAACTTGTTTGAAAACTTAAAGAGAAAAACTCTAAAATTCATTTAATTAAATCACATCCTAAAAGACAAAAATATAAAAAAATTGTGTGACAACTTGATTTTCATTGGAGCCACTCTCCAATTCCTACACACACAAAAAAAAATCAAATAACAGGGCAACAACCCAATAAAAGCCCTCCACATTCCGTGTGCACTATAGAATCCTAGACCTAATTAAAATTTGTAGCAACTTGACCCCTAAGGCTTTATCAACTTAGGCTTGCTATTTAGGTCTTAAGTTTTCTTTAGTTAGTACCAATTCTGTCATCTATATCTAGTGTTCAGGCTGAGGGGCCGTGTCAAACGACCAGGCGCGGGTTTGTACAAGCACCTGGGGTTTTCCCTGGGAAACGTTTGGGCCCAAACCTCCCCTTAAGCAACTTGGCTAGATTTGTTGATAGAACGGGTATTCACTATTGACTACTTATTTCCTATATTGACCAAGTCTTAGGTTATTATTAGGGAGTCACATTTAAGTTAGGTCTAGTTTTGTCTGTTTGATTTGCACACTTTCTCTCATCTCCATCTCTTCTCCTCCCCTCCCGTTTCTTCCATTTTGCACAGGCGGCGGTCCAAAACTCCACACTTGGAGGGACCACTTGATTTTGCCTCCCCAAGAAAAGACTTTTCTGCATTCTTCCTATTCTTTTAAAATGGAAAATAAAAATTGGTCCTCTAACCCGCATGCTAATTTTTCTTTCCCCTATTCTTCCACCCAGGAGCTTCTTAATCAGGCCCCTCCACCTAATTTCTACTCTATCATGGCTCAGCTACAAGTTAAGCAACAACAGTTGCATAAGGATTTAACAAACCTGGCCAACCAAGGGAATCCTGCCACACCTGCCCAAGCTCCACACATTCCACATCTCACCCCTTTTAACACCCGCAAGAGAGAAAATCTGCATAAATCCCATGCTGAGTATAATTGTTATTCTGAGGCTTTCTATGGTTCAACAGGGAATTATGTTTATCCCAATCATCACCCCACCCAAAATGTCCCTACTATGCAGGAGAAATTGAAAAATTCCTCTAATGGGGGGGATTATCCGACCCACTCCTGGACCAATCCGGTTCCACACCAACAACAGAACCCGTTTGGAGGGTATGGTTCAAATCAGACTTATCAATCTGGGCAATCTCAAGAAGACATTAATGCCCAGATGATGAAAACCTTGCAAGAGTTACAAAGAAAAACAAAGGAAACAACCCATCTTATTAACAATCTCAATGATCAAATTGGGGATATTCCGACTCAAAGACCTGCAGGACACTCACCATCCCAACCCACACCAAACTTTATTAATCACAGGAACCAACACCCGGGTGTCTACCAACATCAGAACCACATGATTCGGCCTCCTATTAACCCAATATCACAGCACCTACCCAGTTTCTTTCAACATCAGGCCCCCCTACCTCCTCTCAGTGAACACCAAGCTGCATATGCAGAGACTATGAGGAGTGAGGAAACCACCATGGATTTAAGGCCTTCTCAATCAAATGATGAAACTGATTCTCAACCAATGCAGATTGACCCCCCTAACCTTAATAAGGAAGAAGAAAAAGAAACCCCAAAAACACTTGATTCAAACCCTATTTCCCACTCTCAAAAACTGCAATCCAACAATCCAAAATTAGAGCCCTCTGACCACAATTCTTTGGATTTATTTGAGCAAGTCGAGAGGAATATTCCCTTCCTAGATTCCCCCCATGCCTCTAAAGAATTTACTGCAAAAGGGCATGATCAGAATCTAGAAAGGTTGGTCCTTTCAAAGACAGCCAACTCAGTTTTTCAGAGCAAGCTGCCTTTCACAAAAAAGGACCAGGGCACATCACTTATCTCAATTGTCGTAACTGACACCATTTTTCGTACCCCTCTCGACTTAGGTACCTCTAGTAATCTCATCCCCCCTGTCTTATTCGAGGAATTTCGATTCAGTGATTTAAAACCTACCAAGGTTCAATTTCAATTGGAAGATCGATCTACCATTCAACCGCGGGGAGTTGTTGAGGATAGTATTATCAAGGTCCGGAATTGTCTATTTTCGGTAAATTTTCTAGTCCTTGACATAGAGGTACCCAAGGCTCTCATTAATGCCATCCTTGGAAGACCTTTTTTGATTATGGCAGCAGCTAATATCAATTCTCATTCTGGGAAAATGAATATAAGTTGCAGTAACCAGACCTTCTCATTAGATTTATTTCAAGCTTCCAAGAGGTCCATTAATCACAAAATTTTTGAGGACACTGATAATAAAATGGAAGCAGTATTTGAAATGTCTATGTTGATCCAATCTCATTCATCTTTGACCACTATTGATCTAGATTTTATTGATTCTTATTCTAAGGATAGTTATGTGGTCCAAGACTTTCCAGATCAACTAGGGTTTGACTTTCCCCCTTTTCATCTTCCTGAAACATCCACACTAACTTCACACACCCTACATCTCATTGACTCCATTCCCCATCCCTTTCCATTGGACCTATCACTCGACCCACCAGAATCTGAAAATTTACAAGCACTTAAACCATGGCCAGATCTGGGTCATTTTTCCATTTCTCTATTTTATTTTGATCCCTTTATCTTTACCACTCATCTTTTTAGGAATCTTGAGGAAGACACTTTTATTGCGGACATTCAAGTGTCCAATTATTTACATGATCTTACGTCTTCCGTGCATACCTTCACGCCCGGCTGAATGGCGTAAAAGATAGCACTGGATGGGAGGTAACCCATCATTTTCTTGCTTTCCTTTTTTCTTCTTTTTCCAGGTTTTATTCATCCTAAACCTGACCGTTCTTCACTAAGGTGATTCCTTTTCCCTCCTAATGCATGAGGACATGGCATATCTTAAGCATGGGGGGGTGTTTTTAAATTTCTACGATCGATTTAGGATGTTTAAAACCTAAAAACATGCATTTTTCTTTAATTTATTTCCTACTTGCATACCCAAAAATAAAATAAAAAGAAAAAAAAATAAAAAAAAAAATGTTGAAAACTTTTTGAGGAAAAATTTTGAAATCAGGACTAAGGTCGAAAAATTCACTTCTGGTACAATGGGATTTAATCTTTAACAAACTAAGGATGAGGATTTGGATCTAATCATTAGAATTCCAGGGTCTATTTTAGACTAGATCAGATATCCTTCTCTAAAATTCCACCTGAACTCATGATAGTTCAGGTGACTTGATCCTATTTTGTAATATGGAAAGTATTTGACTTAGTTTTTGACTCAAAAACTTGCGGTTCTCGAGAAACTTCTTGTGTCAATTTTCACACACAAGCTAACATTTAAAAACAACTAAAAATTTGAAAAACTCCCTTGTTTGGATTTAGTAAAAGTCTAAATCAGGTCATTGGTTTGAGTTCCCACCGTCGAGAAGAAGGAAAATACCTTCTTTGAGGACGCGATATCAACATGTTACCGCCTCGGCGCTGCTCTATATCTATATTTCATATCTTTAGATGGAGCATTAAAGCGCATTTCAGCAGCTCAAGTGTCTTGGATGGTGCTCTACCTATAGCGTCGGAGCAAGAGCTTGAGTTTGCTTGGAGCGCCCCTTTTCACCGCATCGTGTTTTGGGGTTGTGAGCTCCTAGGTGGTGTCATGGACAGTGCTATCCCGAAGTACTGGCGCCAGAGCCCCCTCGAGGAATGGTAATGGGAATGATGATACCGACACATCTGTTGTAAGACTAAGCTAAAAATAAGCATGGGGGAGAGAAAAAAAAAATAATAATAATAACACGTCCTTATTAAGGTTGGCTTTTCACAAGCACCGACACAAGGTTTTCAAGGAATTTGCAAGTTGCGAATCAGATTCACGAGCCAGAAAAATCCTAAAAACAAACATTTCAAGTCATTTGAATTAACAAGGGGTTAATTTGTGAATTTTCTGAGGATATATTGATCCCGTTCTATCTAATGGTTGGATCCAAAAACAAATCCTGATGTTTATCTTCAACAAATCCCGTATCTCCTGTGTTTTAATCTACCAAGGTCCCTTAATCTCTTTTTCTCCTCAAAAGTCAAACAATTAGATTTCCCAAAAATTCCGTTTTCCAAAAAAATTAAAGTTTTGCTGAGACTAGCAAAAGATAAGCATGGGGGTGTGATAAACGTCAGTTTATCATCATTCTTATGCATTAAAACTAACCTAGCTCTTAGTATTTTACTCCACAAATGGGTTTTTGGGCTGCATTTAGGCATAAATTAGGATAGGCATGCATTGCATTTTTTATTGTCGTTTTAATGTGTTTTTGTGAGTGTTAGGGATGTACAGATGCACAGATCCCTAAAACCCTAGCACTCAAGGAGGCAAATGGTGAAGGAGAAGCCCAGACTAGCTGGAACCCAGCTTGATCCAGCTCACCACAACTGAAACCTAGCTTACTTGAACTAGGGTTAGCTCATCCCAGCTCCATTTAGCTAATCGCAGCTGGATGGTAGCTCAAGAGAGTTCACCTTAGCTCACCCTAGCTCAAGTCAGCTCAGATCCAGCTCAACTTAGCTGAGTCTAGCTCATCTCAGCTCCCACTAGTTCACAGGAAGCTCTAGCTAGCTCAGCTGAGTTGACAGGAGTTCACCTCAGCTTAGATCCAGCTCAACTTAGCTGAGTCTATCTCATCTCAGCTCCCACTAGTTCACAGGGAGCTCTAGCTAGCTCAGCTGAGTTGACAGGAGTTCACCCCAGCTCAGATCCAGCTACATCCAGCTCCACTCAACTCCAGGCAGCTGAAGAAGAATTCATCTCAGCTCAGGAAGCTCAAGTCCAGCTCCCGGGGACTCAGCTTAGCTCAACTCAGTTGAGCTAAGCTACCTTAGCTGCCTCAACCAGCTTAATTCTCCTCGGGAGCACCAGACCTAGCTCACCTCAGCTCATTTTGGTAGAAGCTAGCTCACTTTAGCTTGGCTTAGCAACTAACAAAGAACTAGCAAGCTAAGCCAGCTAGAGTAGCCCCATGCCAGCCTCTTCAGCAGCAGCCAGCTCTAGCTCCAGCTCCAGACTTCTCCTCCTCAGCTCTTCTCCCTGAAAACCCTAGGTCCAAATGCCTCCAACTCTACTCCCTACTAGCTAAGCTAGCTAAGCTGCTTAACTTAGCTAGTCCACCTCCATGGCATCAAAACCTATTACCCTACTACCTAAGCTCCAGCAAAAAGACCACCTACTCCTACTTTATTTTGGTGCCAACTATCCCTTCCATCACCACCCTACATCCACCATCAAAGCCCATCTCCACCCTCCATTATTTCCCTCCAAAATTGCCTTCTAGAAGGTATTTTTGGAGGGAAAACCAAGGCACCTCTTCATTTCCCTCCCATTTTTCCCTCCAAAAATAACCAAGCACCCCTTCATTTCCCTCCAAAAACACCATAACCACCCCCCTTCCCATCCTATAAATACCCTACCCTACCACCACATAATTCCCATCCTCCCTTAGTATATTTTCTACCTAAACAACCTATACCTACGGCCAAGAAGAAGGAGTAGAGAAGGAGATTAAAGGGGCACATCACCAGCCCTTTTGGTGCCTTCTTCTCCCCACTCTCTTCAACTTGGGCCACGCCAAGGAGGAGGACTCTCCCACTTCAAGGAGGACGGCCAGGCAAAGGAGAAAAGCTTAGGGTGGACGTCCACCCTTGGAGAGAAACTTAGGGCACGCCCCCTTAGGGCTTGCCTTGGAGGTCATCACTTTGGCAGAGTACTGCAAGGAAGGAGTTGAAGGATTCTTTTCAAGTTTGGGAGCCACCAACCTTGGAGCAAGAAGCCCTCTTCTTCACCATCTATTTAGAGGATTTGTGTTTTCTTTCTTTATTTCAATTATCTAGTAGTAGAAGCAATCCTCTACTAGGCATTTTTGTTAAACACTTTATCAATTATCTAGTTGCCTTCTTTGCAATTTTTTTTGTTTGCATTTCTATTAGCTTATTTTCAGCATTCTTCACTCCCTCTCCCTAATTATTCTAGGCCTCCACTTGCCTAGAGTGAGCTTAGGGAGAGGTTCTGCTTGTCATCTAAAAATAGTATTTTAATTCGAAGTGTAAACACTTTTCCCGCCATCAGTTCGCATGTTGCCTTAGTTTAAAAATAAAAAAAATGATATATTGAAAAATACCAAAAAGAAAGTTGAGATTTATATTCCTAGCAAGAGAATCACTATTGCAAACATTTGGCCTCCTTGGACGACCCTAGATACCCCCTATCTAGGATTATAAATTTAAGAGCGAAAGCGGATTTACGCGTTACAACGACGTATTTTAACAAACCGCGTATTTTCGCTGTCAATCAGCCTGGGGCCAACCTCCCACTTGGTACCGACCTTGCCCCAACTCAAGGGTGCAGTACACCTCCGTCTCTACAGAGCCTCGTAAGGTGCCATGCCGATGCTCGGGTGGTAACTGTTATTGTATGTAAACTCTGCCAGGGGCAAATGCTCCTCCTAGGAGCCTCTCCAGTCCAGTACACAGGCACGTAAAAGGTCCTCAAGTGTCTGTATGGTGCGCTCTGATTGTCTATCCGTCTGGGGTGGTACGCGGTACTGAACTTCAACCGTGTCCCCAAACCCTGCTGAAACTCAGCCTAGAACTGGGAAGTAAACTAGGTATCCCTGTCGGATACATTCTCATGCAGAACTCCATGTAGGCGTACCACATCGCGAATGTACCTCTCTGCCAACTGCGCTGGCCCCAAGGTGACTTGGATCGGTAGGAAACACACCGTCTTCATCAACCTGTCCATTATAACCCAGACTGCGTCGTGTCCTCGCTGGGTAATAGGTAGACCCACCACCAAGTCCATGGTGATGCTCTCCCACTTTCACTCTGGTACAGAAAGTGGCTGCAATGGCCCAGCAGGCCTCTGATGCTCGGCCATCACCTGCTAGCACACTAAACACTGCTGTACAAACTCGCCGACATCCAGCGTCATCCCTCTCCACCAAAAGCCACGTCTTAGATCATGATACATCTTTGCGTTCCTGGGATGTATGGTGAACCTAGACCCATGCTCATCTGTCAGGAGCTCTTTCAACAACTCCTCATCCCTGGGAACGCACAAGCGCCTCCTCATGCGCAGCACCTCGTCTGTGAAAGAAAAGTCTCATGGGTCCCCTGGTAGGACTCTGTCCCGCAGTGTCTATAAGTATAGATCTGTCATCTACCTTGCGATGATGCGGTCTATTAGCTCTGGCCGTGTCTGCTGTGTCATTGTCTCTGCCCCACAATACCCCTGTGACTCCCGGGGTCGCCAACTGCCCAACTCCTCCATAAGCCTCCAACTCCACACCTGTAGACTAGCCAAGTGGGCGGGCGCCTTCCCGCTCAAGGCGTCAGCCACCACATTGGCCATTCCTATATGGTAGGAGATGCTGCAGTCGTAGTCCTTTAGGAGCTCTAACCAATGTCTCTGTCTCAAGTTAAGCTCCTTCTGGTCAAACAAGTACCTGAGGCTCTTATGATCTGTGAAAATCTCAAAAGTCTCACCATAAAGGTAGTGCCTGCATGTCTTCAGCACGAAGACAACAGCTACCAGCTCTAAGTCATGGGTAGGGTAGCTATGCTCATGGGGCTTCAGTTACTGTGAAGCGTAAGCAACAACGTGACCCCATTGCATGAGCACACCCCTAACTCCTGCAATGAAGCATCTGTGTACACCATGAAACCGCCACTGCTGTTCGGGATGGTAAGCACAGGAGCTGAAGTCAGTCTCTCCTTCAACTCCTGAAAACATGCCTCACATGCATCTGTCCAGGCAAAGGGCACATCCTTCTGAGTCAACTGGGCCATAAGATGCGCAATCTACGAGAATCCTCTGATAAACCTCCGATAGTAACTTGCAGTCCCAAAAAGCTATGTATCTCTATCACTGTACGTGGCCTCTCCCACCTGAGTACGGCCTCAACCTTGGTTGGGTCCACAGCCAAACCATCCCCTGAGATCACGTGGCCCAAGAAAGTCACCTGCCTCAATCAAAACTCACACTTGCTGTATTTGGCATACAGCTTGCGTCGCCTCAAAGTGTCCAGAATCATCCGTAGATGCTGCCCGTGCTGTGCCTGATCCCGTGAGTAAACGAGCATGTCGTCGATGAATACCACCACAAACTGATCCAAGTACGGTCTGAAAACCCTGTTCATCAAATCCATAAAAATAGCGGGGGCATTGGTCAACCCAAACGGCATGACCAAGAACTCGTAGTGCCCATATCGGGTATGGAAAGCTGTCTTGGAGACATTGGTCTTCCTGATCCTCAGCTGATGGTAGCCTGACCTCAGATCTATCTTCGAGAACACTATGGAATCTCGCAACTGGTCAAAAAGGTCGTCAATCCTCAGCATTGGATACTTGTTCTTGATGGTGACCCTATTCAGCTGTCTGTAGTCAACACAAAGTCGCAGGGTATCATCCTTCTTCACAAACAACACAAGGGATCCCCACGGGGACGCACTGGGCCTCACAAAACCCTTCTCCAACAGGTCCTGTAGATGTGACTTGAGCTCTCGTAGCTCAAGTGGTGCCATCTAGTACGGTTCAGTAGAAATGGGGCTGGTCCCCAGTAATAATGAGATCTCAAACTCGATCTCATGCTTGGGCGGTAGTCCTGGTAGCTCCTCTGGAAACACGTCGGGGTACTCACAAACCACTAGAATGCTCTGAAAGTCAACAATGGGGCTAGGCTCTGCCACTACACAGGCTAAAAAGCCCTCACACCCCTGGCTCAAAAGCCTCGCTGCCTTAAGTGCAGAGATGGATGATGAGAACCTCATCATGAGCCATAACTAGCTCATTTTGACCCAATACAAAGGATAAAAGCTCCTACATATCTCAAGGAAAGGCGTAACTCAGAGAATTCTGAGTTTGAGAAGAAAACAAGTCATAAGGGGTAAAAGTGCAATTTTACCAGTATAATCTGCATACAGGGTAATTCAGGGCCCAAACATAGGTCAAAACAGCTTAATAAGAATAAAAGTGGGATGAAATGATCTAGCAAGGGCTACAGCAATTCCAAGAGACTAAATCTGTAACCCTAAAACAACCCACTTCAATTCACAAGGTTCGAGGCAAAGTAAAAATAGAATAAACCCTCTAAAATTCATAGAAAAATAATCTCTAGGGTTTAGAACCTTCAATTTGGCCTTTAGAACCCATTTTGACCTACATTGAGAACCATGCCCAATTAATAACTTAATTTGGGTTTTTGCGCAAATTGACCGGTCGAACAAGGTTTAAGATGAAAATAAAATTCACCATCAGATTCCTTAGGTCCTAATTAGTCATGTATAAAAACTTGAGCCTAAGAAGAAACCTCCTTGACCGACTTTACACTTTGGTCCTCATATATTTACTCTTTGGCCCTCAACTTTTGAACCCTCGCATTTTGGCCCCTAACTCTCCTTCATTCTTTGCAATCAGGTCCCTCCTGCAAAACCCTGCCAGCACCATGCTCCGGCGACCTTGCGCGGAGCATGGCGCCGCGCAGGGTGAGGTAGGGGACCTGGCAAGTAAACCGGCGGTGCCCTGCGTCGTCAGCCGTCGCAGGAGCACCCCCCTGGTCATTGTAGGCCACCATACCGGCCGTGCGAACGCACGGACGGTATGGGTTCATGTTCCGACCATTCTCCGGCGAGGGAGACACGTCGTCTCCCTCCGCCTTCCTCCCTGCTTCATCCCTATAAATAACCCCCGCCGCTCCACCGACGAGGGCAGCTTGGATCTGACGGAGAAATCCCCAACTTCCTTCTCTTCTTTCTCCGGCAGACGCTCACCAGCTCCGGCGGCTTCCTCCCCATCCACCTCTTCGCTCTGCCGCAATACCAGCAGCAGAAACTTCCTCCCCTGTTCTTCCCGCACCACGCCGCACCCAGCTGGCGCCTCTCCAGCCCTCTGCTCGCCACCGCCCCTCTCCCTGAGCATCGTCTTCTCCGGCGACAGTCGATACGACTGTCGCCCTGTTCCTCCCCTTTCGTCCCTGCAAGTAAGTTAGACCTACTCCCCTTCTTCTCCTCTTTCTTTCCCCGCTTTCAATTTAGTCAATTAAACCCTCGACCGCTCCTGTTCACCCTCATCCTCTCCACCTCCGACCACCCTCCGGCGAGCCGCTCCCATCACCTCAGCGACCCACACGGCTCGCCGACCACCGCAGAACCTCCGCCTCCTCACCCTGATCCTCTTCCGCCCCTCCACTTCCCACCAAACACCCTCTGCAGATCCACCGAACACACCCACTTCCTCGCTCACAGTTTGACCTAAGACGACCTGTTAGCTCCATCTCGCCCCCTGCAGACCCCCTGACCACCTTCGCCGTGCCACGGCGAAGGTCCCCCGCCTGTCTGATTTGGCCGAGAGGCCGTTCTTCTGTGACCAGGTGACTCGCTCGCCGTCGCCATTACTGCGCAGGCAGAGCTGCTTCACCTGCAGGTGCAGGCACGCCTTCGCCCAGGGTTGACTCCCAGGTTGCGCAGGGACTCTCCGCGAAACGTCCCTGGTTCACAGACGGGGCGAAGGCCGCGCGGGAAGCCACGATCACCCACTGCTCCATCCGCGACGCGCGCTCAATTGGGGTGGGACATTTAGTCCCACCTCGGAACCTCTCGGAGGCGCGCAGACGCATAAAGGCAAAAAGTGCCTTATGCTGTCTGCCTCCTGACCACGGGGTGAGGTCCCTCTCACCCGACCCGACCCGGCCTCGTCCGTGACCACGCTCCGTGGACCTGGCCCGACCCGATTAGACTGACCTGCACTCCTCGCCCACCACGCACGCCGGTGGGCCTGGACCCGGGCCTGACCCGAACCCGATTACCCGGTAGCGCTCTGGGAGAGCTTCCGAAGAGTGATTTCAGAGAGGAAGAGAAACGCGGGGGAGGGGGGTAGAGTAGGTTTTTGCCCTCTGATGCTGAACTCTTGAGCGTGCAGGCACAGGCGAAGGACTGCGGAAGAAGAAGAACTGAAGCGGCACTGTAGCATCCGCGGGTGAAGACAGGTGAAGACAAAGAAGAAGAAGATCTGAAGAAAAAGAAAGAAAGAAAACAAGGAAGAACAGAAGACAGAAGAAGAAGAGCACGAGGGGAAGATCTGAAGAAAGCAGAAGAAGAAGAAGAAGAAGAAGAAGAAGAAGAACAGGAAGAACAAAAGCCAAAGAGGAGATAAGACAAAGAGGAAGAAAGAAGAGAAGAAGAAGAAGCCAAATTTTCATCTCTCTCTCTCTCTCTCTTTATTTTTGTAATAGAACTTGTATATCTCTAGAATACAACTTGCTCCCTGAGTTCGACCTCGGGAACTCTTTCATTTTCCGAGTAAAAAATTTTTATATGAAACGTTGGTAACAACCGACTTTACTACAACGTTATAACAAATACAAAACCGACGTCTTCATTTTTGGCGCCGCTGCCGGGGAGCAACGGCTATTCTAGAGGTAAACATTCCTGTTTCTTTTAAGTTCTGATAATCTCCTCTCTTTTGTGCAGCTACAGGAACTCAAGAAGACAAGCAACCACACAACCACTCCGAAGACAGGTAAAATCTTTTCTCTCACTATTAACCCCTACACTCTAAAGAGGAAGAAAAGAAAAGAACAAGCAATATAGGGCTAACCTGTCTTCCATACTTAGTAACCATAAAAAGTTGCATGTTTTCAACTCATCACTCCTGCACACTATTAAGGGTATTTAAGGGCTAACACATTCTTGCTTGAGCCCTAATTGCCCAACAAAGAGTTAAATGGACCAAGTAGAGCCAACATAAGGTCAAACATTAGGATTTCAGTAGAGACACACCCCTTAATCAAGAATTGAGGAAATCCAAAAGAGGTGTGCCCAAGCCATTGATTGAAAATAATTAACAAGAAAAATCCTAAACAATTGGCTCTCTCTAAACACTTGAACCCTAAAAGACAGGACCCAAAAAGCTCTCAAAGAAAGCAAGAGGTAAAGTTGACCCCTTTGGGTTAACCAACCTTAAATTAGGTCACTCTTTGCACTTAAAAAGACTAAAGTTCAAGTGAAACCTTAAGCACCCTGATCTTAAAATTGGTAGACTTAAGAGGTCAAGATCCCCATTCTGGTCTACCTGGAACCGCAGTGACAAGAGAGGTCGGGTGGGGGAAACCCTGTAACCCGTGGGGACGCTCTACCGTGTAGGGGTCTTCGCGGGACTCTCCCTCTCTGGCTGCCCAGGTAATTCTCAGGTGGACGATCTTTCTGATCAAGGGGTCCATCTGCCCCGCACCTCTATAGTCACCCAACACATTTTTGGGTGTCTTGATTGGGTCCAGCACCTTCTAAACTTACCTCTCCCAACTGTGCATGTACGGAAGGAGGTCTCTAAGACCACCCTTAAGACCTCCATTAGAAATTCGCTCTCGTCAAGGCCAAGCCTCGACGCCCGTATTTGTGCAGCAACACCCTCACATTATTCTCTCTTCTGATTCAGAACCAAGTTCTTCTTCTTCCCCCATCATGGCTCAGCCAGTTGAGGAAGAAAATAATCTGGAACACCAGCTCCAGCGACTCAATGACCTCTTCCAAAACTTCGTGCACCCACCACAGCGTCCTATGATGCGGGACCACTACAATCCTGCTGCGGTGGCCATTGAGCCTCGAGTTAGAATCCCGATTGGAGGACCTGATTCCGAACTAAAGCCCAACATGATTCACGCTATACCTAAATTCCATGGGCTTAATTCTGAAGATCCCTTCCAGCACATCAAACAGCTAAAGCATCTGGCCCACACTTTTGGATCAGATGCGCAAAATCGGGATATTCTTCTCATGAAGATGTTCTCCTTTTCTCTTATGGACAAGGCCGCCCATTGGTATCAAACTCAGACCTGGCCGATCAACACTTGGGAAGAACTTCAATCCGAGTTTTTGAAAAAGTTCTTTCCCGTTGGTCGGACCAACGCCTTGCGCCATCAGATTACACACTTCACTCAACAATCAGGAGAACCTCTCCATGAGGCATGGGATCGTTTTCAGGATCTCATGAGGAAGTGCCCCCATCACGGAGTTCCTAAATGGGAACAAGTCCAATCTTTTTACCAGGGACTCCGTGAGGACATCCGCCTTTTCGTCAATGCAACCTGCGGAGGAAACATCATGGGTCAACATGAAGACACCGTGTGGGAGATTCTCGAAAACATGTGCGAGAACTCCATCAACAATGACTCCATGGGATTATTCGACAGGACGAATACCCGCGCAGCGACGAATCTTAAGGGAGCACATGAGACGCAGGACCTGTCCGCATCAGTCGACCTGGAGTTAATGGCCAGTCGATTGGACAAGGTCTCAATTATTGAAAAGAAGGTGGATGAGCTGACTCAGCACTTGCAGCGAGCCACCTCTGCGCGTAACTCCTTTGCACAACCTCCTTCCACACAGGAGACTGTGCAAAACATCCTCCACCGATCCTCCCCTGGGATGGATCCATATCCATCCCCATCTGATTCTTGGACTGGAAGATCATCCGATCCTTTCTTCACCAGCCGGGGGAACTCCATTCCCCCTTTCCCTGATTCTCAGGAGGTTCCTCAGACCTGCGAGGACCTCAACGCCATCCAGAACGACCCATTCTCCAACACTTACAACCCTGGATGGCGAAACCATCCCAATTTTCAGTGGGCGGGAAATCCCCAAACCCAAAGACCACCTTTTCAGTCCCGCCCACAGCCCTCTCATCACTACCAGCCGCCTCAGCCTCGGCCCAACCCTACTTATCCATCAGGGCCAAATCAAGATCAAATGTCCTTAATCCTTCAGACTCTGGCTGACATTCAAAAATCGAATGCGGCCATTCAAAAACAGCACAAGGACGAGCTTACTGAAGTTAAAACTCAACTGGCCCAGTTGGCAAATTCTCGCCAGCCAGGCACACTCCCTTCCCAACCCCTTCCTAACCCAAATAACGTGCCAACCCAGAAGCGCATTATGAAGCCAAATTTAGGCCACGCTCAATGGATTTATCAGGCCCCCACTGCCCCATCTCCAGACGAGATGGAAGCCTCAACTTCGCGTGCGGGATTTCAGCAGCAGCCACCCCTCCTACCAAACCCAAACCAAAATCAGGCCGGATTAAATTCTGTAACAACACGTAGTGGTAAGACAACTCAGGACCAGCATTATCCAAACCACTCCCAGCCTGATAACCATGACCCTAGGATAGTTAGCCAAGGTACCGCTGCTCCAGACCCACAACCTGGACCTATCCTAGAGGAACCAACCAAGATCCCGTTTCCCGAGGCCCTGACCAAGGGAAAGAAGACCACCAAACCCGTGGCCCCTGAGGAGGACCTGGTCAAGCTCTTTGAGCAGGTCCACATAAACATCCCCTTAATGGATGCAATCCGCCACGTACCAGCTTACGCATGATTTCTAAAGAATATATGTACACCCCAGCGTAAGCCGCGAACCAAGGGAGGGAGCCCAATTGTTCTGTCAGAGCAAGCCAGCTCTGTAATCCTTAGTAGACTCCCACCCAAGGCAAAAGATCCTGGAACTCCCCTGATCTCCTGTAAGATAGGTGGTACCCAATTTGATAGAGCATTGTTAGACTTAGGTGCATCTATAAATTTGATACCCACATCCTTACTTGACCATCTGGAAGAATCTGAGCTGAAACCAACCGAGGTGACATTACAATTAGCAGATCGATCTATAAAGTCACCAAAAGGGATTCTCGAGGATGTTATCGTGAGAGTGCGGGATTTCTATTTTCCAGTGGACTTTATAGTCTTAGACATGGATGCACCTGAGAACCCTAGGGATACACCAATCATTCTAGGGAGACCTTTCTTGGCTACTGCTAGAGCCAACATCAGCTGTGAGGAGGGCCAAATAGAGCTTAAGTTTGGAGATCAAACACTGAAAATTGATATATTTAAGGCCCAACAAGGAATTAATTGCGGCGTCATCGAGCAAATTTGTGACATCAAGACTTTGGTTGATGAATCACACCTCCAGAATGACTTGAGTATGCCTCATCAACCACAGAAGGATCTTGACCCGCAAACAGAGGAGTCCAATCCGGATGTGAACAACCCAGTAACTCCCACCCTTGAACCTCACATCTATACTGAACCACCCGCTGCTGCTGAAAACCCCATCCTCGAACTGAAACCCCTTCCTGCTCATTTGAAATACATCTTTTTGGGTTCTAATCAGACCCTTCCTGTGATCATCAATTCCAACCTCAGTCCTGAACAGGAATCCCGTCTGATTGTTGTCCTCCAGCAACATCGCAGAGCCATCGGATGGACCCTCGATGATTTGACTGGAATAAGTCCCTCTTATTGTACTCATCATATCTATTCAGAAGAGGGCACACGACCTTCTCGTGAAATGCAGAGACGCTTAAACCCCAATCTGCAGGAGGTCGTGAAAAAGGAGATCATCAAGTGGTTAGATGCCGGGATCATCTACCCGATCTCCGATAGTCGTTGGGTGAGCCCAATTCAGGTCGTGCCTAAGAAGGCAGGACTCACCACTATAACGACTGAGACCGGAGAAATCATTCCTACCCGATTAGCCAACTCGTGGAGAGTCTGTATAGATTACCGTCGACTCAATTCCTCCACGAAGAAGGATCATTTCCCACTACCCTTCATTGATCAAATTCTCGAAAAACTAGCGGGAAATAGGTTCTTCTGCTTTCTTGACGGGTACTCCGGTTATAACCAGGTGGCAATCCATCCTGAGGACCAAGAAAAGACCACATTCACCTGCCCCTTCGGAACATACGCTTTCCGAAGGATGCCTTTCGGTCTTTGCAATGCACCCGCTACTTTTCAGCGATGCATGCTTGCCATATTCTCAGATATGGTAGGTGATTATCTGGAAGTCTTCATGGATGACTTTTCAGTTTTCGGAGCATCATTCGACGATTGCCTCCAACACTTGGTCCAGATACTCAGGCGGTGCATCGACGTGAATTTGGTTCTTTCCTGGGAAAAGAGCCATTTCATGGTGCCTGAGGGAATTGTCCTGGGACACTCAATTTCGGAGAAAGGTATCCAAGTGGATCGAGCTAAGGTTAATCTGATTTCTCACCTTCCTATGCCTAGCTCGATCAGGGACATCCGATCCTTTTTAGGGCATGTCGGTTTTTATCGACGATTTATCCCTGATTTTTCAAAAATCGCACGCCCCCTGACCACTCTTCTCTCCAAGGATGTTCCCTTCGAAATCTCCAAGGAATGCACTCAAGCATTTGAAATCCTGCGTGACCGAGTCACCCAAGCCCCGATCCTACAGTCCCCTGATTGGTCTCAACCCTTTGAGATCATGTGTGATGCATCCGACTTCGCTGTAGGAGCGGTTTTGGGGCAGAAAAATGACAAGAAACCTGTGGTCATTTACTACGCCAGCAAAACACTCGATGAGGCTCAGCGTAACTATACAGTTACTGAGAAAGAGCTGCTAGCTGTAGTATTTGCCCTAGAGAAGTTCAGATCGTACCTTCTGGGTTCCCATGTCATCATATACTCGGATCACACGGCTGTGAGGCATCTCCTTGCAAAGAAGGACGCGAAACCTCGATTGATCCGATGGATCTTGCTGTTGCAAGAATTTGACCTCGAGATTCGCGATAAAGCGGGAAAACAAAACGTGGTAGCTGATCACTTGTCCCGTCTTCCTTCTGAAATGATAAACCCTTCCGGACCCATCACTGAGCATTTTCCCGATGAGCACCTGCTGACTATTGGTACTAGCCTTCCATGGTTTGCTAATATTGTAAATTACTTGGCATCTCATCAGACCCCGTCCGATTGGCCAAAGGCCAAGAAAGACAAATTACGCTCCGATGCCAAGTATTACATTTGGGAGGACCCGTACCTCTTCCGCATAGGTGCCGATCAGATCATCCGGAGATGTGTCCCGGAAGGGGAAGTCAACAATGTCCTCTCTTTCTGCCATGACCAGGCATGCGGTGGCCATTTTGCCGGGCATAAAACCGCATCAAAAGTCCTCCAGTGCGGCTTTTACTGGCCCACACTGTTCAAAGACGCATACAGTCATTGCAAGGCATGCAGTCGTTGCCAGACTTTGGGCAACATGAGCCATCGCGACATGATGCCTATGCAACCGATTCTAGTATGCGAAATCTTTGATGTTTGGGGGATTGATTTTATGGGCCCCTTTCCTGTTTCGGATGGTTTCGAATACATTCTGTTGGCTGTGGACTACGTGTCCAAATGGATCGAAGCCATACCGACCCGAACCTGTGATCACAAAATCGTTCTCAAATTCATTCATCAACACATTTTCTCAAGGTTCGGGATTCCTCGTGCAATAATCTCTGATGGGGGGACCCATTTCACAAATGCTCAGTTTAGGTCACTGATGACCAAATACGGGGTGTCTCACCGAATCTCTACTCCTTACCACCCCCAAACTAATGGTCTAGCTGAGCTGTCGAATCGGGAGATCAAGAAAATCCTACAGGTCACTGTTCGACCTGACAGGAAGGACTGGTCGGCCCGACTTCCGGAAGCATTGTGGGCCTATAGGACCGCCCACAAGACCCAATTGGGCATGTCTCCCTTTAGATTGGTGTACGGAAAGGCATGCCACCTTCCCGTCGAACTGGAGCATAAAGCCTATTGGGCAGTACGGAACTGTAATCTAGATCTTTCTAAGGCTGGGACCCACAGAAAACTCCAAATCAGCGAGATCGATGAATTGCGCATAGACGCGTACGAGAACTCGCAAATCTACAAGGAGCGGGTTAAAGCCTTCCACGACAAACACATCTCAAGAAAGATCTTTCATCCTGGTCAAAAGGTCCTACTCTTTGATGCCCGACTCAAACTCTTCCCAGGAAAACTGAGATCTAAGTGGGTCGGACCATATTTGGTCCGACAGGTTTTTGGAAATGGAGCAATCGAAATCAGTCCACTCAGCCACGATTCTGAACCTTTCATCGTGAATGGTCAAAGACTCAAGCCGTTCATTGATGTAACTTCTACTGATTTGGCTGAGGCATCTTATATCCTCCTTTCCCCTTGAGCTTATTGCGCCCAGCCGATGGCGTAAAACTCAGCGCTTAACGGGAGGCAGCCCGTCATTCTCTTTGAAAACCTGAAACTTGTTCTGACACCTTTCAGCACTCGAAGTTCACCCTTGTAGACAGCCGACCCCAACTCAGATGTTTGCATCTGGGATTTGAAATCGTCCGCAAAAAAAATTCAACCCGACCCATTCACTCATCCAAATTTCTGTCTTAAGGAATGAACTAAGACCCCCTAGGTTACAATGAGGACATTGCAAATCTTAGGCATGGGGGGGTAGGAAAGTGCAAAAACGTGTAAGAAAAGGTTTCAAACAAAAAATTCACATATGCCAAAAAAAAAAAAAAAAAAAAAATTCTTCGAAAAAGAATAAGAGGAGAAGAGGAGAAGGAAAATTTTGTGAAGGAGAAAAGAAACAAAATGAAAAAGGAGCACAAAATTATGAGAAAAAAAGAGTGATAGTCATTAGTAAGAAACTAAGGAATTAACCTAAGTTCTAGACCTCATTCAAGAAAATAACTGAAAAGTGCACAATAAGATTAGTAAGAATGCAAACCTTAGGCATTCTTGAATAGACTCTTAGTACTCATTAAGATCTGGACACTCCTCAAAGAGGTTGAGGAAAATGAAAAGCTGAAGTATTAGGTCTAAGGCTTAGGAAGTATTCGGCCTCGTTAACTAATTTTTGGTTTACGGGACTCAGTAACCTAAGCACCCTAATCTCACACACAGCCTGGTTCAGTAAGCGTAAAAATCAGAATCACGCAGAAGCGTCGCAAAAATCTGAAAAGAACACCTAGAATAGGAATGGCCGATCAACACAAGTTGATTTGGACGAGTTCCCAGCGCGGAGAGGCGGGAAATCCCCTCGAAGATGCGTAACAAAATATCATCTCCTCGGTGCTTGTCTCTTAGGATATTTACATATCCTACGGGGGGCATGTAAGCACTCTGCTGGTTCAGATTCCATGGATGGCATTATCTCGAAGTGTCAATTGCCAGGGTCTGGATTCGGCCACGGAATACCATGGATGGGATTATCTCGAAATCTCAATAGCCAGGGTTCCGGGGGTTGCCATGGGCGGTGCTATCTCGAAGCATCGATCGCCAGGAACCCTTGAGGATTGATGATGGGAGCAAGGAATCTGATACAGACCGTGTTGAAAAGCTAATCCTAGGCTAGAACTAAAAAGAAAAAGAGAGAGAAAACTCTCCAAACAGAAAAAACTTTCTATCTCTCTCTTACAAAACGCACTGCGAACTGGGCCAGGGCTAAAATCATTTCAAGCACGGGTGCTTTAACCACGAAGTCCAATAAACCTTAGGTTAGTTCTTGCGGGCCTTAAAAACCTTTGCTAAAAGACTGAGGCTAAGGCTAGACAGATTTGGATCTTGATTGGTACTAGAGTATCTTTTAGGCCTATGGTCAGCATTCTAACCTAATCTATGCTCAAATAAAAAAGGCACTTATCTAAAACCATTAAAAACTTCATGGTCTAGAACAAGGGTTGAAACCTTAAGTTTTTGCTAAGGGACTAGCAAAAGCTAGGCATGGGGGTATGATGAGAACCTCATCATGAGCCATAACTAGCTCATTTTGACCCAATACAAAGGATAAAAGCTCCTACATATCTCAAGGAAAGGCGTAACTCAGAGAATTCTGAGTTTGAGAAGAAAACAAGTCATAAGGGGTAAAAGTGCAATTTTACCAGTATAATCTGCATACAGGGTAATTCAGGGCCCAAACATAGGTCAAAACAGCTTAATAAGAATAAAAGTGGGATGAAATGATCTAGCAAGGGCTACAGCAATTCCAAGAGACTAAATCTGTAACCCTAAAACAACCCACTTCAATTCACAAGGTTCGAGGCAAAGTAAAAATAGAATAAACCCTCTAAAATTCATAGAAAAATAATCTCTAGGGTTTAGAACCTTCAATTTGGCCTTTAGAACCCATTTTGACCTACATTGAGAACCATGCCCAATTAATAACTTAATTTGGGTTTTTGCGCAAATTGATCGGTCGAACAAGGTTTAAGATGAAAATAAAATTCACCATCAGATTCCTTAGGTCCTAATTAGTCATGTATAAAAACTTGAGCCTAAGAAGAAACCTCCTTGACCGACTTTACACTTTGGTCCTCATATATTTACTCTTTGGCCCTCAACTTTTGAACCCTCGCATTTTGGCCCCTAACTCTCCTTCGTTCTTTGCAATCAGGTCCCTCCTGCAAAACCCTGCCAGCACCATGCTCCGGCGACCTTGCGCGGAGCATGGCGCCGCGCAGGGTGAGGTAGGGGACCTGGCAAGTAAACCGGGGGTGCCCTGCGTCGTCAGCCGTCGCAGGAGCACCCCCCTGGTCATTGTAGGCCACCATACCGGCCGTGCGAACGCACGGACGGTATGGGTTCATGTTCCGACCATTCTCCGGCGAGGGAGACACGTCGTCTCCCTCCGCCTTCCTCCCTGCTTCATCCCTATAAATACCCCCCGCCGCTCCACCGACGAGGGCAGCTTGGATCTGACGGAGAAATCCCCAACTTCCTTCTCTTCTTTCTCCGGCAGACGCTCACCAGCTCCGGCGGCTTCCTCCCCCTCCACCTCTTCGCTCTGCCGCAATACCAGCAGCAGAAACTTCCTCCCCTGTTCTTCCCGCGCCACGCCGCACCCAGCTGGCGCCTCTCCAGCCCTCTGCTCGCCACCGCCCCTCTCCCTGAGCATCGTCTTCTCCGGCGACAGTCGATACGACTGTCGCCCTGTTCCTCCCCTTTCGTCCCTGCAAGTAAGTTAGACCTACTCCCCTTCTTCTCCTCTTTCTTTCCCCGCTTTCAATTTAGTCAATTAAACCCTCGACCGCTCCTGTTCACCCTCATCCTCTCCACCTCCGACCACCCTCCGGCGAGCCGCTCCCATCACCTCAGCGACCCACACGGCTCGCCGACCACCGCAGAACCTCCGCCTCCTCACCCTGATCCTCTTCCGCCCCTCCACTTCCCACCAAACACCCTCTGCAGATCCACCGAACACACCCACTTCCTCGCTCACAGTTTGACCTAGGACGACCTGTTAGCTCCATCTCGCCCCCTGCAGACCCCCTGACCACCTTCGCCGTGCCACGGCGAAGGTCCCCCGCCTGTCTGATTTGGCCGAGAGGCCGTTCTTCTGTGACCAGGTGACTCGCTCGCCGTCGCCATTACTGCACAGGCAGAGCTGCTTCACCTGCAGGTGCAGGCACGCCTTCGCCCAGGGTTGACTCCCAGGTTGCGCAGGGACTCTCCGCGAAACGTCCCTGGTTCACAGACGGGGCGAAGGCCGCGCGGGAAGCCACGATCACCCACTGCTCCATCCGCGACGCGCGCTCAATTGGGGTGGGACATTTAGTCCCACCTCGGAACCTCTCGGAGGCGCGCAGACGCATAAAGGCAAAAAGTGCCTTATGCTGTTTGCCTCCTGACCACGGGGTGAGGTCCCTCTCACCCGACCCGACCCGGCCTCGTCCGTGACCACGCTCCGCGGACCTGGCCCGACCCGATTAGACTGACCTGCACTCCTCGCCCACCACGCACGCCGGTGGGCCTGGACCCGGGCCTGACCCGAACCCGATTACCCGGTAGCGCTCTGGGAGAGCTTCCGAAGAGTGATTTCAGAGAGGAAGAGAAACGCGGGGGAGGGGGGTAGAGTAGGTTTTTGCCCTCTGATGCTGAACTCTTGAGCGTGCAGGCACAGGCGAAGGACTGCGGAAGAAGAAGAACTGAAGCGGCACTGTAGCATCCGCGGGTGAAGACAGGTGAAGACAAAGAAGAAGAAGATCTGAAGAAAAAGAAAGAAAGAAAACAAGGAAGAACAGAAGACAGAAGAAGAAGAGCACGAGGGGAAGATCTGAAGAAAGCAGAAGAAGAAGAAGAAGAAGAAGAAGAAGAATAGGAAGAACAAAAGCCAAAGAGGAGATAAGACAAAGAGGAAGAAAGAAGAGAAGAAGAAGAAGCCAAATTTTCATCTCTCTCTCTCTCTCTCTTTATTTTTGTAATAGAACTTGTATATCTCTAGAATACAACTTGCTCCCTGAGTTCGACCTCGGGAACTCTTTCATTTTCCGAGTAAAAAATTTTTATATGAAACGTTGGTAACAACCGACTTTACTACAACGTTATAACAAATACAAAACCGACGTCTTCAATGGATCTGAAGCCTCCGTCCACTGGCTGTCCGTGGAACTCAAAGGAAGGCAACTCCGGTATGTAGAAGATGATCTTCCTCCTGAAACAGTCGACCAAGGCATGGTAGGTGGACAGCCAGTCCATCCCAAGAATCACGCCAAAATCCTCCATTGGTATCACGATCAGGTCAGCGGGGAGGCTGTGTCCCCTTAAACTGACCTCGCAGTTCATGTAGACCTCCTCAGCTACAAACAACTGGCCACTTGGGCCCCTGATCACAAACGGATCCTCTAACAACACATTGTCCTATCCCAAACTGACAGCAAAACTTGCAGCAACAAAAGAGTGTGTGGCGTCGGAATCAAAAAGTGCATACACTAATATGCTGGAAACGGTAACCATACCTGGCACCACTGAATCGGAAGCCCTGGAGTCTCTGTGTGTCAGGGAGTTAATACGCCCCTCAGCCCTAGGTGCAGATGAAGTAGCTACACTCTGGGTTGGGCAAGCAGCCACTGGTCGGTACCCTCCTCGTGACTGCTGCCCTCCCCCACGTGCCTAGGGACTACGACTTCCAACGCTCAATGCGGGGAGCATCTGCTGTGCTTCGACCCTAGATGGGCAGTCCCTCCTGATTTGGCCCCTCTGGCCACATTGGTAGCAAAGGGGAACTTGACTCCCTCCCTTGATAAGACCCTACTAACAGTTGGGCGGGGGTCCAGTGCTGGTAACTGGCCCCTGTCTAGGGCCCCCAAAGGCCACTGATGGCCCCGCAAAATGAGACGGCTCTCTTGTGAGTGCCGCGTGCCTCCTCTCTCAATGGCCCTGAGAGTACTCTAGCTGGTAGGGCCTCTTCCATCCGCTGTCAATGTCTCGTGCGGCTGGGTTGGTCTCCCCATAAGTCATGGCTACCTCAACCACTCGTGAGAAGGTGGGCAGCTTCAAGGGTTTGTCGTACCCCCGAATAGCAGATCGGAGCTCCTCAGTAAACTTCCACAGGCACTCCTCCTCTGTAGCCACGGCTGTCGCAGCAAAACGTGACAGCTCTAGGAAGCACGTGCGATATGCGCTAACAGTCATCGTCCCCTGGTAGAGAGTGTGGAACTCCTTCCTCTTCTGGTCCTACCAAGTCTATAGAAAGTACTGCTCACAGAAGAGGGTCACGAATTGGTCCTACGTCAACTCTCCCCTCTCCTATCCTCTAACTGTCCTCCACCACCTATGTGTTGCGCTCTCTAGCTGGTACATGACAAAGGCCACGCGGCACTCCGCAGGAGGGCGAAGGGTGTCAAACACCTTGTCTATCTACTCCAACCAGTCCTCCGCCTCAGACGGGTCCTCATCCCCCTTGAAGGAGGGGTGGCTTCAACTTCCAGAATTGTTCGAAAAGCTCGTGGTGCAGTTGCAGTAGGGGGACGGGCACGCCTCCAGGCAGGGAGGGCTTGTGCTTGGAAGTGTCAGAGTGCGGTGGGGGAGGTGGAGGACCACCCCCTCCCCCTCTTGCTCGTCCAACGCTGTAGCGGTCTCTCTGTCCCACCGAGGACTCCCCCTCCAAGTCCTCAAAGTGAGGCCCCCGTGGAGGCTGGTGGAGCTCCTCTCACACTATATCTCTGATTAGCTGGGCAAGATCCTAGGCCTGAATGCCCGGGAGAAGAGGTGGGTCAACTAGTACCTTAGGCCCAGCACGTCCACCCCTTCGACCTCGTCCATGGCCACGACCACGGCCCACCTCGAGAACTCCCCGATGAGACATCTCCTGCAAGGAGATGCGAAAGATAGAAAAAAAGGGTCAACGATATCGAATTTCTTTGGAAGGACTCAACGGATATCAAGGCAATATGTTGTGGTGGCTACCCTAGTTACAAGCATGTGAATTGTTATCTCAAGCCAATTGGTTCATTTCTCGGGACAACCTTGCTTTGATACCATCTTGTTACGACCCGATTCCCGGATCCCTACAGAACCTGAGACAGGCTCGCCTCGACTAATCCCAAGACCCAGTTGTCCAACAAGAAGTAACCAAAAAGTAGGAAAGTAAACCACATTCACATATGCAATATAAATAAGCAGTAAAAACGTACAAGCAGTAAAGGAAAGTAAAAACTTCTGTTCCAATATATACCACCACAACAATAGAAACAATGGAAATGAAAACAACAGTAACAACAATAGTAGCTAAAAGTTTGGAACTCACTACAACAATAAAGGGGGTACAACAAAGAGTGCAGAAAAACTACGGCTAGGCATGATTGGGCCCAGCACTTTCCGTAGCCGGAAGCTCAGGCTGCTCAACTCCTGGACCTGAATAGTGTTATCAAAAAGACAGATTTAGAGAATGCTGAGTAGAGTGGTAACTATACTATCTAAAGCAGTCAAAGTAACAGGTTTAATTCTCTTTTCTAGTTATTTTAGTTTACATGCATTTCCTTTTCTTCAGACTTTTAGATTTTCTTGATCTTGCATCTTCCTCATGGGAACGATCTTGATTGTAGTATTTTTCGAAGAGTAGAAGGTACACGTGGTGATCTCCTAGTTGACAGATTCCCCTTGTGGTAGTTTAACACCTAGTCAACCACCCCGAGGTCACTATCAAATGTAGTGGTGACTATGGCACGCGCGATAAGTGCACAGGTAGCTACCTCGCACTGACACGCGGTCAGTCATTTCCGCTAGCAGGTACGTTCAAAGTATAGCACTGAATAGTATAGGGCCTAACCCTCTCAAAAACAGGGGTCTTGCCCCTCAGAACCAAACAGGGGTCTCGCCCCTCTACAGTCCGTGCACCCTCGTCTGACTACCTCGGTTTACCCAGAGGGCCTAACAACTTGGTGTAGGGTGGCTAGCTGAACCCCGGGCCCCGTGGCGTGGCTAGCTCCCTCCCTACACTAGTAGCTCACCTCGGTATCGTGTACACAAGGGCCAACAGAAGTCGGTGTAGAGTGGCTAATCCTAATCTCGGGTCCCAACCCAAGGGCGGCTAGCTCCGCTCTACACAAAAAGGGGACAGTCGCTCTCCTTGGTACCACGTACTCAAGGGCTAGTACACTTCCCGTCTACATTCCAGGTTTCCAACCAACCACAGGAGTTCTACTCCTAATTTCCCGTAGGGTTTGTGCTCATATTCATCATAGTTATTCCGTTCCATATTCCATCATTCATAATTTAGTTCTTATTTATATTCACGTAGATCGAGTTTTTATAATTCAATACATGTCACTGGTGATTTCACAGGCAGCTGGTTATAAAGTACATGCAGCTTGTATCTTAACAGGCAAACCACAATTATTTCATAGGCAATTGCTAGTAATTTATCTCAATTTTTGCATATAAGTGCCAAACCGTGCATCCATTTCTCTGTCCTAGGGTTCATGCCACAACTTAGGGTTCCAGTCATTTAATTCTACAATGCATGCTTATTTGAATATTATTAAAAGCATGAAACCACTCTACTAGACAATCCGAGAGTAATGGGGGCTCAAACCGCAGACCCAGGCATCTCTACGAGCCCCAAACATGTAGCAGATGGAAATGCTATACCAAGGAATATAACACAAAGGAGGATTCATAACAATGTACAAAGGTTTCTAGTACATAGAGAAACTCGCAAGGAAACTACAGATACGTTGTTTGCGTAAAACGGATCCCGATCGGACCCCAAATGGGTCAAAATGTGTCTACTGACCAAAATTAGATGTCTGAAAACAAGTCCAGACGTCTTAAAAGATACAGAATCTCACCTCAAGTCCCTGTGGTGTCCTCATACGTCCAAGACTCCCTTGTGATCGTCTGAAGGCTATTCCAGATGTCTGACCACTCCTCCGGTCGTCTGGAAGTACTTTCGGTTGTCTGGTGAGCTAATCAGACATCCAAAAGTGCGTGGGAGGGCATTTTGCCCACCTTCCCAAGGCTGCTCCTACGTACGATAGAGCAGCCACCCCAAAATCAGACTGGGATATCTTCTGCGGTGCAGCCTGTATGGTCGTAACTGCGAAAAGAATGTACCTTCGCGATAAAGGTGTTTTCAAACATCTGTTCTTGACTCCAGACATCCAGATGCTCTCCCAACCATCTGGACTTCTCTCCAGACATCTGATACTGGAAAAATTCTAGTATTAGAACACGCTCCCAGTTCTCCTCGCTGCGCTCCGCCGTGCTTCTCCTCGCTCCGCTACAACTCCAACTGCTGCAGGTGGTCGAGGACGTCACTTCAGACTCCCTCCTCCTCCCGCAAGTGTTGCGGTGGCCGTGCGAGCCCTGGAGAGCTTCCACTGAATCTCCCGACCTCGGCCTCCTCCTCCTCCTCCTCCCGCACTCTCCTCGCGCCCTCACGCTCTCCCTCTCTCGCCTCCCCTCACGACTGTCGCAACTCTGAAATGGGGATGGTGGTAGTGGTGTGGGGAGTGAAGAGGAGAGGATGGGAGGGGTTTAAATAGGGCTTCGGGTTTAGGGTTCGGCTGGGGGAAGGAGGAAAAAGGAGAGAGAGAGAAGGTCCTACGCGCTTTGCGTGTGTAGGGCGTAGTATGCGTACAGAAATTTCATTTCCAGACATCCGGGAAAGAGTGTAAACGTCTAGACAGACGTCTAACTGACACTCCAGATGTCGTAAAGGGCTAAAAGTGGGATGGGTCTTTACAGAGCACCTGCATCTCTCTTTTTCTGAGGAAGGTGGTGCAAGATAACAGATCTAGCCTGCTCGGAGAGTACCACCTTCCTCGGAACAGATTCTCTAAACTTACACTTCTATGTACATAAATCCTTTAAAAATTTCATGTAAGCCGGTATATATTTGATAGCGTCAAGGAGCGGGATATTTATCTTGGCATTCTTGAAAATATTTAGAAGCTCCTCATTACTATCAACAGACTTTTTCTTCCTTAATCTAATTGATGGGAACACCATCATGAACCCTAACTAGTTCATTTTGACCTAGAAAAGAGAATAAAAGCTCCTACAAAACCAAGTGAAGGGCCTAACTCAGGGAATAACTGTTTTGAGAAAAAATAAGAAATAAAGGGTAAAATAAGAAATAAAGGGTAAAACTGTAATTTTACCATTGCAGTACAACAACGAGATTTCTCAGGGGATAAACATAGGTCAATTGGTCTAAACAAGTTAAAAAGTTGGTTGGTTCAATCAGAAAAGGGTTAAGGTGAGATCTGATAATTAAATGACATCTTGTAACCCTAAAATAAATTCACTTAATTTAACAAGGTTCTGGTTAGGATAAAAATCAACTAAACCCTCTAAAATTCATGAAAAAATATCCTCTAGGGTTTAGAATCTTCAATTTGGCCTTTAGAACCTATTTTGACCTAAATAGGCGTCTTAGTCAAACATTTGCCCTAAATTAGGTTTTTATGCAAAATACCCAGTCAAATGTGGTCAAACCTAAAATACAACTTCACCATTGGGTTCCTTGTATCTAAATTATGTTTATACCAAAATTTGGACCTAAGGGGAGTTCACCTTGACCTACTTTGCAAAACAATCCAACCCAATTACTTTTATGCCCCTAGCTTTCGAAAACCTTGCAGAGAGCCCCTATCTTCCTCACCACTCTTTGCAATTAGGTCCCTCCACCATTACAGTGGAGGAATCCTACTCCAGCGAGGATTCAAGAAGGATATCTCCTTGATTCCTTAGAGAATCCCTCTCAGATTTGAAAGGGCGATTCTTTGAGGAATTCCCGATCGTGTGAACCCAATTAGGCGATTTGATTCGCACCCAATCTCTCATGCAAACTGATAACACCACACAAGGGGGTAGTAATTAGGTTGAATATGGCCCATCTTTAGAATAAAAGGCACAACATAAAATAGAATAGGAGCATTGCATGCATCAAGTACCAAGATTGCTTATAAATTGCATTAATGGCCATTTGTGTAAAGCATGTGTCAAAGAAGGCCCCAGATGAGCAATCGGACCGCACGGATGGATTCAGAACGACGAACGGAGTCCAACAGACTCAAGATCGGCCAAATCCGACATCCGGAGCTCCCACAATGGGCACAAGAAATTCTGACCGTTGATTTGGAGATCAACAGCCCAGAAAGCACCACGTTGCCCCGCCCCCACCGCTCGCACGCCCTCAAGCCAGCCAAGGACGAATCTCGGCCGTTGATCTTCGATCGAACGACCGAGATCCACGCGCTCGTCCGCGGTTGCCACGACAAAGAGCGGGCGTGGCTCAACGGCTAGCGCGCACGCTGCATCGCAGCGACGCGCGTTCGAATCGCACGGAGCAGAAATCAAGCGCGAGCGAAGGGCGCGGCAAAATTGGGCCGCCCGATCAGCAGCGGGCGGCCAGGATCGCGCCACGTGGCGCGATGATAGCTCCCGAGCGCCCACGCACGCGCGCACGCCGGGCGGAAACGCGTGTGTGCGATCTCAGCGCGGGCGCACGAGGATCACAGATCGGACGGCTCTCGTTCAACGTCCACGGATCGCGCATGGAGAGAGAGAGGGGCGGGCAGTTGACCGGCGGCAGGAGGGCTTCACCGACGTCTCTGGAAGCGGTTTTAGCGACGTTCTGGATGTCGCTAAAGCACGTTCTTCTTTTAGGAAGCCCTTAACTCTATTTAAACCCCCTTCTACCACCATTCAAGGCATCCTCTCCCACTTGCAACTACTCCACTCCTCTCCTAGCTAGCTTTAGGCACTCTTGTAATCGCCGGAGACGACGAGCCACCGACGGAGCCTCCTCCACCGTCGTGGCTGCCTCGTCGCTCTCCACTCTCTACCTCTCTCTCTCTCTCTCTTTTAAGCTTTCATTTACTTTTGTTGAAGCATGTATTTAATGTTGTAAACCATGAACTATGAATGCATGTTTAATGAAATTATTTTCCATTTAGTCGCCATTTTAATTTCTGTTTAAAGTGCATGATCAAAACCAAAAGCTTTCTAACCCTAAACTCTCTCTATCTCTCGCTTTTCAAAACCGTCTCTTTCGCAAGCAAAACTCTGCCTTTTTCGTGACAACAAGTGGTAAACAAAATCCGATTTCCACGCCTCCCTGAGACCGACACTCGGACTCACCTCCGTTTACTTCTTTTAAAATCGACGTATCAAGTGCGACTATAACGACACCTCTTAACACACACGCACGAGACCACGTCAGTTTTTGGCGCCGTTGCCGGGGAGGCAACGGATTTGTTTTATCACCTCCATTCCACCTTCATTCTCATATCGTTTAATGCCCTATTTTCCTTCTTACTTGACGATTGCAGGAATTCAGCGCATGGACGACGAAGCGACGCATTCCACGATGGTAGCAAGGGAGTAGGTGCCTCGAGGACCGATAGTGAGTAACCTGTCTCTCATTGTTTGCTTGCGTGAAAAAGCTAAAAAAAAAATCATAAAAACTGAAAAAAATTGGCGTGGTGAATGATTGATTGACCCACATTCTTAACACATCACCCTACAAAAAAAATGTACACTATAATATGCTGAATAAATTCTTGGAGTGTTATTTTCTTTTTCTCTTGAGTGGTGTTTGCGAAGCCACCGTGAGTTGACCTGGGCCACACCACTCAACCCTAAAAACTGACTCATCTAATAGAAGCTGCACGATCTTTAGGATGAGTACACTAGGGTTTTAGAGCCTCTACAGAAGAAAAAGGAAATCTACTTTCATCAAATTGTGTGCAGAACTTGACGTGCCCACTGAAACTTGTTTGAAAACATTAAGACACGTCAACCCTAAAAAGTACTAAAGTAAGGATGAAACACTAAAAGACACCACATCCTAACAAATCCTTGCTTGAAAATCATTTTTTGCTAGAAGCACACACTTTGAAAGTGGAAAATTAAGAGGCACCACCCCAATCAATGCCTCATCACATCACCCTAAGCACAAGCACTATCCTAACCCTTTAAAACTGAGTAGACGTGCCCTAAGCAGGACAGAGTTAAGTCTCAAAAGGCGAGGTTTTGTTCGCTAAGCACTTGGCTTTCAATCCCTTGGTAGAATTTGGTGACTAGGCTGCGGGGCAGTGTCAAACGACCGCGGTTGTGGGGTCTACAGAACCGGAGGTGCAAGCCAAAGGAAGAACCTTCCCTGCAATCCCCTCGTAATCAACCTAGCCAGATTAACCTCGGGAAGGGGAGTCCAGTGCTTACGGACTTAATCAACCTTTGTGAGATTTCTAAGTCTTCTAAGGAATACACCATAAGGACTAGGCTTGTTTGCTTGGTTGAGGACACAACTCTCTCGCATCTGTTCTTCCCACATCCCTCCATTTCTTCCAAACCATGGATTTCAATGCCTATCCATCTTACCCAAACTACCCCCAACAGGATTTGTATGCTAACCCAAGTGGACCATACCCACAGCCTACTTGGGCTAACCAACCACCAAGTTGGGGGTACAACCTTGAATATCCCTCTTGGCCCAACTATGACCAAACCGCACCAACCTCTTATTGGAATACAACCAACATAGCCACCCAAGGGTACGATTCAAATCATGGGGCTCCATATCTCGATTGTCCTCACGATGCCTCCTCATTTAGGTCCGAGCCGCTCTACTGTGATAGGACCTACACTTTAGGAGAACACCAAGAACCCTACCCATCTCAGGATAATAACCAAGAAAGGTCGTCTGAATTCAACAACCTTGCCTACTTGACCTTTGGATTAGAAGGAGTTCTAGACAAATGGAAATCAGAAAATGATCAGAAATCTAGGCAAGCCCAGGATCATCAACCTTTGATTTGGTCCCCTGATGAAGAATCTGACTGGGAGGAGGACTTAGAACCTCAACTATTCTGGAGTACGACCAAACAGAGAATGGTTCCTCTTGAAGAACTGGACCCTGAACATGATAGAATAGAGGACCCACCCAAGAACCTAAACACCAATATGGATTCTGATCCACAACCTCAACCATACTCTCTTAACCTGGATTTCAAGGAGGAAATCCAAAGGACACCAAATGACACCATGTCAATTCTTGATAACCTCCAGTTAAAACTACACAGACAGAATCAAGAATTGGTTAAAGGGAAACATGCCATGTTGGAGTTGTTCCAACAATTGGGGGAAGAAGGCCAAAGAAAGCTGTTGCACACAACGCCATTCATGGAATTCATAAAGCAAGGACCTACCATGATCAATTGGACTACACCTAGTCATCCTGATTTGGTTCAGTCCACCATTTATTCCCCTCAGGAGTTGGATAGCTCAGTGGATAAGGACAGTAAGGATTCCTTGGAACACAATTTGGGGAGCATTGAGAACAAGCATCAGGAGGAAACTGAGAAGGTGAGGGGAGAGACCTTGGAATCTGAATCTAATCCGCCCAAGACAAGTAATCCGGTGGGAGTAGCAGCTAACGTCGGAGATGGAGAATGGAGTTACAATTTCAAAGAAATTGATTATGAATCGGTTAGAATCCCCATCACAAATTTGGAGGAGGGCCGAGAGAAAGAATATGATCTAGAGGATGAAATTGACCCTACCTCTAATGTAATCCAAAACAGTGAATCTGATACAGAGGAGGTTGAAGAAAATATTCTTGAGATCAAGGGCTTGGAGGAAATGAGCAATGAAACCATAGTTGCGGGAGAGATGGATTCGTCTTTGGAGAGAGGCCTCATGCTTGGTTGTAGGGCTCAGTATGAAACTCTGGACTTGGTTACCTGCCCTACCAGAATAAGAATCCCGCAGCCCGAATGCACTGGAATTGATACATTTTCGATGGATTACAATTTTATGGGGACACAAGCTGAATATAAAACCAACATTTTTAGTGTCTGGCATGTCATATTTGGGGTGCGTTCATCCACAACAACTTGTTTGCATGCCCACAAACTAAGAGAGGTTCTGACATGGGCATGCATGATACAGAATTCCCGTCCCTTAGGAATGGGACTCCACCACAACCTTATTCGCATCTGTGGACTTCTGATTTTGGGTCTGATTAATTTTGAACATATCTCCTTGACCCAAACCATTCCTATTTGTGCACCGCCCAGCTGGAGGCGTTAAACTTAGCGCTTCCTAGGAGGCATCCCAGCGAATTCAGTCTGATCTGGTAGTTTACGTCACTCAGGTACTATCTTTTTGAACCCTTCTGCATCCATGAATCTGCCAATGAGGACATTGTCCAACTTAAGCATGGGGGGGATGGTAAATTGCATAATCCTGAGCTTAATTAATCAGTCTGAATGAATAAATTAATTGATTAAAAAAAAAATTGAATTTAGGAAGAAAAACTTAGGCATTAGAAACTTGTCAATAGTGGGAAATAATACAAAAAGAACTTAAACACTTAGACTTTTCAGGCCTTCAGGCTTAATCAGCCCTGGTGTCCGTTAAAATATGGATTTAGCGGCGAATCCTTGCAACTTTAAGCTATTCTAATCCACCTAATAAATAAGGTAATAAGTATACGACTTATCAACTCACCCTCTAACTCAGGAAAACTTTGAGTCTAAGCATCTACACACATTTTTGCATAGACTCACTTCTCGGAGATTTTGACAGAAATTGGGTAGCTAATGAACTCTCTAGGGTGGTATGGCTGGCAAGTTGTCGTGGGTAACAGCCCATTGGCAGGTTGTCCAGAACCCAGCCACAGGCCATTTCTTTTTTGCTGCCTCTAGGTACATTTGAGATTAGGGAAGCCACCTACGAAAAAAAAAGAGAAGAAAAGAAAATAAACCACACTTCACTGCACAAGTATGGCTGGCAAGTGACCGTGGGTAACAGCCCATTGGTCGGTTGTCCAGAGCCCAGCTCAATAATTGCACAAAAAAGACCAAAACACCTAAGGACGAAGCGGGGAAGTAGTACAAGCCGGGGAGATATACACTGGAAAATCCTTGTGTTGACCCCAAGTAAAATGAACGTAGGGAGAAAGCTACCAATCGAACAAATACACCTTCAGGCAAAAATTTATTTTCTTTTCCAGTCACCTAGAGGCGTAGAAACTCAAAGTCTGTCTCAATTACCGTTAAGTGAGTCTATCACAACATTCACACCAAGATGCTTCGCACTTAGGGTTTTGACCGAGTTTTGGATGGGTTGGGTAGCCGTAAAACGTTACCAACCCACACTGAATTCCGAAAATTCTAAAAAGACATATATAGATATATACGTATACATATGTGAAAGTTCTCTACTAGGAGGGGTGACATAATAAAATGCGGAAATAAATATAAACAATATCACAGAATAGACAACCACACAAAGTACACAAAGATTTTTATGTGGAAACCCAAACCGGGTGAAAACCACCACCTAACCCTCTCGAGTTAGGATTTTCCGATCAACCTAGTTGATCAAATTCACTAATCGAATCATTTTAAAACGAGGGTGATTCAACCTCAGTACAACCACGCTACAAGTACGAGGGTAGCGTTCCTCAACCCCTTCTCTCCATGAGAAGGATTTTGTCCCACGAAGGAGACGGTAATTCGCAAAGCGAATACCCAACCAAAAGACAAAGATAAAATAAACAACAAACCTATAGAGCCAACAAAGTAATAAACCTAAGCTTCTATAGGAATTAGGAAACTCCCCCTTGCAAGGAGTGCGTCGACGATGACGCGGGTGCGTGAGCCACGCAATGGCGCAATGTCGCTCTCGTGAACAACGGCGGGAGAGCGGGTGCGCGAAGGTTTGATGCTCTCAAGGGAATGGAGCTTAAGCTTGGAGAGAAAGATCTTTTCTGGACACAAAAGAGTGTGAAAGTGTGTAGCTAAGTGTATCTTGTGTCTTTCTTAGTGTGTCTAGGTGTGTAAAGGCTCCCCTCTATTTATAGAGGCCTTAGGAAGGCTTTGGAAGGCTTAGGAAAGGTTCTATAGCCGTTGGGAACAAAGCCCAAGAGAATCAGGCCGAAATCAAGACAATGATTACACTTGACAGGGTGATCAAACGTCTAATTCTTGCATCAGACGTCTGGAAGGCCACTTTAAGACGTCTGATTTAAAGGTCAGACGTTTGATTCTATGCGGGTTTCCTCCTGACTTGAATCAGATCTAAACAGGGTTTTTGTGCAAGTCCATCAGACGACATATAGGACGTCTGACACTATGTCTGGATGTCTGGAAACCAACTTTTACTGTGGGAATTGATTTCCAAACGTTGCAACGGCTAGGAAATCTCTGAGAAGAGATTTTGGGTCAGCCGAGGCAAAACGGTCAATTATCAGACGTCTGGAAAGGCCTAAGGACGTCTGATAAGGCTCTAACGGTCATGATCTGCAGTGGCTGCTAAGCCAGCCAACGGTCCACTAATCGGACGTCTGGAAAATCCATCAGACGTCTCCTAAGACGTCCGGTATAAGGTCTGGACATCTGATTTCATCAGACAGAACTGACTATGTCCAGCCTAACAGTTATCAGACGTCTGAAACAACAGTCAGACGTCTTAAAATACTTTATCAGACGTCTGATTTTGGAATTAGACGTCTGGAAGTGCTGTTTGAACCCTATATTGGTTTTCTAAGTATTCTGCAGAAAACCTAAGTATCCTAGGGTTGTGCCGGTGTTCCTAGGACTACTGTTAGGGTTCTTTGAGGCTCTTTAACATAATTTTCTAAGGAAAATAAAAAGAGCAAGAAAATAAAGACAAGAGATACAAGAAAGGATTAAAAAGAATCTATCCTATTCTTCTTGTCTTCTATCTTCAATCTGTCGCTCCACGCGAACCTCCTCTGTTTTCCATCAAGCTCCTCCAATCTGTCCTGGATGCGAGCTCGAACTCCGTCTAAACAGTCCACATTTGCAATTGACCTGAAATCTAGGACTCAAATTGCAAATGTTAAATAACACGTGTTTTGTTATCATCAAAACAAATGATCGTGGTGCTCTAGCACCAACAATATGTATAGTTATATATACAAAGCAAGGATTTGGGCGATTCGTATTTTGGCAGACACCCGGGCGCTGCTTAGTCTTTGTAGATTAAGATCTTCGTATATTTCCTCTTATTGACAAGTAACAAAGTGCTTAAGCAATTACTTCTTGAATTCTCCAAAGAAATAAAGGCTAGAATAAACCTTGCTATGGACTATCAAGGAGTAAGCATGGGGGTATGATAACACCACACAAGGGGGTAGTAATTAGGTTGAATATGGCCCATCTTTAGAATAAAAGGCACAACATAAAGTAGAATAGGAGCATTGCATGCATCAAGTACCAAGATTGCTTATAAACTGCATTAATGGCCATTTGTGTAAAGCATGTGTCAAAGCAGGCCCCAGATGAGCAATCGGATCGCACGGATGGATTCAGAACAACGAACGGAGTCCAACGGACTCAAGATCGACCAAATCCGACATCCGGAGCTCCCACAATGGGCCCAAGAAATTCTGACCGTTGGTCTGGAGATCAACGACCCAGAAAGCGCCACGTCGCCCCGCCCCCACCGCTCGCATGCCCTCAAGCCAGCCAAGGACGAATCTCGGCCGTTGATCTTCGATCGAACGGCCGAGATCCGCGCGCTCGTCTGCGGTTGCCGCGACAAAGCGTGGGAGTGGCGCAACGGCTAGCGCGGATGCTCGCATCGCAGCGACGCGCGTTCGAATCGTGCGGAGCAAAAATCAAGCGCGAGCGAAGGGCGCGGCAAAATTGGGCTGCCCGATCAGCAGCGGGCGGCCAGGATCGCACCACGCGGCGCGATGACAGCTCCCGAGCGCCCACGCGCGCTCACGTCGGGCGGAAACGCGTGCGCGCACGCACGTCCGAGGCGCGATCTCAGTGCGGGCACAGGAGGATCTCAGCCGTCCGATCTTCGATCGGACGACTCTCGTTCAACGTCCACGGATCGCGCATGGAGAGAGAGCGGGGCGGGCAGCTGACCGGCGGCAGGAGGGCTTCACCGACGTATCTGGAAGCGGTTTTAGCAACGTTCTGGATGTCGCTAAAGCACATTCTTCTTTTAGGAAGCCCTTAACTCTATTTAAACCCCCTTCTACCACCATTCAAGGCATCCTCTCCCACTTGCAACTACTCCACTCCTCTCCTAGCTAGCTTTAGGCACTCTTGTAATCGTCGGAGATGACGAGCCGCCGAAGAAGCCTCCTTCACCGCCGTGGCTGCCTCGTCGCTCTCCACTCTCTACCTCTCTCTCTCTCTCTCTTTTAAGCTTTCATTTACTTTTGTTGAAGCATGTATTTAATGTTGTAAACCATGAACTATGAATGCATGTTTAATGAAATTATTTTCCATTTAGTCGCCATTTTAATTTCTGTTTAAAGTGCATGATCAAAACCAAGAGCTTTCTAACCCTAAACTCTCTCTATCTCTCGCTTTTCAAAACCGTCTCTTTCGCAAGCAAAACTCCGCCTTTTTCGTGACAACAAGTGGTAAACAAAATCCGATTTCCACGCCTCCCTGAGACCGACACTCGGACTCACCTCCGTTTACTTCTTTTAAAATCGATGTATCAAGTGCGAATATAACGACACCTCTTAACACACACACGAGAGAGATATGCGTATCTCTCGACCTTCCAAGTCCAACGAGGTTGCCGTGCTTGGAAGCTTGCCTTCCAAGTACAAGGCCCTTCGCCGGTGCCTATAAAAAGTTGCCCTTGGCCCAGACGATCATCTCAAGCTTGATTTGGCCGTAGAAACCCTCAAAATTCTTCCTCTCCCATCTCTGGCCAGATAGCCCACAAGCTCCGACGATCTCTCCTCCCCCTTCTCGTCGCTCTGCCACCATACCAATGGCAGAGTCTTCTCCGCCTTACTCCTCCACGTTGTGCCATACCTACGCGTGCTTCTCCAACCCCTTCGTCGTCGCTATCTTCCTCATCTCAGGGCTTTCATCTCTGGCGACGATAGATACGCGTCATCCGCCCTTTGTCTCCCCCTTTTTTCCGGATACCCTCAGTTAAGTTCCTCTCTCTCTATCTTTCACTTTCCCCCTCTTTATTTCACAAAACTCCCTTCGACAGCCACAAACCACCTCCGTCTTCCTCATCTCTGGCAGACCACCGGCGAAGGCGTAACCGTCGCTCCACTCACCCACACGCCTCGCTACCTACCTCAAAACCTCTGCCATCACCCACTGATCATCATCCGCCCCTTCACTACCCGCTACACGCACCCTACACTCCCACCGAACACATGCACTTTCACGGTCACAGTCCAACCTAGGCAAGCATGCCTAGGCCGTTCTGCGCCACGCCACCCACCGCATCACCTTCGCCGTGGCACGGCTAAGCTACCCAAGTGCTTTGACAGGGCCGTGAGGCCGTATTGTTGATTTGTAAGTTCACCCCCTTTCCGCCATTGGAGCACGAGCAAAGCTTGCTCGCAAGCTCACTCTAGGTCGCGTTGCTCCTGGCAGAAGAGCCCCAGGTGTGTAGAAACACTCCACGCCTCTTTCGCACCTAGCAATCAAAGGCTACATCGACCGCAGCTGCAGCAATTAGGCAGGCTTCCTCCTACGTGCGCACGAAGATGCGGGTAGGACTTTAGTCCCACCTTGGAAACGTTGGGCGCAGGTGAGTGGTTTATATTGATTTTGCATTTCTACCTTGTCACCTCAGATCATGGGGTGAGGTCCCCTCTCCTGCTCACCCGCCTCGTCCGCGACCCACACTACGCGGACTTGGTTGCCTGACCCGATAACCCTGCACTCCTCGCGCACCACCCACGCCGGTGCGCTTGGACTCGGGTGCGCTTGACCCGACCCTTATACCCGATTGGCTCTTTGAGAGCGAACCCAAGAGAGAGAAAGAGAGAGAGCGTACACGGGGGAGGGTAGGGATAGGTTTTGCACTCGTGTGTGCAGGGAAAGAAGGAAGGAAGAAGGAGCTATAGGAAGGAAAGAAGGCTAAGGGCAGGAGAGGCTAAGGAAGAGAGTTGAAGACTTGAAGGCAGAGGCTAAAGAAGAAGGAGCTTAAGGAAGGAAGGAGAAGGCACGGCTGAAGGAAAAGAAGAAGCTAAAGAAAGGAGTCATAGAAAGAAAGAAGCAGAGACAGAAGATAGAAAAAGAGAAAGGAGCCAAAGCCAAAGAGAGAAGGAGATCAAAGGTAGAAGAAAATAAAGAAGAAGAGAAGCTAAGAAGGAAAAGGTAGAAAGAAGAAGCTGAAGAAAGGAGCCGCAGAAAGAAAGCAAGGCAGAGGAAAGAAGGCAGAAACCAAGAGAACAAAAAGAAGGAAGAAGAAGACAGAAGAGAAAAGTAGCTGCAGAGAAAGAAAGAAGAAATTAGAGAAGGAAGAGAAGAGAAGAAGAAAGAAGAAGACATCAAAGAGGAGAGAAGAAAGAAGAGAGAGAATTAAATTCTATTTCTTTTTACATCTCTATTCTTCTCTTTAGCATTTATATACATTGAATTTCATTCTATTGCTTCATAATATTGTTGAACATCACATTTTATCAACTTGAGATTGTGTTAGTTTTTTAAATACCAATTTGCTCCCCGTGTTCGACCTCAAATTCTTAATTTTTCGAGTAAAAAAAATCTTATTTGTTTACAAGGCAATTTCACTTATACTGCAATGCAACATCATTTATCTTTTAAACACCTATTTCGCTGCGTAAACACTAATCAAGGCCTCAGGAAAAGGAACATGAGTCGAATCTTTAGAATCAGGTTCTCGAGCCTTGATTTCTTCTCCAGAGTTCTCCTTTCTCTCCTCAGGCACTTCAGGATTTGATAAATCAGAACAGCGTGGTTGTGGATCCTGAGTTTGTTTTCCACTCCTCAAAGTAACTGAATTAGCAGATGCATACAGGTTTGGGTCTTGGGGAGGGTTAGGAAAGATTGGAGGGTCTTCATTAGCCAAAAACCTTTGATTTGAGGAAGAAGAAGAAGAAGAATGACCCTGCTCAACCACCTGAGCATGTGCATGTGGGTCCCTCTGATTCCCGTACCCATGGGCTTGATTGCCTGGATTCTGGATATTACGTGGGTTGGGTACGGGTTGAGATGTAAGAGATCTGAGTTGACGAGAATTAGCAATGAACCTGTTTTGCAAGTTGTCCAGCGAGGTTTTCATTTGCTGCATGAGCTGGAGCATAGATCCTTGCATTTCTTCCATTTGTCGATTCAAATCAGCCTGCCCTACGAGTTGACGGGCATTCCAAGATGGTTGATTGACCTGATTCGGGGGCAGCTGAGTGTAAACATGACCCTGACCCATTGGTCTTTGCAAAGCATAATTGCTAGGTCGAAATTGGGTCTACTGCCTTAGGTTTTTCCAGGAAAAGTTAGGGTGGTTCCTCCAACCCAAATTGTAAGCATTAGAGCAGGGGTTGGACCTAACATTCTCCTGTACAGCATAGACATCCTCATAGGGTGAGGATGGAGAGAAAGAAAGGGAGGGATCAGAGAAACTAGGATCAAAGGCCCCAGTTTGGAACCCGTGGGGTTTCGAGTAATGCAGACTCAGGTTGAGCCGCATCAAGTTGATTCACGAACTCCCGTCCAGAAGGAGTTCGCGATGAATGGAATCCCGAATTCTGGGATTGAGTGGATCGAGAATTATTCATTGAATTTCTAGCCATCCACTCCATCCTTGTAGTAACCAAGTCCACCTTATTTAGTTTATTGCAAATCAATTCAATATCGAATGAATGAGAGTCGTGGACTTCACTAACATATGATCTAGGTTGTTGGGACCGGTTAAAAGTATCCATGGAGGCATGATTGATCGAATTCTCGCTCATCTCTTCAAACAAATCATGAGCGCTATCTGCGTCTTTGTTGAGGAAATTGCCTCCGCAAGAAGCGTCCACGTGATTTTTGAGTTGCTCAGTCAACCAGTGGTAGAAGATCTGCATGAGTTGCCATTTTGGCACCTCGTGGTTTGGACACCTCCGCAATAAGTCCTAGAATCACTCCCAAGCAACATGAAACTACTCCCCCGGCCGCTAGGTGAAGGTAGTAATTGCCCGTCTCAAAGCATTGGTACGTCAGACAGGGAAGAATTTCTTCAGGAAGGTCGACTTCAAATCATTCCAAGTTGTAATTGGCCTTCCTATAGTCCTGTACCAATGAGCGGCTTTATCCCTGAGTGGTGGAAGAGCCTCATGATCATCTGCTCCTCATTCACGTTTCGTGCCTTAGTGGTTTGGACCAAAGTGGTCAAGTCCTCCAAGTGCTAAAATGGGTCTTTAGAGCCAAGCCCATGGAAATGTTTGATCAGGATTAACACTTGGGGCTTGATTTCTACGTCTCCAGTAGGAACTTGGACGTTGAGACATTCCCTATAATTTGAAGGATCATAAAAATCCTTCAAGGGCTGAGCACCCTACATTCTCTGGAACCATTCTTGCATTCTCTGCATTTGTTCCAGCTGCCTTTGAAATACCTCCTGTGGATCCTAAGGCAGAGGAGGCTGTTGATCGGCCATGGCATCAATTTGGCCAAAATCCAATCTACGCCTCCTAGAATACTCTAGTGGTCCTTCCAATCGAGGATTCAATGACCTCCTTCCTAGCATAAACTAGGAAGAGGTCGTAAGGACTGGGGATAAGAACCCTACAGCACAACAAAATAAGCCTGTCCTTAAGTGGGGTAGCCTAAGGATCTACAGAATCTCAAAATCCGCCGTAAGATTTTAAATGATTTACTCTACTTGCATCTGCTCAATCCAACCAGTTAGAAGGGACTGGGGAGAAGGTTCTTCCTTCGGCTTGTGCCTCTGGTTCCTAGTGTACCCCTCAGCCGCAGTCGTTTGATGCTACTCCCTTAACTAGACATCAGATTGATCAATACAAGTAGGTTAATCGTAAAAAATCTCAAATTGGACCCCGAAGAGCGAATCAGTCCTTAAGGCCAATGTCTACTTTATTTTATTTAGGCCTAGGATTGTAGTGCTTATGGAATGTGGTGGGTCCTTAAAATGGGTTGTGCCCTTAATGATCAATTGAGTATGTGTGAGTGCATGTACAACCAGGGTTTCCAAGCAAGATTATTTATGATGAGCAGATTTTAAGGTTTGAATCTTGCTTAAATAACTTTTAGGGTTTAGAATTGGTTTAATTTAATTAAGTTTGAGGCAAACCAGGTTTACAAGCACGGATGAAGATCATTTTCCTTTTGAAATCAAAAATTAAGTGGAGTGCCTGGTATTGACCTAAATTGAAAATCCTAAGGGGAAGCTACTTGGTGAGTTGATTTTAGGTTAAGTGGTGTAGCCCAAACAACTCAAACAATTGGCCACAATTGCACCATTGAGTTAGGCACACAAAATGGTTAACCTAGACTAATTTCTACTCTTTTATATGTTGATTTGTGTGTACCAGCTCCACAGATCAGAATCTGGTTAAGTGGAAGAAAATCAATTAGGTTATATGCCTTGAATGTGGGTGTATGTTGTGTGTATGTTTGATTTATCCCACAAAAGTATCTTTTTGTTGATTTTTTTTTATGCGAGGATGAAATGAATGTGGGTGGAAATCCAAGCAACCAAACTAACCCTAGTATTTATGCAAACACCTAGGTTAATTGGAGTTTGAATTAATATTGTGAAATGAAATCTATGGGGGTGTAAAATGGGGAGCACTTACAATCGTCTTCAACTGCACTTTACTCTGATCTACTGCTTGACGATTCCCTGATCTAGGTATCTACAAAATAATAGATGAGAGATAAAGCAAGTTAGAAAACAGTAAAGTGCACGAAATGCAGAAAGAAAATCGAAAATCGTTGCCTCCCTGGCAACGGCACCAAAATGTTGACAACGGAAAACTACGCGTTCGCAGTTGGATTCGAAAACCCATCATCGTAGTTCGAGTGACAAAGAAATCCATTCAACAGATGAAATTTATATCGAAAATCCGTAAAGAAGTTTCGGGTCGAACATAGGGAGGCTACGTCGATCTCAAAATCTGTAATTATAAATTTTGTATATTTTTTTAAAGGAGAAATAATCACAATGGAATCGATATAGACAATAAAAGAGGGAGAGAATAATCACTTGGTATTTGAATAATGTTTTTACAACTAAGAAAGCGTGAAACGATTACACTAGAAAGCGTGAAATTGTTACAACTAGAAAGCGGGAAATTCTACTCTAGAAAGCAATAAAAGAAGGGAGAGAGATGTTATCCTCCTCGATGAATGCTTGGAGGACAAACTGGATGGAGGCGACAATTGGAAGACAGAGGACGAGGCAGGAGAAGGAGGACGAAGTCGGAAGAACGAGAGCGAGGCAGTATGTCGTCGTCATCGTGAGATCCACTTCCGAAATGGGGGCAAAAACTTGGATTTAGCTCTTGAGAAGCATCCCGGGTGTGGGACAAGCTTCTCTTAAGCTTTGGAGAGGAAGAGAGGAGAAGGAAGGGATAAAAAATTCGTAGGGGAGGGGTCTCCTTTTATAGTTGCAAGGAATGGGGGCATTTTGGATATTTTAACTTCAAAAACAATAAAGAGGGGACCTTCAGCGACGGACTTAAACGTTGCTAAAGGTCGATCATGGGCAACGTGTGCACACGCCTGCTCCTCTTCCATGCCTAAAACACACACCCACGTTTGGGCGATATCAGCCGTCCGATCTCACCACCTCACAACGCCCGTTCAAATGCCCCTGTCCATGCTATGAGGCGTGCAGACGCTCGTCATCACACGCATATGCGATCCAGCGCATGTCCTCACACCACGTCTTTGCTTCATCTGTCGCATGATCACCATCTGACAGTCAGAATGGACACGCCCCGCTGCCCAGCTGGATTGAGGCGCTCGGCAAGGCTCTAACTCGCAACCCCTACATCGTCCATAGGGGCGCGACCGCTGTACTGAAGCCTCGACTTTATCGTGCGGAGGGTTTATGCATGCGGATTTGTTGGCCGTTGGATCAAGATCCAACGGTCCAGATCATCCGCGCCCAAAGCCTTTTGAAGAGGGGAGCAGTGCTTAAGGATCCAACGGTCCAGATCATCCGCGCCCAAAGCCTTTTGAAGAGGGGAGCAGTGCTTAAGAGTTAATCCTGGCTGTTGGATCAAGATCCAACGGCTAGGATCGCATGATGGAAGGCCTTTGGAGATGCAGCTACGATTCCTTGGGGTCGATCGGGTGGCTGAGATGGCACCACGTGGTGCCATCTTGGCCATCCATCTTCTGTGTGTTGTAGACGGTGCCACGGGTGTCGGATTGGACCTATTTTCACCCCGTTAGATTGCGATCGTTGATCCAAACCCATCCATGCGGTTAGATTTGTCATCTAAGGTGCAGATTAATACTATCTTGGCCCTTGATCTTTAGGCTTCCTCGGTCTATATCTGATGCTACGGATGTTCGATCAGGGTGATCTTAGAGTCGTTGAACTCCAATTGTCACCCTGATCAGATCTGTATGGTTGGATCTTCGATTTGAGGCCCCAATAAAAAGTCACCTTTTCCCTGACCATAAAAGGAGACAATTACTATACAATTTATACAACTCGACCTAAATGCATGATTATGCATGTTATGCAATATTTACAATGTATGATGCTATTGCGACACTAAGAACATGCATTAATAGGCATTTTTGTCTCTTTAGATGTATGCACATCAGGTACCCTTAATTTGACCATCTGAACCTATTTTGACCTTGAACAAAGTCTTAGACGGAATTTTACCTTGATTTGGGTTTTTATGCAAATTTTCCAATCAAACTTGGTCAAAACTAAAATCCAACTTCACCATTAGATTCCTTAAGTTTAGATTAGGTTTGTACCAAAATTTGGGCCAAATCAGAGTCCATTTTGACCTAGTTTTCAATTTGGTCCATTAAGTTCTATTTCTTTCAACCAAGACCCCAACTTTCGAATTATTTGCATTTACCCCCTAACTATTCATCATTTTCTTCAAAAAGGTCCCTACTTCCATTGTCGATGTGAAACCATGGCAGCCGACCTTCAATTAGAGATTCCGCTCTGATTACTCAACCAAATCCCTCCAAATTTGGAGGGAATGTTCCTAAGGACCTTCCTAATCGATTGCATCGCCCTTCAAATCCTAAATCGTGCCCATCAAATCAGGTGAACGCAAGAAAAATTGGGGATCTTCTCCCATGAAATCTCAAGCTTCTCAAGCTTCTTCCCAAGCTTGGAGCTCTTCCTGAGGCCTTTAAAGAAACCCCCTTCACAAGGCTGTGCTCCTTAGCAAATTTTGAGGTCAAAATCTCCTCTTTTCCTCTTCCTCCAACCTGCTCCAGCTTGCTCCGATGACCCTCCTTCTTTGGCTTCATTGCCCTCTGCCACATACCATAGGCAAAGGGAAACTCTTTTGATGTAAACACATTTACAATACTAATGAGAGCCTCATCATGAGCCATAACTAGCTCATTTTGACCCAATAAAGAAGATAAAAGCTCCTACATAACCTAGAAGAAGGCCTAAATGAAGGAATAAGTGCTCTGAGAAGAAAACATGAATTAAAGGTTAAAACTATAATTTTACCATTGCAGTGCATAAACGGGATTTCTTAGAGGCAAAACATAGGTCAAATGGTTTAAATAAGATAAAAAGTAGGTTGAGTCAATCAGAAATGGGTTCATGTGCAATTTAGGAATTAAATGACATTTGGTAACCCCAAAACAAACCTGCTTAATTCAACAAGGTTCTGGTCAGGATAAAAACCAAGTAAACCCTCTAAAAATCATGGAAAAATATCCCCTAGGGTTTAGAACACTTAATTTGTCCTTTGGAACCCAGTTTGACCTAGATTAGGGTCTTAGTTCATCAATTGACCTAATTTGGGTTTTTACGCAAAATGTCCAGTCAAACGAGGTCAAACCTAAAATCCAACTTCACCATTGGATTCCTTAGGTCCAAATTAGGTTTATACCAAAATTTGGACCTAAGGGGAGGTCAACTTACTTTGCAATTCAGTACACCCAAATCACAATTTGGTTCCTATCTTTTGAAATCATCGCAGAGAGCCCCCTAATTTCCTCGCCACCTTTGCAATCAGGTCCTTCCACCATTATTGGGGCAGAATCCTTCTCCGACGAGTATTAGAGAGGGAATACTCTCTGATTCCTCAGAGATCCCCTCCCAGAAATGGAAGGGAGATTCTCTGAGGAATTCCCTTCCATCTAAGGCCAATCTTGATCTCTGGTGTGAACCCAATCTCTCGTGCGAACACACGAGGGATTTGGGTATCCACCAGCTTTCCTTCTCCGGCGAGCCGGCGGAGGTAGTGGCATGCCCTCCACGCTCTGAAAGCACAGCCCAGTGCCTATAAAAGAACCTCCAAACCCGGCCGCCCAATTTCAGCTTGACTTGGCCGGACTTCCACCTCAAATTTCTCTCTTTCTTCTCCGGCCAAGTACCCAGCAAGCTCCGGCAAGCCCCCCTCCCCTCCCTCTTCGCTCTGCCATAAAACCAGTGGCAGAGACTTCTTCCTGATTCTCCTCCGCGTCGCGCAACAGCCGCGCATGCCACCTCAGCCCCGTCGTCGCCGCCATCCTCCTCCACTGGGCAGCTTCTTCTCTGGCGATAGCAGGTACAGCTGTCCGCCTCTCCATCCCCCTTCATCTCTGTAGTTAGGCTTAATACATTCTCCATCTTCCCCTCTCTCTTTCCCCCCTTTTATTTCATTTAATTGCCCCTCGACCGTCGCTGACCACCTCCATCTTCCTCACCTCTGACCGACCTCCGACGAGCCGCCCCCACTATTCCACCCCTCCACACGGCTCGCCAACCGTCACATAAGCTCCACCTCACCACAAGGAACAACCTCCGCCCATCCACCATCCCTCTACGCCTCCACCACAGTCCCCCGAACACACCCACACCCCTGGCCACAGGTTGACCTAGGCATGCACGCCTAGGCTGTCCCACGGCCTGCCACATGGCTCACCACCTTCGCCGTAACACGGCGAAGGTGCCCAGCTGGTCTGATTAAGCCGAGAGGCTTGTTTTGTGTTCGACAGGATTTCAGCCCTGCCGCCATTGACGGTTGGAGTAGCTCCAAGCTTCAGCAGCTCCAGGCGTCAGGTTCTCCAATCTTCAGGTGCAGTGGACGCGGGCGAGCAGTGCGAAGTGATCTGGCCCAGCAAAGAGCGCAGCGACGTCTGCAGCCTTGACAATCGAAGAAGAATCGTCTGCGGGCGCGCGCGAGAGCGGGGCAGGACTAATAGTCCCACATCGTCGAAATGTGAAGCGTAGGTGCGATATAAATTATTTTTGTGTTATCTGCTATTCGCCTCCAAACGCACAGGGGTGAGGTCCCTCACCTTATCCCACGCTCGCCTCGTCCGCGGTTTCACCTCGCGGATCTGGTGGGTTCCGACCCGACCCAACCTGAGCACTCACGCCTCACCCACCTACCGGTGCGCTTGGTCCCTGGTGCGAAATCCGACCCGATTACTCGTGGCTCTGGGAGAGCATCCTTTGAGTGAATTGCAGAGAGAGAGAGAGACGTGCGGGTAGAGGGAAAAGGGTAGGTTTTGCTCTCTGTGCAGGCAGGATGAGCGAAGAATAGAAGAAACTTAGCCAAGGAAGAAAAGGACTGTAGACAAAAAGAAGAAGACAGAAGAGAAGAGAAGGAAGAAAGAAAGAAGGACTGAGAGAAAAGAAGCAAAGGCAGGAAGAAGAGAAGAGACCAAGGAAGAAGAAGCCTTCGCAGAAAGAGAAGAGAAAGAAGAAGAAGACAGAAGAGAGAAGAAGAAAAGGCAAGGAAGAAGAAGTCTTCATAGAAGAGAGAAAGAAGAAGAAAGGCAAAGTGAAGACTGTAGAAGAAAGAAAGAAAAAGGGAAAAACTTTTAAGACGTCTGATCACAAGATCAGACGTCCAATTTTACTTTTTTGTCATAATTACTTTTTAACCGCATACATTCATATTTGAATTAAAGTTTTGAGTAAATTAGAGTGTTCAATTGCATTTGAGATTAGTAGTAAATTCCGACTGCTCCTTGTGTTCGACCTCGGATACTCCGATTTTCGAGTAATAAAAACTCTTGATTTGTTTTGAACGCTTTTTCGGCTATACTACAATGTGACATTCTTTAAACCCGATCAAGTGCGATGAACAAATACTTAAGATGTCTATTTATGCATGTTCTTAAGCATAGAATTGCATTGCATGATATAAATATTGCATAACATGCATCATCTTGCATTTAGTGTAGTTTGAATAAAATGGAGGTTAATTGTCTCCTTTTATGTACTTAGACAGGGCAAACTTTTTATCAGGGCCTCAAATCGAAGATCCAATCATACAGATGTGATTAGGGCGACGATTGGAGTTCAACAACTCTAAGATCGCCCTAATCAGGCATCTGTAGCATCTGATAGTGACCGGGGATCCCTAGAAGATCAAGGGCCAAGATGGTGTAAATTTGCACTTCAAATGACAAATCCGACAGCACAGATAAATTTGGATCGACAATCGCAGCCTAATGACGCAAAAATCGAGTCAATCCGACACCTGTGGCACCATCTACAACATCCAGAAGATGGACGGCTAAGATGGTGCCACGTGGTGCCATCTCAGCCGTCCAATAGGCCCCCAGCATTGCCGCACCTTCTCTTTTTCAATCAGAGCACCGCTTCTCCACCGTTGGATCAAGATCCAACGGCTGTGGATGCGGTGCCTTGATTTCGTCCGCGCGACCTTTTGGCTGAGGCAGCACAGCGGTCAAGCGCCTTAACGCAAGGCATGGACGTGAGTTCGAGTCGCGGCGAGCGGGATCTGGAGAGGGGAGCGTGCCTTTAATTGACCTCCAGATCGCGATCCAACGGCTGTCCACGCTCAATAGCGTCAACGCGTTATCGCACCCCCGCGCCTCACGCAGCATCGCATGCGGGCGGGCGCACGTTGAGGAGCGGGGGAGGCGCATCTTAAGCTGTCCGATCTCGTGATCGGATGGCTGAGATTCAGCGAATGTGCGGCATGCATTGAGTGCGTGTGGAAGCCAACAGCCGCGCGTTCAACGCTCACTACGCCCACGATGGGGCTTTAGCAATGGTTTTATCCATCACTAAAGACCCCTTATTTAATGTTTTAAAGATGTAATGACCAATTTTCCCCCACTCCTTGCAACTATAAAAGGAGACCCCCTCCACACAAAATTCTCATCCCTTCCTTCTCTTCTCTCTCTCTCCAAAGCTTAAGAGAATCTTGTCCCACACCCGGGATGCTTCTCGCGAGATAAAGTCCAAATTTTCGTCCCCCTTCGGAAGTGGATCCGGCGACGACGACGACGTGCTGCCTCATTCCCGTTCTTCTGCTTCGTCCACCTTCGCTCAGGCGTCGTCTCATCCGGCTCGTCCTCCAAGCGACCGTTTAGGAGGATATCTCTCTCCTTATTCTTTTTATTGCTTTCTAGTATAGATTTACTGCTTTCTAGAGTAGTTCTTCTCATCCTCCAAGAAACCGTCGAGGATGATATTTCTCCCTCCATTCTTTTAATGCTTTTTAGAGTAGATTTACTGCTTTCTAGTGTAATCATTTTCCTGCTTTCTAGTGTAATGAACAATCGTTCTAATGATGAAATTATATGTTTATTCTACATCTCATTTTGATTTCTGTTTGTAATATTCTCTCTCTCTTACTCTCTCTCTTTTCTATTTATTGTAAATAGTTAGATAGTTTTAAATTAAATTACTTCATGACAAATAAAAACAAACGCGTTGTTTTTAAATCAAACATCCGCCTCCCTGTGTTCGACCCGGAATTTTCATTTTGGTATAAATTTTATTTGTTGAATACAAGTTCTTCGCTTTAAACAACAACGACAAGTTTTTCAAAATCAAACACGTTAGCGTAGCAACTCACTCGTTCAACATTTTGGTGCCATTGCCGAGGAGGCGACGCTCTTTGATTTCTCTTCGCATTTTCTAACTTACAAATCATTTACCTCACTTCTCTCCTTTCTTATTGTGATTGCAAGTACTCTTTCGAGACAGGAAAAAGCGGTAGATTGGAGTAAAGTGATGTGAAAGGTTTTGTAAGTTATCCCCCACCTCCCACCCATTAGATTTCATTTCATCACATAATAACACAAACATCAATCAACCTAGGTGTTCTTATAAACTCTAAGGTTAGATTGTTTGTTGTTTGACACCCACACCCACCCCAACCCCCACATTAAAAAAAAAAATCTCACAGAGGTACACAACCTCATCTGATTTTCAAACTCAACCGGTAAACCAATCTTTGGAGTCGGTACACACATTCAAATACATAATTGAGTAGAAATCAGATTAGGTAATCACTTGTGTGCCTAATTAAGTGGTGCAACATGCCAATTGTTTGAGTTGAATGGGCCGCACCACTTCAATTAAAATCAACTCATCAAGTAGCTGCCACTTAGGTTCAACTCTTATGGATTTACCAGGCACTCCACGTTCTTTTTAAGCTTCAAAGGAAAATATCTTCACCTGTGCTTTCAAAACCTGGTGTGCCAACAAAACTTATTTGAAAATACCTAAAGTTGAATCCTAAAAGCTACTAAGCAAGATTTGAATCCTAAAATTCACCACATCAAAAATAATCTTGCTTGAAAACTACTGGTTGTGCACACACACACAAATCAATCAATCATTAAGGGCACAACCCATTTAAAGGGCCCATCACATTCCAAAGCACATTCAAACCTAGTCTTAAATAAAATAGAGTAGGCGTTGGCCTTAAGGATTCGACTCGCTCTTCAGAGCCCAGAACGAGATTATTTTCGATTAGTCTATTTCTACTATTCAATCTGATGTCTAGCTAGGGGAGCAGAATCAAACGATCGCGGCTGGGGGGTACACTAGGAACCGGAGGCGCAAGCCGAAGGAAGAACCTTCTCCCCAGTCCCTCCTTCTAATTGGTTGGATTGAATGGACAGAAGTAGATCAAATCGTTCCTTTATCTCAAGACGGGTTTTGGGAGTCTGTAGGTCTATAGGCTAACCCACTTAAGGACAAGTTTGATTGTTTGTATTGTAGGACGCCTTTCTTCCTCTCATTTCTCATGAATTCTTCCATATATTACACACATTCCTGCTCTTTCCCTCCTATTTTGAATTATCCTCAACATGACGATTATCCCGACTCGTACTGTAATCAACCATCAGTTAGTTGGGATAACTTGGATTGGGGATACAGTTCCAGACCTCCGTGTTTTGGGTCTAACCCTGAACACTTTGATTGTGATTTCTATCCTTCTCAGAGCCACATCGATTATAGATCGTCATCCTTTCATGAATAACCTAATACGATCTACAATCAAGAAGGATACACTGATCCTTACCCATCCTCTGATTACACTACCTTTAGGTCATCACCACCTTTTGAATAATCTGAAATGACCTATTATCAGGAAGGGTATAACGAATCTCAATTTGTTAATTCCTCTGCATTGATCCCAAACCCACCCAACCCTGAACCAACTCATTCGATTTAGGTTAACCAGGTTCAAGATAAGGTTCTGGCTAACTTGAGAAATATCATTCAATCTTTAGAAGTTCAGCTAATACCTTGCATTGAGAGATTGGAGCCCCTAATTGAAATGATTGATGATTTGAACAAGTCTTTGTTGGATTGGCTCCAAGATGTTAAGGATAAGAACCCGGGTGAAGTTCTACTTGGGAAATTAGCGAAATTGAGGATGAGATTCGTGGTCGCTTTGATTTAATCATGGGATGATTCTCAAGATGAACTCCCTTCAGGAAAGCCAAAGACAGAACCCGCTCAAGCACCTGTTGGGGGGGACACGTGTTACGAGGCTGACCAGATTGAATTAGAGCAACCAATTAAGGAAAATCTGATTTCTTCACCTGAGATCCCTGAGTTGGGGTACGAAGAAACGTATGTCTCCTTGGAACAGAAAGTGACAGATGGTTTTGAGACATACATTAATACGGATCTTGATTTCTTCGATTCTGATGGTGAAGATTCGAGTTGCGAAGTCTCACGCGAGTTTTTTGAACACGATTTCTGTGAGATGATTGGGCCTGAAGAATCTAATAGATTATTTGATAGCCCAATAACTGAGGAAACTGATTTTATTAGGGCTCACATTATGGATCCAGAATCGCATTATCTGGAGGATTCAATCAAATGCCCTGATTATCAGTTACACCCCATTGAGTTTATAGATGATTCTATTTCTGAGATAATTAGACCCAAGTCAATTCTGATTCAGCCACATCATTTAGACTTGGAGATTTCAGATGGGGTGATTAACATGCAAGAGGTCTCGGAATTTAACATTCTGATTGAGGAGGATAGGAGTTGGGAAGTTATGATTTGCGAAGCTAACTGTGGAGGAAGTAGAAGATTGAGTCGAAGGGTTCCTATTAAGCTGAAACCATCAAACCAGGACCCTTACGACATTTGTTTTGAGGATGTCAAACCCAAGCACACATTCAACGATTATCCTTTTGAGCTTCAATTCTCTGTAACCCGACTTTTTGGTCTTGGGTTGCATCCTCATAAATCGCAGGCCCGACCCTGCTTGCATACTATTTTAGGTTTTGGGTAATTTTTATCCAGAACCTAAGATATTCTCGAATATGGGGTATGGGTCTGCACCATAATCTGGTCCACATCTGTGGACCTCTGCTGACAGGTCGGAGGTTTCTTCTATTTATTCTGATTCTAACCTGCACCTGTGAATTTTTCATTTCTCTTCTTTGTATAGTGTGCCTAGCTGAAGGCACTAAATTCAGCACTTATACAGTTCTTTTTAGTTTTCATCTCGGAGCGGACCTGACATTCACGCAATTCAGGTGCTTTCTACGTTATTCCACTCTGTTTTATGTCTTTTTAATACAATGAGGACATTGCATTAGATAGGCATGGGGGGGTGGATATTCATCTCTGAATTCATTCGTCAGCTCTGTAGATTTGTTTTATTTTCTTTTATTAAAAAAAAATTTCGAATTAGGAAAGAGAACTTGGGTTTAAGAAAATTTTCAATCTTAGGAAATACTACATTATGATTTGAACACAAAGACCCTTCAGGTCTTTGGACTTAATCAGCCCGTGTATCCACTAAAATGTGGATTTATTTTTCGAGTTCTCGCCAATCTTAATTCTATCGCAATTGGAGTAAATAAGTTTGGGTGATATGTACACGACTTATCAACCCACCCTTTGATTTGAGGGAACTTTAAGTTTTTAGCATCTACACACTTTCTTTGCACTGACTCGTTGTTCAGCGATTTTAACGGAAATTGGGTAGCTAATGAACCTTCTAGGGTGATATGGCTAGCAAGTTATCATGGGTAACAGCCCATAGGTAGGTTGTCCAGAGCCCAGTCACTGGACCTTTCTCTTTTTGCTGCCCTTAGGTAAATCTTAGACCAGGGAAGCCACCTACTTAAAAAAAGAAAAAAAAATCAAAAAGAAAAGGAGAAAAGAAAAAAAAAAGAAATAAGCCACACTTCGCCGCACGAGTATGGCTGGCAAGTTGTCGGTGGTAACAGCTCATCGACCGGTTGTCCAGAACCCAGCTCAATAAATGCACTAAAAATTCCCAAAACACTTAGGAAGAAGCGGAGAAATAGAATAAATCGAGGAGATATACACTGGATTCAGCCTTGTGTTGACCCCGTAAAAAAATAAAAGTAGGGAGAAAGCTACCGGTTGTAAAGATACACCTTTAGGCAGAATTCTTTTTTTAGGTCATCTAGAGGCGTAGAAATCCGAAGTCCGTTTTAACTGCCGGTCAACGAGTCTATCACATTCACAATAAGATGCTTAGAACTTAGAGTTCTCATCAAATCTTGGGTGCTTGAATGGTCGTAGAAAGCCACTCTTTAACCTTAAAACTTGAAAATCCAAAAAAATTGGAAAAGAGGAAAAAGAGAAAAAGAAAATTTTCTTTGAATAAGGCGAGGGCTTGAGGCGGTTTGCATTTTGGCAGATACTCGGGTATTGTTGTGTCTTTGAAAGTTCAGATCCTAAGTAGACAATTTCTTAATGATTGAAAATAACTCATGCCCAAATAATCCAACCTAATTCTTTTATAAATAACATATAGTTTGTGCTAGTGACTAGCAAAAGATAGGCATGGGGGTATGATGTAAACACATTTACAATACTTAAGATGTCTATTTATGCATGTTCTTAAGCATAGGATTGCATTGCATGCTATAAATATTGCATAACATGCATCATCTTTCATTTAGAGTAGTTTGAATAAATGGAGGTTAATTGTCTCCTTTTATGTGCTTGGATAGGGAAAACTTTTTATCAGGGCCTCGAATCGAAGATCCAACCATACAGATGTGATCAGGGCGACGATTGGAGTTCAACGACTCCAAGATCGCCTTAATCAGGCATCTGTAGCATCTGATAGTGGTCGGGGAACCCTAAAAGATCAAGGACCAAGATTGTGTAAATCTGCACTTCAAATGACAAATCCGACCACATGGATGGATTCGGATCGACAATCGCAGCCTAACAATGAAAAAATCGAGTCAATTCGACACCCATGGCACCATCTACAACATACAGAAGATGGACGGCCAAGATGGCGCCACGTGGCACCATCTTAGCCATCCAACCGGCCCCCAGCATCACCGCACCTTCTCTTCTTCAATCAGAGTGTCTCTTCTCCGTGGTTGGATCAAGATCCAACGGCTGTGGATGCAGCGCCTTGATTTCGTCCATGCGACCTTTTGGCTGAGGCAGCATAGCGGTCCAACGCCTTAACGCGTGGTGCGGACGCGAGTTCGAGTCGCAGCGACCGAGATCTGGAGCGGGGAACTCGCCTTCAATTGACCGTCAGATCATGATCCAACGGCCGTCCGTGCTCAATAGCATCGACGCGCTATCACATGCCCACGCCTCACACGGCATCGCACGCAGGCGAGCGCACATTGAGGAGCGGGGGAGGCGCATCTTAAGCCGTCCGATCTCGCGATCGGACGGCTAAGATTCAGCGAATGTGCGGCATGCGTTGAGCGTGCGTGGAAGCCAGCAGCCGCGCGTTCAACGCCCACTACGCCCACGATGGGGCTTTAGCGACGGTTTTATCCGTCACTAAAGACCCCTTATTTAATGTTTTAAAGATGTAATGACCAATTTGCCCCCACTCCTTGCAACTATAAAAGGAGATCCCCTCCACACAAAATTCTCATCCCTTCCTTCTCTTCTCTCCCTCTCCAAAGCTCAAGAGAAGCTTGTCCCACACTCGGGATGCTTCTCACGAGATAAAGTCCAAATTTTCGTCCCCCTTCAGAAGTGGATCCCGCGACGACGACGTGCTGCCCTGTTCCCGTTCTTCTGCTTTGTCCTCCTTCGTCCTGCTTCGTCCTCCTTTGTCCAGGCGTCGTCCCATTCGGCTCGTCCTCCAAGCGACCATCGAGGAGGATATCTCTCTCCCTATTCTTTTTACTGCTTTCTAGTATAGATTTGCTACTTTCTAGAGTAGTTCTGCTCGTCCTCCAAGCGATCGTCGAGGATAATATTTCTCCCTCCATTCTTTTAATGCTTTTTAGAGTAGATTGACTGCTTTCTAATGTAATCATTTTCCTGCTTTCTAGTGTAATGAGCAATCATTCTAATGATGAAATTCTATGTTTATTCTACATCTCATTTTGATTTCTGTTTGTAATATTCTCTCTTACTCTCTCTCTTCTATTTATTGTAAATAGTTAGATAGTTTTAAATTGAATTACTTCGTGACAAATAAAAACAAACGCGTTGTTTTTAAATCAAACGTCCACCTCCCTGTGTTCGACTTGGAATTTTCATTTCGATATAAATTTTATTTGTTGAACACAAGTTCTTCTCTTTCAAACTACAACGATAGGTTTTTCAAAATCGAACATGTTAGTGTAGCAACTCACTTGTTCAACATCTTCCTATCCGTCGTTCGCTCCTCGCCATACCTGCTAGGAGCCTCCTCCCGCTTCAGACATTACCATCTCTTTCTCTGGAGCTCTCTTCGTCTTGAGCATCAGCCAATCATAGCCGACGTCACACTTGCTCTCCCTTCCTCCATATACATCCTCCTTTAACTCCTCTCCTTCCCTTGACTCTTCCTGTACCCTTAGAACTTAGGTTCGCACACTACATCACTCATACCACCTCGCCTTCCTCAGCGCTGGCGTACCTCCGACGAGCTCGCATGCCTACTCCACCACACCAATCAGCTCTCCACAACTTCTAGAAGCATTGTCGCATCCCCATGACCAAAATCCCTCACATCACTAGGGCTATTGACCACCAGAACACCACATTGAACTCCACCACCTTCACGCACCTTCCTCGACTTCACCACGCACACACACACCTCCTCACCACACGCAACCACCACCAGCACATTCACCACATGCAGGCGATCCTCCTGAACATTTCTTACTAGGCCGAAAGGCTGTATTCATCTTTTCAGGTCTACGCCAGAGCATCATCGCCACCACCTTCTTCTCCAACTCCGTCTGCAGCTATCCAACTGAGTTCATCCTCAATACTACCTCTTGGTGTTGAGGACCAATTCCAGGATCACCTCCAGGCTCTCAATTGCAGCAGCAGGCGCCCCCTTTGACCTCAATCAGAGAGACCTTCATTCGCAGCTGCATGTAAAGAACAGTAGGGATATTAGTCACACATCATGCGTGAAGAAGCTGCCAGCGCACTATAAAAGGAAAAAAGCACACTGACCCCTTGCCAAAGACATAGGGGTTGGGTCCCCATCACACGAACCGTGCACCCTCACCTGCTACACCATGCCAACAGGTCTGGACCTCTGACCAATTACCCAGTACTATTCACTCGGGTTTGAGCTGAGAAGTTGGGAAGAGAATTAGAGAGAGAGGGGGGAGGGTTTTTCTCTTCTTGGGATTCGTGCTGTCTCCCTCTCTCAACACTTAGTCTCTGAGGCCCTTATGCCTTCATTGGTGCATTGTTGTTGTGCCTCTTCTTTGAGGCTTAAGGCAAGGCCTTGTGCCTTATGAGCTCTTGTTGGTTAAGGCATCTAAGGCCTTTTGTTGTTGTTTGATCTGGCACTTGATTGGTTCTTCCATGAAGATATTTATTATGATATTTGATTAAGCATACTATTCAAATATTTAAGTGGTTGTGAGATTTAAACTTAAGGGTTAATTTGGTAATTCAAATCACCATTTTAACCCAATCTTTTTGCACTAATCTTTATTGAAATACTATTTTGAGCATTTCATTGGTTCAATTGCATATTATTATTGCTATTGTGATTATTGAATTGAAATTATCATATTTGCTCCTTGCGAACGACCTTGGACTCCAAATTGATTTTGAGCTTTACAAATTCAAGTGTTTCATGTGATTTTTGTCCTATACTACAATGCATATCTTACATCGACGATTCCGTGTAAACATTTCCCCAACTAGAGTGATAATGATTAGGATCTTAGAGCCTTAAGGTAGTCTGTCGAGATCTGCATTTTGTGTTGGACCTTCATGGGTTTCTAACTTAAACACATGAGACATTATATTATCAATACTTAAATAAAAATTTTAAGAAATGTAAACTTAAAGAAAAAAGATATGGAATTTTACCACCATTTGTTCTTGCCTCAGTTGCAAGCTACCGAGATGTGCCTGCATCAGTCGCAGGCTGTTGGGATGGGCCTACCTTAGTCACAAGCTACTTGGACATGCCTGCCTTAGTCGTAGATGCATCTTCCCTGGCCTCCTACTCATTATCTGGTGTAGACCCGAATAGGTTGTGTTAATATGGTGCTTTTATTGTTGAAATGAGTATAGTGGTTAACCTAAATCGAGCCTAACCATCTCTTTACAAAATTTTTTACCTGGCCTACTTGATTTTATCTTTGGTCACTTTTAAGCCCAAGGTCGAACTCAGGGAAGTGGGATTAGAAGTGAATAAGTTTCTATGCCTTTCCTACAACAAATCTCTTTCGTTCGTTTATTATGTTTTTAGTGTTTTTCTATTTAAGATTTTTTTTTGATAATTTTTGTCCTTGAGGTACACCCTCAAAATCAGGTTCTTCGCTTTGAGCTAAATTAGGGTTCCAAAACTGGTCTTGCTATTTGCAAGACTGAGTACCTACAAGTCAAGGATTATCTTTTCTCTTTTGTATATTTTTTTTTATCTTTTTACTGGCAGGAAAGAGAAACAAAAATAAAGTAAATATAGTATATAATATGTATAAAGGGGTGGGGGTGGAGGTGGAGATGGCGTGTAGCATGGTGTCGAGTCGATCATCGTCTAGGAAGACACAACCAACAGGACGAAGTGCCGCGTGGAGTGTAGGATGGATGGGTGAAAGATGTGTGCGAAAAACTCTTTCTATATGCGAGTATCGGGGAATATCAGCAACTGGTGCAGATATTCCCGCGATACAACGTATGGTAAGTGATATGAAAAAAAAAAAATATATATATATATATGTATATATGCAAATATATATCTATATGTATATATATATATATGGTTATAATTATATAGGTATATGTGTACTTATATATGTATATACATATAGATATATGTATATATATATATATATATATATATATATATATACATATATATGTATATATATATACATATATATGTATCTATATATATATATATATAGTGGTATATATATGTATGTATATATAACTATATATGTAGATATAGATATGTATATATATAGTAATATATGTATATAGATATATATGTGTATATGTATATATATATATTAGTATAAGTATCTATGTATATTATGTAGATATATATATATGTATTTATAATTATAGATATATGTATATGTGTATGTATATTTGTATATATATATATGTATAAATATATGTGTATATATATATGTATAGATATATATGTATATAAACTTGTACTTAGTTATATAGGTACTAATATATGTATAGATATATATATATATAAATATGTATATAAATATATGTATATATATATATCAATATATATATGTATATGTATATATATAAGTATATAATAGTGTATAGGTGAGTGGGTGTGTGTACGAGAGTGTGTATGTGTGTGTATATGTGTCTGCAGGAGAGAGAGAGAGAGAGAAAGAGAGAGCGTCTACTGAGGAGGAAGGTGCGCTGAGAGATAAGTCATCCGCAGCCTCCAAGTGTTGTCTGATGCCACGCGCACGCGCAGGCGCGTAGGCGCGCGAAGACGTGCGCGCACGTAGGAGGGAGCAAGCGCGAGGGAGAGATCGCAGCGCACTACGCTGCACGGTGAGGCGGATGCGGGCACGAAGAAGCGGGCGAAGAAGCTGGCTGAAGTGGGCGAGCGTATGCGGGCGAAGAAGCAGGCGGGCGTACGCGGGCGAAGGCTCATGCAGGAGCGGGTGCTGGAGCGGTTGTGGGCGTGCGTAGACAGGTTGTCGCCGGTAGCAGCGCGGAGAGAGAGTGCCGGGTGACTGGATAAGTGAGAAACTTATCGGTCACAGCACTGTAGCCACAGTGTTCCGCTGACTAGCGTGAATAGTGGCTACAGTGCGCGGTCGGCTCGCGTGACCGCCTGCACCCGGTTCCGTGTGTGCGAGCGGTGTGGAGCCACTGGCGCCAGTTGCTGACTTACGCGGAGAGGTGGGTGCGGGCACAAAGAAGCGGGAGGCGAGGGCGGCCTGCAGGCGCGTGCTGGAGGCCTGCGCTGCTGCTGCTGTTGCGGAGCTTGAGCTTCAAAGCTTGAAGCTCCTGTGGCAATGGCAGAAATGCTTTGAACAATGAAACAGGGAAGAGAACCACCACGCCCACCGGCTCTTTGATGAGCTGGGTGGTGGTGGGACTCACAATGGTGGTTGTGCACCACTATGAGGTGCTCCTACCTGTAGAGTAGCTCTTCAAGGAGAAGAGAGGCTGCGTATGGAGGGGAGAGGGGAGGAGACGGCCTAGGAGGGAAGCTGCTGTGTGTTGGTGTTTTTTTTTTGTGTGGACCAGGCTCAGCCGCAAGGAAGAAGGCTGGGCTCTTTTTAAAGACGAAGAAGGCATGCACAGCCATGCCCTGGCTGTGCATGGTTGTGCATGGCTTGGTAGGGAGTGGCTGTGCAGAGCATGGCGCGAAGAGGAGCTGCAATGCCTTGCAACCGCTGAGAAGAAATTCAAAATCAAATAAAAAATAAAGAAGGAAATTTTGCGAGGCAGCACTTGAAGAATTTGTCAATTACAAGGCCATTTTATTCACTCTCCTCCCCTCTCAAATAAATGCATGCATGCGTTTATTTTCACAAATGCGACTATGTCAACCTAATATACATTGGCAATGCTTAGACATAGCACAAGATGGCACAATTGTAGGTGTATTTTTGCTGTGCAATCATACCCCCATGCCTATCTTTTGCTAGTCCCTAGCAAAACATTATTTTTGTATTGCATTTAGAAATGATCTTAAGCTGAAGATTTTCTCCTGAGGCGACATAGGTGTGTTTATTATTGGATATTGTGAGAACCAATTGCAGAGAAGACTACCAGTACTTTAAGTCTTACATGACATAGACCATTGATAAACACCAGTTTATCATCATTTTTATGCTTTAAAACTAACCTAGCTCTTAGGATTTTACTCTGCAAACGGGTTTTTGGGCTGCATTTAGGCATAAATTAGGATAGGCATGCATTGCATTTTTTATTATTGTTTTAATGTGTTTTTGTGAGTGTTAGGGATGTACAGATTCACAGATCCCTAAAACCCTAGCACTCAAGAAGGCAATTGGTGAAGGAGAAGCCCAGACTAGTTGGAACCCAGCTTGATCCAGCTCACCATAGCTGGAACCTAGCTTACTTGAACTAGGGTTAGCTCATCCCAGCTCCATTCAGCTAATCTCAGCTGGATGGCAGCTCAAGAGAGTTCACCTTAGCTCACCCTAGCTCAAGTCAGCTCAGATCCAGCTCAACTTAGCTGAGTCTAGCTCACCTCAGCTCCCACTAGTTCACAGGGAGCTCTAGCTAGCTCAGCTGAGTTGACAGGAGTTCACCCCAGCTCAGATCCAGCTACATCCAGCTCCACTCAGCTCCAACCAGCTGAAGAAGAATTCATCCCAGCTCAGGAAGCTCAAGTCCAGCTCACAGGGACTCAGCTTAGCTCAACTCAGTTGAGCTAAGCTACCTTAGCTGCCTCAACCAGCTTGATTCTCCCCGGGAGCACCAGACCCAGCTCACCTTAGCTCATTTTGGTAGAAGCTAGCTCACTTTAGCTTGGCTTAGCAACTAGCAAAGAACTAGCAAGCTAAGCCAGCTAGAGTAGCCCCATGCCAGCCTCTTCAGCAGTAGCCAGCTCCAGCTTCAGCTCCAGACTTCTCCTTAGCTCCTTCCTCCAAACCCTAGCTCCAACACCTTCTCCTCTACTCCACCTTTAGCTAAGCTAGCTTAGCTTATCTTAGCTTAGCTTATCTTAGCTAACAACCAGCTCCTTGGCCATTCATCACCTCCAAAATCAACCCTAGCTAGCTCCACCAACTCAAGCCTACCTAAGCTAGCTACCCTACTCAAGTTGGCACCACCTCCTAGCCATCCCTTCACCCCATTATCTCCACCAAAAGACACTTCAAGTTGGCGCCAAAAACCACCCCTAACCACCTCTATATTGGCGCCACTTTCAGCCCCTTAATCCACCCTACACCTACCCACATAAGCCATCCTAGCCATCCACCTAACCCCCCTTCTAGAATCCTTCTTGGCGCCAACTTAGACCCTCTTCTAGAAGCCATTTTGGCGCCAATATCAAGGGGTGTCAACACACATAACCACCCCTTAGGTGTCCCTTAAGGTGGCGCCAAACACCCTTGGCCATTGGATCCTTAACCACCTCCCTCCTTCCATCCTAGCCCTCCATTTCAAGGGTCACCTTAGCCCCCTTCCTATTCTATAAAAACCCACCACCTACCACCATTTTGGGGGCATCCTCCCTTAGTATATTTTCCACCTAAACCACCTATACCTACGGCCAAGAAGAAGGAGTAGAGAAGGAGATTAAAGGGGCACATCACCAGCCCTTTTGGTGCCTTCTTCTCCCCACTCTCTTCAACTTGAGCCATGCCAAGGAGGAGGACTCTCCCACTTCAAGGAGGACGGCCAGGCAAGGGAGAAGGACTTAGGGTGGACGTCCACCCTTGGAGAGAAACTTAGGGCACGCCCCCTTAGGGCTTGCCTTGGAGGTCATCACCTTGGCGGAGTTCTGCAAGGAAGGAGTTGAAGGATTCTTTTCAAGCTTGGGAGCCACCAACCTTGGAGCAAGAAGCCCTCTTCTTCACCATCTATCTAGAGGATTTGTGTTTTATTTTCTTATTTGCAATTTTCTAGTAGTACAAGCTTTCCTCTACTAGGCCTTTTGTAAAACACTTTATCAATTATCTAGTTGCCTTCTTTGCAATTTTTTTTGTTTGCATTTCTATTAGCTTATTTTCAGCATTCTTCACTCCCTCTCCCTAATTATTCTAGGCCTCCACTTGCCTAGAGTGAGCTTAGGGAGAGGTTCTGCTTGTCACATAAAAGTAGTATTTTAATTCGAAGTGTAAACACTTTTCCCGCCATCAGTTCGCATGTTGCCTTAGTTTAAAAATAAAAAAATGATATATTGAAAAATACCAAAAAGAAAGTTGAGATATATTCCAAGCAAGAGAATCACTTTTGCAACCATATTGCCTCCTTGGACGACCCTAGATACTCCCCTATCTAGGAATATAAATTTAAGAGCGAAAGCGGATTTACGCGTTACAACGACGTATTTTAACAAACCACGTATTTTCGCTATCAACCATCTCTCAACTAACCAGGACTCTTGATATTTAAACCTTAAGTACGATTTCCAAGATCCAGGAGGTTTTTGCCGTACTCGAGAGCTCAAGAGATTATGGCTTGTGCTTAGTGAAGGATCAAGACTGACCAGATGAACATTAAGACTCAAGCTCAGGGTTTCACGAATTTTTAAGTGCAGGTTGGTCCTAGTTTCAGCTCGTGTCTTTGGATTGACCCTTAAAAGGATGATGGAAAACTCAACTCCCATTTTCTGATATTTGTGGCTCAAAGAAAATAGGGTATTTGCCCTAAAAAACTTTTTTGTAGGAAGAAGCCTTTACAGATATTTGCGAGATATACTGACTTATTTGCATCTTCTTTTTTTTTTTTTTTTAAACACGTGTTAGTATATCTCTTACAACATTATTTGGAGGAGCACACTTTTCTTTTGGTGGGAGAGTTCCTTTTTGGTGGAAAGAGTCTCTCCTAAACACAAGACTAAAGCCTGGGATAAAAAGTCTACCTGCACGCACAGGTAAGGACTCCACCTTCCCTAATGAACACTAGGGTTGGATCTTATGTTCACCTGGTCTTTCTTGATATGTGTAGTGTGAACCAAGATTACTTAGTCACTCAAGTAGAAGCAAACCAACGAATCATGTACTGGTGTCTCAGGTACAAGAATATGTCCTAAGTTAGGAGAGATTCCGATCTATTTTGTCAATTGATGATCGTCGTGGGTTTTGTTGTCCGGTTAGCTTGTTTACGTTTGTTATATGTCAAGTTACAGTCGTTGTAGTAATAAGACAGCTACCAAGTTATCATTACAACAATTTTTACTCGGAAATGGTTTTCCCGAGGTCGAACTCAGGGAGCTACTGGAATTCTAGAAATACAAAGGTTCTCTATTAGATTACAAAAATACGGGAGAGAGAGAGAGAGAGGCAGCTTGTCTTGGCTTCTTCTTCTTCTCTTCTCCTTTTCCTTCTCCTTCTTTCAGCTACTCTTCTTTTCTTCTTCTTTCTCTTCTTCACGGTTGTGTCCTCTCTCTTCTTTTCTTCCGCAGAGTTCTTCTTCTGTTCTTTCTTTGTTCTTCTCTTTCTTTCTTTTTCTTCTCTTCTTCTGTGGCTGTGACAATCTTCTTCTTCCGCCTTCTTCTTCTTTCTTCTCTTGCTTTATCTCCTCTGGCCGCTGCTCAACCGTCGTCTGATGCAGCGGTCAGACGACTTAACTGTAGGTTTGCCACAGTGCCTCTCTTCTTCTGTTTCTTCTCTCTTGCTTCTTCTTCTTCCTCTCTGCTTGAGCGGCTAAGGCTTCGGCCGCCTTCCTTCCTTCTCCTTCTGCTCCTGCACGCTCACACAAGGATCAGAAAGCAAAACCTACCCCTACCCTTCCCCGCGTCTCTCTTTCTCAGATTTCTCTCATAGGATCGCTCTCCCAGAGCCGAGTATTCGGGTATGGGAATCGCGCCCGGGACCAGGCCCACCGGCGTGAGGTGGTGGGAGAGGAGTGCGCGGGTTAGGATAGTCGGATCCGGCCCAGACTCGCGGGGCGTGAGCGCAGGTGAGGGCGAGCGCGTGGCGCGCGGCGTGCGTGAGGGACCTGACCCCTGTGTTCGAAGGAGATAAGCCTACAACACTTTTTCCATTTATTTGGCTACAGCGCTTCCAAAATTGCCGAGGTGGGACTAAATGTCCCACCCAAATTGGCACCTACAGCTGAGGAAGCTACAGGCAATCGCAGCAGCACGCGAGGCCTTTGCCCCAGCTGCAGGCCTGGGATGCTTTGTGGAGGCAAGCCGCACGTCCTGGGGTGTGAGCCTGGGCGAGAGGGCACCTGCAGCTGTAGGTGAAGGAGCTTCAGAAGCTCGGTAATGGCGGTGAAGGGTCGTCGACCTGAAAACAAGAATACGGCCTCTCAGCCCAATCAGAGGATGCAGGAAGCTTCGCCGGAGTGCGACGAAGGCAGTGCGGGTGGTGGCGAGGCGTGAGGCGGCGTATGGTGGTAGCCCTAGGTCGGACTGTGACCGGAGAAATGGGTCTGTTCGGGGGGTCTTCGGGTGGCGTCTAGCAGTGGATGGGAAGGGGGGATTTGTTGAGTGGAGTGAGGGGAAGCTTTTAGGGTAGTTGGTGAGGGGTGAGGTCTGTGGAGGTGGGATGAGCTCGCCGGAGAGGGTGGTTGGGGACGGAGCAGGCGGAGATGGAAGTCGTGTGCGGTGAGGCAAAATGATAAATTGAGAGAGGGAAAATGTAGGGGAGGAGGAGAGGAAGCTAATTACCTAGGTTTTGGATGAAGGGGGAGGGCGAAGCCACCGGCTCGTACCTGTCGGAGCTGGGGAAGGAATGGCCCTGGAGGAGAAGTGCGGCGACGAGGAAGCTGGCGGTGGGTGCCGATGGGTGCAGCACGGCACAGACGAGAGGGCTAGGAGAACCCTGCTGCAGGTAAGGCAGCAGAGCGACGAGGAGGAAGAGGAGGGAGTCGCCGGAAGCTGTGGGCCGTCTAACGGAGGAGGGGATGAAGTGAGGGGTTGTTCTCCGTCAACTAGAGCTTACAGGAACCGGCAGGGGGTGCCGGTCCTTATAAAGGGGTTGGCGTAATGGGAGGCGCGGGCTGGCGACGTGCCAACCTCGCCTGAGCGTGGCCGGAGAGGGAACCCATACCTTCCGCACGTTCGCACGGAAGGTATGGGGGCCGGCAGAGAGCATGGCCGGGTCCCTGCGACAGAGGACGTCGCACGGAACCCCGCGTCTGCTTTGCAGGGCGGTCACTCCTCTCTACGCGGCGCCATGCTCCGCGCAAAGTCACCGGAGCATGGTGTTGCGCAGAGTTTTACAGGAGGGACTGTTCTACAAAGAACGATGAAAAGGATGGGGGCCAAAATGCAACGGTTTCGAAAGATAAGGGTCAAAAAGTAAATGAAGAGGACCAAATTGCAAAGTCGGTCAAGGAGGTCTCCTCTTTGGCTCAAGTTTTTATACAAGACTAATTTGAACCCAATGATTTTAATAGTGAATTTTATTTCTAGGTTGGACCATGTTTGATCGGCCAATTTACGTAAAAACCCAGATTAAGTCATTAATTGGGCAAGGTTCTCTTTGTAGGTCAAAATCAATTTCTAAGGCCAAATTGAAGGTTCTAAGCCATGGAGATCATTTTTATATGAATTTTAGAGGGTTTAGTTGATTTTTATCCTGCCTCAAACCTCGTGAATTGAAGTAGATTTGTTTTAGGGTTACAGAATGTCATTTAATTTCCTAAAGTTGCTATAACCCTTTTTAGATCCGACCATCCCACTTTCCTTCTTATTAGGCTTGTTTAACCTATGTTTAGACCCTTAATTACCCTATTTGCAAACTACGTTGGTGAAATTACAGTTTTACCCCTTATGATTTATTTTCTTCTTAAACTCAGAATTCTCTGAGTTAAGCCTTTCTTTGGGTTATGTAGGAGTTTTTTCTTACATATCTGGGTTAGATTGTGCTAGTTAGGGTTCATGATGAGGTTCTCATCATACCCCCATGCCTAGCTTTTGCTAGTCCCTTAGCAAAAACTTAAGGTTTCAACCCTTATTTTAAACCATGAAGTTCTTAATGATTTCAGACAAGTGCTTTTTCATTTGAAACCTAGATTAGGTTAGAATGCTAACCATAGGCCTAAAAGGTACTCTAGTACCAACCAAGATCCGGATCTGTCTAGCCTCAGCCTCAGTCCTTAGCAAAGGTTTTTAAGGCCTACAAGAACTAACCTAAGGTTTATTGGACTTTATGGTTAAAGCACCCGTGCTTGAAATGATTTTAGCCCTGGTTCAGTTCGCAATGAGTTTGTAAGAAAGAGAGATAGAAGATTTATCTGTTTGGAGAGTTTTCTCTCTCTTTTTCTTTTTAATTCTAGCTTAGGATTGACTTTTCAACACGGTCTGTATCAGATTCCTTGTCCCCATCATCAATTCTCAAGGGTTCCTGGCAGTCGATGCTTTAAGATAGCACCGCCCATGGTAACCCCCGGAACCCTTGCTATTGAAATTTCGAGATAATCCCATCCATGGTATTCCGTGGCCGAATTCAGACCCTGGCAATTGACATTTCGTGATAATGCCATCCATGGAATCTGAACCAGCAGAGTGCTTACATGCCCCTGGTAGGATATGTAAATATCCTAAGAGGCAAGCACCGAGGAGATGATATTTTGTTACGCATCTTCGAGGGGAATGTCCCACCTCTCCGCGCTGGGAACTCGTCCAAATCAACTTGTGTTGATCGGCCGCTCCTACTCTAGGTGTTATTTTCATAATTTTGCGACGCTTCTGCGTGATTTTGATTTTTATGCTTACTGAACCAGGCTGTGTGTGAGGTTAGGGTGCTTAGGTTACTGAGTCCCATAAACCAAAAGTTAGTTAATAAGGCCAAATACTTCCTTAGCCTTGGACCTAATACTTAAGCTTTTCATTTTCCTCAACCTCTTGAGGAATGTCTACATCTTAATGGGTACTAAGAGTCTATCCAAGAATGCCTGAGGTTTGCGTTCTTACTAATCTCACTGTGCACTTTTCAATTCTTTTCTTGAATGTGGTCTATAACTTAGGTTAATTCCTTAGTTTTTTTACTAATGACTATCACTTTTCTCTCATTTTTGTGCTCCTTTTTCATTTTGTTTCTTTTTCCTTCCTCCACAAAATTTCTTTCCTCCTTTTATTATATATATATATATTTTTTTTTTTTTTTCTCAAAGTTTTTTTAATTTTTTATGGTGTTTTTGGCATATGTGAATTCTTTTGTTTAAAACATTTTCTTACAAGTTTTGCACTTTCATACCCTCCCATGCCTAAGATTTGCAATGTCCTCATTGTGACTTAGGAGGTTTTTATTCAACTTAGTTCATTCCTTAGGACAGATATTTTGGTGAGTAAATGGGTCGGGATGACTGTTACGGACGATTTTTAATCTCAAATGCAAGCACCTGAGGTGGAGTCGACTATCTTAAAGGGCGAACCTTAAGTGCACAAAGGTGTCAAAAAATGGTTTCAGGTTTCAAAGAGAATGACAGGTTACCTCCCGTTGAGCGCTGAGTTTTACGCCATCGGCTGGGCACAATAAGCTCATGGGGAATGGAGGATATAAGATGATTCAGCCAAATCAGTAGAAGTTACATCAATGAACAGTTTGAGTCTCTGACCGTTCACGATGAAAGGTTCGGAACCATGGTTGAGTGGACTGATCTCGACGACTCCATTTCCAAAAACCTGTCAGACCAAGTATGGTCCGACCCACTTGGATCGCAGCTTCCCAGGGAAAAGTTTGAGTCGGGCATCAAAGAGTAGGACCTTCTGACCAGGATAAAAGATCTTTCTAGAGATATGCTTATCATGGAAGGCTTTAACCCGCTCCTTGCTGATTTGAAGCTTTCTGTGGGTTCCAGCCTTCGAAAGATCTAGATTACAGTTCCATACCGCCCAATAGGCTTTGTGCTCCAGTTTGACAGGAAGGTGACATGCCTTCCCGTACACCAGTCTAAAGGGAAACATGCCTAATTGGGTTTTGTGGGTGGTCCTATAGGCCCACAAGGCTTCCGGAAGTCGGGACGACCAATCCTTCCTGTTAGGCCGAACAGTGACCTGCAGGATTTTCTTGATCTCCCGATTTGATAGCTCAGCTAGACCATTAGTCTGGGGGTGATAAGGAGTAGAGATTCGGTAAGACACCCCGTATTTGGTCATTAGTGACCTGAACTGAGCATTCGTGAAATGGGTCCCCCCATCTGAGATGATAGCATGAGGAATCTCGAACCGTGAGAAGATATTGTGATGAATGAATTTGAGAACGATTTTTGTGATCACAGGTTCGGGTTGGTATGGCTTCGATCAATTTGGACACGTAGTCCACAGCCAGCAGAATGTATTCAAAATCATCCGAAATAGGAAAGGGGCCCATAAAATCAATCCCCCAAACATCAAAGATTTTGCATATGAGAATCGGCTGCAAAGGCATCATGTCGCGATGGCTCATGTTGCCCAAAGTTTGGCAACGACTGCATGCCTTGCAGTGACTGTATGCATCTTTGAATAGTGTGGGCCAGTAGAAGCCACACTAGAGGATTTTCGATGCGGTTTTGTGCCTAGAGAAATGGCCACTGCATGCCTGGTCATGGCAGAAGGAAAGAATATCATTGACTTCACCTTTCGGGACACACCTCCGGATGATTTGGTCAGCACCTATGCGGAAGAGGTACGGATCTTCCCAAATGTAATACTTGGCATCAGAGCGCAATTTGTCTTTCTTGGCCTTCGGCCAATCAGACGGGATCTGATAAGATGCCAAGTAGTTTACTATATCAGCAAACCATGGAAGTCTAGTACCAATAGTCAGCGGGTGTTCATCAGGGAAATGCTCCATGATGGGTCTGGAAGGGTTGATAATCTCAGAAGGAAGGTGGGACAAATGGTCAGCTACCACATTTTGTCTTCCCACGTTGTCGCGAATCTCGAGATCGAATTCTTGCAACAGCAAGATCCATCGGATTAGTCGGGGCTTCGCATCCTTCTTGGCAAGGAGATGCCTCACAGCCGTGTGATCCGAGTAGATGATGACGTGGGAACCCAGGAGATAAGATCGAAATTTTTCAAGGGCAAATACTACCGCTAGCAACTCTTTCTCTGTAACTGTATAGTTACGCTGAGCCTCGTCAAGTGTCTTGCTAGCGTAGTAGATGACCACGAGTTTCCCGTCAGCTTTCTGCCCCAGAACCGCTCCTACAGCGAAATCAGACGCATTGCACATGATCTCAAAGGGTTGAGACCAATCAGGGGATTGTAGGATTGGCGCCTGGGTGACTCATTCACGAAGGTTTTCAAAGGCTAGAGTGCATTCCTTGGAGATTTCAAAGGGTACATCCTTAGAGAGGAGAGTCGTTAGGGGGCGTGCGATTTTCGAGAAATCAAGAATGAAACGACGGTAAAAATCGACGTGCCCCAAAAAAGAACGGATGTCCCTGATCGAGCTAGGCATAGGAAGGCGAGAGATTAGATCAACCTTAGCTCGATCCACCTAGATGCCCTTCTCAGAAATCAGATGTCCTAGGACGATCCCCTCAGGCACCATAAAGTGGCTCTTTTCCCAGGAAAGAACCAAATTAACGTCGATGCAACGCCTGAGTATATGAACCAAGTGCTGGAGGTAATCATCAAATGATGCCCCGAAAACTGAAAAGTCATCCATGAAGACTTCCAGATAATCACCTACCATATCAGAGAATATGGCAAGCATGCACCGCTGAAAAGTCGTAGGTGCATTGCAGAGACCGAACGGCATCCTTCGGAATGCATACGTTTCGAAGGGGCAGGTGAACGTGGTCTTCTCTTGGTCCTCAGGATGAATAGCTACTTGGTTATAACCGGAGTACTCGTCAAGGAAGCAGAAGAATCGATTTCCCGCTAATTTCTTGAGAATCTGATCAATGAAAGGTAGTGGGAAATGATCCTTCTTCGTGGAGAAATTGAGTCGTCGGTAATCTATGCAGACTCTCCACGAGTTAGCTAATCGGGTAGGTATAACTTCTCCAGTTTCAGTCTTTATGGTGGTGAGCCCTACCTTTTTAGGCACAACCTGGATTGGGCTCACCCAACGACTATCGGAGATCGGGTAGATGATCCCTGCATTTAACCACTTGATGATCTCCTTTTTCATGACCTCCTGCAGATTGGGGTTCAAACGTCTCTGCATTTCACGAGAAGGTCGTGCGCCCTCTTCTGAGTAAATATGGTGCGTGCAATAAGAGGGACTTATTCCAGTCAAATCATTGAGAGTCCATCCAATGGCTCTGCGATGTTGCTGGAGAATAGCAATCAGACGGGATTCATGTTCGGGACTAAGCTTGGAATTAATAATCACAGGAAGGGTCTGATTAGAACCCAGAAAGATGTATTTCAAATGATGGGGAAGGGGTTTTAGTTCAAGGATGGGGTTATCAGCAGCAGCGGGTGGTTCAAGGTAAATGTGAGGTTCAAGGGTTGGAGTTATGGGTCTGTCTAAATCTGATTTTGACTCCTCTGATTGCGGTTCAAAATCTGTTTGTGGTTGATGAGGTATAATCAGGTCATTCTCAAAATGCGTTTCATCAACCAAAGTCCTGATATCACAAATCTGTTCGATGACACCACAATTGATTCCTTGTTGGGCCTTAAATATATCAATTTTTAGGGTTTGATTTCCAAATTTGAGCTCTATTTGGCCCTCCTCACAGCTGATGTTGGCTCTAGCAGTAGCCAAGAAAGGTCTCCCTAGAATGATCGGTGTATCCCTAGGGTTTTCAGGTGCGTCCATGTCTAAGACTATAAAGTCTACAGGAAAGTAGAAATCCCGCACTCTTACAATAACATCCTCGAGAATCCCTTTTGGTGACTTTATAGATCGATTTGCTAATTGCAATGTCACCTCAGTTGGTTTTAGCTCAGATTCTTCTAGGTGGTTAAGTAAGGATGTGGGTATCAGATTTATGGAAGCACCCAAGTCTAGCAATGCTCTGTCGAATTGGGCATCACCTATCTTGTAGGAAATCAGGGGAGTACCAGGATCTTTAGCCTTGGGTGGGAGCCTGCTTAGGATTACAGAGCTGGCTTACTCTGACAGTACAATTGGACTCCCACTCTTGGTTTGCAGCTTACGTTGGGGTGTACACACATTGTTTAGCAATCGTGCGTAAGCCGGTACGTGGCGAATCGCATCCATCAAGGGGACGTTTATTTGGACCTGCTCAAAGAGCTTGACCAGGTCCTCTTCAGGTGCCACGAGCATGGTGGTCTTCTTTCCCTTGGTCAAGGCCTCAGGAAACGAAACCTTGGTTGGTTCTTCTAGAATAGGTCCAGATCTTTGATCTGGGACAGGGACAGGAACATCCTGGATTACTGTCCTAGGGTTGGGATTACTACCAAGCTTGGAGTGGTTTGGTGGATCTTGGGTTTCCTTACCACTACGGGTTGTTATAGAATTTAGCCCTGCCTGGTTTTGGTTGGGGTTGGGTAAGATGGCTTGTTGCTGATAGCCCGGATAGGAAGTGGAAGCCTCCATCCCGTCGGGTGAAGGAACAGAGGGGGCCTGATAAATCATGTGTGCTTGGCCTGGGTTTGGGTTCATAACGCACCGCTGGGTCGACACGTTATTTGGGTTAGGAAGAGGTTGGGAAGGAAGTGTGCCTGGCTGGCGAAAATTTGCCAACTGGGCCAGTTGATTTCGAACCTCTGTAAGTTTGTCCTTGTGTTGCTTCTGAATAGCCACATTCATTCTTTGAATGTCAGCCAGAGTCTGAAGGATGAGAGACATTTGGTCCTGATTTGGCCCTGATGGATAGGTAGGGTTGGGCCGAGGCTGAGGCGGCTGGTAAGGACGAGATGGTTGTGAACGGGGCTGAAAGGGTGTCTCTGGGTTTGGGAATTTCCCGCCCACTGGAAGTTGGGATGGTTTCGCCATCGAAGGTTATAGGTGTTGGAGAATGGGTCATTCTGGATGGTGTTGAGGTCCTCGCAGGTCTGAGGAACCTCCAAAGAATCAGAGAAAGGGGGAATGGAATTCCCTGGACTGGTATAGAAAGGATCGGATGACCCTCCGATCCGAGAATCAGATGGGGGTGGATATGGATCCATCCCAGGAGAAGATCGGTGGAGAATGTTTTGCACAGTTTCCCATGTGGAAGGAGGCTGTGCAAAGGAGCTATGCGCAGGGGTGGCTCGCTGCAAGTGCTGAGTCAGCTCGTCCACCTTCTTCTCAATGATGGAGACCTTATCCAATCGACTGGCCATTAGTTCCAGGTCGACTGATGCGGACAGGCCCTGCATCTCGTGTGCTCCCCTAAGGTTCGTCGATGCGCGGGTATTCATCCTGTCGAATAAGCCCATGGAGTCATTGTTGATGGAGTTCTCGCACATGTTTTCGAGAATCTCCCACATGGTGTCCTCATGTTGACCCATGATATTCCCTCCGCAAGTTGCATTGATGAAAAGCCTAATATCCTCACAGAGTCCCTGGTAAAAAGACTGGACTTGTTCCCATTTAGGAACTCCGTGATGGGGGCACTTTCTCATGAGATCCTGAAAGCGATCCCATGCCTCATGGAGAGGTTCTCCCGTTTGCTGAGTGGAGTAATCTGATGGCGCAAGGCATTGGTCCATCCAACGGGAAAGAACTTCAAAAATTCAGACTGAAGTTCTTCCCAATTGTTGATCGGCCGGGTCTGAGTCCGGTACCAATGAGTGGCCTTGTCCATAAGGGAGAAGGAGAACATCTTCATGAGGAGAATGTCCCGATTTTGTTCATCTGACCCAAAAGTTTAGGCCAGATGCTTCAACTGTTTGATGTGTTGGAAGGGGTCTTCAGAATTAAGCCCATGGAATTTAGGTATAGCATGAATCATATTGGGCTTTAATTTAGAATCAGGTCCTCCAGTCGGGATTCTGACTCGAGGCTCAATAGCCACTGCAGTAGGATTATAATGGTCCCGCATCATAAGATGCTGTGGTGGGTGCACAAAGTTCTGGAAGAGGTCATTGAGTCGCTGGAGCTGGTGCTCCGGATTGTTTTCTTCCTCAACTGGCTGAGCCATTGTGGAAGAAGAAGGTGAGTTGGGTTCGGAGTCGGAGGAGAGGTCGATGTGTGGTGTTGTTTTCTCAAAGGGCACTGAGGTTCGGCCTCAAGGAGAGTGAAGTTCTAAAGGAGGTTTTAAGGACCTCCTACCAAACATACACTGTTGGAAGAGATGAGTTTAGCAGGTGCTGGACCCAATCAAGGCACCCAAAATGTTGGGTGACTATAGAGGTGCGGGGTAGATGGACCCCTTGATCAAAAGATCTATCACCTGAGAATTACCTGGGCAGCCAGAGAGGGTGAGTCCTGCGAAGACCCCTACACGGTAGAGCGCCCCCACGGGTTACAGGGTTTCCCCCACCCGACTTCTCTTGTCACTGAGATTCCAGGTAGACTAGAATGGGGATCTTGACCTCTTAAGTCTAATAATTTTTAGTTGAAGATCAGGGTGCTTAAGTTTTCACTTGAATGTTTAGCTTTTTGAGTGCGGAGAGTGACCTAAGTTGAAGGTTGGTTGACCCTAAGGGGTCAACTTCACCTATTGATTCCTTTGAGAACTTATTAGGTCATGTCTTTTAGGGTTCAAGTGTTTTTAGAGAGCCAATTGCTTAGGGTTTTTCTGAATAGGTATATTCAATCAATGGCTTAGGCACACTTCTTTTGGGATTTCTCAATTCTTGATTAAGTAGTGTGTCTCTAAAACCCTAGTGTTAATTCCTATGTTGGCTCTACTTGGTCCAGTTAACTCCTTGTTGGGTAATTAGGGCTTCAGGAAAAAAGATGTTAGCCCTTAATTACCCTTAATACTGTGTGCAGGAACAGTGGTTTTGAAAACATGCAGCTGTTACTAAGTATGAAAGACAGGTTATACCTATATTATTTTTTTCCTTTTTCTTCCTCTTTAGAATTTAGGGATTAATAGTGGGAGGATAGAAGTTACCTGTCCTTGGAGTGGTTGTTGTGTGGCTGCTTCTTAATTCTTCCTGTACCTGCACACAAGAGAGAAGAGATTATTAGAAAATTCCAAAATAGAGAATTTATAGCTTCTAGAATAGTCGTTGCTCCCCGGCAACGGTGCCAAGAAATGATGACCATCGTGGGTTTTGCTGTCCAGTTAGCTTGTTTACGTTTGTTATATGTCAAGTTACAGTCGTTGTAGTAATAAGACAGCTACCAGGTTATCATTACAATAATTTTTACTCGGAAATGATTTTCCCGAGGTCAAACTCAGGGAGCTACTGGAATTCTAGAAATACAAAGGTTCTCTATTAGATTACAAAAATACGGGAGAGAGAGAGAGAAAGAGAGAGAGAGGGAGCTTGTCTTGGCTTCTTCTTCTTCTCTTCTCCTTTTCCTTCTCCTTCTTTCAGCTGCTCTTCTTTTCTTCTTCTTTCTCTTCTTCATGGCTGTGTCCTCTCTCTTCTTTTCTTCCGCAGAGTTCTTCTTCTTCTTCTGTTCTTTCTTTGTTCTTCTCTTTCTTTCTTTTTCTTCTCTTCTTCTGCGGCTGTGACAATCTTCTTCTTCTTCTGCCTTCTTCTTCTTTCTTCTCTTGCTTTATCTCCTCTGGCCGCTGCTTAACCATCATCTGATGCAGTGGTCAGACGACTTAACTGTAGGTTTGCCACAGTGCTTCTCTTCTTCTGTTTCTTCTCTCTTGCTTCTTCTTCTTCCTCTCTGCTTGAGCGGCTAAGGCTTCGGCCGCCTTCCTTCCTTCTCCTTCTGCTCCTACACGCTCACACAAGGATCAAAAAGCAAAACCTACCCCTACCCTTCCCCACGTCTCTCTCTTTCTCAGATTTCTCTCATAGGATCGCTCTCCCAGAGCTGGGTATTTGAGTACGAGAATCGCGCCCGAAACCAGGCCCACCGGCGTGCGGTGGTGGGCGAGGAGTGCGCGGGTTAGGACAGTCGGATCCGGCCCAGACCCGTGGGGCGTGAGTGCGGGCGAGGGTGAGGGCGAGCGCATGGCGCGCGGCGTGCGTGAGGGACTTGATCCCTGTGTTCGAAGGCGATAAGCCTACAACACTTTTTCCATTTATTTGGCTACGGCACTTCCGGAACTGCCGAGGTGGGACTAAATGTCCCACCCAAATTGGCGCCTGCAGTTGAGGAAGCTGCAGGCAATCGCAGCAGCACGCGAGGCCTTCGCCCCAGCTGCAGGCCTGGAATGCTTCGCGGAGGCAAGCCGTGCATCCTGGGGCGTGATCCTGGGTGAGAGGGCACCTGAAGCTACAGGTGAAGGAGCTTCAGAAGCTCGGTAATGGCGGTGAAGGGTCGTTGACCTGAAAACAAGAATACGGCCTCTCGGCCCAATCAGAGGATGCAGGGAGCTTCGCCGAAGTGCGGCGAAGGCATTGCGTGTGGTGGAGAGGCGTAAGGCGACGTATGGTGGTAGCCCTAGGTCGGACTGTGACCGGAGAAATGGGTCTGTTCGGGGGGTCGTCGGGTGGCGTCTGGCAGTGGATGGGAAGGGGGGATTTGTTGAGTGGAGTGAGGGGAAGCTTTTAGGGTAGTCGGCGAGGGGTGAGAAGGTCTGTGGAGGTGGGATGAGCTCGCCGGAGAGGGTGGTCGGAGACAGAGCAGGAGGAGGTGGAAGTCGTGTGCGGTGAGGCAAAATGATAAATTGAGAGAGGGAAAATGTAAGGGAGGAGGAGAGGAAGCTAATTACCTAGGTTCTGGACGAAGGGGGAGGGCGAAGCCACCGGCTCGTACCTGCCGGAGCTGGGGAAGAAAGGGCCCTGGAGGAGAAGTGCGGCGACGAGTTAGCAGGCGGAGGGTGCCGGCAGGTGCAGCACGGCAAAAATGAGAGGGCTAGGAGAACCCTACTGCAGGTAAGGCGGCAGAGTGACAAGGAGGAAGAGGAGGGAGTCGCCGGAAGCTGCGGGCCGTCTGACAGAGGAGGAGGGGATGAAGTGAGGGGTTGTTCTCCGTCAACTAGAGCTTGCAGGAACCGACAGGGGGTGCCGGTCCTTATAAAGTGGTTGGCGCAGAGGGAGGCGCGGGCTGGCGACGTGCCAACCTTTCCGGAGCGTGGCCGGAGAGGGGACCCATACCTTCCGCGCGTTCGCACGGAAGGTATGGGGGCCGGCAGAGAGCATGGCCGGGTCCTTGCAACAGAGGACGTCGTAGGGAACCCCGCGTCTGCTTTGCAGGGCGGTCACTCCTCTCTACGCGGTGCCATGCTCCGCGCAAAGTCACCGGAGCATGGTGCTGCGCAGAGTTTTGCAGGAGGGACTGTTCTGCAAAGAACGATGAAAAATATGGGGGCCAAAATGCAAGGGTTTCGAAAGATAAGGGTCAAAAAGTAAATGAAGAGGACCAAATTGCAAAATCGGTCAAGGAGGTCTCCTCTTAGGCTCAAGTTTTTATACAAGACTAATTTGAACCTAATGATTTTAATGGTGAATTTTATTTCTAGGTTGGACCATGTTTGACTGGCCAATTTACGTAAAAATCCAGATTAAGTCATTAATTGGGTAAGGTTCTCTTTGTAGGTCAAAATGGGTTTCTAAGGCCAAATTGAAGTTTCTAAACCCTAGAGATTATTTTTCTATGAATATTAGAGGGTTTAGTTGATTTTTATCCTACCTCAAACCTCATGAATTGAAGTGTGTTTGTTTTAGGGTTACAGAATATCATTTAATTTCCTAAAGTTGCTATAACCCTTTTTAGATCTGACCATCCCACTTTCCTTCTTATTAGGCTTGTTTGACCTGTGTTTGGATCCTTAATTACCCTGTTTGCAAACTGCATTGGTGAAATTGCAGTTTTACCCCTTATGATTTATTTTCTTCTTAAACTCATAATTCTCTGAGTTAAGCCTTTCTTTGGGTTATGTAGGAGATTTTTCTTACATATCTGGGTTAGATTGTGCTAGTTAGGGTTCATGATGAGGTTCTCATCATCAATGCTCAAGTGAATTACGCCGAGCTTGAGCGAATCAAGTTTCTATGGCCTGGAAAGTCTTCAAAACAATGGTTGAATATCCATAATCACTTATTGTATTTTTGTTTCCGCCTTCAGATCATTACTAAACACCATTATATATATATATATATATATATATAGATGGAAACTTCATGATACCATAAAATACCCAGATCCTATGGATGCCTATTCAACCCCCCATGCCAAACGATGCTATGTCCTCATATGCATGTAGGGAAGGGTAGAGGAAGGACAAAAGATCGGGTAACGAGAGCTAAGGTGCAGGGTATACAGCAGGGTGGTAGGGTGGGTGGATGGTGGGTGGTGAGGTGAAAGTGAAGTGAGCGTGACAGTGGCGTGAAAAGTGATGGTGGATGGTGAGTGTTGTTGGGGTGCCTCCCAACGAGCACTGAATTTAACGTCCCCAGCTGGACTCAGAATGAGGCACAAAATTAGTTACCCTCCAGCAGGGCAACAGTTTCTCCAACAGGGGTAGGTTCATGAGTAAGATAGGGTTTCAAACGCTGCCCATTGACCGTAAATTTATGCCCAGATTTAGGATCTTCAATCTCAACGGCCCCGTTGGGAAATGGTCTCAAGACCAGGAAAGGACCAGTCCATTTGGACTTCAATTTCCCATGAAAGAATTTGAGCCGGGCATTGTAAAGCCAAACTTGCTGAGATGGCTCAAATTCTTTCCACCGAATATGGTTGTCGTGAAAAGCCTTAGTGCGTTGTTTGAAAGTTAAGGCAGAATCATAGGCTTTACGACAGAGCTCTTCCAGCTCCTGGAGTTGGAGTTTCCTTTCTCGACCACACAGGTCTGGGTCGAGGTTACATTGGTGAACCACCCAATAAGCGCAGTGCTCCAACTCCATGGGCAAATGACAAAGCCTCCTGTAAACGATTCTATAAGGAGACATACCAAGGGGAGCCTTGAAGGCAGTCCGATACGCCCAAAGTGTGTCAATCAGCTTGTCGGACCAATCCTTACGGTCAGGCCAAACCATTTTCTGGAGAATTTGCTTGATTTGCCGGTTCGACACCTCTGCCTGGCCATTCGTCTGAGGATGATACGAGGATGCGATATGATGGTGGACTCCGTATTTCCTCATAAGTGCTTGAAAAGAAGCATGGGTAAAGTGGCTTCCTCCATCCGAGATAATGTCTCGAGGGATCCCAAAGGGCGCAAAGATGTGGTCTTTGATAAATCGAGTGGATATAATATGGTCAGCACTACGCGTGGGAATAGCCTCGACCCATTTTGAAACATAATCAACCGCCACGAGAATGAATTCGAAGCCGTTGGAAGGAGGAAAGGGACCCATGAAATCAATTGCCCAAATGTCGAAGATTTCCGCAGCTAGGATGGATTGTAAGGGCATCATGTCATGATGTGACATTGACCCTAACGACTGGCACCTAGTGCAATGTTTGGCATAATTGTGTGCATCCTAGTGAAGGGAGGGCTAAAAGAAACTGCACTGCAACACCTTGGCTGCAGTTTTCCTTCCAGAGAAATGGCCTCCGCAGGCCTGATCATGGCAGAAGGATAGCACACTGGGGAATTCGCTGTTAGGAATACAGCGACGGATGATTTGATCAGCACCTATTCGAAAAAGAAGTGGATTATCCTAGAAATAATACTTTGCTTCTGGCATGAGACGCTCGCGCTGGTTTTTAGGCCAGCCACGTGGAAGGGATCCAAAAGCAAGGTAATTGGCAATGTCGGCATACCACAGTCCACTTGCCACATTAATTGCCAATAGGTGCTCATTAGGAAAAATCTCATTGATCGACAGAGTAAGTCCAATATGGTCAGGGTCCAGTCTGGAAAGATGACCAGCCACAACATTCTGGGCTCCGGCCTTATTGCGGATCTCAATGTCAAATTCTTGGAGCAGAAGGATCCAAGGAATCAGTCTAGGCTTGGCATCCTTCTTGTGCATGAGATGGCGAATGGCTGCGTGATCAATGAAAACAATAACATGTGAGCCCAGAAGGTAAGAGAGGAATTTCTCCATCCCAAAGACGACCGCCAGTAGTTCTTTTTCAGTGGTAGTATAATTACGCTGGGCCTCGTCCAACGTCTTACTGGCGTAGTACACCACGAAGGGGTGTCTATCGCATCTTTGTCCTAGGATGGCTCCGACTGCAAGGTCGGAAGCATCACACATGAGTTCAAAGTCGAGGGACCAATTAGGTGGCTGGAGAACAGGGGCCTTGGTGATAGCATTGCACAGCTACGTGAATGCTCGTATGCAGTCGGGGCCCATATCGAAGGGTACGTCAGTCGATAGGAGATGAGTTAAAGGTTGAGAAATCTTGGAGAAATCTTTGATGAATCTCCTATAGAAACTGACGTGTCCCAAGAAGGAGCGGATTTGTTTGATAGAGCTAGGCACCGGTAAATCAGCAATTACATCAAGCTTAGCTCTGTCAACCTCGATACCCCTATCGGAGATGATATGTCCGAGAACAATTCCCTCGTGCACCATAAAATGACTTTTTTCCCAGGAAAGCACGAGGTTTACATCAATACATCTCCTAAGGATACGGGTTAGGTTGGCAAGACAGTCATCGAAAGATGGTCCAAAGACTGAGAAGTCATCCATGAAGACCTCGAGAAAGTCACCTACCATGTCATGAAATATTGCTGGCATACATCTCTGGAAAGTTGCTGGCACGTTGCAAAGTCCAAACGGCATCCTTCTAAATGCAAAGGTGCCGAAGGGGCAGGTAAATGTCATTTTCTCTTGGTCCCGGGGGTCAATTGCCACCTGGTTATATCCTGAGAATCTATCCAGGAAACAGAAAAATTTATTTCCCGCTAACCGCTCCAAGATTTGGTCAATGAAAGGTAGTGGAAAGTGATCTTTCTTAGTTGCAGCATTGAGTTTCCTATAATCTACACACACTCTCCAAGATGTAGGAGTGCGTGTAGGGATGGATTTGCCCCTGTCATTGACACGGATGGTGAGTCCTGCCTTTTTTGGGCACAACATGAATCGAACTCACCCAGGGGCTATCGCTGATTGGGTAGATTACACCCGCATCCAGCCACTTAATAATTTCTTTCTTAACGACCTCCCGCATGTTAGGGTTGAGACGTCGCTGCATCTCGCGGGAAGGTCGAGCCTCCTCCTTCGTATATATACGATGAGTGCAATAGGAGGGGCTAATGCAAGACAAGTCTGATAAAGACCATCTAATGGCTGCCTTGTGTTCCATAAGGACCTCAGTTAGTTTGCACTCTTGCTTCCTGGTCAATTTTGAACTGATGATTACGAGGAGCATTTCATTTGGTCCCAGGAAAACATACTTAAGTGTACTAGGCAGCTCTTTCAGCTCGGTAGTGGATGGTGAAAGGTCTGGCATTTCTTGGGATGAGAGTGTCCCAGGCGGATCGGAGAACAAGTTAAGAGGAAGAAGTTGGCCCTCAGATTGGCCAAGAAGAGGGGCTTCTTGGATAGATGGATCCAAAAAGGAATAGCCCTAGTGGGTAGCATGTGGGCTCAAGGTCCCAGTGTGGAGTTGCAACTCCACCTGATTTGGTGGGAAAGAGAGGGCAATCCAGTCTTCAAGAGTGTGGACCGACAGTGAGGAGCCCGGATATGGCTCAGACCACGAGGTATGGGAAGCGGAGAAAACCTCGTCAGAAGTCTGGCCAGGAGAAGGTACGGGAATAGGGAGGGATGGGGGAATGTCACAATATGTGTTGGTCAAGCAATCGTCAGTGTTTATAGGTAATCCACAGCAATCAAAATAGGTCCCAATTAGTCCGATACACGCATTGATGGCCATGTCCTCGTCAGACATGTCATCTTCGATGCAATTGCAATCAAAGTTCTTGGCTGCCTTGAAGATGTTAAGCTTGAGCTTTTCAGATCCAACGGTAATCTCAATACAGCCGACTCGCAGTCGATATGGGTGCGGGCTGTGGCCAAGAAAGGTTGACCAAGGATGATTGAACAATCAGAAAGTGAGCTAGGAACTTCCATATCTAAAACAAGAAAGTCAACAGGAAAACAGACGGTTGACCCTAACCACCATGTCTTCCACCACACCCTTTGGAATTTTGACAGAACGATCTGCCAACTGTAACGTGACAGGGGTGGGTTTCAGATTTCCCAAAGAAAATTTTTCGAGCATGATGGTTGGTATAAGATTTATGGAAGATCCTAGATCAAGCAGGGCACGGTTAAAATTGCAGCCTTGGATGCTACAAGAAATAAGTGGTGTGCCCGGGTCTTTCTACTTCGGTGGTAGATTTGACAGTATAGCACAACTCGCATGAGGCGAGAGAACCACCGGATTCTTAGTTTTCTTTGACTGTCGCCTGGGTGTTTTGTAGTCTTTAAAAAATTGGGTGACAGTAGGTATGTGGTCGATAGCCTCGAGCAGGGGTACCTTGATTTCAACATCCCTAAACAAATTACGCAGGTTATCAAAGGCCTGCGTATCTTTCTTTTTGCCTTTTGGCTCCCTCAGTAGAGCCTCAGGGAATGGGACTAATTCTGGCACCAATTTGGGTGTATCGCCCTCTCGCGAATGCGGTGCGCATCCTGAATGAGAGGGCGATGAAGAAGATGGGCCAGGATCAGGTCGAGGCGGATCGACGGTCTGCTTACCGCTCCTTGTAGTGACCACATTGGACGATGCGGGTCCAGTGGGATCATAAGGCAGAGGAGGGTTTGCAATAGGGACATAAGAGTGAGGTGCTGCAACTGGATTAGCCTGAAATCCCAGTGGAATGCTCGGAGCCTGCAGAATCTGATGAACCTGCCCCTGAGAAGGTCGTACCTATGGTTGAGGACCACGGGGTACGAAATTTCATGGGTTGGGAATAGGTTGGGCGGGAAGAGTGCCCTGAGATCGAGTTGCCATGCGTTGTTGACTGATCTCAGCATTCTGCTGCGCCAATTGGTGCTGAAGAGAGGTCATGTTCTCTTCATGGCACTTTGACATTTCCGTCATCATTCGCATCAATTTATCAAGAGGACTTGATGTGTGTTCTGTTTGCTGTACGCAAGGGCCTGATGGCAGATTCTCCATAGAATTAGACTGGGCCCTTGGGATGACGGGTGCGGACGGTTGCATTGGTCCACCTGCGGGGTTTTGGAGCTGCGGGTTGTTGGACCATGCGAAATTTAGATGATTTCACCACCCTGGGTTATAAGTGGCAGAGAACGGGTTGTTCCCCAGGGCACAAGTGTCTTCTATGCCAGAAGACGCGTCCGCATGTAAATACGCATCTGAGCACATGGAGGCTTGGTCCTCCGTGTCGAAATACTGGCTCGCAGAAGCCAGATCCACATGGCTTACCGAATCGCCCAGCGCGACACTCGGTAAGGAAGGTCTCACGGGGTTTCTCGGGATAAGCCTGGTGTTGGAAGAATTAGGATTGTGACGAAGTGGTGAGGTGGGGGTGTTTTCCATAGAACAGGCGGGGTTGGCCAGAAGCTCGTCCAGCTTCTTGTGCACGACGGAGACTTCATCCAATTTTTGTGCGATAAGGTTGAGATCTGTGGATGAATGGGAGGGTCCCGTGTCAACTTCGTGGACATTACAGGGTAGGCTGGTACGATTAAAGGTGACAATGGAAGCATTGTCATTGAGTTTTCGCTCATATTTTCAAATAATTCGAATGCTCCATGCTCATCTTTATTCATGAAATTCCCTCCGTAGGAAGCGTCTGCAATCTGCTTCAAAGTCTCATTTAGCCCATAGTAGAAAATTTGGGCTATATACCACTTAGGCAGACCGTGGTGCAGACACTTTCTAAGGAGGTCATTATATCTCTCCCGTGCCTCATGAAATTGTTCGTCGTTTTGTTGCGTAAATGAAGTGATAGCACGGCGAAGCGCATTGGTTCGCCCAATTGGGAAGAACTTCTTGAGAAATGCTGTTCGCATCTCTTCCCAAGAGTGGATTGTTCTCCAAGGGTGCGTAACCACTGCGACACTTTATCCTGCAATGAAAACGGGAACATTTTCATGAGGACTATAGGTAACCCGATATTTCTTAGTTTAACAGTTTCAGCCAATCGGGTTAGGTCTTCCAAGTGGAGAAAAGGATCTTCACTTGCAAGACCATGGAAGTGAAAATTTATCAGGTCAATTATGTTAGGTTTCAATTCAAAGTCGTCCCCGCCCATGGGAACCCGAATTTGTCCTATGGTCTCTGTAGCAGCGAGATTCTGATAGGAGCTAAGAGACCTAGGCTCCTCCCGTTCGGGAGGGTTCTACATTTCCTCTAATGTTTCCCTAATGGCCTCAATTTGTTCATTATACATTTCCATTTGGACTTGGAGGCAGGTTATGGGATCCAAGGCTCCACCACCTGGTGGATTTTGAGGGCGGTTTCCTCCCTCAGGATTTGGGGGTGGGCGTGCAGCCATGTTTGTGGAGGAGGAGGAAGATGCAGCTTCTTTTCTAAAATTATCAAGCAATTCACACAGTTCAGGGTTTTGTGACCTCCTCCCAAACATGCACTACCGCAGGAAGAATTGGGGAGATAACAAGGGAACAGGAGATGAGAGAAATGACGCCGCAAAGGTACACTTGATGACAAATCAATACAATCAAATTCCTAACCTCTATAGTGTGCGCTTAGACCTAAAGATCTAAGTTACCTACTATCACGAATTACGGAACCAAATGCAAGCACCGCGGAACCACCAGGTCAGATTGAAAGGCCATTTGCCCCAGTCTTAGACACTCGATAGCACGCGGGAACCCTCACCAACACGTAGGCGCTACACATAGGTAGTTAGACCTCCAATCCTTAATAAGGGTCAAGTTGCTACCAATTTTAATTAGAGGCCTAGGATCAAGTGTTTCTGGAATGTGAAGGGTGTTATTTACGGGTAATGCCCAAGTGATTGATTTTATAGAGTGTGTAAACCAAGCATGCAACAGGGAAATCTCCCTGAATTGAAGTTTTAATTGGTGAATGATTTTTAGAATTCAGCCTTAAGTAATATGGATCTTAGGATTTCTCTGAATTACCAATTCAACCAATCTCTGGGTTTTGAGAGAATACAAGTTTTCTTCTAAGCCCAACAAACCCTTCTTCAATGTTAATTGGTTAATGCATGCTAAAATGCAATAGGCTTCCCTAGATGGAGATTTCTATGTGTGGATGCACGAATTAATTTTAGATTAGTGTGAAAGGGAGCCAAAGTACTTCAATTCAAGTGCTCCCAATCACCAAAATGATTTCCACACACAAGACTCAACCATAAGATAAAGAAAATCAAATTGTTGGGGTTGAAGTATTCGAGATCGAATCTTAGGCACGTGAAAGGTCGTGGTGGGGTTGGAATCAACTCAATTCCAAGTCTCCCCACCAAAAAGGTGATCTCAAATTGCAGATAAATGAGACAAAGAGGGTGGCAATCAATCTTTTTTTATTTTTGCCTTAAAGAATACTTCCCACGGTGAAAGATTCAAGAATCAAGATTCTTGGATTTTCTCTATGCGAAGTTAGGCGGGAAATCCCAGGGCAGTGGGAGTGAAGGCAAACAATCAAACAAGTGATTTTTAATCCACTAGCCCCAAGAGATCCCAAGAAGTTTTTCTAGTTTAATTTTTTTTTTAGTTGTTATTTTTTTTCATTAAGGTGACAAGTTAACCTAAGTTGCTAAGAAAGAAAAACCTACTTGTTCAGCAATGTGTGCGGAGCTCCAGTGCGGTGCCGACGTCTTCACTCTCTCGTTCCCGCCTTGGATCTGCCCACGTTTCCGACTTTTTCTGCCTGCCTTCTCCTTGCAACAGGTTCACTTGAATGCGCACTTCCCTAGCAACGGCGCCAAAAAAGCTGTGGTGTAGACTTGGATAGGCTGTGTTAATATGGTGATTTTATCGTTGAAATGAGTATAGTGGTTAACCTAAATCGAGCCTAACCATCTCTTTACAAAATTTTTTACCTGGCCTACTTGATTTTATCTTTGGTCACTTTATGCCCAGGGTCGAACTCAGGGAACTGGGATTAGAAGTGAATAAGTTTCTACGCCTTTCCTACAACAAATATCTTCCATTCGTTTATTATGTTTTTGGTGTTTTTCTATTTAAGATTATTTTTTCTAATAATTTTTGTCCTTGAGGTACACCCTCAAAATCAGGTTCTTGGCTTTGAGCCAAATTAGGGTTCCAAAATCGATCTTGCTATTCGCAAGACTGAGTACCTGCAAGTCAAGGATTATCTTTTCTCTTTTGTATATTTTTTTATCTTTTTACTGGCAGGAAAGAGAAACAGAAATAAAGGAAATATAGTATATATAAATATGTATAAAGGGGTGGGGGTGGAGGTGGAGATGGCGTGTAGCACGGTGTTGAGTCGGTCGTCGTCTAGGAAGACGCAACCAACAGGACGAAGTGTCACGTGGAGTGTAGGATGGATGGGTGAAAGATGTGTGCGAAAAATGCTTTCTGTATGTGTGTATCGGGGAATATCAACAACTGGTGCGGATATTCCCGCGATACAACGTATGGTAAGTGATATGAAAAATATATATATATATATATGTATATATGTAAATATATATCTATATGTATATATATATATGGTTATAATTATATAGGTATATGTGTACTTATATATGTATATATATATAGGTATGTAAATATATGTATAGATAGATGTATGTATATGTATATATATATATATATAATGGTATATATGTATGTATATATAACTATATATGTAGATATAGATATGTATATATATAGTAATATATGTATATAGATATATATATATGTGTGTGTGTGTATATATATATATATATATATATATATTAGTATAAGTATCTATGTATATTATGTAGATCTATATATATATATATGTATATATATATATCAATATATATATGTATATGTATATATATATAAGTATATAATAGTGTATAGGTGAGTGGGTGTGTGTACGAGAGTCAGTATGTATGTGTATATGTGTCTGCAGGAGAGAGAGAGAGAGAGAAAGAGAGAGCGTCTGCTGAGGATGAAGGCGCGTGGAGAGATAAGTCGTTCGCAGCCTCCAAGCATCATCTGATGCCACGCGCACGCAGGAGGGAGCGAGCGCAAGGGAGAGACCGCAGCGTACTGTGCTGCGCGGTGAGGCCGGTGCAGGCACGAAGAAGCGGGCGAAGACGCGGGTGCTAAAGCGGGCGGGCGTACGCGGGCGAAGAAGCGGGCAGGCGTACGTAGGCAAAGGCTCACGCAGGAGCGGGCGCTGGAGCAGGCACGGGGCGAGACGCGGGCGTGGGCATGCGTAGACAGGTTGGTGCCGGTAGTGGTGCGGAGAGAGAGCGCCGAGTGACCGGATAAGTGAGAAACTTACCAGTCACCGCACTGTAGCCACAGTGTTCCGCTGACTAGCGTGAATAGTGGCTACAGTGCGCGGTCGGCTCTCGCGACCGCCTATGCCCGGTTCCGTGTGTGTGGGCAGTGTGGAGTGGCTGGCGCGCGCACTGAAGAGGCTGCGTCGACTATTGGCTTGCTCGGAGAGGTGGGTGCAGGTGTGAAGAAGCGGGAGGCGAGGGCGGCCTGCAGGCACGCACTGGAGGCGAGGGCGATCTGCAAGCAGGTGCTGGAGGCCTGCACTGCTGCTGCTGTTGTGGAGCTTGAGCTTCAAAGCTTGAAGCTCCTGTGGCAATGGCGGAAATGCTTTGAACAATGAAACAGGGAAGAGAACCACCACGCCCACCGGCTCTTTGATGAGCTGGGCGGTGGTGGGACTCACAGTGGTGGTTGTGCACCACTGTGAGGTGCTCTTGCCCGCAGAGTAGCTCTTCAAGGAGAAGAGAGGCTATGTATGGAGGGGAGAGGGGAGGAGACAGCCTGGAAGGAGGGAAGCTGCTGTGTGTTGGTGTTTTTTTCTTGTGTGGACCAGGCTCAACCGCAAGGAAGATGGCTGGGCTCTTTTTAAAGAGGAAGAAGGCATGCACAGCCATGCCCTAGCTGTGCATGGCTGTGCATGGCTTGGCAGGGAGTGGCTGTGCAGAGCATGGCGCTGAGGAGCTGCCATGCCTTGCAGCCGCGGAGAAGGAATTCAAAATCAAATAAAAAATAAAGAGGAGTTTGTCAATTACAAGGCCATTTTATTCACTCTCCTCCCCTCTCAAATAAATGCATGCATGCATTTATTTTCACAAATGCGACTATGTCAACCTAATATACACTGACAATGCTTGGAAATAGCACAAGATGGCACAATTGTAAGTGTATTTTTGTTGTGCAATCATTATCCTCAACCATGCCATTGGGCTACTCTTGGGGAAGAGTCTTTTCAAGATATAAATAGCTAAGGTTTGACTGTGGGGAAGGAAGGGTTGTCTCTTACCCCTATTGTGAAGGTGTCGCCCCTATGAAAGAGTGTGTGGGGCTATATACTAGGTGTGAGGTTGGTTCTTGAGAAACTGTTCAAAGCTATACCCAGGGTTAGGGACAAAATGCATGGTAGATGCACCATTGGGTGTGATGGGGATATACTGGGAGGAAAGCTAGGGGACAGGAGAGGTTGAGGAAGTGGTGGGGAAAGGAACTATTGGGGAGGTTGGGACAAGGTCTCATCCCTAACCTTAGAGGTAGGTGGCTTACAACCCCTATGAACTGGCTTCTTCTTAGGCCTCATTTGCACATCAAATAACAAATAATTAATTATAAAGATATGAAAATTTTAATGATAACACATATTATAAAGTCTAATAAAATCTAATATAAAAGAGGAAAAATGTAAATTTTATCACAAATATGCAAATCAATATGTATAATTTTAAGAGAAATTTCATACAATTATGTGTTATTATACCTTATACATTGGTGTATATTGCGCTGGAGCCTACTTCTCCTTCTTTTGGAATTTCTTGATATGCTTTAGATTCCATATCATGATTATTATTCTTCTGTGCTTCGAAGTAATCATGTGGCATAGTTTTGTCGGATATGATCCACCCATTTCTTCTATTATCGGACATAAAAAAACTTGTGATACTTGGCAGGCTAATGTGGATGGTTTAGTTGTTTGAAGAATTTGACGATTCTTATTTAAACTTATGAAATTGTGTTTATTATCTTTTTTGAAACCAATGCCTTAAATATATTGAACCAATCACACTTAAATAAGACCACCCTGTGGTCGTATTTGAAACTCATCTCCACAATCTTTACGATTTATCCGTAGTAGCCATCATAACCCATGTCTCGATAGCAACTGACAAGAATGCTAGTCTACTACGAAACCTTTGCATCATCAATTGATTTTATTTTAAATCTAAAGTCATTTATTATGTATCAAGAATGATAATGTCTATAACTCAATGGAATTTCAACTATTACATCAAAGTCTTCTACCTAATGTGGGTCATTTTCTTTCATTTGATATACACGTTGCTTAAACCAATCAATAAATTGCAACTCATGGACATATGGATGTGAAGACTGTTTGAATTCGTTAAAAAAAATTGATTGATCTCTAGAATTTACTTCAAAATGTACAGGTGAGCTATCGTTCCATTATATCAATCATTTTGTACTCTGTCCAGAGGATCGACCCTCCCTTTATTTAAAAAATGGAGAGAGAATTGTCATCTGTTTCATTGTATTCCCCATTGAAATTTTGCTATAGTCAATTAAATCTATTGTCGGGATCATTCATATATATGGCACAAAAGGTTATGCATTTTTGCACAAGGTAGCCTTCAATAATTGACCCCTCCAGTTTCATCTTATTTAAGACGTAATCTTTCAACTTCTTTAAGAACCGATCAACTGGGTACATCCATCTATACTATACAAGCCCAACAACTCTTGCTTCATTTGCAAGATGAAGTTTTAGATGCAACATAATGTCGAAGAAGGTTGGAGGAAAAAGTTGTTCTATCTTGTAGAGTGTGATGACAATTTGTTCATTTTAGTAGTCTAAAACTTCACAATCCAAAGTCTTAAAACATATGACTTTGAAAAATTGACTAATCTCTATGAATGAATCAATTACTAGATCAGGAAACACTCCACAGATAGCCAGTTGAAATAAGATTTGCATATAAACATGTGAATCATGACTCTTTAATCTAGTGATCTTCTTTTAAAATTCATTCACACAATGAGAAAGTTGTGAAGGGTACCTATTTGGGACTTGAATTCCCTTTAAGAAGGAGAATATTCTTAATTCAAATTGTACATAGTTGGTGAAAAGTCCTTTCCTTCAGTTACATGCAACTTAGAATGAATACCTAATTTTTTCATGTCATTTCTTATTTTTAACATGTCTTTTACATTATCTGTTAAGTTTGACAAGTCTAAAATGTTGTATATGACATTCTTCTCAATGTGCATAATGTTAAGGTTGTGACAAACTATAAGACCTTTCTAATATGGGAACTCCATGAAGAAGATGTTCTTCCTTTTGAAACCCAAATACTTTAAAGTTCTTAGATATTTTTTGAATAGACGACCTAATTGTATGTTGCTAAGCTTTTGCAATTTTTCCATTACTTCATAGCTTAACTTGATGGAAGCAATGCCCAACTTATTTCTTGGGTTCCTGGCCGAATACCGACACGTTTTACCATTAGATCTGTCCCTAAACTGTGATGCTTGCCATTTGTGCTTAATTGTTAGAAATCTGCAGTGAACTAAGTAACAAAATTTGTTACTTTTAAACAAACATAAGTGATATGTATCACCCATACATATCGAACATGCAAACTCTTCCTTGGTACTCCATCTAGATAATTTCGCATATGTTGGGAAGTCGTTTATGACCCACGATAATGCTACATGCATTTGAGAAAACTCTTTTTTATGTGTGTCATACATGTGAACATCATTGTACAATAGTTGTTTCAGTTCATCTACTAATGGTTGCAGATAGATGTCAATCATATTTGGTGTTTTTACATACATGGCCCTATAATCATTTGATATTACATATATACCCCTGGATTCTAGGATATTACATAAATACCCCTGAAATCTTATCTTTGTTAACAGATATTCTATTCCGTTAGTTTTGACTTTAACAGTCGTTAATTGTGGGTGAAATTTTTTACATAATTATCCCTGTAATCTTTTGATATTACATACATACCCCTAAGTTCTTAGATATTACATAAATACCCTTAAAATTTTATTCCCATTTACATGAAATACCCTTGAGTGCACTTCTGTTAGTTTTACCATTAATGACCATTAATTGTGACTTCTTATATATCACATAAATATCCCTTAATTCTTGTCTTCATTAATAGATATAACCCTCTGTTAGTGTGCCATTAGCAACTTAATTGAAGTTTGTCTGAACTTAATCATGGTATCATTGGTTAACTTCAATGGTCGATACATTATGTGGGAATGCAGGAAAAATCAAAGTCATCCACCAACTCTATATACATTTCAAGCCACAATACCACCTAGCTACACCTCCTGCCATCCCCTCTTAATGCTCCTCTTACAGCCCTAATTGAGCAAAACTAACCTTAACCCTTCATCCTATTAGTCATCACTCACCTTCCATAGTCAACGACTCCTTTATTGCACCACTACGCATCATGCCATCAGTGATCCAAGTAGTCACCACCATTGCCCTCATCACATCACCACACATCACACCAACAGAGCTCCCTCTTATCACACCGTTGTGCATTGCCCTTTAGGAGCAAAAATGTTAATTTGACCCAAAGTTAACAGCTACTAAAGTTAAAACTAATGAAAGTTAGCTCAAGGGTATCTTATGAAAATGGGAACAAGATTTTAGGGGAATTTATGTGATATCCAAGAATCTTGGGGTATGTATGTAATATCAAAATAATACATGGGTATTTATGTAAAAACTTTTACCCACAATTAAAGGCCATTAAAGTTAAAACCAGCAGAAGGGCATATCTATTAACGGAGATAAGATTTCAACTGTATTTATGTAATATCCAAGAACCTTAGGATATATATGTAATATCAAAAGATTATAGGGGTATTTATGTAAAAACCCCATCATATTTCCTAGTTGCTTTAGACTTAGGTTAAGGAATGTTAGCATCATAAATGAAGATCGCATATATAACTAGGGAGGTAAGTTGTAAATAACCATCACGACTAGTCAAATTAAACACTACAGGTACATGTTCTTAAAGGGTTTAAATCTGTTGACTGCAAGGTCCAATATAACATTACGCGAAACCTCTGTGAATGATACATGTATGCTGTCAAACCTTTTCCATTCTTCAAAATTTGTTGGATGACAAATATGCTTGTCTCATGACTTGCTGTCCTGATGTCATGTCTTCCACTTTGCAGTTCTAAAAAGAAAATGAGCACTTTGCAGTTCTACTTGACATGAAAAGTTGTTGTAGGCTTAGAATAATTGGAAAGTATCGAAGAACCTTTCTGACTTGTTTCTTGTCTCCTCTATACCTTTCCTTACCACATTCTGGGAAAGAACTCGAGGTAGCGTGCTCATTTCTATATAGTAAGCAATCATTCAGACATGCATGAATTTTCTCAAAATTCAAACCAAGCACTCAAATATGCTTATTTGCCTCATACCACAACTTAGGGACACCACCAAGATTATTCAATAGCTCCTCTATGAACTGAGGCACCTCCAACATTAATTTCATTGTAGCTTCATTCATAACTTTCATTTGAAATAGTTTTAGAATGAAAGACAACCTAGTAATGGAATTGATTTTGGGAGTAATGGGCTCTTCTGTTGCCTTGATTATATCATAGAGCTAATTACAAGTTCTTAAAGTTTCTTCCTCATTCACATTCTCAGCATCAGTCACTCCCATTTATCAAGCATCTCATCAATTTGATCAACTTCGACATCATCATCAGACTCGTCAACTTCCACTATATTCCGTGTGTCCACCTGTGTTGGTTACTCTCCATGTGTAGTCCACTATGTACAATGCTGCCACTAACCATTACAGATCACGTGCTTGAACATAGTGTCTATATCCTAAACAAAACCATTGAAAACCTTTCTACATGGAAAAAGAATTTTCTCTAAATGTTCTTGTCTATATTATTTTCAATCCTCATCAAAGGCCCAATTCAAGAATGAAATGATTTCACTCTTATATTGGGTGTAATCAAAAGTGCTTAAACCAATCTAGGACTTGTTCATGATAACCTAAATTTTAAAGTAAACCACCCACACAAGTTAGAAAGGAAATAAGGATGATGTGTGTATTTTGATGAAGGTTTTCACTTGATAGTCCATTCTTGAAGATTTGATCATAAAGTTACTTGTTTCATATAATCAGTGTTTAGAAAAATTTTGGCAGCATATCCCTGCACTTCTCCAGTATACTCCTCAAGACTAACTGTAGCTACATTCCCTCAAGCCTATGCTACTGAAATTTCACCAAACATTGGTTACATGTAATAAGTAACTCCTAAGTTGTGATTAAATCTTTGAGGAGCCCCATTTGACTGGTCTGTTAACATCAAGCTAAGGATGATCAAGACTTATCGCATGCTATGAAGATAACTTATCATGCATGTATGTGAGGTATACATACACTAACATATTGTCCATACATGATCATAAGTCTTGAACGGGCATGTATTTTGACACAATTATATTCATCCATCAACCTATACCCTAGTGTTAGAACTCCTATTGTTTGTCATTAGGTGTATCTAAATTTGTGCAAATGTATGTATCTAAATTTGTGTAGGTTTAGAACTCTTAAAGCTTGCACCCTAAACCCTAAATTAATGTGAAATGTGGACACACCCTACATTTCACAGAATAATTCCATCACAACTTAAATTACATGATGTTCAGTTGTTATACATGAGGAAAAGTTTTTATTTTCTTTAGATAATTGTGTTGTACTCTAGCTTTACACCTAATTCAAACAACTTATTTTTTTATGAAACTCACATTGATTGATGTTATCTTTTACTTAAGAGAGTCCCGGTCATTTGTCTCTGGGAGGCAATTTGAAGAAGTGAATGTATCTAGATTAGGATCCCTCTAACCTAATTCTAACCTAATAGTTTTTTCTTTTTTTTCTTTTGTGATTTTTATCAATTTTTTCTTTGTGATGCTAAGGGATGGCTAGGAGGAGGATGTGTCAAGTGTTGGCCATGGTAACCGTGTAAGTGATGTGAAGAAACTTATGATGGATGTTCCTAAGGGGAATTAAGAAGAGAGGTTTGGTGTGAAATCAAAAGGCGAGAAGACGGAGAAAACATGAAATCCACGTATGTCTTTTCTAGATCTACTTAAATCTAATAATTCAAACACTAAGCCAAACACAAACATTGATATAAAAATAATCACAAGCATCAAATAAGAATCAAACAACATCTCTTACATTGCAAAAATAAAAGCAAATAAAAAGAACAAACTCCACCACACCGAGAGTGCCTTAAGAGGTCGTTGACTTCTTGTGTGTGGTGGTGGCTCAACTATGGTTATGAAAACTCATCTACACGCCAACCATGGAGGGGATCAAACAAGCAAGGCTATGGGAGAGCCTTGGCCGTCCAAAGATAGAGAGAGGGGGTGTTGGAACCTTGTTCCACATCTTGTTTTGGTGTTAACAAAATTATTATGAATTAATGTTTGCAATTGAGTGCTTTTCATATTTAGGTGAAGATAAAGGCAAACAAGAAGTGATGGAGGCTTGATGATAAGGAGAAGATGATGAGGAGGCAAGATGACAAGAATTGAGGAGAAGAAGATCATCTTCGACTTTAGTTTCTTTTTGTTTAGATTTTATTTTCATAGATTGTATGCCTCTTAACAAGAGAACTTAACTTAGATCGTAAAATCAATTAGAGATAAATTAGGATTTATATGGCATTCGTTTTCAAAGAATGTAATGAATTAAAATACTTAAAACAGGTACTTGTAAGCAAGTATTGGTACTGTTCACCAGTACTGGTATTTGCAAGGCACAAGTTTGAGAATTCGTTTTAAATTATGAACAACAAGTACCGGTACTAACCATGAGTATCGGTACAGGTTGGCCACAGGTTGAAGGCTTTATTCTAGTCTGAACCTTACAAGTACCGGTACCCATGATGAGTACCGGTACTGGTAGGTTACCGTGCCCATGTAATCTCAAATTTGGGAGTCACAAGTATCGGTACCTATGATGAGTACCGGTACTGGAACTCAGGTACTGGCGGCAGTGAACAGCTAGTACCGGTACAGGTACTTTAGTACCGGTACTAGGTAGTCGTTGGCTAAATTCTGAAAGGCTAGAAAATTAATTCCAAGAATGTAAACATTGGGAATTAATTCCCAACATCTAGTAGACGAGTATCCTAGGTCCTAAACTCTATAAAATGACCCTAGGACTCTTTGTTTGCATACAAGAGATACAAGAAAGATTAGAAATACAAGAGAAATTCCTAGAGCTATATTTCCCAAATTTCCACCATATTCACAAGAGAAGAAATCATGTTTGCTGCTTTTCGTCGTGCTACACTTTTGCAAACACTTAAACGACGTGATTTCTTCACACATTGTCAAAGCGATTCACGCTCATTCTAGGCTCTCAAATTGGTAATATTATTTTAGTTATTGTTGAGAGGCTTAGGTTCTTGTTGTAAGAGTTTTCTTTCTTACACCAGTTTTCACTTGTATTTTGAGCATTTGCTCATTTGGGTTGTAACAAACCCGTTCTAGTAATTGGGTTGAGGTAACCCATTAATTACCTCGGTTAGTAAATTGATTCTCTCGGGGTTGAGAGAATCGGGTTAAAAACCCTAAACTGGGAAGCTTAGGTAGTGGAGTACCCAAGGGAGGGGAACCACTATATATCTTGTGCCAATTTCTGTGATTGTGTTTTGTGCAAATTATCTTTCTTGTTATTACTAATTTATTTGTTTAAGCTTTTTGTGTGCATAGCCATATTCCATTAATCCTTCAATTGGTATCAGAGTAGGTTGCGAAAAGAAGTAACAATTCTCTTTTCCAATGGCATCTCCAGTCAAGCGCACCGAAGGACAGTCATCTACACATCCTCCCTACTTTGATGGGACGGACTATGGATATTGGAAGAGGAGGATGCAAGTCTTCCTCAAGGCAATGGATGAGGAGTCGTGGACACTCATTCAAGAGAAATATTCAGATCCAGAGCCGCAAGAAGGAGTGGCATGGACGGCGGAGCAAAAGAAGAAAATTGTCAGCAATGCAAGGGCGATGAACGCACTTTATTATGCGTTGTCAAGGGAAGAATTCAACCGTATCTCAGCATGCGAGTCAGCATTTGAGATAAATTACATGCTAGTAATTACAAATTTAACAATTATCAAATAAAATTACAAAAAATTATCAACTAATTATTATTGCAAACAACTACTAAAATACACAAAACACACAAAAAATGGCAAAATATTGTTAAAAATTTCCAACAATAATTTAGGGATTTTAGGGGGTGTGGGGTGCGACAATGGTGGCGTAAGGAGGAGGGACGGGTCTGTAGGAGATGGGGGGAGACAGGGGCAACAAGGCAGGAGAGCGGAAAGGCTATGGAGAGGTGCATGAGGTAGGGGGGTAGAGGGGCGGAGGGAGGCATAGGGGCAGGTTGTGGGGTTGGGAGGTGCAAGGCAAAGGGGTAAAGGTACATAGCATGGTGGGTGGAGGGGCACAGTAGAGATGGGGGGAAGGGAAGCATGGAGGTGGTGACAAGGGGATACCTCTTAAGGAGAGGTCATCGTGCGGTAAGGAGCAGTCGTGTCGAGGAGAGGTTGCAAAGAGGAGTGTGAGGTGACGCTGATAAGGAGAGGGATGGGTGGATGCTTGAGGAAGGCAAAAGGAAGTGACAAGAGAAGATGAGAGGGAAAGGAACTGAGGGGGATTGTGCCAGGCATGATCTTAATACAATTTTCAATGACAGTTCTAAAAAAACTTTGCCAAATTAATTATAAAAGCATTTTTAGCATGTCCTTTCATATTCCTTTTGGAGACGATTTAGTTGGAACTATTGTTGATTGTTGATCACTAACCCCAATGGTCAAACGATCATGGCCATTTATCAAGGTAAAGCGACTCCAAAAATATCTAAGGCTATCAGTGACGGTTGTCTAAAAACTATCGTTAATTGTCGGAAAGTCAACCTTCACGTGAGGAATTTCCTACCTTCTCAGTTCAGAATTGGAGATGAATGGAAGATGAATTGACGCTAATTGTCAAAACCCCTTTGCTGGAGTAGATTCTTACCTTCTCACTTCTCAGTTCGCAATCGGTGACAATTTTCAACAAACCGTTGCTAATAGTCAAAAACTCACCTCGTGTGACGAAATTGCTACCGAATCTTTTGGGTATAGGTGATGATGTTTTTGAACACCATCACTAATTGTTGACAATCCCCTTCTGCCCCTAAGTGAGGAATTCTTGCCTTCTTAATTCGGAATTGAAGATGGTTGGAAGATGAATCGTCGCTAATAGTCGAGACCCCCCGGTCGCTAGAGGAAATTCCTACCTTTCAGTTTGCAATCGGTGACAGTTTTCCAACAAATTCTTGTTGGATATTTTGGGTATAGATGATGGTGTTTTGGAAAACCGTTGATGATTGTTGAAAAACCCCTCGGCATGAATGTCTGGAATCTCCCCACGCAGGTGTGAGTGCCCAACTGGACAATAAGCGAAGTTTAGTATATGAACCACCACCAAACCTCACATTCTGCAATGGTGTCAAGACTATCATAGAATAATCGTTGTGGAATCAACATTTTTTGAAGTGACCAAAGGAGGATAATGTTAAAGTAAAGACCTTAGATCTAGATTGCTAAGTCGTTCTAGAGTTGAAGGTGCCAAAATAAGCCCATTGGTGCTTGTGGGTATAGTTCAAGTTGGTGTACTTTGTAAAATACGAAAAGTCATCTTTTGGATCAAATCTTAGTCAAACTTATTGGATTCACCTCCTAGAAAGCTTCCCCATAACTTTGTTTTGTGGATAGCTTAGGTTACACGAGAAAATGTGAAATAAGGATGATATACGTATAGACCAAATCAGGGCAATTGTTGACCATAAAACCTTAGTCATGCATCCCAAACATGCCTCTTGGCCTATTAAAAGGCCTCTAGAGCCACTAGCTCAACCACTTTCTCCATTAACAATGCAAAAATTGAGGAAAAAAGCCAAAGAGCAAAGAGGAGTAAAGATAGAGGAAAGAATAATAGAGGGGGTGGACAAAGGGAGTGGGCACTTAAGGGAAGTATTGTGAATTGCAAGAACATGGACAGGAGAGAGCATACAACTTATCTCATTTTTCTAGTTTAGGGTAAACCCGATGATTTAGTACTAAATTGGCATCCTTGGTTTTATCTTCCAAGTGTCCGACATACACCTTGCAAATCTATCTATGGTTTTGTTTTATCTTTATGTGTTTGATTATCATTGGTTTGTTTATCCTTATATGCAACTCAAGCCATTATCCCCTCTTAGCCATCCAATCATAGCTCGCAGCATCACTACGCATTATGATATTCCATTTTTTACCATCCCAAACTCCTTTGGGAAAAATTAATACTCAATAGTGTAATAGACTCTTCTCAAGTAACTTTTAATGTGTGGTTGTAGTACATTTATATTTCTAACTAGGTAACTCTTTTAAGTTACCAATATTTTGTCAACCCGAGTAGTCTAGCACTATCTAACCCAAAACTTGAGGATACATATACTCAAGTCATGGCCCATGGTCGATTTCTAAAATCACTCCTCTAGTCTCCTAAGATTTACTTGTGTCAATCTAGCCTATTAGGAAGTGGCCCACTAGGGCCACTAGAGCCCTCCTAGTTTCTTAATAGGCCCAAACCAAGACATCCCCAGGCTCTAGCTTATCTACAGGTTGATGTCACCTCCCAATGGATGCAATTACCTACATATTTGAGCCCTAGTACACCAATCTATCTCATTAGATTAGGTTTTAACTTTGTGTTACATATAGCTTAGCTAAGCAAATGGAGGCTCCCATCCCATCACTTATTCCTCATCATCATCTTAAACTAAGAGTAGACGTAGTTTCTACCATAATACTTGCCTTCTAATTAATTTTGAATTTCCCTTCTTGGAATTCCGTGATCCCCGCTCCTTGAAAGTATTCTTCCAAGTCCACTAGCCCATGATTAATTTGTTTTTTTTTTAAGTTACAGCATTTTAGTCTATGCATCTAAATGGTTTTCATGGTTGATGAAACACCCAAGTTGTATGCCTAATTAAATCATTTGATTGTCCATTTCGCAATTCGTTTACTTGGATTGCAGCCCAGTTCAGATGTCTGATATCTCTTTTAGTTGTTTAAACATGCACCAAGGCTAGTCCTTTAGCGATTCAATTAACCAATCTAACGTGAATTACTGTCATTTCCTCCTCTTTATTATCCTTTGGACACAATTAAAAACTCAAAATAATTTAAGGACCCAAAGTTGAAGTTGAAGATCAAAGACATGGATTAGGATCTTGAGAACAAAATAATACCAAAATCATGAACTTCCTTACCGAAAACTACACAAATTGGCTTCCAAGGAGCATGGTGCTCGGACAACCTGTAACTATGTAAATAAAACCCAAAATATAGAGCATTCTGAGGACCCTTACGTTGCTCTTACCTCACTAGATTGAAGATCCCACAAGATGATTGAGAGTCGTTACCGAGAAATTCAGAGGTCCTCCCACCCTTCCTTCTTCATGTAACTATCCTTTACTCACCATACACCTATAGCTACATGGAGAATGTATTTAGAGGCTTATGATTGTTGGTTCCCCCTTCCCACTTCCAATTCATCTAATCGTAGCTCCTACTTCAGTTGTTTGTCGATTTTTCTTGTTGTTGGCAGCCTCGTCCATAACCATGGACGAGACTAGAAAATGTTCCGATGTCCTTCATCTTCCTTTGTCTCAGCTTTGCGCCTTCCTGTTCTTCAATTGTTAATTGAGCTCTCTTAGTTTCCCTCCTATGTTCTCTAGAATTCTCCCTATTAGTACTAGAGGCTTAATGGCACAACCTTCGTTAGGGATCATTCTTATCTATCTAGGGACTTTTCTACTTTTGGATGCTCTATTCCATTCCATGTTTAGCCATCTAAAGGATTGGGGAGTTAAGTCCGCAACCCCTGCTCATTTATTATGCATGTTGAGTTCCATTCCTCTTTAACTCTAAGGTCTAAGCTAAGGCATCTAACTATTTTGAAATTTCTCTGATCTATTCCTCCTTTTTCTCTTACCCCTTATTTCTTAATAACGCTCTCAACTTGCATTGATATTGTAATTAACGCCTAAGTGTCTTACATACGTGGAAAGGATGTGAAAGCTAAGGCTATGGGGAGTATCGCATTTTGGAAGGGAGTGCACAAGGTAAGGACCATTATATTCTTGTAGCTTATACTATTTTGGACTTGGATATTCTAAGTAACATGTGATATCAACTCAAATCGGCTAATCCATCAAAATTGAGCTTGCAGGCTGCCTTGAACTTTTAATTGAGCCTGATGTCTCTCGGTGAGTAAAATTGAGTTCTTTGGTTAAAATCCCATGATACCACATTCATGGATGTTTGTTTAATTGGATATTTCTTTATTTTTGTTTGAAGTAATTTGTGGCCTAAAATCTATAGCAAAATCCATTTAGTAGTATCAGGTAGTTAATTGATATTCTCTGATTTGTTATAGGTTTAGGCAACTAAATCGGTTGTTTGGATATTCAAATCTGGAATTGGGATCGGAGGTGGAAAATGAAGATTTGGGTAGTTAAGCTTGTTGATAAACTAAATAGAAATTAATCTGGGCTTAGGCAACCAAGGAGAATGGGTAGGCACCCAAAACAAGTTGCCCATTTGTTACAAAAGTCAAAATAGCTGTTCAAAAATAAAAGTCAATATAGGCAGCTTAAGATGTTGCAAATTAGGATATAGGGATCAATACGATGGTAATGATTTTTGAGAATTGGATGATGAGGAGGGTTAGTTGCACAGTCATAGGCTCGCCACAATAGTAGGCGAGAGAGGGGAGCTGTTTGACGAAGCGGTGGAGCTGTAGAGGGTGCGTAAGGTGGCACTTGGTAATGTGGAGGCATTTGACGATTGGGAATTGGGAGAGGGGAGGGAGGCGCCACAAGTTATTTGACTCAAAATAAAAATAAAAAAAGACTGTGGGAATTTTCTGGAGAGGTGAATTGGTGGGACATCGGAGGAAAACTAAGAATGAAATGACCCATCACCTTTCGATCCTTTAAGATGTTCAGGATGTTCGTCAGACTTCTAAAGAGAGAGTCAAATGTCTGAAAATGTTTTTCTTTTCGGTGCATACCGTGTACACGCCACTCCCTCGCCCACGTCTCATGCCTCACCCTACAGCGGCCTCACCCGCACCCAGCACCACTCCCTACGGTGCCACACTTTTCCCCTCACCTCCTCTCCCTTATAAACCCCCTCCTCCTCCTCCTCTTCGTCTCACACCATTACAGCCGAGTGAGAGAGAGAACAGGGAGCCGGAGAGAGAGCAAACGGAGAGCGGAGAGCGGGTCTGAGTGCGAGAGCGGAGGGCACTATGCTGCTCTGCTGCAGCATCTGTGGCGAGGAAAGCCAGAGCGGTTACGAGGAAGTCATTTTTTCCACGGAATCAGACATCTGGATCGACATCCAGATGTCTTACCGGACGTTCGAAGGTAGAATGAGACGTCTGGTAGAGATCTATTTTCTGTATTTTTCTCTGCCAAAGCCCTGATAATGCTCGTACATGTGTCAGAGGTTGGGAGACGGACCAGAACAGTTTCAAACGTTCGGAAGTATCTCCAGACGTCTGGCGTAACCCTTGGACGTCGGCACTACGTTCCAGATATTCGATAGAGACACCCCAGGAAAGGTATGCCTGCGAGTCATTTAAGACGTCTGGCCCCCTTTCCCAGATGTCTAATTTTTGTCAGACCTCGTGTTTTAGGCCCGTTCAAGGCCCAAACGATGTCGATTTTTCGAAAATGAAACATTGTTGTTTTTTGTACAAATTTCTTCACATAATGGTAGCTTGTCTGTATCTTTTAGAATCCTTTTGACCTGTCTATCCACGCCTTAGGTCTCCAGTTTGCCAGGTGTACGAAACCTGCGGAGATGTCGGGAGTTGCTGTACAAGCCCACATTTCACCCGGTTATCCTAGTAGAGTGGTTCTGACTATAAATCTCCAAGATTAATAAAATGCATAAAATTAGTTAAACTTAGGATGTGAGTGAACCCTATGAAGAAATAAACGTATGACAAGAATGTATTTATTCGATTGAACCCTAGGTTATGATATGAATACTAGGGATAGAAGAGATGCATGTGTAGAGAGATGAATAATTGAATAAATCATAAGCTTTCTGTACTACCCGAAATGAACTATATTATGAATAGGAAAAAAATGAACTCATATTGTGAAAACTGAGATACCTATTCTATATGTAACAAACCAGATATGGAATAAAAAAAGGTTCATGTACGAACCCTGTGGGGAGTGTAGAACGAGATAAGAATACTGTAGTACAGAGAACCAGATGGTTTTGGAATTTGCCACCCACAGGCGGCCATTAAGGGAAGTAAGCTGACCTTCATGTACATGGTATCAAAGAGAGCAATTATCCATTATAGAGTAGAGAGGAGCTTGCCGCCTTTGGGTTGAGACCTGGGGTGGGTTTGGCCACTCTATGTCAACTCTTGTTGGCCCTCGTGTACGTGGTACCGAGGTGAGCTACTTAGTGTAGGGGAAGCTAGCTGTCCCAAGGGGCCCAGGGTTAGGCATGGCCACCCTATACCGACTCTTGTTAGCCCGTTGGGCAAATCGGGATAACCGGATGAGGGTATGCAAACTGAGGAGGGGCGAGACCTCTGTTCTGTTCTGAGAGGGCAAGGCCCTGTACTGTTCCACGTTGTACGTTGAGGCGTACCCGCTAGCGGAAACGACTAACCGTGTACCAGTGTGGGGTAGCTACCCGCACGCTTATCACGTGTGCCGTAGTCACCGCTATGTCACGATTGTGACTGCGGGGTGGTAGACCGAGTGTAAGACTACCATGGAGGGACTCTCTCGACTAAGAGAGTACCACATGTGCATCTTGCATCACGGGAAAAGTGCAAGCAAGATCGTTCCTTTAGGGAACAAGAAGATTAAAGTAATGTAATGGATCCTAATTAGAGATCTCCATATAGCAACACGTTATAAGATAATTAGAATCGGGAAATAATATGTTAAATGTACTTTATATTTTTAGCCACCACTCTACTCAGCGTTAGCTGACTCTAGTTATATAACTTTGTACAGGTCAGGGATTTAAGCAGCCCGAGCTACTGGTAGTTGAGGATGCTGGGCATAGTCGAGCCCAGCTATAGTTTATACTGCTAGTTATAGTGAATTCCTGTAGTTATATTTTTAGTACTTTCCGTATGTTCTCTATCTGTACTAGTTTGTTGTGATGGTAGTATTCATATTCTTGAAGGCATGTAATATTCTAGTAGTACTGTTCTATTTCTTCTTTTGTTGCCAATTTCTTTTTGCTTAGTTATTATACTTATGTGGTTGTGAATTGATGTATGTTATTTGGTTATTTCTCATTGGACGACTGGATCTTGAGATTAGTCGATACGAGCCAATCTCAAATCTTGTAGGAATCTGGATTTAGGTCGTGACAATGGAGTTTTTAAGATTTTTGCATTATACGTCGTTGAGCATAAGGATTTATTTCTCATTTTATCTAATACACACACATAAATGCTATTTTTTTAAGGATTATGGATCAGATTGCGTTAGATTGATAAATATCTCAACTCAAATCCAACCTAATCAAAATGAATTAATAATTTTCTAACACAATTAAATCCATAATGATGAAAAGTCAAATTCGATCCAATCCAATTGGATTGGGACGGATGGAATTACAGATACCCTAGTACATAATAGTTAAATTTCCAAGAAAAATTCAAGACTCCAGGAGTGAAGAATCTAAGCATCTAGACTACAAGTTTTAGCTAAACTTAATTTTTACTTCTTCCCTCTGGTCCTTTGTCCTCTCAAGCCTTTCTCTCGTGTTACCATTATTATCGTCACCTTCTTTAAAAATTATCCTTCTATGATGTATGTTTAGATTCTTAGAAGATATTATATACAAAATTTATTTATCCAGATAATGGATTGGGATACATTGACTTGGATTAATGATTGTTTTTGCTTTTTTAAAAATAAAAATTAAGTTCATTGTAACCTCAAATCATGCAAGGAAAATATGATCAATGTCAAATACCAAACACATATATACTTGCAAGATTATGAGCAAGAGCCACCTTCTGTCTAGGAACCTTACTTAAAGATAATGAAGGGGCTGAACGGAGCATGGATTGACACTTAAGTATAACATGCTTTGATGCTAATGGATCCAACAGCATCGCTGTAAAGTCTGCCCATATGAATAGCCAAATTCAAGGCAAGACAAGTACCTTGAAGAATCGCAAGAACTTCAACTTAGAAAGGGTTGCTAACAGAACACGATTCAGTGCTACCAGCTAATATGTCACTATTTTCCTTGTTTTTATAGTATGTCACCATTTTCGTTCATAAGAATATCAGCTGCGCAGGATTTATCTTCTCTGACTGCAGCGTCGACAATGAAATTGATTCCTGACATTTGGATGGGCCGGTCATCCAGATTCAGTTGTAGCATTTGATTGTGGAAATAATTAGACGGTGGCTCCCCCAAAATGACATAAAAATTAGCCATATTGATAGCTCTTTGGACGTCATCCCGCAGCAGAATTGGCTGCTCACCCGGAACATGTTCATGACGCTGTAAACAAAGGACATGGAATATATGGAAGAGGATATTGCTGCCCCACTCTAATTTTTTACTGTCCGTTGATTAGATAGGGGCCAGCATTAACGCGTAGCATCCCAACAATTTCTCTATCTTCCTAGAAATCGACCATAGTACTTAGAAGCTTAAAGGAATTTTTTTTCTGCTTTTAATGTTTAACTGAATTTGCACATCTTTCTTCGTTCCATATATTATATCTTTATCCTATTTAATCAGAGGTGTCTAAATTTACGGTAAAAAAAAGGAACGATTTCTCTATCTTGATAAAAATCGACCATAGTATTCAAAAGGTTAAAGAATATTTTCTACCTTTAATATTTTAACTAAAGTGTATCCTTCTTAAATTCGTTCCTGATATTATGTCTTTATCCTATTTAATCAGAGGCTTCCAGACTTAAGGGCCTCTCTTGTTTTATCCAAAAGCCCAATGTCAATTTGAAAATGCATTCACTGCGTCATCAGATCTTGGACGGTGGCATGGATTCATATATTACAAATTTACAAAGGTAAGAAAGCAAACTATGGTAATTTGTTGCTTTGGTTTGAAACCTGTAACTTTAATTTCTTCCCAGAATAAATGTTATTCCCAGAATAAATGTTACCAAACAAGAAATAACGTGTAACATTCCTTAAAGCAAATGTTTTATGCAACATTGTATGCGAAAACACCAAAATTCTAACCTATTATCAAGTAGTCATCCAAAAAGGAAAATACACACTAAGATTGTGCCTTTAGTTACATAATGATCATATTACAAAGTTAGCCCTCACATACTAATAAAAATGTTAATGCTTTTTTGATATCACATCTTTTGCTTCTCATATAATTGAAACCCATTTCAAATACGATGCTATAAACAAGCTAAGCATAGACACTGCACTTATAACCTAGAGTGCATTAGCATACATGAGGCTAAAAAGAAGAAAGATGTGGAGGGGAAGCTACTCCAACTCTAAGGAGCCGTTTACATGTAGTGTTGTTGCCAAAGAGAATGAGGAGGATAATGATTTGGCTTTAAACCTATGTTTCTCTAAACATGCCATCGACGGGGAGTTAAGATTTTACCAAAGGCATAATCCTCCAGTTTAACCTTCCACATAAATGCCAAAAGAGAATATCCTCTCCTCACACAAACTAACAGGGGATGTCTCCTCTTCTTAACTTACAAATTTCTGTTAGCTAACTCTATAAAAACTTGTTCTAGGGATGAGGTGGTTGAAGGTTATCTTAGTTACCCCGACATCATATAAAGGCAACTTTTTAAACTTACCTGACTATTACTTCTCATGTCTTTACCAAATAGTTACATGTCATCTGAGATACCATTAACCCAAAAAGTCTATCCCACTTGCTAAATTACTGGACCGAAAATAAGAGATTCTCTCTTCGAAATAATTATCAATTTTTTCAAAACTAAAAGATCATGACAAAGACATCAAAATCTATGTTTAGATTCCCACATCTATATATGGCAACTTAGGTATTCATGTTGAAAAGGAATGGTCACTTCACAATAGCTTAGGTGAAAAAAAAAATGCACATTGTTGATCACGAAAAAAGGCTAATTAATGAACAAAACTGAGGTAGACAAATAAAAAAAGAAATACCAGAAAATGAATCTACATTAGCAATAATATGCAAAACTAAATCCAAGAACTAGCTACCATTTCTACGGAGGTTCAAGATCGGCACAAGTCACAAAAACACATCCACAATTCCACCATCCTGGATCATATTCCAAAATTAAAGAGTTCTTTTCGAAGCGAGATCTAGATATCCTTCCGTAATTCAACCATGGAGATCTGTCGTCAGCATGGCCAACCACCTACACCCACGGAAAGAGATCAAGATTTCGATCAATGCATCCCATCCGCAACACTATCTACCCGATGAAGGGAAAAAAACCAATAACGTAGCCGGATTTTCTCATCCCTCCTTCCAAACATGCTTGCTCTTCTCTGCAACACAAGAGAACTAAACTAATTTATCCTCCTTGGGTAAACCTAAGCCTAGCACAACCAGAATGGAAAGGCCAAACTTACGGGTCCCTTGGGAATAAACAAAAAGAGGAAGCGGGTGGACGCAAGAAACCCTTCCGTTCCCGCGCACGGACGCCCCCACTGTCCCGCCCTTCCCGACCGGTGGCGTCCCGCGCACGTGTGGTCTGCTCCAATTACGGCCTCCATAATCGCCACGTTGGCGTGACGGCCGCGCGCGCAGCTTCCCGAACACGCCCGGAGATCTCTTGACATAATAATAAGGACGGGGGAGGAGACTCCCCTCCTCACATAAACCCCCGCAAAACCCTCCCCCACCCACTTCCCTCCACCATTTCGAAAGACACCATTACCACACGCAAACACAACGTCGCTGTAGCTACTACTATGGCTGTGGAGAAGGGGAGAAGAGAAAGAGGGGACAAGAAGGAGGAGGTGCGAGAGCAGGAAGGATGGGAGACGCCGACGAGGCCCGAGTGCCGCATCCCCGCCGTGCTCCCGTTTTCGCCGCCCCCGAGGAAGAAGAAAAAGAAGAGGGCGTGGTGGTACGTCGAGAAAGGCCGCGCCGAAGAATGGGTACATCCAGATCCCCGATCTCGAGAGACCTTGTTCAGATTGCCCCCTCCAGGGACGGAGATGCGTTGCACCTGATCACCCATGGTGGGTGATTACTTTCCGCAGTAGTGGTTGGTTTATGTAGATTTGATTACAGGAGATTAGTTTCTATATATAGTTGTAATATGTATGAATGCAAATGTACTCATTGGAGTAGATTTGATACAGTTCTGAACTGGTTAGGGACGCGCTCGATTTTTCTTCCTCTATTATATATACGGTGGATGCCAAACGTAAATTTTGCTGTTTAGGCGTGTAGTTGTGAAAAAACGTCGAATTGAATCTTCCTTAAATTTCTTTCTTCTCGGTTGCGTATTCTCGTCAATTTTTGACGGGAAGATAATTGGAATATTCTTTCTTTCAGATCACTTGTGTGTATTGAGCAGCAAAAAGAAGAGGAGAAATATTCGTTACACACTTTTGATCACGATCCACTTCATGTGAAACATTGGGTGGTGATACCCACCTGCGATATTTGCAGAAGTTTAATCTGTTACGCTTCTTGTTAATTTAGACTCCTTTCGACGGAACAGGCCTATTGTTTCCTTAAATTGGTGGATGTGGGCTGACAACAACTTGTAAATCTCATAGAGAAATGGGTGATCCACGCGAAGGCCAAATTCACGCGTAAGATCACTACCATTATCTTTCGGAAGAGGATAGCGGGGAGGAGGCATGGATTTCGCCTTGGGTTCGTGCGTGGGTTTTCCATTCATGAATCTCTTATCTTTTGAGAAGAACAATCTGTTAGTATGTCACTATTCAGGTTTATGTTTAACAAAGTTCTTGCCACGCGTCAGACCGTACGCCCTGGTTCATGAGTGGGACACTCTGGTCATTCTGGCGGGTGGTGGCCAGAAGAGAGTGAGTGGACCCCAAACTTTATTGGGTGGCCGCTTGATTTCCAGTTTGGATAAGTATCGCATTTGTCAAAGCCGAAAAATCCGCATCGGCACATGGGCAATTTGGTAGCTTGCGAGTTGCGACTGATCTTTTCTCCGGTGGTTAGATCCTTGTTATTGTCTCCCTCCGGCCATCCCTGAAACAAGATTGCGTTTGACCCTTGGACCTCTGTCAAGTCGTGGGGAAAGGATGAGGGCATAATTTGAAGAACACGAATAATAATATGAACCGGAAGAAGTCTGGAAACTACGTAAAAGAAGGGGCCTATGGTAAGAACGGTGGATTTTTTTTTCTCTTTTAAGAGACTTGACTCTATGAAAGGAAACGGAAAAGCTGCAGCAACATGCAACCAACGTCCGCAACTTCTCTAGGGAAAAATAGAAACGTCCCTCGAAGAGGGGAAACTTTCAACAAAAAATGATAAAGAATGGTGGTTTTGATTCCAGGAATGTGAAGGTAATTCGATGTCTTCCATTTACGTTAGAATGCAAAGTGTACGATGAGGGATAAAAAGTATTTTTAGGATTAAAATTTCACACAAAGATCAATGGATCAATTTCTCTGATAACTCATTGAATTCAACTACCGACTAAAGTCCAGGCAGATTCGATTGGACCCAACCTGCCAAAGGATCTGGCTGACCATAGTTGGAGAGGTGGCAAAAATACGTTAATGCTAATGGTTTGCACTGTAAAGGCTATTTATAGCCAAGTAATTGATGACCTGGGGAATCTACGAAGTTTATTATGAGACGAAAAGTTGTTGCGATATTTTGTATTATAAATAAAGAAGATAAGCCTTTAGGAGGGGGCTTTACGCATTTTCTGAGAGAGAATAAAGAGGGATTGTACTACTAGCTGTCATAGTAGAAACTTGGGAGTATCAACCTCCCCCCCAGACGTACACCCCTTCAGATGGAATTGGATCACTAATTTCCTGTGCCTTTATCTCTTTGATTGCTTGTGATATTCGTTGATTCGAGTCTCCTATCGATCAAGGCCTCGATCAATTGGCACAATCTATGGAAAATGACTATTGTTTGATATCGTTTCCTTACACTAAATCGAAGCAATGGCTCCCATAACTCGAAATTATCTCGTGCTAACCCTAAGAAGGTTGCCTTGGCAGAGTCTAGTGTTTCAGTGTTCAAGGAACGCCATTTGCATGCCAAACCTAACAGGGAGAAGCCTGCACAGCCTAGCCGACAACCTGAGCCTGCTTGTCCTGAGAATCCTCAGTGGGACTCTCTCCTCGAGTTGCAGGCGAGGGAAGAAGAGTACAAAGCCAGGTTGGCGATTTTGAAGGCTGAACAACAGTTGATTGTGGATCAACTCCTTGAAATCAAGCTGATTAAGGAAAATCACAAGATTCAGCCGGAGGAGCCCCAAAGCTCCAGTCCTGACGACGACCAATTGAAGTGGTGTCGTATGGTAGAAGAGGAAAATGCCTGCTTGCGCAAACAGCTCGAGAAGCTAAAACATGAGTTTAGTAGCCAGAAAGGGAAAGTTTCTCCTAGCTTGCCTAAAGCTCTCCGTCCGCCTTCGTTAGGGGAACAATCTGGGGCTTACCCCCGTGGTGATCAGCGGAGGGGCCTCGCTACCCGAGATCATCCATTAGGTCACCCGGGCAATGGGAGGCATACGCCTACAGGCATATGTCACAACCTACCCCTTCATGGAGGAGGTAATGATGACACCTCTGTCGGAGAAAGTCAAGCAACCTGCCATGGCCCAATATGACGAAACGGCAGACCCCAACAACTTTGTGGGGAGCTACTGCCAGATAATGCTCGTTCACGATTGTCCTGATGGGGTTCTCTGTCAGGTATTCCAGTCATATCTCTCTAGCATGGCTCACGAATGGTTTAACGAGCTATCGGTATGACATATTATATGCTTCCAAGAACTGGCAGATAAATTCTGCCAATATTTCACAGGACAACAGCGGGTTAGGGATAACCCAAAAAGGCTATTGGAGTTCCGATAGCGAAAAAATGAGCCTTTCCGATCATATCTGGACCGGTTTAAGGCTCAGTACTTCAAGTGCAAAAAGCCCCACGACGACATCGTCATTCAGTACTTCAAGTCAGGTCTCTTGACTTAGAAGTTCTGGTACAATATTGATGATTTTCGACCTAGAGATATGGCAGAATTATGGGATTAGGCTACAAGGTTTGCAGAGTAGGATGACTCATTCCACTCCCGTAACTGGCTGGCAGACGGATATGGAGATGACTTCGGTTCCACAGAGGAAAAGAGAGTCTCGGGAGAACCAGCCCTTATATCCATCCACAGAGGCAATCGCTTCAACAAACAGAAGGCAAACTTCCAAGATCAGATGAGCAAAAGGCCCAGCAAGGGTCAAAACAAACGGGCCCCACTAGCCAAGGCGGGAGTTCTTTGAAGAATACGCTAACACTCCCCTGGCCGTGAATCAGGCATATGTGTTGGGGAGGTATGATCCATTGACAAATATCCTCTACCCCAGGCAAAGCCTCTCAAGAAGAAGGTTGACATCGGGCCCTACTACAAATATCGTCAAACTCGACGACACGCTATGGAAGATTACCAGGATTTGCGTAACTAGATTGAATCCTAGATCTAGCATGGAAACTTGGCCCATTTCGTCAAGCGAAATGAAGGTCAAGATAATGGTAAGAGATCTATTGAGGGTCCGGAGGAGTACCATAAGAAGAAGCTTCAATTGCTTTGGGGTGTTGATATAAACACATCTATTTAGGTTAAAATGCCTATTCATGAATATTCCTGGGCTTAGATTTGCATTTTATGTTATAAATATTACATAAAATGCATCATTTTGCATTTAGAGTAATATATATTTTAGGTTAATTAGGTCTTTTTATGGTAAGGAGAGAAGAAGACTTATTTCAGGGCCTCGGATGGATGATCGGATCGTATGGATCTGATTAAGACGACGATCGGAGTCTAATGCCTATGAAATTGTCTAGATCGGAGAACCGAAGCATCATACGAAGTCCGAGGAAGATCAACGGCCAGGGGGCAATGCGACATCCATACAGGTTTCGGATGAAAAGTCCTACCGTACGGATGGATCTGGAGCGACGATCGCAGTCCAGTAGCGTGGGAATCATCTCGATTTGAGCACCGTGGCACCCTCTACAAAAGAAAGAAGAATGGATAGCCCAGGTGATGCCACATGGCGCCATCCAGGCCACCCAATGCCGGCGCACAGCCATAGCCGCACGCAGCGTACCATGCACAGCCACAGCCGTAGCCGTACGCGTGCACGGCACGGGGAGCACGGGTGCGTGAAGCGCGCAAGCCAACGGAGTGGATCTTCAGCGACGCAGGCCTTTAGTGATGCTTGCAACTGTCACTAATGGTTTGCGCGCTCCAGTGAGAGGAATTGAAGGGTGGATCTTTAGTGATAACTACAACAACGTTTATGGACATCAGTAATGACCCAGATGAGAATTTGTTCTTCCTCCTCCACTATAAAAGGACCTACCCACTACCATTCCAAACCATCTCTTCCTTTCTTCCTCTCACCACCTCCAAAGCTCTAAAGAGAGCTTGTCCCAAGCTCGGGATGCTTTTCTAGAGTAGAAAATCAAATAGTTTTCCCTCCTCTTATCCCCATTCGTGGAGCATCCCGTGGTCATCTTCTCACCGCCCTTCGGGAAGAAGATCCTCGCCAGACGCCATCCTGCCCCATCCTCTGTCCTCCGGCTCCATCCTCCTTCGTCCCACTCCTCCTCACCTTCCTCCATGCGATGCCAGAGTGAGTCGTCCTCCGAGCAACCGTCAAGGGGGATTTCTCTCACCTCATTCTATCTTTTCATGCTTTCGTAGTGTAGATTTTCCACTTTCATAGTGTAACAAACAATTCTTCATGAATAGATGATTGTTTCTCTCTCTCTTATTTTTGCAAGTAGATAAAATTTTCATTGACCAAATCTCTTGCTTGCTAAAAATACCAAAAAAAAATAGAAAAGATAAAAATGACAAAAAATAAATAAAAGAGAAACATGGATTTCATAAAACCAAACGTTCGCCTCCCCGTGTTCGACTCGAGACTCACTTTTTGAGTTTCGGTTATAAATTTTATCTAATAGACGCGTTTAGCGAGCTACAACGACGGGTCCACCAAAACCTTAATTTTAATTTGCAAAGCGTGCCCCCATCATGTGTCAATATGGTCTTCGTGATAGATTAGGAGTCGGAGGAATATGAAGCTCATCAAATTAAGCAAGTGGTGTCATCATGGATCCCCCCTATAGAATATCATTGTCGGGTCCTGGCGGTGAAGGCAATGCTACCCCAGAACACTTACCTCCCGCTACCTAAGTCAACGAGTGCGGAGGTCAAGGTCATTTTCAGGGTCAACGCCTCCTTAAGCCAGCAAATTGCTCCTCCCGAGCAAATGCCTCGCAGTGTGTCAGCCACCCTTCAATGGGGTGAGAGAGGCTTTCTCAAGTAGGCAATTGCAAAGTTGTTCTCTACACTATCGAACCCGGCAGAGCACACAGATCCTCTCCTGGTGGCTCTCCTATTGAAGGGGCAACTCTAGCCTAGGCTTCTGGTGGATGAAGGTAGTACAGTGGATGTTGTATTTTGGAAAACACTGCTAAGGTTAGGATTTAAAGAGGAACACCTTTTCCCACCAACTCACTTAGTTGTGGGGTTTGGAAATCACAAGGTGATGTCGAAAGGAGAGATAAGTTTACCCTTATCTATCTATGATGGGGACAAGCACCTGAACAGAATGACTACATTCATCGTGGCTGGGTTGATAGCAATGTTTGATGGCATCATTGGTCACCCAATGACCCATGCCTTCTTGGTGATGCCCTCCTCTTACTTCCAATTCATGCTCTTGCAAACTCCGGTAGGAGTAGGGATAGTGCATGGGGATCAGTTCGCCAAGCACAAACTCCTTCGGATCATGTTGGAGCAATCCATGGAACCAAGGCTGCTGATATAGATATATCTATTTAGGTTAAAATGCCTAATCATGTATGTTCTTAGGCTTAATTTGCATTTCATGGTATAAATATTGCATAGCATGCATCATCCTGTATTTAGAGTAGTTGTATATATTTTAGGTTAATTAGGTCCTTTTTATGGTCAGGAGAGAAGAAGATTTATTTCAGGGCCTCGGATGGACGATTGGACCATACGGATCTGATCAGGATGACGATCGGAGTCTAACACCTCCAAGATCGTCTAGATCGAAGTCCCGTAGTACCTTGTTGAGAGTACGGGTTACTACGCTATAGTGTTTGGTTTTGAAAACTTGTCGTTATAGTTTGAAAGCGAAGAACTTGTATTCAACAAATAAAATTTATACCGGAATAGAAATCCTTGGTCGAACTCAAGGAGGCAGATGTTTGATTAAAAATACGTGTTTGTTTTATTTGTCATGAATTAGAATATATGATTGGACACTATCTATCTATTTACAATAAATAGAAGAGAGAGAGAGAGAGAGAGAATATTATAAACAAAAGCAAAAGGGATGTAAAATAAACATAGACTTCATTATCAAAGAGGTTGTTCATTACACTATTCATTATGACTAGAAAGCAAAAAATGATTACACTAGAAAGCAGTAAAATTCTACTTTAGAAAGTAGTAAATCTACTCTAGAAAGTAGTAAAAACAATGGGGAGAGAGATATTCTCCTTGACGATCGCTTGGAGGATGAGCTGGACGAGACGATGCCTGGAAGAAGAGTAACAGAGCGGGAAGGAGGATGAAGTAAGAAGAACGGGAACGAAGCAGCACGTCATCATCATCGCGGGATCCGCTTCCGAAAGTGGTGCAAAAATTTATCTTTATCTCTTGAGAAGCATCCCAGGTGTGGGACAAGCTTCTCTTGAGCTTTGGAGAGGGAGAGAAGAGAAGGAAGGGATGAAAATTTTGTATGGAGGGGGTCTCCTTTTATAGTTACAAGGAGTGAGGGTAATTTGATCTTTTTAATTTGAAAAACATTAATTCAGGACCTTTAGTGACAGATAAAACCGTCGCTAAAGGTTCGAACGTGGGCGTAGTGGGGGCGGCGCACGCACCCTCTCATCTCCTCAAGGCTCAACGCTCTCTGACGATCTTGAAATCTAGACCGTTCGATTGCGAGATCGAACGTTTGAGATGCATCCTCGTCGCGCCTCCTCAAGCCGCAACGCTCGCGTCTGATCTTGTGTTCATGCCGTGCGTCCGATCGCGCGTTCATCTGATTGGGTACACATAGCCGCCCGATCTTCATCGTGCGATTGAATGCAGGCGCACGCCCGCTCTAATTGAGGCGTCCAGCGGTCTCGAACGCGCGCCTGCTGATCTCGCGAGCACTCTCACCCGCTGTGCTACATAAGCATTTATGTCGTGGAAATGTATTGTGCGCACGCATCCACAGCCGTTGGATGCGCATCCAATGGTGGAGAAGCGACGCTCAAAATGAAGAAGAGATGGAGCGGCAGGTGCTGCGGCCAGTTGGGTGGCTAAGATGGCGCCACGTGGTGCTATCTTGGTTGTCCATCTTCTGGATGATGTAGATGGTGCCACGATTGTCAGATTGAGTCGATTTTTGCGCTGTTAGACTGCGATCGTCGATCCGAATGGATCCATGCAGTCGGATTTGTTGTCTGAAGTGCGAATTCACACCATCTTGGCCCTTGATCTTCTAGGGTTCCTCGGTCTCTATCTAATGCTACAGATGTCTGATTAGGGCGATCTTGGAGTCGTTGAACTCCAATCGTCATCCTGATCAAATCTGTATGGTTGGATCTTTGACCTGAGGCCCCGATAAAAAATTGCCTTGTCCCTGAACATAAAAGGAGACAATTAACCTCCATTTTATTCAAACTAATCTAAATGCAAGATGATGCATGCTATGCAATATTTATAGTATGTAATGCAATTCTATGCTTAAGAACATGCATAAATAAACATCTTATGTAGTGTAAACATGTTTACATCACACCCCCATGCCTATCTTTTGCTAGCCCTAGTAAAAACTACATGTTATTTATAAAAGAATTAGGTTGGATTATTTGGGCATGAGTTATTTTCAATCATTAAAAAAATGTTTACTTAGGATCTGAACTTTTAAAGATACAACAGTGCTTGGGTATTTGCCAAAATGCAGACCGCCTCAAGCCCTCGCCTTATTCAAGGAAAATTTTCTTTTTCTCTTTTTCTCTTTTTCTTCTTTTCTATTTTTTTTTTTGGATTTTTGAGTTTTAGGGTTTAAGAGTGGCTTTCTACGACCATTCAACTCACCTAAGATTTTATGAGAACACTAAGTTCTAAGAATCTTATTGTGAATGTGATAGACTCGTTGATCGGCAGTTAAAACAGACTTCGGGTTTCTACACCTCTAGGTGACCTTGGAAAGAGAATTTTGCCTAAAGGTGTATCTTTACAACCGGTAGCTTTCTCCCTACTTTTATTTTTATGAGGTCAACATAAAGGTGAATCCAGTGTATATCTCCCTGGTTTATTCTACTTCTTTGCTTCTTCCTAAGTGTTTTGGGAATTTTCAATGCATTTATTGAGCTGGGTTCTGGATAACCGGTCGATGAGCTGTTATCACTGACAACTTACCAGCCATACTCGTGCGGCGAAGTGTGACTTATTTCTTTTATTTTCTTTTTTCTTGTCTCCTTTTCTTTTTCTTTTTCTTTTCTTTTTGACTTTCTTTTTCTCTCTTTTTTTTTTTTAAGTAGGTGGCTTCCCTGGTCTAAGATTTACCTAAAGGCAGCAACAAGAGAATGGTCCAGTGACTGGGCTCTGGACAACCTACCTATGGGCTATTACCCATGATAACTTGCCAGCCATATCACCCTAGAAGGTTCATTAGCTATCCAATTTCCGTTAGAATCGTTGATTAACGAGTCAGTGAAAAGAAAGTGTGTAGATGCTTTAGACTTAAAGTTTTCTCAAATCAGAGGGCAGGTTGATAAGTCGTGTACTTATCACCCAAACTTATTTACTTAGATTAAAATAGAATTCAGGTTGGCAAGGTGATGAGAACCTCATCATGAGCCATAACTAGCTCATTTTGACCCAATACAAAGGATAAAAGCTCCTACATAACTCAAGGAAAGGCTTAACTCAGAGAATTCTGAGTTTAAGGAGAAAACAAGTCATAAGGGGTAAAAATGCAATTTTACCAGTATAATCTGCATACAGGGTAATTCAGGGTCCAAACGTAGGTCAAAGCAACTTAATAAGAATAAAAGTGGGATGAGATGATCTAGCAAGGGCTACAGCAATTCCAAGGAACTAAATGATAATCTGTAACCCTAAAACAAACCCACTTCAATTCACGAGGTTCAAGGCAAATAAAAAATGAAATAAACCCTCTAAAATTCATAGAAAAATAATCTCTAGGGTTTAGAACCTTCAATTTGACCTTAGGAACCCATCTTGACCTACATTGAGAACCATACCCAATTAATAACTTAATTTGGGTTTTTGCGTAAATTGACCAGTCAAACAAGGTTTAATCTAGAAATAAAATTCACCATCTGATTCCTTAGGTCCTAATTAGTCATGTATAAAAACTTGAGCCTAAGAAGAAACCTTCTTGACCAACTTTACACTTTGGTCCTCACATATTTACTTTTTGGCCCTCAACTTTTGAACCCTCGCATTTTGGCCCCTAACTCTCCTTCGTTCTTTGCGTTCAGGTCCCCCTGCAAAACCTGCCAGCACCATGCTCCGGCGACCTTGCGTGGAGCATGGCGCCGCGCAGGGTGAGGGGGAGAGTCTGGCAAGTAAACCGGGGGTGCCCTGCGTCGTCAGCCGTCGCAGGGACACCCCCCTGGTCGCTGTAACCCACCATACCGGCCGTGCGAACGCACGGACGGTATGGGTTTCCATCTCCGGCGTCCTTCGGTGAGGGAGACACGTCGTCTCCCTCCGCCTTCCTCCCTGATTCGGTCCCTATAAATACCCCCGTCGCTCCACCGTTCTTCCCAGCTCGGATCTGACGGAGAAAACCCCCAACTTTCCTCTCTTCTCACTCCGGCAGACGCCCACCAGCTCCGGCGGTTCTTCCTCCTCCTCCTCTTCGCTCTGCCGCAATACCAGCAGCAGAGACTTCTTCCCCTGCTCTTCCCGCGCCACGCCGCACCCAGCTGGCGCCTCTCCGGCCCTCTGCTCGCCGCCGCCCCTTCCCCCGGGCATCTTCTTCTCCGGCGACAGTCGATACGACTGTCGCCCGCTCCGGCCCCTCCTCGTCCTGCTAAGTAGGTAGAACTCCTCCTCTTCCTCCCCTCTTCCTTTTCCTCACTTTAAACATCTACTGTCGCCCTCGATTCCGACCACTCACCCTCACCTTCTCCGCCTCCGGCCATCCTCCGGCGAGCCGCTCCCATCACTCCAGCAACCCACACGGCTCGCCGACCACCGCAGAACCTCCGCCTCCTCACCCTGATCAACCTCCGCCCTTCCACTTCCCCCACATCACCCTCTGCAACTCCACCGAACAAACCCATCTTCCGACCCACAGTCCGACCTAGGGCAGCCCTTAGGCTCCGCCCCGCCGCCTGCACACCCCCCGACCACCTTCGCCGTGCCACGGCGAAGGTCCTCCGCGTTTCTGATTGGGCCGAGAGGCCGTTTTTCTGTGGGCAGGTACCAGCGCTCGTCGCCGCCATTGTTGAAGCGAAGCAGCTTCTTCACCTGCTGCCCCAGGTGCGAAGCGCCCAGGTCACCCTCCCAGGCTGTGCGGGGGCACTTCGGCAAAGCGTTAGGCTGCAGTTGAGTCGAAGCTCTCGCGCGAAGCCCCTGTGCTTTGCCTCGACTGCCGCTGCTTCCTCCGCGCAGGCACCCAAATTGGGGTGGGACATTTAGTCCCACCTCGTAACCTTTCAGAGGAGAGCGCCTGCATAAAGGCAAAAAGTGCCTTATGCTCGTTGCCTCCTGAGCACGGGGTGAGGTCCCTCTCACTCACTCGCTCGCTCGACCCGGTCTCGTCCGCGCTCACGCCTCGCGGACCTGGCCCGACCCGACTTAGACTGACCTGCACTCCTCGCCCACCACGCACGCCGGTGGGCCTGGACCCGGGCGCGACCCGTACCCGGCTACCCGGCAGCTCTGGGAGAGCTATCCTATGAGCGGATTCTGTGAGAGAGAGAGACGCGGGGGGAGGGTAGAGATAGGTTTTGCCCCTCTCTGATCAAGCTGTGTAAGTGTGCAGGCACAGGTGAAGAAGAACCGTGGAAGAAGACGAAGGCTGAAGGAAGGAGGATCACCGAGCGGCACTGTAGCAGCTGCGGTTTAAGTCGTCTGATTGGAAAATCAGACGACGTCCTGAAGGCAAGGAAGGAGAAGGAAGGCGAGGCAGAGGAGAACGCAGAGAGGCCAAGACAAGAACTGAAAGAAGAAAAAGAGCACGAGAAGAAGATCTGTAGAAAGGAAAAGAAGAAAGAAAGAAGAAGAAGAAGAACAGGACCGCTCTGCAGAAGAAAGGAAAAGAAGAAAAAGAAGAAGAAAAAGAAGAGAGCAGAAGATCTGAGAAGGAAGAAGAGGAGAAGCAAAGAGAAAAGAAGAAAAGCCAACAAATTCTCTCTGTCTCTCTTTCTTTATTTTTGTAAAAGAAACTTGTACCCTAGAATACAACTTGCTCCCTGAGTTCGACCTCGGGAACTCTTTATTTCCGAATAACAAATTGTATTAAACTGGTAATCACCTCCCTCTATACTATACTACGACGAAATAATAAAACTATAGTGGAAGGCGGTCACACCAGTTTTTGGCGCCGTTGCCGGGGAACAACGGCTATTCTAAAGGTAAACATTCCTGTTTCTTTTTAGTTTCTGATAATCTCCTCTCTTTTGTGCAGCTACAGGAAATCAAGAAAACAAGCAACCACACGACAACCACTCCGAGGACAGGTAAAATTTTTTCCTCTTGCTATTAACCCCTAAACTCTAAAGAGGAAGAAAAGAAAAGAACAAGCAATATAGGGCTAACCTGTCTTCCATACTTAGTAACCATAAAGAGTTGCATGTTTTCAACTCATTACTCCTGCACACTATTAAGGGTATTTAAGGGCTAACACATTCTTGCTTGAGCCCTAATTACCCAACAAAGAATTAACTGGACCAAGTAGAGCCAACCTAGGATCCAAAACTAGGGATTTAGAGACACACTCCTTAAGCAAGAATTAAGAAAACCAAATGAAGTGTGCCCAAGCCCTTGTCTGAAAATACCGATTCAAAGAAAACCTAAAACAATTGGCTCTCTAAACACTTGAACCCTAAAAGACAGGACCTAAAAGCTCTCAAAGAAAACAAGAGGTAAAGTTGACCCCTTGGGTCAACCAACCTTAAATTGGGTCACTCTTTGCACTTAAAAGACTAAAGTTCAAGTGAAAACCTTAAGCACCCTGATCTTAAAATTGGTAGACTTAAGAGGTCAAGATCCCCATTTTGGTCTACCTGGAACCGTAGTGACAAGAGAGGTCGGGTGGGGGAAACCCTGTAACCCGTGGGGACGCTCTACCGTGTAGGGGTCTTCGCGGGACTCTCCCTCTCTGGCTGCCCAGGTAATTCTCAGGTGGACGATCTTTCTGATCAAGGGGTCCATCTGCCCCTCACCTCTATAGTCACCCAACACATTTTTGGGTGTCTTGATTGGGTCCAGCACCTTCTAAACTTACCTCTTCCAACAGTGCATGTACGGAAGGAGGTCCTTAAGACCACCCTTAAGACCTCCTTTAGAAATTCGCTCCCGTCAAGGCCAAGCCTCGACGCCCGTGTTTGTGCAACAACACCCTCACATTATTCTCTCTTCTAATTCAGAACCAAGTTCTTCTTCCCCCATCATGGCTCAGCCAGTTGAGGAAGAAAATAATCTGGAGCACCAGCTCCAGCGACTCAATGACCTCTTCCAAAACTTCGTGCACCCACCACAGCGTCCTATGATGCGGGACCACTACAATCCTGCTGCGGTGGCCATTGAGCCTCGAGTCAGAATTCCGACTGGAGGACCTGATTCCGAATTAAAGCCCAACATGATTCATGCTATACCTAAATTCCATGGGCTTAATTCTGAAGATCCCTTCCAGCACATCAAACAGCTAAAGCATCTGGCCCACACTTTTGGATCAGATGCGCAAAATCGGGATATTCTTCTCATGAAGATGTTCTCCTTTTCTCTTATGGACAAGGCCGCCCATTGGTATCAAACTCAGACCCGGCCGATCAACACTTGGGAAGAACTTCAATCCGAGTTTTTGAAAAAGTTTTTTCCCGTTGGTCGGACCAACGCCTTGCGCCATCAGATTACACACTTCACTCAACAATCAGGAGAACCTCTCCATGAGGCATGGGATCGTTTTCAGGATCTCATGAGAAAGTACCCCCATCACGGAGTTCCTAAATGGGAACAAGTCCAATCTTTTTACCAGGGACTCCGTGAGGACATCCGCCTTTTCGTCAATGCAACTTGCGGAGGAAACATCATGGGTCAACATGAAGACACCGTATGGGAGATTCTCGAAAACATGTGCGAGAACTCTATCAACAATGACTCCATGGGATTATTCGACAGGACGAATACCCGCGCAGCGACGAATCTTAAGGGAGCACATGAGACGCAGGGCCTGTCCGCATCAGTCGACCTGGAATTAATGGCCAGTCGATTGGACAAGGTCTCAATCATTGAGAAGAAGGTGGATGAGCTGACTCAGCACTTGCAGCGAACCACCTCCGCGCGTAACTCCTTTGCACAACCTCCTTCCACACAGGAGACTATGCAAAACATCCTCCAACGATATTCCCCTAGGATGGATCCATATCCATCCCCATCTGATTCTCGGATCGGAGGATCATCCGATCCTTTCTACACCAGCCCGGGGAACTCCATTCCCCCTTTCCCTGATTCTCAGGAGGTTCCTCAGACCTGCGAGGACCTCAACGCCATCCAGAACGACCCATTCTCCAACACTTACAACCCTGGATGGCGAAACCATCCCAATTTTCAGTGGGCGGGAAATTCCCAAACCCAAAGACCACCTTTTCAGTCCCGCCCACAGCCCTCTCGTCATTTCCAGCCGCCTCAGCCTCGGCCCAACCCTACTTATCCATCAGGGCCAAATCAGGATCAAATGTCCCTAATCCTTCAGACTCTGGCTGACATTCAAAGAACAAATGTGGCTATTCAAAAACAGCACAAGGACGAACTTACAGAGGTTAAAACTCAACTGGCCCAGTTGGCAAATTCTCGCCAGCCAGGCACACTCCCTTCCCAACCTCTTCCTAACCCGAATAACGTGCCAACCCAGAAGCGCGTTATGAATCCAAATTTAGGCCACGCACAATGGATTTATCAGGCCCCTACTGCTCCATCTCCAGACGAGATGGAAGCTTCAACTTCTTATGCGGGATTTCAGCAGCAGCCACCCCTCTTACCAAACCCAAACCAAAATCAGGCCGGATTAAATTCTATAACAACACGTAGTGGTAAAACAACTCAAGACCCGCATTATCCAAACCACTCCAAGCCTGATAACCATGACCCTAGGATAGTTATCCAAGAAACCGTTGTTCCGGATCCACAACCTGGACCTATCCTAGAAGAACCAACCAAGATCCCGTTTCCCGAGGCCTTGACCAAGGGAAAGAAGACCACAAAACCCGTGGCCCCTGAGGAGGACCTGGTCAAGCTCTTTGAGCAGGTCCACATAAACATCCCCTTGATGGATGCAATCCGCCATGTACCAGCTTACGCACGATTTCTAAAGAATATATGTACACCCCAGCGTAAGCCGCGAACCAAGGGGGGGAGCCCAATTGTTCTGTCAGAGCAAGCCAGCTCTGTAATCCTCAGTAGACTCCCACCCAAGGCAAAAGATCCTGGTACTCCCCTGATTTCCTGCAAGATAGGTGGTACCCAATTTGATAGAGCATTGTTAGACTTGGGTGCATCCATAAACCTGATACCCACATCCTTACTTGACCATCTAGAAGAATCTGAGCTAAAACCAACCGAGGTGACATTACAATTAGCAGATCGATCTATAAAGTCACCAAAAGGGATTCTCGAGGATGTTATCGTAAGAGTGCGGGATTTCTATTTTCCAGTGGACTTTATAGTCTTAGATATGGATGCACCTGAGAACCCTAGGGATACACCAATCATTCTAGGGAGACCTTTCTTGGCTACTGCTAGAGCCAACATCAGCTGTGAGGAGGGCCAAATAGAGCTTAAGTTTGGAGATCAAACACTGAAAATTGATATATTTAAGGCCCAACAAGGAATTAATTGCGGCGTCATCGAACAAATTTGTGACATCAGGACCTTGGTTGATGAATCACACTTCCAGAATGATGTGATTATGCCTCATCAACCACAGAAGGATCTTGACCCGCAAACAGAGGAGTCGAATCCAGATATGAATAACCCAGTAACTCCCACCCTCGAACCTCACATCTATACTGAACCACCCGCTGCTGCTGATAACCCCATCCTCGAACTGAAACCCCTTCCTGCTCACTTGAAATACATCTTTTTGGGTTCTAATCAGACCCTTCCTGTGATTATCAATTCCAACCTCAGTCCTGAACAGGAATCCTGTCTGATTGTTGTCCTCCAGCAACATCGCAGAGCCATCGGGTGGACTCTCGATGATTTGACTGGAATAAGTCCCTCTTATTGTACTCATCATATCTATTCAGAAGAGGGCACACGACCTTCTCGTGAAATGCAGAGACGCTTAAACCCCAATCTGCAGGAGGTCGTGAAAAAGGAGATCATCAAGTGGTTAGATGCCGGAATCATCTACCCGATCTCCGATAGTCGTTGGGTGAGCCCAATTCAGGTCGTGCCCAAGAAGGCAGGACTCACCACTATAACGACTGAGACCGGAGAAATCATTCCTGCCCGATTAGCCAACTCGTGGAGAGTCTGTATAGATTACCGCCGACTCAATTCCTCCACGAAGAAGGACCATTTCCCACTACCCTTCATTGATCAAATTCTCGAAAAACTTGCGGGAAATAGGTTCTTCTGCTTTCTTGACGGGTACTCCGGTTATAACCAGGTGGCAATCCATCCTGAGGACCAAGAAAAGACCACGTTCACCTGCCCCTTCGGAACATACGCTTTCCGAAGGATGCCTTTCTGTCTTTGCAATGCACCCGCTACTTTTCAGCGATGCATGCTTGCCATATTCTCAGATATGGTAGGTGATTATCTGGAAGTCTTCATGGATGACTTTTCAATTTTCAGAGCATCATTCGACGATTGCCTCCAACACTTGGTCCAGATACTCAAGCGGTGCATCGATGTGAATTTGGTTCTTTCCTGGGAAAAGAGCCATTTCATGGTGCCTGAGGGAATTGTCCTGGGACACTCAATTTCGGAGAAAGGTATCCAAGTGGATCGAGCTAAGGTTAATCTGATTTCTCACCTTCCTATGCCTAGCTCGATCAGGGACATCCGTTCCTTTTTAGGGCATGTCGGTTTTTATCGACGATTTATCCCTGATTTTTCAAAAATCGCGCGCCCCCTGACCACTCTTCTCTCCAAGGATGTTCCTTTCAAAATTTCCAAGGAATGCACTCAAGCATTTGAAATCCTGCGTGACCGAGTCACCCAAGCCCCGATCCTACAGTCCCCTGATTGGTCTCAACCCTTTGAGATCATGTGCGATGCATCCGACTTCGCTGTAGGAGCGGTTTTGGGGCAGAAAATTGACGGGAAACCTGTGGTCATTTACTACGCTAGCAAAACACTCGATGAGGCTCAGCGTAACTATACAGTTACTGAGAAAGAGCTGCTAGCTGTAGTATTTGCCCTAGAAAAATTCAGATCGTACCTTCTGGGTTCCCGTGACATCATATACTCGGATCACACAGCTGTGAGGCATCTCCTTGCAAAGAAGGATGCGAAGCCTCGATTAATCCGATGGATCTTGCTGTTGCAAGAATTTGACCTTGAGATTCGCGACAAAGCGGGAAAGCAAAATGTGGTAGCTGATCACTTGTCCCGTCTTCCTTCCGAAATAATTGACCCTTCCGGACCCATCACTGAGCATTTTCCCGATGAGCACCTGCTGACTATTGGTACTAGCCTTCCATGGTTTGCTAATGTAGTAAATTACTTGGCATCTCATCAGATCCCATCCGATTGGCCGAAGGCCAAGAAGGACAAATTACGCTCCGATGCCAAGTATTACATTTGGGAAGACCCGTACCTCTTCCGCATAGGTGCCGATCAGATCATCCAGAGATGTGTCCCGGAAGGGGAATTCAACAATATCCTCTCTTTCTGCCATGACCAGGCATGCGGTGGCCATTTCGCCGGGCATAAAACCGCATCAAAAGTCCTCCAGTGCGGCTTTTACTGGCCCACACTGTTCAAAGACGCATACAATCACTGCAAGGCATGCAGTCGTTGCCAGACTTTGGGCAACATGAGCCATCGCGACATGATGCCTATGCAACCGATTCTAGTATGCGAAATCTTTGTTGTTTGGGGGATTGATTTTATGGGTCCCTTTCCTGTTTCGGATGGTTTCGAATACATTCTGTTGGCTGTGGACTACGTGTCCAAATGGATCGAAGCCATACCGACCCGAACCTGTGATCACAAAATCGTTCTCAAATTCATTCATCAAAACATTTTCTCAAGGTTCGGGATTCCTCGTGCAATAATCTCTGATGGGGGGACCCATTTCACAAATGCTCAGTTTAGGTCACTGATGACCAAATACGGGGTGTCTCACCGAATCTCTACTCCTTACCACCCCCAAACTAATGGTCTACTGAGCTGTCTAATCGGGAGATCAAGAAAATCCTACAAGTCACTGTTCGACCCGACAGGAAGGACTGGTCGTCCCGACTTCCGGAAGCATTGTGGGCCTATAGGACCGCCCACAAGACCCAATTGGGCATGTCTCCCTTTAGACTGGTGTACGGAAAGGCATGTCACCTTCCCGTCGAACTAGAGCATAAAGCCTATTGGGCAGTACGGAACTGTAATCTAGATCTTTCCAAGGCTGGAACCCACAGGAAACTCCAAATTAGCGAGATCGATGAATTACGCCGAGACGCGTACGAGAACTCGCGAATCTACAAGGAGCGGGTTAAAGCCTTTCACGACAAACACATCTCGAGAAAGATCTTTCATCCTGGTCAGAAGGTCCTACTCTTTGTTGCCCGACTAAAACTCTTCCCAGGAAAATTGAGATCCAAGTGGGTCGGACCATATTTGGTCCGACAGGTTTTTGGAAATGGAGCAATCGAAATCAGTCTACTCAGCCACGATTCTGAACCTTTCATCGTGAACGGTCAGAGACTCAAGCCGTTCATTGATGTAACTTCTACTGATTTGGCTGAAACATCTTATGTCCTCCATTCCCCTTGAGCTTATTGCGCCCAGCCGATGGCGTAAAACTCAGCGCTTAACGGGAGGCAACCCGTCATTTTCCTAAAAATCCAAAACTTTTTCTGACACCTTTTTGCACTTAAGGTTCACCCTTATAGACATCCGACCCCACCTCAGATGCTTGCATCTGGGATTAGAAATCGTCCGCAAAAATTCAACCCGACCCATTCACTCATCCAAATTTCTGTCTTAAGGAATGAACTAAGTTAAATAAAAACCCCTAGGTTACAATGAGGACATTGCAAATCTTAGGCATGGGGGGGTATGAAAGTGCAAAACTTGTAAGAAAAGGTTTCAAACAAAAAAATTCACATATGCCAAAAACACCATAAAAATTAAAATTTTTTCAAAAAAAAAAAAATAATAATAATAATAAAAGGAAAAGAGGAGAAGGAAATTTTCTGAAGGAGAAGGAGAAAAGAAACAAAATGAAAAAGGAGCACAAAATTATGAGAAAAGGTGATAGTCATTAGTAAGGAATTAAGGAATTAACCTAAGTTCTAGACCCCATTCAAGAAAATAACTGAAAAGTGCACAATGAGATTAGTAAGAATGCAAACCTTAGGCATTCTTGAATAGACTCTTAGTACCCATTAAGATCTGGACACTCCTCAAGAGGTTGAGGAAAATGAAAAGCTGAAGTATTAGGTCTAAGGCTTAGGAAGTATTTGGCCTCGTTAACTAATTTTTGGTTTACGGGACTCAGTAACCTAAGCACCCTAACCTCACACACAGCCTGGTTCAGTAAGCGTAAAAATCAGAATCACGCAGAAGCGTCGCAAAATTCTGAAAAGAACACCTAGAATAGGAGCGGCAGATCAACACAAGTTGATTTGGACGAGTTCCCAGCGCGGAGAGGCGGGAAATCCCCTCGAAGATGCGTAACAAAATATCATCTCCTCGGTGCTTGTCTCTTAGGATATTTACATATCCTACTGGGGGCATGTAAGCACTCTGCTGGTTCAGATTCCATGGATGGCATTATCTCGAAGTGTCAATTTCCAGGGTCTGGATTCGGCCACGGAACACCATGGATGGGATTATCTCGAAATCTCAATAGCCAGGGTTCCGGGGGTTGCCATGGGCGGTGCTATCTCGAAGCATCGATCGCCAGGAACCCTTGAGGATTGATGATGGAAGCAAGGAATCTGATACAGACCGCGTTGAAAAGCCAATCCTAGGCTATAACTAAAAAGAAAAAGAGAGAGAAAACTCTCCAAACAAAATAACTTTCTATCTCTCTCTTACAAAACGCACTGCGAACTGAGCCAGGGCTAAAATCATTTCAAGCACGGGTGCTTTAACCACAAAGTCCAATAAACCTTAGGTTAGTTCTTGTGGGCCTTAAAACCTTTGCTAAAGACTGAGGCTAAGGCTAGACAGATTTGGATCTTGATTGGTACAAGAGTACCTTTTAGGCCTATGGTCAGCATTCTAACCTAATCTATGCTCAAATAAAAAAGCACTTATCTAAAGTTATTAAAAACTTCATGGTCTAGAACAAGGGTTGAAACCTTAAGTTTTTGCTAAGGGACTAGCAAAAGCTAGGCATGGGGGTATGATGAGAACCTCATCATGAGCCATAACTAGCTCATTTTGACCCAATACAAAGGATAAAAGCTCCTACATAACTCAAGGAAAGGCTTAACTCAGAGAATTCTGAGTTTAAGGAGAAAACAAGTCATAAGGGGTAAAAATGCAATTTTACCAGTATAATCTGCATACAGGGTAATTCAGGGTCCAAACATAGGTCAAAGCAACTTAATAAGAATAAAAGTGGGATGAGATGATCTAGCAAGGGCTACAGCAATTCCAAGGAACTAAATGATAATCTGTAACCCTAAAACAAACCCACTTCAATTCACGAGGTTCAAGGCAAAGAAAAAATGGAATAAACCCTCTAAAATTCATATAAAAATAATCTCTAGGGTTTAGAACCTTCAATTTGACCTTAGGAACCCATCTTGACCTACATTGAGAATCATACCCAATTAATAACTTAATTTGGGTTTTTGCGTAAATTGACCAGTCAAACAAGGTTTAATCTAGAAATAAAATTCACCATCTGATTCCTTAGGTCCAAATTAGTCATGTATAAAAACTTGAGCCTAAGAAGAAACCTTCTTGACCAGCTTTACACTTTGGTCCTCATATATTTACGTTTTGGCCCCCAACTTTTGAACCCTCGCATTTTGGCCCCTAACTCTCCTTCGTTCTTTGCGTTCAGGTCCCCTTGCAAAACCTGCCAGCACCATGCTCCGGCGACCTTGCGCGGAGCATGGCGCCGCACAGGGTGAGGGGGAGAGTCTGGCAAGTAAACCGGGGGTGCCCTGTGTCGTCAGCCGTCGCAGGGACACCCCCCTGGTCGCTGTAACCCACCATACCGGCCATGCGAATGCACGGACGGTATGGGTTTCCATCTCCGGCGTCCTCCGGCGAGGGAGACACGTCGTCTCCCTCCGCCTTCCTCCCTGATTCGGTCCCTATAAATACCCCCGTCGCTCCACCGTTCTTCCCAGCTCGGATCTGACGGAGAAAACCCCCAACTTTCCTCTCTTCTCACTCCGGCAGACGCCCACCAGCTCCGGCGGTTCTTCCTCCTCCTCCTCTTCGCTCTGCCGCAATACCAGCAGCAGAGACTTCTTCCCCTGCTCTTCCCGCGCCACGCCGCACCCAGCTGGCGCCTCTCCGGCCCTCTGCTCGCCGCCGCCCCTTCCCCCGGGCATCTTCTTCTCCGGCGACAGTCGATACGACTGTCGCCCGCTCCGGCCCCTCCTCGTCCTGCTAAGTAGGTAGAACTCCTCCTCTTCCTCCCCTCTTCCTTTTCCTCACTTTAAACATCTACTGTCGCCCTCGATTCCGACCACTCACCCTCACCTTCTCCGCCTCCGGCCATCCTCCGACGAGCCGCTCCCATCACTCCAGCAACCCACATGGCTTGCCGACCACCGCAGAACCTCCGCCTCCTCACCCTGATCAACCTCCGCCCTTCCACTTCCCTCACATCACCCTCTGCAACTCCACCGAACAAACCCATCTTCCGACCCACAGTCCGACCTAGGGCAGCCCTTAGGCTCCGCCCCGCCGCCTGCACACCCCCCAACCACCTTCGCCGTGCCACGGCGAAGGTCCTCCGCGTTTCTGATTGGGCCGAGAGGCCGTTTTTCTGTGGGCAGGTACCAGCGCTCGTCGCCGCCATTGTTGAAGCGAAGCAGCTTCTTCACCTGCTGCCCCAGGTGCGAAGCGCCCAGGTCACCCTCCCAGGCTGTGCGGGGGCACTTCGGCAAAGCGTTAGGCTGCAGTTGAGTCGAAGCTCTCGCGCGAAGCCCCCGCGCTTCGCCTCGACTGCCGCTGCTTCCTCCGCGCAGGCACCCAAATTGGGGTGGGACATTTAGTCCCACCTCGTAACCTTTCAGAGGAGAGCGCCTGCATAAAGGCAAAAAGTGCCTTATGCTCGTTACCTCCTGAGCACGGGGTGAGGTCCCTCTCACTCACTCGCTCGCTCGACCCGGTCTCGTCCGCGCTCACGCCTCGCGGACCTGGCCCGACCCGACTTAGACTGACCTGCACTCCTCGCCCACCACGCACGCCAGTGGGCCTGGACCCGGGCGCGACCCGTACCCGGCTACCCGGCAGCTCTGGGAGAGCTATCCTATGAGCGGATTCTGTGAGAGAGAGAGACGCGGGGGGAGGGTAGAGATAGGTTTTGCCCCTCTCTGATCAAGCTGTGTAAGTGTGCAGGCACAGGTGAAGAAGAACCGTGGAAGAAGACGAAGGCTGAAGGAAGGAGGATCACCGAGCGGCACTGTAGCAGCGGCGGTTTAAGTCGTCTGATTGGAAAATCAGACGACGTCCTGAAGGCAAGGAAGGAGAAGGAAGGCGAGGCAGAGGAGAACGCAGAGAGGCCAAGACAAGAACTGAAAGAAGAAAAAGAGCACGAGAAGAAGATCTGAAGAAAGGAAAAGAAGAAAGAAAGAAGAAGAAGAAGAACAGGACCGCTCTGCAGAAGAAAGGAAAAGAAGAAAAAGAAGAAGAAAAAGAAGAGAGCAGAAGATCTGAGAAGGAAGAAGAGGAGAAGCAAAGAGAAAAGAAGAAAAGCCAACAAATTCTCTCTGTCTCTCTTTCTTTATTTTTGTAAAAGAAACTTGTACCCCTAGAATACAACTTGCTCCCTGAGTTCGACCTCGGGAACTCTTTATTTCCGAGTAACAAATTGTATTAAACTGGTAATCACCTCCCTCTATACTATACTACGACGAAATAATAAAACTATAGTGGAAGGCGGTCACACCACAAGGACTCGAAAAATAAATCCACATTTTAGTGGATACACGGATTGATTAAGTCTGAAGACCTAAAGGGTCTTTGTGTTTAGATCCTAATGTAATATTTTCTAAGATTGAAAATTTTCTTAAAATCAAGTTCTCTTTCCTAATTCCAAAATTTTTTTAATATATATAAATAAAAGAAAATAAAATAAATCTATGGACCTGATGAATAAATTCAGAGATGAATATCCACCCCCTATGCCTATCTAATGCAATATCCTCATTGTATTAAAAATACATAAAACAGAGTGGAATAAAGTAGAAAGCACCTAAATTGCTTAAATGTCGAGTCTGCTCCGAGATAAACAAAAACTGTATGTGTGCTGAATTTAGTGCCTTCAGCTAGGCACACTATATAAAGAAGAGAAATAAAGAATTTACAGGTGCAGGTCAGAATCAGAATAAAAACAAGAAACCTCTGACCTACCAGCAGATGTCCACAAATGTGGACCAGATTGTGGTGCAGACCCATACCCCATAATCGAGAATATCTAAGGTTCTGGATAAAAATTACCCAAAACCTAATATCAGTATGCAAGCGGGGTCGGGCCTGCGACTTATGAGGAAACAACCCGAGACCAAGGAGTCGGGTTACAGAGAATTTGATATCAAAAGGATAATCAATGAATGTGTGCTTGGGTTGAACATCCTCAGAACAAATGTCATAAGGGTTTTGGTTTGATGGTTTCAGATGAATTGGAACCCTTAGACTCGGTCTTCTATTTCCTCTGGAATTTGCTTCCCAAATCAAAATTTCCTAGCTCCTATCCTCCTCGTTCAGATTGTCAAATTCCGGGACCTCCTGCATATTAATCACCTCGTCTGAAATTTCCAAGTCTAAAAGATGTGGCTGAATCAGAATTGACTTGGGTCTAGTTATCTCAAAAACAGAATCATCGATAAGCTCAATGGGGTGTAACTGACAATTAGGGCATTGGATTAAATCCTGTAGAAAATGCCATTCTGGATCCGTAATGTCAGCCCAATAAGATCAGTTTCCTCACTTATTGGCCTATCAAATGATCTATCAGATTCCTCAGGCCCAATCGTCTCACAGAAATCGTGTTCTGTAAACTCGCGTGAGACTTCGCAACTTGAATCTTCACCATTAGAATCAAAGAAATGAAAATTTGTATTAATGTATGTCCTAAAATCATCTGTCATTTTCTAGTCCATGGAGACATACGTTTCCTCGTACCCTGGCTCAGGGATTTCAGGTGAAAAAATCAGATCATCCTTAATTGGTTGCTCTAATTCAATCTGGTCAACCCCGTAACACATGTCCCCCCAACAGGTGCCTGAGCAGGTTCTGACATTGGTTCTCCTAAAGGGAGTTCATCCTGGGAATCATCCCACGATTGAACTAAAGCAACCACAAATCTCATCCTTAATTTCGCTAACTTCCCAAGTAGAAACTCACCTGGGTTCTTATCCTTAACATCCTAGAGCCAATGCAACAAGTACTTATTCAAATCATCAATCATCTCAATCAGGGGCTCCAATCTTTCAATGCAAGGTATTGGCTGAACTTCTAAAGATTGAATGGTATTCCTCAAGTTAGCCAAAACCTTTTCTTGAACCTGGTTAACCTGAACCAAATGACTTGGTTCAGGGTTGGGTGGGTTTGGGATTAGTGCAGAGGAGTTAATGAATTGAGATTCGTTATACCCTTCCTGATAATAGGTCATTTTGGATTGTTCAAAAGGTTGTGATGACCTAAAGGCAGTGTAATCAGAGGATGGGTAAGGATCAGTGTATCCTCCTTGATTGTAGATCGTATTAGGTTGTCCATGAAAGGGTGACGATCTATAATCGATGTGGCTCTAAGAAGGATAGAAATCATAATCATAGTGTTCAAGGTTAAACCCTAAACACGGAGGTTCGGAACTGTATCCCCAATCCGAGTTATCCCAACTAACTGATGGTTGATTATAGTACGAGTTATGATAATCGTCATGTTGAGGATAACTTAAAACAGGAGGGAAAGAGAGAGAATGCATATAAAATGTGGAAGGATTCATGAGAGACGGGAGGAAGAAAAGTACCTTGCAATACAAGAAATCAAACATGTCCTTAAGTGGGCTAGCCTAAAGACCTACAGACTCCCAGAACCCATCTTGAGATAAAGAAACGATTTGATCTACTTCTGTCTGTTCAATCCAACCAGTTAGAAGGAGGGACTGGGGAGAAGGTTTTTCCTTTGGCTTGCGCCTTCGGTTCCTAGTGTACCCTCCAGCCACGATTGTTTGATTTTGCTCCCCTAACTTGACATCAGATTGAATAGTAGAAATAGACTAATCGAAAATAATCTCGTTGTGGGCTTTGAAGAGCGAGTCGAATCCTTGAGGCCAACATCTACTCTATTTTATTTAGGGCTAGGTTTGAATGTACTTTGGAATGTGATGGGCCCTTTATCTGGGTTGTGTCCTTAATGATTGATTGATTTGTGTGTGCTTGCACAACCAGTGGTTTTCAAGCAAGATTATTTTTGATGCGATGAATTTTAGGATTCAAATCTTGCTTAGTAGCTTTTAGGATTCAACTTTAGGTATTTTCAAACAAGTTTTGTTGGCACACTAGGTTCTGAAAGCACAGGTGAAGATGTTTTCCTTTGAAACTTAAAAGAATGTGGAGTGCCCAGTAAATCCCTAACAGTTAAACCTATGTGGTAGCTACTTGATGAGTTGATTTTAATTGAAGTGGTGCGGCCCAATCAACTCAAACAATTGGCCTGTTGCACCACTTAATTAGGCACACAAGTGATTACCTAATCTAATTTCTACTCAATTATGTATTTGGATGTATGTATCGGTTCTAAAGATCGGTTTACTGGTTGAGTTTGAAAATAAGATGAGGTTATGTACCTTTGTGAGATTTTTTTTACTTTTTTCTTTTTAAATGTGGAGGTTGAGGTGGGTGTGGGTGTCAAACAAACAAACAAAACTAACCTTAGAGTTTATAAGAACACCTAGGTTGATTGATGTTTGTGTTATTATGTGGTGAAATGAAAACTAATGGGTGGGAGGTGGGGGAAGACTTACTGAACCTTCAACAGCACTTTGCTCTAATCTACCACTTTTGCTCGTCTCAAAAGAGTACCTGCAATCACAATAAGAAAGGAGAGAAGTGAGGTAAATGATTTGTAAGTTGGAAAACGCAAAAAAAAATCAAAGAGCGTCGCCTCCCCGGCAACGGCACCAAAATGTTGAGACTACGAGTTACTACGCTATCGTGTTTGGTTTTGAAAACCTGTCGTTGTAGTTTGAAAGCGAAGAACTCGTGTTCAACAAATAAAATTTATACCGGAATAGAAATCCCGGGTTGAACTCAGGGAGGCGGACGTTTGATTAAAAATACACGTTTGTTTTATTTGTCACGAAGCAGAATATATGATTGGAAACTATCTATCTATTTACAATAAATAGAAGAGAAAGAGAGAGAATATTATAAACAAAAGCAAAAGGGATATAGAATAAACATAGACTTCATTATCAAAGAGGTTGTTCGTTACACTACTCATTACGACTAGAAAGCAGGAAATGATTACACTAGAAAGCAGTAAAATTCTACTTTAGAAAGCAGTAAATCTACTCTAGAAAGCAGTAAAAAGAATGGGGAGAGAGGTATCCTCCTCGACGATCGCTTGAAGGATGAGCCGGACAGCACGACACCTGGAAGAAGGGGAACGGAGCAGGAAGAAGGAGGACGAAGTGGGAAGAACGGGAATGAAGCAGCACGTCATCGTCATCGGGGGATTCACTTCTGAAAGGGGTGCAGAAATTTGACTTTATCTCTTGAGAAGCATCCCGAGTGTAGGACAAGCTTTTCTTGAGCTTTGAAGGAGAGAAGGGATGAAAATTTTGTATGGAGGGGGTCTCCTTTTATAGTTGCAAGGAGTGAGGGCAATTTGGTCCTTTTAATTTGAAAAACATTAATTCAGGACCTTTAGTGATGGATAAAACCGTCGCTAAAGGTCCGAACATGGGCATAGTGGGGGCAACGTGCGTGCCCGCTCATCTCCTCAATGCTCAATGCTCTCCCATGATCTTGAAATCTCAACCGTTCGATCACGAGATCGAACGACTGAGATGCATCCTCACTGCACCTCCTCAAGCCGCAACGCTCGCATCTGATCTTGCGTTCATGTCGTGCGTCCAATCGCACGTTCATCTGATTAGGCGTTCACAGCTGCCCGATCTTCATCGTGCGGTCGAATGCACGCGTGCACACGCTCCAATTGAGGTGTCCAGCGGTCTCGAACGCGTGCCTGCTGATCTCGCCAGCACTCTCACCCGCTACGCTACACAAGCGATTGTGTCGCCGAAATGTTTTGTGCACGTGCATTCACAACCATTGAATGCACATCCAACGGCGGAGAAGCGGCTCTCAAAATGAAGAAGAGATGAAACGGTGGGTGCAGCGGCCGGTTGGGCGGCTGAGATGGTGCCACGTGGTGCCATCTTGGCCGTCTATCTTCTGGATGATGTAGATGGTGCCACGGTTGTCGGATTGAGTTGATTTTCGCGCCGTTAGACTGCGATCATCGATCAGAATCCATCCGTGTGATTGGATTTTTTGTCTGAAGTGTGGATTCACACCATCTTGGCCCTTGATCTTCTAGGGTTCCTCGGTCTCTATCTGATGCTACAGATGTCTGGTTAGGGCGATCTTGGAGTCGTTAAACTCCAATCGTTGCCTTGATCAAATCTGTATGGTTGGATCTTCGATCTGAGGCCCCGATAAAAATTTGCCCTGTCCCTGAACATAAAAGGAGACAATTAACCTCCATTTTATTCAGACTAATCTAAATGCAAGATGACGCATGCTATGCAATATTTATAGTATATAATACAATTCTATGCTTAAGAACATGCATAAATAGACATCTTATGTAGTGTAAACATGTTTACATCATACCTTATGCGGTCCGAGGAAGATCAACGGCCAGGAGGACAATATGACGTTCTTACGGGTTTCTGATGGAAAATCTGACCGTACGGATGGATCCAGAGCAATGATTGCAGTTCGACAGTGAGGAAATCAAATCGATCTGAGCACCGTGGCACCCTCTACAAAAGAAAGAAAATGGACAGTCATGATGGCGCCACGTAGTGCCATCATAGCTGCCTAAACCCACCTAAGCCTCACCGCTCCATCTCGCAGGCATATCATCACGTGATCCTAACCATTGGATCAAGATCCAACAGTTAGGAGAGGGTGCGCACACTTTCGTCTTCACGACAATCCACGTTGGTAGCATGTTGGGTATCGCCCTCTTTCGCGATGCAAGGACCACCGTTCGAATCCCATCGCAATGCCTGATCTTATGGATCGCAGGTGTAATCGAATTGCATTTGTTGGATAATCATCAAGCGGGGGAGAGTGCGGCAACGTGGCGAGATCAGATTATCTTGATGAGTGCACGCACTAGATCACACAATAACTCACACTCAATCACACACGTGTGATCCGCAATGCTGGTCCTCGAGTGATCTCAGCCTCTCATCACTCATCCAACGGCACAATCCTCTCGTCGCGCCCGTTCAAACCTTAAGTGCGCACTAAGCACAATTTCAAGCGCAAGCTCCGCACAAACGTCAGCCATCAGATTTAGATTGGACGATCCTCAACACTCCAACCTCACAGCAGCTGTGCGTGCGGAGGGTGCGCATGCGCTAGCGCCAACTAGCCCTTTAGTGATAATCAGGGCAGATCTTCGGTGACGCATTTGATGGTACTATAGCCCACGAACGGATTTCCTCTTCTTCTCTTCACTATAAAAGGACCCGTACACCTCCCCTTCCTCTTCATCTCTTCCTTTCTTCCTCTCACCACCTCCAAGGCTCTAAAGAGAGCTTGTCCCAAGCCCGGGAAGCTCCTCTAGAGTAGAAAACCAAATATTTTTCCCACCTCTCATCCCCATTCATGGAGCATCTCATGGTCGTCCTCTCACCGCCCTTCTGGAAGAAGATCCTTGCCGCGACGCTGTCCTGCCATGCCCTACGTCCTCGAACTCCGTCCTCGTTTGTCCCACTCCTCACCACCTTCCTCCAGGCGACGTTAGAGTGAGTCATCTTTCAAGCGACTGTTGAGGGGGATTTCTTTCACCTATCTCTACTTTTATTGCTTTCGTAGTATAGATTTCCTGCTTTCCTAGTTGTAAGAAATATTTGATCATAAAAATACATGATTGTTTCTCTCTCTGTCTCTCTCTCTTATATTTTGCAAGTAGATTAGCTAGAATTCATAGACTTGATCTTTGTTACAACCTGGTTCCCGAATCCTTTCAAGACACGAGATCGGCCCAACTCGACTGATCCCAAGACCCAGTCATCCAACGAGAATTAACCAAAAAGCAGGAAAATAAACCACATTCACAATGCTATGCAACTAACAGTAAAAAGAGTACAAGTAGTAAGGAAAGAAAAGCTGTTAACAGTACATATTATCGCCGCAATAGTAAAACAGTAACAAGGTACAGAAAACGTAAAGGTATAAGAGTCTGAAACTCACTACACAGAAAGTACTACAAGAAGCTACTGCTACTGGGCTCTACTAGGCCCAGCACCCTCTGCAGTCGGAGACTCGGGCTGCTCAACACCTGGACCTGAAAAGGGGTTATGAGTAACAAAGTCAGCGAATGCTAAGTAGTGTGGCAACCAACTAACTAAAGAAGTAAAAGTGAACAGGTAGCTGTTTATTCCAATTACTTTATTTTACAAGTTATTCCTTTTCACCCATTGGTTTATCTATCAGATCTCTTTCTTAATCTCGAATGTTCCTCGTGGGAATGATCTTGATTGCAGTCTTTTCCGAAGAGTAGAAGTCGCACGTCGTTTTCTCCTAGCTAGGAGAGTCCCCCATGGTGGTCCTACACACAGTCAACCACCCCAAGGTCACAGACAGACGTAACGGTGACTACGGCATGCGCGATAAGCGCACAGGTAGCTACCCCACACTGGCACGCGGTCAGTCGTTTCCGCTAACGGGTATGCTCAAGTATAGCATGGAATAGTATAGGGCCTAGCCCTCTCAGTAACAGGGGTCTAGCCCCTCAAAACCAAACAGGGGTCTCACCCCTCCACAGTCCGCGCACCCTCTTCTGACTACCCTGATTTGCCCAGTGGGCCTAGCAAGTCGGTGTAGGGTGGCTAGCTGAACCCCGGGCCCCGTGGGGTGGTTAGCTCTCTCCCTACACTAGTAGCTTTTCTCGGTACAGCGTATGTGAGGGCCAAGAAGTCGGTGCAGAGTGACCAATCCTAACCTCGAGTCCCAACCCAAGGGCAGCTAGCTCTGCTTTACACTAAACAGGGGATAGTCGCTCTCCATGGTACCACGTACTCAAGGGCCAACACACTTCTCACTTTCCAGATCCATTCCATCTATTTCTAGGAGCTTTACTCCTAATTCCCCGTAGGGTTCATGCCCATGTTTCTCATGCCATTACATACCAGGTTTCATCATTCCCATTTCCGTATTCAGGTTATTCACATGCAGCTCGTATTTCTATCATTTACCATATACAACAGGTATGTCACATGTAGCTGTTTAACTAGCACAGGTAATTCATTTTTCACAGGCAGCTCTTGTTCATTAACAGGCAGTTGTTATCATTTCTCTTTATTTATTCAAGACTACAAATCAACCATGCATACAGACATTTCCAGGCAACTTCTCATCCTAGGATTCATGCCATATCCTAGGTTCTAATTATTCAATCCACATATGCATTCAGGTTTATGATTAAATTAGGGAATGCCACTCTACCAGACAACCCAGGAATATTGGGGGCTCGAACGACAGGCTCACGTGCCTCAGCAAGCCCCAAACCCGTAATCGAATGAAGTCCTATAATAAAGAACAATCATAATAGAACATTCAGAACATTATAGAAAGTCTTCTAACAGGTAGAGGAACTAATATGGAAAACATCGATATCTTGTTTGCTTAAAATGGACCTCAAACGGACCCTAAACGGGTCAAAAATAGAGTTACTGACTCAAATTAGATGTCTGGCGCAATGTCCAGATGTCTTAAAAGTGTCCAGGAATGCACCTCAGGCTTTGCGTCGACCTCAGATGTCCAGGACCTCTTTTGGACCATCTGGACCCAGCTCTAGACGTTCGACCTCCTCTCCGGACATTTGGGAGTTCCTCCAGTCGTCTGGTAAGCTACCCAGACGTCTGAAACGCGTGGGAGGGCGTGTTCCGTGCCTTCCCGAAGCAATCCTTGCACGCGACAGCAAAATCTCCTAAAATTAGCCACACAAAGCATAGCTGCGGAGCGGTTTGCATGGCTGTATTCACAAAGGAAATGCACCTTCGCGAAGATCTGTCTTCAGATGTCTGGAGTCACCTCCAGGCGTCCACTTCGTCGCCTGGACACCACTCCAGGAGTCTAATTCTGGGAAAAACCCAGAACCAGAACCTCCTCCTGCTCACCCTCATCGCGCGCAGCCATGCCTCGCCTCCTCGCCTGTAGCTCTGACTACAGCAGTGTCGGGGATGACTCCCCCGATGCTCTCCTCCTCCCATACGTACCGCTTCGACCATGCTCAAGCCCCTCCTCTCCTCACACCGGCTCTCCTCCTCATTGCTGCTCTTGCGCTCTCTCTCGCACTCACTCCTCTCACTGCGGTGGGGAGGAAGGGAAGAGGGTGGCTGTGGAGTGGGGAGAACAAGAGAGGAGAAGTGGGGTTTATAAAGAGGTACGTTAGGGTTTACGTGGAGGAGAGAAGAGGGAAGGAGAGAGAAGAAGCGTACTGTCCACGTGCAGCTCGTGCACAGATGTGAAGCTAGTACACAAAAATTTCGATTTCCAAACGTCTGGGAAGGTGTCCAGACATCTAACCGACAGTTCAGACATCTTAAAAGGCTCAGGACAGAATGAGTCTTTATATCATAACAAACTTAAAGGAAGTTTTGTCCCCAAAACTTGAGCTAGCTTGGGTGTAGGAAAGAAATACATACGCATAGCAAACTTAAAGAGGACCGAAGTTGGTCCAAAAAGACGTACCCTCAAAAAGCTCTGGGTATCGCTCTCGCATCGCCGCCTCAGGCTCCCAGGTAGCCTCCTCGTACTTCTGGCTCCTCCACAAGACCTTCACCAGGAGTACCTGCTTCTGTCTCAGACTTCGGACGGTTCTGTCTAGTATCTGTATTGGTCTCTTGGGGTAGGTCAGGTTGTCACCCACCACAACACTCTCGTGGCTCATAACGTGACTGGGATCGGCGACGTACTTCCTGAGGTTGGACACATGAAACATGTCATGCACACCAGAAAGCTGGGGAGGAAGGGAAAGCTTGTAAGCAACGGGTCCTACCCGCTCCAGGACCTCAAATGGCCCCACAAATCTCGGTACAAGTTTCCCTTTCACCCCAAACCGCTGTAGGCCCTTCATGGGCGAAACACGAAGAAAAACGTGATCCCCAACCTCGAACTGCACCTCTCTGCACTTCCAATTGGCATAACTCTTTTGTCTACTCCTGACAGTGCGAAGTCGTCTATGAATCTACTCAATCACCTCTTGACTCTCCCGGATTAGCCTGGGGCCAACCTCCCACTTGGTCCCCACCTCAACCCAACTAAAGGGTGCAGTACACCTCCGTCCGTACTCAGCCTCGTAGAGTGCCATGCTGATACTCGAGTGATAACTTTTATTATATACAAATTTTGCCAGGGGCAAGTGCTCCTCCCAAGAACCCCTCTAATCCAGTACACAGGCACGCAAAAGGTCCTCAAGTGTCTGTATCGTGCGCTCTGACTGTCCGTCCATTTGGGGGTGGTAAGCCATATTGAACCTCAACCGTGTCCCCAAAGCCTGCTAAAACTCAGCCCAAAACTGGGAAGTAAAACGGGTATTCCAGTCAGATACAATCTCACGTGGAACTCCATGCAAACGTGCCACGTCACGAATATACCTCTCTGCTAACTGCACTAGTCCCAAGGTGAATCAGATCAGCAAAAAACGTGCCATCTTCATCAATCTGTCTACAATCACCTAGACTTCGTCGTGTCCTCGCTAGGTAATGGGCAAGCCCACCACCAAGTCCATGGTGATACTCTCCCACTTCCACTCTAGCACAGGAAGTGGCTGCAATGGCCTTGTAGGCCTCTGATGCTTGGCCTTCACCTGCTGGCACACCAAACACTACTGTACGAACTTACCAACATCCCGCTTCATCCCCCTCCACTAAAAGTCACTTCTCAGATGATGGTACATCTTCGTGTTCCCGGGATGTATGGTGAAGCTGGAACCGTGTTTCTCAGTCAGGAGCTCTCTCAACAACTCCTCGTCTCTGGGAACGCACAAACGTCCCCTCATGTGCAATACCTCGTCTGAAAAAGAGAGGTCTCCTGGGTTCCCTGACAGTACTTTATCTCTCAACGACTATAGATACGGATCTTCCATCTGTCCTGTCATGATGCGGTCTATCAGCTTTGGTCCCATCTGTCGTGTCACTATCACTGCCCCACAATGCCCCTGTAACTCTAGGGGTCACCAGCTACCCAACTCCTCCATAAGTCTCCAACTCTGTGCCTGTAAGCTGGCCAAGTGGACGGGCGCCTTCCGGCTCAAGGCGTCAGCCACCACGTTGGCCTTCCCTGGATGGTAGGAGATGCTGCAGTCATAGTCCTTCAGGAGCTCTAACCAACGTCTCTGTCTCATGTTAAGCTCCTTCTGATCAAACAAGTACCTAAGACTCTTATGATCCGTAAATATCTCAAAAGTCTCACCATAAAGGTAGTGCCTCCATGTCTTCAGTGCGAAGACAGCAGCTGCTAGCTCTAAGTCGTGGGTAGGGTAGCTATGCTCATGGGGCTTCAGTTGCCGCAAAGCGTAAGCGACAACGTGACCCCGCTGTATGAGCACACCCCCTAACCCCAGCAACGAAGCATCCGTGTAGACAACGAAACCACCGCTGCTATCTGGGATGGTAAGCACAGGAGCCAAAGTCAGTCTCTCCTTCAACACCTGAAAACACGTCTCATAAGCATCTGTCCAAGCAAAGGGCACGTCCTTCCGGGTCACCTGGGTCATAGGACGTGCAATCTGTGAGAAACCTCTGATAAACCACCAGTAGTAACCTGCTAGTCCCAATAAACTGCAGATCTCTATCACTGTACGTGGCCTCTCCCACCTGAGTACTGCCTCTACCTTGGCTAGATTCACAGCCAAGCCATCCCCTGAAATCACATGACCCAAGAAGGTCACCTGCCTCAACCAAAACTCGCACATGCTGTATTTAGCATATAGCCTGCGTCATCTCAACATGTCCAAAACCATCTGCAAGTGCTGTCCGTGCTGCGCTTGATCCTGCGAGTAAATGAGCACATCATCAATAAACACCACCACAAACTGATCCAGATATGGTCTGAACACCCGATTCATCAAATCTATGAAGGCAGCGGGGGTGTTGGTCAGCCCAAATGGCATGACAAAAAACTTGTAGTATCCGTACCGGGTGCGGAAAGCTGTCTTGGAGATGTCGGTCTCCCTGATCCTCAACTGGTGGTAGCCTGATCTCAGATCTATCTTAGAGAATACCATGGCACCTCGCAACTGGTCAAACAAATCGTCAATCCTCAGCAGCAGATACCTGTTCTTGATGGTGACCCTATTCAGTTGTCTGTAGTCAATACAAAGGCGTAGGGTTCCATCCTTCTTCACAAATAACACAAGGGCTCCCCATGGGGATGCACTGGGCCTCACAAAGCCCTTCTCCAACAGGTCCAGCAACTGGGACTTGAGCTCTCACAGGTCAAGTGGTGCTATCCTGTACGGTGCCGTAGAAATGGGGCTGGTCCCTAGTACCAGTGAGATCTCAAACTCGATCTAACGCTCAGGCGGTAGTCCTGGCAGCTCCTCTTGAAACACGTCGGGGTACTCTCTGACCACCAAGATGCTTTGAAAGTCTGCCACAGGGCTAGGCTCTGCCCCTACACAAGCCAGAAAGCCCTCACACCCCTGGCCCAAAAGTCTCGCCGCCCGAAGTGCAGAAATGCACCTGAAGCCTCTGTCCACTGGCTGTCCGTGAAACTTAAAAGAAGGCAGCTCCGGTATGGAGAAAACGATCTTCCTCTCAAAATAGTCCACCAAAGCGTGGTAAGCAGACATCCAATCCATCCCTAGAATCATGCCAAAATCCTCCATCAGTATCACAATCAGGCTAGCGGGGAGGCTGTGTCCCCCAACATGGACCTCATTGTTTGTGTAGACCTCCTCAGCTACAAATAGCTGACTATCCGGACCTCTGATGACAAAAGGATCCTCTAATAACACGCAGTCCTGTCCCAAATTGACAGCAAAACTTGCAGCAACAAGTGAGTGCGTGTCACTGGAATCAAAAAGTACGTAAACTAATTTGCCGGAAACTGTAACCATACCTACCACCACTGAATCTGATGCTCTGGCGTCTCTGTGTGTTAGGGTGTTGATACGCCCCTCAGCCCTCAGTGTGGAAGAAGTAGCCACACTCTACGTCGGACGGGTAGCCGCTGGCTGGTACCCTCCTCACGACTGCTATCCTCCCCCATGCGCCTGGGAACCATGGCCACCTGCTCGCCTCCAGCGATCGGTACGGGGAGCATCTGCTGTGCTCCAGCCCTAGATGGGTAGTCCCTCTTGATGTGGCCCGACTGGCCACACTAGTAGCAGAGGGGAACTCAACTCCCGCCCTTGGTGGGTCCCTGCTGATGGCTGGGTGGGGGTCCAGTGCTAGCAGCTGGCCCCTGTCGGGGGCCCCAAAGGCCACTGACGGCCGCACAAAGCGTGACGGCTCTCCCACGGGCACTACGTGCCTCCTCTCTCACCGGCTTTGTGAGTACTCTGGCTGGTAGGGCCTCTTCCGTCAGCTGTCAGTGTCTCGTAAGGTCGAGTTGGTCTCCTCATATGTCATAGCTACCTCCACCACTCTCGAGAATGTGGGCAGCTTCAGGGGTTTGCCATACCCCCGAATGGCAGGCTGGAGCCCCTTAGTGAACCTCCACAGGTGCTCCTTTTCAGTAGCCACAGCTGTTGCAGCGAAATGTGACAGCTCCAGAAAATGCATACGATACGTGCTAACAGTCATCATCCCCTGGTGGAGAGTGTGGAACTCCCGCCTCCTCTGATCCTGCCATGTCTACGGGAAGTATTGCTTGCAGAAGAGGGTCACAAACTGGTCCCACATCGGCTCTGCCCTCTCCTGGCCTCTGACTACCCTCCACCACCTATGTGTTGCGTTCTCTAGCTGGTACATGGCAAAGGCCACGCGACACTTTGTAGGGGGGCGAAGGGTGTCAAACACCTTCTCGATCTACTCCAACCAGTCCTCCGCCTCAGTCGGGTCCTTATCCCCCTTGAAGGAGGGGGGCTTCAGCTTCTGGAACTATCCGAAAAGCTCTTAGTGTTGCTGTAGTGGGCAAATGGGCATGCCTCCAGGCAGGGAGGGCTCTTGCTCGGAAGTATCAGAGTGCGGTGGAGGCGGTGGTGGACCACCCCCTCCCCTACGTCCAGCGTTGCGTTGGTCTCGTGGTCCCACAGAGGACTCCCCCTCCACATCCCCAGGGAGAGGTGCTCGTGGAGGTGGGTGGAGCTCCTCTCGTACTATCTCCCATATCAACTGGGCGAGGTCCTAGGCTTGAACACCCAGAAGAAGTGGCTGGTCCATTGAAACCTCAGGCCTAGCACGTCCGCCCCTCCGACCTCGTCCACGGTCGCGTCCGTGGCCTGCCTCAAGGACTCCATGTCGAGGCATCTCCTGCAAGGAGACGCGCAAAACAGAATAAAAAGATGTCAACTCTAATGGACATTTAGCAAAAGAACCCCTGAACAGATGTCAAAAGGTGCGTTGTGGTGGTTACTCTAGTTAAATGCACGTGAATTGGTTATTCTCAAGTTAGTTGGTTCATTTCTCGGGACAACCTTGCTCTGATACCATCTTGTTACGACCCGATTCCCGAATCCCTTCAGGACATGAGACCAGCCCGACTCGACTGATCCCAAGACCCAGTCATTCAACAGGAATTAACCAAAAAGCAGGAAAATAAATCACATTCACAATGCTATGAAACTAGCAGTAAAAAGAGTACAAGCAATAAGTAAAGAAAAGCTGCTAACAGTACATATTACCACCACAATAGTAAAACAATAACAAGATACAGAAAACGAAAAGGTACAAGAGTCTGAAACTCACTACACAGAAAGTACTACAAGAAGCTATTGCTACTGGGCTCTATTAGGCCCAGCACCCTCTGCAGCCAGAAACTCGAGCTGCTTAACACCTGGACCTGAAAAGGGGTTATGAGTAACAAAGTCAACGAATGCTGAGTAGAGTGGCAACTAACTAACTAAAGCAGTAAAAGTAAACAGGTAGCTGTTTATTCCAATTACTTTATTTTACAAGTTATTCCTTTTCACCCATTGGTTTATTTATCAGATCTCTTTCTTGATCTCGAATGTTGGCTGGGAGAGTCCCCCGTGGTGGTCCTAACCCAGTCAACCACCCCAAGGTCAGGGATAGATGTAATGGTGACTACAGCACGAGCGATAAGCACACGGGTAGCTACCCCACACTGGCATGCGGTCAGTCGTTTCTGCTAACGGGTACGCTCAAGTACAGTACGGAACAGTATAGGGCCTAGCCCTCTCAGTAACAGGGGTCTAGCCCCTCAGAACCAAACAGGGGTCTTGCCCCTCCACAGTTCGCGCACCCTCATCTGACTACCCTGGCTTACCCAGTCGGCTTAGCAAGTCGGTGTAGGGTGGCTAGCTGAACCCCGGGCCGCGTGGGGTGGCTAGCTCTCTCCCTACACTAGTAGCTCTCCCTGGTACAGTGTACATGAGGGCCAAGAAGTCAGTGCAAAGTGGCCAATCCTAACCTCGGGTCCCAACCCAAGGGCGGCTAGCTCCGCTCTACACTAAACAGGGGATAGTTGCTCTCCTTGGTACCACGTACTCAAGGACCAGCATACTTCCCACTCACATTTCTAGATCCATTCCATCTATTTCCAGGGGCTTTACTCGTAATTCCCTATAGGGTTCATGCTCATGTTTCTCATGCCATTCCATACCAGGTTTCATCATTCCCATTTCCGTATTCAGGTTATTCACATGCAGCTCGTATTTCTATCATTTAATGTATACAACAGGTATGTCACATGTAACTATTTAACTAGCATAGGTAACTCATTTTTCACAGGCAACTCTTGTTCATTAATAGGCAGTTGTTATCATTTCTCTTTATTTATTCAAGACTGCAAATCAACCACGCATACAGACATTTCCAGACAACTTCTCATCCTAGGATTTATGCAATATCCTAGGTTCTAGCTATTCAATCCACATATTCATTAAGGTTTATGATTAAATTAGGGATAGCCACTCTACCAGACAGCCCAGGAGTATTGGGGGCTCGAACAGCAGGCTCACATGCCTCAGCAAGCCTCGAACCCGCAACGGAATGAAGTCCTATAACAAGGAACAATCATAATAGAACATTCAGAACATTATAGAAAGTCTTCTAACAGGTAGAGGGACTAATAAGGAAAACACCGATATTTTGTTTGCGTAAAACGGACCCTAAACGGGTCAAAAACAGAGTTACTGACTCAAATCAGACGTCTGGCGCAATGTCCGGATGACTTAAAAGTGTCTAGGAACGCACCTCAGGCTCTGCATCGACCTCAGACGTCCAGGACCTCTTCTAGACCATCTGGACCCAGCTCCAGACATCTGACCTCCTCTTCGAATCTTTGGGAGTGCCTCCAGCTATCTGGTAAGCTGCCCAGATGTCTGAAACGCATGGGAGGGCATGTCCCGTGCCTTCCCGAAGCAATCCTTGCATGCAATAGCAAACTCTCCTAAAATTAGCCACGTAAAGCGTAGCTACGGAGTGGCCAACATGGTTGTATCTGCAAAGGGAACGCACCTTCGTGAAGATCTATCTTCAGACATCTAAAGTAGCCTCCAAACGTCCACTCCATTGTCTGGACATCACTCCTGACATTTGATTATGGGAAAAACCCAGAACCAGAATCTCCTCCTGCTCGCCCTCACCATGCGCAGCCGTGCCTTGCCTTCTCGCCTGTAGCTCCAGCTGCAGCAGTGTCGAGGACGACTCCCTAGATGCTCTCCTCCTCCTGCAAGTGCTGCTCCAACCGTGCACCCTCCGGTGAGCTCCCACACGAGCTCGCGAGGTCAAGCCCCTCCTCCTCTCTTCACACCGGCTCTCCTCCTCGTCGCTGCTCTCACGCTCTCTCTGGCACTCACTCCTCTCACTGGGGTAGGGAGGAAGGGAAGAGGGTGGCTGTGGAGTGGGGAGAACGAGAGAGGAGAAGTGAGGTTTATAAAGAGGTGTGTTAGGGTTTACATGGAGGAGAGAAGTGGGAAGGGGAGAGAAGAATTTTACTGTCTGCATGCAGCCCGCGCGCAGACGCGAAGCTGGTACACAAAAATTTTGATTTCCAGACATCTGGGAAGGTGTCCAGATGTCTGACCGACAGTCCAGACATCTTAAAAGGCTCAGGATAGAATGGGTCATTACAATCTCTTGCTTGCTAAAATTACCAAAAAAATTAGAAAAGATAAAAATGACAAAAACAAATAAGTGGCGGATGTACGTCGACTTCATCAACTTGAATGAAACCTGCCCTAAAGATGAATTTCCCTTGCCTAGGATCGACACACTGGTGGACTCATGCAGTGGCCAGTCCCACATGTCCTTCTTGGATGCCTACAGCGGATACCACCAGATATGTCTTACTCTAGCAGATAGACCTCATACCTCCTTTAAAATAGATAGGGGTCTATTTCAGTATATAGTCATGCCTTTTGGCTTGAAGAATGCTAGAGCAACCTACTGGTGCCTTGTAAGCATGATTTTTTTCCATTTAATAGGAAAATCATTTGAGGTGTATGTTGATGATATGTTGGTGAAGGGATCAAATTTTCTGCAACATCTAGAGTACTTAGCAGAGGTGCTCCATGTCTTAAGGGACACCCACCTCCGCTTGAACCCCGACAAATGTGTCTTTGGTGTTTCAGCAAGAAAATTCCTAGGTTTTCTAGTTTCTAATAGGGGAATAGAAGATAAAGCCGACAATATTGGGCGATCATGGCTTTAGAGTCGCCAAACACTTTGAAAGGGATACAGTCGATAGTTAGCAAGATCGTCTCTTTAGGTCGATTCTTGTCTCACTCTTTCGATAAATGTCTCTCCTTCTTTGAGTGTCTAAAAAAGGGCAAAGGCTATACCATCGCTCATTGTACTCCTCACTACCAGAAGGCTCTAAAGGAGGTAAGGAAGCTCTTAAAAGTCTTCCCATTTTGATGGCTCCTAAGGTCGGGGAATCTTTATTCCTTTATCTGGTAGCGTCCATGTCCATCGTCAACACTGTTTTAGTGGGTGAATGAGAAGGAGGTTAACAGCTAGTATACTTCATTAGCAAGACTTATCAAGTTGCAAAAGCTAAGTATACTGTGATCGAGAAACTTAAGCTAGCCTTGGTGACTGTTGCCAAAAACCTATGCTTGTACTTTCAAGTCTATTCAATGGTAGTCTTATCTAACTATCCTTTTTGCTGAATGTTGCATAAACCCACAAGGTTGGCATGGTAGATTAAATGGTCCATGGAGCTAGTGGAATTTGACATTTAGTACCAGCTAAGGAGATCAATCAAAGGTCAAGTTCGGGCTGATTTCATAGAGAAATTCACAGACTCGGATGCTTCCCTCTCTCTGCCTCGGAGGTTGTATGTAGATGGCACTTCCATTCTAGTCGAGTCTAGGGCAGGCATAGCCTTAGCCACCCCAGACGACACTACTCATAAGCATGTTGTCAAGCTTATCTTCCCTGCCTCCAACAATGTGGTAGAGATACGAGGCCATGTTAGCTGGCATCCGGGTGGCCAAGTCAAGAGGTGTCTCATTGTTGAAGATTTATACGGACTCCTAGTTGGTTGCCAACCAAGATAACAATGAATACTAAGCTAGGGATTTGAATATGATTCTATATGCAGACAAGGTCAAGGAGGAGTTGTTGGATTTCAAGATTGTCTTGGTTAGTTGGGTACCCTGATCCGACAACCCCCTGGCAAACACTCTAGCGCACCTGGCATCAGCAGTCTCGCTTGAACAGGAAGAGGGCATATGCCTCCAAACATTAAAAGAGCTGAAGGTACTCACTCCTAGAACATTCATGATAAAACAATCCACATTGTGGATGACACCTATCATTAGATATTTGAACATTGGTGAGTTGCCTTAGAAGGAACCATAGCCCAAGGCATTTCGCCTAAAGGCCTCTAGGTATAGGTTGATAGAGAGGCAACTGTATAAACAGGGATATTCCACCCCCTTATTATGCTGCCTTGCATAGGAGGAGACATCACAAGCCCTCTAGGAAGCCCATGGAGGCATATGCGGGAATCATGAAGGGTACAAGGCACTCCTGGCCTGGTTGTTTTAGGTGGGGTATTTCTAGCCCCAAATGAAACAACATTGTAAGGAGTTTGTGTGATAAGTTCCAGCAGTTTGCTTCGCTGCACCACTTGTCGCCTGGGAAATTGGTTCCCATCATGTCACCCATATCTTTTGTAAAATGGGGAATGGGTTTCATTAGCCCTATCTCGCCAGCGTTGACTCAAAAATGCTTCATCTTGGTTGCAGTGGATTACTTCTCCAAGTGGGTAGAAGCTGAGGCCATGGCTAGCCCAACAATCGACAGGGTCATGTCGTTTGTTAAGAAGAATATCATAGCCCGATATGGAATACAACAAACCATTGTCATGGACAATGGTATCCACTTTGCTTGCAAGAAGGTTGAAGAATTCTGCACAAGCTAGGACATCCGCCTACACTTCACATCCGTGGGACACCCCCAAGCAATGGACAAGCAGAGGTAACCAACCGTATCATCATCTCAGCGCTAAAGCGACAACTAGACTCTTCAAAGGGAAGATGGGCCGAAGAGCTGCTGGACGTATTGTGGGGCTACAGGACTTGTCAGAGGACTTCCACAGGTCACACACCTTTTAGCCTGGTGTATGGCATGGAAGCTTGGCTACCTATAGAAACAATCCTTCCCAGATATTGCACGCAACTATACAACCCTGATACTAACGATGATCAAGTCTTCCTGGACTTGGACTTGGTGGACGAGCTAAGGGAGAAGGCGTCCAAGTTGGCGGTACGATACAAGGAGGCGACCGCGGCAGCCTACAACAGGCAAGTTCACAAGTGGAAGTTCTTTGATGGAGATCTGGTCCTACGGAAGAGTGAAGTCTCCATGTTAAGCAACTCGAGCAGAAAGTTGGACACCCTATAGGAGGGGCCTTACAAAATTTGCAAGGACAGTCCGGGTGACTTCTACGAGTTACAAACTCTAGATGGCAAGCTAATTCCTCGAACATGGCATGCGAACAACTTAAGATTGTACCATATGTAAACAAAATAAGAGAGAAGACAAAAAGTTTTCTTTCATTTCTTGTCATTGAGTGTATTACATTCTCCAGTGGAGATCATTCCCATCAAATGGCCATAAGAAAAGATAAAATGTAAAAAAAGGGGGAAAAACAACCACATTAAGGATGACAAAGCACTTTACTCAGAGTTCTCGGGGAAATCAACCTGAGGAGTTGGAGCGGGTGAAAAGGCTTCATAAGATGGGCTCACTGGATAGGAAGGCTGCTTTAAGGCTCCTAATGGACATGCTTGTCCTCCTCTTCAGGAGCCAAGCTTCCTAGCTGGTCTGCAGGTGGCAGAATTGGAGCCTTGTCCATGATAAGACCTTTAGCTTTCTGTTGGTCGAACTTGGACATAAGTTGGTCCATAGATTAACCACACAACTCCTCCATGGTAGTGTGCTTGCCCTCCAAAAGAGCCTGCACCGCCGCCAGTCTTTACTTGCCTTACTTGCCAGCCTCCTTCAAGATGAGGTCCCGACTTTCCTCCATAGACGGGTTGGAGGCAAAGAACTCCATTACTGTCTCGAGTCCCATCTCTAGTTGAGTGGCATTCTCTAACTCCAGCACCTTTTTGGCCTTGTCCTTTGTGATATGGTGGGCCTTGGTGTAAAGACCCGTCACACTTTTAGCCTTTTAAGACGTCTGGAGTCTCAGTCAGATATCTGTCCAGACGTCTGGACCAATTCCTGGACGTGTGAAAATGAAATTTTTGTATGCGCTCTACGCTCTGTGCATAGGCGGCACGCAGAATGTTCTTCTTCTCTCTCTCCCTTCCTCCCGTCCCCAAACCCTAAACCCCCAAGCCATCTATAAAAGCCCCCCCTCCCCTCCTCTCCTCTCCACTCCACCACCACCACCTTCAGAGCCTGCGAGAGTGGCGAGAGGAGGCGAGCGAGGGAGAGCGAGAGGGCGAGAAGGAGGAGAGTGCAGGAGGAGGAGGAGGTTGAGGTCAGAGAGCTCCGGTGGGAGCTCGGTGGAGCTTGCACGACCATCGCAGGCGAGTACGGGAGGAGGAGAGATCTCGGGGAGGCAGCCTCGACCATCTGCAGCGACTGGAGCTGCGGTGGCACGAGGAGGTGCACGGTGGAGAGTGCTGGGAGTAGGTTCTGGTACTGGAAATTTCCAGTATCAGACATCTGGAGAGGAGTCCAGATGGCTGACGGAGCACCTAGATGTCTTGAGCTAAGGCTAGACGTCTGAAAGCTCATTTATCGCAAAGGTACGTTCTTTTTCGCAGTTACAGCCATGCAGGTCTCACCGCAGAGTGAATGTTGGGCCTGATTTGGGGGCTGCGACTATCGTACGTAGGAGTGGCCTTGGGAAGGAGCACGGAATGCTCTCCCACACACTTTTAGACATCTGATCAGATCACCAGACATCTGGAGGTGCTTCTAGACGATCAGAGGCGTGGTCTGACGTCTAGAACTACCTTCAGACGATCGCAGAGGAGGCCTGGACGTTTGAGGACACTGCATGGACTTAAGGTAAGGTTCTTGTACCTTTTAAGACGTCTAGACTTATTCCCAGATGTCTGATTTTGGATAGTAGACACGTTTTTGACCCGTTTAGGGTCCGATCGGGATCCGTTTTACACAAACAAAGTATATGTAGTTTCTGTTTGAGTATGGAAGTATGGAAACACGAGCTATTTGTATATAAATAAGAACTGAATTGTGAATGGTGGAATCTGGATCAGAATAAATGAGGTGAGCATGAGCATGAACCCTACGGGGAATTAGGAGTAGAGCTCTTGTGGTTAGTTGGAAACCTGGAATGTAGATGGGAAGTGTGCTGGCACTTGAGTATGTGGTACCAAGGAGAGCGACTGTCCCCTTTTCGTGTAGTGCGAAGCTAGCTACCCTTGGGTTGAGACCTGGGGTTAGGATTGGCCACTCTACACCGACTCCTGTTGGCCCTCATGTACGGATACCGAGGTGAGCTACTAGTGTATGGAGAGATCTAGCCACCCCATGAGACCTGGGGTTCAGCTAGTCACCCTACACTGACTTGTTAGGCCCTCTAGGCAAACCGGGGTAGTTAGACGAGGGTGCGCGGACTGTGGAGGGGCGAGACCCCTATTTGGTTCTGAGGGGCGAGACCCCTGTTTTGAGAGGGCAAGGCCCTATACTATTCTGTGCTGTACTTTGGGCATACCCACTAGCGAAAATGACTGACCGCGTGTCAGTGCGGGATAGCTACTCATGTGCTTATCACACGTGCCATAGTCACCGCTACGTCTTGACAGTGACCTCGGGGTGGTTGACTGGGTGTAGGACTACCACGAGGGACTCTCCCGACCAGGAGAGGGCCACGTGTACCTTGTATTCTTTGGAAAAGACTGCAATCAAGATCGTTCCCATAAGGAACATGCTGGATCAAGAATATTTGGATATTTGAGAAAAATGGGTGAAAAGGAAATACACATAAAAAAAAATAAATAGAAAAGAGAATTAAACCTGTTGCTTTTACTGTTTTAGATAGTATAGATACCACTCTACTCAGTGTTCGCAGACTCTGTCTTTTCTTAACACTGTTCAGGACCAGGAGTTGAGCAGCCTGAGCTTTCGGCTGTGGAGGGTGCTTGGCCCAATCGAGCCCAGTTGTAGTTTGAGCACTTTCTTGTTGTTTCCCTTACTATTGTAGTAAGTATCAGACTTTTAGCCACTGTTGTCTCTACTGTTTACTTTCATTTCCGTTGTTCTGTTGTTGTGGTGGTATGTAATGGAACAACAGTTTTACTTTCCTTTATTGCTTTGTACATTTTTACTGCTTAATTATATTGCATATGTGAATGTGGTTTACTTTCTTGCTTTTTGGTTATTTCTTGTTGGACGACTAGGTCTTGGGATTAGTCGAGGTGAGCCGATCTCGAATCTTGTAGGGATCCGAGAACCGGGTCGTAACAAGATGGTATCAGAGCAAGGTCATCCCGAGAAATGAGTCAATTGGCTTGAGAATAATCGTTCATGTGCATGTAACTAGGGTAGCCACCACAATGTATCGCCTTGATGTTCGTTCCGAGTCTTTTCTCGAAGAAATTCAGAATCGTTGACCCTTTTGTTCTATCTTTCGCGTCTCCTTGCAGGAGATGCCTCGTTGGGGAGTTCTCGAGGCGGGTCGTGGTCGCGGTCGTGGACGAGGTCGGAGTGGCAGACGTGCCGGGCTTGAGGTACCAATTGACCTACCTCTTCTCCCGAGCATTCAGACCCAGGATCTCGCCCAGCTGATCAGAGATATTGTACGAGAGGAGCTCCACCAGCCTCCACGGGCACCTCTCCCTAATGACGTGGAGGGGGAGACCTTGGTGGGACAGAGAGACTGCCATAGTGTCGGATGAGTGGGAGGGGGAGGGGGTAGTCCTCCACTGCCCCCACCACACTCTGACACTTTTGAGCATGAGCCCTCCTTGCCTGGAGGCGTGTCCATTCCCCCACTGTAGCTACACCACGAGCTTTTCGGACAATTTCGGAAGTTGAAGCCCCCCTCCTTCAAAGGGGATGAGGACCCATCTGAGGCAGAGGACTGGCTGGAGCAGATAGAGAAGGTGTTCGACACCCTTTGCCCTCCTGCGGAGTGCTGCGTGGCCTTTGCCATGTACCAGCTAGAGAGCACAGCACACAGGTGGTGGAGGCTAGTCAGAGGCCAGGAGAGGGGAGAGCCAACGTGGGACCAGTTCGTGACCCTCTTCTACAAGCAGTACTTTCCGCAGACCTGGCAAGACTAGAGGAGGAAGGAGTTCCACACTCTACGCTAGGGGATGATGACTGTTAGTGCGTATCGCACACGCTTCCTGGAGCTGTCACGTTTTGCCTCGATAGTCGTGGCTACGGAGGAGGAGCGCCTGTGGAGGTTTACTGAGGGGCTCTGACCTGCTATTCGGGGGTATTTCAAACCCCTGAAGCTGCCCACCTTCTCACAAGTGGTTGAGGCAGCCATGACCTATGGGGAGACCAACCCGGCTGCATGAGACACCGACAGCGGACGGAAGAGTTCCTACCAGCCAGAGTACTCTCAGGGCCGACGAGAGAGGAGTCACACGGCACCCGCAGGAGAGCTGTCTTGTTTTGCGGGGTCCTCAGTGGACTTTGGAGGCCCCAGACAGGGGTTAGCTGCCAGTACCAGACCCCCGCCCAGTCGTCAGTAGGGACCTACTGAGGGAGGAGGTTGTGTTCCCCTCTGCTACCAATGTGGCCTGCCGGGCCACATCAAGAGGGACTGCACATCTAGTGCTAGAGCATAGCAGATGCTCCCTGCATCGAGCGTTGGAGGTCAAGCTGGTGGTCAAGGTCCCCAGGCGCGTGGGGGAGGGCAGCAATCACGAGGAGGTACCGACCAGCTGCTGCTCGCCTGACCCAGAGTGTAGCTGCTTTGTCTGCACAGAGGATTGAGGGGTGCACCAACGCCCTGACACACAGAGACGCCAGGGCTTCTGGTTCAGTGGTGGCAGGTATGGTTACTGTTTCTGGCAGATTAGTGTACGTACTTTTTGATTCCGGCACCACACACTGTTTTGTTGCTGTGAGTTTTGCTGTCAGTTTGGGGTAGGACAGTATACTATTAGAGGATCCGTTTGTGATTAGAGGTTAGGTGGCCAGTTGTTTGTAGCTGAGGAGGTCTACACGGACTGCGAGGTCAGTATAGGGGGACACAGCCTCCCCGCTGACCTGATTGTGATACCGATGGAGGATTTTGGTGTGATTCTAGGGATGGACTGGCTGTCTGCATACCACGCCCTAGTGGACTATTTCAGGAGGAAGATCGTCTTCTCCATACCAGAGTTGCCTCCCTTTGAGTTTCACGGACAGCCGGTGGACGGAGGTTTCAGATGCATCTCTACGCTTCAAGCAGCGAGGCATTTGAGCCAGGGGTGTGAGGGCTTTTTAGCCTGTGTAGTGACAGAGCCTAGCCCCGTGGCTGACTTTCAGAGTATTCCAGTGGTTTGTGAGTACCCTGACATGTTTCCAGAGGAGTTGCCAGGACTACCGCCCGAGCGTGAGATCAAGTTTGAGATCTCACTGGTACCGAGGACTAGCCCCATTTCTACTGCACCGTACCGGATGGCACCACTTGAGTTGCGAGAGCTCAAGTCACAGCTATAGGACCTGTTGGAGAAGGGCTTTGTGAGGCCCAGTGCGTCCCGTGGAGAGCCCCTGTGTTGTTTGTGAAGAAGGATGGTACCCTGCGACTTTATGTTGACTACTGATAGCTAAATAGGGTCACCATCAAGAACAAGTATTCGCTGCTGAGGATTGACGACCTTTTTGACCAGTTGTGAGATGCTACAGTGTTCTCCAAGATAGATCTGAGGTTAGGCTTACACCAGTTGAGGATCAGGGAGACTGATGTCTCCAAGATAGCTTTTCGTACCCGGTACGGGCATTACGAGTTCTTGGTCATGTTGTTTTGGTTGACCAACGCCCCGGTTGCTTTTATGGATTTGATGAACAGGTTTTCAAGCCGTACTTGGACCATTTTGTGGTGGTATTTATCAACGACATACTCGTTTACTCGCAGGATCAGGCGCAGCACGGGCAGCATCTACAGATGATTCTAGACACCTTGACGCAACGCAGGCTGTATGCCAAGTACAACAAGTGCAAGTTTTGGTTGAGGTAGGTGACTTTCTTGGGTCACGTGATCTCAGGGGATGGTTTGGCTGTGGACCCAGCCAAGGTTAAGGTCGTACTCAGGTGGGAGAGGCCACGTACAGTGACAGAGATACGCAGCTTTTTGGGATTGGTAGGTTACTATCGGCGGTTTATCAGAGGATTCTCTCAGATTGCGTGTCCTATGACCCAGCTGACTCGGAAGGACATGCCCTTTGCCTAGACAGATGAGTGTGAGGCATGTTTTCAGGAGTTGAAGGAGAGACTGACTTCAGCTCCTGTGCTTACCATCTCGGATAGCAATGGCAGTTTTGTGGTGTACATAGACAGTTTGTTGCAAGGGTTAGGGGGTGTGCTCATGCAGCGGGGTCACGTTGTCGCTTACGCTTTATGACAACTGAAGCCCCAAGAGCATAGCTACCCTACCCATGACTTAGAGCTGGCAGCTGTTGTCTTCACGTTGAAGACATGGAGGCACTACCTTTATGGTGAGACTTTTGAGATTTTCACAGATCATAAGAGCTTCAAGTACTTGTTCGACCAGAAGGAGCTTAACATGAGACAGAGATGTTGGTTAGAGCTCCTGAAGGGCTACGACTGCAGCATCTCCTACCATCTAGGGAAAGCCAATGTGGTGGCTGACGCCTTGAGTCGGAAGGTGCCAGCCCACTTGGCTAGTCTACAGGTGCAGAGTTGGAGACTTATGGAGGAGTTGGGCAGTTGGAGACCCCGAGAGTCACAGGGGTATTGTGGGGTAGTGACAGTGATGCGGCAAACGCGACTAGAGCTGATAGATCGCATCATCGCAAGGCAGATGACAGATCTGTACTTACAGATGTTGTGGGACAGAGTGCTGTCAGGAGACCCAAGAGGCTTTTCTTTTACAAATGAGGTGTTGCGAATGGGGGCATGCTTGTGCGTTCCCAGGGATGAGGAGTTGCTGAGAGAGCTCCTGGCTGAGGCGCACGGGTCTAGGTTCACCATACATCCCGGGAACACAAAGATGTATCATGATCTGGACGTGACTTTTGGTGGAGAGGGATAAAGCGGGATGTAGTTGAGTTTGTGCAACAGTGTTTAGTGTGCCAGCAGGTGAAGGTCGAGCACTAGAGCTCTGCTAGGCTATTGCAGCCACTTCCTGTGCTAGAGTGGAAGTGGGAGAGCATCACCATGGACTTGGTGGTGGGTCTACCTGTTACCCAGCGAGGACATGACGCAGTCTGGGTGATAGTAGACAAGTTGACGAAGACGATGCATTTCCTGCCTATCCGAGTCACCTTGGGACCATCACAGTTGGTGGAGAGGTACATTCGCGATGTGGTACGCCTGCACAGAGTTCCGCGTGAGATTGTATCCGACAGGGATACCCGTTTTACTTCCCAGTTCTGGGCTGAGTTTCAGCAGGCTTTGGGGACACGGTTGAGGTTCAGCACCGCGTACCACCCCTAGACGGACGGACAGTCAGAGCGCACCATACAGACACTTGAGGACCTTTTACACACCTATGTACTAAACTGGAGAGGCTCATGGGAGGAGCATTTACCCCTGGCAGAGTTTGCATATAATAATAGTTACCACTCGAGCATCGGCATGGCACCTTACAAGGCTATGTACGAACGAAGTTGTACTTCACCCTTGAGTTGGGTCGAGGTGGGGACCAAGTGGGAGGTTGACCCCAGGCTGATCCGGCAGAGTCAAGAGGTGATAGAGTAGATTCATAGACAACTTCGCACTATTACGAGCAGGCAGAAGAGTTATGCTGACTAGAAACGTAGAGAGGTGCAGTTCGAGGTTGGGGATCACGTCTTTCTCCGTGTTTCGCCCATGAAAGGCCTGCAACGTTTTGCGGTGAAAGGGAAGCTTGCGCCAAGGTTTATGGGTCCCTTTGAGGTCCTGGAGCGGGTAGGACCCGTTGCTTACCGACTTGCCCTTCCTCCCCAGCTTTCTGGAGTGCACAACGTGTTCCACGTGTCCAACATCAGGAAGTACGTCGCTGATCCCAGTCACGTTTTGAGCCATGAGAGCGTCGACGTGGGTGACGACTTGACCTATCCCAAGAGACCAGTGCAGATACTAGACATGGTTGTTCGGAGTCTAAGACAGAAGTAGGTACCACTAGTGAAGGTCCTATGGAGAAGCCAGCAGTACGTAGAGGCTACCTGGGAGCTTGAGGCGGCGATACGAGAGCGGTACCGGGAGCTTTTTGAGGGTACATCTTTTCAGACCTACTTTGGTCCTCTTTTAGTTTGTTATGCATTTTATGTTCCTTTTTCCGCACCCTAGCTAGTTTATGTTTTGGGGATGAAACTTTCTTTAAGTTTGTTATGATGTAAAGACCTGTCACACTTTTAGCCTTTTAAGACATCTGGAGTCTCAGTCAGACGTCTGTCCAGATGTCTGGACCATTTCCCGGACATCTGAAAATGAAATTTTTGTACGTGCTATGTGCTTTGCGCACGGGTGGCACGCAGAACGTTCTTCTTCTCTCTCTCCCTTCCTCCCATCCTCGAACCCTAAACCCCTAAGTCATCTATAAAAGCCCCCTCCCCTCCTCTCCTTTCCACTCCACCACCACCACCACCACCTTCAGAGCCTACGGGAGTGGCGAGAGGAGGAGAGCGAGGGAGAGTGAGAGGGCGAGGAGGAGAGTGCGGGAGGAGGAGGAGGAGGTCGAGGTTGGAGAGCTTCAGTGGGAGCTCGGCGGAGCTCTCACGGCCACCGTGGGTGCATGCGAGAGGAGGAGAGATCCTGAGGAGGCGATCTCAACCATCTGCGACGACTGGACCTACAGCAGTGCGAGGAGGTGCGCGGTGGAGAGCGCTGGGAGCAGGTTCTGGTACTGGAAAATTTCCAGTATCAGACATCTGGAGAGGAGGCCAGATGGCTGATAGAGCACCTAGACATCTGGAGTTAAGGCCAGACGGATGAAAGCTCATTTATCGCGAAGGTACATTCTTTTTCGCGGTTATGGCCATGTAGGCCTCACCGCAGAGCGAATGTTGGGCCTGATTTGGGGGCTGCGACTGTCGTACACAGGAGCAGCCTTGGGAAGGAGCACGGAATGCTCTCCCACGCACTTTTGGACATCTGATCAGATCACCAGACATCTAGAGGTGCTTCCAGACGACTGAAGGCGTGGTTTGATGTCTGGAACTGCCTTCAGACGATCGCAGAGGAGGCCTGGACATCTGAGAACACCGCAGGGACTTAAGGTAAGGTTCTTGTACCTTTTAAGACGTCTAGATTTATTCCCAGACGTCTGATTTTGGACAGTAGACACGTTTTTGACCCATTTGGGATCCGATAGGGATCCGTTTTACGCAAATGAAGTATCTGTAGTTTCTTTGCGAGTCTCTCTACGTACTAGAGACCTTTATACATTGTTCTGAACCCTCCTTTTGTGATGTATTCCTTGATGTAGGGTTTCACCCTGTTGCGTGTTTGGGGCTCGCAGAGACGCCTGGGTCTGTGGTTCAAGCCCCCATTACTCTCGAATTGTCTGGTAGAGTGGTTTAAGTCCTATAATAATATTCAAATAAGAATGTGTTGGTAGAATTAACTGACCGGAACCCTAGGATGTGGCATGAACCCTAGCGTAGAGAAATGAATGCACCGTTTGTATGGTATAAGGCACTTATATGCAAGATTGAAATAAACTGCTAGCAATTGCCTGTAGCATAATTGTGGATTGCCTATTAGAATACGAGCTGCATGTATTTAATAACCAATTGCCTGTGAAATCACCAGTTGCATGTATGGAAGTATGGAAACACGAGCTACCTATATATAAATAAGAACTGAATTGTAAATGATGGAATCTGGATTAGAATAAATGAGGTGAACATGAGCATGAACCCTATGGGGAATTAGGAGTAGAGCTCCTGTGGTTAGTTGGAAACCTGGAATGTAGACGGGAAGTGTGTTGGCCCTTGAGTACCTGGTACCAAGGAGAGCGACTATCCCCTTTTCGTGTAAAGCGGAGCTAGCCGCCCTTGGGTTGAGACCCAGGGTTAGGATTGGCCACTCTACACCGACACCAGTTGGCCTTCGTGTATGCGGTACCGAGGCGAGCTACTAGTGTAGGGAGAGAGCTAGCCTCCCCACGGGGCCCGGGGTTCAGCTAGCCACCCTACACCAACTTGTTAGGTCCTCTGGGCAAATCGGGGTAGTCAGACGAGGGTGCGCGGACTGTCGAGGGGTGAGACCCCTATTTGGTTTTGAGGGGTGAGACCCCTATTCTGAGAGGGTAAGGCCCTATACTGTTCCGTGCTGTACTTTGGGCATACCTGCTAGTGGAAACGACTGACGGCGTATCAGTGCAGGGTAGCTACTCGTGCGCTTATCACACGTGCTGTAGTCACCGCTACGTCTTGACAGTGACCTCGGGGTGGCTAACTGGGTGTAGGACTACCACGAGGGACTCTCTCGGCCCGGAGAGCACCACGTGTACCTTTTATTCTTCGGAAAGGACTACAATCAAGATCGTTCCCACAAGGAACATGCTGGATTAAGAATATCTGGATATTTGAGAAATATGGGTGAAAAGGAAATACACATAAAATAAAATAAATAGAAAAGATAATTAAACCTATTGCTTTTACTATTTTAGATAGTATAGATACCACTCTACTCAGCGTTTGCTGACTCTGTCTTTTCATAACGTTTTGCGTACATTTTATCGGGTTTTTAAAGATTATTACGTTGTAGTATAGCCGAAAAAAAATGTTCAAAACAAATAAAGATTTTATTACTCGAAAACTGGAGTATCCGAGGTCGAACACATGGAGCAATCTAAGTACTTTTAAAAACTTGAGAAAACAATTGGTTCAATGAGAGAATTATAAAAATGAATTGCTAAAAGGAATAGAATTAGACGTCTGATTTCTGTATCAGACGTCTTAAAATGAGAGTCTTCTTCTTCTTTTGCTGTTGCGTGCCTCTGATCTTCTTCACTGTTCTTCTTCCTCTTTTGATTCTGTCTTCTGTTAGTCCTTCTTCTTCTCTCTTTCTTCTGTTCTTCCTTTACTTTCTTTCTTTCTCCTTCTCTTCTTCTAAGTCCTTCTGCTAGTCCTTCTTCTTCTTCTTTGGCGAGCCTTTTCCTATTTCCTCTACAGTATCTCTTTTCCTTCCTTCTCTTTTCTTCTGCATGGCCTCTCTTCTTCTGCTTCTTCTCTGCCTTGCCTTTTCTTTCTTTCAGCCTCTCCTTCGGCGCTCTGTTCCTGCACACAAGGCACAGCAAAACCTAACCCTTCCCTCTACCCGCACGTATCTCTCTCTCTGCAAAGCGCTCACATGAAGCTCTCCCAGAGCCGGGTTAACGGGTTGGGTTGCGTACCCGGGACCAGGCGCACTGGCGTGATATGGTGCACGAGGTGTGCTCGGTGGTGTCGAGTCAGATCTCGCCAGGTCCGTGAGGTGAATCCGCGGACGAGGTGGGTGTGACGGGCGAGGGACCTCACCCCAGTGGATTCGGAGGCGATTAGCTGTATGCACAAAATCAATTTAAACCAGTGTGGCACTTTGAGGCTTACCGATGTGGGACTATCCTGGCGCCTCTCCTCGCGCGTGCCCGCAGGAAGACCTCTTCACAATCTCCTCAGCTGCAGCCCCTGCTGGTGTTAATTGCTGGGGCAAAAGTCTTTACAGAAGTCTCCCCAATCCGTAGCACCTGGAGCGCAGCTGTCTTGAATCCTGGAGCCTGCTTGGGAGCTTCTCGAATCGTCGACAATGGCGGCCGGGACAACAGAACTGTCAAGCACTAAAAGGGCCTCTCGGCCTAATCAAACCACTGGGAAACCTTCGCCGTGGCTCGGCGAAGGTGTTGAGCTGTGCGGCAGACCGCGGGGTGGCCTAGGCGTGCGTGCCTAAGTCGTCCTATGGCCGGAAAGATGGGTGTGTTCGGTGGGGTGTTGTGGAGGTGTAGAGTGGCAGTGGATGGGCGGAGGATGTTCCGTGTGATGAGGTGGAGCTTTTGCGACGGTCGGTGAGTCGTATGGAATTGCGGAATGACGGGGGCGACTCACCGGAGGTTGGCCGGATACGGGGAAGGTGATGGTGGTCAGGGGCAGTCGAGGGTCGGTTTGAATGAAATAATGTGGGGAAAAGAAAGAGGGGAAGATGGGGAGTAATTGTAACCTACTTGCAGGGATGAAGGGGGCCGGAGAGGTGGGCAGTGGTATCAACTGTCGCAGGAGAAGAAATACCCAGAGGGAGAGAGCAGCGACGAGGAAGTGGGCAGGGAAGCGTGCGCTTGGTGCGGCGTGACGTAGGAAGACGAGACGAAGCTGTCTCTACTGCTGGTATGGCAGTAGAGCGATGAGAAGGAGGAGGAGTGGCCGCCGAAGCTTGCAGGTTTCCAGTCGGAGAAGGAAGAGAGGAAATTTTGAGGGATTCTCCGCTAAGACAGGCTTGCCTCAAGCGGCTGCTCCTGGGGTTTCTTTTAAAGGCGCCAGCAGAGGGGCAAATGCACGGAGGGTGAGCGAAGCTCTCATCGGAGGTCACCGCAGGTACAACACCCATACCTCTCGAGAGTTCGTATGAGAGGTATGGTGCGAATCAGGGCATGGGGAGCTGCTCAGGTGGTAAGGGACTTCTCAGGGAACCCCCCTTTCACATCAGAGAGCAGCTCCTTGGGAAAGCGAGGAGAAATCATCCTCGAAACTTCGCCGGAGTATGGGTCTTCTACTGCATTGGTAGAGGGACCGGAATGCAGAAAGTGACAACAAAAGTTGGGGGGGTTTTCGCAAGGGTTTTCGAAAGTTAGGGGCTAGAATGTAATTGGGTGGACTATTTTGCAAAGTAGGTCAAGATGACCTTCCCTTAGGTCCAAATTTTGGTATAAACCTAATTTGGAATTAAAGAATCCAATGGTGAAGTTGGATTTTAGGTTTGACCACATTTGATTGGACATTTTGCGTAAAAACCCAATTTAGGTCAATTGATGAGCTATGACCCTAATTTAGGTCAAACTAGGTTCCAATGGCCAATTTGAATGTTCTAAACCCTAGGGGATATTTTTCCATGATTTTTAGAGGGTTTATTTGATTTTTATCCTGATCGAAACCTTGTTGAATTAAGCGGGTCTATTTTAGGGTTACCAAATGTCGTTTAATTCCTATATTGCACATGAACTCATTTTTGATTGATTCAACCCACTTTTTATCTTATTTAGACCATTTGACCTATGCTCTATCTCTGAGAAATTCTGTTTATGTACTGCAATGGTAAAATTACAGTTTTAACCTTTATTTCATGTTTTCTTCTCAGAACACTTATTCCTCCGATTAAGCCCTCTTCTAGGTCATGTAGGAGCTTTTATTCTCTTTATTAGGTCAAAATGAGCTAGTTATGGCTCATGATGAGGCTCTCATCATACCCCCATGCCTAGCTTTTGCTAGTCCCTTAGCAAAATTTCAAGGTTTTAACTTCCATTCTAGACCCTGAGTGTCTGTCAACAATTATGATAAGTGCTTGTCCTTTTCTTTTGTCATTAGGTCAGAATGACGACAATAGGACTAGAGGTACTCAAGTACCAACCAAAATTCAGACCTGACCCGCTTTAGCCTCAGTCCTCCGCAAAGGTTTCTCTGGCCCACAGAAACTAACCTAGGGTTTGTTGGACTTCGCGGTTAAAGCACCCGTGCTTGAGACATTTTCAGCCTAGGTTCAGTTTGTAGTGCATTTTTGTAAGAGAGAGATAGAAGATTTATTTGTTTGGAGAGATTTTCTCTCTCTTTTCTTTTTTATTTCTAGCTTCGGATTAGCTTCTCAACACGGTCTGTATCGGATTCCTCGTCCCCATCATCAATCCTCAAGGGTCCCTGGCTATCGAGATTTCGAGATAATCCCGCCCATGGCATTCCGTGGCCGAATTCAGACCCTGGCGATCGACATTTTGTGATAATGCCACCCATGGTATCTGAACCAGCAGAGTGCTTACATGCCCCCAGTAGGATATTTAAATAACCTAAGAGGCAAGCACCGAGGAGACGATTTGTTATTACGCATCTTCGAGGGGAATTTCCCGCCTCTCCGCGTCGGGAACTCGTTCAAATCAACTTGTGTTGATTGGCCGCTCCTAATCTAGGTGACTTTTGCAGAACATTAAATGCTTTTGCGTGATTTGGATATTTATGCGCACTGAACCAGACTGTGTGTGAATTTGGGGTGCTTAGGTTACCGAACCCAGCAAACCAAAGGTCAGTTAATGAGGCTGAATACTTCCTAAGCCTTAGACCTAATACTTAAGTTTCGTATTTTCCCCAACCTCTTGAGGATTATCTAGAATTTAACGGATACCTGAATTTTTAAGCTAAAGAATCTAACCCAAGAGGCCTAAAATCAGCGTTCCCGTTAATCTCTTGTTATGTTACCTTAGCACTTTTTCTCTTTTCTTGATCTGGTCTAGAACTTCCGTTAATCCCTTAATCTTTTACTAATGACTATTTTTTCTTTTTCATTTTGTGCTCCTTTTTTGGCATTTTACTCTTTTCCTCCTCTCATTTTGTATGACCCTGAATTGTTTCTCCCCTCCTTCAAGTCTTTTTTTTTTTCCAAAAAATTTTTAATTTTTATGGTGTTTTTGGCAAATGTGAATTTTTTTGTTTAAAACCTTTTCTTATAAGTTTTGCACTTTCATTCCCCCCCATGCCTAAGATTTGCAATGTCCTCATTGTGACTTAGGGGGTTTTTATTCAACTTAGTTCATGCATTAGGACAGGTGTGTGGTGAATGAACGGGTCGAAATGACTTGTTGCGAACGATTTCTAATCTCGGGTAGGGATACCTGAGGTGAAGTCGGCTGTTCTAATGGATGAATCCTAATATGAATTCCGCATAGAAATGTCAGAAAAGGTTTCAGGTTTTTCAAGGAATGACGGGTTGCCTCCCGTTAAGCACTGAGTTTTACGCCATCAGTTGGGTGCAATGAGCTCAAGAGGAATGGAGGGTAAAGGATGACTAAGCCAAATTTATATCGGTCCTGTCAATGAATGGTTTGAGTCTCTGACCGTTCACAACAAAGGGTTCGGAATCGTGGCTGAGTGGGCTGATTTCAATGGCTCCATTTCTAAAGATTTGTCGGACTAGGTAAGGTCCGACCCACTTAGATCGTAGCTTTCCTAGGAATAATTTGAGTCGGGCATCAAAGAGTAAAACCTTTTTACCAGGATGAAAGACCTTTCTAGAAATGTGTTTGTCGTGAAAAGCTTTAACCCGCTCCTTGTAGATTCGCGAGTTTTCATACGCATCAAGGCGTAATTCATCGATCTCGCTGATTTGAAGCTTTCTGTGGGTTCCAACCTTCGAAAGATCTAGATTACAGTTCCGTACTGCCCAACAGGCTTTGTGCTCCAGTTCGACGGGAAGGTGACATGCCTTCCCGTACACCAGTCTAAAGGGAGACATGCCTAATTGGGTTTTGTGGGCGATCCTATAGGCCCACAAGGCTTCCGGAAGTCGGGACGACCAGTCCTTCCTGTCAGGCCGAACAGTGACCTGCAGGATTTTCTTGATCTCCCGATTTGATAGCTCAGCTAGACCATTAGTCTGGGGGTGATAAGGAGTAGAGATTCGGTGAGACACCCCGTATTTGGTTATCAGTGACCTGAACTGAGCGTTTGTGAAATGGGTCCCCCCATCTGAGATTATTGCTCGTGGAATCCCGAACCTTGAGAAAATGTTTTGATGAATGAATTTGAGAACAATTTTATGATTGTTGGTTCAGCTCGGAATGGCTTCTATCCACTTGGACACGTAGTCAACCGTGAGTAGAATGTATTCGAAGCTGTTCGAGACAGGAAAGGGGCCCAAAAAATCAATCCCCCAAACATCAAAGATTTCGCATACGAGAATCGGCTACAAAGGCATCATGTCTCGATGGCTCATGTTGCCCAAAGTTTGGCAACAACTGCATGCCTTGCAGTACTGTATGCGTCTTTGAACAGTGTGGGCCAGTAAAAGCCGCACTGGAGGACTTTTGATGCGGTTTTATGCCCAGAGAAATGGCCACCACATGCCTGGTCATGGCAGAAGGAGAGAATATTATTGACTTCCTCTTCTGGGACACATCTCCAGATGATTTGGTCAGCACCTATGCGGAAGAGGTACGGATCTTCCCAAATATAATACTTGGCATCAGAGTGCAATTTGTCTTTCTTGGCCTTCGGCCAATCAGACGGGATCTGATGAGATGCTAAGTAGTTTACTATATCAGCAAACCATGGAAGTCTAGTACCAATAGTCATTAGGTGCTCATCAGGAAAATGTTCCATGATGGGTCCGTTAGGGTTGATAATCTCAGAAGGGAGGAGGGACAAATGGTCAGCTACCACATTCTGTCTTCCCGCCTTGTCGCGAATCTTGAGATCGAATTCTTGCAACAGCAAGATCCATCGGATTAGTCGGGGCTTCGCATCCTTCTTGGCAAGGAGATGCCTCACAGCCGTGTGATCCGAGTAGATGATGACGTGGGAACCCAGGAGATAAGATCGGAATTTTTCAAGAGCAAATACTACGGCTAGCAGCTCTTTCTTCGTAACCGTGTAGTTACGTTGAGCTTCGTCAAGTGTCTTGCTAGCGTAGTAAATGACCACGGGTTTCCCGTCAGTTTTCTGCCCCAGAACCACTCCTACAGCGAAATCGGACGCATTGCACATGATCTCAAAGGGTTGAGACCAGTCAGGGGACTATAGGATCGGGGCTTGGGTGACTCGGTTACGTAGGATTTCAAATGCTTGAGTGCATTCCTTGGAAATTTTGAAAGGCACATCCTTGGAGAGTAGAGTGGTCAGGGGGCGCACGATTTTTGAAAAATCAGGGATAAATCGACGTGCCCCAAAAAAGATCGGATGTCCTTAATCGAGCTAGGCATAGGGAGCTTGGAAATCAGGTTAACCTTAGCTCGATCAACTTGGATGCCTGTCTCTAAGATTAAATGTCCCAGGACAATTCCCTCAGGCACCATAAAATGGCTCTTTTCCCAGGAAAGAACCAAATTCACATCAATGCACCGCCTGAGTATTTGGACCAAGTGTTGGAGGCAATCGTCAAATGATGCTCCAAAAACTGAAAAGTCATCCATGAAGACTTCCAGATAGTCACCTACCATATCTGAGAATATGGCAAGCATGCACCGTTGAAAAGTCGCGGGTGCATTGCAGAGACCGAAAGGCATCCTTCGGAATGCGTACGTTCCAAAGGGGCAGGTGAACGTGGTCTTCTCTCGGTCCTCTGGATGGATTGCCACCTGGTTGTAACCGGAGTACCCGTCAAGAAAGCAGAAGAACCTATTTCCCGCTAGTTTCTCGAGGATCTGATCAATAAACGGTAGTGGGAAATGATCCTTCTTCGTGGAGGAATTAAGTCTTCTGTAATCAATGCAGACTCTCCATGAGTTAGCTATTCGGGTAGGAATGACTTCTCCGGCTTTAGTCGTGATGATGGTAAGTCCTGCCTTTTTAGGCACCACCTCTATTGGACTCGCCCAACGACTGTCGGAGATCGGGTAGATAATCCCTGCATCTAACCACTTTATGATCTCCTTTTTCATGACCTCCTATAGGTTAGGGTTTAGGCGTCTTTGCATTTCTCTTGAAGGTTGTGTGCCTTCTTCTGTGTAGATTCGATGTGTGCAGTATGAAGGGCTTATACCAGTCAAATCATCGAGAGTCCATCCAATGGCTCTACGATGTTGCTGGAGAACAGTAATCAAACGGAGTTCCTGGTCAGGTGTGAGTTGAGAGTTGATAATCACAGGAAACGTCTGATTTGAATCCAAAATGACGTACTTCAGGTTCTCGGGAAGGGGCTTGAGTTCCATGACAGGATTGTCAGCAGCAGCGGGTTGTTCAGGGTTTGTATCAGGAACAAGGGTTGGAGTCATAGGTGTGTCTAGATCATGTTCGCACTCCTTTGTTGGTGGGTTTTGATTTTCTAGTGGTTGATTAGGGATAATCAGGTTGTCCTCTGTGTGCAATTCCTCAACCACAGTTCTGATATCACAAATCTACTCCATAACCCCGCAATTAATCCCTTGTTGGGCCTTAAAAATGTCAATCTTCAGGGTTTGATTCCAAAATTTTAACTCTATCTGGCCCTCTTCACAGTTTATGTTGGCCCTAGCAGTGGCCAAAAAGGGTCTCCCTAATATGATTGGTGTGTCCCTTAGGTTCTTAGGTGCATCCATGTCCAATACTATGAAGTCCACCGGGAAGTAGAAATCCCGTACCCTAACAATGACATCCTCGAGTGTTCCTTTAGGTGACTTGATGGATCGATCAACTAACTGCAATGTCACCTCAGTTGGTTTGAGTTCAGATTCTTCAAGGTGGTCAAGGAGGGATGTAGGTATTAAATTTATGGAGGCACCTAGATTTAGTAAGGCTCTATCAAATTGGGTTTCACTAATTTTACAAGAAATCAGGGGAGTTCCTGGGTCTTTAGCTTTGGGTGGGAGTTTACTCAAGATGATAGAGCTGGCTTGCTCTGACAGTACGATCGGATTCCCATCCTTGGTTCGCGGCTTACGTTTGGGTGTACATACATTTTTCAAGAATCTTGCGTAAGCCGGTACATGGCGAATTGCATCCATCAATGGAATGCTTATCTGGACCTGTTCAAAGAGCTTGACCAAATCCTCCTCAGGGGCCACGGGTTTGGTTATCCTTTTTCTTTTGGTCAAGGCTTCAGGAAATGGGATCCTAGTTGGTTCCTCTAGGATAGGTCCAGGTTCTTGATCTGGGACAGTGGTATCTTGGATAGCTATCCAAGGGTCTTGGTTATTATCAGGCTTGGAGTGGTTCGGATAATGTGGGTCTTGGGTTGTTTTACCACTACGTGTTGTTACAGAATTTAATCTGGCCTGATTTTGGTTTGGGTTTCGTAAGAGGGGTGGCTGCTGCTGAAATCCCACATAAGATGTCGAAGCTTCCATCCCGATGGCGATGGAGCAGCAGGAGCCTGATAAATCAAATGTGTGTGGCCTAAATTTGGATTCATAACGTGCCTCTGGGTCGGCACGTTATTTGGGTTGGGCAGAGGTTGCGAAGGAAGGGTGCCAGGTTGGCGGGAATTTGCCATCTGGGCCAGTTGGTTGCGAACCTCTGTGATCTCGTCCTTGTGCTATTTTTGCATTGCCGCATTCGTCTTTTGAATGTCAGCCAGTGGTTGAAGGATAAGAGTCAGTTGATCCTAGTTTGGCCTGGATTGGTAGGTGGGATTGGGCCAAGGCTGAGGCAGCTGATATGGACGAGGGGCTTGTGGACGGGGTTGATATAGTGGTCTTTGAGTCAGAGAATTTCCCGTCCACTGAAAATTAGGATGATTTCGCCATCCAGGGTTGTAGGTATTGGAGAATGGATCATTCTGGATGGCGTTGAGGTCCTCGTAGATCTGAGGAACCTCAGGAAAGTTGGAATACGAGGGTTCAGAGTTCCCCCAACTAGAGTAGGATGGATCGAAGGTCATTCCGGTTTGAGAAGCAGATGGGCGCGGATATGGGTCCATCCCCTTGGCAAATTGGTGGTAAATGTTTTGCACAGTTTCCCTTGCCAGAGGAGGTCGTGCAAAAGAGTTTTGCCCAGAGGTGGCTTGCTGCAAATGTCGAGTTAGCTCGTCCACCTTCTTCTCTATGATAGAAACCTTGTCCAACCGACTGGCCATCAGTTCCAAGTCGACGAAAGCAGACAGGTCCTGCATCTCATGTGCCCCTCTCAGATTGGTCGATGCGCGGGCATTCGTCCTGTCGAATAAGCCCATGGAGACATTATTTATGGAGTTCTTGCACATGTTTTCGAGAATCTCCCACACCTTATCCTCGTGTTGACCCATTATGTTTCCTCCGCACGTTGCATTGCCGAATAAACGGATGTCTTCACGGAGTCCCTGGTAAAAAGATTGGACTTGTTCCCACTTAGGAACTCCGTGATGGGGGCACTTTCGCATGAGATCTAAGAATCGATCCCATGCTTCGTGAAGGGGTTCTCCCGGTTGTTGAGTGAAATGAGTGATCTGGTGGCACAAGGCATTCGTCCGGCCAAAGGGGAAGAATTTTTTCAAAAATTCAGACTGAAGTTCCTCCCATGTGTTGATTGGACGGGTCTGAGTTTGATACCAATGGGTAGCCTTGTCCAAGAGGGAGAGGAAACATTTTCATGAGAAGGATATCTCGATTTTGTGGATCTGACCCGAAGGTCTTGGCCAGATGCTTGAGTTGTTTAATGTGTTGGAATGGATCCTCAGAGTTAAGCCCATGAAACTTTGGTACGGCATGAATCATATTGGACCTTAGTTCAGAATCAGGACCTCCAATTGGGATTCGGACTCGAGGTTCGATTGCCACTGCAGCGGGATTGTAGTGATCTCGCATCATAGGTCGCTGTGGTGGGTTTACAAAGTTTTGAAAGAGATCATTTAGGCGTTGAAGTTGGTTCTCAAGGTTGTTCTCCTCTTGAATGGGTTGTGCCATGATGGGAGAAGAAGGAGAACTTGGTTCTGAATCCGATGAAAGATTAATGTGGTGGGGTTGCTGCACAAACAAGGGCGTCGAGGCTTGGCCTCGACGAGAGTGAATTTCTAAAGGAGGCCTTAAGGGTGGTCTTAAGGACCTCCTACCGAACATGCATCGAAGGATGTGATGAGATTAGAAGGTGCTGGACCCAATTGAGACACCCAAAAATTGTTGGGTGACTATAGAGGTGCGGGGCAGATGGACCCCTTGATCAAAAGATCGGCCACCTGAGAATTACCTGGGCAGCCAGAGAGGGTGAGTCCCGCGAAGACTCCTACACGGTAGAGCGTCCCCACGGGTTGTAGGGTTTCCCCCACCCGACCTCTCTTGTCACTGCGGTTCCAGGTAGACCAGAATGGGGACCTTGACCTCTTAAGTCTACCAATTTTTACTTTAAGATCAAGGTGCTTAAGGTTCCACTTGAACTTTTATGTATTTTGAGTGAAAAAGTGACCTAATTTTAAGGTTGGTTGACCCAAGGGATCAACTTCACCTCTTGTTCCTTTGAGAGCTTTTGGGTCCTTTCTTTTAAGGTTCAAATGGATTTAAAAGCCTGATTTGGTTAGGGTTCCTCTTGTATAGATCTTTTCAAACAAGGTTTAGGCACACCTCTTTTCGGAAAAACTTTTTTCTTTTTTAAGAGAAGGTGTGTCTCTAAAAACCCTAGCTTTTCAATCATTGAGTTGGCTCTAGTTGGTCCAATTTAGTTGCCTCAAAATTTAGTATCTAGGGCTCAATCAAAAAAGTTTTAGCCCTAGTTACCTTAGTTGGATGAGCAGTTAAAAATGTGTTGAAATGAAAAATTAGGCAACTTTGATGAATTGCTAAGTATGAAACAGGTAGCCCTAAGTTGATTCTTCTTTTGTTCCTTTTCAGACTTTGAGGGAGTTAAGAGAGAGTTAATGAAGATTTTACCTATTCCTTGGAGTGTCGGTTGTGCAGCTGCTCTTCTTTTCTCTGCTTTCCCTCTGATAAGCACAATAAAAGAGATGAATTAGATCAAATATTGGATCAAAAGTTATGATCAAAAGCTTTAAAAGTGCCCGTTGCTCCTCGGCAACGGCGCCAAAAATGTTTCGCGTATGTTTTATCGGGTTTTTAAAGATTATTACGTTGTAGTATAGCCGAAAAAAAATGTTCAAAACAAATAAATATTTTATTACTCGAAAACTGGAGTATCCGAGGTCGAATACAGGGAGCAATCTAAGTACTTTTAAAAACTTGAGAAAACAATTGGTTCAATGAGAGAATTATAAAAATGAATTGCTAAAACAACAGAATTGGACGTTTGATTTCTGTATCAGACGGCTTAAAATGAGAGTCTTCTTCTTCTTTTGCTGTTGCGTGGCTCTGATCTTCTTCACTGTTCTTCTTCGTCTTTTGATTCTATCTTCTGTTAGTCCTTCTTCTTCTCTCTTTCTTTTGTTCTTCCTTTACTTTCTTTCTTTCTCCTTCTCTTCTTCTGAGTCCTTCTGCTAGTCCTCCTTCTTCTTCTTTGGCGAGCCTTTTCCTATTTCCTCTGCAGTATCTCTTTTTCCTTCCTTCTCTTTTCTTCTGCATGGCCTCTCTTCTTCTGCTTCTTCTCTGCCTTGCCTTTTCTTTCTTTCAGCCTCTCCTTCGGCTCTCTGTTCTTGCACACAAGGCACAGCAAAACCTAACCCTTCCCTCTATCCACACGTATCTCTCTCTCTGCAAAGCGCTCACATGAAGCTCTCCCAGAGCCGGGTTAACGGGTCGAGTTGCGTACCCGGGACCAGGCGCACCGGCATGATATGGTGCGCGAGGTGTGCTCGGTGGTGTTGGGTCAGATCCCACCAGGTCCGCGAGGTGAATCCGCGGACGAGGCGGGTGTGACGGGCGAGGGACCTCACCCCATTGGATTCGGAGGCGATTAGCCGTATGCACAAAATCAATTTAAACCAGTGCGGCGCTTTGAGGCTTACCAATGTGGGACTATCCTGGCGCCTCTCCTCGTGCGCGCCCGCAGGAAGACCTATTCGCAATCTCCTCAGCGGTAGCCCCTGCTGGTGTCAATTGCTGGGGAAAAAGTCTTTACAGAAGTCTCCCCAATCCGCAACACCTGGAGCGCAGCTGTCTTGAAGCCTGGAGCCTACTTGGGAGCTTCTCGAATCGTCGACAATGGCGGCTGGGGCAGCAGAACTGTCAAGCACTAAAAGGGCCTCTCGGCCTAATCAAACCACTGGGAAACCTTCGCCGTGGCACGGCGAAGGTGTTGAGCTGTGCGGCAGGCCGCGGGGTGGCCTAGGCGTGCGTGCCTAAGTCGTCTTGTGGCTGGAAAGATGGGTGTGTTCGGTGGCGTGTTGTGGAGGTGTAGAGTGGTAGTGGATGGGCGGAGGATGTTTCGTGTGATGAGGTGGAGCTTTTGCGATGGTCGGCGAGTCATATGGAATTGCGGAATGACGGGGGCGACTCGCCAAAGGTTGGCCGGATACGGGGAAGGTGATGGTGGTCAGGGGCAGTCGAGGGTCGGTTTGAATGAAATAATGTGGGGAAAAGAAAGACAGGAAGATGGGGAGTAATTGTAACCTACTTGCAGGGATGAAGGGGGCCGGAGAGGCAGGCAGTCGTATCGACTGTCGCCGGAGAAGAAATACCTAGAGGGAGAGAGCAGCGATGAGGAAGTGGGCAGGGAAGCGTGCGCTTGGTGCGGTGCGACGCAGGAAGACGAGACGAAGCTGTCTCTGCTGCTGGTATGGCAGTAGAGCGATGAGAAGGAGGTGGAGTGGCCACCAGAGCTTGCGGGTTTCCTGTCGGAGAAGGAAGAGAGGAAATTTTGAGGGATTCTCCGCCAAGACAAGCTTGCCTCAAGCGGCTGGTCCTGGGGTTTCTTTTAAAGGCGCCAGCAGAGGGGAGATGCACGGAGGGTGAGAGAAGCTCTCACCGGAGGTCGCCGCAGGTACAACACCCATACCTCTTGAGAGTTCGCACGAGAGGTATGGTGCGAATCAGGGCATGGGGAGCTGCTCAGGCGGTAAGGGACTTCTCAGGGAACCCCCCTTTCACATCAGAGAGCAGCTCCTTGGGGAAGCAAGGAGAAATCGTCCTCGAAACTTCGCCGGAGTATGGGTCTTCTGCTGCATTGGTAGAGGGACCGGAATGCAGAAAGTGACAACAAAAGTTGGGGGGGTTTTCGCAAGGGTTTTCAAAAGTTAGGGTCCAGAATGTAATTGGGTGGACTATTTTGCAAAGTAGGTCAAGATGACCTTCCCTTAGGCCCAAATTTTGGTATAAACCTAATTTGGACCTAAGGAATCCAATGGTGAAGTTTAATTTTAGGTTTGACCACGTTTTACTGGAAATTTTGCGTAAAAACCCAATTTAGGTCAATTGATGAGCTAGGACCCTAATTTAGGTCAAATTAGTTTCCAAAGGCCAATTTGAATGTTCTAAATCCTAGGGGATATTTTTTCATGATTTTTAGAGAGTTTATTTGATTTTTATCCTAACCGGAACCTTGTTGAATTAAGCGGGTCTGTTTTAGGGTTACAAAATATCATTTAATTCCTAGATTGCACATGAACCCATTTCTGATTGATTCAACCTACTTTTATCTTAGTTATACCATTTGACCTATGCTATATCTCTGAGAAATTTCGTTTATGTACTGCAATGGTAAAATTACAGTTTTAACCTTTATTTCATGTTTTCTTCTCAGAACACTTATTCCTCCAATTAAGCCCTCTTCTAAGTCATGTAGGAGCTTTTATTCTCTTTATTAGGTCAAAATGGGCTAGTTATGGCTCATGATGAGGCTCTCATCAATAACACTGTTTAGGATCAGGAGTTGAGCAGATCGAGCTTCCGGCTGCGGAGGGTGCTCGACTCAGTTGAGCCTAGCCGTAGTTTCAGCACTTTCTTATTGTTTCCCCTACTGTTGTAGTAAGTATCAGACTTTTAGCTAGTGTTGTCTCTACTATTTACTTTCATTTCCGTTGTTCTGTTTTTGTGGTGGTATGTAATGGAACAACAGTTTTACTTTCCTTTACTGCTTTGTATGTTTTTACTGCTTAGTTATATTGCATATGTGAATGTGGTTTACTTTCCTGATTTTTGGTTATTTCTTGTTGGACGACTGGGTCTTGGGTCCTATAGGGATCCGGGAACTGAGTCGTAACACCTGGCATGGCCACCCCTTAGGCTTTCCATAGTCGCCTCCACTTTTTCATGACTTGCCTTCAGACTGGCAAGCTCATCTATAGTTGTGCCTAGGCAAAGGCGCTCCTCTTTCAAAGCTGTCTCGTACCCTTCCATAACCGAGAAGTGGGCGACTTTCAATACTTGCATCTCTTCCTTTAGCTAAAGTACATTGTTATAGGAAGTGTGCGATCAGTCGATCAAGTCTCACAACTTCATAAGATCTCTCTTGTGAATGTTGATAAGATGCACCTCCAGCTTCTCGACCAAGGACCTGGCTCTTATCAGCCAAACGAGCCTCCTTCAACTCCTATTGCAGACAGGACACATGGTCGATCGCCTGCTGATGCAGCTAGAACTTCTTGGTAGCCTCCTCAGCAGCCTTCTCCTCGTTCTCTCAGGCAACAATAGCTTCTTCAAGCAGGATGGCGAAGGTTCGTTGCTTTGCCCTGATAGTCATCGCCCACTTCGCAACCATGTCACCACCTTGCAAGAGACATTGGGGTCAGCGATATTAGATGACACATCGTCGATAGGAACGAAGGAAGATCCAAGGGTCTCAACCTATCAAGAAGGAATGATTGGATTTAAAAATCTAGTATCCTATAGAAGCGGGAATAAAAAACACAGCGAGGAAAAAGACTCACAACACGGAGGCAGTAGAAGAAAATGGGTTTGAAGTTCATCACTCTTTGATGAGGGGTAGCCCAAATAAGGGCATCCTGCAAATGTCGTAGCATCTACCTTTCCAGCTGAGAGGCACCACTGGAGGAGCCCGCCTAGGTTGGCGTCCCCTGGCCAAGCACAGGGCTCTCATGGGTCCCCTCCAGTATGGATCCTCTCACAGACCCGACCGTTTGGTCTATGATCTGAAAATCCCCTTGACCACTGGGGTCCGCCATTACTCGTGCCCTTGTTGTGCTCCACCTGAAGTGTTATCACCTAAAAAACCTCTCAACATCACCGCCTCCTGTGCCACCTTCGCAAAGGTGCCTAGAGGACTAGTTGGTGGGGTAGGTAGACCAAAGCTTTCCTTCTCAGCCACCTTGCTAAGAGTCTGACGCGGGGAGTCGCCCAGAACAATAGGCTTAGGCAGGATAGACAAGCAATGCAAAACTACGGGGGGCGTCCGCTGTTTTAACCCCACCAGGGCTTGAGGAGACGAGTGTCGCCGACTCTTGTATCGGAGAAGTCGTGGTGCTTTGCCTCTTTGCATGCTTAATGGGGACCTCCTCTTCGCCGCTTGCCACTTCCTTTCTTTTTTCCTCCTTGGGATGGGAAAATCCACTCCCCTCACCCCGTTCTGAGGGCCTACCCCCACCTCTCCCACTTGGACCCCCCGTGCGAAGAATTGCTGGGTTGTCACCTCAGAGTGTCTGGATGAACAAATCATCCAAAAGTTGGGAAAAGGAAAAATAAAAGTTATTCAGATGGTGGAGAGGATAAGCTATCTAAAACTGTTATCCCCCAACTTATGTGGCGTAGGATAGGAATCTGCAACCCATGTCAACGCCGCCCAAACATCTCCACCTCAGCTTTGATCGGGCAATTGGCTCAAAGCTCATTATCTTGTCCGCATCCTCTTGAGCAGACATATCAATTTCCTCGGTGCTAGGTAGCAGGTCTCTTTCAGGCGGGCCTTGCCACTTATAGGGGACTACTAAAGTCTCGACATTGTGGAGGAAGAAAAAGTGGTAGTCTTTCTCCTTCAAGCTATCAGGAAGATCAACTATTCTATATTTGGTGTGCCGGCTGTACAAGGTGTATGTAATAAAGGGAGGGCCTACCCTTTTCACCTTAAGGGGCATGAGCCCAAAAATTAGGTGGAATATGCTCAACTAGGGAATGATTCCCAAGTGGAAACAGATGATAGTAAAGACATTGAGAATGGGCCAACAATTCAGGCTAAGTTGAGAGGGGGTAAGATTGTAATAATAAAGAAATGAAACCAAAAAATGATTCAAGGGCACTCGTGGGCCATTCTCTATGGCATATTTACAAATTATAAAAATATCCACACCCCCATCGGAACACAGGCAGGTCATGGATCTGCAAGGGTGGAACTAGACTCCATCGAGTCCATGCACCACTAGGAATTCCTTAATGGTGGACCGATTACGAAAGTCAGATGAAAAACTGTACAACTCCTTCGTCTCAAGCGCAATGCCCAAGGAGGAAGATTCGGACTTACCCTTTCCTATGATTCTAGACATTGTCAAACTTTCACTACTCCTCTTGACGCGGTATCTTTGGATGAATAGAACCTCCCACGGTTCGCCAAAGGAGAGGTGGTAGACTCTCAAGGTGGGTCCGCAGCAGTAAAAGCGAGTAGGTGGGGCATTAACTCTGCCCCACTCCCTATTTATAACCCTCGGGGGGAGTTCTCCTTTTGCGGGGTGCAGATTTCAAAAACAAAATCCCGTGATACACGGTGCATATTTCAAAAGATCCCGCCAGATCTAAAACTACCGTAATCAACATTATGGGCATTAAATGCCCCTACGCGTGTATCATTTCACGCGTGTATGATTAATGCATCGCCGTCTCTTGCGATATTTGAGGTAAATACGCCTCATGATTATGATAATTAATGCTAGCCATGTTACACAAAAGGACAAAACCAACTCCTATAGTGATTGGCCACCACACTCAGAAGGTGACGCTTACGTCACATTTATACCCGGGATGTTGGCCTCTTAAGGCTACAAGAACTCAGGCGGCAACATGCCACTTCCCTTCAATAAAGACTGACCTCTTAAGCCTAACAGCAACTTAGGCAGCAACATGCCTACGTTCCCTTCAGTAAAGGTTGGCCCCTTAAGGTTGATAGGAACTCAAGTGGTAGCATGCCTACGTTCCCTTCAAATTTCAGTGACCTCATACCACATTGGTAATGGTGCCTTGCCCTCTTGAAATTAAAACATACGCCTTATGACAAATGATTACCACACTTAGAAGGCATTTGGTACATCATTTGGGGGCACCATCCATATGTGAAGTTTTAATACCTGTATTACTTTCTTAGTAGCATACGCTAGCTAGAGAGTGAAGGTATATGATGAGAGGCAAAAAGTACCCTTAGAATTAAAATTTCACATAAAGCCCAGTGGATCCATTTCGTCGATGGCTTGATGAATCTGCCTAACTGACTATTCAAAGTCTAAGCAGATCCAGGTGAACTCGACTCGCCAGAGGATCAGGTTGACTGAAGTTAAAGAGGTCGCAACAACATCCACGTCAATGCTAACGGTTTACACTGTAAAGGCTATTTAAGCCAAGTAATGGACGGGTCGGGAATCTGCGAAGTTTATTATGAAATGAAAAGTTACGATATTTTTTGTATTATAAATATAGAAGAGAAGCCTTTAAGATGGGACTTTACGCATTTACTGAGAGAGATAATAAGAAGTGATTGTATTACCAACTATCATAATAAAATCTTAGGAATATCATTTTCCTCCCAGACGTATACTCCTTCAAGTGAAATTAGGTCACCAATTTCTCATACCTCTATTTCTTTGATACTTATAATATTCATTGATTCGAATCTCCACCGATCTAAGCCTTGATCAATGTACAACCGAACAACCATTGGACAAGATTGTGCGGATTCTTACACTGCTCAAGGAAGACTAATTCCTCCAAACTTTTTCCCTCTCCTCATACCAAATAATCCTATTTGAAAGTACAATCTCGTCAAAATCGTACAGCAGTCTCCGACATCGTACAAAAAGCATTTGTTTAGGTGGTGAAAAAAGAATTTAGTGGTAGAGAACGGTATAATTAGCTAGATACGAAATTAAGTTTTATTCATCGAAGAAAAGATAAGCTTGATCTTTAGTTTTTAAAAATAATAGCCAGGTAGATCCAGAGAACTCATCACTAATTGCTAAGTCTTATCTTTTTTTTTTTAGGGAATAAACATTCCATTAAAAAAAATAAAGAATTTGATACATAATGACACACCTCTCAGGAGAAAGGAGAGAAAGAGAAACCTGACACCCTTAAAAGAAGGAGGTTACATCCGATCATAACGGAAGAAGGCCAAAACATAGAAAAAATAAGATAAGAAACGAAGGGAAAAGAAAATAGAAGCATTCTAAGATCGAGAACCAATTGAACTCTCGAAGAAGAGCAATCCTATGCTCGTTGATACCACAAAGTGCCAATGAGATAAAATCTCGAAGACTGTACTAATGAGAAATCGAATAAATTGACCACTTACTCTCGTCAGGAATCTTGGCTGTGATAAGTATGGGGTTACACATGATCCCAGACAGAACATAACTATACACTAAAAAAAAAGAAAAAGAAGACCAAACCACTCCAACAAGCAACGCCACCCACTGCGACAAAATAACCATCACCTGCTCGCGCGATACCATCCGTCGGTTGTGCCACAGCTCCCGTCGTACACAACACAGCTCGCCACAGCTCGTCTTGCGGCAAATCACCGAACACCGCAACTGGCCTCGCTGTAGCTCGCTGAACGCCACAGCACGCCACGCCACATCTCACCATGATGCATCATGCCTCGCCGGATCGTATGCCTCATATAGCTCACTACACCGTAGCTCGCACGAACACGACAGCATGCCTTGCTGTAGCTCATCAATCCGCCTTAGCAGTCCGTGCCACGGCAACACAATACGACTGCCGGCAACGACCACATGACCTCGAATCTCCACCTTTGCCACTGCAAAGAGCCGAGACCACCCTAGTCTCGAACAACCACCATGAGCAGCCATCGACTATGCATGTTGAGGAGGGTCGCACATCAGAGAAGAGAGGTCGTGGGGAGGGGGGAGAGCTTCTGGAGGAGGGGGGGCTCCAATCGGCCTAGTCACGTTTCGAAGTTTTTAGCTTCCCCTAGAGGAACATCGGTTGAGATGCTATTGGTAAATCCTAACTCGCCCTGATTGCTAAGTCTTACTTGGTACCATAGGAGCTAGGTTGCCTATTGAGAAAGTGAGGTTACCGTACAAAAACATTTTCTATACAACATGCTTCTGTAAGTGTTGTGGTGGCTTTGTGGTATAGATTGTGGTGATGATGTAGTGAGTTTGAGTTCAAAACTTGTCAAATTTTAATTTCTACATGCACCTTGTTACCCATCAAGGAAAATTAATTAACCTAGTAAAAATATTTGAAAAGTGAAATTAAATTACTTATTAACCCCACGATAGAAGTATAACCATAAAAGTATTTTAACATTAAAATTGAAATAGAAAATGGTACCATAAAGTTAACATGCAAAGAACTAATACACAAATAAGATTTGAACCTACATTTTTTTTCCATGAAAATCATCGCATCTAATCACTAAGCTATAGTTGCTTATTTAAAACTCTTTTACTAAAGTTGCTTTTTTCCGAGGAATCATGTAAATTTTCTTCAAAACACAAATCGATTAATTTCAAATACAAACACGTGAGATCAATTTTCTAATCTCCCGAACTATGCGTTACACCTCTACAATTGGCTATCATAGTTATGCGTTACATGATAATTGCAGCCACGTTTTTACTCAAAGTATTGACAATAAGATGTAACTCCAATGGGTTCGGTAATGAGGCACAACATTGGAGTCACATGCAGTGGAGTCTCCTTCTCACCTTTCTCCAAGACAAGAACATAAGGGAGACGGAGATGAGGAGGCGTGCCGTAGAGGATGGAGGAGATAAGGTAAAATTTTTGGAGATCAACAAATCGGTTTTGGTTGTGGACTTTGATTTCTATTCGTAGAGAATTGAAAATTTAGAACTCTTTTAATCACTTTTAAGCAAAAATATTATATTTACGAAATGTCAATTGTGGCTTTGTAATCATATTTGATTATATAGTTCGACTATTTGAAACATCAACTTGATTTTATAGGCAATCCATGATATGATTAGCATCACGTTGTGTGAAAGAGTTGACACTTAACTTCAAGGGGTTGCTAAGTGAAAATCTTTTCTCACAATGAACTTAATATACATAAGTACATCACAACGAATGAGCAAGGGATTCTGCAAGAAAGAAAGAGTGTAGTATATGAAAAGAAAAATACAAAATGAACAGAGAACCTTTCTACAGCAGCCTTTGTCGCTTATTTATAGACTTTTTATAGAATGCAGTCATCGTTGGGCTTAGGTTCTAGTCACTTCTCCTCCTGTCTTTCATGATATTCTTTGGCTCCAAGTTTCCGAAAACTTCATTTTCTTGAGTTCTTTTATTCTAAACCTTCGAGACTTGTACCTTTTGTAACGGCCCAACCTCCAAGGATCGAGCTGAAAATTTTGGATTAGTCCGTATCACTATAACGAGCTAATTTTTTTATTTTATTTTCAAACTTTTGACTATATGATCCAAGCTAATACCTTCCATAATGTCAACAAAGATTGTCTCTCTAGGTGTAAAATTATGAATAAAATTGTAAGGTGCTTTTACTTGTTTTCTTTTAGGATGTGTAAAAGTCATCTAGATTTTTTTAGGATGCGTAAAAGTCATCTAGAAAATAATTAACATATGAAAATAATTTGTTATTACTATTATAAAACAAATAACTATGACAATCAATCAATTGATTATTAAAGTCTCACCTTATCTTCAGCTTGTTTGGGGACCATCTAAAAAAATATATGAAATAAATTAATTGATATACAAAAATCAAATTAATCAATTATTATTAAAATAGAATCTAAAATGATAGTAAAACAATTAAGTTTTAAATAATATTACCTCTTCATTTTCATTCTACTCAAATGCTCTTGTGTTATGAGTAGTATCTCTTGAATGCCTATGAATTATGCGATCAGAGATCAATACTTGAAGATTTATAATAAAATAAAATACGTCTAATTAATCTATAATAAAAAGGCGTCACATTTAAAAATAATTAACAAATAAAATGTCACCTCATCATCTTGTTGGAAGGTCCTTACACCAGTGATATGATTAGGAGCTCCAACACTAAGACGTGCTTGATGACGAGCTTCTCCTTAATGTTGAGAAAGTGGACATTCGGAAATCATCTAAAAAATTATAAATAGGTGTATAAAAATCATAAACCTAGATGTTGCTAAAAGGAAAGGAAAATTTAAGCAATAAACTTATAATGACATCATTTTCATTTGGAACTTGCAGAACATAATAGTAGAAAAATCCACATGACAAGCATGAGTGTAGGGTGATTAAAAAAATGATCTATCAAATATGAAGTGTCATTTTACTCATAAGATTTGTTGGCCCTTTTCCATCTTAAATCAAACCGTAACTATTTTCTTTATCACTTGTCTTTTTTTCCATGCTAAAAGTCTACACTTGAAAATTAAACTATAACTATATTCTATTATCATCTTTGTGCAGCATGCATTCATATGTCAGATTGATAGCCATATGAAATTTAAAATTCCATCCATTAAAGATATCTCTAGTTCCTATTCCACAATTTCAAACTATGTAACTTCAAATTGGTCAGCCTAACTAATCCATCAATTTGAATAGTAGAGGTACACATATGGTCAAATGGAAGGATGTTTGTACACTTCTAATGGAAGTTTGGGTGTTTTGGAGCCTTTGGTGATGAATAAAGCTTTCTTGACTAAGTGGGTGGCCAAAATAGGGGATGATGGCCTCTCTTTGTGTCGCATATTGCTAATGATCGTGACTTCTTGAATGACCAAGTCATGATCATTTGACCTTATGGACCTAGTTTTATGACCAATTCATTGCATCTTCTTTTGAAGTATTAAGTTGGCAAATGCAATCTCAACAATCCAGTGAACAATCAAGTTTTTAAGTTCAATTCTGGTATCTAGTAATTTCTGGATGTTCAGCATGATTAGTCCTTAATCATAGGATTATAAAATCAATAGAAACAATTACATCTTTCAATGCAGGGTAAACAATAGAAAGCAGAACCCATTCAAGAATAAATGCAAATTAATTGGCACACTACCATTGGGGGAGAAAATCAGCTGCATTAATTAATAAACTCTCAAGACAACCACCCTTGAACATGACAGAGGAGACAATAAGCCAAGGAAGTTACATTGGTTCTGAAATATACATTTAGACACAAGTAAATTCAACCAAAATGTAACATCATCACTAGTTGCATTTGTGCTAGATTATTTTTTTTCATTAGGAACAAGGGTACTGGATTTTTGTTCTTTCGAAACAAGTGTACTGGATTATTTGATTAGATTCTTACAAGGCACCCATTCCAAGAGGAAATGAAACTTGAAAATGTTAATAAAATTTATTAGGAATAATTAATATCGAACTTATCAACTTCACCTACACTTATATCTTGCATTTCCATAGCCTGGTGATGAGAACCTCATCATGAGCCATAACTAGCTCATTTTGACCTAATACAAAGGATAAAAGCTCCTACATATCTCAAGGAAAGGCTTAACTCAGAGAATTCTGAGTTTGAGAAGAAAACAAGTCATAAGGGGTAAAAGTGCAATTTTACCAGTATAATCTGCATACAGGGTAATTCAGGGCCCAAACATAGGTCAAAGCAGCTTAATAAGAATAAAAGTGGGATGAGATGATCTAGCAAGGGCTACAGCACTTCCAAGAAACCAAATGATAATCTGTAACCCTAAAACAACCCACTTCAATTCACAAGGTTCGAGGCAAAGAAAAAATAGAATAAACCCTCTAAAATTCATAGAAAAATAATCTCTAGGGTTTAGAACCTTCAATTTGGCCTTTAGAACCCATTTCGACCTACATTGAGAACCATGCCCAATTAATAACTTAATTTGGGTTTTTACGCAAATTGACCGGTCAAACAAGGTTTAATATGAAAATGAAATTCACCATCAGATTCCTTAGGTCCTAATTAGTCATGTATAAAAACTTGAGCCTAAGAAGAAACCTCCTTGACCGACTTTACACTTTGGTCATCATATATTTACTCTTTGGCCCTCAACTTTTGAACCCTCGCATTTTGGCCCCTAACTCTCCTTCGTTCTTTGCAATCAGGTCCCTCCTGCAAAACCCTGCCAGCACCATGCTCCGGCGACCTTGCGCGGAGCATGGCGCCGCGCAGGGTGAGGTGGGGGACCTGGCAAGTAAACCGGGGGTGCCCTGCGTCGTCAGCCGTCGCAGGGGCACCCCCCTGGTCATTGTAGCCCACCATACCGGCCGTGCGAACGCACGGACGGTATGGGTTCGTATTCCGACCATTCTCCGGCGAGGGAGACACGTCGTCTCCCTCCGCCTTCCTCCCTGTTTCATCCCTATAAATACCCCCCGCTGCTCCACCGACCAGGGCAGCTTGGATCTGACGGAGAAAACCCCCAACTTTCCTCTCCTCTCCCTCCGGCAGACGCCCACCAGCTCCGGCGGTTCTTCCTCCTCCTCCTCTTCGCTCTGCCGCAATACCAGCAGCAGAGACTTCTTCCCCTGCTCTTCCCGCGTCGCGCAATACCGGCGCGCGCTGCCTCTGCCCCGTCGTCACCGCCGTCCTCCCCCCACTGGGCATCGTCTTCTCCGGCGACAGTCGATACGACTGTCGCCCTGTTCCTCCCCCTTCGTCCCTGCAAGTAAGTTAGAACTACTCCCCTTCTTCTCCTCTTTCTTTCCCCGCTTTCAATTTAGTCAATTAAACCCTCGACCGCTCCTGTTCACCCTCACCCTCTCCGCCTCCGACCACCCTCCGGCGAGCCGCTCCCATCACCTCAGCGACCCACACGGCTCGCCGACCACCGCAGAACCTCCGCCTCCTCACCCTGATCCTCTTCCGCCCCTCCACTTCCCACCAAACGCCCTCTGCAGATCCACCGAACACACCCACTTCTTTGCTCACAGTTTGACCTAGGACGACCTGTTGGCTCCATCACGCCCCCTGCAGACCCCCTGACCACCTTCGCCGTGCCACGGCGAAGGTCCCCCGCCTGTCTGATTTGGCCGAGAGGCCGTTCTTCTGTGACCAGGTGACTCGCCCGCCGTCGCCATTACTGAGCAGGCAGAGCTCCTTCACCTGCAGGTGCAGGCACGCCTTCGCCCAGGTTCGACTCCCAGGTTGCGCGGGGAGTCTCCGCGAAACGTCCCAGGCTCGCAGATGGGGCGAAGGCCGCGCGTGAAGACACGATCGCCCACTGCTCCCTCCGCGACGGGCGCTCAATTGGGGTGGGACATTTAGTCCCACCTCGGAACTTCTCGGAGGCGCGCGAACGCATAAAGGCAAAAAGTGCCTTATGCTGTCTGCCTCCTGACCACGGGGTGAGGTCCCTCTCACCCGACCCGGCCTCGTCCGTGACCACGCTCCGCGGACCTGGCCCCGACCCGATTAAACCGACCTGCACTCCTCGCCCACCACCGCACGCCGGTGGGCCTGGACCCGGGCCTGACCCGAACCCGATTACCCGGTAGCTCTGGGAGAGCTTTCCCAAGAGTGGTTTCAGAGAGAAAGAGAGACGCGGGGGGGGGGAGGGTAGAGTAGGTTTTGCCTCTTGACGAAAAACTCTGAAGTGTGCAGGCCAAAGAAGAAGAAGAAGACCCGCGGAAGAAGAAGTGCAGGCGAAGAAGAAGGAGCTGCACTGTAGCAAATGCTCAGTTAAGTCGTCGAAGCATCGGGTCAGACGACGGAAAGTCAGCAGCCAGAGCAGGAAAGAAGGCAGGCTGAAGAAGAAGGAAGAGCAACGGCCGAAGCAGAAGAAGAAGAAAGAAAGACTTAGTAGCTGAAGGCAGAAGCTCTGCAGCCATAAAGAAAAAAAAAAAGGGAAAAGAGAAAGGGTCACCACGATTGCAGAAGAAGAAGAAGAGAGGTCAAGGCAGAAAACCAAAGAAGAAGAAGAACAAGGAGCTCTGAAGAAAGAAGAACATCACCAATGCAGGAACAGCAGGAAGAAGAAGAAGAAGAGCATCACCATTGCAGAAGAAGAAGATCACCTCTGCTGAACGGAGAAAAGAAGGAGATCTAAAGAAAGAGAGAAAGAAGAGCATCCCCCTCTGCAGAACAAAGAGAAAACAACAAATTCTTTCCCTCTCTCTTTCTTTTTGTAAAAGAAACATGTATATCTCTAGAATACGACTTGCTCCCTGAGTTCGACCTCGGGAACTCTTTCATTTTCCGAGTAAAAAATTTATATTTGAAATGTTGGTAATAACCGGCTTTACTACAACGTTATAACAAAACCCTCAAACCCGGTTGCCGCCGCATTTCATTTTGGCGCCGCTGCCAGGGAGCAACGGCTATTCTAGAGGTAAACATTCCTGTTTCTTTTAAGTTCTGATAATCTCCTCTCTTTTTGTGCAGCTACAGGAACTCAAGAAGACAAGCAACCACACAACCACTCCGAAGAAAGGTAAATCTTTTCTCTCACTATTAACCCCTACACTCTAAAGAGGAAGAAAAGAAAAGAACAAGCAATATAGGGCTAACCTGTCTTCCATACTTAGTAACCATAAAAAGTTGCATGTTTTCAATTCATCACTCCTGCACACTATTAAGGGCATTTAAGGGCTAACACATTCTTGCTTGAGCCCTAATTGCCCAACAAAGAGCTAAATGGACCAAGTAGAGCCAACATAAGGTCAAACATTAGGATTTCAGTAGAGACACACCCCTTAATCAAGAATTGAGGAAATCCAAAAGAGGTGTGCCCAAGCCATTGATTGAAAATAATTAACAAGAAAAATCCTAAACAATTGGCTCTCTCTAAACACTTGAACCCTAAAAGACAGGACCTAAAAGCTCTTAAAGACAACAAGAGGTAAAGTTGACCCCTTGGGTCAACCAACCTTAAATTAGGTCACTCTTTGCACTTAAAAGACTAAAGTTCAAGTGAATCTTAAGCACCCTGATCTTAAAATAAAAAAAAATGGTAGACTTAAGAGGTCAAGATCCCCATCCTGGTCTACCTGGAATCTCAGTGACAAGAGAGGTCGGGTGGGGGAAACCCTGTAACCCGTGGGGACGCTCTACCGTGTAGGGGTCTTCGCGGGACTCTCCCTCTCTGGCTGCCCAGGTAATTCTCAGGTGGACGATCTTTCTGATCAAGGGGTCCATCAGCCCCGAACCTCTATAGTCACCCAACAATTTTTGGGTGTCTTGATTGGGTCCAGCACCTGCTTATCTCATCCAGTCCTTCAGTATTTTTCAGGAGGTCCTTGAAACCTCCTATAGAAATTCACTCTCCCCGAGGCTAAGCCTCGGCTCCTTTGTTTTTGCAGAAATCATTCACATAGCCCCTCTTTCCTCTGATTCTGAACAAAATCCCCTTCTTCCATCTTGATTCAAACTTTGATTCTATCTCTTGATTCCACCACCTGATCCAATTATGCAGCCTAATTACCTAGCAAGACTACCATTCAAGAAACCTGAATATCGGAGATCTATGAAAGATAAAATGATCGAGGATGCCATAAAATTCTATGAAAAAGAAGAAAAAACCTCAACACCAATAGGAGATATTCAGGTTGATGTCCCAACAACCACATCCTTCATCATAAACTGTGCCCAAATTCTATTGACTGGAATTTCAAAAGGATCAACCCGAGATATGCTCATGACAGGATACATTGAGATGGAAAATTACACCAATCTGAATACCTTCAATGCTTGACAAACCCTGTACTTTGGGAACAACACCAAGATGCCCTTATAAAACGGGTAGAAATGATGAAATCAGTAGAACAAATTATCAACCAGAAATACCCGTATATACCAGAAACAGAGGATGAACCATCTTGGAACAGTATTAAGGAACAATTCAGTTTCCCAGATCCCGGGATTGAGGCACAAAGTGGTTGTAAAATCCCAACCCAGATAGAAGACAATGTTGAATTAGGTTGGGATATTGCAGGAGAACACAATGCTGAGCCAACCCTAGGACATGAATCACCAAGCTTAGAACTCCAAGACTCCTGCAATGACAAGATTAGAATTGAACCTCTGGAGGGTATAAATTCCACCCCTTGTTTTGATAAGGTGACCCTCGAAGGTTATTCGGACTTAGGTTCTAATAATTCTACCCACATCCTAAGCCTAGAACCTAGATCTGAAACTTATTGGGAAGATTATGAGGCCCTTTATGAGAAAGATCAAATTTTTACAGAATATGATTCCGGGCCTCTATTTAATGAATATCCCTCTCCAACATCCTCAGGAAATCTGATCGATTTTTCAGAAAACATGCCAATTTATGATGCAGAAACTGAGGAGTTGGATGAGCAAGATTTTAATGGGGTCTATCCTACCAGCTTAGAGCTTGAACAGAACATCTTTTTGAGCCCAGAATTGACATATAGGCTAGAACCCAGTCAGGCTGGTGATTCCACATTTGATGATTTTTGCTGTGGTGGAATTCATGATCATGAATCTCATTTTCGCCAACTCTCCGACAATTTCAAATCTGACTATAATTGCGGAGAGATTCCCCTTCCTGAACACGCCAGGCCTATCTACGACCTCAGTTCACATGACTGATCTGACTCTGACTCTGAGGTCCTGATTCCCGAGATCACCGATAACACAGAATCATTCCTTTTCGATCCTCAGGAACCAAAAACAGAAAATGCCAAGAGTGATTGCAACCAAGAATCCAAATTTTTTCTCGAATCCGATTTCTTTCATCCTACAAACACTCTTCCGGCATTTGATAGTTACCCAGAGGACTCTCTACAGAAAATCACCTATCATCTGTTTCTAGAAGAGCCCTCGTACACAATGGCCACCTCATCCGCACACACAGAACGGATCAAAACCTCTCCCAAACCCCGACCCGCAGCCGGACTCAATTTCTATTCAGATTCACCTCTCACCGAGCCGATTGCATTTCCACATCGGGTTTCGAACATTGATCAGACTACATACCATGCTCTATCATTCTCTGATCACCCCTGTAGGGTTCCTGCATCAACCACTGATTATCCTACGGGTCCCTACTCTGACCAGGCTGATTCGGCTCAGCCAAACCCTGCGTTTACACTTCCACATCCATTTGAGCTTCATAGTTTATGGTGGGCACCACACCTTTTTATCCACATCTATCAACCCACCAGATTGATTGGGTTTGGGCTGCATCATCAGCCTGTTGATCTGAACAAGCACCTGGTTGGACCAACCAGGCTCTTAATCAAGGTGCTTGTCTTACAAAACTCCGCTGATTTGACCATCCCCTCTCCATCGCATTTCCCGCTTGGCTGAAGGCATCAAATTTAGCGCTCAACGGGAGGCAGCCCGTCGTTCTCTTTGAAAACCTGAAACTTGTTCTGACAGCTTTTGCACTTGAAGTTCACACTTTAGGACAGCCGACTCCAACTCAGATGTTTGCATCTGGGATTTGAAATCGTCCGCAAAAATTCAACCCGACCCATTCACTCATCCAAATTTCTGTCTTAAGGAATGAACTAAGACCCCCTAGGTTATAATGAGGACATTGCAAATCTTAGGCATGGGGGGGTATGAAAGTACAAAAACTTGTAAGAAAAGGTTTCAAACAAAAAAATTCACATATGCCAAAAACACCATAAAAATTAAAAAAAATTTTTCGAAAAAGAATAAGAGGAAAAGAGGAGAAGGAAAATTTTGTGCAGGAGAAAAGAAACAAAATGAAAAAGGAGCACAAAATTATGAGAAAAAGTGATAGTCATTAGTAAGGAACTAAGGAATTAACCTAAGTTCTAGACCTCATTCAAGAAAATAACTGAAAAGTGCACAATAAGATTAGTAAGAATGAAAACCTTAGGCATTCTTGAATAGACTCTTAGTACCCATTAAGATCTGGACACTCCTCAAGAGGTTGAGGAAAATGAAAAGCTGAAGTATTAGGTCTAAGGCTTAGGAAGTATTCGGCCTCGTTAACTAATTTTTGGTTTACGGGACTCAGTAACCTAAGCACCCTAATCTCACACACAGCCTGGTTCAGTAAGCGTAAAAATCAGAATCATGCAGAAGCGTCGCAAAAATCTGAAAAGAACACCTAGAATAGGAACGGCCGATCAACACAAGTTGATTTGGACGAGTTCCCAGCGCGGAGAGGCGGGAAATCCCCTCGAAGATGCGTAACAAAATATCATCTCCTCGGTGCTTGTCTCTTAGGATATTTACATATCCTACGGGGGGCATGTAAGCACTCTGCTGGTTCAGATTCCATGGATGGCATTATCTCGAAGTGTCAATTGCCAGGGTCTGGATTCGGCCACGGAATACCATGGATGGGATTATCTCGAAATCTCAATAGCCAGGGTTCCGGGGGTTGCCATGGGCGGTGCTATCTCGAAGCATCGATCGCCAGGAACCCTTGAGGATTGATGATGGGAGCAAGGAATCTGATACAGACCGTGTTGAAAAGCCAATCCTAGGCTAGAACTAAAAAGAAAAAGAGAGAGAAAACTCTCCAAACAGAAAAACTTTCTATCTCTCTCTTACAAAACGCACTGCGAACTGAGCCAGGGCTAAAATCATTTCAAGCACGGGTGCTATAACCACGAAGTCCAATAAACTTAGGTTAGTTCTTGCGGGCCTTAAAAACCTTTGCTAAAAGACTGAGGCTAAGGCTAGACAGATTTGGATCTTGATTGGTACTAGAGTACCTTTTAGGCCTATGGTCAGCATTCTAACCTAATCTATGCTCAAATAAAAAAGGCACTTATCTAAAACCATTAAAAACTTCATGGTCTAGAACAAGGGTTGAAACCTTAAGTTTTTGCTAAGGGACTAGCAAAAGCTAGGCATGGGGGTATGATGAGAACCTCATCATGAGCCATAACTAGCTCATTTTGACCTAATACAAAGGATAAAAGCTCCTACATATCTCAAGGAAAGGCTTAACTCAGAGAATTCTGAGTTTGAGAAGAAAACAAGTCATAAGGGGTAAAAGTGCAATTTTACCAGTATAATCTGCATACAGGGTAATTCAGGGCCCAAACATAGGTCAAAGCAGCTTAATAAGAATAAAAGTGGGATGAGATGATCTAGCAAGGGCTACAGCACTTCCAAGAAACCAAATGATAATCTGTAACCCTAAAACAACCCACTTCAATTCACAAGGTTCGAGGCAAAGAAAAAATAGAATAAACCCTCTAAAATTCATAGAAAAATAATCTCTAGGGTTTAGAACCTTCAATTTGGCCTTTAGAACCCATTTCGACCTACATTGAGAACCATGCCCAATTAATAACTTAATTTGGGTTTTTACGCAAATTGACCGGTCAAACAAGGTTTAATATGAAAATGAAATTCACCATCAGATTCCTTAGGTCCTAATTAGTCATGTATAAAAACTTGAGCCTAAGAAGAAACCTCCTTGACCGACTTTACACTTTGGTCCTCATATATTTACTCTTTGGCCCTCAACTTTTGAACCCTCGCATTTTGGCCCCTAACTCTCCTTCGTTCTTTGCAATCAGGTCCCTCCTGCAAAACCCTGCCAGCACCATGCTCCGGCGACCTTGCGCGGAGCATGGCGCCGCGCAGGGTGAGGTGGGGGACCTGGCAAGTAAACCGGGGGTGCCCTGCGTCGTCAGCCGTCGCAGGGGCACCCCCCTGGTCATTGTAGCCCACCATACCGGCCGTGCGAACGCACGGACGGTATGGGTTCGTATTCCGACCATTCTCCGGCGAGGGAGACACGTCGTCTCCCTCCGCCTTCCTCCCTGTTTCATCCCTATAAATACCCCCCGCTGCTCCACCGACCAGGGCAGCTTGGATCTGACGGAGAAAACCCCCAACTTTCCTCTCCTCTCCCTCCGGCAGACGCCCACCAGCTCCGGCGGTTCTTCCTCCTCCTCCTCTTCGCTCTGCCGCAATACCAGCAGCAGAGACTTCTTCCCCTGCTCTTCCCGCGTCGCGCAATACCGGCGCGCGCTGCCTCTGCCCCGTCGTCACCGCCGTCCTCCCCCCACTGGGCATCGTCTTCTCCGGCGACAGTCGATACGACTGTCGCCCTGTTCCTCCCCCTTCGTCCCTGCAAGTAAGTTAGAACTACTCCCCTTCTTCTCCTCTTTCTTTCCCCGCTTTCAATTTAGTCAATTAAACCCTCGACCGCTCCTGTTCACCCTCACCCTCTCCGCCTCCGACCACCCTCCGGCGAGCCGCTCCCATCACCTCAGCGACCCACACGGCTCGCCGACCACCGCAGAACCTCCGCCTCCTCACCCTGATCCTCTTCCGCCCCTCCACTTCCCACCAAACGCCCTCTGCAGATCCACCGAACACACCCACTTCTTTGCTCACAGTTTGACCTAGGACGACCTGTTGGCTCCATCACGCCCCCTGCAGACCCCCTGACCACCTTCGCCGTGCCACGGCGAAGGTCCCCCGCCTGTCTGATTTGGCCGAGAGGCCGTTCTTCTGTGACCAGGTGACTCGCCCGCCGTCGCCATTACTGAGCAGGCAGAGCTCCTTCACCTGCAGGTGCAGGCACGCCTTCGCCCAGGTTCGACTCCCAGGTTGCGCGGGGAGTCTCCGCGAAACGTCCCAGGCTCGCAGATGGGGCGAAGGCCGCGCGTGAAGACACGATCGCCCACTGCTCCCTCCGCGACGGGTGCTCAATTGGGGTGGGACATTTAGTCCCACCTCGGAACTTCTCGGAGGCGCGCGAACGCATAAAGGCAAAAAGTGCCTTATGCTGTCTGCCTCCTGACCACGGGGTGAGGTCCCTCTCACCCGACCCGGCCTCGTCCGTGACCACGCTCCGCGGACCTGGCCCCGACCCGATTAAACCGACCTGCACTCCTCGCCCACCACCGCACGCCGGTGGGCCTGGACCCGGGCCTGACCCGAACCCGATTACCCGGTAGCTCTGGGAGAGCTTTCCCAAGAGTGGTTTCAGAGAGAAAGAGAGACGCGGGGGGGGGAGGGTAGAGTAGGTTTTGCCTCTTGACGAAAAACTCTGAAGTGTGCAGGCCAAAGAAGAAGAAGAAGACCCGCGGAAGAAGAAGTGCAGGCGAAGAAGAAGGAGCTGCACTGTAGCAAATGCTCAGTTAAGTCGCCGAAGCACCGGGTCAGACGACGGAAAGTCAGCAGCCAGAGCAGGAAAGAAGGCAGGCTGAAGAAGAAGGAAGAGCAACGGCCGAAGCAGAAGAAGAAGAAAGAAAGACTTAGTAGCTGAAGGCAGAAGCTCTGCAGCCATAAAGAAAAAAAAAAAGGGAAAAGAGAAAGGGTCACCACGATTGCAGAAGAAGAAGAAGAGAGGTCAAGGCAGAAAACCAAAGAAGAAGAAGAACAAGGAGCTCTGAAGAAAGAAGAACATCACCAACGCAGGAACAGCAGGAAGAAGAAGAAGAAGAGCATCACCATTGCAGAAGAAGAAGATCACCTCTGCTGAACGGAGAAAAGAAGGAGATCTAAAGAAAGAGAGAAAGAAGAGCATCCCGCTCTGCAGAACAAAGAGAAAACAACAAATTCTTTCCCTCTCTCTTTCTTTTTGTAAAAGAAACATGTATATCTCTAGAATAAGACTTGCTCCCTGAGTTCGACCTCGGGAACTCTTTCATTTTCCGAGTAAAAAATTTATATTTGAAATGTTGGTAATAACCGGCTTTACTACAACGTTATAACAAAACCCTCAAACCCGGTTGCCGCCGCGTTTCACCTGGCCCTAATAAAGAAGGGTTCTGTGGTTGATAATCAACATAAAAATCAATCCAATCTTTTAACATTGATTATGGCATTCATTTAATTGTGTTAGGACATTCCTTACTATCACCATGCTACATCTATGGAATGTAGTAGGAAATTGGTAAGGGTCACCACATCAAAGCATGTTGTAGCGGAACATGCTGCATGAAGGATGCATGCAAGAAGCTAATTCTACAAGGTTTTTGCAGGAGAAATGCATATGAGCAAAGTTGCTCCAAAGGAAATTGCATTTTGGAACTTGGAATATTGGCACCTTGACCAACAAAATGATGGACAACAATCTAGTGAATAGATCAAGTTTTTTATTTCAATTCTGGTACCTAGTAATTTCTAGATGTTCAGCATGATTAGTTCTTAATTTCCAGGATGATTGGATGAAATTTAAGGCTTGTATTTAATTCTTGGCATGAGATCATTCTTGAGGACCTAGTTTGCAATTTTGAAAATTTTACTTAAAATCATTTCTAAATGGAGCTAAGCCAACAAATATAACCCCATCATCTTCTTGTTGGAAGGCCATTGCACTAGTGCTATGATTGGAAGTTTCAATAGTGAGATGTGCTCGATGACGAGCATCTCTTGAATGTTGAGGAAGTAGATGTTTAGAAACCATAAATAATATATTAGTTGATGTATAAAATCCAAACAAATCAATTACATGTAAAAAATTCAAACAAACCAATGGATTGGTCAGTCAGATCTTCTTGTTTCCCTTATTAATAGCTTAAATTTTCACTTATTTTTGAAATATAGTCAGAAGAAAGGAAAGTAGTTCTTGAAGCTGAGAATAACTTATTTTCAGTAAAAACATAATTACCTTAAAAGTAAAAGGAGTGAGATCAATCATCCTTTGAAACAATTTGAGAGAGTTAATGGAAGAAAGGAAAAGACCACTGTTGTGACATATGCAGTTTTTTCTTATTTTTTTCTAGAAAATGGTGGTTATGGATATTTGCTAGCAGCATTGAGAAAAAATAAACTAGAAAAATGATTATATGAGCTAAATTTGACTTAATGATTCAAGTGATCCAAGTGATATATGCAGGCTCGGGGAAACTTTTTAAATTCTAAAAACTACTATATTGGTACCTCTTCATCTTCATGTTGCTTAAATGTCTCTGAACGGCAAGAAATATTAATAGAACGTTGACGAGTCAAACAATTAGGCATCAGCTACATAAAAATTTAGAATAAAATATAGTACATCAAAAAGTTGTAAAATATAAAGTGTAATAAATAAATATCATTGACAAAAAAAAATGGATATCACCTCGTTATCTTCTTCTTGATGAAAAGCCATTGCTCCGCTAGTATGATTAGAAGTTCCAAGATTGGGACATGCTTGACGAAAAGTATGTCCTGTAGGTTGATGAGGTGGACGTTTTAGAGCAATCTACATTAAAATTAATAAAGAAAATCATATCAGTGACAAACAAAAACCAAACAAATTAATTATTATAAAAAATCAATAATATGCAAAGAAATAAGTTATTTTTCATATAAAAGCCAACCAAATTATCATGTAGAAATAAATTAAATAGAATATGCATTATAATAAAATTATAAAGATAACAAGAGAAATGTGTTATACGTTTAGAATAATTTTTTAATGTAAAGGATCATTTTCATTTGAAACTTCTTGGTAGGCTTCATCACTATTATCAGAAGTTGTAGATCCTTCTATGACATCTTAATATTCCCTCGACGTTGTTCTTATAGGTATGATCCATCCATTTCGGGAATTATTTAAAATAAAGAACACCTGCTCAACTTGACTTGAGAGGTTAAATGGTTCTTCTGTTCCCAATCTACGATTCTGTTTTAGACTGATGTAGCCATGTTTGTCTTTGATGAATCCTAAATCTTTGTTAAAAACATCAAACCAGTCGCACTTAAAAAGAACAACACGTATATCATGCGTAAAATTAATCTCAACAATTTCAATGATTTCCCCATAGTAGCCATCTAAACCTGAGTGAAGGTTAGACTTAACTATAACACCACACATTTTTGTTCTCTTTGTTACATCCATGGATTTTGCTCTGAATCTAAATCCATTTACAATAAATCCTGAATGATAATGCGCATAAGTAAAAGGCTTCTCTGCTAAGACATATGAAATGACCCTTCCCAAGGGCCGTTCGTAGTTTTTAGGAAAGGTTGGGGTGTAAGTGCAATTTTAAACCCTTTGGGTTTAGGTGTGTGGGCCTTGCAAGAAGAGAAAGGTTCTGCGGAGGAGATTCCATAATTTTCACACACACTCTCTCTTCCCACCCAACACACTCCCACTCACACACCCTTCCCTCACAAACCCTAACCCACTCCTTATTTAGCCCCCACCACCCTCACCATCTCCACCACCCTCACCATCACCACCACCACCTCTACCCTCATCCTCTACCACCCTGCTGGCGATCACACCTCTTCCCCATCCCCCTTGCAGCCTTGAGTAGGAAGGAAGGAGGGGAGCTCGAGATGGAGGAGCACAAGAGAGAGGGAGATGGAGAATGTGAAGGAGAGGGAGAGCATAGGAGAGAAGGTGTGGTCAGAGGAGCTCGGGAGAGGAGGTGCGACCTCCTACAATCGTGGGAGGTGCTGCTGTGGCCTCTGCAGGCAGAGGAGAGCACGAGGAGAAAGCTCACAGAAGGATACTAGGGAACCATTTTCCACAGTATCAGACGTCTAGAACTCCATCCAGACGTCTGGAGGATCCTTAGGATGTCTGGGGCTGGTGCTGGACGTTTGACAGCACGCAGAGTGTCGAGGTATGTCTTGCGTATGCACCTGCATGCACGTACTTATGCATTTATGTGTCGTGATTTGTAAGCCACGTGCATGCGCAGGTATAGGACGTGGGAAAAGCACGTGGTGCGCCCTTTGAGGTACTTTGAGATGTCTAGAGATAGTTCCAGACGTCTGAGTGTACTCCCAGATGATCGGAGGGAGTGTCAAACGTCTGGGATCTCCCTCAGTCGATTGCAGAGGGGTTTGGACATCTGAGGAAGCCGCAGCGAAGCAAGGTGAGGTTCTGAGATAGTTTAAGATGGCTGGGTCTAGTCCCAAACGTCTGATTTTAGTCAGTAATGTACGTTTTTGGCCGGTTTAGGGCCCAAATGGAGTCGGTTTTGCAAAAACGAAGTATCGTTGGCTTCCATTCAAGTTTCTCTATATGTTAATGTCACCGTATACTATTTTGAACCTATCTGATCTGTTCGGTCAATTGAATAGGTCTCCAGCCAATTGAGTATATGGGACCCACGTAGACGACAGGATCTACAATTCGAGCCCCCATTCCACCCATGTATCCTGGTAGAGTGGTTCTCTCTCTAATTTCAGAATTAAAAATTAAATTGCATGCTTTAGAAATATTTGATTGAACCCTAGGTTGTGAAATGAACACTAGGGATGAAAGAGCTGAATGCATGCTACTTTAGAAATATTCGAATGAACCCTAGGTTGTGAAATGAACACTAGGGATGAAAGAGATGAATGCGTATGTATTAATTGATTGAATTGCTGTGATAGTTACCGAAAGTAGTAAACCATGAGCTGCCTGTACCACATTTAATGAACCATGACATGAATGAAAATATTTATGGTATACTGAATAATCGATTGTGAAATCTTAAGCTTCATGTATGCATTTAATGAATCAGATGTGGAAATAAGAAAGTCTATGTACGAACCCTACGGGGAACTAGAAAGGAGCTTGCGTGTATGGAACGAACATCGTATGTAGAAGGGAAGTGAGCTGGCCCTCAAGTACACGGTACCGAGGAGAGCAACTGTCCCTTTTACATGGAAAGTGAGCTAGCTCTCATGTACACGGTACCGAGGAGAGCTACCGTCACTTTAGTGTAGCGGGGAGCTAGCTGCCCTTAGGTTGAGACCTAGGGTTAGGAATGGCCCCCTACACCGACTCTGGTTACTTTAGTGTAGGGGGGAGCCAGCTACCCCATGGGGCTCGGTGTTAGAACTGGCCACCCTACACCTACTCTTGCTAGGCCCTCTGGGCAGACTGGGATAGTCGGACGAGGGTGTGCAGACTGTTGAGGGGCGAGACCCCTGTTTTGTTCTGTGCTGTACGTTTAGGCATACCCGCTAGCGGAAACGACTGATCGCGTGCCAGTGCAGGGTAGCTACCCGTGCGCTTATTGCACGTGCCGTAGTCACCGCCACATCATGACCGTGACCTCGGGGTGGTAAACCGGGTGTAGGACTACCATGGGGGCTCTCTCGGCCAGGAGAGTACCACGTGTACATCCTACATCGCGGAATAAACTGCAATCAAGATCGTTCCCTTAGGAAATAAGAGGATTAAGAAATGTTGTGGATCCTTATTAGAATAACTGAAATAGAAACACCTAGTTGAGATAAATGGAAATGAATAATTAGTTACTTGCTTGTGTCTTTAAGTTAAATTGCATGTAAATGGCTTAACCGCTACTCTACTCAGCATTAGCTAACTACGGATTGTATAAACATGTTCAGGTCAAGGAGTTGAGCAGCCAGCGCCACCAGTTGCTGAGGGTAATGGGCCCAGCCGAGCCCAGCCGTAGTATTTTCTCCTTTCTGTTTCAGAGCTCTGTTGTAGTAGTGAGTACCTTTAACGTGTATTAGATGTTCTTGTATATTTTTGTTTATGTTATATTTTCCTTTGTTGTAATTATGATGGCTATGTACGTTGCAGTACTCTTCCGCTTGTGGCATGTAATATTTTTGAGACTTCTGGTTCTATTTTCCATTACTGCCTTTTATTATTTCTGCTTAGTTACATTGCATGTGTGGTTGTAGTATATTTTCTGCTTTTGAGTTATTTCTCGTTGGACGACTGGATCTTGGGATTAGTCGAGTGAGCCGATCTCGGGTCCTGTAGGGATCTGGGATTGGGTCATAACAAAGATGGTATCAGAGCAAGGTAATCCTAAGAAATGAACGAAATAGTCTGAAGGTGATCACTCATGTACATGTAGCTAGGATAGCAATCACAACGTATTGCCTTAATCTTCACTTCTGAGTCTTATTTCTTTATATAACCTGGTATCATTGATAGTCCATGATCTTTCTCTTGTATCTCCTTATAGGAAGTGCCTTGTCGAGGAGTTCTTGAGGCAGGTTGCGGACGTGGTTGTGGGTGTGGTCGTAGGGGCGGACGTGCTGGACCTGAGGCACCAGTCGACCCAACCCTCCTTCCGGGCATCTAGGCCCAGGACCTCTCCCAGCGGATGTTAATTCAACCACTCATATATAATATTTTGATGATTTTACAAAATGAAGAAAATGAAATAAAAAATAAAGCGTAGAATATTGTCTCTCTGTAATAACATATTTGCAGGTTTCATAAAGTTTTCCAAGACGGGAGATTAAAAGCGTGAAGATAAGTAGCATAAGTATTAGGTCCTAGGCTTTTTCATGTAAACTTTCAAAGGTTGTAATTTTCATTTTATTTGAGTCTAGAAATGTTGTAGAGAGCCCCTAAACATAACCTATAAATAACTAACTTAGGCTCTCTACACTTAGGATGAATTAGAAACAAAAACCTAACACTTAGACTTTTATCAGACGTCTAGAACAATGGTCAGACATCTGATTTTCCACTTTAAGACATCTGACAAGTGTCTCAGACGTCTAATTTCCTATAGTTCTGCCTTTAGTATGTCTCCTCATAAACATCAGTCGAAGCACTTCTCTATCAGATGTTGATAACCTCATACAGACGTCTGATTCTTTACTTGGCCATCCTCAGACTAACTGTTAGACTAAGCACAGGGCAAAAATGTATTTCCAAACGTCTGGACACACTTCCAGACATCTACCTTTGGACCTTTGGCCATGATTTTCTGTTCGTATCTCATTACGGGCATAAAATCTTTTGTTAGAAGAAGTAGCGAAGTGTTTTTTTGGTTTCCAGACATCCGGTGATTTCCTCAGACGTCCATAATGATGTCTGATCCTTTAAACCTAGAACCATGTTTGGATCTGATGAAAATAGGAATGAATCCACCCTTTATCAGATGTCCAATAACATAATCAGACATCTTATGTGAAAATATCAAACGTCCTTCTTTTGATCCAATGGAGTCAGTTTAGGATGACCTACAGTATTAGATGACCAGAATTATAATCAGACGTTTGATATTGCTGTCAGACTCATCATTACTATGATTTTTGGTGGATTTCGTCCTAATCTCTTAGGATTTGTCTCCAACGGCTAGGAGAACTCTCCCAAATGTTCTTGAAGGTTCCAAACTTGCCTATAAATAGACTGCAACTCCTCTTAGGCAAAAGACACCTCTTGAGATACAATTCCCTTAAAAAAATCACTTGCTCACTACTCTAAGCTTCATCTTGCCCTTGTGCTATGCCAACACTCTGATCAAAGGGCAAATCCATACTCCCGGCTCACTCCGTTCTGCAAATCCTCAGGGAGTTCTTTTCATGCTTAGTAGATAAGAAAGTAATTAAAGTATTGGGGTGCTCTATAGGTGTTGTTTCAATTCTTACTTTTCTACTTTGGGTATCCGGCCTGTCGGGTATCCATCTCTTCATTTTGAAGGGAGAAACCTCCATTTAGGGATTGGAGGTGAGATTTGTAATTGAGGTACACTACCCTCGTTTAAGTAGTGTGGTTAGTGGATTGGTCACCTTGTGATCGAAAATCCTAAGTCAAGAGATTAGCTTAGGTGGTGGTTTTCACCCATCTTGGGTTTCCACCTAAAAATATGGTGCCACCTTTTGTGATTGAATTTTTTGTATTACAATATTTTATAATTTCACTATTCACCCCTCCTCTAGTGCAATTTCATTTAGTATCAAAGCAGGTTTTCCGCCTACAGGAGTAACATCTGCGGAAAGATCACATGGAGGGGAAGGTCATTTCCACAGGCAGATTGGAGGGGCAATCCACCACTCGACCACCACTCTTTGAAGGAACAAACTACACTTACTAGAAGCTAAGAATGAAGATATGACTTCAAGCCAACGATTTCTCCATTCGGGAGAAATGCAAATCCGCATACATCATTCTCGAGAAACCAGAAACAAGATACACAGTGGAGCAAATTCATCACCTTGGACTGAATGGCAAGGTAGTGAACTCACTCTACTGCACACTGATTGCGCAGCAATCATAGGTCTTAATTGACCTAAATTAGGCTAGGACTTAGCATAAGTTAGGGTTATCCATGCATGCATACGCATTATCTGCATCTTTACTGCTTTTCTTTAGCTATGCATAAAATAATGTTATAATGTGCTGATTAAGTGCATTATGTCGATTGCAGGGAATAAGCTGATCAGGAGCTGGATCTGAAGCTGGATCAGGAATAACGGGAGTTGTAGCAGAGCTGGAGCAGAAGGCCTAGTTTAGATATAGGAATAATAATGTAAGGGGGTTAAAGATTTTCTATTCTATTAAGTAGAAATAATGTAGTAAAATGTGAAGAGCTTAGGTCCATCATAGCCCTAGGATAGCCTAGAGACTTCCCCAAGCCTTAGCCACCCTTAGATTAGGTCACAACACCCTAGGAAGCCCTAAAACCCTAGTTCTAACCCTTCTTTGGACGTCCAGAGAAGTTTTAAGACGTCCAGGACCCTTAGCCAACTCCCACACACTTGAAACCCACTTCTGCAGTGTTATTGGACGTCCAGACACTTTGTCAGACGTCCAATTTCTGCAGAATACCCAAAACAGAACCCGAAATCCTTCCTGACTCTGATTAGACGTCCAGACAAAAAGTCTGGACTTCTGATTTTTGAGTATAAGACGTCTTATTCTATAATTAGACGTCTGATACTGCTCTCCAATTCCTGTTTTGAGATTTAAGCCTTGATCTTGGATCTCTAGGTCCCTAAACCCAATTCCAACCCCATAGGAACCTAAATTAAGGTGCCCTAACCCTAGTACATCACCTCTAGACCTCCCTAAGGACCTAATTAGGTCCTCACTAAACCTAATTGACTTGGATCTTAGTCAATTCCATCAGCCTATTCAATTGGACTCATTGAGTCCAATTGAGCCCTGATCTCAGCACACACTGTCCAATTGGACTCAGTGAGAGTCCAATTGACCTAGACCTAACTTAATTGAGTTGTTTTACTCTCAATTAAGTTTCCACACACCCAATTAAACTTGTATTAAGTTTAATTGCACTTTACCTTAGTGAATTAGGGTTTATAACCCTAATTTGAGACCTACCTTGACCTAAACCCACTAGAACCCAACCTAATCAACCTAGCCACCTAAGTTTCGACCCACACACACCATCCACACGAAAATATCTAGCCTAGAGTTCTCTAGAACTCTCTACCATGTGTGGTTGCCTTGGTTGCCAAAAATAGCAACCAAGAGCCATTCAATTTTTAGATCCACATTTGGTGGATCTAAAAACCACCATCCACCCTCTCTCTCTCACTCTCCCACGAGCTCCCACCATAGGCCTCTCTAGAGAATTCCATAATTCTCCAGAGAGCTTCCCTTAGGTCTATAAAATGACCCCTTGGGTGGCCATTGGCACCCATTCACTCCCTTGGCAATTGCTCTCCATTGGTGCCATTCATGCCACCTCCACTTAGCCACTCACTCCACCTCCACGAGCTCACTACCACCACCATGAAGGACACCATGCTGGGATGCTGGATCAACCCTACTTCTCTCCAAGGGTCGGCCTAAGCTACATTGGCTGCTCCTCATTCTCCTCTCGACCACTCCAAGGCCATCGGGGACCACCCCTGAATGCCCTCTACTCTTTTAGCTCTAGATCATGCTTTCATTTACTGCTTAGTAGAGTAGTTTCTCTTCTCCCCCAATGATGCATGCGAAATCCCCCCGTCGATTCTTGTATGCAATCGTTTTCTAGTAGCTAGGTTTAATTTCAAGCATTCCTGTATAAGCTTTCCTCTAGATTTCCTATACAAACAACTCTCCCCCAATGAATGAATGAAAATGCATTTATATATATATATATCTCTTTATGTGTTCGAAATCACCATGAGCTGAATGATTATTTTATTTGCATGATTTAAGTGCCTGTTCTTTAACCGCCTATATATTGCGCACCAGAATATTAAGTAGAGTGGCTTTAAGATCGATTTCAAAAATAGAAACACGTCTCCCAGAGACGAACGACCGGGACTCAAGTCTCGTTAATTTACAAAATAATATTTTTGACGAACGTTTTACGCGACTATACTACGACTTTCGACGACTTTCAAATGCGCGAAAATGGCTCTCCATTACATACTCAGCTCAGAGGAATTCAACCGCATCAGCCAATGCAAAATTGCCCACGAGATCTAGAGAACCTTGGAGGTAACTCATGAAGGTACGTCTAAAGTTAAATCCTCAAAGATAAACTTGTTATCGTAGGAATTCAAAGATTTCCATGTACACCCGATTCACGTTAATCGTGAATAGCCTCAAGTCTCTAGGAAAGACATTTATAAAGGGGGAGCTTCAAGGGAAGCTCCTTTGCTCCCTTGGACCTGAGTGGGAGCAAAAGGTAACGGCAATAGAAGAAGCCAACCAAGTAGAGGATCTAGACATGGAAAATCTGCTTGGGAATCTCATGGCTTATGAATCAAAAATGGAGCCAAAGAAGAAATCAATCTCATCGGAGCCAAAGAAGAAGACCTTAGCCTTCAAAGCTACTTCGGATGATGAGGTAAGTACCGATGACGAAGAATTCATTTTATTAGCTAAAAGGTTTACAAAGTTTCTCAGAAATAGAAAAGAGATTAGGGGAAGGAAAAGAGAGGAAGAACCTTTAGTTTGCTATAATTGCAAAAAGAGAGGTCACATAAGGAAAGATTGTCCCTTACTCAAAAGGGATGATGAGAAGAAACCCAAGAAGCCTTTCGACTACAAGAAGATCTCTAAGCCAAAGGGATTCAAGAAGAAGGTGTTTCAAGCAACGTGGGATGACTCCACCTCCGAAGAAGAAGAGGAGGAGGAAACAAATGAAGAAACGACATGCTTGGGATTAATGGCAACAAATGATGGTTATGAGTCTGAATCTGAGGAACCTGAGGTAAACTCCTACTCTTTAGATGAATTACAAGATGCCTTTGATTCACTATATGTAGATCTTAAGAAAACAAAAACTCGAAGCAAGGTTTTAAAAGAAGAAAGCTTAGAAACTAAGAAATTAATCAATGATCTTGAAGAAAAGAATCTAATTCTTACAAAAGAAACCATTACTTTAAATATGCAAATAAGAAATCTAATGATTGAGAAAGAGTCATTAACAAATGATTTGTATACGGCAATGAGTGAACAAAAATTTCTAGATAGAGAAGAATTACTCGACAAAATCCATGTGCTTGAAAAATCAAACTCCTTTAAAAAGGATAAAAATAGCTTACTTAGAGTAGAGATTAGGGCATTAGAAGATAAACTAGACATAATGAAAATAGAGATAAATCACCTCAAAGAAAAGTCAAATCAACTTCTTGAGGACCTAGCCAAATTTACAAAGGGGAAAGATAACTTGGAAAAACTCATTGCCCATCAAAAACCTTCCTCAAGTAAATTTGGATTAGGCTTTTATGAACCTAGTCAAAGTAAGCCAAAAAAGGACCCTCCTCTAAAGGAGACCACTAACAAATACGGATCCACATTACAATGGATACCGAAAAGACAACTCTCACTTTATTTTGTAGGGATGAAAGGACATCATAATGTCAAAAATTGGATATACAAAATGAAGGATGGATGACTCAAATTAGAAAGACCTATAGAAACACCAAGTCACCATCGAAGATCTTTTGTAGGAGGAAGAAGGTTTACAAGGAAGAAGACAAGGAGACCACCACCACCAAGGAGGTCGATGGGTGATGGACTCCGAATGCTCCAAACATATGACAGGAGACAAGCGCCTATTTTTGGACCTCCAACCTACGGATGGAGGAACGGTTACATTTGGCAACAATCACAAGGGCCATATTATTGGCCTTGGTAAAATAGGTAACCCTCTCTCTCCCATCTCAAATGTTTCTCTAGTTAAAGGACAAAAACATAATCTTTTAAGTGTCAGTCGAATATGTGATAAGGGCTTTAAAGTAGTGTTTACTTCTAAAATGTTTGAAATTATGCATGCATTAACCAATGAAATCCTTCTTAAGGGAACTAGATTTAAAGACATTTATGTCATAGAATTTGATAAAAATGACACTTATGAATGTCTTATAGCAAATGATGAGTTAAGTATATGACAGAGAAGACTAGGACATGTTCATATGACGCTGGTTCAAAAACTAGCTAAATATGAACTAGTCCGAGGTCTTCCTAAAGGAAAATTTTTAAATGAGCATATCTGTGATTCATGTAAATTAGGTAAGATTATGAAATCTAGTTTTAAAAGCAAAGAAGTTATATCCACATCAAGACCTTTAGAACTACTTCATCTAGATCTGTTTGGACCTACAAAATATGAGAGCCTCAGTGGATGCAAATATTGCCTTGTAATTGTAGATAATTTTTCAAGGTTTTCATGGGTCTCCTTCTTGAGATCCAAAGAAAGAGTGTTTTCTGTCTTTTCTATTTTTTATAGGAAAGTTCAAACTGAAAAAGGCTACCAAATCACTCGTATCCGTAGTGATCATGGGGGCGAGTTTGAAAACTCCTTGTTTGATGATTTTTGTCAAGAGCATGGTATTGCTCATGAGTTTTCTTTTCCCCGAACACCACAACAAAATGGGGTGGTTGAGAGAAAGAACCGTACTCTTCAAGAGTGTGCTCGAACATTGCTCATAGACTCGGGGTTACCGAAGTACTTTTGGGCTGAGGCGGTTAACACAGCTTGTTACGTGTTAAATCGCACCTTAATTCGATCTGGGTTGTGAAAAACTTATTTTGAACTATACTATGGGAAAATACCCAAAATTAATTATTTTAAAGTTTTTGGATGTTGATGTTTTGTTTTGAATACCCGCTCTAATTTAGATAAATTTGATGCCAAAGGTGAAGAAGCCATCTTTATTGGTTATTCCTCACATAGTAAGGCATATCGGGATTTTAAGAAGACCACATTAATAGTGGAGGAAACCCTCCATGTTTCCTTCGATGAATCTCCTCACTCCTCCATTGATCAAGTCAATATGGATGATGAAGATGATTCTACTATTGATGTGTCTAACATTCCAAACTCCAATATCCATAATCTTCCAAAAGATTGGATATATGAAAGGGATCATCCCAAAAGTCAAGTCATTGGAAGTGTTTCTGATGGCGTTAAAACTCGATCTTGTTTTAGTTGCTCTTTTGGTCTCTCCGCCTTTGTATCTCAAGTTGAACCCAAGAGTGTCGAGGAAGCGTGCTTCGAAGAACCTTGGATGATGGCCATGCAGGAGGAACTCAACCAATTCCAAAGAATTGAAGTCTTGGATCTAGTACCTAGGCCTGAAGCGCAAATGGCAATAGGTACCAAATGGGTATTCCGGAACAAGTTGAATGAATCCAGTACGGTCATTCGGAACAAGGCTCGGCTGGTAGCACAAGGGCACAACCAAGAAGAAGGAATTGATTTTGATGAGACCTACGCTCCCATAGCTCGACTCGAATCAATTCGCATGCTTCTTGCTTATGCCGCCTCACTTGGCTTTAAACTCTTTCAAATGGACGTTAAGAGCGCATTTCTTAATGGATTCATTAAGGAGGAAGTTTTTGTAAAACAACCTCCTGGTTTTGAGTCTCATGATAAGCCTCATTTTATCTACAAATTAAATAAGGCACTATATGGTCTAAAGCAAGCTCCTAGAGCTTGGTATGAAAGGCTCAAAGACTACTTGTTAAATGCATTCTCTATAGGGAAAGCTGATTCCACATTATTTATTAAAAGAAAAGGAAAAGATATTTTATTAGTTTAAATATATGTAGATGATATTATATTTGGTGCTACTAATGAATCTATGTGTAGAAGGTTTTCAGAAATTATGCAGGAAGAATTCGAAATGAGTTTGATGGGTGAACTCAAGTTTTTCTTGGGCTTGCAAATCACTCAGCTTGAAATTGGAACCTTTGTGTGTCAATCAAAATACACAAAGGAGATGCTGAAGAAATTTGAAATGACTAAAAGTAAAGGGAAGAACACTCCTATGAGTGTCACAGCTTCCCTAGACTTGGACGAATCAGGTACGCCCACAGATCAAAAGCTCTATCGTAGCATGATTGGATCTTTACTGTATTTAACTTCCAGTAGACCTGATATTTTGTTTAGTACCTGCCTATGCGCTAGGTTTCAATCAAACCCTAAACAATCACACCTAAATGTTGTAGAATGAATATTTATATATCTAGTTGACACATCTAACTATGGCTTATTCTACCCTAGGAGTCCACAATTCAACTTAGTTACATATAGCGATGCGGACTATGCAGGTAGCCGCACCGATAGGAAGAGTACTAGTGGGACGTGCCAATTCTTGGGTGAATCACTAGTCTCTTGGTTCTCAAGGAAACAATCTAGTGTAGCCCTATCAACTACGGAAGTTGAATACATAGCCGCCACACTAGCATGTTCCCAAGTGCTTTGGATGAAAAATACTTTGAAGGATTTTAACTTGATATTTAATAAGATAAAAATATTATGTGACAATACTAGTGCTATCAACCTCTCAAAAAATCTCGTACATCACTCTCGCACAAAGCATATTGATGTTCGACATCACTTTTTGAGAGATAATGTACTTAAGAGAGAAATCGAGATTGAATTTATTTGTACTGAATTGCAATTAGCTGATATTTTCACTAAACCTTTGAATTATGATCACTTTAATTATATACGTAGGAAACTAGGCATATATAAGCTAAGTGATATTTGAAGAATTTAGTGACTTAATGGAACTTCTTTTGTCATGAGCATAGATGGAGCCTTGACTTTACTAAGTTAAAAGCCTTCATTCTCAGTTCAAACATCAAAATGCACATTCTGTGCAATATCAGACGTTTGATTAAACTATCAGATGTCTTATACATAAAAATTCACCGCCTGAAGATCTCGGACAGACGACGATTTTATCTATGGAAAGACTTGATAAAAGAGCTATTTCAAACGTCCGTCATCCTTCACAGATGTCTGGGTCGTCGTCCAGATGTGTTGATAGTTGTCTATCTGTGAGTCAGAACATGAATTATGAGTTGGACGTCTGATTCTGTGGTTAGATGTCGCATAGGTCATCTGACAGTAAAATTGGACGACCTTGTAACTTTAGAGTAAAATCCAGGAAGGTCTGTCTGCAAAAATCAGACGTCTAATTTTAGATTTAGATGTCTTGTATGTCGTCTGATATAGAAATCAGACGACAACCTGGAGAATAAATCATTTTCCAGGGAGGGATGCCTGCAGAAATCAGACGTCTAATTTTTAAATTAGTCGTTTGATATATCGTCTGATGGTTAGAATAGACATTGCCATCAAAAGGGCTAAATTCCCAAAAGTCCAATCCCGACATCTGACATCATCTCCAGACGTCTAATTTGGGAAAAATTTGCGATTCTCGTCTGTTCTCTGGATGGTTTGAAATGCAAATCTCCCCAACTTTAGGGGGAGACTTGCTACGTGACCTTGGGATATAACATCCCCTTCACAAGGTCCCACTCTCCTCTCTCAAATCCCTACCGCTCTCCCTCACACCCGACGGCCCACAGCTGTAGTTGGCGAAGCTCCTCTCGCCGCCAGACGACCGTCACGCCTCCTCGACGACTGGTGGGGTTGTTGCTCCTCTGCGCACGTCCTCCCTGCCTCTCGACCACGCATTTGGAGGCCTCCCTCCTCCCGTGGGTATACTTTCTCAACTCTTAGGGCATCTCCACGTTCTTTTGCCCACGACCTTGTTAGCCCTAGTTGCATCTTGTTCTCCTTCTTGCTTCACTCGGCCTACTTGCGTATTTCATGACATTGTTAGCCATAGAACCCAAACCCTCGGTCAAGCTGACATTGTTAGCCCTAGCTGCATCTTCTATTTCAAGGGTATTACCTCACGAGATTCAAGCCGACATTTTAGTGGCTTGAATCCAAAGGTATATTGCCACAACTACATGGCAGGTTGTATTGCCTCAGGGCATACTGCCACACATTTTTTTTATCAATAATGATTGCATCTCTATTGTTTGAATCTGTGTTGTTGAAGTTTTTTGGTTGAATGTTGTTTTGGTTGGTTGAATGTTTTTGCATGGATGTTTTTGCCTGTATTCTATCATCAAAACACCACCCTTTTCTTCCAAAACCCAACCACCCATTCCACCAAATATTCCTCCTTGTAGGAAGCAAGCTGAGGACTCTTCCACCTCCTCTTCCACCTATTTGGCAGATCAGCTGCGGGGCGACATCGCTAGGCAGTGATTTCGTCACTTCGCGAATGCCAAAGTTAAATGCCCTTGTTTTATTGTTTGGAATGATTTTGCCCATTTAAACCTTCGGGAACACTTCCAAACTCTCCATCTCTTCCAATATTTTGACCGTCAGTTCCACTTTGGCATTGGAACTCTTGGTGTGTTCCCTAATCTTTACCGTCTCTTTTATGCCAATATCGTTGAGGACTACAGCAACTATGAACTTGAACTCCATACCCACTTATTTGGTCGCAAAATCCACATCACATCCGAAACTATTTCCGACCTTCTAGCCATCCCCAATGAGGGAAATGACTTCAATGACATTTTGAGGCAATACGACCCAGAAGTCATCAATCAAGAGTTAGTCCTCCCTAAAAAATATGTTGAAAGTCTTGGCACCCTACCTTGCAAAAACCTTAAACCCCTTCCACGTCTACTCTCTCACATTTTTGGGTGGGACCTCCTAAACAAATCGGGAGGTTTTGATTACATCTTGCGCCAACACAAGGCACTCCTTTTTATGGTCGTTCGTCATATTCCTTTCAATTATTGCCGCCTCATTGTTCGCATCATGAATGAAGACCATGGGGCATCACTTCCGTTTGGGTCTATTCTATCCAAAATTTTTTCAACCCATCGAATTTGCATAACTGATCAGGCTGTTGCAAGAAGATTGAGCCTTACAACCGGGCCATAGCCGCCAAGATGCATATACTTATGGAGCATCTTGAGCCCGCCGACAAGCCCATTGAAGAAGAACCCCTTCCACCCTTTCCAGACTTCCATGAACCACGACCCCTTCAAATAGAAGCTCCCCACTCGAGCTTTGATGAAGCATGGGATCCAGCCACAGATTCCCTCTCCTCCGGCATCTCCCTCCTGCTGTGTCGAACCGGCGAGATGTACACCTACATGGGAAGCATGCACCGCGACATCGACGAACTTAGATCAGACGTTCAAAATTTGCAGATGGGACACGGACCTGCTTGTCGCTGCCGCCGCCAAGATCAAGAAGAATAGTTTAGTGCTTCTATTTTTCTTTCTTTTTTATTTCTTTTTTCTTTTATTCCAAGTTTGTATTAAGGGGCCTTGACCCCATACTTAATATTTTTGGGAACAATAGCTAGTCCGTGCTTAAATGTTTCTATTCCTAATCAATTTTCTTTAATGCCTTGTCATCTTTTAAACATGCAATTTTATTAATGCACTCCATTTTGTAGATGTCACTCTTGTAGTTTGGGTTTCAACTCCCTTTAACTACCCTTCATGATGATATTCAAAAAGGGGGAGAAGAATGTAGGTAAGAACCTAGGGAATAATATAAAAACAAACAAACTTCTCAAATAGAATAGACTACTAAGTACAACCTTTAGGTGGAGAAAATAGGAACCTACAGCTATATTTTGAAAATCATCAAAAATGGGGAGATTGTTAGTTCAACCACTCATATAATATTTTGATGATTTTACAAAATGAAGAAAATGAAATAAAAAATAAAGCGTAGCATATTGTTTCTCTCTGTAATAACATATTTGTAGGTTTCATAAAGTTTTCCAAGATGGGAGATTAAAAGCGTGAAGATAAGTAACATAAGTATTAGTTCCTAGGCTTTTTCATGTAAACTTTTAAAGGTTGTAATTTTCATTTTATTTGAGTCTAGAAATATTGTAAAGAGCCCCTAAACATAACCTATAAATAACTAACTTAGGCTCTCTACACTTAGGATAAATTAGAAACAAAAACCTAACACTTAGACTCTTATCAGACATCTAGAACAATGGTCAGACGTCTGATTTTCCACTTTAAGACATCTGACAAGTGTCTCAGAGGTCTAATTTTCTATAGTTCTGCCTTTAGTTTGTCTCCTCATAAACATCAGTCGAAGCACTCCTCTATCAAACATCGATAACCTCATACAGACGTCTGATTCTTTACCTGGACGTCCTCAGACTAACCGTTAGACTAAGCACAGGGCAAAAATGTATTTCTAGACATATGGACACACTTCCAGATGTCTACCTTGGGACCGTTGCCCATGATTTTCTGTGCGTATCTCATTATGGCCATAAAATCTTTTGCTAGAAGAAGTAGCGAAGTGTTTTTTCGGTTTCCAGATGTCTGCTGATTTCCTCAGACGTCCATAATGATGTCTGATCCTTTAAACCTAGAACCCTGTTTGGATAAGATGAAAACAGGAACTGTAATTTCCCTACTTGGAGGGGTGAGATCAGTGTGACGTAAAAAATGCGTAAATGAAATATAAAGCAATCTCACAAAAATCAATCGCACAAGTACACAAGTAATTTTAGGTGGAAACCCAAACCGGGTGAAAACCACCACCTAACCCTCTCGAGTTAGGATTTTCCGATCAACCTAGTTGATCAAATCCACTAAACGAATCACTTTAAAACGAGGGTGATTCAACCTCAGTACAACCACGCTACAAGTACGAGGGTAGCGTTCCTCAACCCCTTCTCTCCACGAGAAGGATTTTGTCCCACGAAGGAGACGGGAATTCGCAAAGTGAATACCCAACCAAAAGACAAAGGTAAAATAAACAACAAACCTATAGAGCCAACAAAGTAATAAAGAACCTAGCTTCTATAGGATTTGGGAAACTCCCCTTTGCAAGGAGTGCGTCGACGATGACGCGGTGCGTGAGCCACGCGACGGCGCAACTTTGCTCTCGTGAACTACGGCGGGAGAGCGGGTGTGCAACAGCTTGATGCTCTCAAGAGAATGGTGCTTGAGCTTGGAGAGCAAGAGCTAGCTAGGACACAAGAGAGTGGAAAGTGTAATACAACTTGTTTCTTGTGTATCTTGGTCTCTCTAGGTGTGTATTTGTGTTGCAAGAGTTCCCCTCTATTTATAGAGGCCTTAGGAAGGCTTTGGAAGGCTTAGGAAGGGTTCTATAGCCGTTGGGAACAAAGCCCAAGAGAATCAGGCCGAAATCAGGACAATGATTACATTTGACAGGGTTATCAGACGTCTAATTCTGTCATCAGACGTCTGGAAGGCCACTTTAAGACATCTGATTCCAAGGTAAGACGTCCGATTCTATGCAGGTTTCCTCCTGACTTCAATCAGATCTAAACAGCAGTCCATCAGACGACATACAGGACGTCTGGCACTATGTCTGGACGTATGGAAACCTACTTTTACTGTGGGAATTGATTTCCAAACGTTGCAACGGCTAGAAAATCTTTGAGAAGAGATTTTGGGTCAGCCGAGGCAAAACGATCATTTATCAGACGTCTGGAAAGACCTAAGGACGTCTGATAAGGCTCTAACGGTCATATTCTTGACTGTTTGCTAAGCCAGCCAACGGTCCACTATATGGACGTCTGGCAAGTCCATCAGACGTCTTCTGAGACGTCTGGACTAAGGTATGGACGTCTGATTTCATCAGACAGAATTCTAACTCCAGCCTACAGTTATCAGACGTCTGAAACAACAGTCAGACGTCTTAAAATGCTTTATCAGACGTCTGATTTGGGAATTAGACGTCTGGAAGTGCTGTTTGAACCCTATATTGGTTTCCTAAGTATTCTACAGAAAACCTAAGTATCCTAGGGTTGTGCCGGTGTTCCTAGGACTACTGTTAGGGTTCTTTGAGACTCTTTAACATGAAATATCTAAGGAAATAAAGAGCAACAAAAGAAACGAAAAATACAACAAGTACAAAAGAAGGAAATCTATCCTATTCTTCATTTCCTTCCATCTTCAATCTTTCGCACCACGCGAACCTCCTCTGTTTTCCGTCAAGCTCTTCTAATCCGTCCTGGATGCGAGCTCGAACTCCGTCTAAACACATCCTCATTTGCAATTGACCTGAAATCTAGGACTCAAATTGCAAATGTTAAATAACACGTGTTTTGTTATCATCAAAACAAATGATCGTGGTGCTTTAGCACCAACAGGAACGAATCCACCCTTTATCAGACGCGCAATAACATAATCAGACGTCTTATGTGAAAATATAAGACGTCCTTCTTTGGATCCAATGGAGTCAGTTTAAAATGACCTACAGTATTAGATGACCAGAATTATAATCAGACGTCTTATAAGACGTCTGATCCTAAAATTAGACATCTGATATTGCTGACAGACTCATCATTACCCTGATTTTTGGTGGATTTCGTCCTAATCTCTTGGGATTTGTCTCCAACGGCTAGGAGAACTCTCCCAAGTGTTCTTGAAGGTTCCAAACTTTCCTATAAATATACTACAACTCCTCTTAGGCAAAATACACCTCTTGAGATACAATTCCCTTAGAAAAATCACTTGCTCACTACTCTAAGCTTCATCTTGCCCTTGTGCTGTGCCAACACTCTGATCAAAGGGCAAATCCATACTTCCGGCTCACTCCGTTTTGCAAATCCTCAGGGAGTTCTTTTCATGCTTAGTAGATTAGAAAGTAATTAAAGTATTGGGGTGCTCTATAGGTGTTGTTTCAATTTTTATTTTTGTACTTTGGGTATCCGACCTGTCGGGTCCCCGTCTCTTCATTTTGAAGGGAGAAACCACCGTTTAGGGATCGAAGGTGGGATTTGTAATTGAGGTACACTACCCTCGTTTAAGTAGTGTGGTTAGTTGATTGGTCACCTTGTGATCGAAAATCCTAAGTCAAGAGATTGGCTTAGGTGGTGGTTTTCACCCATCTTAGGTTTCCACATAAAAATATGGTGCCACCTTTTCTGATTGAATTTTTTGTATTACAATATTTTATAATTTCACTATTCACGCCCCCTCTAGTGCAATTTCAACTGATTCAGGACATAGTGTGGGAGGTGGTCCAGTAGCCTCCCCCTCGGCCACCCCTCCCTGAGGACATGGAGGGAGAGTCCTCTGTGGGACAGGGGAGCCGCCGCAGTGCTAGACGAGCTGGAGGGGGAGGGGGTGATCGTCCACCACCCCCACCACCCTCAGACACTTCTGAGAATGAGCCCTCCCTGCCTGGAGGCGTGCCTGTTCCCCCGTTGCAACTCCACCATGAGCTATTCGGCCAGTTCCGAAAGCTGAAGCTCCCCTCCTTCAAAGGGGATGAAAGCCCATCTGAGGCAGAGGACTGGCTAGAGTAGATAGAGAAGGTTTTTGACACACTCCACCCTCCTGTAGAGTTTCGTGTGGCCTTTGCCATGTACCAGTTGGAGAGTGTAGCCCACCGATGGTGGAGGGCAGTCAGGGGACAGGAGGAGAGAGAGCCGTCGTGGGACCGATTTGTGACACTCTTCTGCGAGCAGTACTTCCCACAGACCTAGCAGGACCAGAGGAGGCAGGTGTTCCACACTCTTCGCCAGGGGGCGAGGACAGTTAGCACGTACCGTATGTGTTTCTTGGAGCTGTCATGCTTTGCCCTGATGGCTGCATCTATAGAGGAGGAGTGCCTATGGAGGTTTACTGAGGACCTCCGACCTGCTATTCGAGGGTATGTGAAGCCCCTGAAGCTACCTACTTTCTCTCACGTGGTTGAGGTAGCCATGACCTATGAGGAGACCAACCTGACCGTGCAAGACACTGATGGAGGATGGAAGAGGCCCTATTAGCCAGAGTACTCACAGGGCTGTCGCTAAAGGAGGCACATGGCACCTGAAGGGGAGTTGTCTCGCTCTGTGGGGCCACCAGTGGTCTTTGGGGTTTCTAGACAAGGGCCAGCTGACAGCACCGGACCCCCACCAAGTCACTACTAGGGACTGACCGAGGGAGGAGGTCGTGCCCCTCTCTGTTACCAGTGTGGCCAGCTGGGCCACATAAGGAAGAATTGTCCATCTAGGGCAAGAGCACACCTCATGCTCCCTGCACCGAGCACTGGAGGTCGATCTAGCGGTCGTGGTTACCAGGCATGAGGAGGGTACCGACCAGCTGCTGCTTGCCCAACTCAAAGCGTGGCCACTTCTGCACCTAGGATTGAGGGTCGTGTCAATGCCCTGACTCACAGAGATGCTAGAGCTTCAGGCTCCTTGGTGGCAGGTATGGTTCCAGTTTCCGGCAAACTTGTTTCGTACTTTTTGACTCTGGTGCGACACATTCTTTTGTCGTCATGAGTTTTGTTGTCAGTTTAGGTCTGAGCAGTGTACTATTAGAGGTTCCGTTCCTGATTAAAGGCCTAAGTGGATAGTTGTTTGTCGCAGAGGAGGTCTTCACAGACTGTGAGGTTGCTGTAGGGGGCACATTCTTCCCGTCGACCTAATAGTAATCCCAATGGAGGACTTTGGCGTCATCCTAGGGATGGACTGGCTGTTTGCCTATCATGCTCTGGTGGACTATTTTGAGAGGAAGATCGTCTTCTCCATACCGAAGTTACCTCCCTTTGAGTTTCAGGGTCAGCCGGTAGATAGAGGTTTCAGGTGCATCTCCGCCCTTCGGGTAGTGAAGCTTCTGAGCTAGGGGTGTGAGGGCTTCTTAGCTTGTGTTGTAGCAAAGCCTAGCCTAGTGGCTGACTTACAAAGTATTCCGGTGGTCTACAAGTACCCCGATGTTTTCCCAGAGGAGTTTCCAGGACTACCACCTAAGCGTGAGATGGAGTTTGAGATCTCACTAGTATCGGGGACTAGCCCCATCTCTACTGCACTGTACAAGATGGCCCCGCTTGAGCTACGAGAGCTCAAGTTCCAGTTACAAGATCTATTGGAGAAGGGCTTTGTGAGGCCCAGTACATCCCTATGGGGAGCCCCTGTGTTGTTCATGAAGAAAAAGGATGGTACCCTTCAGCTTTGTGTCGATTACAGCCAACTGAATCGGCCACCGTCAAGAAGAAGTATCCGCTACCTCGTATCAATGACCTCTTTAACTAGTTGAGAGACGCTCCAAGATAGACTTGAGGTCAGGCTACCATCAGCTGAGGATCGGGGAGATTGACGTCTCCAAGACAACCTTTTATACTCGGTATGGACACTCCGAGTTCTTGGTCATGCCGTTTGGGCTGACCAACACTCCCACTGCTTTTATGGATCTGATGAACCGTGTTTTTAGGACATACCTTGATCAGCTTGTGGTGGTATTCATCAATGACGTACCGGTCTACTCTCAGGATCAGTCACAGCATGGATAGCATCTACGTATGGTCCTAGATACATTGAGACGACACAAGATGTATAACAAGTACATCAAGTGCAAGTTCTGGTTGAAACAGGTGACCTTCCTAGGACATGTTTTTTTAGGAGACGGATTGGCTGTAGATCCAACCAAGGTCGAGGCCATACTCAGGTAGGACAGGCCATGCATAGTGACAGAGATACATAGCTTTCTGGGACTGGTAGGATACTACCGCCAGTTTTTCAAGGGATTCTCTCAGATCACGCGTCCTATGACTCAGTTGACCCGGAAGAACGTGCCATTCACCTGGACAGACGAGTGTGAATCATGCTTTCAGGAGTTGAAGGAGAGACTGACTTCACCTCTTGTACTTACCATCCCAGACGACAGTGGCGGATTTGTGGTTTACATTGACACCTCATTGTAGGGGTTGGGTGGTGTGCTCATGTAGCGGGGCCACATTGTCGCTTAGGCTTCACGACAGTTAAAGCCCCATGAGCATAACTACCCCACCCATGACTTAGAGCTGGCACCAGTTGTCTTCGCACTGAAGACATGGAGGCACTACCTGTATGGTGAGACATTCGAGATCTTCATGGATCATAAGAGCCTCAAGTACCTGTTCAATCAGATGGAACTCAACATGAGACAGAGACATTGGTTAGAGCTCTTGAAGGACTACAACTACAGCATCTCCTACCACCTAGGGAAGGCCAATGTGGTGGCTGACGCCTTGAGCCAGAAGGCGCCCACCCACTTGGTCACCTTACAGGCACAGAGTTGGAGATTCATGAAGGAGGTGGGCAATTGACGACCCCAGGTGTCACGAGGGTACTGCAGGGCAGTGATAGTGACACGGCATGCACGACCCAAGCTGATAGACTGAATCATTACAGGGCAGATGGCCAATCTATATTTGTAGACACTGCGGGACAGAGTGTTGACAGGGGACCCAGGAGATTTTACTTTCTCTGACGAGATACTGCATATGAGGGGATGTCTGCGCATTCCTAGAGATGAAGAGCTGTTGAGAGAGCTCCTGACTAAGGCACATGGGTCCAGGTTCATTATACATCCCAGGAATACAAAGATGTACCACGATCTGCGATGAGACTTCTGGTGGAGGGGAATGAAGTGGGATGTTGGTGAGTTCGTCCAGTAGTGCTTGGTATGCCAACAGGTGAAGGCCGAGCACTAGAAGCCTATAGGGCCACTACAGCCACTTCCTGTGCCAAAGTGGAAGTGGAGAGTATCATCATGGACCTGGTAGTGGGGCTACCGGTTACACAGCGAGGACACAATGCAGTTTAGGTGATAGTAGATAGGTTGACGAAGATGGCGCGGTTCTTGCCGATCCGAGTCACCTTTAGGCCAGCACAGCTAGTAGAGCGATACATCAAAGATGTGGTGTGCCTTCACAGAGTCCCTCGCGAGATCATATCTGATAGGGATAGTTGCTTCACTTCCTAATTATGGGTAGAGTTTCAGTAGGCCTTGGGGACTCGTTTGAGGTTCAGTACCGCCTACAACCCCCAGATGGAAGGGCAGTCGGAGCGTACTATATAGACACTAGAGGACCTTTTACACGCTCGTGTACTAAACTGGAGAGGCTCCTGGGAGGAGCATTTACCCCTAGCAGAGTTTGCATACAATAATAGCTACCATTAGAGCATCGGCATGGCACCCTTACGAGGCTCTGTACGGGAGGAAGTGTATGCACCCTTGAGTTGGGTCGAGGTAGGGACCAAGTAGGAGGTTGGTCCCAGGCTGATCCATCAGAGTCAGGAGGTGATAGAGCAGATTCACAGATGACTCTATACTGTCAGGAGTAGGCAGAAGAGCTATGCTGATAAGAAGCGCAGAGAAGTGCAGTTCGAGGTTGGGGGCCACGTCTTCCTCCGTATTTCTCCTATGAAGGGCTTGTAGCATTTTGGGGTGAAAGGGAAGCTTACACCGAGGTTTGTAGGGCCCTTTGCTTACTGGCTTGCCCTTCCTCCCCAGCTTTCGGGAGTACATGATGTGTTCCATGTGTCCAACCTCAAGAAATACATCGCCAATCCCAGCAACGTTCTGAGCCACGAGAGCATCGAGGTGGGAGATGACTTGACCTATCCTGAGAGGCTAGTGCGGATACTAGACAGAGCCGTTCGAAGTCTGAGACGGAAAGAGGTGCCACTGGTGAAGGTCTTATGGAGAAGCCAGCGGTATGAGGAGGCAACTTGGGAGCCTGAGGCAGCGATGCGAGAACAGTACCCGGAGTTTTTTAAGGGTACATCACTTCTGACCTACTTTGATCCTCCTTAAGTTTGTTGTGTGCTTTTACGTTCCTTTCCACACCTTAGTTAGCTCAAGTTTTGGGGACGAAACTTCCTTTAAGTTTGTTATGTTAAAATGACCCTTCCCAAGGGTCGTTCGTAGTTTTCCAGAAAGGTAGGGGTGTAAGTGCAATTTTAAACCCCCTGGGTTTAGGTGTGTGGGCCTTGCAAGAAGAGAAAGGTTTTTTGGGGGAGATTCCACAATTTTCACTCTCTCTCTTCCCCCCAACACACCCGCACGCACACACACCTTCCCTTATAAACCCTAACCCACTCCTTATTTAACCCCCACCACCCTCACCATCTCCACCCCCTCACCATCACCACCACCACCTTGCCAGCATCCACTCCTCATCCCCGTCCCCCTTGTAGCCCCGAGTAGGGAGGAAGGAGGGGAGCTTGAGACGGAGGAGCATGGGAGAGAGGGAGAGGGAGAATGTGAAGGAGAGGGAGAGCATGGGCAAGGGAGAGAGAGAGCGTAGGAGAGAAGGTACGGTCGAAGGAGCTCTGGAGAGGAGCCAGAGGTCTGAGGAGGAGCTCGAAGGAGCTCGGGAGAGGAGGTGTAGCCTCCTACAGCCTCGGCAGGTGCTACTACGGCCTCTGCGGGTGGAGGAGAGCATAAGGAGAAAGCTTGCAGGAGGATACTGTGAAACCATTTTCCACAGTATCAGACGTTTGGAACTCCATCCAGACGTTTGGAGGATCCTCAGGACATTAGGGGCTGGTGTCGGATGTCTAACAGCACGTAGAGTGCCGAGGTATGTCCTGCATATGCGCTTGCATGCACGTACTTGTGCTTTTACGTATCGTGATTTGTAAGCCACACGCATGCGCAGGTATAGGACGGGGGAAGGCGAGTGGTGCACCCTTCGAGGTACTTTAGGACGTCTAGAGACAGTTCCAGACATCTGACTGCACTCCCAGATGATCGGAGGGAGTGTTAGACGTCTGGGATTTCCCTCAGACGGTTGCGGAGGGGTTTAGGCATTTGAGGAAGCTGTAGGGAAGCAAGGTGAGGTTCTGAGATCATTTAAGACATCTGGGTCTAGTCCCAGACGACTGATTTTAGTCAATAATGCACATTTTTGGCCTGTTTAGGGCCCAAACGGAGTCGATTTTGTGTAAACGAAGTATCATTGGTTTCTGTTTGAGTTTCTCTACGTGTTAGTGTCACTCGTATATTATTTTGAACCCTTTTGATGTGTTCAGTCAATTGAATAGGTCTCCAACCAATTGAGTATACAGGACCCACGAAGACAACGGGATCTGCGATTCGAGCCCCCATTCCACCCATGTATCCTGGAAGAGTGGTTTTCTCTCTAATTCTAGAAATAATAATTAAATTGCACGCTTTAGAAATATTTGATTGAACCCTAGGTTGTGAAATGAACATTAGGGATGAAGGAGATGAATGCATGCTACTTTAGAAATATTCGAATGAATCCTAAGTTGTGAAATGAACACTGGGGATGAAAGAGATGAATGCGTATGTATTAACTGATTAAATTAATGTGATACTGAAAGTAGTAAACCATGAGCTGCCTGTATTACATTTAATAAACCATGACATGAATGAAAATATTTATGGTATATTGAATAATCGATTGTGAAATCTTGAGCTTCATGTATCGATGTAATGAATCAGATGTGGAAATGAGAGTGTGCATGAACCCTACAGGGAACTAGAAAGGAACTCGCGTGTATGGAACGAATATCGTATGTAGAAGGGAAGTGAGCTGGCCCTCGAGTACATGGTACTGAGGAGAGAAACTATCCCTTTTGCATGGAAAGTGAGTTGGCTCTTGTGTACATGGTACCGAGGAGAGCTACCATCACTTTAGTGTAGGGGGAGCTAGCTGCCCTTAGGTTGAGACCTGTGGTTAGGAATGGTCCCCTACATCGACTCCGGTTACTTTAGTGTAGGGGGGAGCCAGCTGCCCCATAGGGCCCGGGGTTAGGACTAGCCACCCTACACCAACTCTTGCTAGGCCCTCTGGGCAAACCAGGATAGTCAGGTGAGGGTGCGCAGACTGTTGAGGGATGAGACCCCTGTTCTGTTCAGTGCTGTACATTTGGGCATACTCGCTAGCGGAAACGACTGACCGCGTGCCAGTACAGGGTAGCTACCCGTGTGCTTATCGCGTGTGCTGTAGTCACAGCTACGTCACGACTGTGACCTCGAGGTGGTAGATTGGGTGTAGGATTACCACGGGGGCTCTCCGATCAGGAGAGTACCACGTGTACATCCTACATCGCGGAATAAACTACAATCAAGATCGTTCCCTTAGGGAACAAGAGGATTAAGAAATGTTGTGGATCCTTATTAGAGTAATTGAAATAGAAACACCTAGTTGAGATAAATGGAAATGAATGATTAGTTACTTGCTCGTTTCTTTAAGTTAAATTGCATGTAAATGGCTTAACCACCACTCTACTCAGTGTTAGCTAACTATGGATTGTATAACCATGTTCAGGTCAGGGAGTTGAGTAGCCAGTGCCACCAGCTGTAGAGGGTACTAGGCCTAGCCGAGCCTAGCCGTAGTGCTTTCTCCTTTCTGTTTCAGAGCTCTATTGTAGTAGTGAGTACCTTTAGCGTGTATTAGATGTTCTGCTATATTTCTATTTATGTTATATTTTCCTCTATTGTAATTGTGATGGCTATGTACGTTGTAGTACTCTTCTGCTTGTGGCATGTAATATTTTTGAGACTTCTCGTTCTGTTGTCCATTACTACCTTTTATTATTTCTGCTTAGTTACATTGCATGTGTGGTTGTAGTATATTTTCTGCTTTTGGGTTATTTCTCGTTGGACGATTGGGTCTTGGGATTAGTCGAGGCGAGCCGATCTCGTGTGCTATAAGGATTTGGGATCGGGTCGTAACAACATCTAATTTAGGTGTCCATCTATTATCTTCATTTTCTTTAAGTATTTGGACCTGATTTTTAAACCATTGAAGAAACTTGGCTACACGACAAGACATGCTTACTCAAGATGGAAATAATTCATTGTACTCCTCAAAAAATGGATCCAACTCTTCAATTTGCATTAAAATGTAGTAGTGAGCCAAGTTCATATCTTCTTCTGGCATTATCTTTCTAGTTGTTCCATTAATTATTTTACCACTTGATGATAAGATTGAAAAAATAGCATTCAATTGAAGTTCCATTTTACCACCATCATAGTTTTTTTCCTCTCTGTTAAATCGACTATCTAGATAGTCAATATACATTGCATCAAAGTTTACACATTCTTTTAATAGATATGCCTCTACAATCGATCCTTTAGCTTGTGCCATGTCTTTGATATAATTTTTAAGTTTCTTGAGATACCGCTCCACATGATACATCCATCTACATTGTACGGGACTAGCAATCTGATTAAACATGTTTATATCACATAAAATGTCTAGTTATGCATGTTCTTAGGCATATAGTTGCATCATACATTATAAATATTGCATAACATGCATCATCTTGCATTTAGGTTAGATTGCATAAAATTTAGGTTCATTGTCTTTTTTTATGGTCAGGTGATAGGGTGATATTTAATCGGGGCCTTGGATTGAAGATCCAACTGTACGGATCTGATCAGGGCAACGATCGGAGTTCAACGACTCTAAAATCGCCCCAATTGGACTTCCGTAGCATCAGATGCAGTTCGAGAAAGATCAGAGGTCAAGGGGCCAAGATGGTGTAAATCCATACATCTGATGACAAATCCAAGCACACAGATGGGTTCAGATCGACAATTGCAGCCCAACAATGTGAAAATCGGTCCAATCCACCATCTGTGGCACTATCTACAAGGCATAGAAGATGGATGGCTAAGATGGTGCCACGTGGTGCCATCTCAGCCACCCACATCGGCCCAAGAACGCCCGCATGAATCTCTCCATAACCACTCAATCAATCTCAGCCATTGGATCTCAAATCCAACGGTCGAGATTCAATCAAGGCCGTGCCTCCTCTTCTGAAGGCCAACACTCGAGCACCTTCAACCGTTGGATCTTCATCCAACGACCGAGGGCACTTGAGCTCAAAACATAAACACGACCATCCACCGTGATAGCGTAGTGGTCACACATCTGTGGGTGACGCGGAGGTTGCGTGATTGAATCGCGTGGCACCTAAAATCAAGGCCTGAGTGCAGGTGCAGTCAATTTCAACCGTCAGATGAGGTTTGAGTGGCATTGGAGGCGGCTACGTGGCCGCACGGATGGGCTTGAGTGCGTCATCACACGTGCAAGTGCGCGATGAGGCGTGGTACGTTTAAGCCGTCCGATCTTGAGATTAGACGACTAATATCACGAGGACATGCGTGAAGCGTTGAGCACGCGAGAGGGGAAGAGGTGCGGCAGGTGCACGCATTATGCCCATGTTTGGGGTCTTTAGTGATTCTTAAATCCATCACTAAAGACCCTGAATTAATGTTTCTAAGTATAAAATGTCTAAATTTCTCTCAATCCCTACAATTATAAAAGGAGACCCCTACTACTCAAATTTCTCATCCCTTTACCTCTCTCCCTCTCCAAAGCTCTAAAGAAGCTTCTCCCAAACTTGGGATGCTCCTCTAGAGTTAAAAGCAAAATTTTATCCACTTCTCATCCTGTTCGTAGAGCTCCCATGGTTGTCTTCTTACCCCCATTCCGAAAGTGGATCCTGCGACAATGATGTCCTGCCTCACCCCCGTTTCTTCCCGCTTCGTTCTCTGTCTTCCGTTTCCGCTCTCCGTCTTCCAGGCGTCACCCGTTCCAGCTCATCCTCCAAGCAGTTGATGAGGAGGATAATTTCTCACCTCCCTTCTCTTTATTGCTTTCGAGTGTTGATTTTACTGCTTTCTAGTTGTAATATTTCCTGCTTTCTAGTTGTAAAAACATTATCCTTTTTATAAAAGTATTTTGTTCTCTCTCTCTTTTAGTATAGTATCGATTCATTGTAATTATTTGGTCTTAAAACCAAAATTATAAAAAAATATAATTGCATATTTCAAATAGACGCAGCTCCTTGTGTTTGACCTACAATTCTTTCGAGTTTTGGTAAAATTTATCTGCTACTGGTTTTTCCTCGTAAATTACGCTACAACGACGGATTTTCAAAACTCAAGTCCTTTTGCATAGATTTTCCACTACAACATTTTGGCTCTGTTGCTGGGGAATTTTTTGATCCAACATTTTGGCACCGTTGCCGGGGAGGTGACACTCTTTGATTTTACATGTTTTCTGACTTACTGATCATTTACCTCACTTTTCACCTTTCTTATTGTAATTGCAGGTACTCTCACGAGGCGAGCAAAAGTTATAGATTAGAGTAAAATGCTATTGAAGGGTATGTAAGTTTACCCCCACCTCCCCACCCACTAGATTTCATTCCATCACCTAATAACACAAATCCTAATTAACCTAGGAGCTTGCATAAACTCTAAGGTTAGTTTTGAGTGTTTGTTTGTCACCTTCACCTGCCTCACCCTCCGCATATAAAGAAAAATTAAAAAAAAATCTCACAAAGGCACACAATCTCTTTTGCTTCTTCATACTCAACCGGTAGCCCAATCTTTGGGACCATAATGTAAACATGTTTACACTACTTAAGATGTCTATTTATGCATGTTCTTAAGCATAGGATTGCATTGCATACTATAAATATTGCATAACATGCATCATCTTGCATTTAGATTAGTTTAAATAAAATGGAGGTTAATTGTCTCCTTTTATGTTTATGGACAGGGCAAACCTTTTATCGAGGCCTCAGATCAAAGATCCAATCGTACAGATGTGATCAGGGTGACGATTGGAGTTCAACGACTCCAAGATTGCCCTAATCAGACATCTGTAGCATTAGATAGAGATCAGGGAACCCTAGAAGATTAAGGGCCAAGATGGTGTGAATTTGCACTTCAAATGACAAATCCGACCACACGGATGGATTCGGATCGACAATCGCAGCCTAACAGCGCAAAAATCGACTCAATCCAACAACCGTGGCACCATCTACATCATCCATAAGATGGATGACCAAGATGGCACCACGTGGTGCCATCTCAGCTGCCCAATTGGCCGCTACACTCGCCGCACCCTCTCTTCTTCGACGATTCTCCACTGTTGGATGCACATCCAACGGCTGTAAGTGCGCACACACAAAACTCAAAGTATGACACAAACACACTTGTAGCGCGTTGGTCGAGCATGCTTATGCGAGTGGGTGGTGAGCGTTCGAATCACAAGGAGCGGCGAGCGGGCGCGGGTGAGCGGGCGCGTGCGATCATGCAATGAGGATCGAGCGGCTGCGGGTTCTTGATAGCGCCCACGCACTATTGCATGCCCGTGCCTCATGCGAGATCGGACTCGGGCGGGCGCGCGTTGAGGAGCGGGCGGAGGCACGAGATAAGCCGTCCGATCTCGCGATCGAATGGCTGAGATCAGCTGAACGTGAATGTGCGTTACACGCGTGAGCAGGCAAGCGGGCGTGCACGCTCCGCCACACGTCGCCCACAATGGGGTGTTAGCGACGATTTTATCCGTCACTAAAGACCCCTGATTTAATGATTTTCAAATTAAAATGACCAAATTGCCCTCACTCCTTGCAACTATAAAAGGAGACCCCCTCCACATGAAATTCTCATCCCTTCCTTCTCTTCTCTCCCTCTCCAAAGCTTAAGAGAAGCTTGTCCCACACCCGGGATGCTTCTCGCGAGATAAAGTCAATTTTTCGTCCCCTTTTCGGAAGCGGATCCCGCGACGACGACGACACGCTACCCCGTTCCTGTTCTTCCCACTTCGTTCGCCTTCGTCCTGCTCCATCCTCCTTCATCCAGGCATCGTTCTGTCCGGCTTGTTCTCCAAGCGACCGTCGAGGAGGATATCTCTCTCCCCACTCTTTTTACTACTTTCTAGAGTAGATTTACTACTTTCTAGTCGTAATGTTTAGTGTAATGAATAATCCTTTTGATAATGAATTCCTTATTCATTCTACATCTCTTTTTGGTTTTTGTTTGTAATATTCTCTCTCTTACTCTCTCTCTTTTATTTATTGTAAATAGTTAGATAGTTCTAATCAATTAAATTACTTCGTGACAAATAAAATAAACACGTGTTTTTAAATCAAACGTCCGCCTCCTTGAGTTCGACCCGGGATTTCTATTCCGGTATAAATTTTATTTGTTGAACACGAGTTCTTCGCTTTTAAACTACAACGACAGGTTTTTCAAAACCAACCACGTTAGCATAGCAACTCGAGCTTTACAGACCGGTACACTCATCAACACATAATTGAGTAGAAATCAGATTAGGTAATCACTTGTTTGCCTAATTAAGTGGTCCATCAGGCCAATTGTTTGAGTTGTTTGAGCCGCACCACTTTAACTAAAATCAACTCATCAAGTAGCTGCCACATAGGTTCAACTTTTAGGGATTTACCAGGCACTCCACATTCTATTAAGCTTTAAAGGAAAACATCTTCACCTGTGCTTTCAAAATCTAGTGTGCCAACTGAACTTGATTGAATACACCTAAAGTTAAACCCTAAAGCTACCAAGCAAGATTTAAACCTTAAAATTCACCACATCCAAAAATAATCTTGCTTGAAAATCATTGGTTGTGCATGCACACACACATATCAATCAATCATTAAGGGTACAACGCAGATAAAGGGTCCATCATATTCCAAAGAACATTCAAACCTAACCCTAATTAAAATAGAGTAGACATTGGCCTTAAGGATTAGACTCGCTCTTCAGAGCCTAGATTGAGATTATTTTCGATTAGTCTGTTTCTACCGTTCAATCTGATGTCTAGCTAGGGGAGCAGAATCAAACAATCGCAGTTGGGGGGTACACTAGGAACCAGAGGCGCAAGCTAAAAGAAGAACCTTATTCCCATCCCCTCCCTCTAACTGGTTGGATTGACCGGAAAGAAGTAGATCAAATCGTTTCTTCATCTCAAGATGGGTTCTGGGAGTCTGTAGGTCTTTAGCCTAGCCCACTTAAGGATATGTTTGATTGTTTGTATTGCAAGGTGCCTTTCTTCCTCTCGTTCTGTCATGGATCCTTCCACATCCTATTCGCACTTCCGCTCCTACCATCCTACCACTACTTATTCCCAAAATGATTATTATTCCAACTAGACTTATTCTCATCCATCTTCTAGTTGGGATAATCCTGATTGGGGATACAGTTCCAGACCTCTGTGTTCAAGGTCTAACCCTGGACACCATGATCTTGATTCTTATCCTTCTTGGAGCTACATCGATTATAGATCACCGCTCTCATTTGGACAACCTAATATGATCTACAATCAAGAAGGATATGCTGATCCTTACCCTTCCCCAGATTACACTGCATATAGGTCATCACTTCCTTATGGACAACCTGGAATGACCTATTATCAAGGAAGGTATCAAGAACCTCAATTCGTTGACTCCCCTACACTGAATCCAAACCCACCCAACCTTGAACCAAACCATTTAGTTCAGGTTAACCAGGTGTAAGATAAGGTGTTGGCTAACTTAAGGAATACCATTCAATCTTTAGAAACTCAACCAACACCTTACTTTGAAGAATTGGAGCCTCTGATTGAAATGATTGACGATCTTAACAAGTATTTGTTGGATTGGCTCCAGGATGTTAAGGATAAGGACCCAGGTGAGTTTTTACTTAGGAAGTTCTCGAAATTGAGGATGAGATTTGTGATTGCTCTGGTCCAATCTTGGGAGGATTCCCAGAATGAACCCTTGATAGGAGAGCCGATGTCAAAATCTACTTAAGCACCTGTAGGGTGGACACATTTTACGAGACTAGGGTTAACAGGTTGTTCTAGAGTAATCAAATATGGATGAACTGATGTCTTCACCTGAGATCCCTGAGCTAGGGTATGAGGAAATTATGTCTCCATGGAACAAAAAGTGATTGATGATTTTGAGACATACATTAATGTGGATTTAGAATTCTTTGATTCTGAAGGTAAAGAATCATTATGAGAAGTCTCACCTGAGTTTATAGCACATGATTTTAATTGGACGACTGGGCCTGAGGAATTCAATGAATCATTTGATGGTCCTAAAATTGAAGAATTTGATCCTGTTGGGGCTCGCATGGCGGATTCAGATCTTGTTATTAAGGATTCAATTCAAAGCCCCATTCCTCAATCACACCCCATTGAGCATAGTGATGATTTTGATTTTGAGATCATTAGACCCAAGTCAATTTTGATTCAGCCATCAATCATGGACTTGGAAATTTTAAATGGGGGTGATTATCATGCAAGAGGCCCTAAAATCTGAAGTCCTGATTGCGGAGGATAGGAATTGGGAAATAATGATATGGGAAGCCAATTCCGGAGGAAGCAAAAGACTGAGTCTAAGGGTGCCTATTTGTCTGAAACCACCAATCTTCTACCAGGACCCTTATGACATCTTTGATTCAGAGGATGTCCAACCCAAGCGCACATTCATTGATTATCCTTTTGAGCTTGATTTCTCTGTAACCCGACTTTCTGGACTTGGGTTGCATCCTCACAAATCATAGGCCCGACCCTGCTTACATATTGATCTTAGGTTTTGGATAATTTTTATTCGAAATCTTAGATATACCTGACCATGGGGCACGGGTTTGCATCACAATCTGGTCCACATCTGTGGACATCTTCTCCTAACAGGTCCAAAAATAGATTTTCTTATTTTGATTCTGACCTGCACCTGTTAATTCTTTATTTCTTCTTCTTTGTATAGTGTTCCTAGATGAAGGCACTAAATTCAGCACGTATACAGTTTCTTTTTATCTCGGAGCTGACTTGTTATTCATGTAATTCAGGTGCTTTCTACTCTACTCCACTCTATTTCATGTCTTTTCGATACAATGAGGACATTGCATTAGATAGGCATGGGGTGTGGATATCATTATCTGAATCATCTTGTTAGTCCATTTATTCTTTTTATTTTCTCTTTATTTTTTAAAAAAAAAGTTGAATTAGGAAAGAGAACTTGGGCTTTAGAAAATTTTTAATCTTAGAGAATAAAACTGTATGATTTGAACACTAAGATTCTTCATGTCTTCGAGCTTAATTAGCCTGGGTGTCCATTAAAATATGGATTTGTTTCTCGAGTCCTCGCCAGTCTAAGTATATTTCTAATTTGATTAAAAAAGATAGGGCGATAAGTACACGACTTATCAACCCACTCTCTGATTTGAGGGAACTTTAAGTTTAAGCATCTACACACTTTTCGCACTGACTCATTCGACGATTTTTACGGAAATTGGGTAGCTAATGAACCTTCTAGGGTGGCATGGCTGACAAGTTATCGTGGGTAACAACCCATTAGTCTGTTATCCAGAGCCCAGCCACAGAACCGATCTCTTGTTGCTGCCTTTAGGTTAATCTTAGATAAGAGAAGCCGCCTACTTAAAACAAAGAAAAGAAAAAAAAAAGAAAAATATCCAAAAAAAAGAAAAAAAGAAATAGAAAATGAGAAAAGAAAAGAAAAAAAAGAAATAAGTCACACTTCACTACACAAGTATGGCTGGTAAGTTATCATGGGTAACAACCCATTGGTAGGTTGTCCAGATCCCAGCTTAAGAAATGAACATATAATTTCTAAACAGTTAGGAAGAAGCGGAGAAGTAGAATAAATCGAGGAGATATACACTGGGTTTCGCCCTTGTGTTGACTCCATAAAAATAAAGGTAGGGAGAAAGATACCGGTCAAATAGATACACCTTTAAGCAGAATTCCTTTTTAAGGTCATAGAGGGGCGTAGTAATCCGAAGTTCATTCTGATTGCCGATCAATGAGTTTAGCACTTCGCACAACAAATGCTTAGAACTTAGAGTTCTCATCGAGTCTTGGGTGGGTTGAGTGGCCGTAGAAAGCTGCTCCAAAACCCTAAACTCAAAAATCCAAAAAAATTAGAAAAGAAGAAAAGAAGAAAAAGATCCTTCTTTGAATAAGGTGAGGGCTTGAGGCGGTCTGCATTTTGGCAGACATCCAGGCGCTGTTGTATCTGCGTAGTTCAGGTCTTAGTTGAAATCTCTAAGTGTTAAAAAATAACTTTTGCCCAAGAAATGTGAACCTAATTCTCTTATAATAGCATGTAGTTTTGCTAGGGACTAGCAAAAGATAGGCATGGGGGTGTGATGTAAACATGTTTATATCATATATACTGTCTATTTATGTAAGTTCTTAGGCATATAGTTGCATCATACATTATAAATATTGTATAACATGCATTATCTTGCATTTAGGTTATATTGTATAAGATTTAGGTTAATTGTCTCCTTTTATGGTCAGGTGACAGGGCGATATTTAATCGAGGCCTCGGATTGAAGATCCAACCTTACGGATCTGATCAGGGCGATGATCAGGGTTCAATGACTCCAAGATCGCCCTAATTGGACTTCCATAGCATCAAATGTAGTCTGAGAAAGATCAGAGGTCAAGGGGCTAAGATGGTGTAAATTCGTACATTAGATGACAAATCTGACCACATGGATGGGTTTGGATAGACGATCACAGCCAAATAGCGCGAAAATTGGTCAAATCTACCATCTGTGGCACCATATACAAGGCGTAGAAGATGGATAGCCAAAATGGAACCACGTGGCGCCATCTCAGCCACCCACACCGGCCCAAGAATGCCTGCACGACTATCTCCTCAACGGGTCGATCAATCTCAGCCACTGGATCTCAAATCCAGTGGCTGAGATTCAATCAAGGATGCGCCTCCTCTTCTGAAGGCTAACGCTCGAGCACCCTTAGCCATTGGATCTTCATCCAACGACTGAGGGCGTTAGAGCTCAAAACATAAACGTGACCATCCACCGCGATAGCGCGGCAGTCACGCATCTGTGGGTGACACGGATGTCGCGTGATCGAATCACGTGGTGCCTTAAATCAAGGCCTGAGCACGAGCATGGTAAATTTCAGCTGTTAGATGAGGATCGAGTGGCATTGGAAGTGGCTACATGGCTGCACGGATCGGCTCGAGCGCGTGATTACGCATGCAAGCACGTGATGTGGCACGGTGCATTTAAGCCATCCGATCTTGTGATTGGACAACTGATATCACGTGGACGTGAGTGAAGAGTTGAGCGTGCGAGAGAGGAAGAGGCGTAGTAGGCGCGTGCGCTAAGTCCACATTTAAGGTCTTTAGTGACGCTTAAATCTGTCAGTAAAGACCCTGAATTAATGTTTTCAAGTATAAAATGTCTAAATTGCTCTCAATCCCTACAACTATAAAAGGAGACCTCTATCACTCGAATTTCTCATCCCTTCCTTCACCTCTCTCCCTCTCCAAAGCTCTAAAGAAGCTTGTCCCAAACCCGGGATGCTCCTTTAGAGTTAAAAGCAAAATTTTATCCACTTCTCATCCCATTCGTGGAGCTCCTATGGTCATCTTCTCACCCCCATTTCAGAAGTGGATCCCACACCAACGATGTCTTGCCTCGCCCTCGTTTCTTCCCGCTTTGTTCTTTGTCTTCCATCTCCGCTCTCCGTCTTCCAAGCATTTCCCATTCCGGCTCATCCTCCAAGCAGTCGACGAGGAGGATAATTTCTCACCTTCCTTCTCTTTACTGCTTTCTAGAGTAGATTTTACTACTTTCTAGTTGTAATATTCCCCACTTTCTAGTTGTAAAAACATTATCCTTTTTATAAAAGTGTTTTATTCTCTCTCTCTTTTAGTATAGTATCGATTCATTGTAATTATTCCATCTTAAAACCAAAATTACAAAAAAAATATAATTGTAGATTTCAAATCAACGTAGCCTCCTTATGTTCGAAGCAAAATTCTTTTCAAGTTTTGGTAAAATTTATTTGTTGACGGATTTCCTTGAAAATCTTACTACAATGACGAGTTTTCAAAACTCAAACTCCATTTGCATAGATTTTCCGCTACAACATTTTGGCGCCTTTGCCGGGGATTTTCCGATACAAAATTTTGGCACCGTTGTCGGGGAATTTCCATACAACATTTTGGCACCGTTGTCGGGAAATTTTCTGATCCAACACAATCTTTACCTCACCAGCTAAATGAACTATTAGAGTACCATCACATCAAAGAATGTCAGTGGAAATATTTACTCCATCTTACATAATGTCTCAACAATCTTTGCCTCACACATCTGCAGAACAAGTGGATAAAGAACTTTTGAACATACAGTCTTAAAAACATTTTCTTAGTTCCACCAATGGATCAAACACATTGGACGGTAACAAGCCACGAAGTGCTAATTGTAGTAAAACATGCATGTAGACATGATGATCATGACTCTTCATCCTAGATACTTTTTTATTTGCTGTATTGATACATTTGGAGAGATTTGAGGAATAGTCATCTAGAACTCGAATCTTTTTCAAAAATTCTAATATTGATAGACATTTTTGTAAGGAAATGTGTAACAAGCATCAGGTAATTCATACTTGCCATTAGTTAGATCCTTTGGATGAACTCACTCCTTATGTTTAGTTATTGAAGATCCTATCTAGCTTTTATTGTATCCTTTGGGTTACCAGATAAATTCAATATCCCAAGAATATTCTCCATCACATTCTTTTCAATGTGCATTACATCTAAATTATGATGAATTTGTAAATCCTTCCAATAAGAAAACTCCTGGAAAAATATACTCTTCTTCCTCCAACAACCTATGCTTGGCTGCTTAAAAAGGTGACCCGAGGGTATGTCTACCAAATTCTATTGTTGCTGCCACATGAAGGATTTAGCAGAGCATGACAAGCTGAGACATTCTCCTACAGATTGTCCATTGAATCTATTATTAAATCGATTCTCCCTCCACCTATGGCCATGGGGAAGAAATTGACGATGTCCTAAATAACATTGTTTTACACTTTCATCTAGTCGTAGACTATGTGTATCATCCATACACACTAGACAAGAAAATTTACCCTTTGTACTCCGGCCCGATAAATTTGCATAAGCTGGAAAATCATTAATGGTCCACAATAATGTCGCTCGCATTGAAAACATTTCTTTTCTATATGCATCATATGTTTCTACTCTTGTATTCCACAATAACTTTAGCTTATAGACTAATGGCTACAAGTATACATTAATTGTATCGCTTGGACCTTTAGGACCTGGTATGAGTAACGACATCATCATGAAAGATGATTTCATGCACATCCATGGGGGTAAGTTATAAATGGCGACAAGCATTGGCCATATAGTATAATTATTGTTCATATTTGCAAAAGGATTGAATCCATCACTAGAAAGACCAAGTCTAACATTGCGAACCTCCTTTGCAAAATCTGGATGCATGTTATCAAATCTTATCCACTCTTCTGCATCTGCAGGATGATGCATAATTCCCTTAAGATCTGGTATTCTTTTATCACTATGCCACGACATCCATTCCGTAGTCTTTGATGTCATAAAAAGTCATTGGAGCCTTGGTATCAAAGGAAAATAGTGAAGAACTTTTGTTGGCTTTCTTTTCTTGCTTTGATTGAGGTTTATCTCTGTGAACTTATATCTCAAGGCATCACACTTAGGACAATGTTCAAGTTTTTCATTGTTCTTCCAAAATAAAATACAATCATTAAGACATGCATCTATCTTCTCACAATTCAAGCCCAATGACCGAAGGCTCTTCTTTGCATGATCCCAATTTTTAGGATAACCTTTTGGATAACCTAGTAATTCACCAATAAAGTCAAGCACATCTGACATCATCTTTGACGTAGAATTGTGAATAACTTTTAATTTGAATAATCTCAATATGAAATTTAATTTAGACATCTTTAACTCTGGAGCAATAGGTTCCTCTTCTTCTGACAACATTTAATAGAAATCGTCAACATCCACATTAGTTGGTATATCATTTTCAAAATCCATAGGAACCCCTCCTATGTCATACAACATATCCATTAACTCATCATTTCCACCATTCTCATTCTGCACATTCTGATGATAACCTTGACGTGATGTCTCTCCAACTCCTCTCCATGCACATTCCAAATTGTATATCTTGGCCACCAACCATTTAATATAAGATGCTTGTGCACATCTTCTCGATTACTCTTTCTTGTGTTCATACAAATCTTACATGGACAAAATAATCAATCTTTCTTAGATCCAAATCTATACATTGATTGATCCTCATGAAACACCCAATCCAAAAATCGACATACTCCAATATCATATGCTTCATGTCTTCAAACCATTTATCCATCCATGTCTTATCCATGTCTACAACCTAAAAAAAAGATCATTTTAAAAGGTCTTCAAATTTCATAGATGAATGAAAGAAAAAAGATAATATAATATAATATGTAGACAAGGCCAACCACAACAAAATCATAAGTTAAAAAGATTGAAACTAAAAACACATGTGCAAAACAAAGAATAATATCCAAATCGAGAGTAATGACATGACCAAACAAAGAGTTTTGATTAAAAGATTCTTATAATAATAACTATTGGATGCACTGGGTGTGTTCAGGCTAATGCAGCACAGGCTTGACTTTGTGATAACGGCCAGGGGGTTGAGTGTTAGCACGAAGTTGCGGGCCATGTGGCTTGGGAAGGAGATCCATGGGCAACTCCTGAGGAGGTGGCTTGAGTGGGTGCCCTTCGTCATGGCTGAGGTCATCAGGCTGTATGGAAGGTGTGGTGAGGTTGCCTTGGTGAGGAGGGTGTTTGATGGCTTCACATCTAAGGAGTTGTTGACCAGGATGTTGATGGTGGATGCATATAGGTACAATGGGCTCTATGGTGAGGCCCTTGTGCTATTTGATCAGATGGTGGCTGGTGGGCTTGTGCTAAACTAGTTCACATTTGATGCAGTGCTATCCACTTGTAGGAGGGTTGTATTGCCTGATTAGGTAGTGCAGATGTATGATCTGATGGTGCATGGTTTCAACCTAGGCATCTGAGGAGCATTATGACTTGATCGTTGAGTTGCTAACCACTGCAGGTTGGCACAATGAGTTGCAGAGGTTGTAAAAGTTGAGGCAGTTGACATCTAGTTAAGCCACATTTTTTATTTGCCAGAGTTGGGCTTCTTTCATTGTATATTTGGGTCAGGGTCAGGACCAACAAGGTTTCCATTGGATGGCCGTGGGATAAGATTACCATGGGTTGGAATTAATTATATAAGTGTAAAGTTGTATAATTCAGTAATGATGTAGCCTGCTTATGGCAATCAACAGTCAAATAATAATGGGGCCTAAGCCTAGAAGTTGGCGCCCAAGCTCAACTTGATGGTCCATAAGGGATTATAATGGGTGAGGTTCATGTTCTGGACATGATTGCATTGGAATGCTTTCTACAGCTTGAAGAAGAGGATGGGAATGGTGACCCAGAATCTGGCATTTGGGAACATGGTTTGCATAAGAATTCCCAGGGACATTTGATATCAAAGCCATTGCCTTTTCTACTTGAATAAAGGAAATGAGAATTGCAGACAAACACATAAGAATGCAGGGAATTTTTACAAGAATAATGTGCTTAATGAGACATTGTGAGTCCGAACGTACTAGTGAAAAATGAGTACAAGCATAGGCTAAGGTTAATTTCTCATCATACTCACCGTTGAACTGTCGAATTGCTACGCTAATGTGTTTGGTTTTGGAAAACCTATCATTGTAGCTTGAAAGCGAAGAATTCGTGTTCAACAAATAAAATTTATACCGAAATGAAAATTCCGAGTCGAACATAGGGAGGCGGACGTTTGATTTAAAAACTACGCATTTCTTTTTATTTGTCACGAAGTAATTCAATTTAAAACTATCTAATTATTTACAATAAATAGAAGAGAGAGAGGGTAAGAGAGAGAGAGAATATTACACATAGAAATAAAAAATGAGATGTAGAATAAACAGAGAATTTATCATTAAGGAGATTGTTCATTACAACTAGAAAGCATAACACAATTGCACTAGAAAGCGATAAATTTACTCTAGAAAGCATTAAAATAATGGAGGGAGAAATGTCCTCCTCGATGAATGCTTGGAGGACGAGCAGAACTACACTAGAAAGCAATAAATCTATATTAGAAAGCAGTAAAAAGAATAGGGAGAGAGATATCCTCCTCGACGGTCGCTTGGAGGACGAGCCGGACAGGACGACGCCTGGATGAAGGAGGACGAAGCAGGATGAAGGAGGACGAAGCAGAAGAATGGGAACGGAGCAGCACGCCGTCGTCGTCGCGGTATCCACTTCCGAAGGGGTACGAAAATTTGGACTTTATCTCGTGAGAAGCATCCCAGGTGTGGGACAAGCTTCTCTTGAGCTTTGGAGAGGTAGAGAAGAGAAGGAAGGGATGAGAATTTCATATGGAGGGGGTCTCCTTTTATAGTTGCAAGGAGTGGGGGCAAATTGGTCATTACATCTTTAAAACAATAAATGAGGGGTCTTTAGTGACAGATAAAACCGTCACTAAAGCCCCAACGTGGGCGTAGTACCCATCTCCCACGCGTGCCTCCTCAGCTACTCGCGCTCAATGCCCCTGCACGTTCAACAAATCTCGGTCGTCCGATCGCGAGATCGGACGGCTTGAGATGCGCCTGACCCGCTCGCTGCGCGTCCGCCCAGCGCGTACGATGCCGCGTGAGGCCCGGGCATGCAATAGCGCGTCATCGCTATTGAGCGCAGACGACCGTCCGATCAAGATCCGACACATGCCCGCACGCGCTCGCTCGTGCCCTTAGCCTCCTCGCTGCAGCTCGAACATGTGTCCGCTGCGCTACGTGGCTCGGATGGTCGAGCGGATGCTTTTAGGCGTGGCTGTCCACAGCCGTTGGATCGAGATCCAACGGTGGAGAGGGAGTGGGTGCGGAAGCTTCACTGGATGCATGCGGTCATTTGGGTGGTCAAGATGGCGCCACGTGGAGCCATGTTGGCCGTCCATCTTCTGGATGTTGTAGATGGTGCCACGGATGTCGGATTGACTCAATTTTTGCGTCGTTGGGCTGCGATCATCGATCCGAATTCATCCGTGCGGTCGGATTTGTCATTTGAAGTGCAGCTTTACACCATCCTGACCCTTGATCTTCTAGGGTTCCCCGATCACTATCTGATGCTACGGATGCCTGATTAGGACGATCTTAGAGTCGTTGAACTCCAATTGTCGCTCTGATCACATCCATACGGTTAGATCTTCGATCCGAGGCCTCGATAAAATGTTTGCCCTATCCAAGCACATAAAAGGAGATAATTAACCTCCATTTTATTCAAACTACTCTAAATGCAAGATGATGCATGTTATGCAATATTTATATCATGAAATGCAATCCTATGCTTAAGAACATGCATAAATAGATATCTTAAGTTGTGTAAATGTGTTTACATCATACCCACATGCCTATTTTTTGCTAGTCCCTAGCAAAAATTATATGCTATTTATAAAAGAATTAGGTTGGATTATTTGGGCCTGAGTTATTTTCAATCATTAAGAAATTGTCTACTTAGGAACTGAACTTTCAAAGACACAACAGTGCCTGAGTATCTGCCAAAATGCAGACTGCCTCAAACCCTCACCTTATTCACAGAAAAATTTCTTTTTCTCTTTTTACTCTTTTCTAATTTTTTTGGATTTTCAAAATTTAGGGTTTGAGAGTGGCTTTCTACGGCCATTCAACTCACCCTAGATTTGATGAGAACCCTAAGTTTTAAGCATCTTATTGTGATTGTGATATACTTACTGATCGGCAATTAAAATGGACTTCGGGTTTCTACGCCTCTAGGTGACCTCAAAAAGAATTCTGCCTAAAGGTGTATCTTTACATCCGGTAGCTTTCTCCCTACTTTTATTTTTTATGGGGTCAACACAAGGGTGAATCCAGTGTATATCTCCTTGGTTTATTCTACTTCTTTGCTTCTTCCTAAGTGTTTTAGGAATTTTTAGTGCATTTACTGAGCTGGGTTCTGGACAACTGGTCGATGAGTTGTTACCACCGACAACTTGCCAACCATACTTGTCCGGTGAAGTGTGGCTTATTTCTTTTTTTTTCTTTTCTCATTTTCTTTTTTATTTTTTTTTCTTTTTTTAAGTTGGTGGCTTCCCTGGTCTAAGATTTACCTAACGGTAGGAAAAAGAGAAAGATCCAGTGACTGGGCTCTGGACAACCTACCTATGGGTAGTTACCCACGATAACTTGCCAGCCATATCACCCTAGAAGGTTCATTAGCTACCCAATTTCCATTAGAATCGTCGAACAACGAGTCAGTGCAAAGAAAGTGTGTAGATGCTTAAAACTCAGAAATTCCCTCAAATCAGAGGATGGGTTGCTAAGTCGTGTACTTATCACCCAAACTTATTTACTCCAATTACGATAGAATTAAGATGGCGAGGACTCGAAAGATAAATCTACATTTTAGTAGATACACGGGCTGATTAAGTCCAAAGACTTGAAGGGTCATTGTGTTCAAATCATAATGTAGTATTTCCTAAGATTGAAAATTTTCTTAAACCCAGATTCTCTTTCCTAATTCCAATTTTTTTTTTAGAAAAGAAAATAAAAAAAATCTACGGAGCTGACGAATGAATTCAGAGATGAATATCCACCCCCCATGCCTATCTAACGCAATGTCCTCATTGTATTAAAAAGACATAAAACAGAGTGGAAAAGCATAGAAAGCACCTGAATTGTGTGAATGCCAGGACTGCTCTGAGATGAAAACTAAAAAGAACTGTATATGCGCTGAGTTTAGTGCCTTCATCTAGGCACACTATACAAAGAAAAGAAATGAAGAATTCACAAGTGCAGGTCAGAATCAGAATAAACAGAAGAATCCTCTGACCTAACAACAGAGGTCCACAGATGTGGACCAGATTGTGGTGCAGACCCATCCCTCATAATCGAGAATATCTTATGTTCTGGATAAAAATTACCCAAAACCTAAAATCAGAATGCAAGCGGGGTTGGGCCTGCGATTTATGAGGATGCAACCCAAGATCAAAAAGTTGGGTTACAAAGAATTGAAGCTCAAAAGGATAATCGTTGAATGTGTGCTTGAGTTTGACATCCTCGAAACAAATGTCGTAAGGGTTCTGATTTGATTGTTTCAGCTTAAAAGGAACCCTTCAACTCAATCTTCCATTTCCTCCAAAATTAACTTCCCAAATCAGAACTTCCTAGCTCTTATCCTCCTCATTCAGCATATCAAATTCTAGGACCTCTTGTATATTAATCACCCCATTTGAAATCTCCAAGTCTAAATGATGTGGTAGAATCAGAATTGAATTGGGTCTAATTATCTCAGAAATAGAATTATCGATAAGCTCAATGGGGTGTAACTGATAATCAGGGCATTGAATTGATTCCTCCAGAAAATGTGATTCTAGATCCATAATGTGTGCCCTAATAAGATCAGTTTCCTCAGTTATTGGGCTATCAAATGATCTATCAGATTCCTCAGGCCCAATCGTCTCATAGAAATCGTGTTCAGAAAACTCGCGTGAGACTTCACAACTTGAATCTTCACCATCAAAGAAATCAGGATCCGTATCAATGTATGTCCCAAAATCATTTGTCCCTTTCTGTTCCCAGGAGACATACGTTTTCTCATAACCTGGCTCAGGGATCTTAGGTGAAGAAATCAGATCATCCTTAATTGGTTGCTTTAATTTAACCTGGTCAGCCTCGTAACATGTGTCCCCCTAACAGGTGCCTGAGCAGGTTCTGTCATTGGCTTTCCTGAAGAGGGTTCATCTTGGGAATCATCCCATGCTTGAATCAAAGTAACCACGAATCTCATCCTCAATTTTGCTAATTTCCCAAGCAGAAACTCACCCGGGTTCTTATCCTTAACATCCTGGAGCCAATCCAACAAAGACTTGTTTAAATCATTAATCATTTCAATCAGGGGCTCCAATCTCTCAATGTAAGGAATTTGTTGAACTTCTAAAGATTGAATGATATTCCTCAAGTTAGCCAGAACCTTATCTTGAACCTGGTTAACCTGAACCAAATGAGTTGGTTTAGGGTTGCGCGGGTTTAGGCTCAATGCAGGGGAATTAACAAATTAAGATTCGTTATACCCTTCCTGATAATAGGTCATTTCAGATTGTTCAAAAGGTGGTGATGACCTAAATGTAGTGTAATCAGAGGATGGGTAAAGATCGGTGTATCCTTCTTGATTGTAGATCGTATTAGGTTGTTCATGAAAGGATGACGATCTATAATCGATATGGCTCTGAGAAGGATAGAAATCACAATCAAAGTGTTCAGGGTTAGACCCTAAACATGGAGGTCCGAAACTATATCCCCAATCCAAGTTATCTCAACTAACTGATGGTTGATTATAGTACGAGTCGGGATAACCGTCATATTGAGGATAATTCACAACGGGAGGGAAAGAACGGGAATGCATGTAATATGTGGAAGGGTTCATGATAAGTGAGAGGAAGAAAGGCACCCTGCAATACAAACAATCAAACCTGTCCTTAAGTGGGTTAACCTACAGACTCCCAAAACCCGTCTTGAGATAAAGAAACGATTTGATCTACTTCCGTCTGTTCAATCCAACCAGTTAGAAGGAGGGACTGGGGAGAAGGTTCTTCCTTCGGCTTGCGCCTCCGGTTCTTAGTGTACCCCCCAGCCGCGATCGTTTGATTCTGCTCCCCTAGCTAGACATCAGATTGAACAGTAGAAACAGACTAATCGAAAATAATCTCATTCTGGGTTCTGAAGAGCGAGTCCAATCCTTAAGGCCAATGTCTACTCTGTTTTATTTAGGGCTAGGTTTGAATGTGCTTTGGAATGTGATGAGCCCTTTAAATGGGTTGTGTCCTTAATGATTAATTGATTTGTGTGTACGTGCACAACCAATGATTTTCAAGCAAGATTATTTTTGATGTGGTGAATTTTAAGGTTCAAAACTTGCTTAGTAGCTTTTAGGATTCAACTTTAGGTGTTTTCAAACAAATTTCATTGGCACACCAGGTTTTGCAAGCACAAGTGCAGATGTTTTCCTTTAAAGCTTAAAAATAATGTGGAGTGCCTGGTAAATCCCTAAGAGTTGAACCTAAGTAGCAGCTACTTGATGAGTCAATTTTAATTGAAGTGGTGCGGCCCAATCAACTCAAACAATTGGCCAGTTGCACCACTTAATTAGGCACATAAATGATTACCTAATCTGATTTCTACTCAATTATGTGTTTGAATGTGTGTACCGGCTCCTAAGATCGGTTTACCGGTTGAGTTTGAAAATCAGATGAGGTTGTGTACCTCTGTGAGATTTTTTTTAATCTTTTTTTTCTTTTCTAATGTGGGGGTTGGGGTGAGTATGGGCGTCAAACAACAAACAATCTAACCTTAGAGTTTATAAAAACACCTAGGTTGATTGATGTTTGAATTATTATGTTGTGGAATGAAATCTAATGGGTGGGAGATGGGAGATAACTCACAAAACCTTCTACAGCACTTTCCTCCGATCTACCGCTTTTGCCTGTCTCAAAAGAGTACCTGCAATTACAATAAGAAAGGAGAGAAGTGAGGTAAATGATTTGTAAGTTAGAAAATGCAAAGAGAAACCAAAGATCGTCTCCTCACCGGCAACAGCGCCAAAATGTTGAACTGCAGAATTGCTATGCTAACGTGTTTGGTTTTGGAAAACCTATCATTGTAGCTTGAAAGCGAAGAATTCATGTTCAACAAATAAAATTTATACCGAAATGAAAATTCTGAGTCGAACATAGGGAGGCGGACGTTTGATTTAAAAACTACGCGTTTCTTTTTATTTGTCACGAAGTAATTCAATTTAAAACTATCTAATTATTTACAATAAATAGAAGAGAGAGAGGGTAAGAGAGAGAGAGAATATTACACATAGAAATAAAAAATAAGATGTAGAATAAACAGAGAATTTATCATTAAGGAGATTGTTCATTACAACTAGAAAGCATAACACAATTGCACTAGAAAGCGATAAATTTACTCTAGAAAGCATTAAAAGAATGGAGGGAGAAATGTCTTCCTTGACGAATGCTTGGAGGACGAGCAGAATTACACTAGAAAGTAGTAAATCTATATTAGAAAGCAGTAAAAAGAATAGGAAGAGAGGTATCCTCCTCGACGGTCTCTTGGAGGATGAGCCAGATGGGACGACGCCTGGATGAAGGAGGACGAAGCAGGATGAAGTAGAAGAATGGGAATGGAGGAGCACGCCGTCATCGTCGCGGGATCCACTTCCGAAGGGGGACGAAAATTTGGACTTTATCTCACGAGAAGCATCCCGAGTGTGGGACAAGCTTCTCTTGAGCTTTGGAGAGGTAAAGAAGAGAAGGAAGGGATGAGAATTTCGTATGGAGGGGGTCTCCTTTTATAGTGGCAAGGAGTGGGGACAAATTGGTCATTACATCTTTAAAACAATAAATGAGGGGTCTTTTGTGACGGATAAAACTATCACTAAAGCCCCAACGTGGGCGTAGTACCCGCCTCCCACGCGCGCCTCCTCAGCTGCCCGCGCTCAATGCCCCTGCACGTTCAACAAATCTTGACCGTCCGATCACGAGATCGGACGGCTTGAGATGCGCCTGACCTGCTCGCTGCGCGTCCACCCAGCGCGTACGATGCCGCGTGAGGCGTGGGCGTGCAATAGCGCGTCATCACTATTGAGTGCAGATGACCATCCGATCAAGATCTGACGCACGCCCATGCTCACTCGCCCGCGCCCTTCGCCTCCTTGCTACGGCTCGAACGCACGTCCACTGCTCGTGATAGCGCCTTCGACCGCTGCGCCACGAGGTATGGATGGTCGAGCGGACGCTTTTAGGCACGGCTGCCCACAGCCATTGGATCAAGATCCAACGGCGGAGAGGGAGTGGGTGCGGAAGCTTCACTGGATGCATGTGGCCATTTGGGCGGTCGAGATGGTACCACGTGGCACCATCTTGGCCATCCATCTTCTGGATGTTGTAGATGGTGCCACGGATGTCAGATTGACTCAATTTTTGTGTTGTTCGGCTACGATCGTCGATCCGAATTCATCCATGTGGTTGGATTTGTCATTTGAAGTGCGGATTTACACCATCCTAGCCCTTGATCTTCTAGGGTTCCCCGGTCACTATCTGATGCTACGGATGCCTGATTAGGGCTATCTTGGAGTCGTTGAACTCCAATCGTCGCCCTGATCACATCCATACAGTTGGATCTTCGATCCGAGGCCCCGATAAAATGTTTGCCCTGTCCAAGCACATAAAAGGAGACAATTAACCTCCATTTTATTCAAACTACTCTAAATGCAAGATGATGCATGTTATGCAATATTTATATCATGAAATGCAATCCTATGCTTAAGAACATGCATAAATAGACATCTTAAGTAGTGTAAATGTGTTTACATCACTCACGACAACAATCGCTCCTGCTATTTATGGACATTTTCTTGGGAAGAAAATTAAAAACATGGAGTCATACTTTTGTACCTTTACTGTCTGTATCAAATTTCTTGAGTTCAGATTTTTTTCTTTTAATTAAAATCTTCACTTCAACCCAGAAGAAACCAAAATGCAAACTACATGTCATTACTTTGGGAAGATGGAGAATAATTGCGCTAAGCATCCCAAGCAATGAAGTTTGTTGCTAAAACATAAAGAATATATCATACCATCCAATCCACACTCGAGGAATACAGTATCTAATACATAACAACTTCAAGGCCCTTATATTAGGAGTGCAAAATCAAAGTCCAAAGATTGGAAGGGGCACTAAGACTGGAAGCACGCATAGCTTACTTGGGGCCAATATCCTTTAGAGAGTAGATCTACTCCTCCCCCATGTTAGACATGACACTAACGACTAGATCCATGCCATCATTAAACCCATCCTTCATCTGAGTAAGAAGATTTTCATCAGTTGGAAGCCTTAGGTCATCTTTCGTGCCTCTACTGTTAGTCAAGAGGCTCACAAATCCATCTTCAGATATATCAATTAGCTGGTAGTTAGTACGATTGACATGAGGGACATCATAGTTATGAGAGGAAGGCACTATATCTTCAAGCTTTTTGCCAGTGAAGATATCAATTGCAACAAAATGACATTTTACGTGACCATGTTTCCCAATTTTGGAAGTAGACACTTCAACCACCTTGCAGGGCCTACCCTTGATGACAATGTAGGAGTTCTTGTGGATGGTTCCCACCTATTGTGGGTAGGTCTTGGAGGTGCTGACGTCAGCCTTCAACTTGAAGTGGTGCTCCTCGTCCGACATTTTTAATTGATTGATCTGGAGAGGGATGTTCACGACATGGCAACGACAAAGGGACAAGGGTGGAAGGGGAAAAGGTTCTTGAGTGTAGATTTACTTAAAAAGAAAGCTCATGTTAACAGCTAAAAAAAGAAATCTAGATCTAACTGAAAAATAGGAGAATGGATAAAGGGAGGGAAAGGTTGCATCGATTTAAGGAGGAGGAGAGGAAAGGGACAGTGGGAATAGGAGATGAAGGCTGACCTTGGAGGAGGGCCGACATGGTGGTTGCTGGAGGAGAGTATGCGCAACTTGAGGAGAGTGATTCAAGTCGATGCTGAGGATGTCAGAGGTGAGCGAGGCGAGGTGGAGGTTAGTCCACGGAGAGGACAGTGTAAGTGAGCGAGGAGGTGGTCATAGGTGACGAAGTGGAGAGGACATGATTGATGATGAGGATGGGGAGAAGACGGCCGGTGATGAGAGAGAGGGAGAAAGGGCAGAAATACATGGGGGTTTTTAGATGTAGGGTTTTCGAGGGGGCGAGGAGGAAGGGTTTGCTTTTTGATGGAGGCGGGTTTTGAGGGGAAAAAGATGTGCGAGAATGTTTTCACCAAAATAAGTTCTCAAAATAGGGAAGGTTTTAGAGTGGGAAAGTAAACCCTCTTTGATTTTATTGTAATTTCGAATATGTGACGGTGTATTAGTGTCTCATTTTTATCTTTTAATTTTTTGATAAACTGTCACAAAAAGGTATCAATTTTGCGATGGTAACATTTACTGTCACTAATGTCTATCCCAAATGACATGTTTTCTTGTAGTGGACCATATCATTCATTTGCAAACCACACACTAGCCCCAACGATCCACAAGGGGCTGCATGTCTTGACCGAGGTGGCAACAACGCATGCAACTCCCCAACTTAGTATATCTTATTTAAGTTTCCCATGCACCTCTATTTTATTTCCCATATATATTTGGTTCTAGATTAGAAATGTAATGTTGCAACAATTTACAACATGTATTCTTTTTTCTTAACCAACTTCCATATGATTTTCAGTTGTAATGTGTCCACACGGTTATAGGGTATCAATTCCAAATTCTCGCATTGATGGGCAACTTACATCCCATACAGTTTTATTGTCCATAGAAGATAAATTTTATTTCATAAAAGAAATTTCGGCAACAAGTAGCTCAATTTTCCTTTCCTAGTTCAAATGGCCATGTAAGTACTTAGTTTCAAGTCCACCATTAATTTCATAGTCACTTTAATTAGCAGATAACTCTCAATTTATTAGTTTGGTTTCCATGGGGTCTTGGTTTAATAATAGGGAACAATGGTTGACTTCTAAACCAGTAATAGAAGGGTGAAAATAACATCCTAAACAATCTTTCTTCATAATTTAAGAAAAACAGTACACACTTGAAATCATGCATGATGGGAACACCATCATGAGCCATAACTAACTCAATTTGATCTGATTAAGTGAATAAAAGCTCCTACATATCCATCAGAAGGTCTTAAGGGCACAAAACACTAATTTGAGAAGACAAGATTACAGGGTTATTTCTACAAATTTACCTTTCTATCACAAAAATAAAATAACCACTGGTTTTCTTAGGGGCTAACCAAAGGTCAAATGTGCTATAGAGTCTATTAAGTAGGTCTGTACAGACAGAACAGGGTTTTTACGTGTTTTGAGAATTTAATGACTTCTGAAATCCTAAAAACAGACTTGCTTAATTAGCTGAGGTTCTGGTCAAGATAAAATTCACATAAACCCTCTAAAATTCATATAAAAATATTCTCTAGGGTTTGGTACCTTCAATTTGACTATCAGAACCCGTCTTGACCTAACACACAGCCACAAATAGACTTTTGCCCTAATTTGGGTAATTATGTAATTTCTCTAGTCAAACTTGGTCAAAATCAAAATCTAACTTCACCACTGGATTCGTTGGGCCTAAATTACATTTATACCAAAATTTAGGCCCAATCTGAGATCATCTTGACCAAGTTTGTAATTTGGTCCAAGTCTGACTTTTTTTTATCTCCAATAGCCCCTCATCTTTTGAACTCCTCACAAAAAGCCCCCAATTTTATCATCTTCTTCTACTTCAAATAAGTCCCTGCCACCATGAAATCCTAATCCTACAACTCCTGTGAGCTTGATTTGGCATTTTTTCCTTAGTTCCTTGACGAATCCCTCTCAGATTTGAAAGGGAAGTACGTTAAGAAATTCCCTTTCTTTTGAGCAAGATTCGAAGCTTTAAAATTGGCCCAAATCCTGGTGTGAACCTTTGAAAGATTCGGGTCCCCATCTCCAAAGAACCTTCCAAGCTTGGGAAGCTTGCTTCCCAAGATCTAATCACCCTCTAATGGCCTATATAAGCATGCCTAATGCCTCACTATGCTTCTCAACAAGTCATGGCGAGTCAACAACCCCTAAATCACCTCATCCGGCCACCAACGACTGCTACTCCGATGACCTCCTTCAATCCCCTTCCTCCAGCCATCCAACGAATAAATTGGTCGACCCTCTCGACTCTCCTCCTTGTGGCGATCCTCCCCGACCAAAGGGAGGACGTGCCTCTACCTACATCATTGTCGCTGCTCCATCTCTCTCTCTGTCTTCTCCGGTGTTGGTCGATCACAACTGGCTACCTCCGCCTCTCCCCCACCTAGCTAAGTCCTTCTATCTCTCTCTCTCTCACTCTACTTCTCTCTCCCACACTCATAACTCACGCACGACCATCGTATCACCCCGACCACCTTCACCTTCTTCCGCTCCGGCGAAGCTTCGGCGATGCCCAATTGCCGCTCCACCGCATGAACCTCACTGCTATTGCCCCATCAGCATTGCCACGATTTCCTCAACAAAAGCCCTCTATCAATTAGGGCATTCACCCTCTCCATCGCGCCACCGACCAACCCACCCTCGCAACACCTTCGTTGACTTCGCTAAATGCACACACACCTTCTTACAGAATGCCACCACCACCATTGTATTCGTTGACGACCAACGATCCTCTTGAGCTATTTTGACATGGCCGCAAGGTCGTGTTAATGTCTTTCAGGTCCAATTGGAGCTCTGTTGTTGCCACTGTCTTCTCCGACGTCGTTCATACTTCTCCAACCATGTTCTTCACCAAGAACTGCTCCAGGTGACGCGGAATAGCTCTAGGGAGGTCTCTAGGTTCTCAATTGAGGATCCAAGTAGCTGTAGCTCACCAATTCAACGAAGCCATTCCACTGTAGTGCACGTAAAAGAAGTGCAGGGGATGTAGTCCCACATCGGATAGAGCAAACTTCCCCGTGCGCCTTAAATTATTTTTGTGCTTTATCTTCGTTGCCTCTAGTAAGCACGAGGGTGAGGTCCTCATTGCTGCCGAGGCGAAATCGTGTTTTAAAAGATGTCCCGTTGTAATATAGATGAAATCGCCATGAAAATAAATAAAAATTTATAACTCGAAAATCAAAGTATCTGAGGTCGAACACAAGGAGTAATTGAGTATTTCAAAACTTAAGAACACAACTCTCAATAAAAAGTAATAACTAATTCAACCAAAATTGAAGAGTAATGTTATGTAGAAATAATGCTAAAAAGAATTGGATGTCTGATATTTTATCAGACGTCTTAAAAAATCTTGCTACAGTGCTTTGAATTGTGATTTTGGCCTTCTATATCTTCTCTTTCTCTTTCTCTTTGCTCTACGACTGTGCTTCTTCTTTTCTTCTTTGTCTTTCCTTGTCTTCTTTCTTCTTCTACTTGGTTGCTCCCGCTTCTCTCTTTCTTCTTTCCTTACCTTCTTTCTTCTTCTGTGGCTAAGTCACTGCTTCTCTTCTTCACCAGCTACATTTTGCTTGGCTGCTCCTTTGCTACAGTGCCTCTCTTTTCTTCTTCTCCTTTTTCCTTCCTTGCTAAGTGTTGTCGAGGTTTTGTGCGGGTTTAAAGGATGTCACGTTGTAGTATAACCGACAAAACATCTAAACAAATATAAAGAATTTTATTACTCGAAGATCGGAGTATCCGAGGTCGATCACAGGGAGCAAATGGAATTTACTACTAGTCAAAATGTAATTGAACACTCTAATTTACTCAGAATATCAATTCAAATGTGAATGTATGCAATTAAAAGTAATTAGGACAAAAATATGAAATTGGACGTCTGATCACAAGATCAGACGTCTTAAAAGTATTTCTCCTTTTCTTCTTCTTCTGCAGTCTCTCGTTTTCTTCTTCGTTTGCTTCTTTCTCTGCTTTCTTTCTTGTCTTGCGAAGCCTTCTTCTTCTTTTGATCTTCTAATCTTTCTTTGCCTCTCTTCTTCTCTGTGTCTTGCTCTTTCTTCTTCTTTCCTTCTTCTCCTGCGAAGGCTTCTTTCTTTCTTCTTCTTCTCTGTCTTGCTCCTTCTTCCTTTTCTTCTTTGGCTTGCCTTTTCTTCTTCTGTAGCGGCCAAGTCCTTCTTCTCCTGCGTTCAGCCTGCCTGCACAGGAGCAAAACCTAACCCTTCTCCCTCTACCCGCGCGTCTCTCTCTTAAGCCGTTAACTCACGGATGCTCTCCCAGAGCCACAGCCATAATTGGGTCGGATTGTACCCGAGACCAGGCGCACCTGCAGGTGACGATGCGCGAGGAGTGCGTAGGTCTAGGTCGGGTCGGATCCGCCAGGTCCGTGTGGTCAAGCCGCGGACGAGGCGGGTGTGGGGTCAGTGAGGGACCTCACCCCTGTGCTTACGGAGGCAACCGGCTTAAAGCACAAATACAATTTATAGCGTACCTGAGTGCTGCAAACCCACCGTGTGGGACTAAAGGGTCCGCCCTGATTTCACGCGCGCCTGCAGACTCTCGTATGCAATTGCCCAAGCGGATGGCTCTACTGGTGCTTCGTACTGGGCTCACTCACCTTGCGACACTCGCGTGAGTCTCTTGCATATGCAGCCTGGGAAGCCTGATGCCTGGAGCTTCGTTGGATCTTCACCGGAGGTCGTCCATGGCGGCAGCGGCTCAAACACTGTCATGCACAAAATGAGCCTCACGGCCCAATCAGATCAGCTAGGGACCTTCGCCGTGGCACGGCGAAGGCGGTGGACGATGCTGTAGGCCGCAGGTCGGCCTAGGCGTGCGTGCCTAGGTCAACCTGTGGCCGGAGATGGTGGGTTGTTCGGGGGGTGATTATGGAGGTCTAGAGTGGCAGTTGTAGGGTGGAGCGAGTTCCTGGTGGTGAGGCGGAGCTCTCGAAGTGGTTGGCGAGCCGTGTGGGGGGTCTGGAATGGTGGAAGCAGCTCGTCGGAGGTCGGTCGGTGATGAGGAAGATGAGGGTGGTCAGCGTCGGTCGAGGGGTAATCAGATGAGATAACAGAGGGAAAAGAGAGAGGAGAGGATGGAGAGGAGTTCTAACCTAATTGTAAGGACGACAGGGGACGGAAGGCGGACAGCAGTACCTGCTGTCGCCGAAGAAGATGACGCCCAGTGGGGGAGAACGGCGGCGACGACGGGGCTGAGGCGACGTGCGCGGGTACTGCGCGACGCGGAGGGAAGTCAGAAAGCTAACTCTGCCACTGGTTTTGTGCCAAAGCGAAGAGGGAGGGGAGGGGGGCTCGCCGAAGCTTGCTGGGACTTTCGGCCGGGCAGGAGGAGACGAATTGGGGGTGGACACTCGGCCAAATCAAACTCGCCTTCTGCGGCAGGGTCTGGGGTGTCTTTTATAGGTGCTGGCCGCTCCTGCCAGCGCGTGGAGAACGCGCCATTAGGTCTGCCGACTTGCCGGAGTTGGAAGGAAGGTGGATACCCAAATCTCTCGTGCGTTCGCACGAGAGATTGGGTTCACACCAGCGATTGTAATTGGCTTTATAAGGAAGGGAATTCCTCAGAGAATCCTCCTTCCATTTCTGGGAGGGAATCTCTGAGGGATTAGAGAGCAATCCCTCTCCGAACCTCGCCGGAGCTCGGTTCTGCCCTAGCAATGGCGGCAGGACCGGTTTGCAAAGGAGGCGAAGAACCTAGGGGGCTCTCTGCAAAGGTATTCAAAAGATAGGGACCAATTTGTGATTTAGGTGTACTAAATTGCAAAATAGGTCAAGATGACCTCTCCTTAGGTCCAAATTTTGGTACAAACCTAATTTGGACCTAAGGAATCCAATGGTGAAGTTGGATTTTAGGTTTGACCTCGTTTGACTTAACATTTTGTGTAAAAATCCAAATTAGGTTAATTGAGGAGCTAGGACCCTAATCTAGGTCAAACTAGGTTCCAAAGGCCAAATTAAGTGTTCTAAACCCTAGAGGATGTTTTTCCATGACTTTTAGAGGGTTTACTTGCTTTCTGTTCTGACCGAAGCCTTGTTAATTTAAGCGGGTCTGTTTTAGGGTTACCAAGTGTTATTTAGTTCTTAGATTGCACATAAACCCATTTCTGATTGACTCAACCCACTTTTTATCTTATTTGGACCATTTGACCTATGTTTTTCCTCTGAGAAATCCCGTTTACGTACTGCAATGGTAAAATTGCAGTTTTAACCTTTATTTCATGTTTTCTTCTCGAGGCACTTGTTCCTTCAGTTAGGCCTTCTTCTAGGTTATGTAGGAGCCTTTATCTTCTTTATTGGGTCAAAATGAGCTAGTTATGGCTCATGATGAGGCTCTCATCACTAAGTCCTTCAGCCACCACCTTCTTCTTCTCTGCTATGCCTCTTCCTTGGTTCCTTCTTCTTTCCTGTACAACACCACGCAGCAAAACCTACCACCTACCCCTCCCGCGTCTCTCTCTCTCTATTTCTCTCTTCGGTACGCTCTCCCAGAGTAGGGTAATTAGTTCAGGTATTGCACGCCCGGGTCTAGACTCACCAGCGTGGTGTATTGCGTGAGGAGTGCTAGGTCTAGGTAATCGGGTTGGGTGCCAGGTCCGTGGTGGCAGGTCGCGGATGAGGTGTGAGGGCGAGGGACCTCACCCTTGTGTGCTTGAGGAGATTAGCTGAAGGCACAAAAGCAACTTATATCACACGGGCAGCTCGAAACTTGCCGAGGTGGGACTAAAAGTCCCACCCGCTTCTTCATGCGCTTCCGCAAGGGATGTCTCCTAATTGCTGCAGCTGTGGAGTGCTTTGGCCCTCGATAGATGGCTGATGTAGTTCGTGGAGGAAAGCCACGCACCTAGGACTTGGTCTCCTGGAGAGGGGCCACTTGATGCAAGCTCGCTAGCAAGCTCTGCTTCTTCTCCAATGGCGGTGAAGCTCAGCCCTGCATGACACAAGAACAGCCTTACGGCACTGTCAAACAATAGGAAAACCTTCGCCATATCATGGTGAAGGTGAGGTGGGGGTCGACGTGGCTTAGAATGGCCTAGGCATGCGTGCCTAGGTCGTACTATGACTGTATGTGTGGGTTTGTTCGGTGGAAGTGTGGGGCATGTGTGGCGGTTAGTGGAGGGGCAAAAAGTGAGCAGTGGGTGATGCGGAGGTGAAGAGGTTGGTGGCGAGACGTGTGGAGGTGCGGAGTGATGGAGGCATCTCGTCGGAGGTCAGCTAGAGATGAGGAAGATGAGGGTGGACAGTGGCAGTCGAGGGGTGGTTTATGGAATAAAAGGAGGGAAAAGAAAGAGTTGGAGTGGAGGAACTTATCTGTGGTGATTGGAGTGAAGGGGAGGTAGAGGAGACAAATGGCGCATATGTGCCGTTGTCGGAGAAGACGACCCTGAGGTGGAGATGACGGCGACGAGGAGAGGGATGTAGATGCGAGCATAGGTATGGCGCGATGTGGAAGAATGAGTCGGAGAAGACTCTGCCACTGGTATGGTGGCAGAGCGATGAGAAGAGGGAGGAAGAGTCGCCAGAGCTTGCGGGCTACTTGGCCGGAGAGGGGAAAGAGGAATTCTGGGGGATTCTTCAGCCAAATCAAGCTTGGGGGATACATAGAGGATCGAGGGTCCTTTTATAGTCACTGGCCGAGCTTCTTATGCTTGGAGGGACAGCCTTCCAGCGCAAACTCCTCGTCGGAGAAGGAAGGTGTTTAGGATACCCAAATCTCTCAAGCATTCGCACGAGAGATTGGGCGTAGATTTGATCTGGAGATTGTGTTCAGACGATGGAGAAATCCTTAGAAAATCTATATTCCAAATCTGGGAGATCTCTGAGGATTTGAGGAGATATCAGCCTTGAATCCTCGCCAGAGTGGGATTCCTCTGCTATAATGGTGGAGGGACCTGAATGCAAGGGTGGTGAGGAAGCTAGGGGGCTCAGCACAAGTTTTTTTCAAAAGTTAGGGGCCAGAATGTAATTGGGTGGACCATTTTGCAAAGTAGGTCAAGATGACCTTCCCTTAGGCCCAAATTTTAGTATAAACATAATTTTGACCTAAGGAATCCAATGGTGAAGTTGGATTTTAGGTTTGACCACATTTGACTAGACATTTTGCATACAAACCCAAATTAGGTTAAATACTAAGCTAGGATCCCAATCTAAGTCAAAATAGGTTCCAAAGGCCAAATTGAAGGTTCTAAACCCTAGGGGATATTTTTTCCATGAATTTTAGAGGGTTTATTTGATTTTTATCCAGACCAAAACCTTGTTTCATTAAGCAGGTTTATTTTAGGGTTACAGAATGTCATTTAATTCTTAAATCTCACAATAGCCCTTTTCTGACTGAACCATCCCACTTTTCCTTTTATTAAGTCCAATTGACCTATGTTTAACCCTTAATAAATCCTGTTGATGCATTGCAATGGTAAAATTACAGTTTTACCCCTTAGTTCATGTTTCCTTCTCAGAATAATAAACCCTTGACTTAGGTCTTCCTTTAGATTATGTAGGAGCTTTTGTTTACTTTCTCAGGTAAAAATGAGCTAGTTAGGGCTCATGATGAGGCTCTCATCACTCATGCATGCCCCTCGCACGCTCTCGCCCGCGACCACGCCACACAGGTATGAGCTCTGAACTGTTTACCCGTGTACCTAGATCTGATTAGCATATATTTGAGAGGGGGTTAAGGAGAAGAAAAGAGAGAGAGGGGAGGGGGTTTTGCTCTTGTAGGAATTTGTGTGACACTTAGTTGCAAAAAGAGGAAAAGAGCCAAGGAAAGGAAGAAAGAAGAGAACACCAGAGAAAGAAGGAAGGAAGAGGCCTTTGCCTCTATCTACTGAGCATTAGCTAAGGCGTCTGAGTGCCTATTCTGTCATCTAAAATCTGCTGATACCTTGGTTCTGTTGGTTAAATTAAGATTTGCTTGGCTTATATGATTCTGTTATTTGAGTAACTTGCAAAGCTTAACATTTTAGGGTAATTTGGTGATTCAAATCACCATTTTACCCTCTTCCTTTTGCACATTACTACTAAAATTATTGCTATATTATTTTGAATCAATTCTGATTGCAATTGCTCATATCTTTTACTTAGAATCATGATTTTGAGATTGAATTGCCACTTGCTCCCAACGAATGACCTCGGACTTTATTCAAGTATAAATATTATTTATTTTTCGCACTGATTCGAGCTGTACTACAACGCGATGATTTTGAAACCTGTTTCAGAGTGACTAACAATGTGTACTCTAGGTCAGTGTAGTCTATAGCCAACCCTCGATCTACGTCCCTGAGAAGAAAACAAGTGGACTACTCACTGAAAATAGCTAAGGAAAAACATAATGGAAAAATGGAAAGGAACCCATGTACCTCATGGGTTGCGAGGAGCAGGTTCGGGAGCATGTCCCAACAATTCCAGAGTAGTCTGTACTCCATCGCCTATTCGACACAAGAGGTGTGACATTAGTACTCATCTCATGCACATGATACCCTGCACTATTTCTTACGCATGTAGTTGTATACCCACTTACGTATTTGTGTACGCTCCCAAACATATGTATATCTATATATGTATATTAGATGCATGCATTTATTAAGCATACCTGTGACACACCCTTAATAATGCAAATGTACCTGTACACATATGAATCGCCACGCATACACATACATATATGTTATTTGTTGTATACACATGTATATTATACACAACCATTTATTCTTAAGGTCAACTTCGTTAATTTTTTAAAACAACAAATGGAAGTCAGCATAACCTCATTTCTCATTCTGGACAGGGGAGAAATAGCTCGTAAATCTATCTTCTTAGGTTAGTTAGGACTCGAATTGCGAACTTGTCATTCTCACTTAGGTGGTATGAGTCTACTTACTAGTTGAGCTACCCAACGAGCTCCATAATCTCATTTTTGGGTCTTAGAAACTTTGATTTCGATGTGACTCACCTCATCAAAGGCATCACCTAGGTGATCTTAAATCTCAGGTACATGTCTCAATTTACATTTGAAAATTTTCATACTAAACTGCACTTTAAAACATTCTAACATATTGTGAAACACGTAACTCTGGAAAAGGGTCTAACAACCTCCATTTTGCATAAAATCAGTGTCGATTTTGGATTTTCACAAAGAGTTTAAAAATAATGTCAGATTGGGGAATGATGTCAGTTTCAAAAGGTGGGGGTTTTCTTGCAAAATTCGTGCAATGCGGCCGCGATCTTTGATTTGCTCAAAATGAACAGCATTAGGTTCCTTACAAAGAGTGGAAGTTGGTTTGAGTGTGAAAATTTAGATCCAAGGTTTCACACTTTTTCTTGAGGCTTTGGACACTCTGAGAGTTCTGAGTTATTTTCTTTTTGCACTAGGTTCACCTTTAATTTTCCCTTCTCCTGCAAAATCTTTGAAATGTCAATTATTTGCAAATCAAGGAAAGAGAAAAATTCAACTTGAATATGCATTGTCATATCAAAAGTTGTGTGAGTATGTCTGAAAGTTGATATTCTTTTCGTTATATCATATAAATCTCTTTTGAATATGATTTGAATGATCTAAATGTGATTGTACTTTCTTATATCTATAAAAGAGGATACTTGAGCATCTTGAGGGTTTGTGGACTATCCTTTAGGATGATTAATGTCACCTGGTGCAGTTTATTCATGCACCTAAATGGCAAGAGTTTCTCACTATTTTTTACCAAGTCATATATGAGAAATCATCGGGCCCCGAAATAACTCGGATGTCATGTTTATTTATATATCTCGAGCCAATGGTGAGACTTTACTTCTCAATTCATATGAGAATTTATTTTTTGAGCTTTTCTTTGGTTGATATCCACAATGGGAGTGATTATAGTTAGCTTCCCAATTTTCTCGAGTGAGACTGAAGTTAACTCCCTAAGATATAGCTTTTTCATATTGATTTGGTGTGACCTTAGTCATCTTCTTAAGAGATATCTTCTTTTGAGAAATCCTTAGGCATTTACAATGCAGAAAGTAACTTCCAAGAGATAAGGAATGTTCAAGAATTCCATTCTTGTAACGTTTTTCCTGACAAATTATTTGAGAATTTTTCTTCCTGAAAAGTTTCTCAAGTACCTCTGCATAAACTTTAATTAGAGAGATAAATATTCATAATTAATACTTAAGGTAATTTTATCTCTCATCATTTGCCCCCAGTCCTTGTCAAAATTGTAATTTTAACTAAGTAGTGAACAATCATTCAAGAATAATTTTAGCTTATGAGCCACCCTTTGCCTCATGGTCCCATTCCAAGTTAAATATCACTAATAATATGCTTGGAATTAAATGTCATTAATCATTGAAAATAAATGCTGAAAGTTTTTACTACTTGAGCATAAATATGGTTCTTGTTTATTAAAAGATGTCGTTTCTTGAAAACTATTTCCATGAGTAATATTTCAAAGCTGACATGGAAAAATATTAGTGGTTGCACGATGATGGTTGTTAGGCAGTGATGATATATCACTAAAAAGTAATTATTATATGGGTGATGTGAACTTCCCACCCAAATTGAAACCCTAAAAGGCTATAGATTGTTTGTCATCTGCCATAAGGAAGTTATAACTTTCACTGAAAAGCACAAGAGCCTAAGAGTGAAAATAATTTTTTTGAAACAGAAATGATCATGCAGCAGTGGCAAGGAACCTTTACAAAAATAATGCTTTGTATGAAGGTGTTGTTCTCCCTAGAGAAAAATCTTGTCCTTGGGAGTGTGAAAATACATAGAGGAACTCCAAAGTAGTGGAGAAGTTCTTTAGTACAATGTCATTAGGTTGGGTAAACTATCATAACCCTGATGAAGATGAAAGGTTATTTATTGTTCCCTTTAGTGAAAGGTATTGTATTGTCTATCGTCTTGCTTTCCTTAAATGACTTGGAATTCTAGTTAATTCCTTTGTGCCCTCTTTGCTAAACCACTACAACATTGCCATCGATCTGCTTTAAGATCCCCATTGAACCTGAACCTTCACATGAACTTTTTTGGAGAGTAAAATAAAGGGTAGATTAGTGCATTTTGAAGAATTAGATCTAGATGATACCATATTACTCTATGAAGGACTTGATGGTCTCATCCTTAAAAGTCTACCTATGGAGCCAAACTCAAATCCAAAATTGACTTAAAATCCTAATTTACAAAATGATTCATTCTAAGAATGATTAAGATCTTAAGCAGTTGAGAAACTCATAAGGATAATGTATGGCATCAATTGAACACTATTTCACCTCCTGAAGAGAATGAAAGAAAAAGAATGACAAAGCAAACCTGAGAAGATCAATGAGGCTGACCTAGAGAGAAACGTGGGAAACACTAAAATTGAGCTAAATGATAACGAATCTAATGAAATTGGAATTGGATCATACAAGATACTTGGGGATCAATTAAGTGAATTAGTGTTAGAATCAAACGAAGATTTTTGGGAACAATCATGTGAGGAGATTAAAGAGGAACTATTTTCTTATGAAAAGGTTTGTGTTCATGATCTAATGTCTAAACCATACATTGATCTTTAGATTCTCCAAGACAAATTGCCAAATGATATTGATGAAAAGCTAGAATATGAGGATCAGGAGTTTAAGGTAGAGAATAAGAAAGAGCAGGTCCATTTACTCGAGGAGTTTGATGTTGATAAAACTAATCAAATCAATGAAAAGGTCTCATTGAAGGGATCAAATTTTCAGGATAGTGTTCAAAAAAAGGATCTTTGGGTGGAAACAAAACTTGAATATGAGTCATTTCATTTTGAAAATGACACAAACATTAGTCTTGATTAAGATAAATTCATTTTTGAATTAGTTGAAAACTCCTTTCTTGATTTAGGTGAAATTAAAATGAATAAAACACACTTTGAATAGGATGACAATTTCTTGGTTAGCTTCACCTTTACGTCAACTCTTGAAGAACCAAAAATTGAATCATTTATCCTTGAGTTTGATTATGAGTTTGGTGTAACCAGGTTCAATTCACCTTCTCATGTCTAAAGGGACTTAGGTTTCATGGAAGTGGTTAAGGAGATCAAAGATATTTCATGTGAAGAAATAAAGGATGAAAATAAGCAGATGGTCACCTTTTTCAATTTCTAGAAACATTATAAAGAGGGTTTAGGAGGATATGAATTATTGAATCTAAGGGCTCCTATGCATTTCAAATTACCATCAATATATGAGGTCCCTTCTTATCCATTCAAATTTAAGATCAATGCAGGTTTCATGGAACTTGGGTTTGTGCAATCATGTAATCAACTACAGGACAAACCACTTTTCGTGATGGTTAAAAATTGTCATTGAAAGGGTTAAAACCGTCCCCTTTTGGCGTCGCGAAAGATAGTGTACGTAATGCCTTTATGCGATGGTTTTATTAAAAATCGTCATGTATTTCTTGTCTATAGATGATGATTTTATGAAATTGAAAAAGCGATGCTTGTGAAGGCTGTCGTTTTTATTTCCATAGAATTATTTTACTACTACACAATGGTTTACTAACTGACGAGAGTCATTATACGCGATAGTTTTGAACCAAAATCATCGTGTATATTGTGGTATTTTTCATTATACGCAACGATTTTGTTTAAAACCCTCGTGTATATTGTGTTATTCTTTTATTATTATTATGTATATAGATAAGTAGTATATATATATTAATAGAAACTATTTGTAACAACACAATTCATAACATGAAATAAATTCTCATTACTAATAAAAGTTCACATATATATAACATGAAAACATATACAACAAAGTAAACAAATGTGAAACTAAAATAAATGAAACTAAACTTTTGTTCCTATACCATGACCTGCTCCACCACCCCCGAAATCACCATCTCTACGAGGCTGGAAATGATAAGAAGTGTGATCTGGCCCACCTCGTATAAACCGTATCATCTCCTCCATTTAAGGTCTTTGCTCCATAAATTTTCTTGCATCCTACCAGGATTGAGTTTGTCGCTGTAACTGCGAGGTGACATTTTCGAGCTTCTGCTGTGTTTGTTGGTTTTCCTCCTGCAGTGTCTGAACCTATGTCTGTAGCTGTTCGACCATGTCTGATGACGATAACCCCTTCTATCCATACCAGCTAGAGATTGTCTGACTCCTCCCTTCGCTACGAACAAAGCTTTTGTGCTCTGGAGGCATGACTATCCTAAAAGCCTCCTTAAGGGTCATAGGAGTCTATTGCTGTGTCTTGGAGGAGGTGTCCAGAGTAAAGGGATTGATTAAATTCATCATCTCTCCCAGCAAACTACAATTTGAAATAACTCTAAGTAATATATTATTGCACATGTATTATTAACTTGAGAATTCGAAACAAGTAATAATTATATATAGGTAACTTACATGTTGCGTCTAGTATGTCTCATGTATCTAGTGGCACCTGCTGTCACTGGTAGCCTTACTATGAGTAATCTCATAGACACCAACTCGATCAAGTTGCGCATCGTCATGCGAATGCACCTATAAATATATTTAAAATTGTTACTAATAATAAATACAAATTAATAAATTAAGACAATCGAAATAACATAAATTTACTTACATATCTTGTCTTCACTGTATCTATACTCGTTCGACCTAAACAGTGGGTCTATGGTGGCCCTGTTGGCCTTGTTCTTCTACACCTGATCTTGTAATAATTAATAATTGCAATGAGAAAGTAATTCATTAAATCAATTAGTAGGAAATATAAATAATACAATTCAATTTTTATTTACTTGTGTTTCAGGCTTCTTCTAATGATCATAACATTCTTTCCAAATCTACGGTGTTACCCTTAGAGGCACGTTCCTCAATGTCTTCTCATGTGATGACATTCTCTTATAAAAATAAATTATACATAAGAAGAAAAAGTATGAAAAACTAATTAATTAAATTTTAAATAAATAGATTAGTAATAAATTACGTATTTTACCAATCTCTTCTTCGTCATTCTCCAATCACGAAGTTGTCTCGCCGCATGGTTAAGGATATACTTGATAACTCTCGGATCATCACCCCAATCGAAAGTCACATGTATTTAACATTATTGGAAATAAATTATAATTAAAATAATATACACAAATATATACATATTATTAAAAGTTGTATGTATGTTACCTACAGATTACGAATAAGTTGCCCCTTCAACTCCTTTGGGACATACCTCCAGTCAAAACAACAAAGGGGTATGAGTTCCTTCACTAGCTTTGAGAGCCTGCTAGTGAACTTTAGATAGTCCTTAGCTTCCCTAGCTTCATTGATTTTCGCCTTAATCCTTGTCCCCTCTAGAAGTGCATCTAAATATGCATTCCTTGTCAGACCCCTTTCTTTTTCTTACCTGATAAGAAAAATATAACAATATTATAAACTTAAAAAAATATATATAATATAAAAAATGTTGAGAAAAATTAGATAATAGTGTAATTTCTTACCAGTACTGGTCCCTGCCTCAGTCTGAGGATCCTGGTGAAGTGTCTCCAAAACCAGCTCGTCATTGTTATCCTCGCCCTCCACCTCCTCGCCCTCGCCCTCATCCTCCTCATCATCATTCTCACCCTCGGGGTAGTAGGTGTTAATTTGAGGCATAGGCTCTAGCTTTGGCTCAAAATGGGTGACCACCCTCTCGTCCTTGTCGTGGTACTGTCGGGCAAGATCACCAGGCCTTAGATATCAACCAGAGCTTATAAATGTAGGATTAGGCACCATGACTACGGCCGATGCATGGGGAGCATTGAGAGAGATGTACTGAGGTACTGTCTGGGGAGGCTGGGTGTGAGGGGCTTGGGTTAGGGGAGGCTGGGTGTGGGAAGGATGCTGGGTACAGGGAGGCTAGGTTTGGGGAGGCTGGGTCTGGGGTGGCTGAGTCTCATCCCTACCCCCCGAGGTGGCCTACTCATCGATCCTCTTGCGTAATAATTTCTTTTTCATTTTCATCTGCACATTAAGAAAAAATAAGTAGTTATACAAAAATGAGAAAATAGTTAAAAATAATATAAATTAGAAAAAAATTTGACAGAGTTTCCCTTATAATATTAATATTTTCCAAAATTCTGTATACAAAAAATATCACATTTACATAAAAAAAGTAAATTGTGGGCAAGCTGGACCATAAATGAAAATCTTATATACTTATGCTGCAACTTGGAACATAATTAAAAGTCAATAAATATAGCACTTGGAACATAAATTAAAACAATGTAACTCTTTCCATAACTTAGGTTCTAGTCTTGTTTTCATCTTATCTTAACTCTTTTTTTCATAGCAGTATAGAAGCATATTCTTTCCCATATCTTTTTTCTTTAAGGATGCATTTCTTTTTCATTCTCGCTCTTCTAACTTGTTTTAAGTTTGTTCTATTCTTCCTTTTTTTTTCAACTTTTTTCTCTTGCATATTTTTCTTTGTGCCTCTTATTTTTGAATCTAATATTAGTAGGAGATAAATGATTTTTATAATTAATATGTATCATCTATGCTCTTCGTATTTGTATTCTAATAAAATGAGAATGATCTAAAAGATAATTATACCTTATATATTGATATCCATTGTGTCTGGACCAACTTCATATTCTTGTGGATGTTCCTGATAAGCTTATGCTTCTAATTCAGGTTCAACATCTTTTTATGCATCATAATAATCACGTGGAATTGTTCGGACAAGTATTATCCATCCATTTTAGGTATTGCCAGAAACGTAGAAGACTTGAGATACTTAGGTTGCCAAGGTGAACGGTTCAGACAAATGAAAAATTTAACGATTCTTATTCAAATTGATAAAACCATGTTTCTTGTCAACTTTGAAGCCAAGACCTTCTTTAAACACGTCAAACCACTTGTACTTTAACATGAAAACTCTGTGATCGTATCTGAAGTTGATCTCAACAATCTCCTCAATTCGACCGTAGTAGCCATCACACCCAGTGCTTAAGTCATAATTGACAACAACACTAGAATGCTACGTGGCTTCCGTATCATCTATGGATTTTACTCTGAACCCATTTATAATGTATCCCAAATGATAATGATCATAGTTCAATGGAGTTTTAGCTATTTTGTCAAAATCATCCACCCACCGTGTACTGTCCTCTTCTTTAATTTGAATTACATGTTTCTTAAACCATTCGAGCAAGTCAAGATCGTGTGCAGCTGCTTGTGAAGACTCCTTAAATTCATTGTAAAAACGATCAACATCTGGAATCTACTTCAGTATATACAAGTGAGCTAAATGTCTGTCAGTTTCATAGATTGATTTGTATTCTACGTGAAGGATTGACCTTTATGGAATATCAAATATGGTAAGGCAGTTTTCATCATTCTCATTATATCCTCAATTATAATTTCTCTGTAATCGATTAAATAGATTATCCGTTTCATCCATATATACATGGCATAAAAGTTAATGGATTCCTTTACAAGATATCCTTCAATAATAGAACCTTCTAGCTTAGCCTTGTTTAGCACATAATCTTTCAATTTTTTATGAAAATGTTCCACTAGATACATCAATCTGTATTGCATAGGCCAAGCAATTTTTGCTTCATTTACAAGATGCAGCATTCAATGCACCATGACATTGAAGAAAGCCGAAGGAAAAATTTGTTCCATTTTGCACAATGTGATAACAATTTCTCTGTCCTAGATAGTTTAATATTTCATAATTTAATGTCTTTGAACAAATAGCTTTGAAATATCGTCTCATCTCTGTAAATGAATCTACTACCGGATCAGGCAGCACTCCATAATTGCTAGCAGAAATAGAACATGCATGTAGACATGAGAGTCATGACTCTTTAACCCAGTAATCTTCTTATGAGAGTCATTTACACACCGAGATGGTTGTGATGAATATCTATCAGGCACTCGTACTTCTTTCAAGAAGGAAAACATTTTTTGTTGTTGATCATTGTTTAAGGTATAAATGGCATCCGGAAAGTCACTATTGCCATCATTATTTTCATTAACATGTAACTCCAGACGAATGCCTAATATTTTCATGTCCTTCCTTATCTTCATTGTATCCTTTGGATTATCCGTTAAGTTGAACACATCCAAAATGTTGTCCATAACATTTTTCTCAAAGTGCATCACATCAAGATTATGACGGATTGTTAACTCCTTCCAATATAGGAGTTCCATGAAGAAAATGCTCTTCTTTTTAAATCTTGAATGTTTCAAAGTGGTTAGATCTTTTTTGAACAGACGACTTAATCATATGTTGCCAATTTGCTGTAATTTCTCCATTACTTGATATCCTGACGACCTTGTTGAATCTATACTTTAGGTTATTCTTTAAATTCCTGGAAGAATACTGACATGTTTTGCCATCGAATTTGTCTTTAAATACTGGTGTTTGCCATCTATGTTCAATAGATAGGAATCTATGTTGTCTTAAATAACATAACTTATTACTTTCAGGTAGTCGTAGATGATGAGTGTCATCCATACAAACTGGACAAGCAAATATTCCTTTTATACTCCATCTTGACAAATTTGCATATGCTGTGAAGTCATTAATCATCCATAATAACACAGCATGCGTCGTAAAAAATTCTCTGGTGTGTGCATCATATGTTTGAATACCGTTATACCACAATAGTTTTAGTTTATCTATCAATGGTTGAAGATAAATGTCTATTGCATTCCCTTGTTGCTTTAGCCTTGGGATTAAGAGAGTCAACATCATAAACGAAGATCGTATACATAGCCAAGGAGGTAAGTTGTAAGTTACCATCCCGACTGGCCAAATTGAATAAGATGGGTACATGTTTTTCAAGGGTTGAACCCATCACTTGTAAGGCTCAATCTGACATTTTGTGCATCATCTGCAAATGCTAAATGCCTGGTGTCAAAATTTCTCCACTCTTCTAAATCAACTAAATAACGAATGCGACCTCGTGACTTGTTCTTGTGATGCCATGTCATCAAATTTGCAGTTCCACTTGATATGAAAAGGCATTGAAGCCTAGGAATCAACGAAAAGTAATGTAGAACCTTCTCAAGCTATCTTCTACCACTTGAATTTAATGATTTCCCCACCTTATATCTTTCTACACCACATTGTGAACAAGTTCTCAACTTTGTGAATTTATTTCTGTATAACACAATCATTTGGACATGCATCAATTTTCTGACAATCTAATCCAAGAACATGAATCTATTTCTTTGCATGACACCATTTCTTGAGATAACCTTTTGGATTATCTACAAGTTCTCCAATGAATTGAAGAACCTTAGACATCAATTTAGACGTCACTTTATTCATAACCTTCATCTAAAACAATTTCAAAAGAAATGACAATCTCGACATGGATGTGATACCAGGAGCAAAAGGTCCATCTGCCGCCTTAATAGCATCATAAAGCTTATTATAAGTTTCTCCACTATCCAGATTGTCACCTAGTGCTCTTATTTCATAAAGTATTTCATTAATGTCATCTGCTTCAATATCCACATCAGACTCATTGAAATATGTTCTCTTGTCTGACTTCTTCCGTAAGATCCTCTCTATGAGCAATCCACTTAGAATAATGCTACCACCACCCGTTGCAAATTGTGTGTTCGAATACAGTACTACGATCATGAAAATATCCATTTAAGCACCTCCTACATGGGAAAAAAATCATGTTGAACGATTCTCCTCTCCTGAATGACTTCTTATCATCTTGAAAGGATCAATCAATGAACTCTCACTCTATTCTTCTATTGATCAGGACTAATTCGAGTTCCTCAAACTAATCCAAAATTTGTCTATGATAATCTACAAATTTGAAGAAAAACCATACAATAATTAAAATTAGAAATTAACGATGTTTGTATTTTAATTAAGGTTTTCACTTGATGGCCCATCTTTGAAAATTTGATTACAACATTACTTGTTACATGCAACTAATGTGTGGAGAAATTTCAGCAACATCTTCTCATACTTCTCCAATATATCTCTCAAGACTAACCTTAACTACATTCCTAATAGCCCTCACTTAAGGGCACTTTAGGAACAAAGCTAAGATTAGTTGGTATACCAAAGAAGAGTAAGAAAATGCAACCGAATTTTCTCTACACACTAGTTACATGTAACAAGGAACCCTAAGTTGTGATTAAATCTTCAAGGACCCTCTTTAATCCGGTACTTCACCGAACTTAAGACGATCGACACTTATGGCATGCTATAAAGACAGCGCATCGTGCATGTAAGTGAAGTATACACACACTCTGCATTGTTCGTATAACATGATCATAAGTCTCAACAGATGAGTATTTTGACACAATTATCCCCTCCCAAAACCTGTAACTTTGGGGATAAAATTCCTATTGTTTGGCTTTAGGTACATCTAGATTTCTGCAAGTGTTTGTATCTATAACTTTATTAAAATCATACAATTTGCAGTAATAAAAAATAAGTTATACATACAAAATAAATATACTCTCAAGTACCCTACCTCCCTTCCTTTCTCTCCTCTCCTTTCCCTCCTACACCATACCTCCTTGCCGCCCTTTCTCTCCTCTCCTTTCCCTTGTATACCCCTCCCTACCTTGCCTCTTTTTTTCTCCTATCTTTCCCTCTTCTCCTTATCCTTCCCCTCCTCTTCCCTCCTCTACTCTCCTCTCCTTTTCTACTTTCTTCCCATCTTCCCATTCTTCTTTATCTAAACTTGTCCCATATAATTGCTTCTCATATCTTGTATTCTCTCTCTCTTTTTCTTCCTTTTAACTTCTTCAATTATTCAAATTTTTGATAGAACTTCCCTTGCAATATAAACTTCTCATAATAAACATACATAATTGAACATTCAGAACTACCATATTCATCTAGACAAATGCAGGTAAAGAAATCATGGGTACTCCCCACATTCATTCACATACCCAACATACTAAATAGAATTAAGTGGGTACACCTCACATTCAAAAACATTCACAACAAAATTCACAGAATTAAGTGGGTACACCCCACATTCATGAACATTCACAACATAAGTCAAAAAACTAAGTGGGTACATGATGCATGCATTTTGCGTACTTGAAATCGGGGTTAAGAGTAACCCATCGTTGTAGTCGCAAAACTAGTTAGCAAATAAAATTTACCGAAACTCCAAGGGAGTCCCAGGTCGAACACAGGGAGGTGATGTTTACTTAATTCAAAAATCATGCTTCGTTTTGTTTATTTTTGGTGTTTTAGTCTTTGTTATCTTTTTGTGTTTTGAAATAAGAAGACAAGCAGAATAAATTCACAAGAGAGATGGAACAAATATGATATACATCACTCCAATGCCAATTACAATGATCTATGAAAGCATAAAAGAGAAAGAGGTGAGAAGGAATCTCCCAAATCGGCTGTTCGGCGAGACGACGGCACCGGGCGGAAGCTTAGACGAAGTAAGTGAGGAGCGGGATGATGGAGGTGAGATGCAGGAAGACATCGGGTAAAGGAAAGCTTCAGTGTGGCTCTGGAATGGAGGTGAGGAGGCAGAGATGATTTGCTACTGGAATGGAGGTGAGAGAACGGCTCCAAGGCGATCTATGAATGGTGATGGGAAGATGGAGGAATATTTGGTGGGGCAGAGATTTGTTACACTAATAGGAGCCTTGGGAGCTTGAGAGTAAGCTTTAACAGAGCGTTGGTAGGCTTGCTAGAGCTTAGGAGTAGGTGGGAGTAGAGTAGGAAGAGATGCCTAAGAAGGGAGGGGGTGTAGGTCCTTATACAGTGGATGAGGGGAGGCTAGAATAGGCATAACCCAATAGCGACCTCCAGGACGTCGCTGTAGGTCCAGTTCAAGTGTCGCTGTAGCTAGCTCATGCCCACTCACGGATGCAACTGGCATTGCGCTTACGAGCAACTACTGACGGTTATAACCATCACTAAATGTCCGTTAGGCTGTCGCTGAAGGTTGGCGCCAACCAAGCACAAGGGCGCGTGCGTGTGGGATTGCGTGTGGAGATGTGCATCGACGCCCGTGTGTTCACCTTCGCTGGATCAGCGGTCATCTGTGCGTCCACGTGTCCGCATCTCGGTCGCTCGTGCATGATCGGGCAGTCGAAATCAAACGTGCCTCACCACTGGCTAGATTGGAGGCACGGTGCGATTCGAACACCCGCCATGCATTTAAGAACACCCCTCGCTACCAATGCGCTGCGGGCGCCTTTGTGTCTCGAGGATGAATTGAGTGTTGCAGGAGCGGAGGAACCTCAGCTGTTGGATCTTGATCCAACGGCTAGGATTCGAAGGCGCGGAAGGTAAAGGGCATGGCGGATTGTTGCTAGCCAGTGTTGGGCGGCCTGGATGGCACCACGTGGCGCTATCTGGGTCGTCCATCTTCTGCTTCTTGTAGAGGGTGCTACGAAGCTCTGATCGGGGTGCTTTTTGAGTTGATGGACTACGATCGTCGCTCTGGATTCATCCATATAGTTGGATTCTTCATCCGAAGCCCGTAAAGATGTCGCACTACGTCCTGGCCATGTAAAATGGAAAAATTAATGTACATAATATACAACTATCCTAAATGCCATGTAATGGATGTTATGTAGTATTTATAACATGATATGCAATGCTAAGCCAAGGAACTATCATAAATAAGTATTTTTATCATGAATTCATGTGTGTTTATCAGTACACCCCACATTCATGAACATTCACAACATAATTCAAAAAATTAAGTGGGTACACCCCATATTCATGAACATTCACAATTCATTAATGTAATAAATCACACATTCATACCTTGACGAAACACGTGAATTGGCGAGAACATGTCTAACAATGAGTGCAACCTAAATCAAATTACACAAATCAAAATAGTAAATATCAAATTGTAATAAGAAATTAACAAAAAATTCAATAAAAATTGACAGTAAATAATTAACTATCAAGGTTTTGGGTGATTGTGGGGATTGGAGGAGGAGGGCTATCGTTCATGGGAGGAGGACAAGGAGGAGGGGGGCAGTGCCATGGGAAGAGGTGGAGGAAGGGTTGGCTGGGGAAGGAGGAAGAGGGAGGGGTGGCTGTAGGAGGATAGGAGGAGGAGGGGTTGACGAGGAGGATGAAGGGGTGTGTGTAGAAGAAAAGGGGGTCAGAGTAGAGGAGGGGGTGCGTGAGATTGAGGGGGCGGTCAGAGTAGGAGGATGGTTGTTACCGGAAGGAGGGAGGAGGATGAACGTCGAAGAAGCAAGAAGGCAACAGTCAGAGAGATTGATCGGGTGGGGGAGGTGGGGGGAGCGGTGGAGTTGCGTAGGCCTCATAAGAGGGCGTTTACAATGGTTATAAACAAAACCGTCGTATAAAGTAATTTAAGGCACGAAAATATGCTACCTGACGAAATTTCACCTTTAGGGGTTTAAATATAAACCATCATGTTTCTCACATATACAATGGTTGTTAAAACTATTGTATATATCAACTACCGAGATGCTTCTTAATTTCTAAAGGGTGGTTTTCCAAATTCTTTATATGAGACGATTTCAACGAGAACTGTCGTGTATTCTATCGATACGATAGTTGTAAAACTATTGTGTATTTGATCCGACAATGCTTGACCTCAGTTGGGCTCATACTTATTATAGATGATGATTTTTATTAGAACTGTCGCTGCAGGAGTGTCGCAAATGCAACTTTTTATAGTAGTGATCATCATCCTAGGCTTCAATATCAATGGACATAAGCACTTTACATCATGCATTTATCAAGTGTTAGACATTTTAAACTTGGGTTGCATGTAACTAATCCAAGAATCACTCCCCAAACACTTGAGCTTAAAAGACAATGGATACATGAATTCAACTTTCATTATTTGACAAGTATCCAACCTTTTGGATCATCAACTTATCCACATATGTGGACATCTCATCTTTAAACTCCACAATCAAATCACAACCTCAATATTGACCCTCTTGGTAGAATTAATGGATACATCCTCTATGAGATCTTCATCTGGCTAAAGATGCTAAACTTAGCGCTTGTTAGAAGATAATCCAACATAATTTTGTTTATATATATATGGGATGTATCCTCTATGCACACTACTTATAAATAGTCAAATGAGCATTCACTAATTATTGTCAGATATGGATCCTAAAGCTCAAATAAAAATCACTCATATTAGGATATCTAGTTTTAAGGAGTCAATTGAGGATGCTTCCCATTTATTATTGACACAAAATGCATCAAAATTACTCACTTTTCATATAAAAAAATAAAATAATAGAATATTCGAATGACTGCCACCATAAAAACCATAGTCATTAAAAACATTCCATATAGGAAATATGCTAATGTGTAGTTGATGAGTAGTAACTCGAAACTAATTCATTAAGTTGTAGTTTGAATTCCATGTTAAGTCCACTAATCAAATAAATTTTTTAACAAGACCACTAATCGATTTTTGATGTTAGATTTGGTGAGTCCCGGTCGATTTCTTAGGGAGGCAATTTTAGTCCACTCTCGCTTAGGTCAATCTCTCAATAATATTATCTTTTTCAACTTTTTCATTTTAAGATTTTTTTGGTCTTTTGCTTTGATAACAGAATTGCAACAAGACTATGAATTACTTTAAGTCTTTTACTCTTTTGTTGATTTACTCTTTTTATTATTTTTTTGGAATAAGAACTAATGACATAATATGAGTTCAAGATAAAATTTCACAACTTTGTTGCATTAAAATAAAAAGAAAGTACATAAGAAAGGAAAATTATGACAACAAGGCAATCGAGGTTGTCTCAAACTTATGGACTTAAAAGACAACAAGAAGTAAAAAGAGAGAAGGCCTTGAGTATATTCCCATGTCGATTACATTAAGCAAAGAAAAATATAAAAGCAAGGTTTATTACATAGAATAAAAAGGAAATGTCGAGCATAGTAAGATGAAGGTGGCGATGGTGGTGGATGTGGTGGTTTACGTGTGAGTAGAGTGTGTTAGTGTGAATTGACAAGATAAAAAAAGCAAGAACAAAAACAATGCAAAGATATTGAAAATAGGCAAGATAGAGAGGGAAGGGGGAATTACTCTACTTGCAATAATTGAAATCTACACTACAAAGAAAAGATAAAAGAAGCAGGAGATAAAGGAGAGGATTCCATGCTAATGCAAGCTCTCAAAGAGCCATCTGGTTTGTGGTGGTGATGATCCTTGGCTCAAGTGCCTACACCACCTTGTCCTCGAGAGGAAGTAGCAAAGGAGGGGAGCTATGGAGTGGAGTACAGAGGAGAGTAGAGGGGAAGAGGTGCCACCCACTAGAGAGAAATGGGAAGGGGGTTTAGCCTATGGGAATGGGTTTTTATAGATGTTAGACTAAGGTGCAGTGCACCTAAGGGATAGGTTAAGAGTAGGATAAGGGGGTACATTCTAAGGAAAGTGGCATGTTCGAGGAGGCTAGAGAGTGTGTGCACCTAAGGTGGGATTGGGGAGAGGTTAAGATGGAGTTGGGGGCTAATATGGGGTTAAGGGTGTCATTGGGTAGCTAGGTGATTAAGCTAGGTGATTAAGCTAGGTGGTTAAAGGTGGTTAGGTGGGCTTGTGTTGTGTTGGGCTAGTGTGTGGCCTAAAATTGGTATACTAAAATGGGTAGAAAATGTATAGGAAAAATGGGTGTTAGGCCAAACAATTGTGTGGGATTTTATTATGGTTCGGGGGGTCCTAATTGGGCTCTAATTGGGTGGTGAGTTAGTGGATGTGTATGGGTTAAATAGGTGTAGAGATGTGCAATTTATGTGTACATGTGTATAAGTGTATGTGAAGAGTAGTGTGTACACATGTGTTGGTGTATTAAATGTAAATGCACATAGGTGTGTGTGAATGAGTGTGACTAAGTGGGTGTGTGTGGGTACATGCATGAGCTTGTCTGGTCAGGTATAGCTTGTCTTGGCCTTGCATGAGTTTGTCCTGGCTCTGCATGGCTTGTGTTGTTCTCTTCTATTTCTTCTATTTGTTGTCTCTCCTCACTATGTTGTGAGCCTTTAGTGTATTGTTTATGTGTCTTTTGCATTTTCTTTGTTTCAATGCAATTCTCGCCCGTCTCCTATGGACTTGATTTACATAAAATGGCATTATCACTACAAGCCCATAAAATAGAAAAATTAGACTAAGAATGTACAAGAAATGCAAATGCATGATATGCATGAAGTGCATGCTCTATTTATAATGTAAGCTAGGTATTTAGCCTAATTTAGTCATTTTTGAACCCATGATTGCTACGTAATCAATAGTATTACAAAAAGAGAGAGTTCATTGTAAGATGAATTAAAAACCTTTGAGAGTTAATTGTGGAGATGGATAGACTACAAGTACATACATTCCATTACAAAATCTTGTAATTACAAAGCTAATGTGTTGTAACAAATAAAGCATGCATTTGTAATAACTAAACATGTATTTTGTAATAGAAACATGTGTATGTTGTAATGAGTACAATAACATGAAATATGTAAACAAAAATTGTAGTACAAAAATTACGTCACATGCACAGTTGTAATAAAAAATTATTTTATAAATTTACGTTACATGCACACTTATAATACAAATTATTATTGTACATTTTGGTTATAACATTGGAATACAAAATTGGGTTATATGCACACATGCAATATAGATTTGCCTATACACATCAATTACTAAAATTGTAATACAAAAATGTGTTTCACACTTCCATTACGAAAATTACAATACAAGTATGTTCCTCATCCTTTTATTTGTTTGAGCATAATCTTCAACTCTAGGAAATTCAAGTCTATGTAGTACATATGAATTGTTTGGCTAATAATCATATTCATGCATTATATAAATATCAAGGTTCCCTACCATTACCCACTCTTTGACTGGGCTTATAGGTCATGTGATTATCAGCGTAAGTTCCATGTACAAGCAAGAACATGCTTGGCAGTTTCCTAATATTTGTGAACTTAATCTTCATTTCCATGACCTTTTGGCTTTCCCATGCCTCCCTTATAATGCTCATCAATTAACTTTGTTTTGTTATTGTTGATAGGGCTAAACGGAAGTTTATAAAGTAGTTTCGTTGTAGCAAAGTCTCCTAAATAGCTCAATCAACAAATAAAATTTATAACCTCAGAATCTAAATTGAAGTCCGAGGTCGAACATAGGGAGCAAATATGGAATTCATGTGCTAATCTTTAATTGCATATAAATGAGCACAGAAAATTAAGCACAATAATGATATTCAATGAATATTAATCTATCACATTAAATATTCAATGATGCTCAATGTATCTCGTGACAAAAAGAATAGAAGAGAAGTCAAAAGTGGTGATTTAAATCACCAACTAAGCTCTCTAAGCATGTATCACAAATATTTCAATTATACCAAATAACCCAACAGTAAGTTGAATGCTACACTGATTAGGCATCGAGCATGTGTATCAGGTGACTTAAATAATCAGGCTTCTTAAAGCCTTCTTCCTTGTTTCTTCTCTCTCCTTCTCTTTCTTCTTTGCAAGGGCACGACCCCTCTTCTCCTTCTTCTCTTCTTCTTCAGACCTTCTCCTTTCTTCACAAGCACAAGGGAATAATTCCCTCAGCGACTAAGTGCCGAGTCTTCTCTTTGAAGAGAAGAACCCCCTCCCACCTCCTCTCTTTCTCCTCACTTTTCAAGTAACCGTGCATGTGATCGGGTATTCAGGGATCCGGATTAAGCAGTATCAGGTCCAGGCCTGCATGCATGGTGTCTCAAGCGAGGAGTGGGGCATAGGCGGGTAGCGGGTGTGAGGGTAATCGGGACCCGACCCCCGTGTACTTGGGTGATAGAGTAGAAACACAAAAACAACTTAAGCACTATCACATGCTCTTTCGTGTCCGATGTGGGACTAAACCCACTATTCTTTCTCTGTGCATACGAGCAGCAACAGCAGGTGAAGAATCGTTCAATTGGCATAGTTTCTGTAGCTGGGATCCTCAATTGAGGACCTAGGCGTTGATGTAGACACAATTATTGCGAGCAAAATGCCTATTCATGCATGTTCCTAGGCTTAGATTTGCATTTCATGTTATAAATATTACATAGCATGCATCATTCTGCATTTATAGTTGTATATAATTTAGGTTAATTACGTCTTTTTTGTGGTCAGGAGAGAAGGATATTTATTTTGGAGCCTCGGATTGATGATCTGACTGTACAGATTTGATCAAGACGATGGTCGAAGTGCAATACCTTCGAAATCACCTCGATCGGAGTCTCGTAGCACCATATGCAGTCCGAGGAAGATCAATGGCCAAGGGACTAGGGGACATATTTCAGAGTTTCAAATGACAAATCCGACTATGCTGACGGATTCGGGTTGACGTTTGCAGCTTAATGGCATGAAAATTGACTCAATCCAACCTCTGTAGCAGCACCTACAACGAAAAGAAGATGGATGGCCTAGATCGTGCCACATGGCACAACCCAGGCCGCCCATGCGCACAGCAGCGCGGCCGTGCACGCGTGCGCAGCGGCAGTGCACGTAAGCACGTAGCGCGCGGAGGCACGCCAGCATGGGCGCGTGGGTAGTCTTCAATGACATTTGCGGCGAATCTTCAGCGATGTTTATGACTGTCACTAAATGTCCTGTATACGAATTTGATTCTTTCCTCCACTGTAAAAGGACCCCTACCCTTCCCATTTTTCTTCATCTCTTCCTTTCTTCCTCTTACCACCTCCAAGGCTCTAGAGAGAGCTTGTCCCAAGCCTGGGATGCTCCTATAGAGTAGAAAATCAAATAGTTTTCACACCTCTCATCCCCATTCGTGGAGCATCCCATGGCTATCCTCTCACCGCCCTTCAGGAAGAAGATTCTCGCCACGACATCGTCCTGCCCCATCCTCCATCCTCTTTCATTCTGCTCCTCACCACCTTCCTCTAGGCGACGTCAGATTGAGTCATCCTCCGAGCAACCGTTGATGGAGATTTCTCTCACCTCTTTCTATCTTTTACACTTTCGTAGTTGTAACAAAAAATTCTTGATAAAAAGATGATTATTTCTCTCTCTCCCCCTTATATTGTTGCAAGTAGATTAGCTAGAAGTCATCGACCTGATCTCTTGCTTGCTAAATACCAAAAAAATTAGAAAAGATAAAAACAACAAAAAGAAATAAAAGGGAAACACGGATTTTCAAAAAACCAAACGTTTGCCTTCCTGTGTTTGACCTGGGACTCATCTTGAGTTTCGGTTATAAATTTTATCTGATAGATGCATTTTGCGAGCTACGACGATGGGTCCTCCGAACCCTGATTCAAATTCGCGAAGCGTGCCTTCATCATTTTCGCACCGATGCCAGGGAGGCAACGCTCTTTGGTTTTTCTCACATTTTTTCCACCTTACCTAACATTTATCTCACTTTTTCTCTAATCTCACTGTGATTGCAGGTACTCTTCTGAGGTGGGCCCAAGCAGTTAGATTAGAGAAAAGTGTGGATGAAGGTTTTCTAAGTTTATCCTCACCACCCCCACCCACTAGTTCATTTCACCACACTAATAACTCAAACCCAAATCAACTTAGGTGCTTTTTATAAACCCTAGGATAGATTTGGTTGTTTGTTTGCCACCCCCGCATATATAACAAAAAAAAAAAACTCTTCTCTTATTAGATTTTCTGAAAGCTACACACTTAACACCCACAACTTCTTACCCTAAGGTGCACAATCGCGTCGATTCTACCACTTAACCTGGATCTGACCTGTGGACCCGGTACACTTCAACACATAAATAAGTGAGTAGAAATCTGAATAGGTCAAACATTTCTGTGTGCCTTAACTAAGTGGTGCAATAGGCCAATTGATTGAACTATTTGGGCCGCATCACTTAAGATAAAAGCGATTCATCAAGTAACTTGCCACTTAGGGTTGATTTTTAGGACTGAACCAGGCACTCTACATTATTTTTTATTTTTAAAGGAACATATCTACACCCATGCTTTCAAAACTTGGAGTGTTCTAAACTTGATTGAATATACCTAAGAGTAAACCCTAAAAGCTACTAAATAAGGTTAAACCCTAAAAGACATCATCAAATAACCTTGTTTGCAAACCCTGGTTGTGCAAGCACACATATTTTAATTGCTCATTAAGGGCACAACCCATCTAAAGGGCCCATCACATTCCAAGAGAACAATCATCCCAAGCCTAATTAAAACTAAGTAGACATTGGCCTTAAGGATTGATTCGATCTTTGGGGCTCAGACTAGGATTTTTTTCAATTAATTTACTTCTGCTGGTCCATCTGATGTCTAGCTAGGGGAGTAACGTCAAACAACTGCGGCTGGGGGGTACACTAGGAACCAAAGGCGCAAGCCAAAGGAAGAACCTTCTCCCCAGTCCCTCCTAACTAGGTGGATTGACCGGATAAAAGTAGACTAAATCGTTTATAATCTCAAGACGGGTCCTGGGAGTCTATAGGTTGTTAGGCTACCCACATAAGGACAGGTTTGGTTGATTGTACTGCAGGGCACCTTTCTCTATTCTGTTTTCCCTCCTACTCCACAATGTATCCTTCCACATCTTTCACACATTTCCAATCCTACCCTCCTACCAACACGTATCCTCAAGATGATTACTATCCCGACTCGACTTATGATTACCCATCCACTAGCTGGGATAACTTTGATTGGGGATATGAATCCGTACCTCAGTGTCTAGGGCCTAACATTGGACAACAAGACTATGATTACTATCCTTCCCAGAGCTATAATGATTATAGATCTCCATCCTTTGATGATCAACCTAACCAGATCTACAACCAAGAAGGATATGCTGCTTATAACACTTACCCTCCCCAGAATTATGCTGAATATAGGTCGCCGCCAACCTTTAAACAACCTGAAATGACCTACTATTAGGGAGAAACCCGAGAACTTCGATATCTTGACTCCGCTAGATTTAACCTGAACCCACCCAAACCTGAACTGAACCAGTCTGTTCAGGTGAACCAGATCAAGGATAGGGTGTTGGCTAATTTGAGGAACACTATACAATCTTTAGAAGCTCATCCAACACCATGCACTGAAGCATTGGAGCCTATGATAAAAATGATTGATGAGTTGAATAGCTCTTTATTGGATTTGCTCCAAAGTGTTAGGGATAGGGACTTGGCTGAGTTTCTTCTTGGGAAGTTGTCAAGGTTGAGGATGAAATTTTTGGTTTCCCTAGTCAAATCTTGGGATGATTCTCAAGATGAACCCACTTCAAGAGAATCGATGTCTGAACCCGCTCAGATGCCTGTTAGGGGGGATACATATTCTGAGATTGGAGATGACTAGGTTGGGCTAGAGCAACCCTTTGAGGATGAATCGAGTTTCTCACCTGAGATCCTAGAGCCAGGGAATGATGAAAAATATGTCTCCATGGACCATGAAATGACATATGATTTTGAGACATATATAAATGAGGATCATGGATTCTTTGATTCTGAGGGTGAGGAATCTCTTAGTGAAATCTCACTTGAGCTTAAGGAAGATGATTTTAGTGAGACAAATGGGCTCGAGGAGCATGACGAACCATTTGATAGCCCAGTCATTGAAGATTTTGATTCGGTTGGGGCTAACTTGGAGGATCTGAATCCTGATGATTCAATTAGTAGTCCCATTGTTCAACAACACCCTGAAGAGCTGAATTATGTTATTCTTGAGATTACCAGAACCAAGTCAATCCTAATTGAGCCACAATTGTTGGACTTGGGTACTTTAGATGGGGCGTACAATGATTTGGAGGTCCCAGAAACATTGATTTAGGAGGATAGGAAGTTGGAATTAAAAATTTGGGAGGCTAATTCTGAGGGAACTTTGAGTTTGGATCTAAGGGTACCTATGGACCTAAAACCACCTACTTTCTAGCAGGACCCTTATGATATATTTCACATGTAACCTAAGCTTGAAATAACTGATTATTTTTCTGAGCTGAACGTCAAGTTGACATCCGAACCTATTAAACCATCTTTACCAGTTGTTCGACACTTTGGTCTCAGGTTTCACACCACAAAACTGCATGCTTGACCTTGCAAGCACAATAATCTTAGGTTCTGAGTGATTTTCATCCAGAACCTTAGAACCACTCGACCCTGAGGCATGGGTCTGCACCATAACTTGGTCCACGTCTGTGGACATTTTCTGTTGGTGGGTCTGAGGATTAATCTTTTGATTTTGATTCTTACCTGTACCTATGAATTCTTAACCTCTTCTTTGTATGTATGTTATGCATAACTGAAGGCATTAAATTTAGCATGTGTTTAAATTCCACATTCTCTGTAGTGCTGATCGGATTTTCACATTATTCAAGTGATATTCTGTTTACTCTGCCCTTTTCATGTCTTTATTTTTACAATGAGGACATTGCATCATTTATGGATGGGGGGGTGGATAATTAATTCCTGAAATTATTTCATTAGCTCTGTAGAATTTCTTTTATTTTCTTTTAAAAAAATTGAAAATTCAAAAAGACAAAAAAGAAAAGATTAAAAGAAAAATAAGAATTAGGAGAAGAGAACTTAGGCATTTGGAAGTTATTAACTTTAGGAAATGATACGAGAGGACCTAAACACTTAGACTCTTCAAGTCTTCGAGCTTAATTATCCTGGGTGTCCACTCGAATGTGGACTTAGTCTCGAGTCCTCGCCAAGCCAATCTCATTTTAATTTGATAAATAATTTGGGATGATAAGTATGCGACTTATCAACCCACCCTTTGATTTGGGGGGACTTTAAGCCTAAGCATCTACACACATTTTTTGCACTGACTCACTTTTCGACGGTTTCTTCGGAAATTGGGTATCTAATGAACTATCTAGGGTGGTATGGTTGGCAAGTTGTCGGTGGTAACAGCTCATTGGCCGGTTGTCCAGATCCCAGCCACAAGACCATTTTCGTTGCGCTGCCTTTAGGTAAAACTTAGAGCAGGGAAGCCACCTACTTAAAAAAAAAAAGAAAAAAAAAGAAAAAAAATAGAAAAAGGAGAAAATAAAAAAATAAAAATAAATAAATAAATGAAAACAAATGAAACCACACATCACCGCACGAGTATGGTTGGCAAGTTATCGTGGGTAACAGCCCATTGGTCGATTGTCGAGAGCCCAGCTCACAAAAATGCACAATAATTACCAAAACACTTAGGGAAGAAGTGGGGAAGTAGAATAAACCAGGGGGATATACACTGGGTTCGCCCTTGTGTTGATCCCATAAATAAAAGAAGTAGGGAGGCAGCTATCATTCAAAAAGATAAACATTTAGGCAAGGTCACCTAGGGTTGTAGAAACCTGAAGTCCATTTCAACGGCTGCCTAGTGAGTCTTTCACTCTTTTCACTAGATGCTTAGCACTTAGAGTCCTTTTCGAGTCTTAGGCGTGTCGGGTAGTCGTAAAAAGTTATCCCGAAACTCTCAAGCTCCAAAAGTATAAAAAAATTAGAAAAGAAGAAAGGCAAAAAAAAAGTATCTTCCCTTCTCAAATAAGGCGAGGACTTGGGCGGTTTGCATTTTGGTAGACACCTGAGAGCTGTTGAGTCTTTGTAGTTTAGGACCTTAGTTGAAATTTTCTATTGTTAATAAATGACTTAGGCCTAAGAAATCTAATCTTAATTTTGATTTTATATATAGCATGTAGTTTAATTTTGTTTGGGACTAGCAAAAGATAGGCATGGGAATATGATGTAGACACAATTATTGAGGGTAAAATGCCTATTCCTGCATGTTCCTAAGCTTAGATTTGCATTTCATGTTATAAATATTGCATAGCATGCATCATTCTGCATTTAGAGTAGTTGTTTATAATTTAGGTTAATTACGTCTTTTTTGTGGTCAGGAGAGAAGGATATTTATTTCAGAGCCTTGGATTGACGATCTGACCATATGGATCTAATCAAGACAACGATCAGAGTCCCATAGCATCATATGTAGTCCAAGGAAGATCAACGGCCAAGGGACTAGGTGACATAATTCAGAGTTTCAAATGACAAATCTGACCACGCAGACGGATTCAGGTCGACGATCGCAGCCAATGATGCAAAAATCGACTCAATCCGACCTCTTTAGCGGCACCTACAACGAAAAGAAGATGGACAGCATAGATCTAGCCGCGTGGCACAACCCAGGCCGCCCATACGCACGCACACGCCATTGCACGCGCACAGCAGCGCGGGCACACACGCGCGTGCCAGCATGGGCTGTCTTCAGCAACGTTTACGGTGGATCTTCAGCGATGTTTATGACCATCATTAAATGTCCTATATATGAATTTGATTCTTTTCTCCACTATAAAAGGACCCCTACCCTCCCATTTTTGTTCATCTCTTCCTTCCTCTCACCACCTCCAAGGCTCTCACCATATATTTACTAGTGATCTATATAGGCTCTAAGTTAGAAACATTCTCTTCTGGAATGTTTAATGGGTCAACTATTGGATCTTCATCATCGATCGAAGAAGATTTTGGTTTAACTAAAGTTTCATCAAAAGATACATACATGGTTTCCCCAACAATAGAATTCTTCTTATTAAAAACCATATAGGCTTTACTTTTGGTTGAATAACCTAAGAAAATTTCTTCTAAACTTTTGGCATCAAACTTATCAAGATTGTTCTATATAAAGCATCGACATCTGAATATCTTGAAGTAGGAGATTCTAGGTGTTCTTCCATGATAGAGTTCAAAAGGTGTCTTCTTTAGAATTGGTCTGATCAGGGTTCTATTCTGAATATAACAAGCAGTGTTTACAGCCTCAGCCCTAAAATATCAAGGCAGCTTTGACTGGCATAGCATTTTGCTAGCACACTCTTGTAAAGTCCTATTTTTCCTCTTAACTACATCATTCTGAGGTGCCGCCCTAGGGAAGGTAAATTCATGTTTATCCCATATTGATCATAGAAATTGGTAAATGATTCATTCTCAAATTCTCCATCGTGATCACTCCTAATCCTAATTACTTCAGACCCTTTTTCATTTTGTAGTCTTCTAATTAATTTGCTAAAAACATCAAAGGTTAAGTCTTTACCTTTTAAGAAAGATACCGAAGAAAATATAGAAAAGTCATCAATTATGAGTAGACAATATTTGCACCCACTTAGGCTTTCGGATTTGGTTGGTTTGAATAAGTCTAAGTGAAGTACTTCCAAAGGTTGTGAAGTGCTAACCATCCTTTTTGGTTTGAAGGGATTTTTAGTTTGCTTACCAACTTGACAAGAATCACAAACTTTACTTTTCTTGAAGTTGATCTTTGGTGGACCCTTGACGAGCTCATGTTTCACAAGTCTACTGATGTTCCTCATGTGAACATGACCTAGTCATTTATGCCAAAGCGTTGTTTCTTCGTCAGATACAACCAAACATCCAAGACTGTCGCATTTGTCGAAGTTTACAGTATAAATGTCTTTATGTCTATTTCTGTTAAGAATAATTTGTTTTGTTTCTTTATCATAAATTTTTAAACCTTTTGATGTAAAAGTAATTTTATAACCTTTATCACATATTTGACTAACACTTAAAAGGTTATGTTTTAAGCCGCTAGTAAGGTGTATATTATTAAAAGAAGTAGAAGAGTTACCAATTTGGCCAGTACCAATAATACAGTCCTTGTGGTTGTTCCCAAGCGTGACCGTACCACCTTCCTAATGGATGAGCTGCAGGAATAGGTCTACTTTGCTGGTCATGTGCTTGGAATAGCCGTTGTCCATTATCCATCTTCTTTCTTCTCTTTCCTGTCAGTGGTTTGTGTTTGTGAGGCTTTATTTGATAGAGTGGCTTCAGTGTTCCATTTGTTTGTTGGAAAGTTCAATTCTTATAATATACAGAACCTACAAAACAAGATTGCAATATACTTTTTGGTACCCATTTTTGTTTGGGTGCACGGTGGTTAGTTTGTGTTGATTATTTTGGCAGGCTACCTTTCCCTTTACTAGAACTAGATGCTTCATGATCATTTTTTGGTATATAACCTAACCAAAATTTTGTGGTGTTTTGGGTTTGTGTTCCTAACAATTTATGCAGGTTTCTACTTCCATTTGTGAACTTAGCTAGATCATTTAATAGAATAGCGGAGTTTTCTTTTAGTTTGTCTATATCTACCTTTAAGTTGTTTATCTGTGATTTTAATTCAGTGATCTCAATAGATAACTCTTTGTTTTGATTATCAAGTACGTCTTCTTGTGCTCTTTCTTCACCTAATGCTTTTGCTAGGTTTTTATTTTCTAGTTTTAATGATTTAGCTATATCTGCATCTCAAAGAATGCTTCTAATAATTCATCTTTAGTAAAGGAGGTTACTCATATTCTAGAGCCATAAGATTGAGAAGAGCTTCTTCTCCCGAGGTTTCTTCTTCCTCTAAACTTGAGTTCGACTCATCCCAAGTTGACGTGAAAGCTTTCTTCTTTCTGTCTTTTCTGAAGGGCTTCTTCTTCTTGTCTGACTCATTTCTGAGAAGCGGATAGTCCTTCTTGATGTGTCCCTTTCTCTTGCAGTTGTAACAGGTGATTGCATTGTTCTTGATTTCTTCTTTCTTCTTCCTCCATTATAAAGATTCAAGCATAAAGTACACCTGATTTATAGTGGAAACCCAAATCAGGTGAAAATCACTACGTAAGCCTCCCAGCTTAGGATTTTTCCGACTAGTCCGAGCTATTCAATCCACTAACCACACCACTTGAACGAGGGTGGTACAACCTCTTACAACCACTTCTCTTTTTATCCTGAAGAGAAGCAAAAACAGCAACCACGAATCTTCCCAACAATCTTAGGATCCGTAAATCAAAGCAACAAGATAGAATAACATAAATAACTTCTATGGAACCTCAGTAAAAGATCAAACCAAATTTTTTGCAGAGGATCGAGGCATTGTGCTTTTGAAGAACAAGGTGCGAAGGCTTTTGAAATAAGCACGAGAGGCTCTACTGTTTGAAAGGCATTTCTTTTTAAAGTCGTTAATGAGATGGGCTGCGTACAACCTCTATTTGTACTAAAAGTTTTGCCAGAATAGGAAATTAAATTGGTCGATCAATTAAGGTTAATTGGTCGATCAAAAGGCAATTTGGTCGATCAATTAAGGTGGTTGGTCAATCACTAATTGATCGATCAATTTACTTGGTTGGTCGATCAAAATGATATTTATCAACTTCCTACAATGGGTTGATTTGATCTGTTAATGAAGTTGGTTGGTTGATCAAGGTAATTTGGTTGATTAATTTACTAATTTGGTCAATCAATAAGCCTAAAATTTGGTTTTGAAGAGATACATGAAAATTCATTTTTGAGTTTTATTTGAAGTTCGCTACAATAATGTCCTATACTCAAATAAAGATAAAAAGACACATATCAGCAACTATCTGCAGTTGTCTTGAGAGACGCTTTAATGCTTTAATCCGAGATAGTCCTAAAATGTTAGTCTAGCTATAAGCATAATTTTGGTGCATCAAAATAGAGGTGCATAAAAAGACACACATCAGCAACTATCTGCACTTGTCATGAACGACGCTTTAATGCTTTAATCCAAGATAGTCTTGAAATGTTAGTTTAGCAATAAGCATAATTTTGGTGCATCAAAATAGAGGTGCTTACAAATCTTCCTTAGGGTCTTGCAAGCCTCATTTAAACCTTGACTATCATATTAAACTCAGTTTGAATAGAAAAACCATATTGCTTAAGAGAACTTTTGATCATGCACACCAAGATGTTTCGAAAATCTAGAGTTCCTGCACACCATAGATTGGTGTATAAGAGCTCTAGGCGATCATGTAAAACCAGTTGGATCCCTACTCAAACCTTAAATCAGGATCACTGACTTTCCTTGGCTGAGCTCTCCAAAAGAGAAGAAAAATAGTGCCCATGGTTCAAATTGGGTGCAAAGCATATGCTTGATGAAAATCTAATTCACTGAGTTCCAATTCATTGGCATGAGCATAATTAGACTCAAACTCACTCAATTCACTCGATTAAATACCAGTTAAACCAAATTGAATCTCTGATCTATAAATTAGGCATGGAAATCAAAGCCACAATAATAAAGTAAATTGTTGCAATTAAAATGGAAAGGGGGCCTTTTGTGATCAGCTGACATGTATGGGAAGCTCCCCAAGTGAAGTGGGTGCATATAACAAATCTAAGAGCTAGAAAGCTCTAGATCAGTTAATGGCATGATGGATGGAGGAATGACGAAGTAAATTATGAAGGAAATCAGTGAATGTGGATAAGGAGAGGTGGAGGAAGATCAGTGGATTGAAACGGAAGTGGAAAATCACCTCTTTCATCTGAATTGATCAAAGAGGGAAAAATCGATTTAATCTAATCTAACTCTAATCTAAGCTAATCAATCATCAAGTTCAACATCTATACTACACCTAACTAATCTACGGTACACTAAGAGGTACTATAACTAATCTAGATAGCACAAGAAACCTAATCTAAGTAGACGAATGGGACCTGTGGGAAACCGCAGCTGGTGGCTGTAGCAAGGAATGGGGGAGGAGACTCCAGTAGACTAAAAACCCTCTAGTGGAGCTTGATGTCACCCTAGGGAGTTACGAGATCCTTAGCAATGAGGAGAGGTTGCAGGAGGTGGAATTCTATTTTTTAGGGTGAGATCAATGTAAAATCAATGCGTCGTAGTATAGTTGAAATTGCTCGAAAATAAATGAATTTTATTACTTGAAATTGTAAATCTGAGGTTGAACACAGGGAGCAAATTGGGGTCTAAAAATCAAGAGCACAGCTTTCAAATTGGATATAATATGCAATGAAAAATTAGAGTTATAATGCAAGAAATGTAAATAGATCCACAAAATACCAATGTATATAGAAGTAAAAAAAAAATATGGACGTATGATTTTGAAAATCAGACGTCTTAAATATAAGGTTGCTGCAGTGCTTCTTTTGTCTGTCTCTGATTTTCTTCTTCTTCTATCTTTTCTTTCTTCTGTTCTCTGTCTCTGATGGCCTTCTTTCTTCTTGGCTTCTTCTTCTTCTCCCTTCTCTTCTGCCTTCAGCTCCTCTTTAGCTCTCAGCTCTTCTTCAACTTTCTCCTTTTCAACCTTGCCTTAGCTGCTCATGCTTCCACCCTCTCCTTCCTTGGTTTCTTCTTCTTCTCCTGAGAGCAAAACCTACCCCTACCCTCCCCTGCGATCTCTCTTCCTCTTTCTCTCTTAGGCTTGCTCTCTCGGAGCCTTCTCGGGTTATCGGGTCCAGTAAGCGTGCCCGGGACCAGGCCCACCAATGTGCGTGGTGGGCAAGGAGTGTAGGTTAATCGGGTATACGGGTTAGGGCCAGGTCCGCAGGTAGTGGGGTCACGGATGAGGCAGTGAGGGTGAATGGGACCTCACCTCATGGTTAGAAGGCGATAAGCCCCTGTGACTTTTTCAATTTATATCACTACGCCCGCTCACGATCTTCTGAGGTGGGACTATGTTGTCCCACCTTCTTTGCAAGCGCCTGCAGCAGATGTCTCCTCTAATTGCAGCAGCTGCGAGGGCATCAATGCCAATTGTTGGGCTGAAGATGTGCATGAAAGGAATCCGCGCAACCTGGGACTGATTGCTTGGAGCGAGGAGTCCTAGGTGAAGCTTCCAAGCAAGCTTCGTGCTTCGTCAATGGCGGCCAAGGCCTCAAACCCTGTCAGCAAGAAAATGGCCTTGTGGCCTCATCAGAAAATGCAGGGAGCTTCGCCTGAACATGGCGAAGGTGGTATGGTGGTTGGCGTGGCGTGGGGTGGCCGGTGCGTGCATGCCTAGGTCACCTTGTGCGTGCGAAAGTGGGTGTGTTCGGGGGAAGTGCTGGGGGCGTAGCATAGTGGATGGAGTGAGGGGTTAGGGTCAATGAGGTGTGGAGGTGCTCGTGAGGTAGTTGGCGAGGTGGATGGAGGCGTGGAGTGGTGGGAACACCTTGCCGGAGGTTTGGCCGGAGGTGGAGAAGGTGGTGGTGGTTTGCGAGCGTCGAGGAGTGTTTGCAGAAATGAATGATAGAAAAATGATGAGAAGAGAGAGAGGACTTAACTAAGTGTGGATAGACGAAAGGGGATGCAGAGGAGGCGGCTGGCTCGTACTGCCATCGCCAGAGATGAAGTACCCAATGGGAGGAGGATGGCGACGATGAGGGGGTTGTAGGGACGTCGGCTGGTGTGGCGCGACGAGGACGAAGGGGATAAAGGGAACCCTGCCACTGGTATTGTGGTAGAGAGATGAGAGAGAGAGAGAGAAGGGTCGTCAGAGCTTGCTAGGTTGTTGATCAGAGGGGGAAGAGAAGAATTAAGGGGTATCTCAGGCCAAATTCAAGCTTGGGAGGTGCAGAATGATCTGGGTAGGCTTTTATAGGCCCTGGTAGGAGGTCTTGTGCTTGGAAGCCAAGATTTAAAGCACGGTAATGTCGCCAGAGATGAAAACTCAGAGAGGCCCAAATCTCTCATGCATTCACATGAGAGATTGGGTAGGAATTAGGGTTCATGATTTTGTTCAAATTGGAGGAGATTTCTCAGAGAATCTCCCTTTCAATTTTGAAGGGGATTCTCTGAGAAATCAGAGAGATCTTGCCTTCGATTGATCACCGGAGTAGGATTCCCTTTGCTATAATGGCAGAGGGACCTAATTGCAAAGAATGAAGAGGAAGTTAGGGTGTTTCTGTTGAGGTTTTCAAAAGTTAGGGGTAGAAATGTAATTAGGCTAGACCTGTTTGCAAAGTAGGTCAAGGTGAATTTCCCTTAGGTCCAAATTTTGGTACAAACCTAATTTGGACCTAAGGAATCCAATGGTGAAGTTGGATTTTAGGTTTGACTACGTTTGACTGGGAAATTTACATAAAAACCTAATTTTGGGCAAACAATTGATTGAGATCCCAATTTAGGTGAAAATAGGTTCTAAGGGATAAATTGAAGGTTATAAACCCTAAAGGATATTTTTATATGAATTTTATATGGTTTAGGTGAATTTTAACCTACCCAGAACCTTGTTAAATTAAGTGGGTCTATTTTAGGTTTACAAGAAGTCATTTAATTCCCAGATTTCACATGAATCCTTTTCTATTTGAACCAACCCACTTTTTATCTTGTTAAGACCATTTGACCTGTGTTTATCCCATGAGAAAACCCGTTGTTGTACTGCAATTGTAAAATTGTAGTTTTACCTCTTGTTTCTTGCTTTTCTTTCAGAAGGGTTATTCCTTGAGTTAGGACCTCCAATTGGTCATGTAGGAGCTTTTGTTCTCTTTTCTGGGTCAAAATGAGCTAGTTAGGGCTCATGATGGTGTTCCCATCAAATTCCACTACTCAGGCGAAGGAACAAGGGTAGTGTAAGGAGAGGAAACTGGAGTGGATGAATGACCGGCTCAAGGGATGTAGGAGGGGGTCAATCCCTTGTGCGCGAGCCTTGAGGGGCACTTAAGTAGCTGAGGTAGTGGATCAGAGCCCTGCTAGGTGAGATTAGATGGGTTTAGGCTAAACGGTGGATATAAAGGAGATGGGTGTGCAAGAGTTTCAAACCAAAAGTCCACTGTAGGATGGGATCTATATGAGGCAACGATCCTTCATGCAAAGGCGCTTGCAAATTGGTCCAAGATCTACCGTCAGATGGGTGGATCATGGGAGCGATGACCCTGATGCGTCGTGTTCTTCGTAGCTGCTATAGGTGAATAGTATCATGTGTATGGGTAAATTGCATGTAGGTCCAAATGGGATGAAGCAGTAGAAGAATTATGTAAATGCCCATAAGTGTGAAGATTAGTAACCAATAGGTCCCTTAAAGCTTAAAGAAAGGTCCTTGCATGTATTTAGGCAAATAGAATAAGGAGTAAGGACTTAAGTGTAAAATCATTAATGCATGGTCCTAATGATGTCCAAATGCAACCAAGTTTTCATTAGAGCTTAATTGAACATTTAAGAACATGAGTTCCCTTTCACTTTGAACTTTTGAATGCAAAGATATGTTCAATATGCAATTGGATCATCAAATTACACTTGTGAATAGAATATCTCATTAATTAACCTAATTATTCATTTTTAGCATTAATTTAATGTTTTAGATCATTTTCCTTAATTTCTACTTTTAACCCATTTCTTATGTTAATTATGTAGTGTTTAACCTAGTTTCTAGCTTAACTTGGGTATTTTAGCTATAATGAGTCACACCTAATCATACCCTCATGCTTAGGTTTTGTCAGTCCCTTAGCAAAGAACTCATTAAGGGAAAAGCATTTAAATTATTAGATAGGTGAGTGTGATGAGATATCGATTTTCTCTTTTCAAATTGTCAAGTGTTTAAAGATGATCTTTAAGCTGAAATTTTTTTCTTCTGATAAACCAACTGCATTTATGCCTGGACATTTGTGAGAACCAGCTACTTAGGAAAACTAGCAAGAACTTAAGACAGATATGTCATAGATCATCTGTCGACCAACCAAGACTCTTAATATTTAAACCTTAAGTGCGATTTCTAGGACACAAGAGGGTTTTACAAAGCACAGAAGCTAAGAGGTTATGGTTGTGCTCAATGAAAGGTCAGGACTAACCAGGTGAACTTTAAAACTCAATCCCGAGGTTTCACATCTTTTTAAGTCCAGGTTGGTTCTAGCTTCAGCTTATGTCTTTGGATCGACTCTCGAAAATGAGGAAGACTCAAACCCAACTCTTATTGTGTTGTGGCTCAAAGAATATTTGGTGGGAACAGGGTATTTGTAAGTGCACCCTAAAAAATATTTTTGGTGGAAAGTATATATAGGACGTGGAGAACATACTTGACTTATTCAAAAGAATGTATTTTTCTGAAAATTCTTTTTCACTCTTTTTGATTTTTTCTTTTCGAAAATAAATGCCAATGTCTCTGACAACTTTATTTGGTAGAGCACACTTATTTGGTGGGTGAGTACTGAGACTTATCCAAAAGACAAGACTAAATAATAAGACAAAATGTCTACCTGCATGCACAAGTAAGGAAACCTCCTTCCCTAGTGAGCACTAGGGTTGAATTTTAAGTTCACAAGGTCTTTCCGGCACTATGTAGTGTAAACCAAAGTTACTTAGACTCCTAAGCCAAAGCAAACTAGCGAATCTTGTATTGGTGACTCAGGTATAAGAATACATCCTAAGTTAGGAGAGATCTTGATCTATCTTGTTAAAGCTTGAAGTGTATTAAGCCAAAGTCTAAGCAAATTAAGCTGCAGTGGCCTGGAAAGTCTAACAAGCAAAGGTTGAATGTCTATAAACACTTATTCTATTTTTTTGTTTTCAACTATAAGATCATAATTAAATACTTATAATTCTTTTCAAAACTTTTCTTGCTCCTCAGAATTTCTGTTTTGGAGTTCTCCCTCAACAATAAGTATTATAGGTCCCTTATTATATTATTGGAATTTTTGTTTTTGACTTTTTTTTTGTATTTTTGACTTTGTAATTTTTTTAAAATTTTCAAAATTTTTTAATTTTTTGGTATTTTTGATAATACTACACTATATACACTATAGGTGTGTCTATAATTGTATTTCAGAAATTGATTTCACCATTTACACCCCCATGCTTAAATGATGAAATGTCCTCATTATATGAATAGGGTGGATGCAAATGCATGCTTTGCTTTTCACTAACTTAAACTGGGTGACGGAAGGAAGTTGGAATGAGGAGATAAAAATCTCTATGCAGATGATTTCAAGTCTAATACAAGATTAGAGTGGGAAGTCGGGCTAAGTAGTGAAATGCATAATAAGTGTGACTATGAATGCATGCTAAACATGCAAGGATAGATACCTAATGAAGAAATGGAAAATAAGAAAAATGAAAATAGCTATATACAAAAGATAGGTTGCTAAGTTTAATGCATTTAGCTAGGCATAAACCCAAAAAGATGTGGCAATAGTCAGTTCAAGATATTGGAGTGAAATAATAGAATTGAAAAGGCTAAGATCATGAGGCTCAATGAAAGGTTTTAATCTTTGTTCATTCATGGTGAAAGGTTCATATTTGTCAATCTTAGTGATCTTGACAGCTTCATTGTCAAATACTCTCAGGATTTTGAAATGTCCAATCCATTTCGATCTGAGTTTCCTTAGGAAGAGTTTAAGTCTTGAGTTAGACTGAAGGACTTTCTGACTAGGGTGAAATGACTTCCTATGGATGTGACGGTCATGGAAGGCCTTTAATTTATGTTTATAAATCGTCGAGATTTCATAAGATTCATTCCTTAATTCATCAAGATCGAAAATTTGAAGTCTTCTATGATCACTGACCTTTCTCTAAGTCTAAGTTACACTTTCTGATGGGCCAATAGGCTTTGTGCTCAAGTGCTACGAGAAGATGATAGGATTTCCCATATACAAGTCTAAAGGGAGACATGCCTAATGTAGTTTTGTGAGTTGTCCTATATGCCCACAATGCATCAGAAAGGCAGGAAGACCAATCCTTTCTATCAGGTCTGATGGTAGTCTGTAAAATCTTCTTAATCTCCTTGTTGGATAATCCAGCCAGTCCATTGGTTTGAGGGTGATAAGGTGTAGCAATTCTATGTGTCACCCCATACTTTTGAAGTAGGGACTGGAAATGTGTGTTCCTAAAATGAGACCCTCCATCACTTATGATGGCTTTTGGTACCCCAAATCTATAGAAGATAAAATCTTGGACAAATTGTGTCACAACTCTATGGTCATTAGTCCTCAAGGGGATGGCTTTAATCCATTTGGAAACATAATCAACTGCTAACAAGATATACTTGAAGCCATGAGAATTTGGAAAGGGTTCCATGAAGTCAATGCCCTATATGTCAAAGATTTCGCACACCATTTTCAGATTCAAGGGCATCGTGTCTCGATGGCCAATACTGCCAAGAGACTGACAGAATGAACGTGCCCTACTATATTCATGTGCATCTTTGAAGATTGCAGGCCAGTAAAAACCGCTCTATAAAATTTTTGTAGCAATCTTTTTGCCAGAGAAATGATCGCTACAAGCCTTTTCATGGAAGAATGACAAAATGCTCTCTATCTCCTTATCAGGGACACACTTCCTAAGGATCTCATCTTTTCAATGCTTGAATAACCAAGGTTCTTCCTGGTAATAGTGCTTGGCTTCGGATATAAGTCTATCTTTTTGATGTTGGACCCAATCAGAGGGAATGATTCCAGAAGCCAGGTAGTTAACGATGTCAGCATACCAGGGAAGATCAGAATGAATGACCAGCAATTGCTCATCAAGGAAGTGGTTAGTAATTGGAAGTGAAGGAGAGAGCACTTTAGAAGGAAGGTGAGATAAGTCACTACTAGAAAACTAAGGTCTACTCACGGTTTAAAATCGTGACCAAAAGTAACTTATGGTCATGGTTCCACCTAAAACGTGACTAAAGAAATCGTGACCACCCTAGCATCACCTCTCCTTCCTCTCAAGAAAGCTGTCAAAAACCCACTGCTACCCCCATCACCTTCCCCCTCCCTCAACTCCCCAGGCCCCTCCCCAATGATGCAGCTTCCTCGACCATCTGCTGCCCCCTTCCCTCCCTCAACGAAGGTGCCTCCCCCGACCATCCCTTCCCCAATAGCGCTACACCTCCCCCTCGAGGTCGCCGCCTCTCTTCCTCCTTCATCTTCCCTGGCAGCACCTTTGTTACCACTACCGCTGCTACACTTCATTTCATCCATTCCTCCTCCAACTTCACTTCTATTGATATCCTGACTGCTAGGGTTATTGTTGTTATAGTACTTGGTGGATCTATTGACTGTGGATTGGCACAAGGAGATCTATTGACCTCGATGTTGAAGTGTTGTAAGTATACTTTTGGAATTAATTTTGCATGCATGGAAGATTCTTTTCTTTTTAGATTGAATAAGTAGACAATTTGTGAGTTGCTAATCCTTCCTGGTTTTCTTCTTTGGAAGGAATTTAGCATATAATAATTTTTCAAGCATACCTCCCACATTGACAGAGAACATCACCGGAATACTGATCAAGTAAGTGATGCTTACAGGTTCAATATGATTCCTTTTTTTTTTACGTTCAATATGATTTCACTGATATAATTAGTTTCTATGTTGATAGACTTCTCACAACCAATTCGATTGTATTGTTGGACTTACGAAAGGAAAATTCATCATTTCTCTCAATCAATTGCTTCCATGTTTGATAGAATTTACAGTCACCTTAATGACCAAAAACATCATATATGTACTTTAGGCAAATAATAACAGGACCATGGATTGGTTTAGTTTAAACTGAATTAAGAAAAGGATAATGAATGTTCTATATGTAAACACTTTTTCCTCCTTGCATATCTTAATGTCCCTCTAGAGCACTTGTTCTAGTAGAAATAACCTCTTATTCATTCTTTATTCAAACTTATACTCAGTTTGAAGCAGTAAAAGAAATTTAGGTTATTGTGTGGGAGGGGTGTGGAAGGGAGGAATCCAAAGAGAGGTTATGTTTACCGATATGAGCCTTTAATGGAGACGAAACATGATGACTAAAATTAAAAGTTGTGATATATAATTCTTGAATAAATTAAAGAGCAAATGTGCATGCAAGCACTTTTACCCGTTATATAGAAGCTGTTAATTTGCGCTTGCAATGAAAAATAATATGCTATTTGATGAGAGCCTCATCATGAGCCATAACTAGCTCATTTTGACCTAATAAAGAGAATAAAAGCTCCTTCATAACTTAAAGGAGGGCTTAATTGAAGGAATAAGTGTTCTGAAAAGAAAACATGAAATAAAGGTTAAAACTGCAATTTTACCATTGCAGTACATAAATGGGATTTCTCAGAGGCAAAACATAGGTCAAATGGTCTGAATAAGATAAAAAGTGGGTTGGTTCAATCAGAAATGGGTTCATGTGCAATCTAGGAATTAAATGACATCTGGTAACCCTAAAATAGACCCGCTTAATTTGGCAAGGTTATGGTCAGGATAAAAATCAATTAAACCCTCTAAAATTCATGGAAAAATATCCCCTAGGGTTTATAACATTCAATTTGGCCTTTGGAACCTAGTTTGACCTAGATTAGGGTCCTAGCTCATTAATTCACCTAATTTGGGTTTTTGTGCAAAAAATCCAATCAAACGTGGCCAAACCTAAAATCCAACCTCACCATTAGATTCCTTAGGTCAAAATTAGGTTTGTACCAAAATTTGGACCTAAGGGGAGGTCATCTTGACCTACTTTGCAAATTAGTACACCCAATTACATTTTGATCCCTATCTTTTGAAAGCCATTTCACAGACCCCCCTAACTTCCTCGCCACTCTTGCAAGCAGGTCTCTCCACCATTAATGGGGAGAAATCCTACTCTGGCGAGGAATAGAGGGGGAATACTCCCTGATTCCTCAGAGATCTCCCAAATTTGGAAGGGAGATTCTCTGAGGAATTCCCTTCCATTTGAGCGGGTCCTGATCTAAGATTTGCGCCCAATCTCTCGTGCGAATGCACGAGAGATTTGGGCACCTAACAGACTTCCATCTCCGGTGAGGATTCCTGCACTTGGAAGCTTGTCTTCCAAGCACAGGAGTCCCTGCCAGTGCCTATAAATTGGCCCCCAACTCCGACCGCACCTCTTCAGCTCGACTTGGCCAGAATTCCACCTCGATTTCCTCTTCTTCTCCTCTGACCAAGGGGTCCAGCGAGCTCCAGCGAGCCCCCCTCCTCTTTCTCGTTGCTCTACCACAATACCAGTGACAGTGCTATCCTCCCCATCCTCCTCTGCGTCGCGCAACACCCGCGCTAGCAGCCCTAGCCTCGTCGTCATCACCATCTTCCTCCACTGGATGCCTTCTTCTCTGGAGACAAAAGGTACTGCCAGCCGCCCTCTAGCCCCCTTCGTCCACTCAGTTAGGTTAGAACTGTTCGTCTCTATCCCCTCTTTCATTTCCCTCATTCTATTTCACAAAATGCCCCTCGATCGCCGCTGTCCACCACCATCTTCCTCATCTCTGGCCACCCTCCGGTGAGACACCTCCATCACTCCGCAACCCCACACGTCTCTCCACCCACCTCACAACCTCCACCACACTCCACTGAACATCCTCCACTCCTCCACAGACCCTCTACACCACCACAACCACCCCCCGACCTAACCCATCAATTCGGCCATAGAGCGACCTAGGCACGCACGCCTAGGCTACTCCGTGGCCTGCCACCTACCGCCTCACCTTCACCGTGACATGGCAAAGGTGCTCCTATGGTCTGATAGAGCCGCAAGGCCCTTTTGTGTCAGGCAGGGTCCGAGCTCCAGCCGCCATTAGCGACGGCTCAAGGAGGTTGCAAGCTCGCTCCAGGCTGAAGGACTTCAGGGTTCTAGGTCTAGCAGTTGTGGGGAGGTCTCGCGAATTTAGTTGTCCAAGCAAGTGGCGTTGCGAGGCCTGCAGCTGCTGCAATTGAAGCAACGATCTCCTGCAGGCGCGCGAGCAAAAGCGGTGGAACATTAGTCCCACCTCGGTAAGTCTTGAGGCGCTTGAGTAGTTTAAATTGAATTTGTGCTATCGTCTGGTTGCCTCCAATACACTGGGGTGAGGTCCCTCCTCATCTATACACAGCACCTCGTCCGTGATTTCATCCCGCGGACCTGGTGACCCGACCCGACTACCCTCCTGAGCACTCCTCGTGCACCACACCCACACTGATGCACTTGGACTCGGGCGCGTGACTTGACCCGATTACCTAGCTTTGGGAGATCATACTGAAGAGTGATATACAGAGAGAGAGAGACGCGGGTGTGGGTAGAGGGGTAGGTTTTGCTCTTTTCGATTTGTGTAGGGAAGAAGGAGAAATGAAGCTGACACTTAGTCGTAGAGGAAAAAGAGAAGGAAAGGCAAGGCAGAGGGAAGAGGTGAAGCCAAAGAGAAGGAACTGAAGAAGGAAGAAGAAATAAAGAAAGGGAAAGACAAGCAAAAGTAGAAGAGAAGCTAAAGCCAAGGGAATCATAACCAAGGAAGGAAGAAGAAGAAGACCCGTAGAGAAAAGGAGAAAGAAACTGCAGAAGAAAGGCAAGGCAGAAGACAGAGGAAAGAAGAAGAAGGGAAAGAACAAAGAAAGGAGCTGTAGAGAAGAAACAAGGAAGAAGAAGCACATGGCCAAAGAAGAAAAGAAGAACAGAGGAAAATCATAAGTCAGACGAAGAAGAACAAGAAGCAGATAGGAAAAGACATACTTTTAAGACGTCTGATCCCATGATCAGACATCCAATTCCTCTATTTTTACCACCATTAACTTTTAAATTCGTGCATATATATATTTTGAATTAAGTTTTGAGTAATTAAGTGTTCAATTACATTCTTGAGATTAGTAATAAATTCCAATTGCTCCCTTTGTTCGACCTCGAATACTTAGGTTTTTGAGTAATAAATTCTTATTTGTTGACAACGCTTGGTCACCTATACTACGATGTAATTAACTATTAAAACATGATCAAGTCGCGTTAACACTATTCGATCACTTTTAATAAGGATTGTTCTTTTGCGACATCCATAGGTGGGGATATAGTGCAGGTGAAGGAACTTCAAGTGGGTATAATACTCTTGTTTAATAAAAAGGCATATGTTCTAGAGGGCTATATATCCCACTTGAGATCCTAGTCCTCATTGTATAATAAACTATAATAGGAAAAGAAGGGTTTTGCTAGAGTAAACTAGGAATATAGTCATATGGAGACGATAAGTAATCTGGCAATTGAGTTAGGAGTGGGTACATACTTTTCCTCTATGGAGTAAATTTCTAAGAGTAGCCTAGGCATCAAGTAATCTTCCAATTTTACTAGGACAACAAAATAGGTTTTGTTCAACTAACTACTCAGGATATTTACCACTTCTGTGTGAAATTGGGATAAAGAGAAATGTAGTTATTTTTAGGGGAGCTAGATCGTATTCCAATAATCACCTTGGTCTACTTTTGTTATTGGCAAGAGAAATTACAATCTAAGAGTAGCTAATACTCTTGTTATATATATATAATGGCTATTAAGCTACTGTAAATCTTCTTTTGGCAACCAAAGTAGTTATTGAATTAGCCAAGTCTTGTGACATCCAATCTATTGTGCTTTTGCAGACTTCCTTTATGAATTGTCACATTGTCTTGAGAACTATGTAGACAATGTCTTGAATTTTTATAACACAATGTCAGACTTATGTTATTATTATTCTTTTCTTTGTTAGTATCTATTTATGCAATTTGTAGATATCCACACTTGAACAACCTTAGATGCACTTGATGACAAACAATAAGAAATATAACCCTTAAGGTACAAGTTGAAAGGATAGGTAAAATTGTATTAATATGCCTACTCATTCAAGACTTATGGTCATGTCATAAGGACAATGCGTCAATGTATATATGTCTCACATACATGCATGATGTGTTATCTTTATAACATGGCATAAGTTTTGATCGTCCTTAGTTCGGTAAAGTTTCGAACTAAGGAGGGTTCTTGAAGATTTGATCACAACTTAGGTGTTGTTACATGTAATCCGTATTTGGAGAAATCTTGGTGACATCTTTTTGCTCTTCTCTGGTGTACAAACTAAACTTACCTAGGTTTCTTAAGCACCTTAAGTTGGGTGTTAAAGGAATCTAGTTGAGGTTAGTCTTGGGGGTATACTGGAGAAGCATAAGGAGATGCTGTCGAAATTTCTCCAGGCACGGGTTGCATGTAACAAATAATGTTATGATCAAATCTTCAAGGATGAGCTATCAAGTGAAAATAATAACTAAAATATATAAATATTTGATGTTTCTTTATGTAAATTACTTTCATTGTTTGTGGGTTTATTTGATTATTGGTTTCCATGGATAAGTCTTGGATTGGTTTGAGGATTTATGATTATTTTTGATATAAGAGCGGAGTGATTTCATTCTTAGACTGGGCATTCCATGAAGATAGGAAGCAATATAGAAGAGGAAAATTCTATGAGAAAATTTGTTGCTCATGTAAAAGTTGTTTGAATGGATTTATGCATGATTGTAACACAGTATTTGAACATCTAATTTGTACCGGTTGGTGGTCTCACTACATAGTCTAGACCTCACATGGAGAAGAAATCACTTATCCTTCTATTGATAATGATGTTGAGAATCGCATTGAAGATATTGGAGGTGATAATGTTGCAGAGATGTTAGAAGAGATGAGGGTTGCAAATGCTGATAATATAGATAATGATAATATGTTTGGAGATTGTAATAATTTTTATGATACACTCAAGGCAGCAGAGGAACCCATTGCTCCTGGAATTAATTCCATGTCAATGTTGTCATTTCTTTTGAGAGTGTTTCAAATTAAAGTAATGAATAAGACAACATCTAAGTTAATGTTTGATGTCCTTAAGTTCATAGAAGAGTTGTTAAATAATTCCAAAGATTTTCCTCAGTCATGGTATGATGTGAAAAAATAGTTTCACGTACTTGGCTTGAAGTGTGAAAAATTGATGCTTATAATAATGATTGTATGCTGTACACTAAAGAAAATGCATGCTTGAATAGTTGCCTGTAATGTGGAGTGATGCAACGTGTTTCATGTGTTTGAAATCAGGGTTAAGAGTAACCTGTTGTCGCAGTCGCAAAACTTGTTTATCAAATAAAATTTTACCAAAACTCCAAGGGAGTCCTGGGTTGAACACAGGGAGGTGACGTTTACTCAATTCGAAAACCATGCTTTGTTTTGTTTGTTTTTGGTGTTTTAGTTTTTGTTTTTTTTTGTGCTTTTGAAATAAGAAGACAAGTAGAATAAATTCATAAGAGAGATGGAACAAATATGATATATATCACTCCAATGCCAATTACAATGATTTATGAAAGCATAAAAGAGAAAGGGGTGAGAAGGAATCTTCCGAATCGGTTGTTCGGCGAGACGACGGCGCTTGGCAGAAGCTTGGATGAAGGAGTTGAGGAATGGGACGATGGAGGTGAGATGCAGGAGGACGTCGGGTAGAGGAAAGCTTCAGCGTGGGTCCGGAATGGAGGTGAGGAGGCGGAGATGATCTGCTACTGGCATGGAGGTGAGAGGACGGTTCCAAGGTGACCTATAAATGGTGATGGGAAGAAGGAGGAATATTTGTTGGGGCAGAGATTCGTTACACTAATAGGAGCCTTGGGAGCTTGAGAGTAAGCTCTAACGGAGCGTTGGTAGGCTTGCTAGAGCTTAGGAGTAGGTGGGAGTAGAGTAGGTAGAGATGAAGAGGATTGGGGCGTGTAGAGGTGTTTATATAGTGGAGGGAAGAAGAAGAAATTTGTGTAGAGGGATGTAGTGACAATTGCAAGTGTCACTAAAGACCCCATGCAGCTGTCGCTAAAGATCGTGCCCCCACCACTCACACCCGTAGCTGGCCTTATGCCTAAAAGCAATTAGTGACGGCTACGAGCGTCACTAAAGATCTACCCAGGCTGTCGTTGAAAGTTCGCGCCAACCCACGCTCGCTGTTGTTGTGCTTACTTGCCCATCACGCGCCATGTCACATGCATGCACACTGGCGTTGCGTTGTTGTGCTAACACTGAAGTGTGGGTGCACAGGCTAGTGTACACGCATTCGCGCACATGTGTTGGACGGTGTGCTGCGTTGCGTCAATTGAACAATTGGGGGCTTAGCGGGTTTCAAACCCGCACCCCTTCTTTGAGAAGCGGACGCCTTACCGTTGCACCAAAGCAGTGGATGGTCGAGTGGAGAGTACGGTGGCATCCGCTGATCATGCGATCGTGGCCGTTGGATTCTCATCCAAGGGTCACGATATAATCTTCAGCTCTTCTCTTGTGAAGGTGAGGCGATGTAGAGCGCCCCTCAACGGTTGGATTGAAATCCAACAACTGAGATCTCTCCATGCATGAGGCTGGGCCAGCCGTGGTTCATGTTGTGTGGTCCGGATGGCACCACGTGGCGCCATCTGGATCATCCATCTTCTTTCTATTGCAGAAGGTGCCACAGTGCTTGGATCGAGTTGATTTTCACGTTGCCAGATTGCGATCATCACTCTTGATCCATCCGTATGGTCAGATATTTCATTCGAAGCCCATAGGAATGTCGCATTGCCTCCTGGCCGTTGATCTTCCTCGAATTTCATATGATGCTATGGGACTCTAATCTAGACGATTTCTGAGGCGTTAGACTCTAATCGTCTTCCTGATCAGATCAGTATGGTCTGATCGTCCATCCAAGGCCCTGAAATAAATCCTCTTCTCTCCTTACCATAAAAAGGACCTAATTAACCTAAAATATATACAACTACTCTAAATGCAGAATGATGCATACTATGCAATATTTATAATCATGAAATGCAAATCTAAGCCTAGGAACATGCATGATTAGGCATTTTAACTTAAATAGATGTGTCATATCATGGAGAAGGAAGATATGAAGAAAATACCAATTCAAATACATGAGGGAAGAAACGATCAAGGAAGGTACCGTGTTACTTTTCTTTGATTCCTAGGTTACAACGTCTCTTAATGTCGACTAAAACTGCAAAGTGGATGACATGGCATCATAATAAAAAATCATGAGATGGACTTATGCGTCATCTGATAGATTCTGACGAGTTGGCTACATTCGATAACAAACATGCTCTATTTGCAGAGGAAACACATAATGTTAGGCATGATCTTGCAAGTAATAGATTCAATCCTTTCAAAAATATTCATCCGTCATATTCAATATGGCCAATGGTGATCTTTACATATAATTTGCCACCATGGATGTGTATGAGATCTTAGTTTATGACATTGATGCTTCTCATCCCTAGGAAAAAGGCACTAGGAAATGCAATCGATGTTTACATACGACCACTCATCGATGAGTTGAAATTGCTATGGTATAACGGGGTTGAAACATATGATGCTGCTAGAAAATAATTTTTTAAGATGCATGCAGCACTGTTGTGGACTATTAATGATTTCCCAGCTTATGTAAATTTATCTTGTTGGAGCAATAAAGGCAAGTTGGCATGTCCTATGTATATGGATGATACTCATTACTTGAGTTTACCTGAAAGCAATAAATTGTGTTATTTAAGGCATCATAGATTCCTACCAATTGAATATAGATGGCGGCAATCCAAGTTTAAAGACAAATTTGATGGTAAACCGTACCACTATTCATCCAAGAATCCATAAAATTTTCTAAGAATAGATACAATTAAGTTGTTAGGATATAAAGTAATGGAGAAGTTATAACAGATCGGTAATATCCGATTGGGTCGTTTGTTTCAGAAAGATCTTAATGACTTACATAATTCTGATTTTAAAAAGAAGAGCATTTTCTTCATGGAGCTCACAGTTCGTCACAATCTGTTTGCATATCGAGAAGAATGTTATGAATAACATGTTAGACATGCTAAACTTAACGAATAGTCCAAAAGACATGTTGAAAACCCATAATGATTTGAAGAAGTCGGGCATTCATCCTGAGTTGCACGTAAATCATAAAGATGGTGGTAGTTATTACTTTCCTAAGGCATTATATGCTTTGAAGGTTGAGCAACGACTGAAGATATTATCTTTTATAAAAAATATCAAGGTTCCAGATGGATTCTCATCACAACTTTCTACATGTGTAAATGAAGCATTGGAGAAGATAAGTGTGTTAAAGAGTCATGATTGCCATGTTTACATGCAAATCTTGTTCCCATTAGCAATTCATGGAGTGCTTCCTCAACTAGTGGTTGACTCTGCGATGGAGATAAACTGATTTTTTAAGGTTATATGTTCAAAGACATTGGATTCTCAATTGTTAGACTATTGGGACAAGCAAATTGTGATCACACTATGCATGATGGAACATATTTTTCCTCCTACATTTTTCGATGTTATGGTACATCTTATACTCCACCTAGCGAATGAAGCAAGGATTATTAGACCAGTTTAGTATAGGTGGATGTATCTAGTTGAGTGTTTCTTGAAAAATTGAAAGATTACATCTTCAATGAGGCTAAGTCAGAAGGTTCAATTGTTGAAGGGTATCTTATTGAAGAATGCATCAACTTTTGTGCGATTTATATGAATGGTCCAGATAATCGATTCAATCGATTGGAAAGGAATGATGATAAACAAAACTGTGAAAATATGGAAGATTATTTTTCTGTATTTGATATCTGAGGAAGGCCAATCATATGAATGGAATTTAAACTAATGTCTGAACATGATCGACGATTAGCTCATATATATATTTAAGCAGATTTTGGATTTTTATAATGAATTTAGACAATCTTTGCACATTTCTAGATGTGTAGAAGACTTCATCGATTGATTTAGAACTCATGTGCAAGAATTAAAGCAAAACAATGATCCGCAATGGATAGAAGATTTTGATGTAATGATGAACATACCTTTAAGTCAGGCACATTATCACTCTGGATATATAATAAATGGGTTCAGATTTAAAGTGCAATCAATTGATGATTTGAAGGCAACACAACATTCAAGCGTTATTGTGAAATGTAATGGCATACAAACTGGTTGTGATGGTTACTATGGGAAAATCAAAGAGATTGTGGAAGTAAGCTATAGTCATGATCGTCGAGCTATCTTATTTAAGTGTGACTGGTTTGATATTTTTAACAACAGATATGGTGTTAAAGTGGACAAGGAAACTCGTTTCATAAGTTGAATAAGGATCGTACAATTCTTCAAGCATCTGAACCGTTTACATTAGCTTGTCAAGTTGAAGAAGTTTTTTACATGCTTGATAATAGTAGAAATGGCTGGATAGTACCAATAAGAACAATGCCGCATGATTATTATGACATACAACATAATAAGGATCTCGACTTTGATTCTAAAGCATACCAAGACGTGCTGCAAAATGGAGAAATAGGCCATCGTGCAATGGATATTGATATTTGAGGTAAACATTTTCAATTAAGCTATTTTCTAGAGTTTAACTATTTCATTCTTAAAAATTTTTTCATATATTTTCACCATTGCAGGTTTTCTTATTGTACTGTGCTGATCTTTTACTTGCTTTGGCATACTTCTTTCGTCATAGTTGACTATATAAAAAGTATGACATCATCCTTTTATATTTTATAGCTCCTCTCTTATTTCCTGTAACCAAAGTTATGATTTTTTTTTGAATGAGTCATATAAGAGTAAGCTTTCTATTTTCAAGTTTGTGTTTTCTACACATAATGGCATGAAGTATAATAAAACTAAAATTATTCTATTGGAATAATCAAAGTGAAATTTCTACGTATAGTGGCATCAAGTTTGAGTAAATAAATTAGTCACATTTAGTGCCTTGAAATTTGGAGAATTTAATAGTACCTTCCATTTAGAAGATGTGCTTATTCATTTTATTAAAATTTATCTTTTCATAAATATATTTGATGATGTAATCATCCTTCTATTGTATTTTTTGTAATTAATAATTTTTTTTTCATCTGTAGATGGCACCTAAGAAGTTGATGGCATACAAAAAGCATCTTGATATGTGTAGTGATGACTCTTTATTTGAGCCAGATGACCAGGTCCAAGGACACAATGGTGGCATCGACACCCAGCCTGAGCCCCAACATGTTCCTTAACCCCACTTACAGCATACCATCAACTCCAATTGCCTTCCCACATGACCAATCTTCAGACTTTGCCACTACCTCAGACTTGACTTCGATCTCATACTCGACATGCCATGATCCCACCTCATAATCTTACAAAATCTAGGCCTCAGCATAGACCTCAACAAAATGCACAGCCTCACTCTGAGCTTCCACCTAGGCATGCACAACCTTTGCCCTTACACCGTCCCCAGAGCTAGTCCCAGCCCCTACACCCACCCTAGAGCCAATCCTAGCAGCGGACACCAACTTAGTCCCTGCACCCTCCCAAGAGCCAGTCCCAGCAGTAAATGCCAGCTCAGCCTCTACACCCTCCCCAGAGCCAGTCCCAACAGTGGACACCAACTTAGCCACTACACCCTCCCGTGAGCCAGTCCCAGCAGCGAACACCAGCTCAGCCCCTACACCCTCCTCAAAGCCAGTCCCAGCAACAGACACGAGCTCAACCCCTACACCCTCCCCATGAGCCAATCTCAGTAGCGGACACCAGCTCAGCCCCTACACCCTCCCAAGAGCCAGTCTCAGTAGCGGACATTAGCTCAGCCCCTACACCCTCCCTAGAGCCATTCCCAGCAGCAGACCCGAGCTCAGCCTCTACGCCCTCCTTAGAGCCAATCTCAGGAGAAGACACCAGCTCAGCTCTTAAACCCTCCCTAGAACCAGGCCCAATAGCGAACACCAGCTCAGCCCCTACACCCTCTCCAAAGCTAGTCCTAGCAGAAAATCAAGCTTCATTTTGTTTATTTTTTGTATTTTAGGGCTTTGGTTTTTTTTTTGTATTTTTGAAAGAAGACAAGCAGAATGAATCACAAGACATATGGAACAAATATGTTATATATCATGAATGTCTATTGCACTATTCTACGAAAGCATAAAAAGAGAGGGAGGTGAGAAGGAATCTCCCGAAGTGGTTGTTCAGTGAGACGACGGTGCCTGGCGGAAGCTCAGATGAAGGAGGTAAGGAGCGAGATGATGGAGGTGAGATGCAGGAGCACGTTGGGTAGAGGAAAGCTTCGGCGTGGCTCCAGAATGGAGGTGAGGAGGTGGAGATGATCTGCTACTGGAATAGAAGTGGGAGGATGGCTCCAAGGCGACCTATGAATGGGGATGGGAAGTTGAAGTATTTGGTGGGGCAGAGGTTCGCTATACTAATAGGTTCCTTGGGAGCTTGAGAACAAGCTTTAACAGAGTGTTGGTAGGCTTGCTAGAGCTTGGGAGTAGGTGGGAGTAGAGTAGGTAGAGATGGCATGGAAGGGAGGGGGTGTAGGTCCTTTTATAGTGGAGGAGAAGAGGCAAAAATAGGTATGGGACCATTAGTGACCTCCAGGCTGTCACTGGAAGTGCCACTGTAGGTAGCTCATGCCCGCTCACGCCCACAGCTGGCTTTGCTGGCATGTGAAGAATTAGCGATAGCTGTAAGCATCGTTGTAGGTCCAACTCATGCGTCGCTATAGGCTGGCGCCAACCGAGCACGTGCTTGCCCCTTGCTCCACTGCCGCTGCGCTGTCGCATGCGTGCACGCTCACACGCTAGCATTGCATTGTGCGTATGCGTGCCTCCGCACGTGTGTGCACCCGTGCTGTCGCATGCGTGCACATATGCAGCCTGGGTTGCGCCACGTGGCGCAATCTAGGACATCCATCTTCTTTTCGTTGTAGGAGCTGGTACAGAGGTCTGATTGAGTCGATTTTCATGCCGTTGGGTTGCGATTGTTGACTCGAATCCATCCATGCAGTCGGATTTGTCATTTGAAGCTTTGAATTATATCACCTAGTCCCTTGATCGTTGATCTTCCTTGGACTGCATATGGTGCTATGGGACTCCGATCGAGACGATTTCGAAAGTGTTGGACTCCGATCATCGTCTTGATCAGATCTGTATGGTCGGATCATCAATCTATGGCTTCGAACTAAGTGCCCTTCTCTCCTAACCACAAAAATGATGCAATTAACCTAAATTATGTACTACTCTAAATGCAGAATGATGCATGCTATGCAATATTTATAACATGAAATGCAAATCTAAGACTAGAAACATACATGAATAGGCATTTTACCCTCAATAATTGTGTTTACATCATACCCCCATGCCTATCTTTTGCTAGTCCCTAGCAAAATTAACTACATGCTATGTATAAAAATAAAATTAGGATTAGATCGCTTAGGCCTAAGCCATTTATTAATAATAGAAAATTTCAACTAAAGTCCTAAACAACAAAAACTCAACAGTACCCGAGTGTCTGCCAGAATGCAAACTGCCCAAGTCCTCGCCTTATTTGAAAAGGGAAGATACATTCTTTTTATTTTTCTTCTTTTCTAATTTTTTGTACTTTTGGAGTTTGAGAGTTTTGGGATAACTTTTTATGGCTACCCGACCTGCCCAAAACTCGAAAAGGACTCTTAAGTGCTACGCATCTTTTGAAAATAGTGAAAGACTCACTAGGCAGTCGTTAAAACGAACTTTGGGTTTCTATGACCCTAGGTGACCTTGCCTGGAGGTTTATCTTTTTGAATGGTAGCGTTCTCCCTACTTCTTTTATTTATGGGTCAACACAAGGGCGAACCCAGTTTTTCTAGACAACCAGCTAATGGACTGTTACCCATGGCAACTTGCCAGCCATACTCGTGTGGTGAAGAGTGGTTTTGTTTATTATTATTATTATTATTACTATTTTCTCCTTTTTTTATTTTTTATTTTTTTCGTTTTGTTCTTTTTTTTTATTTTAAGTAGGTGGCTTCCCTGATCTAAGATTTACCTAAAGGCAGTACAAAGAAAATGGTCTTGTGATTGGGCTCAGGACAACCTGCCGATGGGCTGTTACCACTGACAACTTGCCAGCCATACCACCCTAGATAGTTCATTAGTTACCTAATTTTCGAAGAAACTGCGAAAAAGTGAGTCAGTGCAATAAAAGTGTGTAGATGCTTAGGCTTAAAGTCCCACCAAATTAGAGGGCGGGTTGATAAGTCGCATACTTGTCATCCCAATTTATTAACCAAATTAAAATGAATTTTAATTGGCGAGAACTCAAGGCTATGTCCACATTCGAGTGGACACTCGGGCTAATTAAGCTCGATGACCTGAAGAGTCTAAGTGTTTAGGTCCTCTCATATCATCTCCTAAAGTTAATAACTTCAAAATGCCTAAGCTTTTTTTATCTTTTTGAATTTGCAATTGTTTTTAAAAAAGAATCAAATAATAGAAAATTACCGTTACAGCTGACAAAAAGGTTATAAAATATGTCCACCCCCCATGCTTAGCTATTGCAATGTCCTCATTGTAAAAAATGAAAGCATGCAGAAGAGTAGAAGTGGAAGAATAGCACCTGGTTTTCGAGAGACTCTGGTCAGATTGGAATAGACTTTACATGTGCTGAGTTTAGTGCCTTTAGCTAGGCGAGGTCCTCAATAAAAAATAATTAAACATTGAGGCCACAACAACACAGTTTTTGGGCCCCCATGTATGGGTCCCAGAGAGTGAAAATGGCCTTGCCAAAGAGATGAACAATGAAAGTGGCAAGCTGGTGGTGCAGGGAGAGCCCAAATGGTCTCCAATAGGAGTTTTGTTAATTTATTACAGAGGAAGTGTGGTTGGGTATAGAATTTGTGCAGTGGTTGGGTGAAAGGACGATGAGGGTTTTGTGATGTGCTGGAGATTTGTGGGTACTTTAGAATACCTAATGTTTGAAGAGTTCTTCCCCAATGTTCAATTTCATCCTCACACTCTAGGATCTTAAACCAACCATCCTGATCCTCAGAATTCCCACCTACAAGTTGGACCACAAACTCTAAGCATTCAGGATAAGGATGTTGTTGGATTTTATCTTGATCACGGGAATCATCTAACAAATTTTTTATTTCATGTATATCTTCCTCATCCCTTGTTTCTACAATTGGTTGCATTTTTGCTTTGTCCTCAATTATTTCGGCAACCATGTGATCTTCTTCCCGAGTTTGGTTTGAGTTGGCCATTAAAAGGTTATCTAAGGTATGTATGGCCATTACTTCCTTTATTCTACCAAGCTCCTCCATCGAACCACACTTAATTTTATTCTTCTTTGAGACCTTGAAAATATTGAATCGATTTGTCTTATCCCCTAAGGCCATTTCTATATTTTCCGATTCACAATCAATCCTCACCTTGGCAGAAGCCAAGAAAGGTCTTCCCAAAATAATCGGGGTGTGGTTGAGCTATTTTGGGGCTTCCATGTCCAGGACCATGAAATTAGAAAGGTAATGCAAATCATTAACCTTGATTAAAACATCCTCCAAAATACCCCTTGGTTTTGTAATGGATCTATCAGCTAATTGCAAGGTTATGTCAGGGTGTTTTAGGTAGCCTAAACCCAATTCTATGTGTAGTGAGGTGGGGATCACATTAATGGAAGCACCCAAGTGGAGGAGGGCCCGGTTAGAAATAATGTTTCCTATTGTGCAGGAAATCAGTGGGGCTCCCAGGTCCTACTTCTTAGGAGGTAGCTTGTTTAGGATCAATGTGCTTGTGTTATTGAACAAAACTACTCTCCTATTGATTTCAGATTTTGCTCTATGCCTTTCTTTATATGCATTTAGTAAACCTATGGCATAGGCAGGGATTGATCCGATAGCTGCGAGGAGTAAAATGATTGTCAATTTGAAAGCCTGAAGTAAGGACATCCTTTCCTCCAATTTCTCCTCTGACTTTTTCTGTTTGCCCATACAACAACAACATACTCCAGAATCAGACTCTAATGTTTTGTTGATCACATTCTTAGTTGGGAGTTTGGAATTCTTGCTACGGGGCCTAATGGGGTTGACACTGTAATTTCCCTTACTCGAAGGGGGTGAGGTCAGCATGTCGTAAAAATGTAGAATTAAAATATAACAATCTCACAAAGATAAGCAATCACACAAATGGCACAATTATTCTTAGGTGGAAACCCAAAACGGGTGAAAATCACCACTTAACCCTCTTGAGTTAGGATTTTCTAATCAACCAAGTTGATCAAATCCACTAACATACTACTTAAACGAGGGTAGTACAACCTCAATTGTAACCATGCTACTTTATACGAGGGTAGAGTACCTCAAAACCCCTTCTCTTCACAAGAAGGAATTTATCTTGCGAAGGAGACAGGAATTCGCAAAGCGAATACCCAACCAAAGATAATATAAAGTATAACAATCCTATAGAGCCTCAAATATTTAATCCTAGCTTCTATAGGAGTTAGGAAACTTCCCTTTAGGTGGAAGTGCGTCGATGTGACGACGTGGGTGCGTGATCCATGTGGTAGCGCTTCGTCGCTCTCGTAATCGCCGAGGGAGAGCGGGTGTGCAACAAGAATCAAGCTCTCTAGGTATAGAACAAGGCTTGGAGAGCAAGAGCTCTCTTCTATTTGATCTTCTTTTTGACACAAAAGAGTGGAAAGTATGTTGCTTGGTGTATTTTTGAGTGGTAAGGTTTCTCCTCTATTTGTAGAGGGCCTAGGAAGGCTTTGGAAGGTCTTGGAAGGCTTCCATAGCTGTTGGATACAAATCCAAAGAAAATTAGGCCGCAGTCAGAATTAATCATGATTCAGATAGGGTCATCAGACGTCTGGAAAACCTGCTTAAGACGTTTGGGAACTAAGTCAGACATCTGATTTTAGGTAGGTTTCCTTTCTGACTTGAATCAGATCGAAACAGGGTTCTAGTAAAAGTCCATCAGACGACACATAGGACGTCTGGCACAAGGTCTGGATGTTTAGAAACCTATTTTTTCTACGGGAATGGACTCCCAAGAAGGGTAACGGCTACAAGATCTGCCAAAGGTGATTTTGGATCATTCGAGGTAAAACGGTCACATATCAGACATCTGGGATCACTTACAGATGTCTGATAAAGTCTGATATAAGCTAACGATCAGATTCCTCAACGTTTGCTAGGGAAGCCAATGGTCCACTATTTGGACGTTTGGCAAAAGCATTAGACGTCTCCTAAGATGTCTGAACTAAGGTTTGGACATCTGATTTCATCAGACAGAACTAGCTAAGTCCAGCCTAAATAATTGGACGTCTAAGTCAAAAGTCAGATGTCCTAAAAGTTTTTATCAGACGTTTGGAACTCAAATTAGATGTCTAAAAAGGCTGTCTGAACCATTTTTGATTTTCTAAGTTCTCTACAGGAAACCTAAGTATCCTAGGGTTGTGCAAGTGTTACTAGGATTACTGTTAGGGTTCTTTGAGGCTCTTTAACATGAATCTAAGAGACAAAAATAAAGAGCAACAAAAGAAACAAAAATACATAATACAAAGGAAAGGAAATCTATCTTATTCTTCATCTCCTTCCTTCTTCAAGCTATCGTTCCTCATGAAGCTCCTTTGTCCTCCATCAAGCTCCTCCAATCTGCCATGGATGCGAGCTTGAACTTCGTCTTAACCATGTCTCCATTTGCAATTAACTTGAAATCTAAGACTTCAAGTGCAAATGTTAAATGACACATATTTTGTTATCATCAAAATAAACGATCGTGGTGCTCTAGCACCAACAATCTTCCCCTTTTTGATGATGACAAAACCAAAAATAATAATGCAAAAAAAAATCCTCCCCCTTTTTGACATTATCAAAAGGGTTTAATCGATTTTAAATTTCCTATAACTCCCCCTTAAAATATGCTCTTCTATAATTGGGTTGAATTTCTTTTAACAAAAGTAATGTCCTCTCCCTTTTTGTAACACCAAGATAGCTATTATTTTTCTCCCCCTTTCTAAAAGAAATATAGCTAATTTAACAAGATCTCCCCCTTAATGATTGACAAATAGCTCATAATTTTAACTCCCCCTATCTATATGCTAATGATAAAAAGATAGGGTTAAGGGTTACCTCACCTACCATGGCCAATAAAATGGCCCAAATGGAGGTGGTGGATGCCATATCGGATGGGGCTCCCATCCGTAGCTTGGAGGCCCAGGCATTGGTGCCGATCTCCAGTCTGGTGGTCGACGTGCGGCGAGTCCATCATTTGTTTGCCATCTCGTTGGTCTTCTTGTCCTTCTCCTTGGTCTATTCTTTGGTCCTCCCAACTCAAGTTGACCATTCTTGAGCTTGTAGGTCCAATCTCTTGTATTATAGTCACCTTTGAAACCTACAAAACAAGATTCCAATTTTTTCTCGGTATCCAAGTGAGCTTGGATCCGGATCTGTTAGCGGGTCTCCATGATGGAGATCCTTTCTCAACCTTAGGGCTATGCAAATTTTCTACTTTGTTGATTAACCTGTTATAATTTTCCCTAAGACATGCGATTTTTTTTCTATAATATTTATCATAGTCTTTAAATTAGAAAGTTCTACTTTTAGACTAGCATTTTCCTCAATCAATTTAGTATTTTCATTGATTAAATCTTTATTTTCTAATAACAAGTTATTATCCTTAGGACTAGCTTCTAGATCCTTAAGTTATTTTTCTAACCTTTCATTTTCATTTTTAAGAAAACTAAGGTTCTTTTTAATACTTTTATTTCCTACCTTAAGCGATTTACTAACTTCAAATAGCTCATCAAAAGCATCTTGTAAATCGGAATGTACCTTATTGTCGGAGTCGCTTTCGTTGTCGCCCTCTATCGCCATGAAGCCCAAGCAGGCGATTTCTTCTTGGGGATTCCCTTCTTCTTCCTACAAGCTTGAGTCATCCCACGTTGCTTGGAATGCCTTCTTCTTAGACTTCTTCTCCTTTTCCTTCTTCTCCTTCTTGAGAAGTGGGCATTTTGGTCATAGATGCCCTTTCTCGTTGCAATGGTAGCAATGTCTTAGGCTTTCCTTTTTCTCCTTCTTTTCTTTCTTTGATTCCCTACAAAACTTGGAAAACTTTTTAAGTAAAAACTTAAAGTCTTCGTCATTGGAACTTACCTCGCTATCTGATGCGGCTCTGAATGCTAGGGTCTTCTTCGATTTTGGGTCTGGTGTATCCTTCTTCTTCTGCTTCAGCTTTGTCTCGTAGACCATTCAATTTCCTAGGAGATCTTCCATGTCAAGCTCCTCCATCTCGTTCGCCTCCTCGATGGTGGTGACCTTTTGCTCCCATTCCGGTCCAAGGGAATGAAGAAGCTTCCCTTGAAGCTCCTCCTTGATGAAGGTCTTACCTAAAGCTTTTAAACTATTTACTATGAGAGTGAACCTAGTGTTCATCTCACTTAAAGATTCGTTAGACTTCATAGAAAAGGATTCAAATTCTTAAGAAAGTAAATTTATTTTAGAAGTCTTTACCTTTGAGGTACCTTCGTGAGTTACCTCGAGTGTGTGCCAAATCTCGTATGCGGTGGCGCATTGTGAGATTCTGTTAAACTCCTCTGGACTCAAAGCGCAATGCAATGTGTTCATTGTTTTTGCATTTAGAGAAAGCTCTCGGATTTGTTGTTGAGAGTAGCCTCCCGCAGGTTTCTCTGGGATGTCAAACAACGTCTTGCATCTGGCCCAAATCATGAAGTCATTGGCTTGTAGCCAAGTCTTCATCCGCAGCTTCCAGTATGGGTAGTTGTTCCCATCAAAGAATGGTGGTCTAGTGGTAGACTACCCCTCCAGAATCCTCATCGTGGAACTGCATCCCTCCATCGGATCCTCGTCGGTGTGACACCGAAAATGCGAAACCTGCTCTGATACCAATTGTAATTTCCCTTACTTGGAGGGGGTGAGGTCAGCGTGACGTAAAAATGCAGAATTAAAATATAACAATCTCACAAAGATAAGCAATCACACAAATGGCATAATTATTTTTTGGTGGAAACCCAAACTGGGTAAAAACCACCACCTAACCCTCTCGAGTTAGGATTTTCATATCAACCAAGTTGATCAAATCCACTAACGTACTACTTAAACGAGGTAGTACAACCTCAATTACAACCACGCTACTTTATACGAGGGTAGCGTACCTCAAAGCCCCTTCTCTTCACAAGAAGGAATTTGTCTCGTGAAGGAAACGGGAATTCGCAAAGCGAATACCCAACTAAAGATAATATAAAGTACAACAATCCTATAGAGCCTCAAATATTTAATTCTAGCTTCTATAGGAGTTAGGAAACTTCCCTTTAGGTGGAAGTGTGTCGATGTGATGACGCAGGTGCGTGATCCATGCAGTAGCGCTTCGTCGCTCTCGTAATCGCGGAGGGAGAGCAGGTGCGCAACAAGAATCAAGCTCTCTAGGTGTAGAACAAGGCTTAAAGAGCAAGAGCTTTCTTCTATTTGATCTTCTTCTTCTTTTTGACACAAAAGAGTGGAAAGTATGTTGCTTGGTGTATTTTTGAGTGGCAAGGGTTCTCCTCTATTTATAGAGGGCCTAGGAAGGCTTTGGAAGGTCTTGGAAGGCTTCCATAGCCATTGGGTACAAATTCAAAGAAAATCAGGCCACAGTCAGAATTAATCATGATTCTAACAGGGTCATCAGACGTCTGGTCCTGGCATCAGACATTTGGACAACCCATTTAAGACGTCTGGGAACTAAGTTAGACGTCTGATTTTAGGCAGGTTTCCTTCCTGACTTGAATCAGATCGAAACAGGGTTCTAGTGAAAGTCCATCAGACGACACACAGGACGTCTGGCACAAGGTTTGGATGCCTGGAAACCTATTTGTTTTGCGGGAATGGATTCCCAAGAAGGGTAATGGCTATAAGATCTGCTTTGGGTCAGTCGAGGCAAAACGGTCACATATCAGACGTCTGGGATCACTTACGGACGTCTGATAAAGTCTGATATAAGCTAACGGTCAGATTCCTCAACGTTTGCTAGGGAAGCCAACGGTCCACTAATTGGATGTCTGGCAAAAGCATCAGATGTCTCCTAAGACGTCTATACTAAGGTTTGGACGTCTGATTTCATCAGACAGAACTAGCTAAGTCCAGCCTAAATTATCGAACGTCTGAGTCAACAGTCAGACACCTTAAAAGTTTTTATCAGACGTCTGAAACTCAGATTAGGCGTCTGAAAAGGCTGTCTGAACCCTATTTTGATTTTCTAAGTTCTCTACAGAAAGCCTAAGTATCCTAGGGTTGTGCAAGTGTTCCTAAGACTACTGTTAGGGTTCTTTGAGGCTCTTTAACATGAATCTAAGAGACAAAAATAAAGAGCAACAAAAGAAACAAAAATACATAGTACAAAGGAAAGGAAATCTATCCTATTCTTCATCTCCTTCCTTCTTCAAGCTATCGTTCCTCGCGAAGCTCCTTTGTCCTCCATCAAGCTCCTCCAATCCACCATGGATGCTAGCTCGAACTCCGTCTTAACCATGTCTCCATTTGCAATTAACCTGAAATCTAAGACTTCAAGTGTAAATGTTAAATGACACATGTTTTGTTATCATCAAAATAAATGATCGTGGTGCTCTAGCACCAATAAACATGAGGTTGGGTAGGTCCCTTGTATCTACTACCTCAAGGTGATGGTGTTTGTTGTGGCAAAATGCTGTTGGTTAGTGCCTTGGGGAGGGTTGGGAAAAACAGGAGGCTCCTAGTTGATTATGGTAGGAACTTGGTTCGCTCCGGGAGGGCTGGTGTAGCCTGATAGCTAGCATGAGTTTGAGCATGCGACTCCCCATCATTACCAAAACCTTGAGGCCCAGTGCCTCGGTTCTTAACATTCCTTGGGTTTGGTACAGATTGTGATGGTAGAGATCCGACCTGTTGGTTGTTTGTACTAAGTCCGAATTGCAAGGTGTCCAGGGAAGTTTTCATCTATTGCATGAGCTAGAGCATTGACCCTTGCATTTCTACCATTTTCAGGTTCAAGTCAACCTACTCGGTGGGTTGTTGAGCATTCCACATGGGTTGCTTAACCTGATTCAGGGGCAACTGAGTATATACATGACCCTGATCCATTGGTTTTTGTGGTACATAGTTGTTGGGTTGATATTGGGTCTGCTGCCCCTGATCTTTCCAAGAGAAGTTAGGATGATTTTTCCAACCAGAATTGTAGAAATTCGAATAAGGGTTGGACCTAACATTCTCTTGCACAGCATGAACATCCTCATAAGATGAGGATGAAGAAGGATCAGAAAGACTGGGATCAAAGGCCTCAGTTTGGAACCCATAAGGTTCCGAGAAGAGTTAGCTCGAAGGTCCAGCCGGCTCCAGTTGGTTCACAAACTCTCGTCTCGTAGGAGCTTGTGAAAAATGGAATCCCGATCCATGGGATTGAGTGGATCTAGAAAAATTAGGGTTTTCAGACATCCACTCTTCCATTTGTTTAGTAACTAGATGCATCTTATCTAATCTATTACAGATCAATTCCATATCAGATGTATGAGAATCTTGTTCCTCGTTGGCATTTGATCTCATTTGTTGGGATCCGTTGAAGGTTTCCATGGAGGCGTGGTTTAAAAAATTTTTGGTCATTTCCTCATACAAATCATACATGCTATCTGCGTCCTTGTTGAGGAAATTGCCTCTGTAAGAAGCATCCACATGATTACGGAGTTGATCATTCAATTTGTGATAAAAAATCTGCACAAGTTGCCATTTAGGCACCTCGTGGTGTGGACACTTTTGCAACAGATCCTGGAATCTCTCCTAGGCCTCATGAAATGGTTCACCCTGCCGTTGGGCAAAAGTGGTAATTGCCCATCGCAATGCATTTGTTTGCCCAATTGGAAAGAATTTCTTCAGGAAGGCAATTTCAAAGCTGTCCAAGTGGCAATCGATCTTCCAATGGTACGATACCAATGTGCGGCCTTATCCCTAAGTGAATGGGGGAAAGGCCTCATGAGCGTCTGTTCTTCATCCACATTCCACGATTTGGTGGTCTGAACCAGAGTGATAAGGTCTTCCAAATGTTGGAATGGGTCCTCTAAGGCAAGACCTTGAAAGTGTTTAAACCTGGGGCTTGATCTCAACATCTTTGGCGGGGATCACAACTCCAGGACAATCCCTATAATTTGACGGATCATAAAATTCCTTCAAGGGCTGAGTGCCCTAACCATTCATTCGTTGGAACCATTATTGCATTTGCTACAATTCTTCCAACTACCTCTGAATCAGCTCTTGCTGGTTCGGGGGCGGGGAAGGTGGTTGTTGATCAACCATGGAATCTGCTTGGCTAAAGCTCAACCTCCGCCTCTGGGAATGGTCTACAGGTCCTTCCAATCGAGGGTTCAATGACCTCCTTCCAATCATACACTGGAAGGAAGTCGGAAGGACAGGGAAGAGAAGGGACCCTGCATCACAAAAAATACAAGCCTGTCCTTAGGTTGGGTAGCCTAAAGGTCTACAGACTCTCAGAATCCATCCTAAGATATGGACAATTTACTCTACTTATGTCCTGGCAATCCAACCAGTTAGAAGGAGGGACTGGGGAGAAGGTTCTTCCTTTGGCTTACGCCTCCGATTCCTAATGTACCCCCAGCTGCGGTCATTTGACGCTACTCCCCTAGTGATGAGAAGCTCATCATGGTCTCTAATTACCCCTAATTAACTAGATTTCCTAGTTAATTAGCTTGGAATATGTAAATATATGGATTAATTATTAAATAACGAATAAATTGTAAAGGACCTTAAAATAAGTTAAAAATGCTATATTATTATCCAAATAATATTATTAATAATTTAATTAATAATTCGACTCGAAATATCATCAGTAATTTATCTAATTAATGTGTTAATTATCAATAAGTATGTAATAACTTAAGTAACCTTAATTAAATAAATGAAGCTAAAAAAGTCAAAAATGTAAATTCAAGGTATAAATATAATAATTATCTTATTTATAATCATATATAAAAAGTTAAAAAAGATTTAAATAAAAATAAACCTTGAAAACCTTAGTTTACATTTTAGTCCTTATGTTTTATTTCAATCGAGTCCTTATTCTTCACTTAGTCCTCAGTTTTTATTACAAATAAGTCCCTGAAAACTTTTTCTTCTTTCCTTCTTCAACCTCCTTGACACCTGATGATAGGAGGTGCTTTCACCCACCAATCTTCGCGTACCCGACGTCATTCCTTCCTTTCCAAGCTCCTAGAGCTTGTGCTCACCATCCCCTTTTCATCCACTAGTCTGGATGAAGCTGCAATCCAATTTTAGGGTTGAAAATAACCTCACTGGCATCGGAGAAGACGCCGGTGGTTACTCCACTCGTAGACTTTTCTCCATCCAGATACACCCTCCTCCTCAACCGCCGAGACCTATAAATACCCCTCTACACCCTCGATTTTAGGAAGTTAGCTCCCTTCCCTCTTCTTCCATTGAGCTAACCGATAGGCTATTCTCTCCAAAATATGGCGACCTTCCTCTGCTTCCTCCGTCCACCTTTGTTCGCTCTAGATCTTCGCCGACGTCAGCCAAATCTTCTGACGCTGGAGTTCCTCTACTTCACTTCGCTACACCCGCTGGACTTCTTCCCTAACCCTCTGATTTCCTCCTCCGTTAAGGACCATCGACGGAGATCTTCTACCCCCTTCATCTAGGTAACAGTAGGTTAGGTAAGTAGATTAGTTAGAGTAGTTAGTTAGGTAGATTAGATAGATGTAATGTCAGATTCTCATTCATTTTCTTCAGCTCTGGCGAGCTCGTTGAGCTTGTTTGGAGCAATCTTTTGTCTTTATAAATCATTGATCACCTTCCTTAATCTTTCATGAACATTTCTATCACCTTAATTCACTAATTGGATCACCTATTCACCTAAACCAATTCCACCTTCACTAACTGCTTCCATTGTCCATGGCAGAAGTAGCTGTGCCTAATCCTCCTCCACTGGGGCCCTCCATCACTTAACCATCACTTAAGGGCCCGCCGGACTTCTTCCCTAACCCTCTGATTTCCTCCTCCATTAAGGACCATCGACGGAGATCTTCTACCCCCTTCGTCCAGGTAACAGTAGGTTAGGTAAGTAGATTAGTTAGAGTAGTTAGTTAGGTAGATTAGATAGATGTAATGTCAGATTCTCATTCATTTTCTTCAGCTTCGGCGAGCTCGTTGAGCTTGTTTGGAGCAATCTTTTGTCTTTATAAATCATTGATCACCTTCCTTAATCTTTCATGAACATTTCTATCACCTTAATTCACTAATTGGATCACCTATTCACCTAAACCAATTCCACCTTCACTAACTGCTTCCATTGTCCATGGCAGAAGTAGCTGTGCCTAATCCTCCTCCACTGGGGCCCTCCATCACTTAACCATCACTTAAGGGCCCCTATCTTCACTTTAATTTAAATAATAACCATCTATAACCTAAACACCTAATTTCATTTGATCTCCTGAGCTCGCTGTCAATGGCAGCTCAGGAGGAGTTCATATCACTAATTAACCATCTATAATCCATCGCCACTTCCTTTTGGCTTGTTTTCTTCATTCAATTGAGTGGGAAAACAGGTCCTGAGCTTAATCAAATTCAGAATCTGATCACTGGGAATTTGAAGCATAACTTTCAGTTTAATTGTTAATTGAAGAAATCAATGTGTTCCTGAGGTTCCTTGTGACCTCAGGCAGCTTTTCAGATCATCAATGGCACGTTTTAATGTCATTTTTACATTTTTAGCCTTTTTTTGAACTCACCAGAGCTCCAATGAGCTCCGACGACTCAATTGAACTCTTCAGCCCATAGAACTTCGAGTGAAGCTCCAGATCACTTATTTAAAGGTTATTGATCATTCTGAAGCAATTTATTTGAGGTTTTAAGACCTGGAGCTCTTGTTAAACCTTTTTCTTCTCCAACTCTAGCAGAGTTGGAGATGACTGTTAGTTAGGGTTAAAACCTCATTTGAAAGGTCTAGAAGCATCAGAAGGATGCCCTGAGACCAATCCAATAGGTCAATCACTAAAATAGACTTTAGTTTGTTTTGTCAAACAAATTCACTTAGGATCTCAGGCGACAAGCCTGGAACCCTAGAAATCCTAGTTGGAACTTTCTTCTGAGAGTCTGAATTTATTCTTGAGGAGAAATTGAAGTGAACTAAGGCATTAATTTCATCTGAGATGACCTAATTTAGAAAGTCAAATTTCAAGTTTTAATGGTCAACTTTAGGTCTGATTCATGGATTTGGGATTCAATCAGAAGAATTGAGGAGTCTAATATGTTCCTGGGATGGTTTTAAATGATTCAAAATCAATTTGGTCGAGCTTTGATTAGTTTTATAGAAGAATTTGATTTCTATTCAGTTTGGGTTGTTTTTGAACCCAAACTGATGATAGTAAGTTTTGGATGAATTTCAAGTGAGAAATCTGCCCAGATAGATCCTTAACAACCTCTAGAGGTTGTTTGATTTGATGAGGAAAACCTCTAGATGTCTGTTGGACCCAACAAAACTTGAAATGAAGTTCTGAAGCTCCTTAGCGAAGCTTTTTAGCTTCTACACCTTCCTGAAGCTTCTCAGAGTTCTTTCCCTTCACCTACAGTTGCGGAAACACCTTCTAAATCTCTTTATCATCTTGTTTGGAGGTCAAAAGCCACTCTGCAGGACCTTAGAGTTAAAACCCATTCTGCAGGCCAATATGGCCGTAGTAACCTAGACCCCTTCGCCCTTCAAATCGAAGAGCTAAACCTTCCCTGAGTATCAAATTGATACTGTAATTATGTAAAGCAACCTTAGAGCTTTCCAGCAATATTTCATTTGCTCGAATTGAAGCTCTGTGTTGGCTGGAATCGTTAACTGAAGTCTGGTATGGGAGGGGAATGGTTAGTCCTTCATCAGCAAAACAGAAGCGCCCGCCTTAGTATAAAAGTAAAAAGTGAATAGGGCTATGCAGTCGTTAGCATAGGGTGTAGGAATGAGCATATGGGTATGTGTGTTGGTGCGTGCGGTGTGCGTTCCTGAGTATGTGTGTGCCTGTGGGCATGTGAGAGTGGGCCCGTGAGGGCGTGTGCATGTGGGCCTGGGAGGCTGTGGGTCGGATGGGATCGAGACTATGCTAAACCTGAAATAAACCAAACCGAATAAATACCAGGCTTGGACCCAGTAGGGTCTGGTCCCACCCTGAGAGGGGTGTTGTGTATCCTCGACTAGTCTGAGCTACCAACCTTAAAACCTAATTTTTGGTTCAAAGGATTCAAACTGGTTTAGTTCAGAAGAGCTACAAAGGAAAGGAAGGGCTGCAAAGGAAGAGAAGGAGAAGAGGAGAGCTCATTAAGGTTGAATAAGATAAATAGGCAAAAGAGTAAAGGAAAAATAACGGGCAGAACAAAATGATAAGGAGTAAGAAGAAAGAAAAGAAAGAGAATAAGCGATGTATAAGAAGAAGTGAGCTCGAGACAAAAAGAATAAGAGAAAGATTAAAAGAGAAGAAAGAGAGAGAGAGAGAAAGGTAGAAGAAGAAAAGAAGAAAGAATAAGGCTGAAGACAAAGAAGAGTAAATAATAGTGGTTTAATCTCTTGTATTCTATTAATTTCTTTTTGAGCTTAATGTTGTAATAAGGCATATATTCATTAGAATTTCTTTTTCTTGCCTTAATCTCTTATAAATAAAAAGAATTAAAGGAAATAAACATGTTTACTTGTTTGTAATAGTAAATCATATGAGTAAATGTGTTTTCCTTATGGAATTTTGCATATTTTTCAAATGGAAATCCTTAGGCAAGATTCATATTCTTAAAATAAAATTTAATTATAATTCTCATAAGTAGCTTAGAATTTAGTGGTGAATTTAAATTAAGTTATGCCTCCCAGCGAATGACCCGGACTCAACCAGTTAAAAAGAAATAAAATCTAAAATATTATGTTAACTTGACCCTATACTACTCAATCAACATAAATTCAAGTTGACCTAAGTTACTTTCTTTTGCACATAATTAAGCATAATTAACTTAATTAACTGTGTTGAGAAAGTTAACCACCACCTAGCTAGACATCAGATTGACTAGTATAAGTAGGTTAATCATGAATAATCTCAATCTGGATCCCGTAGAGCGAACTAGTCCTTAAGGACAACGTCTACTCAATTTTAGTTAGGCTTGGGATATTGGTGCTTTTGAAATGTGATGGGCCCTTAATGGGTTGTGCCCTTAATGATTTGTTCGAGAATGTGTGTATGTGCACAACCAAAATGTTTTCAAGAAAGATTATTGAGGATGAGGTGAATTTTAGGGTTCGACTCTTGCTTAGTAGCTTTTAGGATTTAAATACTAGGTATATTCAATCAAGTTTTGTGAGGCAATCCAAGTTTTGAAAGCACGAGTTCAAGTATTTTTCCTTTGTAAATCAAGAAAATATGGAGTTCCTAGTTTGACCTAAGTATTGAATCCTATGGGGCAGCTACAAAATGAATCTCTTTTAAATTAGGAGGTGCAGCCCAAACAATTCAATCAATTGGCCCAAATGCACCACCGATTAAGGCACACAAAGATGATTAACCTAGACTGATTTCTACTCCTTTATGTGTTGATTTGTGTGTACCAATTCCATAGGTCAAAATCCTGGTTAAGTAGATTAAAATCATGTTAGGTTAGGTGCTGCAAATGTTGGTGTATGAAGTGTGCATATTGATTCGTCCCACAGAAAGCATCATTTTATTTTATTTTTTAAATGCAGGGGTGAGATGGGTGAAGGTGGCAAACATGACAAAGTCTATCCTACGGTTTATGCCAACACCTAAGTAGATTAGGTCTTGGTTATGATTGTGGCGAAATGAACTAGTGGGGGGGAATGTGGGGAACACTTACAAAGCATTCTACCCGCACTTTACTCTGGTCTACCGCACTTGGATCTCCATACTAGGGTACCTGCAAGACAGTAGATCAAAGATAAGCGGGGTTAGTGCTGTGTAAATGCAAAGAAGTGTAGAAAATAATAAAGTAAATTCCGTTGCCTCCTTGGCAACGGAGCCAAAAATGATCACACATGTTTCGTGAGTTTTAAATCAGGGTTACAAGTAACTCATCGTCGTAGTTGCAAAACTTGTGGTCAAATAAAATTTATACCGAAACTCCAAGGGAGTCCCAGGTCGAACACAGGGAGGTGACATTTACTTTAATTGAAAACCACGCTTTGTTTTATTTGTTTTTGGTATTTTAGGGTTTTGCTATTTTTTTTTGTATTTTTGAAAGAAGAAGACAAGCAGAATGAATCACAAGAGATATGGAACAAATATGTTATATATCATGAATTTCTATTACAATATTCTACGAAAGCATAAAAAGAGAGGGAGGTGAGAAGGAATCTCCCAAAGCGGTTGTTCGGTGAGACGACAGTGGCTAGTGGAAGCTTGGACAAAGGAGGTGAGGAATAGGATGATGGAGGTGAGATAAAGGAGGACATCGGGTAGAGGAAAGCTTCGGCATGGCTCCAGAATGGAGGTGAGGAGATGGAGATGATCTGCTACCGGAACGGAGGTGGGAGGACGGCTCCAAGGCGACCTATGAATGGGGATGGGAAGTTGGAGGAGTATTTGGTGGGGCAGAGGTTCAGTATACTAATAGGCGCCTTGGGAGCTTGAGAACAAGCTCTAACAGAACGTTGGTAGGCTTGTTAGAGCTTGGGAGTAGGTGAGAGTAGAATAGGCAGAGATGGCTTGGAAGGGAAGGGGTGTAGTTCCTTTTATAGTGGAGGAGAAGAGGCAAAAATAGGTATGGGACCATTAGTGACCTCCAAGCCGTCGTTGGAAGTGTCGCTGTAGGTAGCTCATGCCTGCTCACGCCCACATCTTGCTTTGCTGGCACGTGAAGAATTAGCGACATCTGTAAACGTCATTGTAGGTCTAGCTCATGCGTCGCTATAGGCTGGCACCAACCGAGCGCTCACCCGCCCCTTGCTCCGCTGGAGCTGCGCTGTGCACTCGCTTTGCCTCACGTGCGCATGCTCACGCACTGACACTGCGCTGTGCGCATGTGTGCCTCCTCGCGCATGCGCGCACCCACGCTGCCGCGTGTGTGTGCATGGGCGGCTTGGGTTACGCCACGTGGTGCAATCTGGGCCGTCCATCTTCTTTTCGTTGTAGGGGCTGCTACAGAGGTCGGATTGAATTGATTTTCATGCTGTTGGGCTGCGATTGTCGACCCAAATCCATCCGCGTGGTCAGATTTGTCATTTGAAGCTCCAAATTATCACCTAGTCCCTTGGCCGTTGATCTTCCTTGGACTACATATGGTGCTACGGAACTCCAATCGAGGCGATTTCAGAGGCGTTGGACTTCGATCGTCATCTTGATCAGATCTGTATAGTCGGATTGTCAATCTGAGGCTCCCAACTAATTAACCTTCTCTCCTGATAGCAAAAAGGATGCAATTAACCTAAATTATATACAACTACTCTAAATGCAAAATGATGCATGCTATGCAATATGTATAACATGAAATGCAAATCTAAGCCTAGGAACAAGCATGAATAGGCATTTTACCCTCAATAATTGTGTCTACATCATCTCTCCTCACTCTATTGCGAGCCTTTGGTGTATTCTTTATGTGTCTTTTGCATTTTCTTCATTTCAACACAATTCTCGTTCATCTCCTATGGACCTGATTTACAGAAAATGGCATTATCACTACAAGCCCATAAAATAGAAAAATTAGACTAGGAATGTACAAGAAATGCAAATGCATGATATGTGTGAAGTGCATGCTCTATTTACAATGTAAGCTAGATATTTAGACTAATTTAGTCATTTTTGAACTCATGATTGCTGCATAATCAATAGTATTAGAAAAAGAGAGAGTTCATTGTAAGATGAATTAGAAACCTTTGAGAGTTAATTGTGGAGATGGACAGACTACAAGTACATACATTCCATTACAAAATCTTGTAATTACAAAGCTAATGTATTGTAACAAATAAAGCGTGCGTTTTCAATAACTAAACATGTATTTTGTAATAGAAGCATGTGTATGTTGTAATGAGTACAATAACATGAAATATGTAAACAAAAATGTAATACAAAAAATTACGTCACATGCACTGTTGTAATAAAAAATTATTTTATAAATTTACGTTACATGCACACTTATAATACAAATTATTATTGTACACAGTTATAAAATTGGAATACAAAATTGGGTTATATGCACACATTATGAAAATTGTAATACAAAAATGTGTTGCACACTTCCATTACGAAAATTACAATACAAGTATGTTCCTCATCCTTTTATTTGTTTGAGCATAATCTTCAACTCTAGGAAACTCAAGTCTATCTAGTACAGATGAATTGTTTGGCCAATAATCATATTCATGTATTATATAAATATCAACGTTCCCTAACCATTACCCAATCTTTGACTGGACTTATAGGTCACGTGATTATCAACGTAAGTTCCATGTACAAGAAAGAACATGCTTGGCAGTTTCCTAATATTTGTGAACTTAATCTTCATTTCCAAGACCTTTTGGCTTTCCCATGCCTCCATTATAATGCTCATCAATTAACTTTGTTTTGGTATTGTTGATAGGGCTAAACAGGAGTTTATAAAGTAGTTTCATTATATCAAAGTCTCCTAAATAGCTCAATCAACAGATAAAATTTATAAACTTAGAATCAAAATTGAAGTCTGAGGTCGAACACAGGGAGCAAATATGGAATTCATGCACTAATGTTTAATTACATATAAATGAGCATAGAAAATTAAGCATAATAATGATATTCAATGAATACTAATCTATCACATTAAATATTCAATGATGCTTAATGTATCTCGAGATAAAAAGAATAGAAGAGAAGCCAAAAGTGGTTATTTAAATCACCAACTAAGCCCTCTAAGCATGTATCACAAATAATTCAATTATACAAAATAACCCAACAGTAAGTTGAATGCTACACTGATCAGGCATCGGGCATGTGTATCAGATGACTTAAATAATCAAGCTTCTTAAAGCCTTCTTTCTTGATTCTTCTCTCTCCTTCTGCTTTCTTCTTCGCAAGGGCACGACCCCTCTTCTCTTTCTCTTCTTCTTCAGACCTTCTCCTTTCTTCACAAGCACAAGGGAATAATTCCCTCAATGACTAAGTATCGGGTCTTCTCTCTGAAGTGCAAAACCCCCCTCCTATCTCCTCTCTTTCTCCTCTCTTTTCAAGTAACCGTGCATGTGATCGGGTATTCAGGGATCTGGATTAAGTAATATCGGGTCTAGGCCTGCGTGCGTGGTGTCACAGGCGAGGAGTGGGGCATAGGCGGGTGGTGGGTGTGCGGGTAATGGGGACCCCACCATCATGTACTTGGGCGATAGAGTAGAAACACAAAACCAACTTAAGTGCTATCACATGCTCTTTCGCATCCGCTGTGGGACTAAACCCACTGTTCTTTCTCTTTGCATACGAGTAGCAGCAACAGGTGAAGGTTCATTCAATTGGCATAGTTTCTGTAGCTGGGATCCTCAATTGAGGACCTGGGCGTGAACCTCGAGTGAATCTGCATTGCCTGGGTGGATTGGATGAAGAACGTGGCCATGGCTCGATGAACAAACCAGAGAAGATGGCGACGACGACGGAGATCCGGTGGGACACTGATAAACGCCAGTTTATCATCATTCTTATGCATTAAAAGAAACCTAGCTCTTAGGTTTTTGCTCCGCAAATGGGTTTTTGGGTTGCATTTAGGCATAAATCAGGTTAGACATGCATTGCACTTTTTATTGTGTTTTTGATGTGCTTTTGTGAGTGTTAGGGATAAACAGATTGCCAGATCCCTAGAACCCTAGCACTCAGGAATGCAACTGGTGAAGGAGAGGCTCTCACCAGCTGGAACTCAACTTGATCCAACTCAGCATAGCTGGAATTTAGCTCACCTAAATTAGGGTTAGCTCATCCTAGCTCCATTCAGCTCATCTCAGCTGAATGGTAGCTCAAGAGAGCTCATCTTAGCTCACCCTAGCTCAGGTCAGCTCAGATCCAGCTCAACTTAGCTGAGTCTAGCTCATCTCAGCTCCCATTAGTCCACAGGGAGCTCTAGCTAGCTCAGTTAAAGCTACGTCCAGCTCCACTCAACTCCAGCCAGCTGAAGATAACTTCATTCCAGCTCAGGAAGCTCAAGTCCAGCTCCCGGGGACTCAGCTTAGCTCAACTCAGTTGAGCTAAGCTACCTTAGCTACCTCAACTAGCTTGATCCTCCTCGGGAGCACCAGACCCAGCTCACCTCAGCCCATTATGGTAGAAGCCATCTCACTTTAGCTTGGCTTAGCTGCTACCATGCCACCCTCTTCAGCAGCTACCAGCCCCAGTTCAAGCTCTAGGCTTCTCCTCCTCAGCTCCTTTCTTCAAATCCTAGCTCCAATACCTCCTCCTCTACTCCACTACAAGCTAAGCTAGCTTAGCTTAGCTATGCTCCAGCTCCCTTGGCATTTACCACCTAAAAACCCTACCTAACAACTCCACCAACTAGCTCCACCTAAGCTCCACATAAGCTAACCCTACTTCAACCTCACCTTGGTGCCAACCTAGCCTACCCACTACCTCCAAAAGACACCACAAGGTGGCACCAAAACCACCCTAACTACCCTCCTTATTGGCACCACTTTTTCCCTCCAAAACCCCCTTCATCTCCACCACACATCTTCCCTTAAACCCATCTCCACCATCCACATAATCCCCCTTCTAGAAGCCTTCTTGGTGGAGCCAAAACCAAGGCATATTTCTATGGTTGGCGCCACCTTTAGGTGGGCGTTCACCACCATAACCACCACCTTCACATCCCCTTACTTGGCACCAACTCTTCTTAGCCCTAGGATCCCCAACTACCCCCCATATCCTATCCTAGCCATCCATTCCAAGAGCCACCTATGCCCCCCTTCCTACATTATATATACCCACCTATCTTCCCACATTTTCTTCATCCTCCGTTAGTGTTTACTTCCACCTACATCCACCTATACCTACGGCTAAGAAGGAGTAGAGAAGAAGATTAAGGGGGCACATCACCATCCCCTTTGGTGCCTTCTTCTCCCTACTCTCTTCAACTTGGGCCACGCCAAGGAGGAGGACCTTTCCATTTCAAGGAGGACGGTTAGGCAAAGGAGAAGGACCTAGGGTGGACGTCCACCCTTGGCAAAAAGCTTAGGGCACGCCCCCTTAGGGCTTGCTTTGGAGGACATCAATTTGGTGAAGCTTTTAGAGACAAGAGTTGGAGCACTTCTTTTCAATCCCAGGAGCTACTAGGCTTGGAGCAAGGAGCCTCCCCTCTTCATCAATTTTTAGAGGATTAGTGTTTATTTACTGTGTACTTATAATTCTAGTTGTAGAAGCTTTCCTCTACTAGGGTTTTTGTACAACACTTTCTCATTAATCAGGTTGCCTTCTTTAGTTGCAGTCTTAATTGCTTTGTTTCTAGCATTTTTTCACTCCTTCTCCCTAATTATTCTAGGCCACCACTTGCCTAGAGTGAGCTTAGGGAGAGGCTCTACTTGCCACTTTAGGAGTAGTTTATTGAGTTAGGTGTTAGTCACTTTCTCACCAACAACTCGCATGTTCGCCGTTATTTCAAAAACATAAAAATGACATATTGAAAAAAGACAAAAAAGAAAGTTGAGATTTATTTTCTAAGCAAGAGAGTTGATTTTTCAAATAATTGGACTCCTTGGACGACCCTAGATACTCCCCTATCTAGGAATATAAATTTAAAAGCGAAAGTAGATTTACACGTTGCAATGACACTAAATTGCCTATTTAACAAACAGCATATTTTCATGATCAGATACCTGAAACATGAAATATGGGCTACAAGCCCTTGTTAAAACATTCAAGAGGATCACCGTAGGGTGTGGAAGGTGATGGCGGTGTCCGTGGGGTGATTCGTGAGTGGATGAGGGTGGATGGTGAAGGAGGAGCGTGAAGGCGAAGGTGTTCAGTGGGTCGCGTGAGTGGGTGGAATGGCAAACAAAGATGGGTGTTTGGTTCATGGAGGTATGGTGGAGGTTGTGAGGGTGTTGGCGAGGTGTGTGGTGTGGTGGAGCAACGAGGAGACCTCGCTGGAGATGCGGTCAGAGATGGAGATGAGGGTGGTGTATGGTGGAGTCGAGGGGTCGAAACAAGGGTTTAGAAGTCCTAGGCTAACCTACGGAGAGAGAGGAACCTAACTAACCTAAATCTAATGGACGAAAGGGGAGAAAGGTCCTTGCCAGTGGTATGCTGGACTTGGAGGAGATGAAGCCTCCGGTAGGGGAGATGCGGCGAGGAAGATGAGGAAGAAGACCCTTGCTGGTATTGCGAGCAGCAGAGGAAGATGAGGAAGAAGAACCGATCGCCTATTGTACGTGGCATCCGGTAAAGAATGTGGATGGAAGAGCTCACCAGAGCTTGCGGAGAAATTGGCTGGAGAGAGGAGAAGAAGGGGGTATTCCGGTCCAAACCAAGCTAAGGAGAAGCGAAATTGCATGAGGGAGCTTTTTATAGGCCTTAGGGGGTGTTTCTAAGCTTGGAAAGGAGCTTTCAAGCTCCAGCCAATTCCACACAAGGGATACCTGAATCTTCCATGCATTTGTATGGAAGATTGGGAAAGAGTTAGGAATCATGGCTGGGTTTAATTGGAAAGAATTCATAAAGGAATCTACGGTTCAATTTTAGGATTGATTGATTGAGAATCGAGCGAGAAATCCTTACTTGAATCTCAATGGTGGAGCTTCTGTTCACACCAATGGCAGTAGGGACCTATTTGCAAAGATGATAAGAAACTTAGGGACATGTTCGCAAGAATTTCAAAAGCTAAGGGCTAGTGTGAGATGAAAAAGTCTTATTGGATTGAAATGCAAACTAGGTCAAGATGATCTATGATTGAGCCCAAATTTTGATACAAACCTAATTTAGACCCAAGGAATCTGATGGCGAAGTCAGATTTTAGTTTCAACTAAGTTTGACTGGGTAATTTATGTAGAAACCTAAATTAGGGCAACTTCCTATCTGAGACTCTACTTTAGGTTAAAATAGGTTCCAATGGTCAAAGAAATCCTAAGTCGAGAGGCTTAGGTAGTGGTTTTTACCCAGGGTTTTCACTCTAAAATCCAGGTGTCATCTCTTGATTTCTGTGATTGGCTTACATTTGCTTTTAAACTATGTTGAATGTTATTTTAAATTTCTGCATTACCATAGATAGTACAACCTCTAGTGTATACATTAGTTCCTATAGGGTCTGCATGCACTCACATCTGGTATCGAAACCTCGTTCATTCCAACAAGGATATCAAGATCCTCTGAGGTCTGCGCTGAGGGGCAATCTATTGTTAGACCGTTGCTCTTTGATGGTACTAATTATGGATACTAGAAGACCATAATGCAGATATTCCTTGAATCCAAGATTATGAAGTCTGGGATGTGATAACCTCTAAGTACACACATCCAAAAAAGAAAGAAGGCATTGCTATCACCTCATATCAGAAGAAGATGGCTAGTCACAATGCTAAAGCCATGAATGCTATCTTCTGTGGTCTATCCAAGGAAGAATTCAATCATGTATCAACTTGCAAAACAACATACGAGATTAAGAATACTCTTGAAGTTACCCATGAGGGTACTTCAAAAGTGAAAGAGACTCGGATCAATCTTCTCACACAGAAGTATGAGCTCTTTCGCATGAGGTAGGGAGAAACTACCAAGAAGATATACACGAGATTCACTGACATCATAAACTCCTAGAGAAATCTAGATCAGGAGATTGTGAATGAAGCCTTGGCTCAAAAAATTCTTCAGTATCTTACCAATGATTGGGAAACAAAGACAACAACAATCCAGGAATCCAAGGTGTTGGTGTAAGGGCACTACGATCATTTATTTTGATGATAACAAAACACTTGTCATTTAACATTTGCTTTTGAGTCCAAAGATTTCAGGTCAATTGCAAATGGATACAAGTGTGAAGAACTCGCATCCATGGCGGATTGGAGGTGCTTGATGAAGAAGGAGCCTTCACTTGGAGCGAAATCTTGAAGAAGGAAGGAGATGAAGAATAAGATAGATTCCTTTTTCATGTATTTCTTTTGTTGTTTCTTTTGCTCTTTAGTTTTGTTTTAGAATATTTGTTAAAGAGCCTCAAAGTTACCAAACAGCAGTCCTAGAAACACTTGCAAAACTCTAGGATACTTAGGTTTCTCGTAGAGGACTTAGAAAACCAAAATAGGCTTCAAACAACCTTATCAGTCGTCCAATATGAAAATCAGATGTCTGATATTGAACTTTAAGATATCTGAATGTTGAATCGGGCGTCCAAAACACTTAGGTTGGAGAACCACTCTCTGTCTGCCTTTTCTAGATGTCCAGCCCTTAGTCCAGACATCTTAGCAGGTGTCTGATGACCTTGCCAGACATCCAATTAGTGTAACGTTGGCTTAGAAAAATGATCGTTGAAAAATGACCCTTAATCTTCTATCAGATGACCATAGAGGACCTCAGATGTCTGATAAGTGAACGATAGCCTCGATTGAGCCAAAATCAGTTATCTTCTGTTAGCTAGCCGTTTCTGCCTTGGGAAATCCATTCCCACTGTAATTAAGTTTTCCAGATGTCTAGACATAGTGCTAAACGTCCAACCTATCGTCTGACCCACTTATACTAGAACCCTGTTCAGGTTTGACTCAAGTCAAGAAGGAAACCCACCTGGAATTAGACATATGATATTAGGCCCAGACGTCTTATAAGTGACTACCAGACGTTTGGTACTTTTCCCAGACGTCTGATAACCCTGTCAGAAATCATTAATGATTCTAATTGCAGCCTGATTTGCCTTGTGATAATCCCCAACGGCTACCTAAGGCTTCCATAGCCTTCCTAAGCCTTCCTAGGCCATCTATAAATAGAGGGGAAGCCCTCCCTTGTTAAGATACACCTTGAACAACATTTCCACATCATATTGTGTCTAATTGATCATTAGAGGTGATCTTGCTCTCCAAGCTTTAGTTCTACATCTAGAGAGGACCATCCCAGCTGCGCACCCGCTCTCCCACCTATTATTACGAGATCGACATTGTGCCATTGCGTGGTTCACACATCCACGTCAGCTGATGTACTTCCACCAAAGGGAAGTTTCCTATTTTCCTATAGTAGGTAAGTTTACATTAATCTTTGTGGCTCTATTGGACATTGTATTTTATTGTCTTTGGTTGGGTATTCACCTTGCGAATTCCTATCTCCGTCGCGAAACAAAATACTCCTCATGAAGAGGATGGTTTGAGGAATGCTACCCTCGTACATAGTAGCATGGTTGTAAGAGGTTCAGTCACCCTCTTTTAAGTGACTGGGTTAGTGGATTTGATCGATTAGGTCGATCGGGAAATCCTACGTCGAGAGACTTAGGTGGTGGTTTTTACCCAGGTTTGGGTTTCCACCTAAATATCTTTGTGTAGTTGTGTGATTACCATTTTGTGTGATTGATATTATTATTTTTCCTTTATTTTTCGTATCACGCAAATCTCACCTACTCCTGTAGGAATTTACATAAGGATCTCTCTATCCTTCAATTATATGACCTCATAGGTAGCTTAATGGCCTATGAAATTCAGCTAGACCATATGAAAGAGCATGAGGGTGAAGGGAAGAGGAAGGATATTACTTTGAAGGTCGACACTGACTTAGAAGAATTAGATGAGGAAGATGATGGTGACATAGCTCTGCTTCCAAGAAAGTTCAGAAATTTTCTTAAAAACAAAAAGGGCTAGAAGAAGAAAGAGGAACCCCAAGAAAATCAAGTTATCTGCTACAATCGAAGAAGACACGGCAAGTGAAGAAAGCTCTTTGCGGACATATGGCAATCGAAGATGAGGTATCTTCTTTCTCATTTGAGGAACTTTTAGAAGCTTTCTATGAGTTGCATGATTTATCTAAAGCACTAAAAGTAGCCAATAGAAAGCTAAGGACCTAGATGAAGAAACTGAACTAAAACATAGATTTGCCTCACAAAACCAACAACTTTCATTGGAGATCACCTTACTAAAGACACAAGTAGAGTCACTTCAAGTAGAATTATAAAAACTAAACAAAAATCTGTTACTCTTGTAAATGACTTAGCTAAATTCACTAAAGGTAGAGCAAACCTGGAGAAACAACTAGGTACACACACCCAAACAACAAAAAAATTTGGATTAGGATATACACCTAATAATGATCATGAAGCATCTAGTTCTCAAACCAATACACAAGGTCATTCTAGCCTTAAGGTCAAGAATGGGTTCACGTCTAAATAGGCACCAGCTAAGAAATCTGGACCCAAAAGAAAATGGGTACCAAAGAGAAAGTTGCAATCTTATTTTGTAGGACACCTGATGTAAACACATTTACACTACTTAAAATGTCTATTTATGCATGTTCTTAAGTATAGGATTGCATTTCATGATATAAATATTGCATAACGTTCATCATCTTGCATTTAGAGTGGTTTGAATAAAATGGAGGTTAATTGTCTCCTTTTATGTGCTTGGACAGGGCAAACATTTTATCAGGGCCTCGGATCAAAGATCCAATCGTATGGATGTAATCAGAGCGACGATTGGAGTTCAACGACTCCAAGATCGCCCTAATCAGGCATCTGTAGCATCAGATAGTGATTGGGGAACCCTAGAAGATCAAGGGCCAGGATGGTGTAAATCTGCACTTCAAATGAAAAATCCAACCGCACGGATGAATTCGGATCGACGATCGTAGCCCAACGACGTAAAAATCAAGTCAATCCGACATCCGTGACACCATCTACGACATCCAGAAGATGGACGGCCAAGATGGCACCACGTGGCGCCATCTCGGCTCCCCAAACGGCCGCATACATTCTCTGAAGACCCTGCACCCGTTCCCTCTTCGCCGTTGGATCTCGATCCAACGACTATGGTCAGCCGCGCCTAAAAGTGCCCTCTCGACCATCCGTGCCTCGTAGCGTAGCGGTCGAGCGCGCTTGCGAGAGTTGCTGCTGCGGGTTCGAACCGCAGCGAAGGGGAGAAAGGCGCGGGGGTGCGAGAGATGGCGGGCGTTGGATCTTGATCGGACAGCCATCTGCACTCAATTGAGATCACGCGCGATTGAACACGCAGCAAGGATGCCGATCGTACGCGCTGGGTGGGCACGCAGCAACGGGCAGAGATGCATCGTAAGTCGTCCGATCTCGCGATTGGACGGTTGAGATCTGATGAACGTGCGTGGGCGTTGAGAAAGGGCATAGCTGAGGAGGCGCGCGTGGGAGCAAGTGCTACGCCCATGTTGGGGGCTTTAGTGACGGATTTATCTGTCACTAAAGACCCCTCATTTATTATTTTAACGATGTAATGACCATTTTGCCCCCACTCCTTGCAACTATAAAAGGAGACGCCCTCCACACGAAATTCTCATCCCTTCCTTCTCCTCTCTACCTCTCCAAAGCTCAAGAGAAGCTTGTCCCACACCCAGGATGCTCCTCGCGAGATAAAGTCCAAATTTTCGTCCTCCTTCGGAAGTGGATCCCGCGACGACGACGGCGTGCTGCTCCGTTCCCGTTCTTTTGCTTCATCCTCCTTCGTCCGGGCTCCATTCTCCTTCGTCCAGGCATCGTCTCGTCCGGCTCATCCTCCAAGCAATCGTCAAGGAGGATAACTTCTCTCTCCTATTCTTATTTACAGCTTTTCTAGTGTAGAATTTTCCTGCTTTATAGTGTAGCTGATTTCCCGCTTTCTAGTGTAACTTTTATTGATTGTATAAACAGTTTGAAATATTGAATGCATCTTCTCTTTCTCTCTCTCTCTCTCTTTCTTTTAGTCTGAAGCTCCATTGTAATTATATCACCTCGCTTTTCAAAAAATTCTAAAAAAAAAAATATAATTGTGAATATAGATCAACGTAGCCTCCCTGTGTTCGACCTAGAATTCTTTTCGGTATAAATTTTATTTGTTGAACACGAATTCTTCGCTTTCAAGCTACGACAGGTTTTCCAAAACCAAACACGTTAGCGTAGCAATTCGCACGTTCAACATTTTGGCACCGTTGCCGGGGAGGCAACGATTTCCGATCTTTTCTTCGCATTTCTTGCACTTTATTTATTTTCTAACTTGCTTTCTCTTGTGTCTATTGTTTCGCAGAGACCTCCATCAAGGAATCAACAAGCGGTAGACTAGAGTAAAGTGCAGTTGAAGACTACTGTAAGTGCTCCCCCATTCTTTCCCCCTCCATAGATTTCATTCGCCACATTAAATCCAAATTCCAATTAACCTAGGTGTTTGCATAAATCCTAGGAATAGTTTGGTTGTTTGGATTTCCACTCACATTCATAAAAAAATTACAAAAAGATAATCTTGTGGGGTAATTTTCAACAAACACACAACACACACTCACATTCAAGGCACTTGATCAACTTGATTTGTTTTCTACTCAACCGGGTTCTGATCTGTGGAACCGATACACACAAAGCAACACATGACATAGTAGAAATCATTCTAGGTTAACCATTTTTGAGTGCCTAACTTAGTGGTGCATTTGTGGCCAATTGTTTGAGTTGTTTGGGCCGCACCACTCTATTTAAAACCAACTCATCAAGTAGCTCCTTCTTAGGGTTTTTAATCTAGGTATATTCCAGGCACTCCACTTTCTTTCTGATTTTAAAGGAAAACAATCTTCACCCGTATTTTACAACTTGGTTTGCCTAGAAACTTGATTGCAATTCACCTAATTTGAAACCCTAAAAGCTACTTAAGCAAGATTTGAACATTAAAATTCACGCATTATAAATAATCTTGCTTGAAAACCCTGGTTGTGCACGCACTTACACAAATCTCAATCAATCATTAAGGGCACAACCCATTGTAAGGGTCCATCACATTCCATAAGCACCACAATCCCAGGCCTTAATAAAATCGAGTAGACTTTGGCCTTAAGGTTTGATTCGCTCTTCAGGGCCTAATCTGAGATTGTTTTTGATTAACCTACTTGTACTAATTAATCTGATGTCTAGCTAGGGGAGTAGCGTCAAACGACCACGGCTGGGGGGTACACTAGGAATCGGAGGCAAAAGCCAAAGGAAGAACCTTCTCCCCAGTCCATCCTTCTAACTGGTTGGATTAAACAGACGCAAGTAGAGTAAATCACTTACAGTCTTAAGGCGGGTTTTGGGAGTCAGTAGATCCTTAGGCTACCCTACTTAAGGAAAGCCTTGTTTTGTTGTGCTGCAGGGTCCCTATCCTCAGTCCTTCCGACATTCTCCTAGTTTATGCTGGGAAGACGGTCATTGAATCCCCGATTGGAAAGACCATTAGAACATTCTAGGAGGCACAAGTTAGATTTTGGTCAATTTGATCCCATGGCCGAACAACAGCCTCCTCTGCTTGGAAATCCACAGGAAGAATTTCAAAGGTAGCTGGAACAAATGCAGAGAATGCAGGAATGGCTCCAGAGAATGTAGGGTGCTCAGCCCTTGAAGGATTTTTATGATCCTTCAAATTACGGGGAACGTCCCAGCATCCAGATTCCAACCGGTGACGTAGAAATCAAGCCCCAGGTGTTAAGCCTGATTAAACATTATCATGGGCTTAGCTCCGAAGATCCGTTTCAGCACTTGAAGGACTTGATCACTTTGGTCCAAACCACTAAGGCTCGAAACGTAAACGAGGAGCAAATGATCATGAGACTCTTCCCCCACTCTCTTAGGGATAAGGCCGCGCATTGGTATAGGACAATAGGAAGACCAATTACAACTTGGAATGAGTTGAAATCAGCCTTTCTGAAGAAATTCTTCCTAGTTGATCGTACCAATGCTTTGAGACGGGCAATCACTACCTTTACCCAATGGCTGGGGGAGTAGTTTCATGTGGCCTGGGAGCGATTCCAGGACTTATTGCGGAGGTGTCCACACCACGAGGTGCCAAAATGGCAACTCGTGCAGATTTTCTATCATGGGTTGACTGAGCAACTCAGAAATCATGTGGATGCTTCTTGCGGAGGCAATTTCCTCAATAAAGATGCAGATAGTGCACATGATTTATTTGAGGAAATGAGTGAGAATTCAATTAATCATGCCTCCATGGATACTTTTAACCGGTCCCAGCAACCCAGATCAAATGTCAATGAAGTCCATGACTCTCATTCATTTGATATGAAATTGATTTGTAATAAACTTGATAAGGTGGACTTGGTTTCTAAAAGAATGGAAGAGTGGATGGCTGGTAATTCTATGAACAACTCTCGAACCACTCAATCCCAAAATTCGAGATTCCATTCTTCAAGAGCTCCTTCTGGACGGGAGTTCGTGAATCAACTCGATGCGACTCAACCTATGAGTCAGCATTTTTCGGAACCCCACGGGTTCCCAACTGGGGCCTTTGATTCCAGTTTTTCTGATCCTTCCCTTTCTTTCTCTCCATCCTCACCCTATGAGGATGTCTGCGCTGTACAAGAGAATGTTAGATCCAACCCCTACTCAAATGCCTATAATCCAGGTTGGAGAAACCACCCTAACTTCTCTTGGAAAAATCTGGGGCAACAGACCCAATTCTGACCTGGCAATTATGCTCCGCAACGACCAATGGGTCAGTGTCAAGTATATACTCAGTTTCCTTTGAATCAGGTCAATCAGCCAGCTTGGAATGCCCGTCAACTTGCAGGGTAGGCTGATTTGAACCGCCAAATGGTAGAGATGCAAGGATCTATGCTCCAACTCATGCAGCAAATGAAAAACTCGCTGGACAACTTACAATCCGGGCTCATTGCTAACTCTCGTCAACCCAGATCTCTACCATCCCAACCCGTACCCAACTCGCGAAACATTATGAATTCGGGCAATCAAGCCCAAGGGTATGGAAATCAGAGGGACCCACACGCACATGCTCAGGTGGTTGAGCAGGGTTCCTCGTCTTCTTCTTCTGCAAATCAACAATTCATGGTCAATTAAGCCCCTCCAATCTTTCTTAACCCTCCCCAAGACCCAAATTCTTACGCTTCTGCAAATTCTGTAACTTTGAGGAGTGGTAAGAAGACTCAAGATCCACAACCACACTATTTTGATCTTTTGAATCCTGAAGAATCTGAGGAGAAAGAGGAGAATTCTAGAGGAGAAATCAAGGCTCAGGAACCTGATTTCAAAGATCTGACTCATGTTCCTTTTCCTGAAGCCTTAAGCAAAGCAAAGAAGAAGAAGTCTGTTGATAGCAATGAGGAGCTTCTGAATTTATTTAAGAATGTTGAGATCAATATTCTTCTCCTTGATGCTATCAAGCACATACCGGCTTACGCAAGATTTTTAAAGGAATTATGTACACAAAAGTGTAAGTCGAGAGAATCTATTCTGAGGAAGGTGGTACTCTCCGAGCAGGCTAGTTCTGTTATCCTGCACTACCTCCCTTAGAAAAAGAGAGATTCTGGTGCTCCTTTGATTTATTGCATTATCGGAGATTACACATTTGATAGAGCACTTTTGGATCTCGGTGCATCCATCAACCTAATTCCGACTTCTCTTTATGAGAAGTTTGGGTTAGGTGAACTTCGGCAAACTTCAGTAACGCTACAGTTAGCGGACCATTCGGTCACAAACCCGCGAGGCGTTATTGAAGATGTTATAGTTAAGGTCAAGGATTTCTATTTTCCTGTAGATTTCCTTGTCCTTGACATGGATGTACCAGATAATTTGAGGAACACGCCCATCATACTGGGGTGTCCGTTCCTGGCTACCGCAAAGGCCAACATTAATTGTGAAAGCGGTAGCATGGAAATCACCTTTGGGGACCAACGAATGAAATTGGATTTTTTTAAGGCAATCAACAAATTTGAGGATTGTGGATTTATTGAGGAACTTGATGAGGATAATGTTAATATTGAAACTTGTTTGACAGTTTCTTCAATTGAAAGTTCCTCTTTGGTTGATGAATTTGACCTGCAACCCTCTGACCTGACATCTTCGGAAGAGGTTACTTATTTTGTTCACTCACAACCTCTTCCTCTTGTTGAATCTTCAGCATCTACCCTACCATCAATCATCACCCTACCCCAACTTGAATTGAAACCATTGCCTAAGAATTTAAAATATCAATTTTTAGGACCTCAGAATACGCTCCCTGTGATTATTAGTGCTAAATTGACAAAGGAGCAAGAGATTAAATTGATTAAGGTCCTAAAGGAACATAAGGAGGCAATTGGTTGGACCATTCATGACCTCAGGGGGATCAAGCCATCTTACTGTAATCATAAAATATTTTTGGAAGATGGATCCTGTCGTTCTCGCCAGATGCAGAGGAGATTGAATCCAAATATGCGAGAAGTGGTCAAAACAGAAATCATCAAGTGGCTCGATGCAGGAATTATTTATCCAATCTCTAACAGTCCCTGGGTAAGTCTCGTTCAGATTGTTCCAAAGAAAGCTGGGATTACTGTTGTGACTAATGAGAGAGGTGAATCTGTCACAACTCGTTCAGCTTCCTCTTGGACAGTTTGTATTGATTATAGGAAGTTGAACACAGCCACTAAAAAGGATCATTTTCCCTTGCCCTTCATTAATCAAATCTTGGAAAAATTAGCCGGGCAGAAATACTTCTGTTTTCTTGATGGCTACTCAGGATACAACTAAGTTCCTATCCATCCCGAGGATCAGGAAAAAACTACTTTCACCTGTCCCTACGGAACCTTTGCTTTTCGTAGGATGCCTTTCGGGTTATGCAATGCACCTGCGACTTTTCAAAGGTGTATGCTATCCATATTTTTCGACATGGTGGGAGAGTTTATGGAAGTCTTCATGGATGATTTCTCTACTTTCGGAGAATCATTTGACTCTTGTTTGGCTAATTTGGAAATGATTCTTAAGTGATGTATCAAGACACGACTGGTCCTTAGCTGGGAAAAGAGTCATTTCATGACCCAAGAGGGCATCGTTTTGGGTCATGTAATCTCTAAACGGGGAATTGAAGTAAATAAAGCTAAGGTTGATGCTATCGCTAAACTTCCTCCTCCTACATCTGTTAAACAAATCAGATCATTTCTTGGCCATGTGGGATTTTATCAAAGATTCATAAAGGATTTCTCGAAGGTTGCTCGTCCTTTGAGCAATCTTCTTGCCAAAGAAACGCCGTTTGTTTTTGACGAATCATGCCGAAAGGCATTTGATTTCCTGAAAATGGCAGTCACCTGTGCTCCAATTTTGCAACCACCAATTTGGATAGCCCCTTTTGAGATCATGACCGACGCTTCTGATTACACGGTCAGGGCTATCCGGGGTCAGAAAATTGATCGAAAGCCCTCTATCATTTACTACACTAGTAAAACTCTGGATGAAGCCCAGAGGAATTACACTATTACTGAAAATGAATTACTAGCTGTAGTATTTGCTTTGAAAAAATTCATGGCTTATCTCTTAGGGTCTCATGTTATCGTTTATACCGACCACTCGGCCTTAAGACATCTCTTGGCTAAAAAGGATGTTAAACCCTGGCTTATTCGTTGGATTCTTCTTCTTCAAGAATTTGATCTTGAAATCAAGGATAAAATTGGGGTACAAAATGTGGTGGCGGATCATTTGTCGAGACTCCTAGGTGATTCTTCTTGTTCGGACATTTCGATTGCTGACACTTTTTCGGACGAAACAATTCTTACAGTTTTAGGTGTCCACACCCCATGGTTTGCTGACATTGTTAACTATTTGGCCGTTGGTCAAATCCCCCAGGATTGGACCAAGCAACAACAGGATAGACTCAAATCTGAGGCCAAATACTACTTCTAGGAGGACCCTGAACTGTATCGCATCGGCTCTGATCAGATTATTCGCCGATGCATACCGGAGAATGAATTCGACAGTATACTCGAGTTCTGCCATGCATCTGGGTGTGGTGGACATTTCTCTGGGAAAAAGACGGCTGCAAAAATCTTACAATCTGGCTTCTATTGGCCATCTTTATTCAAGGATGTCCAGGATTTCTCAAGGTCATGTTCTTGATGTCAGGCACTCGGGAGCATAACTAAGAGAGACATGATGCCCCTAAACCCTATTCTTCCTGCCGAAATTTTTGATGTTTGGGGCATCGATTTCATGGGACCCTTTATCCCTTCATTTGGAGATCAGTACATTCTTGTTGCTGTTGATTATGTGTCCAAATGGATTGAGGCGATTCCCACCCGAACCAATGACCACAAGGTGGTCATCAATTTTGTCAAGAAAAATATCTTCAGTAGGTTTGGGATTCCAAGGGCTATCATCAGTGATGGTGGCACTCATTTTACTAATGCCCAATTCCAAAATTTATTGGCCAAATACGGGGTTAATCATCGAATTTCCACAGCTTACCATCCCCAGAAGAATGGACAAGCCAAGATCTCCAATCGAGAGATTAAGAACATTCTGGAAAAAAACGGTTAGGCCTGATCGCAAGGATTGGGCTCAAAAGCTTGAGGACACTCTTTGGGCTTACCGTACGGCATATAAAATGCCCATCAGCATGTCTCCATTCCATTTGGTGTATGGAAAGGCGTGCCATCTACCCGTAGAGATTGAACACAGGGCATTCTGGGCAATCAAACAATGCAATTTAGATCTGAATCTAGCTGGGAAGCCAGGAAACTCCAATTATCTGAGTTGGAGGAGCTTAGAAATGATGCTTATGAGAATGCTAAGATCTACAAGGCTCGGACCAAAGCTCTACATGATCAATTGATTTCCTGCAAGAGCTTTTAGCCAAACCAAAAGGTCCGGTTATTCGATTCTAAACTTAAGCTCTTTCCTGGCAAACTTAGATCTAAATGGAATGGCCCATTCATAATTGATTAGATTTTTCCAAATGGTGCTGTTCAGATTTCTGACCCAAAGATGGGTAACACCTTTAAAGTCAACGGTCAACGTCTGAAGCCTGTTGTTGACCATAATCTTCCAGAACCCGTCTCAGACTCTGTTGCTCTAGCCATTCTGTGACTTCTTTGGCTGGACTTCGCCTAGCTGACGGCATTAAACTCAGCAGTTGTACATATGACACAAGGCTGATACGAGCTTCATATCCAGGTGACATCTTTCATATTCTACCATTTCTTTCATGTCTCTTTTTCAATAAGGACATTGCATTAGCTAGGCATGGGGGGGTGGATTCATTTTTGAATTATTTGGTCAGCTTTGTGAAATCCATATAAATTATTTTTCTCTTCTTATTTATATATAAAAAAAAATCAAAATTAGGAAGGATTAGTTGGACATTAGGACTTTTCAATCCTAAGAAATTTTACATTAGGATCTGAACACAAAGACCCTTCAGGTCTTTGGACTTAATTAGCCTGTGTATCCACTAAAATGTGGATTTGTCTTTGAGTCCTCGCCATCTTAATTCTATTGTAATTGGAATAAATAAGTTGGGTGATAAGTACACGACTTATCAACCCACCCTCTGATTTGAGGGAATTTTTGAGTTTTAAGCATCTACACACTTTCTTTACACTGACTCGTTGTTCGACGATTCTAACGGAAATTGGGTAGCTAATGAACCTTCTAGGGTGATATGGCTGGCAAGTTATCGTGGGTAACAGCCCATAGGTAGGTTGTCCAGAGCCCAGTCACTAGACCTTTCTCTTTTTCCTACCCTTAGGTAAATCTTAGACTAGGGAAGCCACCTACTTAAAAAAAAAATAAAAGAAAAGAAAAAAAGAAATAAGCCACACTTCGTCGCACGAGTATGGCTACCAAGTTGTCGGTGGTAACAGCTCATCGACCAGTTGTCCAGAACCCAGCTCAGTAAATGCACTAAAAATTCCCAAAACACTTAGGAAGAAGCGGAGAAGTAGAATAAATCAGGGAGATATACACTGGATTCACCCTTGTGTTGACCCTGTAAAAAAATAAAAGTAGGGAGAAAGCTACCGGTTGTAAAGATACACCTTTAGGCAGAATTCTTTTTAGGTCACCTAGAGGCGTAGAAATCCGAAGTCCATTTTAATTGCCGGTCAACGAGTCTATCACAATCACAATAAGATGCTTAAAGCTTAGGGTTCTCATTAAATCTTGGGTGAGTTGAATGGCCAAAGAAAGCGACTCTTAAACCCTAAAATTTGAAAATCCAAAAAAATTAGAAAAGAGTAAAAAGAGAAAGAAAATTTTATTTGAATAAGGCGAGGGTTGAGGTGGTCTACATTTTGGCTGATACCTGGGCACTGTTGTGTCTTTGAAAGTTCAGTTCCTAAGTAGACAATTTCTTAATGATTGAAAATAACTCAGGTCCAAATAATCCAACCTAATTCTTTTATAAATAGCATATAGTTTTTGCTAGGGACTGGCAAAAGATAAGCATGGGGGTATGATGTAAACACATTTACACTACTTAAAATGTCTATTTATGCATGTTCTTAAGCATAGGATTACATTTCATGATATAAATATTGCATAAAATGCATCATCTTGCATTTAAAGTAGTTTGAATAAAATGGAGGTTAATTGTCTCCTTTTATGTGCTTGGACAGGACAAACATTTTATCGGGGCCTTGGAAGATCCAACTGTATGGATGTGATCAGGGCGACGATTGTAGTTCAACGACTCCAAGATCGCCCTAATCAGGCATCTGTAGCATCAGATAGTGACCGGGGAACCCTAGAAGATCAAGGGCTAGGATGGTGTAAATCCTCACTTCAAATTGACAAATTTGATTGCACGGATGAATTCGGATCGACGATCGCAGCCCAATGACGCAAAAATCAAGTCAATCCGACATCCGTGGCACCATCTACAACATCCAGAAGATGGACGGCCACGATGGCGCCATCTCGGCTACCCAAACTGCCGCATACATTCTCTGAAGACCCCACACCCGTTCCCTCTCAGCAGTTGGATCTCGATCCAACGGCTGTGGTCAGCCACGCCTAAAAGCACCCGCTCGACCATCCGAGCCTCGTAGCGCAGCGGTCAAGCACGCTTGCTGGAGCTGCAGCCGTGGGTTCGAACGGCAGCGAAGGGGAGAAAGGCGCGAGCGTGCGAGCGATGGCGGGCGTTGGATCTTGATCGGATAGCCATCTGCACTCAATTGAGATCACGTGCGATTGAACGTGCGGCAAGGACACGCAATCGTACGTGTTAGGCGAGCGCACAGCAGCAGGTGGAGATTCATCGTAAGTCGTCTGATCTCTCGATCAGACGACTGAGATCTGATGAACGTGCGTGGGCATTGAGAAAGGGCGCAGCTGAGGAGGCGCGCGTGGGCGCGGGTGCTACGCCCACGTTGGGGGCTTTAGTAACGGATTTAACCGTCACTAAAGACCCCTCATTTATTATTTTAAAGATGTAATGACCATTTTGCCCCCACTCCTTGCAATTATAAAAGGAGACCCCCTCCACATGAAATTCTCATCCCTTCCTTCTCCTCTCTACCTCTCCAAAGCTCAAGAGAAGTTTGTCCCACACCCAGGATGATCCTCGCGAAATAAAGTCCAAATTTTCGTCCTCCTTCTGAAGTGGATCCAGCGACGATGACGGCGTGCTGCTCTGTTCCTGTTCTCCTGCTTCGTCCTCCTTTGTCCTGGCTCTGTTCTCCTTCATCCAGGCATCGTCTCGTCCGGCTCGTCCTCCAAGCAATCGTCCAGGAGGGTAACTTCTCTCTCCCATTCTTATTTACAGCTTTTCTAGTGTAGAATTTTCCTACTTTATAGTGTAGCTGATTTCCTGCTTTCTAGTGTAACTTTTATTGATTGTATAAATAGTTTGAAATATTGAATGCATCTTCTCTTTCTCTCTCTCTCTCTCTTTCTTTTAGTCTGATAGCTCCATTGTAATTATATCGCCTCGCTTTTCAAAAAATTCTAAAAAAAAAATATAATTGCGAATATAGATCAACGTAGCCTCCCTGTGTTCGACTCGGAATTCTTTTTGATATAAATTTTATTTGTTGAACACGAATTCCTCGCTTTCAAGCTACAACGACAGGTTTTCCAAAATCAAACACATTAGCGTAGCAATTCGCGCGTTCAACAACACCTAAATGAAGGACTAATAAAATATTCAAATTGGATATATCAAGAAAAAGATGGACATCTTGTAGTCGTAAGGAGAAACTCTAGACCTCATGGTGAGTTTGACAATCGTGTTGCAATAAAAATGATGTTTTAAATGTCGTTATTGTAGTATATTTGTCACAATACAAATAGATGTCAGGTCATTTTATTTATTCACTTAATTTTTACTGGTTTATTTTAAGTCGTTCACTGGGAGATAGTTATTGATATACATCACTCTCTATATTCCAAAAATGTTCTTTTATTCTAAAAATGTCAATTTTATTTACAAAATGAATAAATGAATCAATTAATGAATAAATTGATTAAGTATATCAAAAGAATCAATTAATAAGCATTACAATGCCATAAACAAATTTACAATTAAACAGCATCAAAAACTAATTAATACTACACTATGTTAATTATATACAACTACTCTAAATAATGCCTTAGTATAGGTACAAAATAGCTACTAATACATACTATATTAAGTTATATTAACACATACTAGCATCTTTAGGAACTTATACTATATGTACAGTAACAAATATATGTGTCGCTATAGCCTTAGTAAAATTTGTACAAAACATAAGGTCAAAGACTATGTTTACTAACATAATTATATATCTACAGTGACAAATACATCTGTCACTAAAGCCTTCAAGTTTATTTATATACATATAAGGCTCAAATAATACCTTACTATTCTATTTATATTTATATATACATTTATTACCTATATACGTATACCTTATATATATTTGTTATTTATTATATATTATACTATACATAGTCACATACGTATACTTTATACATTTACATATTGTACATATATACAAACCACTGTACACACATTCACTTAGCACCACTCACGACCCCCAACACTTAGCTGTTTCTTGCACTCCTCTTCCTTCCCTCCAACCCTTAGTTTTTTTCAACACCTCAGATCGATTCACTTAAACCAACAATTGGTTTTTTTAATGGGTGGGTCAGTTCAGTTCGTGGGATACACAACACCCCATAGGGGTGAAACCAAACCACTACTATGAATCGGCCCTAGTTTATTTTTAGGTATTTTAGAGTGCATTCTCTCAGGCCCAATATCAGGCCCATTACTGTGCATACTGGGCTCCCAGCCCACATCAATGTTCCAATATATGCTCGTGTAAATGCTCGAGAGGAGGCGGATAATGGTGGGAAGGTGCATCGAGTGCTGATGATTGAGCGGTCGATGGTGCGAAATCCACTTATACTGCAACGTGCGCTTCTCAACACATGATGTGGGACTAACCATGGCAATCAATTAAGCACTACAGCGTTGCCTAGCATGCACTACAGACCAATCTTTTGCCTTGAATTGCGAGCGTGAATTAAATCCATTTTCTAATTAAATTACAAGTTTGGAAAGCCCTTTTATAGGGCTATACAATTGTATAGTTAATTTGGTATTATAAGTTATTTAAATATATATTAAAATTAGTTAAAGTTAGGGATTTGTACATGCTAAATTAAGGTTTAATTTCTTAATTAATATATAAATTGATAAATTAATATGCAATTGACTTTATAATTAGTTAATTTATATATTAAGGTATTTATTACACAGTTTTGTTTTATTTTAGAGCCTTTATTTTAATTTATTTGCATTTAAATACACATTTTAAATAGATATGTACATATTTAAGTTATAAATATTGCAATATGATACAAATACAATATAAATAGGTCAAACATACTTAAAATAATACTATACAAGTGTACATGATAAATTACTTCAGTAGTAACTTAATTCACTATTTTAATTTATTTTAATTTAATAATCTAGTTAATTAACTTAATAACTTAATTACCTATTATAATTACATAATTAAATTAATATACAGGTATCATACAGTATATATTAATTAGCTAAGTATGTATGTACAGTATTACATATGGTTATAGACATATACATAGGTTTTTATAATTACTTGGGATTATACACATTTAAGTTAATATAAATTAATATATAATTATATAATAAAGTTATGTATATAAAATCATTCTAAATAGTTAATTAAATATATAGATACAATTATAAGCATTTATGTTCATTATTTACATATTTTACAATATCTACAAATAACTTAATATTAAATTATATTTACAAGTATAAATATACTATACATGGTATTTTTGGTTATTTTTTGTTCTTTTATGATTTTTATGATTTTTACATGTATAATAGAGATAAGAGATGGGAGAGAAAGCGTAAGATGAGAGAGAAGAATTCTTTTTGATGTTTTGTGTTTTGGTTCTTTTATTAAGTTCCAAAGTATACCGAACCATCGGTTGATATGTTCTACCAAGTTGGAGATTCAGAATACTTTGAAACTCTGTGTACACTTAGAAAAATACCTGATCTTACTCAAGATAGATTTATTTTATTTTTTATGAATTTTATTATTTGCAATTCTCATCCAAAAGAGACCTAAGTAGATTTTAGCTATGGAACCTAAGGCCTCTAAAATGGCTTAAGTGGCTAAGAAAGTAATGAAAACACTTAGATATCTCCAGTAAGCTATATGCAACATGATTGATCATTAAAACATGAGTTTCATTGACTTTCATCAAATTTACAAGCTTGGATAGATTTTACATTGACATGTTGCTGACAAAAGAATTTAGACATTGAATTACAATCAGTTCTAATCAAATTTAGCTTAAATAATAATACATGAATGCTTACATATACTGTTTGATCATTAAAATACATGAATGACTCATTTAAACATAAAACCAAACTTGAATCCATCTGAAATCATCAATTCAGTTGCTGCTGCTACAATTCTGGATTAGAAGGCTTAAGTTTGCCCTCCTTAAGTTTGATGCGAGGCAAATCAAAACCAAATCAAATCTGGAAAAGCAAAGTCTGAATTCTATTTTTCCCAGAAAATCAATTCATCCATAAATCATTCAAATCAAGAATTATTGTTCACAAAAAAAAAATATCTAGATCAACTGACTAGAGTAGCTGCTTCACTAATGCTCAGATCTAAAAAAGATCAATAAAATCTGCATTTCTCTTGTCACAAAAACTCCTTTGATGATATGAAAATCACTGAAAACCCAATTAAGCATCGACAAATCCCTAAAACCCTAGTTTAATCCTTTCTTCTACACCATGGATAGTGCAAAAGAATTGAATTAACTAGACATTGGTTCCACTTTCAACTCGATTCAAAATCTTGAGACTAGGAGGATATCCTGTGGATCGCAACGTATACTAGAAGGGAGGGGTGAATAGTATCGCCTTAAAAAATTTATATGCATAGATCAAAAATAAATCACAAAGGATTCAAGCATAGAGTACAACCTAAGCCTCCCAGCTTAGAATTTATAGTGGAAACCCAAACTGGGTGAAAACCACTACCTAAGCCTCCCAGCTTAGGATTTTTTTGACTAGTCCAAGCTAGTCAATTCACTAATCGTACCACTTGAATGAGGGTGGCACAACCTCTTACAACCACTTCTCTTTTTATCTTGAAGAGAAGAAAAAACAACAACCACGGATCTTCCCAACAATCTTGGGATTCGTAAATCAAAGCAACAAGATAGAATAACATAAATAACTTCTATGGAACCTCAATAAAAGATCAAACAAAATTTTTCGTAGAGGTTCAAGGGATTGTGCTTTTGAAGAATGTGAAGAACGAGGTACAAAGGCTTTTGAAATAAGCATGAGAGGCTCTATTGTTTGGAAGGTATTTCTTTTTAAAGTTAATGAGATGGGTTGTGTACCACCTCTATTTATACTAAAAGATTTACTTGAATAGGAAATTAAATTGGTCGATCAATTAAGGTTAATTGGTCGATCAATTAAGGTTAATTGGTCGATCAATTAAGGTGGTTGATCAATCATTAATTGATCGGTCAATTTACTTGGTTGGTCGATCAAAATGATATTTATCAACTTCCTAAAATGGCCTGATTTGATCGATTAATGAAGTTGGTTGGTCGATCAAGGTAATTTGGTCGATCAATTTACTAACTTGGTAGATCAATAACCCTAAAAATTTGGTTTTGAAAAGATATGCGAAAATTCATTTTTGAGTTTTATTTGAGGTTCCTTACAATAATGTCCTAGACTCAAATAAAGATAAAAAGACACACATTAGCAACTATCTGCACTTGTCTTGAAAGACGCTTTAATGCTTTAATTTGAGATAGTCCTGAAATGTTAGTCTAGCAATAAGCATAATTTTGGTAAATCAAAACAGAGGTGATTACATTCTCCCCCTTTTTGATGACAACAAAATTATAATTATGAAATTTAAAATAGTTTTGCATAATATCTCCCCCTTTGGTTTTAGCAAAAAGTAAAACATGCTACTGTTGATTTTACATTTAACTCCACCTTAATTATGTAATTTAAGCATCAGAAATATCATGCAATATAAGAGAGCTAAAGAGGAACATAAAACTGAAGGAGATAATCTTCATGCATAAATAAAGAGTCTAGATAAGAAGTACATAAAATATAAATTTTCTAAGAAAATTAAGTTATGCCTGTTAAAATAAAGATAGAAATAGATACAACATCTAATCATCAAATGTTGCCATGAAGGCATCCTTAGTGCTCTGAAGATCAGTGTCCAACTTGAGGTCCAGCAAATTTGATCTCTCAGATGATGTAGGCTGACCAAGACAAAAGTGGTGCTAAGCTAATGATCTGGGTGTCGGCTGCCTAGATGTCCTAGGCGATGGTGTAACTTGCTGATCTGCTGGTCCTGTTGCTGAAGTAGTAGGTGGAGGAGGAGGTGTTGTAGAGGATGGAGGCATGGTAGTAGATCGGTGAGGTCGAGGAGGTCAGTGAAGTTGCTGCTGAATGTCATGAACAGACTCTCCAAGTCTATCCAAGAATTGATTCTGAGCATTCAGGCAGTCTGATACCTGATGCCCATGGCGCATCATCATCAAATTGGTCTCCCTCTACCGATGCATCATCAATGAGATACCATTTGTCACATCCTGGATACTCACAAAGTCCTTGCCTGAGAGTTGTCAATCCAAGAGGTTCCAGTCCTAGTCGTAGAATGATGGAGACAGTCTCACTGGAGGAGGACATGTTGATGTAAAGTGGTCATAAGGCGCGAAAGGAGGAGGAACTACTAAAGGTTCCAGTTGCTGCTGCTCTTGGGCTGCGTCCTCACCATGAGCTCCCTGTGCATGCTCCATCTTTGTATAAGTGAGCTTATCAAAAATTGAGACTCTAGTGATGAATTGTTTATGGTTTATATCCATGGGAACACTAAAGTGTAGGAAGATGTGGGAGAGAAGTGTCCCAAGCTGGAAGGAGTTGGTGGGAGGCTTGCTCATGAGATATAGAATCAAGTGGTTCTAGTTGAACCGCTTGTTCTTAAGGAATGCGTAAGGAGTGATGAGCATAATACCAGGATAGTTTTCAAAAGATGTAGATTTAGACATAAAATTCCAAAGAAACACTCGATTAAGAAGTTGTGGCTGACAACGAAAATGAGGTGACTTGGCCAGATGACCCAAGTCAAAATGAGAGGGAGTGAGCAGGGTCTCCCTAATGGTATCCGTTGGTGTCTGCTGGTAAAGCGCAAGAAACGTGGGACCAACAGACGGACAACTGAGAATCCTAGAAAACACATTTGCATTGACTAGAACCTCTATGCTATAGACGTTCGAGGTCAACTCGATGTTGAAACCCTCACCTATATTTTTCATATTAGCATAAAATAGGTCATAGCCATGGGATCAACACTGAGTATGTGGCTGTTCGTGGAACCCGCATAAAAGTTTCACTCAAAAAGGCGTAATATGGTAGTAAGCAATTTTTTTGTGGATTCTAGGGAATATAAACTCAAAATAAGTAAAGTTAATGGGTCTACCAACATGCGATGAAAATTTTGCAAACAAGAAAAAATGGTCACGTGCAGCGTCAGTGATGAAGAAACGATCAAAGGTGTCATCACGATGAGGCCAGGAGGAGGTACGTGCGCATTTTGGAGCCATTCAAAAATCATAAAAATCACGTTGGTCGATCAAACAAAGAGATTGGTCGATAAAAAATGACCCGGATAGAAGCATTGAAAAATGGTCTTCTGGTCGATCAACCAAGGTGTTTTATAGAAGACATGATTAGCAAAATAGGTAAATACCCTTATGGCAACTAATCACGTTGGTTAGAAACAATAAAAGGTGATTGTGAATGCAAATTGAGGGAAAAGATCACAATCTTTGAGAAGAGAATCTGCCCAATTTTGGTCGATCAAAAAGGGCATTTGGTCGATCAAAACGAAAAGTAATCGATCAAAAAAAGTTAATTGATCGATTAGGGTTTGAATGTTTGGAGGGAAAATTCCCGCCCAACTGGATTGGTCGATCAAACATCTTGATTGATCGATCAAAAGTCAAAATTTTGGAGGGAGATTTCTTGCCAAAGATTTTGGTCAATCAAGGTGGACTATTTGATTGATCAAAGGTTTTGGTCAATCAATTTGAAAAATTGATTGATCAACCAATGAAAAATGCCTTCATTAGGCAAATTAATTAAGCACTTTTAATCTTGATAAACCTAGTGAATGGCAAATTTGATTATACCTCTCTTTTGATAATGGTTTTGTGAATATATCAGCTAGTTGATTTTCTGTGTTAACAAATTCTAAATTGATATCTCCTTTTAAGACATAATATCTAAGGAAATGACGTCTAACATCTATATGTTTAGTCCTAGAGTATTTTGATATACTAGATTCTTTGATAGATTAATGGCACTTGTGTTGTCACATAAAACTTTCTTAGTCTTATAAGATAGGCCAAAATCTTGTAATGTCTGTTTCATCCACAATAGTTGTGAACAAGCTAAAGATGCAGCTATTTATTCGGCTTCAGTTGTGGATAGTGATATAGTATTTTGTTTTCTAGAGAACCAAGAGACTAGGGAATTTCCAAGAAATTGATAGGTTCCACTAGTACTCTTTCGGTTTGTGAAACTACCCACATAGTTAGCATCATAAAAGGAATATAATTCCAATGTATCTGACTTCGGATAGAAAAGTCCTAGGTCTTGTGTGTTGTCTAGATACCTAAGTATTCTTGTAACAGCATTTAGATGTATTTCTTTAGAGTTTACTTGAAAGCGAGCACACAAACAAGTGCAAAGCAATATATCAGGTCTACTTGTAGTTAAATATAACGAAGATCCTATCATGCTTCTATATAATTTCTGATCTATTGATTTACCTGTGTCATTAGTTTTCAATTGGGTAGAAGCTGCCATCGGTGTTTCTTTACCTTTGACTTTGTCCATCGAGAATTTCTTTAGTATCTCCACTGTGTACTTTGTTTGAGATATGAAGATTCTAGAGGTTAGCTGATCAATTTGAAGTCCGAGAAAGAATCGAAGTTCTCCCATCATGCTCATCTCAAACTAATCTTGCATCACCTTTGCAAAGTCATAGCGTAATAGATTACTAGTAGCACCGAAACCAATGTCATCAACATATATTTGTATTATTAAGAGATCATTTTCTTTCCTTTTAGTGAATAGGGTTGTATCTATTTGACCAATTTTAAATTCATTTTCAATTAGATAGGATTTTAAGATGTCATACCAAGCTCGTGGAGCTTGTTTAAGTCCATATAAAGCTTTTTTTAATTTTTATACATGCTCTGGATACTTAGTATCTTCAAAACCTGGAGGTTGTTTAACATAGACTTCCTCCTTGATGAATCCGTTTAAGAAGGCACTTTTGACATCCATTTGAAAAAGTTTGAATTTCATATGGGCAGTAAAGGCTAGTAGCATCCTAATGGATTCTAGGCAAGCTATGGGAGTGTATGTTTCATCAAAATCAACTCCTTCTTCTTGATTATACCCTTGGGCCACAAGTCTAGCTTTATTTCTAACTACTTCTCCTGACTCATTGAGTTTGTTCCTAATGACCCACTTAGTTCCTATAATGGTTTGAGATTCAGGCTTTGAAACAAGTTCCCATACTTGATTTCTCTTGAATTGATTTAACTCATCTTCCATTACAATGATCCAGTGATTATCAGAAAAGGCTTCCTTGACATTTTTGGGTTCAAATTGTGAAACAAATGCAGTGAAAGCTAAACTATTAAAGGAAGATCTAGTTTAAACTCCTTTAGATAATTCACCTATCATCAATTCTTTTGGATGGTCTTTCAGAAACGAAATATCTCTGGGTAGTTCATTAGAAACATTCTCTTCTGGAATGTTTAATGGGTCAACTATTGGATCTTCATCATTAATCGAAGAAACTTTTGGTTTAATTAAAATTTCATCAAAAGATACATACATAGTTTCCTCAACAACAGAATTCTTCTTATTAAAAACCATATAGGCTTTACTTTTGGTTGAATAACCTAAGAAAATTCCTTCTAAACTTTTAGCATCAAATTTATCAAGGTTGTTCTTTGTATTAAATATAAAGCATCGACATCCAAAAATCTTGAAGTAGGAGATTCTAGGTGTTCTTCCATGATAGAGTTCAAAAGGTTTCTTCTTTAGAATTGGTCTGATCAGGGTTCTATTCTGAATATAACAAGTAGTGTTTATAGCCTCAGCCCAAAAATATTGAGGCAGCTTTGACTTGCACAGCATTTTGCTGGCACACTCTTGTAAAGTCCTATTTTTCCTCTTAACTGCACCATTCTGAGGTGCCATCCTAGGGAAGGTAAATTCATGTTTATCCCATATTGATCACAGAAATTGGTAAATGATTCATTCTCAAATTCTCCATCGTGATCACTCCTAATCCTAATTACTTCAGACCCTTTTTCATTTTGTAGTCTTCTAATTAATTTGCTAAAAACATAAAAGGTTAAGTCTTTACTTTTTATCAAAGATCCGAAGTAAATCTAGAAAAGTCGTCAATTATGATTAGATAATATTTGCACCAGCTTAGGCTTTCGGATTTGGTTGGTCCGAATAAGTCTAAGTGAAGTAGCTCCAAAGGTTGTGAAGTGCTAATCATCCTTTTTGGTTTGAAGGGATTTTTAGTTTGCCTACCAACTTGACAGGAATCGCAGACTTTGCTTTTCTTGAAGTTGATCTTTGGCAGACCCTTGACGAGCTCATGTTTCACAAGTCTATTGATGTTCCTCATGTGAACATGACCTAGTCATTTATGCCAAAGTGTTGTTTCTTCGTCAGATACAACTAAACATCCAAGACTGTTGCATTTATCGAAGTTCACTGTATAAATGTATTTGCGTCTATTTCCCTAAAGAATAATTTGTTTTGTTTCTTTATCATGAATTTTAAAACCTTTTGATGTAAAAGTAATTTTATAACCTTTATCACATATTTGACTAACACTTAAATGGTTATGTTTTAAGCCACTAACAAGGTGTATATTATTAAAAGAAGTAGAAGAGTTACCAATTTGGCCAGTACCAATAATACGTCCCTTGTGGTTGTTCCCAAACGTGACCGTACCACCTTCCTAACGGTTGAGCTGTACGAATAAGTCTTCTTCGCCGGTCATGTGCTTGGAACAGCTGCTGTCCATTATCCATCTTCTTTCTTCTCTTTCCTGTTAGTGGTTTGTGTTTGTGAGGCTTTGTTGAACATGTTTTTCGAATCGCTACGCTTACGTGTTTGGTTTTGGAAAACCTGTCGTTGTAGTTCGAAAGTGAAGAATTTGTGTTCAACAAATAAAAATTTATACCGAAAAGAATTCCGGGTCGAACACAGGGAGGCTACGTTGATCTATATTCGCACTTATATTTTTTTAGGATTTTTGTTAAGCAAGGCGATATAATTACAATGGAGCTATCAAACTAAGAGAGAGAGAGAGAAAGAGAGAGAGAGAGAAAGAGAGAGAGAGACAGAGAGAGAAAGAGAACATGCATTCAATATTTCAATTGTTTATAAAAGTTACACTAGAATGCGGAAAATCAATTACACTATAAAGCAGGAAAATTCTACACTAGAAAAGCTGTAAATAAGAATGGGAGAGAGAAATTATCCTCCTCGACGATTGCTTGGAGGATGAGCCGGACGGGACGACGCCTGGACGAAGGAGAACGAAGCAGGACGAAGGAGGATGAAGCAGAAGAACGGGAATGGAGCAGCACACCGTCGTCGTCGCGGGATCCACTTCCGAAGGGGAACGAAAATTGGACTTTATCTCGCAAGAAGCATCCCGGGTGTGGGACAAGCTTCTTTTGAGCTTTGGAGGGGTAGAGAGGAGAAAGAAGGGATGACAATTTCGTATGGAGGGGGTCTCCTTTTATAGTTGCAAGGAGTGGGGGCAAAATGGACATTACAACTTCAAAATAGTAAATGAGGGGTCTTTAGTGACGGATAAATCCATCACTAAAGCTCCAGTCGTGGGCGACATGGGCGGCTCGTGCGCGCCCACTCGGCTGCTCACGCGTGCAACGCCCACGCATGTCCATTGATTTTCAGCCGTCCGATCGCGAGATTGGATGGCTTAGATCGTGCTTCACCCGTTGCAGCCCGCCCGCCTGGTGCGTTTGATTGTGTGTCCGCGCCGCGCGTTCAATCGCACGTCTGCGCTATCGGGCGAGCGCGGCAGTCCGATCTTCATCTGACGCTCCACGCACCTCAATTGATCGCGCCCTCCAGCCCCTCACCGCGGATCGAACCCGTGCCCCGCACTCGCGATAGCGCGCTCGACCACTGCGCTATGGGGCGCGGATGGTAGAGCGGGTGCTTTTAAATGCGAGCACCCACAGCCGTTGGATTAAGATCCAACGGCGGAGAGCGATCGGGTGCGGGGCCTTCACAAGATGAAGCGACCGTTTGGGCGGCTGAGATGGAGCCACGTGGTGCTATCTTGGCCGTCCATCTTATGGAAGTTGTAGATGGTGCCACGATGTCGGATTGACTCGATTTTTGTGTCGTTGGGCTGCGATCGTCGATCCGAATTCATCCGTGTGGTCGGATTTATCATCTGAAGTGCGAATTTACACCATCCTAGCCCTTGATCTTCTAGGGTTCTCGGGTCACTATCTGATGCTACGGATGCCTGATTAGGGTGATCTTGGAGTCGTTGAACTCCAATCATCGCCCTGATCACATCCATACGGTTGGATCTTTGATCCGAGGCCCCGATAAAAATGTTTTCCCTGTCCAAGCACATAAAAGGAGACAATTAACCTCCATTTTATTCAAACTACTCTAAATGCAAGATGATGCATGTTATGCAATATTTATATCATGAAATGCAATCCTATGCTTAAGAACATGCATAAATAGACATTTTAAGTAGTGTAAATGTGTTTACATCATACCCCCATGCCTATCTTTTGCTAGTCCCTAGCAAAAACTATATGCTATTTATAAAAGAATTAGGTTGGATTATTTGGACTTGAGTTATTTTTCAATCATTAAGAAATTGTCTACTTAGGAACTAAACTTTCAAAGACACAATAGTGCCCAGGTATCAGCCAAAATGCAGACCGCCTCAAGCCCTCACCTTATTAAAAGAAAATTTTCTTTTTCTCTTTTTCTCTTTTCTTTTTTTTTTGAATTTTCAAATTTTCGGATTTAAGAGTGGCTTTGTACGGCCATTCAACTCACCCAAAATTTGATGAGAACCCTAAGCTTTAAGCATCTTATTGTGATTGTGATAGACTTGTTGACCGGCAATTAAAATGGACTTCGGATTTCTACGCCTCTAGGTGACCTCAAAAAGAATTCTGCCTAAAGGTGTATCTTTACAACCGGTAGCTTTCTCCCTACTTTTATTTTTTACAGGGTCAACACAAGGGTGAATCCAGTGTATATCTCCCCGATTTATTCTACTTCTCCGCTTCTTCCTAAGTGTTTTGGGAATTTTTAGTGCATTTTCTGAGCTGGGTTCTGGACAATTGGTCGATGAGCTGTTACCGCCGGCAACTTGCCAGCCATACTCGTGCGGTGAAGTGTGGCTTATTTATTTTTATTCTTTTCTCCTTTTCTTTTTAATAATTTTTTTTTCTTTTCTTTTTTTTTTTTAAAGTAGGTGGCTTCCTTGGTCTAAGATTTACCTAAAGGCAGCAAAAAGAGAAAGGTCCAGTGACTGGGCTCTGGACAACCTACCTATGGGCTGTTACCCACGATAACTTGCCAGCCATATCACCCTAGAAGGTTCATTAGCTACCCAATTTCCGTTAGAATCTCCGAACGAGTCAGTGCAAAGAAAGTGTGTAGATGCTTAAGACTTAAAATTTTCTCAAATCAGAGGGCGGGTTGATAAGTCGTGTACTTATCACCCAAACTTATTTACTCCAATTAAAATAAAATTCAAGTTGGCGAGAACTCGAAAAACAAATCCACATTTTAGTGGGTACACGGGCTGATTAAGTTCAACGACCTGAAGGGTCTTTGTGTTCAGATCTTAATGTAGTTTTTCCTAAGATTGAAAATTTTCTTAAACCCAAATTCTCTTTCCTAATTTTGATTTTTTTTTTAATCAAAATAAAACAAATCTACGGAGCTGACGAATGAATTCAGAGATAAATATCCACCCCCCCATGCCTATCTAATGCAATGTTCTCATTGTATTAGAAAGACATAAAACAGAGTGGAAAAGCGTAGAAAGCACCTGAATTGCATGAATGTCAGGTCTGCTCCAAGATGAAAACTAAGAAAAACTATATATGTGCTGAGTTTAGTGCCTTTAGCTAGACAAACAATACAAGGAAAAGAAATGAAGAATTCACAAGTGCAGGTCAGAATTAGAATGAACAGAAGAATCCTCTGACCTGTCAGCAGAGGTCCACAGATGTGGACCAGATTGTGGTGCAGACCCATACCCCATAATCGAGAATATCTTAGGTTCTGGATAAAAATTACCCAAAATCTAAAATCAAAATGTAAGCGGGATCGGGCCTGCGATTTCTGAGGATGCAACCCAAGACCAAAAAGTCGGGTTACAGAGAATTGAAGCTCAAAAGGATAATCGTTGAATGTGTGCTTGGGTTTGACATCCTCGAAACAAATGTCGTAAGGGTTCTGATTTGATGGTTTCAGCTTAAAAGGAACCCTTCGACTCAATTTTCTATTTCCTCCAAAATTGACTTCCCAAATCCTAACTTCCCAGCTCCTATTCTCCTCATTCAGCTTATCAAATTCCAGGACCTCTTGTATATTCATCACCCCATCTGAAATCTCCAAGTCTAAATGATGTGGCAGAATCAAAATTGACTTGGGTCTAATTATCTCAGAATTAGAATCATCAATAAGCTCAACAGGGTGTAACTAATAATCAGGGCATTAAATTAATTCCTCCAGAAAATGCAATTCTGGACCCGTAATGTGTGCCCTAATAAGATCAGTTTCCTCAGTTATTGGGCTATCAAATGATCTATCAGATTCCTCAGGCCCAATCGTCTCACAGAAATCGTGTTCAGAAAACTCACGTGAGACTTCGCAACTTGAATCTTCACCATTAGGATCCATATCAATGTATGTCCCAAAATCATTTGTCACTTTCTGTTCCAAGGAGACATACATTTCCTCATAACCTGGCTTAGGGATCTCAGGTGAAGAAATCAGATCATCCTTCATTGGTTGTTTTAATTCAATCTAGTCAGCCTCGTAACACGTGTCCCCCCCAACAGGTGCCTGAGCGGGTTCTGTCATTGGCTTTCCTGAAGAGGGTTCATCCTGGGAATTATTCCAAGATTGAATCAAAGCAACCACGAATCTCATCCTCAATTTTGCTAATTTCCCAAGTAGAAACTCACCCGGGTTCTTATCCTTAACATCCTGGAGTCAATCCAACAAAGACTTGTTTAAATCATCAATCATTTCAATCAGAGGCTCCAATCTCTCAATGCAAGGTATTGGCTGAACTTCTAAAGATTGAATGATATTCCTCAAGTTAGCCAGAACCTTATCTTGAACCTGATTAACCTGAACCAAATGAGTTGGTTCAGGGTTGGGCGGGTTTGACATCAATGCAGAGGAATTAACGAATTGAGATTCGTTATACCCTTCCTGATAATAGGTCATTTCAGATTGTTGAAAAGATGGTGATGACCTAAAGGTAGTGAAATCAGAGGATGGGTAAGGATCGGTGTATCCTTCTTGATTGTAGATCGTATTAGGTTGTGCATGAAAGGAAGACGATTTATAATCGATGTAGCTCTGAGAAGGATAGAAATCAGAATCAAAGTGTTCAGGGTTAGACCCTAAACACGGGGGTCTGGAATTGTATCCCCAATCTGAATTATCCCAACTGACTGATGGTTGATTACAATATGAGTTGGGATAATCGTCATGTTGAGGATAATTCACAACAGGAGGGAAAGAGCTGGAATGCGTGAAATATGTGGAAGGATTCATGAGATACAGGAGGAAGAAAGGTACCCTACAATACAAACAATCAAACCTGTCCTTAAATGGTTTAGCCTACAGACTTACAGACTCTCAAAACCCGTCTTGAGATAAAGGAACGATTTGATCTACTTCTGTCTGTTCAATCCAACCAGTTAGAAGGAGGGACTGGGGAGAAGGTTCTTCCTTCGGCTTGCGCCTCCGGTTCCTAGTGTACCCCCCAGTCGCGATCGTTTGACTCTGCTCCCCTAGGTAGACATCAGATTGAACAGTAGAAACAGACTAATCGAAAATAATCTCATTCTGGGTTCTGAAGAGCGAGTCCAATCCTTAAGGCCAACGTCTACTCTATTTTATTTATGGCTAGGTTTGAATGTGCTTTAGAATGTGATGGGCCCTTTAAATGGGTTGTGCCCTTAATGATTGATTGATTTGTGTGTGTGTGCACAACCAGTGGTTTTTAAGCAAGATTATTTTTGATGTGGTGAATTTTAAGGTTCAAATCTTCCTTAGTAGCTTTTAGGGTTTCAAATTAGGTGAATTGCAATCAAGTTTCTAGGCAAACCAAGTTGTAAAACATGGGTGAAGATTTTTTTCCTTTAAAATCAGAAAGAAAGTGGAGTGCCTGGAATATACCTAGATTGAAAACCCTAAGTAGGAGCTACTTGATGAGTTGGTTTTAAAATAAAGTGGTGCGGCCCAAACAACTCAAACAACTGGCCACAAATGCACCACTAAGTTAGGCACTCAAAGATGATTAACTTAGAATGATTTCTACTCTGTTATGTGTTGCTTTGTGTGTACCAGTTCCACAGATCAAAACCCGGTTGAGTAGAAAACAAATCAAGTTGATCAAGTGCCTTGAATGTAGGTGTGTGTTGTGTGTTTGTTGAAAATTACCCCACAAGATTATCTTTTTGTTATTTTTTTTTTATGGATGAGGGTGGAATGAATGTGAGTGAAAATCCAAACAACCAAACTATTCCTAGGATTTATGCAAACACCTAGGTTAATTGGGATTTGGATTTAATGTGGCGAATGAAATCTTTGGAGGGGGAAAGAATGGGGGAGCACTTACAGTTGTCTTCAACTGCACTTTACTCTAGTCTACCGCTTGTTGATTCCTTGATGGAGGTCTCTGCAAAACAATAGACACAAGAGAAAGCTAGTTAGAAAACAAATAAAGTGCAAGAAATGCGAAGAAAAGATCGAAAATCGTTGCCTCCCCGGCAACGGCGCTAAAATGTTGAACGTGTTTTTCGAATCGGTACGCTTACGTGTTTGGTTTTGGAAAACCCGTCGTTGTAGTTCGAAAGTGAAGAATTCGTGTTCAACAAATAAAAATTTATACCAAAAAGAATTCCGGGTCGAACACAGGGAGGCTACGTTGATCTATATTCGCAATTATATTTTTTTAGGATTTTTGTTAAGCAAGGCGATATAATTACAATGAAGCTATCAAACTAAGAGAGAGAGAGAAAGAGAGAGAGAGAAAGAGAGAGAGAGAAAGAGAACATGCATTCAATATTTCAATTGTATATAAAAGTTACACTAGAATGCGGAAAATTAATTACACTATAAAGCAGGAAAATTCTACACTAGAAAAGCTGTAAATAAGAATGGGAGAGAGAAATTATCCTCCTCGATGATTGCTTGGAGGATGAGCTGGACGGGACGACGCCTGGACGAAGGAGAATGAAGTAGGACGAAGGAGGATAAAGCAGAAGAACGGGAACGGAGCAGCACGTCGTCGTCATCGCGGGATCCACTTCCGAAGGGGAACGAAAATTGGACTTTATCTCGCAAGAAGCATCCCGGGTGTGGGACAAGCTTCTTTTGAGCTTTGGAGGGGTAGAGAGGAGAAAGAAGGGATGACAATTTCGTATGGAGGGGGTCTCCTTTTATAGTTGCAAGGAGTGGGGGCAAATGGACATTACAACTTCAAAATAGTAAATGAGGGGTCTTTAGTGACGGATAAATCCGTCACTAAACCTCCCTTCGTGGGCGACGTGGGCGGCTGGTGCGTGCCCGCTCTGCTGCTTGCGCGCGCAATGCCCGCGCACGACCATTGATTTTCAGCCGTTCTATTGCGAGATCGAATCGCTTAGATCGTGCTTCACCCGCTGTAGCCCGCCCGCCTGGCGTGTCTGATTGTGTGTCTACGCCACGCGTTCAATCGCGCGTCGGCGCTATCGGGCGTGCGCGGTCGTCCGATCTTCATCTGACGCTCCACGCGCCTCAATTGATCACGCCGTCTAGCCCCGCGTCGCGGATCGAGCCCGCGCCCCACGCTCGCGATAGCGCGCTCGTCCACTACGCTATGGGGCACGGATGGTCGAGCGGGCACTTTTAAATGCAAGCACCCACAGCCGTTGGATTAAGATCCAACGGCGGAGAGCGATCGGGCGTGATGCCTTCACAAGATGAAGCGGCCGTTTGGGCGGCTGAGATGGCACCACGTGGCGCTATCTTAGCTGTCCATCTTCTGGACGTTATAGATGGTGCCACGGATGTTGGATTGACTTGATTTTTGTGTCATTGGGCTGCGATCGTCAATCCGAATTCATCCGTGCGGTCGTATTTATCATCTGAAGTGCGAATTTACACCATTCTGGCCCTTGATCTTCTAGGGTTCCTGGGTCACTATCTGATGCTACGGATGCCTAATTAGGGCGATCTTGGAGTCGTTGAACTCCAATCGTCGTCCTGATCACATCCATACGGTTGGATCTTTGATCCGAGGCCCCGATAAAAATGTTTGCCCTATCCAAGCACATAAAAGGAGACAATTAACCTCCATTTTATTCAAACTACTCTAAATGCAAGATGATGCATGTTATGCAATATTTATATCATGAAATGCAATCCTATGCTTAAGAACATGCATAAATAGACATTTTAAGTAGTGTAAATGTGTTTACATCAGGCTTTATTTGATAGAGTGGCTTCAGTGTTCCATTTGTTTGTTGGAAAGTACGCTTCTTATAATATACAGAACCTACAAAACAAGATTGCAATATACTTTTTGGTACCCATTTTTGTTGGGTCCACGGTGGTTAGTTTGTGTTGATTGTTTTGGTAGGCTACCTTTCCCTTTACTAGAACTAGATGCTTCATGATCATTTTTTGGTATATAACCTAACCCAAATTTTGTGGTGTTTTGGGTTTGTGTTCCTAACAATTTATGCAGTTTTCTACTTCCATTTGTGAACTTAGCTGGATCATTTAATAGAATAGTGGAGTTTTCTTTTAGTTTGTCTATATCTACCTTTAAGTTGTTTATCTATGATTTTAATGCAGTGATCTCAATAGATAACTCTTTGTTTTGATTATCAAGTACGTCTTTTTGGGCTCTTTCTTCATCTAATGCTTTTGCTAGGTTTTTATTTTCTAGTTTTAATGATTTAGCTATATCTGCATCTCAAAGAATGCTTCTAATAATTCATCTTGAGTAAAGGAGGTTACCTCATATTCTACAGCCATAAGATCGAGAAGAGCTTCTTCTCCCGAGGTTTCTTCTTCCTCTGAACTTGTGTTCGACTCATCCCAAGTTGACGTGAAAGCTTTCTTCTTTTTGTCTTTTCTGAAGGGCTTCTTCTTCTTGTCTGACTCATTTCTGAGAAGTGGATAGTCCTTCGTGATGTGTCCCTTTCTCTTGTAGTTGTAACAAGTGATTGCATTATTCTTAATTTCTTCTTTCTTTTTCCTCCAGTTCTTCTTGTCTTTGAGGAACTTCCTGAATTTTCTGGAGAGGCTATGTCTTCCTCTTCTTCCTCGCTTGAGGTTTCTTCGGATTCCTAAATAGCTTCAAGAGCTATAGTCTTCTTCTTGGATCCTTCTCCTTCTTGATCCCTCATGTGTTGGAGTTGAACCTCATACACCATAAGACTTCCAATAAGATTGTCCAGTTTTAGGGTGGACAATTCTTTTGACTCTTGAATGGCGGTAGTCTTGGTTTCCCAGTCACTGGTGATTGAGCGGAGGAGTTTCCTGACAAGGGCTTTGTTCTTGATGTCTTGATAAAGATTCCACAAGGAGTTTATGATGTCCATGAATCTTGTGAGCATCTCCTTTATCGACTCCCCTTTCTTCATCCTGGAAAGCTCATAGTTTTGGGTTAGTAGATTTACCCTTGTTTCTTTTACCTTTGAAGTTCCCACATGGGTAACTTCGAGAATGCTCCATATCTCGTGTGTGGTTTTGCATGTAGAGACTTTATTAAATTCTGCACTAGAGAGACTACAGAATATGGCATTCATGGCTTTTGCGTTGTGTACAACCATCTTCCTTTGGTCTAGAGTGATTGTAATGTCGTCATTGATTTTTGGGCATGTGTACTTGGAGGTGATGACATCCCATACCTCATAGTCCATTGACTCTAGGAAGATCTGCATCTTGGTCTTCTAATAGCCAAAGTTCGTTCCATCAAATAAAGGAGGTCGAACCACCGACTGACCCTTAGCATATGTGTCAACATTCGACTTTGACATCTCCTGGACAACACAAGCTTTGATACCAAGTGTGAGTAGGAGGTTATCCTGTGGATCGCAATGTATACTAGAGGGGAGGTGTCACCACCCGATCCCAAATCTCGACAGGATCTAAGACTGGCTCGCTTCGGTTTATCCCAGGATCTAGTCGTCCAACAAGACATAACCAAGTAACATTCAACAAACCACAATCACACAAGTACAGTAACTAAGAAAAAAGAAAGTTTCAACAGGTGGAAAGAGAACAGTGATATTACAGCCATCACATCAAAGAGTACATGTAATAGAATACAAACTATAAAACTCACTAGCAGGCAGTAGAACTAAAGCTAGGCTCGACTAGGCCCAGCGTCGTCAGCAGCCGGTGGCTCGAGCTGCTCAAATCCCTGACCTGTATAGAATATATTTGACTAGAGTCAGCTAAAGCTGAGTAGAGTGGTGGCTAAGAATTAACACGCATTATCATGAAGTTTTCCATTTTCTAATTATATTATACATGTGGGTGCATAGAGATCTTTAATTAGGATTTGTTAATTAATCATCTGGTTCCCTATAGGAACGATTTTGCTTGCAGCTTCCGTGATATAGGATGCCTACGTGGCACTCTCCTGGTCGGGGGAGTCCCACCGTGGTAGTCCTATACTCGGTCTACTACCCTGAGGTCACGATCGGGACGTAGCGGTGACTACGGCACGCGTGATAAGCGTGTGGGTAGCTACCCCGCACTGGCATGCGATCAGTCATTTCCGCTAGCGGGTGCGCCTCAACGTACAGTGCTGAACAGTGTAATGCCTTGCCCTCTCAGAATAGAACAGGGGTCTTGCCCCTCCTCAGTCCACGTACCCTCATCCGACTACCTTGGTTTGCCCAATGGGCTGACGAGAGTCGGTGCAGGGTGGCCATACCTAGCCCCGAGCCCCCTGGGGCGGATAGCTCCCCCCTACACTAAGTAGCTCACCTCGGTACCACATATACAAGGGCCAGTAAGAGTCGTCGTAGAGTGGCCAAACCCACCCTAGGTCCCAACCCAAGGGTGGCAACCTCCCCTCTACACTACAAGGGATAGTTGCTCTCTTCGGTACCAAGTACACGAAGGTCAGCTTACCTCCCTTAACAGCTGTCCATAGGCAGCAAATTCCCAGAACCATCTGGTTCTTCGAGGTACGATGTTCATGTTTACATTCCCTGTGGGGTTCGTATAGGAATTTCTTTATCACATCCGGGTTGGAATGTTCGGGACAACAGCTCAATTTCCATTTTATTATAGTAGGGGTCCATTTTAGCTAAAAACAGGCAGTTTTCGATTACTCAATTATTCACATGCAGTAGGGGCCCATTTTAGCTAAAAGCAGGCAGCTCTTGATTACACAATCATTCACATGCAGTTTCTTCTGACCCTAGTGTTCATGCCAAGACCTAGGGTTCAAGAATCTATTCTTGAATATATGTTTATTCCTTCCTAGGGTTCATCTCAAGTCCTAGGATTACTTACTCGCATGTATTAAATTTGAGATTTAAGGTTGTAACCACTCTACCTGGGTAACTGGGTGGAATGGGGGCTCGTACAGTGGCTCCCGACGTCTCCACAGGTCCCGTACACCCGACGGACTGGAGACCTAAACATGAATTGATGGGCCAAAAGGTTCAGAAGGATGTAAATAAGGTATCATTATACAGAGAAACTTGTATGGAAAATAGAGATGGTTCGTTTGCGAAAAAGCGATAATAATAGGGCCATACACAGCCCCAAAACACGCTATCAGACGGAAATCAGACATCTGGAAAAGGTCCCAGACGTCTTAAAACAGTTCTCAGGGATACCTCTCTTGGTGTTCCGCTATTAGACGTCTAGAACTCAAAGCTGACGTCCAAGGACTTTGTCAGACATCTGGGAGTGCTTCCAGACGTCTGAAATTGCCTCGGCTACGCTCCCTCCCTCTGACACATACGTACGCTGTCAGGACTTGTCAGAGAGGAAAAGCATGGAAAGTAGATCTCTACTAGATGTCTTGCCATACCTTCGGACGTCTGGTAAGACATTTGGATATCTCTCCGGTCGTCTGATTCTGTGGAAAAATGACTTCCACGGAATCGCTCTGGATCCCCTTGCCTGCAGGTGTTGCGGCAGAATGGCACTACGCCCTCCTCTCCCGCACTTCCTCTCGCTCGGGTGCTCCGCTCTCACTCGCTCTCGACTATGGGATGGCAACGAAGGGGAGGGGGAAGAGGTATATAAAGGGAGAGGAGGTGAGGGGAGTGGAGAGGTGAGCATGGGCGTGGAGTGGCGTCGTAGGAGAAGGGGCGGTGAGACACGGTGAGGTGCAGAGAAGGAGGAAGCATGGCTCTTGTATGCTGCGCGCTAAAAGCATTTCCAGACGTCTGGTGAACATCCTAGACGTCCTGACAGATGTCTGATGAACATCCCAGATGTCTTAAATGGCCAAGGGGTGGTGGGTTGTTTCAGAAGGAGTGAATAGTATCACCTTAAAAAATTTATATGCACAAATAAAAAATAAATCACAATAGATTCAAGCATGAGTACACTTGATTTATAGTGGAAACCCAAATCAGGTGAAAACCACTACCTAAGCCTCCTAGCTTAGGATTTTTCCGACTAGTCCAAGCTAGTCAATCCGCTAACCGTACCACTTGAACGAGGGTGGCACAACCTCTTACAAGCACTTCTCTTTTTATCTTGAAGAGAAGCAAAAACAACAACCACGGATCTTCCCAACAATTTTGGGATCCGTAAATCAAAGCAATAGGATAGAATAACATAAATAACTTCTATGGAACCTCAATAAAAGATCAAACCGATTTTTTTGCAGAGGTTCGAGGCATCATGCTTTTGAAGAATGTGAAGAACGAGGTGCGAAGGCTTTTGACATAAGCACGAGAGGCTCTACTATTTGAAAGGTATTTCTTTTTAAAGTTAATGAGATGAGCTGGGTACAACCTCTATTTATATTAAAAGTTTGCCTGAATAGGAAATTAAATTGGGCAACCAATTAAGGTTAATTGGTCGATCAATTAAGGTGGTTGGTCGATCACTAATTGATCGGTCAATTTATTTGGTTGGTCGATCAAAATGATATTTATCAACTTTCTAAAATGGGTTGATTTAATCAATTAATGAAGTTGGTTGGTTGATCAAGGTAATTTGGTTGATCAATTTACTCATTTGGTCAATCAATAAGCCTAAAAATTTGATTTTGAAGGGATACACGACAATTCATTTTTGAGTTTTATTTGAGGTTCCTTACAATAATGTCCTATACTCAAATAAAGATAAAAAGATACATATCAGCAACTATCTGCACTTGTCTTGAAAGATGCTTTAATGTTTTAATTCAAGATAGTCCTGAAATGTTAGTCTAGCAATAAGCATAATTTTGATGTATCAAAACAGAGGTGCATAAAAAGACACACATCATCAACTATCTACACTTGTCATGAAAGATGCTTTAATTCTTTAATTCGAGATAGTCCTGAAATGTTAGACTAGCAATAAGCATAATTTTGGTGCATCAAAATAGAGGTGCTTACAAATCTTCCTTAGGGCCTTCTATGTCTCATTTAAACCTTGACTGTCAGATTAAACTCAGTTTGAATATAGAAACCATATTACTTAAGAGGACTTTTGATCTTGCTCACTAAGATGTTTTGAACATTTGGAGTTCCTGCACACCATAGATTGGTGTATAGGAAATCTCGGCGATCATGTAAAACTAGTTGGATCCTTGCTCAAGCCTCATATCAAGATCACTGACTTTCCTTGGTTGAGCTCTCCAAAAGAGAAGAAAAACAATGCCCATGGTTCAAATTGGGTGCAAACCATATGCTCGATGAAAATCCAATTCACTAAGTTCCAATTCATTGGCATGAGCTTAATTGGACTCCAACTCACTCAATTCACTCGATCAAATACCAATTAAACCAAATTGAATCTCTGATCTATGAATCAGGCATGGAAATCAAAGCCACAATAATTGAGTAAATTATTGTAATTAAAATGGAAAGGGGGCCTTTTGTGATTGTTGATGATGCTGGATCGGGTTTTAAGAGTATCACATTATAGTATAGCTGAAAAAGCATTCAAAACATATACAATTTTATTACTCAAATTTGAAGTCCGAGGTTGAACACAGGGAGTAAATAGAATTCACACACTAATCTCAATAATAAATGCAAATCGAACACATAAGATTACTCAAAACCTAAGAGGAGTGTAAAGCATGAGTATATGAAGAGTAAAAATAATTGTAACTGAAATAATGGAGAATTTAAGAAAATTTTAAAAGTTGTGCTACATTGCCTTGCTTTGATTTCTCTTTCTTGATTCTTCTTCTTCTTCCTTTAGCTTCTTCTGCCTTCTCTTCTTCTTTGTCTTTGATTCCTTCTTCTCTGGCTCTTCTCTTCCTTTGTCTTTCTTTCCTTAGCTTCCTCTATCTTGTTCTTCCTTCTTCTCTCTCTTTGGCCATCTCTTCCTTTTCTCTTTCTCTGCCTTCTGCCTTAAGCTTCTTCTTCTTCTTCAGCTTCTTCCTCCTTCCTTCTTTGCTTTGCCTTAAGTCTTTGCGGTCCTTCTTCTTCAGTTTCTTCCTTCTTCTCTAGCCCTTCTCCTTCCTTCTTCTTCACTGCCTGACCTCCTCTTCTTCTCTGAATTTGGCTAAGTGTGGAGCCAAACTTTCCAAGGCAAAACCCCCCTCCCCTGTATAGCTTTCCTCTCTTTCTCTCTTCTCTATTTCAAGTTCGCTCTCTCAGAGCCACAACCGGTTCGGGTAATCGGACCTAACGGAGACCTGGGTCCAGGCTCACCAGCGTGGGTGGTGAGCGAGGATTGAGTAGGTTGGCTAAATGGGTCGTGGCCAGGTCCGCATGGGTAGTGCCGTGGACGAGATCGTGAGAGGGGGGGAGGAGGACCTCACCCTCAGTGTTGGAGGCAATAAGCCTCTAACACAAAATCAATTTATGCGCATACAGGTGTCTTTCCTTTTTCGAGGTGGGACTAAATGTCCCACCTTCTTTCACGCGCCATAGCAGCAGATGGTGCTTTGTTGAAGCTACGAGTTATTACGCTAACATGTTTGGTTTTGAAAAACCTATCGTCGTAGTGTGAAAGCGAAGAACTAGTGTTCAACAAATAAAATTTATACCGGAATAGAAATCCCGGGTCGAACTCAGGGAGGTGAACATTTGATTTAAAAATATGCGTTTGTTTTATTTGTCACAAAGTAAATTAATTGATTAGAAACTATCTATCTATTTACACTAAATAGAAGAGAGAGAGAGAGAATGAGACAAAGAATATTACAAATAAAAACCAAAAAGAGATGTAGAATGAACATGGAATTCATTATCAAAGAGATTGTTCATTACACTAAACATTACGACTAGAAAGTAGAAAATGATTACACTAAAAAGCAGTAAATCTACTATACAAAGCAGTAAAAGAATTGGGAGAGAGATATCATCCTCAACGGTCGCTTAGAGGACGAGCCGGACGGGACGACACCTAGAAGATGGGGAACAGAGCAGGACGAAGGAGGATGAAGCGGAAAGAACGGGAACGGGGCAGCACGTTGTTGTCATCGCGGGATCCACTTTCGGAAGGGGGACAAAAATTGGACTTTATCTCCTGAGAAGCATCCTGGGTGTGGGACAAGCTTCTCTTGAGCTTTGGAGAGGGAGAGAAGAGAAAGAAGGGATGAGAATTTCATATGGAGGGGGTCTCCTTTTATAGTTGCAAGGAGTGAGGGCAATTTGGTATTTCTAATTTGAAAAACATTAATTATGGACCTTTAGTGATGGATAAAACCATCGCTAAAGGTTTGAACGTGGGCATAATGGGGTGGCACGCGCGCACCCGCTCGCCTCTTCTCTTTAAATGCATGCCCACGATCTTTAAATCTTGACCATTCGATCGTGAGATCGAACGGCTAAGAGCACTCCTCACCGCGCTTCCTCTACGCATGCTCGCCACGTCTGATGGCGCATCACTCTCAGGCGTGTGTTAGCGCGTGGACTTGATTGGGCGTGCACGGCCGCTAGATCCTCATGGGCGGTCGATTGGGCCCTCACACCTTCGCCCAACCACAGCTCGCGAGGATTCAAACGCTCGCCCACGCTGCACTTAAGCACTCTCGTCCACTGCGCTACGCGCATGGATGGGCGGGCGGAGTGATTCTTGATCATGCGATTTGGACCGTTGGACTGAGATCCAACGGTCATGGTTGCGCCTTCCAGCTATCCTTCAGAATCTTCAAGCGTCAGTTGAGCTCCTCTGTCAGCCGTTGGATCTTGATCAAACGGTTGAGATGCGTGGGCACTAGAAGCTTCAGCAGTTGAGGGTGGCTGGTTGGGCGGCCGAGATGGTGCCACATGGCACCATCTTAGCTGTCCATCTTCGGGAAGATGTAGATGGTGCCACGGGTGTCGGATTAAGTCGATTTTCATGTTGTTAGGCTGCGATCATCGATCCGAATCCATCCATGTGGTTGGATTTATCGTTTGAAGTGCGGATTCACACCAACTTAGCCCTTGATCTTCTAGGGTTCCCCGATCTCTATCTGATGCTACAGATGTCTGATTAGAGCGATCTTGGAGTCGTTGAACTCCAATCGTCGCCCTAATCACATTTGTTCGATTGGATCTTCGATCCGAGGCCTCGATAAAAATTTTACCCTATCCCTGAACATAAAAGGAGATAATTAACCTCCATTTTATTCAAACTAATCTAAATGAAAGATGATGCATGCTATGCAATATTTATAGTATGCAATGCAATTCTATGCTTAAGAACATGCATAAATAGACATCTTATGTAGTGTAAACATATTTACATCACACCCCCATGCCTATCTTTTGCTAGTCCCTAGCGAAAACTATATGCTATTTATAAAAGAATTAGGTTGGATTATTTGGGCATGAGTTATTTTCAATCATTAAGAAAATGTTTACTTAGGATCTGAACTTTCAAAGACACAATAGTGCCCAGGTATCTGCAAAAATGCAGATCGCCTCAAGCCCTCGCCTTATTCAAAGAAAAAATTCTTTTTCTCCTTTTCTTCTTTTCTAATTTTTTTGGATTTTTGAGTTTTAGGGTATAAGAGTGACTTTCTACGGCCATTCAACTCACCCAAGATTTGATGAGAACCCTAAGTTCTAAGCATCTTATTGTGAATGTGATAGACTCGTTGACCGGTAGTAAAAACGGACTTCGGATTTTTATGCCTCTAGGTGACCTTAAAAAAGAATTCTTTACAACCGGTAGCTTTCTTCCTACTTTTATTTTTACGGGGTCAACACAAGGGTGAATCTAGTGTATATCTCCCTGGTTTATTCTACTCCACTTCTTCCTAAGTGTTATGGGAATTTTCAATGCATTTATTGAGCTGGGTTCTGGACAGCCGGTCGATGAGCAGTTACTACCAACAACTTGCCAGCCATACTCGTGCGGTGAAGTATGGCTTATTTCTTTTTTTCTTTTCTTTTCTCCTTTGCTTTTTTTTTCTTTTCTTTTCTTTTGGACTTTCTTTTTCTCTTTTTTTTTTGAGTAGGTGGCTTCCCTAGTCTAAGATTTACCTAAAGGCAACAAAAAGAGAATGGTCCAGTGACTGGGCTCTGGATAACCTACCTATGGGTTGTTACCCATATAAATTGCCAGCCATATCACCCTAGAAGGTTCATTAGCTACCCAATTTTTGTAAAAATCATCGAACGATGAGTCAGTGCAAAGAAAGTGTGTAGATGCTTAAAACTCAAAGTTCTCTCAAATTAGAGGGCAGGTTGATAAGTCGTGTACTTATCACCCAAATTTATTTACTCAAATTACAATAGAATTCAGGTTGGAGAGGGCTCGAAAAATAAATCCACATTTTAAAGGATATATAGGCTGATTAAGTCTGAAGACCTGAAGGGTCATTATGTTCAGATCCTAATGTAATATTTCCTAAGATTGAAAATTTTCTTAAGCCCAAGTTCTCTTTCCTAATTCCAATTTTTTTTAATATATATAAATAAAAGAAAATAAAACAAATCTACGGAGTTGACGAATAAATTCATAGGTGAATATCTACCCCCCATGCCTATCTAATGCAATGTTCTCATTGTATTAAAAAGACATAAAACATAGTGGAATGGAGTAGAAAGCACCTAAATTGTGTAAATGTCAGGTCCGCTCCGAGATAAAACTAAAAAAGCTATATACGTGTTGAATTTAGTGCCTTCAGCTAGGCACACTATACAAAGAAGAGAAATAAAGAATTCACAGGTGCAGGTCAGAATCAAAATAAAAAGCAGAAACCTTTTACTAGCCAGCAGATGTCCACAGGTGTGGACCAGATTGAGGTATAGATCCATACCCCATAATCGAGAATATCTAAGGTTCTGGATAAAAATTACCCAAAACCTAAAATCAGTATGCAAGCGGGGTCGGGCCTGTGATTTATGAGGATGCAACCCAAGACCACAAAGTCGGGTTACAGAGAATTCAAGTTCTAAAAGATAATCAATGAATGCGTGCTTGGGTTGGACATCCTCAGAACAGATGTCGTAAGGGTCCTGGTTTGATGTTTTCAGATGAATTGGAACCCTTAGACTTAGTCTTCTATTTCCTCCAAAGTTTGCTTCCTAAATCAAAACTTCTCAGCTTTTGTTCTCCTCATTCAGAATGTCGCGTTTCGGGACCTCTTGCATATTAATCACCCCGTCTGAAATCTTCAAGTCTAAAAGATGCGGCTGAATCAGAATTGACTTGGGTCTAGTTATCTCAAAAACAAAATCATCAATAAGCTCAATGAGGTGTAACTGGCAATCAGGGCATTTGATTGAATCCTCCAGAAAATGCGATTCTGGATCCATAATGTAAGCCCCAATAAAATCAGTTTCCTTAGTCATTGGGCTATCAAATGATCTTTCAGATTTCTCAGGCCCAATCATCTCACAGAAATCGTGTTCTGTAAACTCACGTAAGACTTCGCAACTTGAATCTTCACCATCAGAATCAAAGAAATCAAAATCCGTATTAATGTATGTCTCAAAATCATCCATCACTTTCTGGTCCATGGAGACATACGTTTCCTCGTACCCCAGCTCAAGGATTTCAGGTGAAGAAATCAGATCATCCTTAATTGGTTGCTCTAACTCAATCTGGTCAGCCTCGTAACACATGTCCCCCCCAACACATGCCTGATTAGGTTTTGACATTGGCTCTCCTGAAGGGAGTTCATCTTGGGAATCATCCTACGATTGAACTAAAGCAACCAAAACTGTCATCCTCAATTTCGCTAACTTCCCAAGTAGAAACTCACCCGGGTTGTTATCTTTAACATCCTGGAGCCAATCCAACAAATACTTATTTAAATCATCAATCATCTCAATCAGGGGCTCCAATTTTTCAATGCAAGATGTTGGCTGAACTTCTAAAGATTGTATGATATTCCTCAAGTTAGCCAGAACCTTATCTTGAACCTAGTTACCCTGAACCAAATGAGTTGGTTCAGGGTTGGGCGGGTTTGGGATCAGTGCAGAGGAGTTAACGAATTGAGATTCATTATACCCTTCCAGATAATAGGTCATTTCGGATTGTTCAAAAGGTGGTGATGACCTAAAGGCAGTGTAATCAGAGGATGGGTAAGGATCAGTGTATCCTTCTTAATCGTAGATCGTATTAGGTTGTCCATGAAAGGGTGATGATCTATAATCGATGTGGCTCTGAGAAGGATAGAAATCACAATCATAGTGTTCAGGGTTAGACCCTAAACATGGAGGTTCTGAACTATATCCCTAATCCGAGTTATCCCAACTAACTGATGGTTTATTATAGTACGAGTCGGGATAATCGTCAGGTTGAGGATAACTCAAAGCAGGAGGGAAAGAGCGGGAATGCGTATAAAGTGTGGAAGGATTCATGATAGACGGAAAGAAGAAAGGCACCCTGCAATAAAAGCAATCAAACCTGTCCTTAAGTGGGCTAGCCTAAAGACCTACAGCTCCCAAAACCTGTCTTGAGATAGAGAAACGATTCGATCTGCTTCTGTCTGTTCAATCCAACCAGTTAGAAGGAAGGACTGGGGAGAAGGTTCTTCCTTCGGCTTGCTCCGCCGATTCCTAGTGTACCCCTCAGCCACGATTGTTTGATTCTGCTCCCCTAGCTAGACATCAGATTGAATAGTAGAAATAGACTAATCGAAAATAATCTCATTCTAGGCTTCGAAAAGTAAGTCGAATCCTTAAGGCCAACATCTACTCTATTTTATTTAGGGCTAGGTTTGAATGTGCTTTTGGAATGTGATGAGCCCTTTATGTAGGTTGTGCCCTTAATGATTGATTGATGTGTGTGTGCGTGCACAACCAGTGGTTTTCAAGTAAGATTATTTTTGATGCGGTGAATCTTAGGGTTCAAATCTTGCTTAGTAGCTTTTAAGATTCAACTTTAGGTATTTTCACACAAGTTTTGTTGGCACACTAGGTTTTCAAAGCACAGGTGAAGATGTTTTCCTTTAAAACTTAAAAGAATGTGGAGTGCCTGGTAAATCCCTAAGAGTTGAACCTAAGCGGCAGCTACTTAATAAGTTGATTTTAATTGAAGTGGTGCGGCCTAATCAACTCAAACAATTGGCCTGTTGCACCACTTAATTAGGCACACACGTGATTACCTAATCTAATTTCTACTCAATTATGTATTTGGATGTGTGTACCGGTTCCAAAGATCGGTTTACCGGTTGAGTTTGAAAATCAGATGAGGTTGTGTACCTCTATGAGATTTTTTTATTTTTCTTTTTAAATGTGGAGGTTGAGGCGAGTGTGGGTGTCAAACAAACAAACAAAACTAACCTTAGAGTTTATAAGAACACCTAGGTTGATTGATTGTATTATTATGTGGTGAAATGAAAACTAATGGGTAGGAGGTGGGGGGGAAAACTCACAGAACCTTCAACAGCACTTTGCTCCGATCTACCGCTTTTGCTCATCTCGAAAGAGTACCTACAATCACAATAAGAAAGGAGAGAAGTGAGTTAAATGATTCGTAAGTTGGAAAACGTGAAAAAAAAAAATCAAAGAGCGTCGCCTCCTCGGCAACGGCGCCAAAATGTTGAAGCTACGAGTTATTATGCTAATGTGTTTGGTTTTTGAAAAACCTGTCATCGTAGTGTGAAAGTGAAGAACTTGTGTTCAACAAATAAAATTTATACCGGAATAGAAATCCTGGGTCAAACTCAGGGAGGCGGATGTTTGATTTAAAAATACGCGTTTGCTTTATTTATCATGAAGTAAATTAATTGATTAGAAATTATCTATCTATTTACACTAAATAGAAGAGCGAGAGAGAATATTACAAACAAAAACCAAAAAGAGATGCAGAATGAACATGGAATCAATTATCAAAGAGATTGTTCGTTACACTAAACATTACGTCTAGAAAGCAGAAAATGATTACACTAGAAAGCAGTAAAAGAATGGAGAGAGAGATATCCTCCTCGACGGTCGCTTGGAAGATGAGCCAGATAGGACGACGCCTGGAAGACGGGGAACGGAGCAGGACGAAGGAGGACGAAGCGGGAAGAATGGGAATGGGGTAGCACGTCATCGTCATCGCGGGATCCACTTTCGAAAGGGGGATGAAAATTGGACTTTATCTCTTGAGAAGCATCTCGGGTGTGGGATAAGCTTCTCTTGAGCTTTGGAGAGTGAGAGAATAGAAAGAAGGGATGAGAATTTCATATGGAGGGGGTCTCCTTTTATAGTTGCAAGGAGTGAGGGCAATTTGGTCTTTTTAATTTGAAAAATATTAATTCTAGACCTTTAGGTGTGGGATAAGGTTCTCTTGAGCTTTAGAGAGCGAGAGAATAGAAAGAAGGGATGGGAATTTCGTATGGAGGGGGTTTCCTTTTATAGTTGCAAGGGGTGAGGGTGATTTGGTCTTTTTAATTTGAAAAAATTAATTCTAGTAGTGACGGATTAAACCGTCACTAAAAGTCTGAACGTGGGCATAGTGGGGTGGCGCACGCGCACCTGCTCTCCTCTCTTTAAATGCCTGCCCACGATCTTCAAATCTCGACCGTTCGATCGTGAGATCGAATGATTGAGAGTGCTCCTTGCCACGCTTCCTCTGCACGTGCTCGCCACATCTGATGGCGTGTTATGCACAGGCGTGTGATGGTGCGTGGACTTGATTCGGCGCGCACAGCCGCTAGATCCTCATCGGGCGGTCGATCGCACCCGCGCACCTTCGCCCAACCATAGCTCGCAAGGATTTGAACGCTCGCTCATGTTGCACTTAAGCGCTCTTGCCCACTGCGCTATGTGCGTGGATGGGTGGGCAGAGTGATTCTTGATGGCGCAATCTGGACCGTTGGATTGAGATCCAACGGTCATGGTTATGCCTTCCAATGGTCCTTTAGAATCTTCAAGCGTTGGTTGAGCTCCTCTCTCAGCCGTTGGATCTTGATCCAATGGCTAAGATTCATGGGCGCTAGAAGCTTCAACGGTTGAGGGCAGTTGGTTGGGCAGCCGAGATGGTTCCACGTGGCACCATCTTGGTTGTCCATCTTCTGGATGATGTAGATGGTGCCACGGGTATCGGATTAAGTCGATTTTCACACCATTAGTCTACAATCATCGATTCGAATCCATCTGTGTGATCGGATTTGTCGTTTGAAGTGTGGATTCACACCATCTTGGCCCTTGATCTTCTAGGGTTCTCCGATCTCTATCTGATACTACAGATGTCTAATTAGAGTGATCTTGGAGTCGTTGAACTCCAATCGTCGCCCTGATCACATCTATTCAGTTGGATCTTCGATCCGAGGCTTTGGTAAAAATTTTGCCCTATCCCTGAACATAAAAGGAGGCAATTAACCTTTATTTTATTTAAACTAATCTAAATGCAAGATGATGCATGCTATGCAATATTTATAGTATGGAATGCAATTCTACGCTTAAGAACATGCATAATTAGACATCTATGTAGTGTAAACATGTTTACATCACGCTTCCAATTGGCGAAGCTGCAGAGGCTAGAGTCTTTGTGCGAGGGCTTGGACGTGTGCACGACTTAAGTCCGCACAGCCTGGAGGTCTCGCCTAGAGTAGCGCGAGGCCTGGGACTACTTGAAGCCTGCTTCAAGTTCGTCAGTAATGGCAGATGAAAGAGCGATCTTTGTTTTCATTGAAAACTTTAACATAAAATAACCTGTCATTGTATTTAATCACGTGGTAGAAAATAGCTTTTCAAAATATTTTAATTCTCAGAATCTAACCATGAAAATAGTTAGGTCATCTCCATAGGGGGGAATTAGCCTATTTAAACTAGTGAATCATGTCTTGTTTATTCAGGAATCTCAATGTGTATGCATACTAATTGGTGCACTTATTTTCAGCATAATCTCTTGATTTAAAGAATTAATCAATAATGTTAGGGTGCACATGCAAAATCATCACCAATGAAATACCTGAATTACTATCTTAATACTGACAAGCATCATCAAATTTAATTAAAACACAATTTGTTCCCTATAACAAATATACATGCTTGCTTATTCATGTGATGAATTTGACTGTATGCAATTCAATTAGAATTGAGGGACATGCATGCAAATTTACTGCAATATATTAAATAGATAAATAAATGAATAGGAGAAGCTACAATGGCATAAGTGGTAAATTTTAATACCCCCTTGCACTGTTGCAAAGCAGGGAGATGGAAGGAGGACTCGCACACGAAGGAGAGGACATGGCTGAAGGCATGAAGCTCTGAGGAGGTCGAGGAAGGCGAGGCCGTTCCAACATAGGTCATGGTGATGGGAACGGTAGCCGAAGCTCTCACCAGTGACGAGAAGGGGCAACGGCGGTGGCTGCGGCTCGCTGGTGCGTGGGTTTTTTACGGCGGCAGTCATGGACGTGAGTGGCCTTGTGAGAGTGAGGAGAGTTCAACGGTGTCGATGGAGCGGAGATTAGAGGCCTTTGGATGTGGCTGCATGGAGGTGGTTGGACGCTGCTTTGGGTTCCTTTTTGTTGGCTGAGAAGAATAAGAAGATGAAGACCTGGCTGTGCACGTGGTGACTGGTGTGCACTCAGGCGTGTGGAAGGTGCTATGTATACGTGGTGGCAGGTACGCGTGCAGGCGAGTGCAAGGTTGCTGCATGTGCACGGAGGTGGTGACGGCGTGCAGAGAAGATATTACTGCTGCGTGTGCATAGGAAGCGCGCGGTCGTCGCGAGGTGAGTGCACTGTTGGTGGCACGCATGGCTGCATGCGGGTGCAAAGGAGTCGGCAGTGGTGTTGGTGAAGAGAACAATGGCTAGTGAGGAGGCAACGACGAAGGTGGCATGGGTTGTGTTGGGGAAGGTGGTGAAGTGGGTTTGGTCTGTGGGTGGAAATGGCCGGCGAGGGGAAGGGGGGTTGGTTTGGTGATGTGGAAGGTGTTGAGGCCGCTGCTGTCACCATGCGACCGGCGAGAAGGAGAAGGAGCAGAGGTACAATACGCCTAAACCATGGTGTACGTCGAGTCCACAATGCACGCAGGATCCATGGTGCTCACCTCCTTCACGGTGGAGAATATGGAGATGATCCCTTACCGAGAGGAGAAGATATCTTGTATGGGTTGTTCTGCGGTTGGAGAAAAGAGCGGTGTGGAGTGGGCAGTGCATTAGGATAAGGGATGGGGATTGTTGTGTGGGGGAAGGCGATGTGTGAGGAGGGAGGGGGCGGCAGCTAGCCGCATGCGTACGTGAGAAGAGGTTTTATTTTATAAAATAATTATTTATATACAATAAGTTATAAAATGCAATAGAATATATGTAAACTGAAGTAATGATGTATGCAATCATTATATGACCTAATGTAGTTATTAACAAACATAAAATGTAAAAATAAAGTTAACTTAGGCATAACAATAGTCCTTTAAAATGGACTCATCAAATACCCCCATGCTTAAGATTTGCTAGTCCCTAGCAAAACTGAAGAATAATGAAAGTAATCAGAAGATTTCTTTCCTTATTCCAATTCATGTGAAGTGATAGTAGTCTAAGTAATGGATTCAAGTGAAAAGCCAACTTACATTTGAAGTTCGCACTTAACCCTTGATAAAATTCTATCTGGATAGGCAACTACTTCCCTCGGGGATAAAGTAGAAGATAATTTGTAATTTGACCCTGACTTTTTGGCTTAGGTAGGAGATATCGAGTTGAATGGATTTGTATTTGGTGGCACACACTCATCTGGTGCTACATGTAATCTTGTACTACAAACTCTAGATCTCTAGACTATTAAACAAGTCAACTCAGAGAGAGGCTAAACAACTATGCTCTCTTTTCCTTCATGCTCACTCTTTTCCTTCTTTTCCTTCTGAGTTCACAAATCTCACCAGATTTAGTAAATGTACTCACTATTTGGTGGCCTCACATGGCATTCACACTTCAACTAAAGTCCTAATAACTCTACAATTAAGTTAGAGTCCTCAGCCAATATTCGGGCAATCAGAAATACTGAAAGGTAGGTATGGGTCATATTTGGTGGATTGCGATGGGTGTTTTTGTTGCCTCAGAAACAATGTCACGAAGATAAAATTATAAACTTGGACTCTTTTCTTTTTCCTTTCTCTCTCTCTTTTCTTTTTTTCTTTTTTTATTTTCTTTCTAAATATAATTATTTCTTTTTTTCCTTCTTTTTCTTTCTTTATAAATCAACATAACATGATGCAAACTTTTATTTATGAGGCATTATTAGGGATGATGATGGTCAAGAGGATATTGTGTGGCTTATTTGGTGGAAGTGCCTACTCTCGACTCCAGGAAGGAATGGATAAGACAAGCGTATTTCTGACTTTTGATACTATTACCCTCTAGCCGAGGACTCTATGAAGGATGGTTGTAACCATCCACCATAGTCATAGCTTTATTAAGACTCAATCTTTGTGTATCTGCCTTATTTAGTGACTCTTAGGAATTCACATAATGTACGCACACAGGAACAGAGAGTGAAAATTATGCTTAACTCTGAGGTATCATCATCTAATTATCCAAAACTTAAGAGTCCTTGCACTAGACTTAGCGCACCAGTAATCTCTCTACTTTCTTCTCACAAATATGAGGCGGATCTACTAGAAGATAGTATGCTTGACTCCCTATTAACTGTCCAAGGGCTTAGTAGACTAAAAATGCTTATTGGTTTTCTTCAAAGATCATTACCCAGTCTACGTGCAAGTGAAGTAAATGTATTGAATTCTAAACTTAAGAAACAATTAAAGAAGAAAAATCTTTAATGACACCTCCATGGCAAGGATGATTTGCTAGGGACTAACCAATTCGGCTCAAGATTTTTTTTTTATATATGCTAACCTAAATGCATGAATACTTCCTAAAATGCAAAATGCACCCCCCATGCCTAAATCCTACAATGTCCTCATTGTAAAATTAAAACAGGGGGAGAAAGGAAGGAAATCACCTGATGATGGTGTTATTCAGAACGCTGGGTTGCCTCCCAACAAGCGCTGCATTTTCTGTTAGTAGCTAGGCTTATTGGGAACCTGTAAGTCTGGTTCCAGACAGAAAAAGCTAGGCCCTAACAATATGCATAACAGCATGGGCCTAGAAAACAAGTAGCCACAGATGTTGGCGAGCTAATGATGCAACATTATCCCAAATGCTCGCCAGAAGACATGAAAGCAAATTACCTCGTAGGCTACCTGGGGAGGTCTAGGAATAACAAAAGGAATATGAAAAGGGACCTCCCGAAGCAAAATAAGTGGACGTTAACAAGGATCCTCCAAAGCAGGAAGGGTTTTAAAAGATATAAACATAATTATTTCAAACACTTGAATGGCGAGACTAAACGTACAAGCATCAATCCAAACTCGCCATTCTACCTGAGGATGTACTGGCCTGATATTCTCCCCACAAAGAATGTAAGTGAGTAGAGACTTGAGCCAAGGATTGGTTAGGGAGTGGAAGGGTTGTTTGTGGTGTTGGGCGGTAATGGTGAAGTCCAAGGGGGGCTTAGTCGGTGTCAAGTCCATTTCCAACAACGATTTAGGGAGTGGAAGGGTTGTTTGTGGTGTTGAGCGGTAATGGTTAAGTCCAAGGGGGGCTTAGTCGGTGTCAAGTCCATTTCCAACAACGATTCAGATTGTATATTCTCCCTAACAATTATTGCAGAAAAATTCAAGTAACCCTACCTATTATTAATGATCAGAGTCATATTTTCACCTTCCAGTATATGTGAATCAACGGTGGACTCAAAATTAAATTTCTTTGATTGCAGGGTCGAAGCAACTGATTCATTATCATTAATCTCATCCCCGAATTCTTTTGGTTCACTCAAATTTTTGTCGGGGTGTATATGTGATTCATTAGTAAAGAAAGGAGTTGCTTCAGTATCATCAATTATTTCTGGTGGAGGGTCCATCTTAATGTTTTGGAGTAAACCTATATCACTCAATTCTTTGTTCTTCTTGGGGCATAAATCCTCAATTGACATGTTTTAGCCCCGAGAGTCTCCCCTAGGCTTCTCACTATTGTGTTTGTCCTCCTCTAATATCAACTCCTGGTTTGGTGGAGGATGACTCTCAAAAGAAGGGAGGAATCCAGATTTCACCAAATTATTTATAATCCCCTTATGATTCACTCCAGATTTTTAGTCCAGGTTCCTCCATTGGGTCATCCTCATCCTCTAAAATAGACTCTTTATATCCCTGAGACCAAAATTGATCTAATTCATCCTCCATTCCATTAGGGTCACCTTCATTGGGTGCATTTAAATCCTCAAGATGCTAAATGGTAGGCATTGATTCCCTAAGTGGAGGCTTAGGATTAGGCTCACTAAGGGTAGAATGAGATTCCACCAGATAATTAATAGGGGAATTGATAGGAACAATGTGACCTTGACTCAGGTTATCATGGGTAAGGAAAATACTGTCATTGGGTCAAGGTCCTCAAGAGGTACCATCTTCCCTTTCTTTTGACTCCAATATAGCTCAGGTGGATAATTACTAGGATCGTTCTCCTCTAGTGGCCATGTCTCATTACAAGAGTTTAAGTGATAGCTATGTAAAATGGGATCCCTATTGTCATTGGTTTCCTCAGAATTATTTTCATGATCACGGTCGTATGGGTAGGGATCAGAATTACTGAGAAGAGCATAGCTAAGTTGTCTAATTTCTTTGTTCAATTGTTGACTATTCCTCAACATCTCTCCCATAGACTCCATCATTTCTTTTTTTTGTTTTTGCATTTCTATCATAAAAGAGGAGAGGCTACTACTATCAAATTGGGGAGGATAGTCAATCTCAGGCTCTGGTTGCCTAGGGGTATCGGTCCAACCTCGATAAGGAAAATCATGATGGGTGGGAGGGTTGGGTGTTTGTATAGTAGTGGGGATTCCACACTTGGAAAACCCTGCTCCTAGGCTTTGCTCAAAAGTGGGAGCTATCAGGTCAGTACTCCCAAGATAGGAATATAAATGATCCCATGAATTGTCAATGTACCCATCAAAGGATGGATACGCTCGGGGCATGGGATCCTGGTTAGAATGATAGGAGTAAGGATAGTCCATTTCTTTCAATTAAATAGGTTAAACCCTCTTAGGATTTAAAAGAAATCAGAAACTTCCTAGAGAGTTCTACCACTGTCAAAACAAATGCAAATACAGTGGGATTTATTTTTAGTAGATTCTAGGTCTTAGCTATTTAGTTGGTGGCCAAACAAGTTTTGCAAGAATTATGCTTCCTAGGTCGACCTTCGTTGGTGCCTACAACCTAATCGCAAGGGATGGAAGTCTCGAATCGAGCCCACACACGAGGAACCGAAGTAACTTGGTGGATAGGCTTGTTGATTTCCGACTAACTTCCCTTGTGGTGCAAAGAGGAGAGGTAGAAATTTATCTAGTGACCTTATGTGTGAGGTGCACAGTGTCTCAGGTGTGCAATCATACGTTCGTGTTTTGAGTTTTGAAATCTCACAAACAAGATCCTTTTGCACCCAATTTTAAGTCACAGATTTTAAGGTCCAACCTCTTAGTAGTCCCAATTTTTAAAGTGACCACTAAATTAATTTGATTCAAGCACTTTAATGGTCTTAGATTTAGGTTCAATGCAGATGTATGACAGGTAATTGATGCTCAAGAAAAAGACGTACCTTACTCCAGCTTTCTTCAATGCAGGATGTTTTCAATGCAGAAAGAAAAGCTAGATGTTGGTCATTCAATTCTAGATGATTGCCCTATAGATATGCAGCTTCTAGTAGGCAGTTCAAATATATATATATATATATTTTTAATAATAATAAGCAAACAAACCTAATCTAACTAACTAACCAGCATGCAGTTCAAACAATTCGAATAATCCTATAATCTAAATAAAATGAGAACACGCTCCCGAAAATATGCTCCCACATACAAGAGTGATAAGGAATAAAGAAACACTGGGAACACATTCCCAAAAATGCCCGACAAGGGTCCAAAAGATAGAAATTAAGTTCTTATGTCTATCTAAACTAAATCTAAACTAAGATCTAATGACTAAATTAGACAAAGGCTCCTTCGTATGCCTACATGCATGGGATCAATGCCCACAAGCACCCATTGCTAGCTTTCAGGTGGCATCAAGGTCCACCAAAAATATCACCTCCGTCGTGCGCACCCGCTGCGTTCGTTTCCTCCAAACAGATGTACCTCGACAAGAAAAGGAAATAGATCAATGATTCAAAAAAGCTTCATAATAACACAAAATAATATAAAATTCCCAAAAAAAAAAAAATAATAGGCGTGTTTCATCCCCAGCAACGGTGCCATTTGAAAGAGCGACCTTCGTTTTCTTTGAAAACTTTAACATAAAATGACGTGTCGTATTTAATCCCATGGTAGAAAATCGATTTTCAAAACATTTTAATTCTCAGAATCTAACCACGAAAATAGTTAGGTCATCTCCATAGGGAGAAATTAGCCTATTTAAACTAGTGAATCATGTCTTATTTATTTGGGAATCTCAATGTGTATGCATACTAACTAGTGCATGTGTTTCCAACATAATTTCTTGATTTAAAGAATTAATAAAAAATGAAAGGGTGCACATGCAAAATCACCACCAATGAAATACCTGAATTACTATCTTAATACTGACAAGTATCATCAAATTTAATTAAATCAAAATTTATTCCATATAACAAATATACATGCTTGCTTATTCATGTGATGAATTTGACTGTATGCAATTCAATTAGAATTGAAGGACATGCATGCAAATTTACTGCAATATATTAAACAGATAAATAAATGGATAGGAGAAGCTGCAATGGCATAAGTGGTAAATTTTAATACCCCTTGCACTGTTGCAAAACAGGGGAGATGGAAGGAGGGCTCGCACACGATGGAGAGGGCACGACTGAAGGCGCAAAGCTCCGAGGAGGTCGAGGAAGGCGAGGCCGTTCCAATGAAGGTTGCGGCAACGGGAACGGTAGCCGGAGCTCTCGCCGGCGACGAGGAGGGGCAGCAGCGATGGCTGCGGCTTGCCGGTGCGTGGGTTGTCGATGGCGGTAGTCATGGACGTGAGTGGCCTCGTGAGAGTGAGGAGAGTTCAATGGTGTCGATGGAGCGGAGTTCAGTGGCCTCCTTTTGACATGGCTGCATTGAGGTGGTTGGATGCTGCTTTGGGTTCCTTTCTGCTGGTTGAGAAGAAGAAGAAGATGAAGACCCGGCTGTGCGCGTGGTGACTGGTGCACGCTCGGGCACGCGGAAGGGGCTATGCACGCGTGGTGGCAAGTGCGTGCGCGGGCGAGCGCAAGGCTGCTGTGTATGCATGGAAGTGGTGACAGCATGCAGAGAAGATACTGCTGCTACGTGTGCATGGGAAGCGTGCGGTCGCCACGAGGTGAGTGAACTGTTGGTGGTGTGCACGGCTGCGCGTGGGTGCAAAGGAGTCGGCGGTGGTGTTGGTGAAGAGAACAATGGCTAGCAGGGAGGCAACGACGAAGGTGGCATGGGTTGTGTTGGGAAAGGTGGTGAAGTGGGTTTGCTCTGTGGGTGGAAATGGCCGGTGGGGGGAGGGGGGGTTGGTTTGGTGATGTGGAAGGTGTTGAGGCCGCTGCTGTCACCATGCAACCGGCGAGAAGGAGCAGAGGTACAGTATGCCTAAACCATGGTGTACGCCGAGTCGACAGTGCACGCAGGATCCATGGTGCTCACCTCCTTCACGGTGGAGGATATGGAGATGATCCCCTACCGAGAGGAGAAGATATCTTGTATGGGTTTTTCTACAGTTGGAGAAAAGAGCGGTGTGGATTGGGCTGTGCGCTAGGATAAGGGATGGGGATTGTTGTGTGGGGGAAGGCGGTGCATGAGGAGGGAGGGGGCGGTGGCTAGCCGCGTGCGTGCGCGAGAGGAGGTTTTATTTTATAAAATAATTATTTATATACAATAAGTTATAAAATGCAATAGAATATATGTAAACTTAAGTAATGATGTATGCCATCATTCTATGACCTAATGTAGTTATTAACAAACATAAAATGTAAAAATAAAGTTAACTTAGGCTTAGCAATAGTCCTTTAAAATGGACTCATCAAATACCCCCATGCTTAAGATTTGCTAGTCCCTAGCAAAACTGAAGAATAATAGAAGTAATCAGAAGATTTCTTCTTTCCTTATTCCAAAAATTTAGAGATCCAGACTCATGTGAAGTGATAGTAGTCGAAGTAACGGATTCAAGTGAAAAGCCAACTTACATTTGAAATTCGCACTTAACCCTTGATAAAATTCTATCTGGATAGACAATTACTTCCCTCGGGTATAAAGCAGAAGATAATTTGTAATTTGACCCTGACTTTTTGGCTTAGGTAGGAGATATCGAGTTGAATGGATTTGTATTTGGTGGCACACACTCATCTGGTGCTACATGTAATCTAGTACTACAGACTCTAGATCTTTAGACTATTAAACAAGTCAACTCGGAGAGAGGCTAAACAACTGTGCTCTCTTTTCCTTCATGCTCACTCTTTTCCTTCTTTTCTTTCTGAGTTCACAAATCTCACCAGATTTAGTAAATGTACTCACTGTTTGGTGGCCTCACATGGCATTCACACTTCAACTAAAGTCCTAATAACTCTACAACTAAGTTAGAGTCCTCAGCCAGTATTCAGGCGATCAGAAATACTGAAAGGTAGGTATGGGTCATATTTGGTGTATCGCGATGGGTGGAAATGGCTGGCAGGGAAGGGTTGGTTTGGTGATGTGGAAGGTGTTGTGGCCACTGCTGTCACCATGCGACCGATGAGAAGGAGGAGCAGAGGTGCAGTATGCCTAAACCATGGTGTATGCCGAGTCCACAGTGCACGCAAGATCCATGGTGCTTGCCTCCTTCATGGTGGAGAATATGGAGATGATCCCCCACCGAGAGGAGAAGATATCTTGTATGGGTTATTCTGCGGTTGGAGAAAAGAGCAACGTGGAGTGGGCGATGTGTTAGGGTAAGGGATGGGAATTGTTGCCTGGGGGAAGGTGGTGCGTGAGGAGGGAGGGGGCGGTGGCTGGCTGCGTGCGTGAGCGAGAGGAGGTTTTATTTTATAAAATAATTATTTATTTACAATAAGTTATAAAATGCAATAGAATATATGTAAACTTAAGCAATGATGTATGCAATCATTCTATGACCTAATGTAGTTATTAACAAACATAAAATGTAAGAATAAAGTTAACTTAGGCGTAACAATAGTCCATTAAAATGGACTCATCAGCAGACTGGTTGGCTAGTGTTGCGCGACGCGAAGGATTGAGAGGAAGACAGCTCAACCACTGGTATTGTGGTTGGGCGACGAGAGAGCGAGGGATAAGCCACCGGAGCTTGCGGAGAGTTGCTGCCTACAAGGAGAGAAGAGTGTGAGGGAATCCGACCCAATTTCAAGCTGAGGGAATGCAGTTGGATCAGGGGCTTCCTAAATAGGTCTCTGGAGAAGGATTTATGCTTGGAAGCCATGCTTCCAAGCAAGGTATGGTTGCCGGAGATGGAAACTTCAAAAAGACCCAAATGTCTCATTCGTTCACATGAGAGATTGGGTAACAATCATGGATCATAGATGGGTTCAGATCGGAGGAGATTACTCAGAATCTCCCCTCCAATCGGGGCAAATATCTCTCTAAGATCCCATTCTAGGTCAAGATGGGTTCTAATGGCCAAATTAAAGGTTCTAAACCCTAGAGATTATTTTTCTATGATTTTTAGAGGGTTTAAGTGAATTTTTTCCTGACCAGAACTTTGGTTAATCAAGTGGGTCTGTTTTAGGGTTTCAAGAGGTCATTTAATTCCCATAACTCACACGAGCCCTTTTCTATCTGATTCAACCCACTTATAATCTTATTACGACCATTTGACCTTTGTTTAGCCCTTGAGAAAACCCGTTGTTGTACTGCATTGGTAACATTGTAGTTTTACCCCTTTTTTCTTATTTTTCTCTCAGAAAGGTTATGCAGTGAATTAGGACCTTCCGTAGGTTATGCAGGAGCATTTATTCTCTTCATTGGGTAAAAATGAGCTAGTTAGGGCTCATGATGGTGTTCCCATCATACCCCCATGCCTAGCTTTTGTTAGTCCCTTAGCAAAATTTTAAGGTTTTAACTTTAATTCTAGACCATGAGTTCCTTTGATGTTCAAAAACTATGATGTGTGCTTTCTTCTGTAGATTAGGTTAGAATGCCGATAGTAGGCCTAATGGTACTCAAGTACCAACCAAGATCTGGACCTGACCAGCTCTAGCCTTAGTCTGCCGCGAAGGTTTTTAGGGCCCGCAGGAACTATCCTAAGGTTCGTTGAACTCCGAGATTAAAGCACTCATGCTTGTAGCATATTTTAGCCTTGGTTCAGTTTGCAGTGCATTTTTCTAAGAGAGTGATAGAGGAATTTTCTTTGTTTGGAGAGTTTTCTCTCTCTTTTCTTTTTTTATTTCTAGCTTCGGATTAGCTTCACAACACAGTTTGTATCGGATTCCTAGTCCCCATCATCAATCGTCAAAGGGTCCCTGGTAATCGATGCTTCGGGATAGCACCGCCCATGGAAACCCCCAGAACCCTGACTTTCGAGATTTCAGGATAATCCTGCCCATGGCGTTCTATAGCTAGATCTAGACCCTAGGAATTGACATTTTAGGATAATGCCACCCATGGCATTTAAACCAGCATAGGGTGTTTACATGCCCCCGTTAGGATATATAGATATCCTAGGAGACAAGCACCGAGGAGACGATATGTTATTGTGTAACTTTGAAGGAAATTTCCTACCTCTCCATGCCGGGAACTCGTCCAAATCAACTTGTGTTGATCGGCTGCTCCTAATCTAGGTGACTTTTTTAGAATAATTTAAACGCATTTGCGTGATTTTGATACTTATGCGCACAAAACCAAACTGTGTGTGGATTGGGGTGCTTAGGTTACCGAGTCTGGAAAACCAGAGGTCAGTTAACGAGGTCGAATACTCCCTAAGCCTTAGACCTAATACTTAAGCTTCGCATTTTCCTCAAGCTCTTGAGGATTATCCAGATCTTAGCGGATACTTGAATTTTTAAGCCTATGGTCATAGCCCAAGAGGCCTAAGACCAGCGTTCCTACTAATCTCTTTTGTGTTTCATTAGCACTTTTTTCCTTTCATTTTCTTTTGCTTGATATGGTCTAGAACTCAGTTAATTCCTTAATTCTTACTAATGACTATCTCTTTTCTTTTTCTTTTCAACTTGTGCTTCTTTTTTGACATTTTTATCTTCTCCCATTTTTCTCCTCAAGATTTATATGGCCTCAAAATTTTCTTTCCTCTCAATTTTTTATTCTTTTTCACAATTTTCTATTTTTTTGGTAATTTTTGGAGTATGAGATTTTTTTGTGAGAACCCTTCTGACTTTTGAATTTTGTATGTTTACACTTTATCACCCCCATGCCTAAGTTTTGCAATGTCCTCATTGTAAAAGAAGGGTGTGAAACAGGTTTGGGTTTCGGAATTTAGAATAGGATTTATCGTGTGGGCGAATGGGTCGGGAATGACTGTTGTGGACGATTTCAAGCTTTGGCACAAGTACTAGAGGTGGGATCGATTGTTCTAAGACCAAACTCATGGTGTAATAGACATGAAGTACAGTAGGATAATCAAAATGATCTCAGGTTTTTGGAATGACGGGTTGCCTCCCGTTAAACGCTAAATTCAATGCCTTCAACCGAGTGGGAAATGGTATGGAGAGGGAGCGGTCAAATCAGCTAAGTTTTGTAAAATAAGCACCTTGATCAAGAGCCTGGTTGGTCCAATCAGGTGCTTGTTCAAATCAACAGGCTGATGATGCAGCCCAAACCCAATCAATCTGGTGGGTTGATAACTGTAGATCAAGAGATGCGGAACCCACCATATGCTGTGAAGCTCGGAATGATACGAAAGTGTGAATCCAGGGTTTGGCTGAGTTGAATCAGCCTGATCAAAGTAGGGATCCTTAAAATAATCAATGGATGATGCGAAAGCCCTACAGGAGTGATCAGAAAATGATGGGGCCTGATTTGTAGTTTGATCAATGTCCAAAACCCGATAAAATTGTGGAGGCGAATCATCGGCAATCGGCTTAGTAAGAAGGGAATCAAAATAGAAATTGAGTCTGGTTGTGGGTTTGGGTTGAAAATGGGTTTGAATAGGTTCTGTATATGTGGAGGAGATGACTTCAATAAGAATTGTGTATAAGGGCTCTTCCAGTAACGGTTTAAAGGTGGGTTCATTTAGAGAGTCCTCATAGTAGCTGTCAAATTCAAAAGTGAATGCTTGAAGAGTGTTTATAGGACGAAGAAAATCTGAGTCAAGAAAAGATTCGAATTCTGGATTGTTGTCACTCTCGGCATTTCTTGGTTTTGATTCCTGAGGATCGAAAAGAAATGATTCCATCTCAATGGAACTTGAATTTAGATCAATGATCTTGGAATTAGGGACCTCAGCATCAGAGTCGAAGAATGAATTATGTGAGCTGAGGTCGTAGATTGGCTCGTAGTTGTCAGGAAAGAATGGTTCTCCGAAATCATGGTAGGATTCGAAATCGTCGGAGAAATTGTGAGAATCAAGTTTTGAATCAGATTCGAGATCAGAGGTTCCACCACAGAATAAATTACAAGATGTAAACTCAGCAACCTGACTTGGGTCTAGCCTATTTGTTGATTCTGAGCTTAAAAAAGTGTCCTTATAGGGTCTAGGCTCAGGTTTTTGGCTTGTGGGGAAGACCCAATCAAAACCCCACTCTTCCAACTTCTTGGTTTCTGTATCGTTGATTGGTGTGACTTCCGAAAAATAAATCTGTATCTCTGAGGATGTTGGAGAGGGACATTCATCAAACAAAGGCCCAGAATCATAATCCCAACTTTGATTGTTGTCATACGGGGCTTTGTAATCTTCCCAATAAGTTTCAGATCCAGATTCTAGGCTGAGGATGTGGGTTGAATTACTAGAATCTAGGTTAGAATTGCCTTTGAGAGTCACCTTATCAGAATAAGGGGTGGAATATATACCCTCGAGAGGTTTTGATTCAATCTCATTGTTACAGGAGTCTAGAAATTCTATACTTGGTGAACTGGGGTGTTGGTTTTCTAGGGCTGGCTCAAAATCTGAAGTCTGCTGGGTTCAACCGAGTTTTAGTTATAACATTGTAGTATAGCCGGTTACTACCAACATTTCAAATAAATAATTTTTTACTCGGAAAATAAAAGAGTTCCCGAGGTCGAACTCAGGGAGCAAGTTGTATTCTAGAGATATACATGTTTCTTTTACAAAAAGAAAGAGAGAGGGAAAGAATTTGTTGTTTTCTCTTTGTTCTGCAGAGGGGATGCTTTTCTTTCTCTCTTTCTTTAGATCTCCTTCTTTCTCTCTGTTCTGCAATGGTGATGCTCTTCTTCTTCTTCCTGCTGTTCCTGCTTTGGTGATGTTCTTCTTTCTTCAGAGCTCCTTCTTCTTCTTCTTCCTTGGTTTCTGTCTTGACCTCTCTTCTTCTTTTTCTGCAATTGTGGTGACCCTTTCTCTTTTCCCTTCTCTTCTTTATGGCTGCAGAGCTTCTGCCTTTAGCTACTAAGTCTTCCTTTCTTCTTCTTCTGCTTTGGCCGTTGCTCTTCCTTCTTCTTCAGCCTGCCTTCTTTCCTGCTCTGGCTGCTGACCCTCCGTCGTCTGACCCGGTGCTTAGACGACTTAACTATGCATTTGCTACAGTGCAGCTCCTTCTTCTTCCGCGGGTCTTCTTCTTCGCCTGTGCCTGCACACTTCAGAGTTTTTCGTCAGAGGCAAAACCTACTCTACCCTCCCCCCCCCCGCGTCTCTCTTTCTCTCTGAAACCACTCTTGGGAAAGCTCTCCCAGAGCTGCCGGGTAATCGGGTTCGGGTCACGCCCGGGTCCAGGCCCACCGGCGTGCGTGGTGGGCGAGGAGTGCAGGTCAGTCTAAGTCGGGTCGGGTCAGGTCCGCGGGGCGTGAGCGCGGACGAGACCGGGTAACCGGGCGGGTGTAAGGGGACCTCACCCCGTGTACTGAGGCAGTAAGGCTACTGCGCAAAATCAATTTAAACAGTGGAACGGGTGTGAAGCTTACCGATGTGGGACTAAACGCAAACCTTTCCTCGCGTGCGCCTGCTGGGAGACCGCGACCTGGCTTCTGCAGCTGCGGCTTCGATTTGCATAGGTTGCTGGCTGGCTGCCTTCGCAAGACTCCCCGTACTCCGCAGCAGCTGGAGACCTGGAGTCCTCAAGCCTGGAGCGCGGAAGAAGCTGCTTCAATGTGCGTTAATGGCGGTCGAACCTCAAAACCTGTCGGACACGAATATGGCCTCTCGGCTTGATCAAACCACTGGGGAACCTTCGCCGTGGCACGGCGAAGGTGAGGAGCTGCGCGGTAGGCCGCAAGGTGGTGTCTGGCGGCAGCCCTGGGTCGGACTGCAACCGGAGGAATGGGTTTGTTCGGGGGAGTGTTACGGAGGTGTGGAGTGGCAGTGGAGGGGTGGGGGGTGCTTAGTGTGATGAGGCGGAGGTTCGGTGAGGGTCGGCGAGCCGTGTGGGTTGCTGAGGTGATGGGAGTGGCTCGCCGGAGGGTGGTCGGAGGCGAAGGGGGTGAAGGTGGTCAGGGTCGGTAGAGGGCTTAATTGAATAAATTGAAAGCGGGGAAAGAAAGAGGAGGAGAAGGGGAGTAGCTCTAGCTTACTTGCAGGGACGAAGGGGGAGGAACAGGGCGACAGTCGTATCGACTGTCGCCGGAGAAGACGATGCTCAGGGAAAGGGGCGGCGGCGAGCAGAGAGCCGAAGAGGCGCCAGCTGGGTACGGCGTGGCGCGGGAAGAGCGGGGGAGGAAGTCTCTGCTGCTGGTATTGCGGCAGAGCGAAGAGGTGGAGGGGGAGGAAACCGCCGGAGCTGGTGAGCGTCTGCCGGAGGAAGAAGAGAAGAAAGTTGGGGATTTTCTCCGTCAGATCCAGGCTGCCCTGGTTGGTGGAGCAACTGGGGGTATTTATAGGGATCAAACAGGGAGGAAGGCGGAGGGAGACGACGTGTCTCCCTCGCCGGAGAATGGTCGGAAACAAGAACCCATACCGTCCGTGCGTTCGCACGGCCGGTATGGTGGGTTACAATGACCAGGGGGGTGTCCCTGCGACGGCTGACGACGTAGGGCACCCCCGGTTTACTTGCCAGGTCCCCCACCTCACCCTGCGCGGCGCCATGCTCCGCGCAAGGTCGCCGGAGCATGGTGCTGGCAGGTTTTGCAGGAGGGACCTGATTGCAAAGAACGAAGGAGAGTTAGGGGCCAAAATGCGAGGGTTCAAAAGTTGAGGGCCAAAGAGTAAATATATGAGGACCAAAGTGTAAAGTCGGTCAAGGAGGTTTCTTCTTAGGCTCAAGTTTTTATACATGACTAATTAGGACCTAAGGAATCTGATGGTGAATTTCATTTTCATATTAAACCTTGTTTGACCGGTCAATTTGCGCAAAAACCCAAATTAAGTTATTAATTGGGCATGGTTCTCAATGTAGGTCAAAATGGGTTCTAAAGGCCAAATTGAAGGTTCTAAACCCTAGAGATTATTTTTCTATGAATTTTAGAGGGTTTATTCTATTTTTACTTTGCCTCGAACCTTGTGAATTGAGGTGGGTTGTTTTAGGGTTACAGATTATCATTTGGTTTCTTGGAAGTGCTGTAGCCCTTGCTAGATCATCTCATCCCACTTTTATTCTTATTAAGCTGCTTTGACCTATGTTTGGGCCCTGAATTACCCTGTATGCAGATTATACTGGTAAAATTGCACTTTTACCCCTTATGACTTGTTTTCTTCTCAAACTCAAAATTCTCTGAGTTAAGCCTTTCCTTGAGATATGTAGGAGCTTTTATCCTTTGTATTAGGTCAAAATGAGCTAGTTATGGCTCATGATGAGGTTCTCATCATACCCCCATGCCTAGCGTTTGCTAGTCCCTTAGCAAAAACTTAAGGTTTCAACCCTTGTTCTAGACCATGAAGTTTTTAATAGTTTTAGATAAGTGCCTTTTTTATTTGAGCATAGATTAGGTTAGAATGCTGACCATAGGCCTAAAAGGTACTCTAGTACCAATCAAGATCCAAATCTGTCTAGCCTTAGCCTCAGTCTTTTAGCAAAGGTTTTTAAGGCCCACAAGAACTAACCTAAGGTTTATTGGACTTCGTGGTTAAAGCACCCGTGCTTGAAATGATTTTAGCCCTGGCTCAGTTCGCAGTGCGTTTTGTAAGAGAGAGATAGAAAGTTTTTCTGTTTGGAGAGTTTTCTCTCTCTTTTTCTTTTTAGTTCTAGCCTAGGATTGGCTTTTCAACACGGTCTGTATCAGATTCCTTGCTCCCATCATCAATCCTCAAGGGTTCCTGGCGATCGATGCTTCGAGATAGCACCGCCCATGGCAACCCCCGGAACCCTGGCTATTGAGATTTCGAGATAATCCCATCCATGGTATTCCGTGGCCGAATCCAGACCCTGGCAATTGACACTTCGAGATAATGCCATCCATGGAATCTGAACCAGCAGAGTGCTTACATGCCCCCAGTAGGATATGTAAATATCCTAAGAGACAAGCACCGAGGAGATGATATTTTGTTACGCATCTTCGAGGGGATTTCCCCGCCTCTCTGCGCTGGGAACTCGTCCAACTCAACTTGTGTTGATCGGCCGCTCCTATTCTAGGTGTTCTTTTCAGATTTTTGCGACGCTTCTGCGTGATTCTGATTTTTACGCTTACTGAACCAGGCTGTGTGTGAGATTAGGGTGCTTAGGTTACTGAGTCCCGTAAACCAAAAATTAGTTAACGAGGCCGAATACTCCCTAAGCCTTAGACCTAATACTTCAGCTTTTCATTTTCCTCAACCTCTTGAGGAGTGTCCAGATCTTAATGGGTACTAAGAGTCTATTCAAGAATGCCTAAGGTTTGCATTCTTTACTAATCTTATTGTGCACTTTTCTTGAATGAGGTCTAGAACTTAGGTTAATTCCTTAGTTCCTTACTAATGACTATCACTTTTTCTCATAATTTTGTGCTCCTTTTTCCTTTTGTTTCTTTTCTCCTTCGCAAAATTTCCTTCTCCTCTTTTCCACTTGTTCTTTTTCGAAAAAATTTTTTAATTTTTATGGTGTTTTCGGCATTTGTGAATTTTTTTTTGTTTGAAACCTTTTCTTACAAGTTTTTGTACTTTCATACCCCCCCATGCCTAAGATTTGCAATGTCCTCATTGTAACCTAGGGGGTCTTAGTTCATTCCTTAAGACAGAAATTTGGGTGAGTGTATGGGTCAGGTTGAATTTTTGCGGACGATTTCAAATCTCAGATGCGAACATCTGAGTTGGGGTCGGCTGTCTATAAGGGTGAACTTCGAGTGCTGAAAGGTGTCAGAACAAGTTTCAGGTTTTCAAAGAGAATGACGGGCTGCCTCCCGTTAAGCGCTGAGTTTTACGCCATCGGCTGGGCGCAATAAGCTCAAGGGGAAAGGAGGATATAAGATGCCTCAGCCAAATCAGTAGAAGTTACATCAATGAACGGCTTGAGTCGCTGACCGTTCACGATGAAAGGTTCAGAATCGTGGCTGAGTGGACTGATTTCGATTGCTCCATTTCCAAAAACCTGTCGGACCAAATATGGTCCGACCCACTTAGATCTCAGTTTTCCTGGGAAGAGTTTGAGTCGGGCATCAAAGAGTAGGACCTTTTGACCAGGATGAAAGATCTTTCTCGAGATGTGTTTGTCGTGGAAGGCTTTAACCCGCTCCTTGTAGATTTGCGAGTTCTCGTACGCGTCTCTGCGTAATTCATCGATCTCGCTGATTTGGAGTTTTCTGTGGGTCCTAGCCTTGGAAAGATCTAGATTACAGTTCCGTACTGCCCAATAGGCTTTATGCTCCAGTTCGACGGGAAGGTGGCATGCCTTTCTGTACACCAATCTAAAATGGAGACATGCCCAATTGGGTCTTGTGGGCGGTCCTATAGGCCCACAATGCTTCCGGAAGTCGGGACGACCAGTCCTTCCTGTCAGGTCGAACAGTGACTTGCAGGATTTTCTTGATCTCCCGATTAGACAGCTCAGCTAGACCATTAGTTTGGGGGTGGTAAGGAGTAGAGATTCGGTGAGACACCCCGTATTTGGTCATCAGTGACCTAAACTGAGCATTTGTGAAATGGGTCCCCCCATCAGAGATTATTGCACGAGGAATCCCGAACCTTGAGAAAATGTGTTGATGAATGAATTTGAGAACGATTTTGTGATCACAGGTTCGGGTCGGTATGGCTTCGATCCATTTGGACACGTAGTCCACAGCCAACAGAATGTATTCGAAACCATCCGAAACAGGAAAGGGGCCCATAAAATCAATCCCCCAAACATCAAAGATTTCGCATACTAGCATCGGTTGCATAGGCATCATGTCGCGACGGCTCATGTTGCCCAAAGTCTGGCAACGACTGCATGCTTTGCAATGACTGTATGCGTCTTTGAACAGTGTGGGCCAGTAAAAGCCGCACTGGAGGACTTTTGCTGCGGTTTTATGCCCTGCAAAATGGCCACCGCATGCCTGGTCATGGCAGAAAGAGAGGATATTGTTGACTTCCCCTTCCGGGACACATCTCCGGATGATCTGATCGGCACCTATGCGGAAGAGGTATGGGTCTTCCCAAATGTAATACTTGGCATCGGAGCGTAATTTGTCTTTCTTGGCCTTCGGCCAATCGGACGGGGTCTGATGAGATGCCAAGTAATTTACAATATTAGCGAACCATGGAAGGCTAGTACCAATAGTCAGCAGGTGCTCATCGGGAAAATGCTCAGTGATGGGTCCGGAAGGGTCAATTATTTCAGAAGGAAGACGGGACAAGTGATCAGCTACCACGTTTTGTTTTCCCGCTTTGTCGCGAATCTCAAGGTCAAATTCTTGCAACAGCAAGATCCATCGGATTAATCGAGGCTTCGCGTCCTTCTTCGCAAGGAGATGCCTCACAGCTGTGTGATCCGAGTATATGATGACATGGGAACCCAGAAGGTACGATCTGAACTTCTCTAGGGCAAATACTACAGCTAGCAGCTCTTTCTCAGTAACTGTATAGTTACGCTGAGCCTCATCGAGTGTTTTGCTGGCGTAGTAAATGACCACAGGTTTCTTGTCATTTTTCTGCCCCAAAACCGCTCCTACAGTGAAGTCGGATGCATCACACATGATCTCAAAGGGTTGAGACCAATCAGGGGACTGTAGGATCGGTGCTTGGGTGACTCGGTCACGCAAGATTTCAAATGCCTGAGTGCATTCCTTGGAGATTTCGAAGGGAACATCCTTGGAGAGAAGAGTGGTCAGGGGGCGTGCGATTTTTGAAAAATCAGGGATAAATCGTCGATAAAAACCGACATGCCCTAAAAAGGATCGGATGTCCCTGATCGAGCTAGGCATAGGAAGGTGAGAAATCAGATTAACCTTAGCTCGATCCACTTGGATACCTTTCTCCGAAATTGAGTGTCCCAGGACAATTCCCTCAGGCACCATGAAATGGCTCTTTTCCCAGGAAAGAACCAAATTCACATCGATGCACCTCCTGAGTATCTGGACCAAGTGTTGGAGGCAATCGTCGAATGATGCTCCGAAAACAGAAAAGTCATCCATGAAGACTTCCAGATAATCACCTACCATATCTGAGAATATGGCAAGCATGCATCGCTGAAAAGTAGCGGGTGCATTGCAAAGACCGAAAGGCATCCTTCGGAAAGCGTATGTTCCGAAGGGGCAGGTGAACGTGGTCTTTCCTTGGTCCTTAGGATGGATTGCCACCTGGTTATAACCGGAGTACCCGTCAAGAAAGCAGAAGAACCTATTTCCCGCTAGTTTTTCGAGAATTTGATCATTGAAGGGTAGTGGGAAATGATCCTTCTTCGTGGAGGAATTGAGTCGACGGTAATCTATACAGACTCTCCACGAGTTGGCTAATCGGGTAGGAATGATTTCTCCGGTCACAGTCGTTATAGTGGTGAGTCCTGCCTTCTTGGGCACGACCTGAATTGGGCTCACCCAACGACTATCGGAGATCGGGTAGATGATTCCGGCATCTAACCACTTGATGATCTCCTTTTTCACGACCTCCTGCAGATTGGGGTTTAAGCGTCTCTGCATTTCACGAGAAGGTCGTGTGCCCTCTTCTGAATAGATATGATGAGTACAATAAGAGGGACTTATTCCAGTCAAATCATCGAGAGTCCATCCGATGGCTCTGCGATGTTGCTGGAGGATAACAATCAGACGGGATTCCTGTTCAGGACTGAGGTTGGAATTGATGATCACAGGAAGGGTCTGATTAGAACCCAAAAAGACATATTTTAAGTGAGCAGGAAGGGGTTTCAGTTCGAGGATGGGGTTTTCAGCAGCAGCGGGTGGTTCAGTATAGATGTGAGGTTCAAGGGTGGGAGTTACTGGGTTGTTCACATCTGGATTTGACTCCTCTGTTTGCGGGTCAAGATCCTTCTGTGGTTGATGAGGCATACTCAAGTCATTCTGGAGGTGTGATTCATCAACCAAAGTCTTGATGTCACAAATTTGCTCGATGACGCCGCAATTAATTCCTTGTTGGGCCTTAAATATATCAATTTTCAGTGTTTGATCTCCAAACTTAAGCTCTATTTGGCCCTCCTCACAGCTGATGTTGGCTCTAGCAGTAGCCAAGAAAGGTCTCCCTAGAATGATTGGTGTATCCCTAGGGTTCTCAGGTGCATCCATGTCTAAGACTATAAAGTCCACTGGAAAATAGAAATCCCGCACTCTCACGATAACATCCTCGAGAATCCCTTTTGGTGACTTTATAGATCGATCTGCTAATTGTAATGTCACCTCGGTTGGTTTCAGCTCAGATTCTTCTAGATGGTCAAGTAAGGATGTGGGTATCAGATTTATAGATGCACCTAAGTCTAACAATGCTCTATCAAATTGGGTACCACCTATCTTACAGGAGATCAGGGGAGTTCCAGGATCTTTTGCCTTGGGTGGGAGTCTACTAAGGATTACAGAGCTGGCTTGCTCTGACAGAACAATTGGGCTCCCTCCCTTGGTTCGCGGCTTACGCTGGGGTGTACATAAATTCTTTAGGAATCGTGCGTAAGCTGGTACGTGGCGGATTGCATCCATCAAGGGGATGTTTATGTGGACCTGCTCAAAGAGCTTGACCAGGTCTTCCTCAGGGGCCACGGGTTTGGTGGTCTTCTTTCCCTTGGTCAGGGCCTCGGGAAACGGGATCTTGGTTGGTTCTTCTAGGATAGGTCCAGGTTGTGGGTCTGGAACAGCGGTACCTTGGATAACTATCCTAGGGTCATGGTTATCAGGCTGGGAGTGGTTTGGATAATGCGGGTCTTGAGTTGTCTTACCACTACGTGTTGTTACAGAATTTAATCCAGCCTGATTTTGGTTTGGGTTTGGTAGGAGGGGTGGCTGCTGCTGAAATCCTGCACGAGAAGTTGAGGCTTCCATCTCGTCTGGAGATGGAGCAGTAGGGGCCTGATAAATCCATTGAGCGTGGCCTAAATTTGGATTCATAACGCGCTTCTGGGTTGGCACGTTATTTGGGTTAGGAAGAGGTTGGGAAGGGAGTGTGCCTGGCTGGCGAGAATTTGCCAACTGGGCCAGTTGAGTTTTAACTTCAGTAAGCTCGTCCTTGTGCTGTTTTTGAATAGCCGCATTCGTTTTTTGAATGTCAGCCAGAGTCTGAAGGATTAAGGACATTTGATCTTGATTTGTCCCTGATGGATAAGTAGGGTTGGGCCGAGGCTGAGGCGGCTGGTAGTGATGAGAGGGCTGTGGGCGGGACTGAAAAGGTGGTCTTTGGGTTTGGGAATTTCCCGCCCACTGAAAATTGGGATGGTTTCGCCATCCAGGGTTGTAAGTGTTGGAGAATGGGTCGTTCTGGATGGCGTTGAGGTCCTCGCAGGTCTGAGGAACCTCCTGAGAATCAGGGAAAGGAGGAATGGAGTTCCCCCGGTTGGTGAAGAAAGGATCGGATGATCTCCCAGTCCAAGAATCAGATGGGGATGGATATGGATCCATCCCAGGGGAGGATCGGTGGAGGATGTTTTGCACAGTCTCCTGTGTGGGAGGAGGTTGTGCAAAGGAGTTACGCGCAGAGGTGGCTCGCTGCAAGTGCTGAGTCAGCTCATCCACCTTCTTTTCAATGATTGAGACCTTGTCCAATCGACTGGCCATTAATTCCAGGTCGACTGATGCGGACAGGCCCTGCGTCTCATGTGCTCCCTTAAGATTCGTCGCTGCGCGGGTATTCGTCCTGTCGAATAATCCCATGGAGTCATTGTTGATGGAGTTCTCGCACATGTTTTCGAGAATCTCCCATACGGTGTCTTCATGTTGACCCATGATGTTTCCTCCGCAAGTTGCATTGACGAAAAGGCGGATGTCCTCACGGAGTCCCTGGTAAAAAGATTGGACTTGTTCCCATTTAGGAACTCCGTGATGGGGGCACTTTCTCATGAGATCCTGAAAACGATCCCATGCCTCATGGAGAGGTTCTCCTGATTGTTGAGTGAAGTGTGTAATCTGATGGCGCAAGGCGTTGGTCCGACCAACGGGAAAAAACTTTTTCAAAAATTCGGATTGAAGTTCTTCCCAAGTGTTGATCGGCCGGGTCTGAGTTTGATACCAATGGGCGGCCTTGTCCATAAGAGAAAAGGAGAACATCTTCATGAGAAGAATATCCCAATTTTGCGCATCTGATCCAAAAGTGTGGGCCAGATGCTTTAGCTGTTTGATGTGCTGGAAGGGATCTTCAGAATTAAGCCCATGGAATTTAGGTATAGCATGAATCATGTTGGGCTTTAGTTCGGAATCAGGTCCTCCAGTCGGGATTCTGACTCGAGGCTCAATGGCCACCGCAGCAGGATTGTAGTGGTCCCGCATCATAGGACGCTGTGGTGGGTGCACGAAGTTTTGGAAGAGGTCATTGAGTCGCTGGAGCTGGTGTTCCAGATTATTTTCTTCCTCAACTGGCTGAGCCATGATGGGGGAAGAAGAAGAACTTGGTTCTGAATCAGAATAGAGAATAATGTGAGGGTGTTGCTGCAAAAACACGAGCGTCGAGGCTTGGCCTTGACGAGAGTGAATTTCTAAAGGAGGTCTTAAGGGTGGTCCTAGGGACCTCCTTCCGTACATGCACAGTTGGAAGAGGTAAGTTTAGAAGGTGCTGGACCCAATCAAGACACCCAAAAATATGTTGGGTGACTATAGAGGTGCGGGGCAGATGGACCCCTTGATCAGAAAGATCGTCCACCTGAGAATTACCTGGGCAGCCAAAGAGGGAGAGTCCCGCGAAGACCCCTACACGGTAGAGCGTCCCCACGGGTTACAGGGTTTCCCCCACCCGACCTCTCTTGTCACTGCGGTTCCAGGTAGACCAGAATGGGGATCTTGACCTCTTAAGTCTACCAATTTTAAGATCAGGGTGCTTAAGGTTTCACTTGAACTTTAGTCTTTTTAAGTGCAAAGAGTGACCTAATTTAAGGTTGGTTAACCCAAAGGGGTCAACTTTACCTTTTTCTTTGAGAGCTTTTTGGGTCCTTTCTTTTAGGGTCCAAGTGTTTAAAGAGAGAGCCAATTGTTTAGGATTTTTCTTGTTAATTATTTTCAATCAATGGCTTGGGCACACCTCTTTTGGATTTCCTCAATTCTTGATTAAGGGGTGTGTCTCTACTGAAATCCTAATGTTTGACCTTATGTTGGCTCTACTTGGTCCATTTAACTCTTTGTTGGGCAATTAGGGCTCAAGCAAGAATGTGTTAGCCCTTAAATACCCTTAATAGTGTGCAGGAGTGACGAGTTGAAAACATGCAACTCTTTATGATTACTAAGTATGGAAGACAGGTTAGCCCTATATTGCTTGTTCTTTTCTTTTCTTCCTCTTTAGAGTTTAGGGGTTAATAGTGAGAGGAAAAATTTACCTGTCTTCGGAGTGGTTGTCGTGTGGTTGCTTGTCTTCTTGAGTTCCTGTAGCTGTCTTCGGAGTGGTTGTCGTGTGGTTGCTTGTCTTCTTGAGTTCCTGTAGCTGCACAAAAGAGAGGAGATTATCAGAAATTAAAAGAAACAGGAATGTTTACCTCTAGAATAGCCGTTGCTCCCCGGCAACGGCGCCAAAAATGAAATCGAGTGGGTTCAACCGGGTTTTAGTTATAACATTGTAGTATAGCCGGTTACTACCAACATTTCAAATAAATAATTTTTTACTCGGAAAATAAAAGAGTTCCCGAGGTCGAACTCAGGGAGCAAGTTGTATTCTAGAGATATACATGTTTCTTTTACAAAAAGAAAGAGAGAGGGAAAGAATTTGTTGTTTTCTCTTTGTTCTGCAGAGGGGATGCTTTTCTTTCTCTCTTTCTTTAGATCTCCTTCTTTCTCTCTGTTCTGCAATGGTGATGCTCTTCTTCTTCTTCCTGCTGTTCCTGCTTTGGTGATGTTCTTCTTTCTTCAGAGCTCCTTCTTCTTCTTCTTCCTTGGTTTCTGTCTTGACCTCTCTTCTTCTTTTTCTGCAATTGTGGTGACCCTTTCTCTTTTCCCTTCTCTTCTTTATGGCTGCAGAGCTTCTGCCTTCAGCTACTAAGTCTTCCTTTCTTCTTCTTCTGCTTTGGCCGTTGCTCTTCCTTCTTCTTCAGCCTGCCTTCTTTCCTGCTCTGGCTGCTGACCCTCCGTCGTCTGACCCGGTGCTTAGACGACTTAACTATGCATTTGCTACAGTGCAGCTCCTTCTTCCGCGGGTCTTCTTCTTCGCCTGTGCCTGCACACTTCAGAGTTTTTCGTCAGAGGAAAAACCTACTCTACCCTCCCCCCCCGCGTCTCTCTTTCTCTCTGAAACCACTCTTAGGAAAGCTCTCCCAGAGCTGCCGGGTAATCGGGTTCGGGTCACGCCCGGGTCCAGGCCCACCGGCGTGCGTGGTGGGCGAGGAGTGCAGGTCAGTCTAAGTCGGGTCGGGTCAGGTCCGCGGGGCGTGAGCGCGGACGAGACCGGGTAACCGGGCGGGTGTAAGGGGACCTCACCCCGTGTACTGAGGCAGTAAGGCTACTGCGCAAAATCAATTTAAACAGTGGAACGGGTGTGAAGCTTACCGATGTGGGACTAAACGCAAACCTTTCCTCGCGTGCGCCTGCTGGGAGACCGCGACCTGGCTTCTGCAGCTGCGGCTTCGATTTGCATAGGTTGCTGGCTGGCTACCTTTGCAAGACTCCCCGTACTCCGCAGCAGCTGGAGACCTGGAGTCCTCAAGCCTGGAGCGCGGAAGAAGCTGCTTCAATGTGCGTTAATGGCGGTCGAACCTCAAAACCTGTCGGACACGAATATGGCCTCTCGGCCTGATCAAACCACTGGGGAACCTTCGCCGTGGCACGGCGAAGGTGAGGAGCTGCGCGGCAGGCCGCAAGGTGGTGTCTGGCGGCAGCCCTGGGTCGGACTGCAACTGGAGGAATGGGTTTGTTCGGGGGAGTGTTACGGAGGTGTGGAGTGGCAGTGGAGGGGTGGGGGGTGCTCAGTGTGATGAGGCGGAGGTTCGGTGAGGGTCGGCGAGCCGTGTGGGTTGCTGAGGTGATGGGAGCGGCTCGCCGGAGGGTGGTCGGAGGCGAAGGGGGTGAAGGTGGTCAGGGTCGGTAGAGGGCTTAATTGAATAAATTGAAAGCGGGGAAAGAAAGAGGAGGAGAAGGGGAGTAGCTCTAGCTTACTTGCAGGGACGAAGGGGGAGGAACAGGGAGACAGTCGTATCGACTGTCGCCGGAGAAGACGATGCTCAGGGAAAGGGGCGGCGGCGAGCAGAGAGCCGGAGAGGCGCCAGCTAGGTACGGCGTGGCGCGGGAAGAGCGGGGGAGGAAGTCTCTGCTGCTGGTATTGCGGCAGAGCGAAGAGGTGGAGGGGGAGGAAACCGCCGGAGCTGGTGAGCGTCTGCCGGAGGAAGAAGAGAAGAAAGTTGGGGATTTTCTCCGTCAGATCCAGGCTGCCCTGGTCGGTGGAGCAACTGGGGGTATTTATAGGGATCAAACAGGGAGGAAGGCGGAGGGAGACGACGTGTCTCCCTCGCCGGAGAATGGTCGGAAACAAGAACCCATACCGTCCGTGCGTTCGCACGGCCGGTATGGTGGGTTACAATGACCAGGGGGGTGTCCCTGCGACGGCTGACGACGTAGGGCACCCCCGGTTTACTTGCCAGGTCCCCCACCTCACCCTGCGCGGCGCCATGCTCCGCGCAAGGTCGCCGGAGCATGGTGCTGGCAGGTTTTGCAGGAGGGACCTGATTGCAAAGAACGAAGGAGAGTTAGGGGCCAAAATGCGAGGGTTCAAAAGTTGAGGGCCAAAGAGTAAATATATGAGGACCAAAGTGTAAAGTCGGTCAAGGAGGTTTCTTCTTAGGCTCAAGTTTTTATACATGACTAATTAGGACCTAAGGAATCTGATGGTGAATTTCATTTTCATATGAAACCTTGTTTGACCGGTCAATTTGCGCAAAAACCCAAATTAAGTTATTAATTGGGCATGGTTCTCAATGTAGGTCAAAATGGGTTCTAAAGGCCAAATTGAAGGTTCTAAACCCTAGATATTATTTTTCTATGAATTTTAGAGGGTTTATTCTATTTTTACTTTGCCTTGAACCTTGTGAATTGAGGTGGGTTATTTTAGGGTTACAGATTATCATTTGGTTTCTTGGAAGTGTTGTAGCCCTTGCTAGATCATCTCATCCCACTTTTATTCTTATTAAGCTGCTTTGACCTATGTTTGGGCCCTGAATTACCCTGTATGCAGATTATACTGGTAAAATTGCACTTTTACCCCTTATGACTTATTTTCTTCTCAAACTCAAAATTCTCTGAGTTAAGCCTTTCCTTGAGATATGTAGGAGCTTTTATCCTTTGTATTAGGTCAAAATGAGCTAGTTATGCTCATGATGAGGTTCTCATCATACCCCGATGCCTAGCGTTTGCTAGTCCCTTACTGATGAAGCTCTGATGAAGCTCCCACGAAGCTCCAGGCACCCGGTCTTCCAGGCTACAGGTGCTGCATACTAGCGCGAGTGTCGCGAGGTGAACGAGTCCAGCCAAGGAGCGCTAGCAGAGCCAACAGCTGCGGGGCAATCGCACGACGAGGCTTCTGCAGGCGCGCGTGAAGGCGAGACCAGATAGTCCCACATCGTGGGATTGCAACCCTCAGGTACCATATAAGTTGTTTTTGTGTTTTACTCTTATCGCCTCAGTAAGCACAGGGGTGAGGTCCCTCACTGACCCCACCCGCCTCGTCCGCGACCTGACCACGCGGACTTGGCGGATCCGACCCGACCTAGACCTACGCACTCCTCACGCATCACACCACCTTCAGGTGCGCCTGGTCCCGGGTACGATCCGACCCGATTAATGCCTGTGGCTCTGGGAGAGCAGCTCTGAGTGAATTGCTTGAGAGAGAGAGACGCGCGGGTAGAGGGAGAAGGGTTAGGTTTTGCTTCTGTGCAGGCAGGCTGAACGTAGGAGAAGGACTTGGCCGCTACAGAAGAAGAAGAAGGAAAGGCAAGGCGAAGAAGAGAAGAAAGAAGGAGCAAGACAGGGAAGAAGAAAGAAAGAAGCCTTCGCACGAGAAGCAGGAAAAACAGAGAAGAGAGAAGCAAGGCAAGACCACAGAAGTGGAGAGTAAGAAGCAAAGAAGAAGGAAAAACAGGAAGGAAAGAGAGACTTCGCCAAGGCATAGAAAGAAGAAGAAAATCAAGAAGGGAAAATACTTTTAAGACGTCTGATCACAAGATCAGATGTCCAATTTCATATTTTTGTCCTAATTATTTTTAATTGCATACATTCACACTTGAATTGATATTTTGAGTAAATTAGAGTGTTCAATTACATTTTGACTAGTAGTAAATTCCATTTGCTCCCTGTGTTCGACCTCGGATACTCCGGTCTTCGAGTAATAAAAATCATTATTTGTTTTGAACGCTTTAGCGGCTATACTACAACGCGATATTATCTTTTAACAAACCGCACAAAAGCGCGACGAACATTTTGGCGCCGTTGCCGGGGAGCAATGCGCAATTTACCACTAGTCTCTACATTCTTTTTATCATATTGAACACTAACTTGCCCTACTTTGCTTTGATGTGATCTTGCAGGTATTTCATGAGAAAATCTCTCCCGCAAGTCAACCACTCCAGGGCAGGTAATTTCTTTTCTTCCTTAATCATCCCCTAATCTTTGAAAGACAAAAGGAAGAAAATCAACTTAGGAATCAATTGCCTTCTTTATATAGTAATCACCATCTCTAAGGCAAAACATTTCTTGATTTTGCGAAAATTTCTGCAAACATTCTTGAAGTTGGAGTGATTTTTTTTTCCCATCCCACAAATTCTTGTGCCTAATTGAAATAACGCTTAATCTCGACGGACCACACACTTCTTGTTTATAAGTCCGAAGAGAACTTTTGAAAAAGAAAAAGAGGATTGGAAATAGAACCAAATTAGGGTTTCCACATTAGGGTCTTGAAGCGCTTGTCACACATGCCTGTGTAAAAAGAAATAAACCCTCCCGCATCAGTGTGCTACCCAAGCCCTTGATTGATGAAATTTAAATAAGACAAACCCTAAAATTGAGCTCTAAAATCACTTGAATCTTAAAATTTTCTTTTGACCTAATAACCTGGGAGTCAAATCAGGGTGATCTCTAGGCTCCGAGCTTAGAATCATTCTGCCATCTATAAGACAGGTCAGGTGAAGTTGACCCCTTGGGTCAACCAACCTCTAAATTAGGTCGCAATACCAAAGACATCTAAAGTTCAAGTGAGAACCCTAAAAGCACCTTTGAAATAAAAAGTGATAGACTTAAGAGGTCAAGGTCCCCATTCTGGTTTACCTGGAATCTCAGTGACAAGAGAGGTCGGGTGGGGGAAACCTTGTAACCCGTAGGGACGCTCTACCGTGTAGGGGTCTTTGCGGGACTCTCCCTCTCTGGCTGCCCAGGTAATTCTCAGGTGGACGATCTTCGGATCCAGGGGTCCATCCGCCCCAAACCTCCATAGTCATCCAAACATCTTTTGGGTGTCTTGATTGGGTCAAGAACATCTCCAGTCCTGCATCTTTTCTCTGTAGAGCACACACACTCATTTTCAGTGGGACTCGTTATTCAGATCTGATCGCTTCATAACACATCTTGAGTCAAACTCTGATCGTGATTCCACCACCTGATCCAAATATGCAGCCGAACCACCTAGGACTACCAGTCGAGAAACCTGAATATCGGAGATCCATGAGAGATAAAATGATTGAGGATGCCATGAGATTTTATGAAAATGAAGAAACCTCAACAACAGTAGGAAACATTCAGGTTGATGTCCCAACAACCACAACCTTTGTCATAACTTGTGCCCAAGTACTATTAGCAGAAGCCAACAAAGGATCAACCCATGACTTGCTCATTACTGCATACATTGAGATAGAAAAATTGCATAATAGTGAATACCTTCAATGTATGACAAATCCTCGACTTTGGAAGTAACACCAAGATAGTCTTGAAAAACGGGAAGAGATAATGAGATTAATAAAACAAGTGATTGATCAGAAATACTCGTACATACCGCCAACAGAGGATGAACTATCTTGGGACAACATCGAGGATAAATCTGATCTCGGGTTTGGGGCACAAAATGGTTGTGGATTCCCAACCCAGATGGAGTATAATGCACCTGATATTGAAGAAGGTTGGGAAGCTCCAAATGCAGGAAAAGACCATGATGAACCCATTTTAGAATCCCAAGACTCCTGCAAGTATGAGAGTAGAACTGAACCTCTCGAGGGTGTAAATTTCGTCCCTTATTCTGATAAGGTGGCCCTCGAAGGTTATTCAGACCTAGATTCTAGTAATTCCACCCACATCCTAAGCCTAGAACCTAGATCTGAAACCTATATTGAAGATTTCAAGGCCCCATATGAAGAAAATCAATCTCTTAATGAAGAATATGATTCTGGGCCTCGATTTGATGAATATCCCTCGTCAACCTCCTCAGAAGAACTAATTGAGTTTTCGGAAGTCATGCCAATCTACGATACAGAAACCGAGGACTTGGACGAGCGGGGTTTCGATTGGCTCTGCCCTACTAACCTTGAACCTGAGCCTCTACCAGATAGGGACACCTTTGTAAGCTCAGAATTAACATTTAGGCTAGATCCCAGTCAGGCTGCTGAATATACAACATATGATTTATTCTATGGTGGAACTCATGATCTAGAATCTCATTCAAACTTTGATTTTCGCAAACTCTCCGACGATCTCGAATCCGACCATAACATCGGAGAAAATCTGCCTCCTAATTATAACCTATCAATCTTCTTTGAAGCCACCTGCTCTACATATACAGAACCAATCAAAACCCGTTCCCCATCCCGACCTGCAACCGGACTCAATTTCTATTCTGATTCACCTCTCACTGAGCCAATTGCAGATGATTCAACTCCGTATCTATACCGGGTATCGGACACTGATCAGACCACAAATTAGGAGCCTCCATCCTTTGACCGTCCCTGTAGGGATTCCACACCTTACATTAATTATTTTTCGGAACCCTACCCCCACCAGGCTGATTCGACTGAGCCCGAACTCGAGTTTTCACTTCCATATCTATCAGAACATCACTGCATTTGGTGGGTCCCACATCTGCTAATCTACTTCTATCAACCCACCAGACTTATGGGGTTTGGGCTGCATCATCAGCCCACTGATCTGAACAAGTACCTGGTTGGACCAACCAGGCTCTTAATCAAGGTGCTTGTTTTCCAAAACTCCATTGATTTGACCACTCCCTCTCCACCCCATTTTCCGCTCGGCTGAAGGCATTAAATTTAGCACTTAACGGGAGGCAACCCGTGATCTCAAAAATAGAGACCCGTCTGATTAGCCGTCTGTACTCCACATCTATTGCACCTTGAGTTCAGCCTTAGACAGTTGATCCCACCTCTGGTACACGTATCAGAGCTTAAAATCGTTCGCATCAGTCATTCCTGACCCATTCACCCACCCGATATATCCTGTTCTAAGCCCCTGACCTCAACACTAATTCCCACCCTCTGTTTACAATGAGGACATTGCAAAACTTAGGCATGGGAGGGGTGATAAAGTGCATACATACAAAACCAAGAAAAAATAAGAAGGATTCTCACAAAAAATTCACATATGTCAAAAACAAAAAAAAATTGAAAAATTACGAAAAAGAACAAAAAAAATTGGGGAGGGAGGAAATGTTGTGAGCCATATAATCATAAGGAGGAGAAAAAGAGCAAAAATGAAGAAAGGAGCACAAAAGGGAAAAGAAAAAGAAAAAGTCATTAGTAAAAGATTAAGGAATTAACTGAAGTTCTAGACCAGATCAAGAAAAGAAACAAAAGAAAAAGTGCTAAGGAGACATAACAAGAGATTAGCGGGAACGCTGGTCTTAGGCCTCTTGGGCTAGATTTTTAGCTTAAAAATTCACGTATCCGTTAAAATCTGGATAATCCTCAAGAGGTTGAGGAAAATGCGAAGCTTAAGTATTAGGTCTAAGGCTTAGGAAGTATTTGGCCTCGTTAACTGACCTCCGGTTTGCGGGATTCGGTAACCTAAGCACCCAAATTCACACACAGTCTGGTTCAGTGCGCATAAATATTCAAAACACGCAAGAGCGTTTAATGTTCTGAAAAAGTCACCTAGATTAGGAGCGGCCAATCAACACAAGTTGATTTGGACAAGTTCCCAGCGCGGAGAGGCGGGAAATTCCCCTCGAAGATGCGTAACAACATATCGTCTCCTCGGTGCTTGTCTCTTAGGATATTTAAATATCCTACTGGGGGCATGTAAGCACTCTGCTGGTTCAGATACCATGGGTGGCATTATCACGAAATGTCGATCGCCAGGGTCTGGATTCGGCCACGGAACGCCATGGGCGGGATTATCACGAAATCTCGAAAGCCAGGGTTTCGGGGGTTGCCATGGGCGGGATTATCCCGAAATCTCGAAAGCCAGGGACCCTTGAGGATTGATGATGGGGACGAGGAATCCGATACAAACCATGTTGAGAAGCTAATCCGAAGCTAGAAATAAAAAGAAAAGAGAGAGAAAAGCTCTCCAAACAAATAAATCCTCTATCTCTCTCTTACAAAAAAAAAAAAAACGCACTGCAAACTGAACGTAGGCTAAAATTGTCTCAAGCACGGGTGCTTTAACCGCAGAGTCCAACAAACCCTAGGATAGTTTTTGTGGGCCGTAGAAACCTTTGCGAAGGACTGAGGCTAAAGCAGAACAGGTCCAGATTTTGGTTGGTACTTGAGTACCTCTAGGCCTATTGTCGGCATTCCTACCTAATCACAAAAGAAGCACTTATCATAACTAAGGACACTTTGGGTCTAGAATGGAAGTTAAAACTTTGAAATTTTGCTAAAGGACTAGCAAAAGCTAGGCATGGGGGTATGATGAGAGCCTCATCATAAGCCATAACTAGCTCATTTTGACCCAATAAAGAAGATAAAAGCTCCTACATAACCTAGAAGAAGGCTTAACTGAAGGAACAAGTGCTCTGAGAAGAAAACATGAAATAAAGGTTAAAACTGCAATTTTACCATTGCAGTACATAAACGGGATTTCTCAGAAGCAAAACATAGGTCAAATGGTACAAATAAGATAAAAAGTGGTTTGAATTAATCAGAAATGGGTTTATGTGCAATATAAGAATTAAATGACACTTGGTAACCCTAAAACAGACCCGCTCAAATTAACAAGGTTTCGGTCAGAATAAAAATCAAGCGAACCCTCTAAAAATCATAGAAAAACATCCTTTAGGGTTTAGAACACTTAATTTGGCCTTTGGAACCTAGTTTGACCTAGATTAGGGTCTTAGCTCTTCAATTAACCTAATTTGGGTTTTTACGCAAAATGTCCAGTCAAACGAGGTCAAACCTAAAATCCAACTTCACCATTGGATTCTTTAGGTCCAAATTAGGTTTGTACCAAAATTTAGACCTAAGGGGAGGTCATCTTGACCTACTTTGCAATTTAGTACACCCAAATCACAAATAGGTCCCTATCTTTTGAATATCCTTGCAGAGAGCCCCCTAGGTTCTTCGCCTTCTTTGCAAACCGGTCCTGCCGCCATTGCTAGCGCAGAACCGAGCTCTGACGAAGTTTCGAGAGAGATTGCTCTCTAATTCCTCAGAGATTCTCTCCCAGAAATGGAAGGAGATTCTCTGAGGAATTCCCTTCCTTCTAAAGCCAATCAAATTCGCTGGCGTGAACCCAATCTCTCGTGCGAACGCACGAGAGATTTGGGTATCTTTCTTCCTTCCAACTCCGGCGAGCCGGCTGACCTAATTGCGCGTTTTTCACGCACTGATAGGAGCGGCCAGCACCTATAAAACACCCCCCGGACCCGGCCGCTCATCTTAAGCTTGATTTTGACGGAGATCCCCTCCAAATTTCTTCTCTCCCATCTTCGGCCAAACGACCCACAAGCTCCGGCGACCACCTTCCCTCCTTCTCGTCACTCTGCTGCCATACCAACAGTAGAGTCCTCTCCGCCTCTTCCTCCCGCGGCGCGCTGTACCCTGCGTGCAAGCTCCTGACCTCATCTTCGTCGCCGCTTCCTCCCCCAGGGTCTTTCTTCCCCGACGACGGCAGTCACGAGTCGTCCTCTCCGCCGCCTCCCTTCCCTCCAGACAACCCCAGATATGTTCTCCACCCTCTCCTCTCTCTTTTCCCCCTGTTATCTCCCTTGATCGACCCTCGACAGACGCTAACCACCTCCATCATCTTCGCCTCCGACCACACTCCGGCGAGCCGCCCACACCACCACAGCCCTCCACACGGCTCACCAACCACCTCGAAAGCTCCGCCTCACCTCCAGGAACACACTCCACCCTACCACTGCCACTCCAGCCCTCCACAATCACCCCCCGACCAACCCACCATCTCCGGCCACAGGTTGACCTAGGCACGCACACCTAGGCCGACCTGCGGCCTGCAGCACTGCCCACCGCCTTCACCGTGCCACAGCGAAGGTCTCTAGCTATTCTGATTTGGCCGAGAGGCGCATTTTGTGTATGACAGAGTTCGAGCCGCTGCCGCCATGGACGACCTCTGATGAAGCTCCCACGAAGCTCCAGGCACCCGGTCTTCCAGGCTACAGGTGCTGCATACTAGCGCGAGTGTCGCGAGGTGAACGAGTCCAGCCAAGGAGCGCTAGCAGAGCCAGCAGCTGCGGGGCAATCGCACGACGAGGCTTCTGCAGGCGTGCGTGAAGGCGAGACCAGATAGTCCCACATCGTGGGATTGCAACCCTCAGGTACCATATAAGTTGTTTTTGTGTTTTACTCTTATCGCCTCAGTAAGCACAGGGGTGAGGTCCCTCACTGACCCCACCCGCCTCGTCCGCGACCTGACCACGCGGACTTGGCAGATCCGACCCGACCTAGACCTACGCACTCCTCGCGCATCACACCACCTTCAGGTGCGCCTGGTCCCGGGTACGATCTGACCCGATTAATGCATGTGGCTCTGGGAGAGCAGCTCTGAGTGAATTGCTTGAGAGAGAGAGACGCGTGGGTAGAGGGAGAAGGGTTAGGTTTTGCTCCTGTGCAGGCAGGCTGAACGCAGGAGAAGGACTTGGCCGCTACAGAAGAAGAAGAAGGAAAGGCAAGGCGAAGAAGAGAAGAAAGAAGGAGCAAGACAGGGAAGAAGAAAGAAAGAAGCCTTCGCACGAGAAGCAGGAAAAACAGAGAAGAGAGAAGTAAGGCAAGACCACAGAAGTGGAGAGTAAGAAGCAAAGAAGAAGGAAAAACAGGAAGGAAAGAGAGACTTCGCCAAGGCATAGAAAGAAGAAGAAAATCAAGAAGGGAAAATACTTTTAAGACGTCTGATCACAAGATCAGACGTCCAATTTCATATTTTTGTCCTAATTATTTTTAATTGCATACATTCACACTTGAATTGATATTTTGAGTAAATTAGAGTGTTCAATTACATTTTGACTAGTAGTAAATTCCATTTGCTCCCTGTGTTCGACCTCGGATACTCCGGTCTTCGAGTAATAAAAATCTTTATTTGTTTTGAACGCTTTAGCGGCTATACTACAACGCGATATTATCTTTTAACAAACCGCACAAAAGCGCGACGAACAAATGGCTAAGTAAATTTTGAAGGAAATCAGTGAATGTGGACAAGGAGATGTGGAGGAAGATCAGTGGATTGAAATGGAAGTAGAAAATCACCTCTCTGATTTGAATTGATCAAAGAGGGCGAAATCGATTTAATCTAATCTAACTCTAATCAAAGCTAATCAATCATCAAGTTCAACATCTATATTACACGTAACTAATCTACAGTACACTAATAGGTACTACAACTAATCTAGAAAGCACGAGAAACCTAATCTAGGTGGACGAATGGGACTTGTGGGAAATCGCAGCTAGTGGCTACAGCAAGGAATGGGGGAGGAGACTTCAGCAGACTAAAAGCCCTCTAGTGGAGCTTAATGTCACCCTGGGGAGTTACGAGATCCTTAGCAATGTGGAGAGGTTGCAGGAGGTGGAATTCCAATACTCAGGCGAAGGAAGGGTAGTGTGAGGAGAGGAAACTAGAGTGGATGAATGATCGACTTAAGGGATGTAGGAGGGGGAAAATCCCTTATGCACGAGCCCTGTGGGGTGCTTAAGTAGCTGAGGTAGTGGATCAGAGCACTGATAGGTGAGATTAGATGGGTTTAGGTTAAACGGTGGATATAAAGGAGATGGGTGTGCAGGAGTTTCAAACCAAAAGTCCTCCGTAGGATGGGGTCTATATGAGGCAACGATCCCTCACGCAAAGGCGCATGCAAATTGGTCGAAGATCTACCGTCAGATGGGTGGATCATGGGAGCAATGACCCAGATGCGTCATGTTCTTCACGGCTGCTATAGGTGAATAGTATCAGGTGTATGGGTAAACTGCATGTAGGTCCAAATGGGATGAAGTAGTAGAAGAATTATGTAAAAGTCGATAAGTGTGAAGATTAGTAACCAATAGGTCCTTTAAAGCTTGAGGAAAGGTCCTTGTGTGTATTTAGGCAAATAGAATATGAAGGAATAAGGACTTAAGTGCAAAATCATTAATGTACGATCCTAATGATGTCTAAATGCAACCAAGTTTTCATTGGAGCTTAATTGAACATTTAAGAACGTTAGTTCCCTTTCAATTTGAACTTTTAAACCTAAAGATATGTTCAATATGCAATTGGATCATCAAATTACACTTATAAATAGAATATCTCATTAATTGACCTATTGTGCATTTTTAGCATCAATTTACTATTTTAGATCATTTTCCTTAATTTCCACACTTAACCCATATCTTGTGTTAATTATGTAGTGTTTAACCTAGTTTCTAGCTTAACTTGGGTATTTTAGGCTTAATGAGTCACATCTAATCATACCTTAATGCTTAGGTTTTGTCAGTCCCTTAGCAAACAACTCATTAAGTGCAAAGCATTTAAATTATTAGATAGGTAAGTGTGATGAGATATCTATTTTCTCTTTTCAAATTGTCAAGTGTTTAAAGATGATCTTTAAGCTGAAATTTTTTTCTTTTGATAAACCAACTGCATTTATGCCTGGACATTTGTGAGAACCAGCTGCTTAGGAAAACTAACTAGAACTTAAAACTGATATGTCATAGATCATCTGTCGACCAGCTAGGACTCTTGATATTTAAACCTTAAGTGTGATTTCTAGGACACAAGAAGGTTTTACAAAGCTCAGAAGCTAAGAGGTTATGGTTGTGCTCAATGAAAGGTCAGGACTAACCAGGTGAACCTTAAAACTCAATCCTGAGGTTTCATGTCATTTTAAGTCCAAGTTGGTTCTAGCTTCAGCTTATGTCTTTGGATCGACTCTCAAAAATGAGGAAGACTCAAACCCAACTCTTATTATGCTGTGGCTCAAAGAATGTTTGGTTGGAACAGGGTATTTGTAAGTGCACCCTGAAAAATATTTTTGGTGGAAAGTATATACAAGACTTAGAGAACATACTTGACTTATTCAAAAGAATGCCTTTTTCTAAAAATTCTTTTTCACTTTTTTTTATTTTTTCTTTTCGTAAATAAATGCCAATGCCTTGAGCAACTTTATTTGGTAGAGCACACTTATTTGGTGGGTGAGTACTTTGGTTGAAAGAGCTTCTCCAAAACACAAGACTAAATACTAAGACAAAATGTCTACCTACATGCACAGGTAAGGAAACCTCCTTCCCTAGTGAGCACTAGGGTTGAATTTTAAGTTCACATGGTCTTTCCTAACACTATGTAGTGTAAACCAAAGTTACTTAGACTCCTAAGCCAAAGAAAACTAGTGAATCTTGTACTAGTGACTCAGGTACAAGAATACATCCTAAGTTAGGATAGATTTTAGTCTATCTTATCAAAGCTTGAAGTGTATTAAGCCAAAGTCTGAGTGAATTAAGCTGCAGTGGCCCGGAAAGTCTAACTAGCAAAGGTTGAATGTCTATAAACACCTATTCTATTTTTTTGTTTTCAGCTATAAGATCATAATTAAACACTTATAATTCTTTTCAAAACTTTTCTTGCTCCTCAGAATTTCTGCTTTGGAGTTCTCCCTCGACAATAAGTACTATAGGTCCCTTATTGTATTATTGGAATTTTTGTTTTTGACAATTTTTTTGTATTTTTGACTTTGTAATTGTTTTAATTTTTCAAAATTTTTCAATTGTTTGGTATTTTTGATAATACTACACTATATAAACTATAGGTGTGTCTATAATTGTATTTTAGAAATTAATTTCACCATTTACACCCCCATGCTTAAATGATGCAACGTCCTCGTTGTATGAATAGGGTGGATGCAATTGCATGCTTTGCTTTTCACTAACTTAAACTGGGTGATGGAAGGAAGTTGGAATGAGGATATAAAAATCTCTGTGCGGACGATTTCAAGTCTGATACAAGATTAGAGTGGGAAGTTGGGCTAAGTAGTGAAATGCATAATAAGTGTGACTATGAATGCATGCTAAAAATGCAAGGATAGATACCTAGTGAAGAAATGGAAAATAAGAAAGATGAAAATAGTTATATACAAAAGATAGGTTGCTAAGTTTAATACCTTCAGCTAGGCGTAAACCCAGAAGATGTGTCAATAGTCAGTTCAAGATATTGGAGTGAAATAATAGAATTGAAAAGGCTAAGATCATGATGCTCAATGAAAGGTTTTAATCTTTGTTCATTCATGGTGAAAGGTTCAGATTTGTCAATCTCAGTGATCTTGACAGCTCCATTGTCAAATACTCTCAAGATTTTGAAAGGTCCAATCCATTTCAATCTGAGTTTCCCTACGAAGAGTTTAAGTCTTGATTTAAATAGGACTTTCTGACCAGGGTGAAATGCCTTCCTATGGATGTGACTGTCATGGAAGGCCTTTAATTTATCTTTATAAATCCTCGAGCTTTCATAAGATTCATTCCTTAATTCATCAAGCTCGAAAATTTGAAGTCTTCTATGATCACTGGCCTTTCTCTAAGTCTAAGTTACACTTTCTGATGGGCCAATAGGCTTTGTGGTCAAGTGCTACGAGAAGATGATGGGGTCTCCCATATACAAGTCTAAAGGGAGACATGCCTAATGGAGTTTTGTGAGTTGTTCTATATGCCCACAATGCATCAGAAAGGCAGGAAGACCAATCCTTTCTATCAGGTCTGATGGTAGTCTGTAGAATCTTCTTAATCTCCCTGTTGGATAATTTAGCCAGTCCATTGGTTTGAGGGTGATAAGGTGTAGCAATCCTATGTGTCACCCCATACTTTTGAAGTAGGGACTGGAAATGTGTGTTCCTAAAATGAGGCCCTCCATCACTTATGATGGCTTTTGGTACCTCAAATCTAGGGAAGATAAAGTCTTCGACAAATTGTGTCATAACTCTATGGTCATTAGTCCTCAAGGGGATGGCTTCAATCCATTTGGAAACATAATAAACAGCTAACAAGATATACTTGAAGCCATGAGAATTTGGAAAGGGTCCCATGAAGTCAATGAAATTCCCTACTTGGAGGGGGTGAGATATGCGTGATGTAATATAAAATGCGGAATTAAAATAGACAATCTCTCAAAGATAAGCAATCACACAAATGGCACAATTATTTTTAGGTGGAAACCCAAACCGAGTGAAAACCACCACCAAATCCTCTCGAGTTAGGATTTCCCAATCGACCTAATCGATCAAAACCACTAAACATAGTCACTTGAACAAGGGTGACTGAACCTCAATTACAACAACACTACTTAGAACAAGGGTAGTGTACCTCAAAACCTCTTCTCTTCACAAGAAGGATTTTGTCTCTCGAAGGAGACGGGAATTCACAAAGTGAATACCCAACCAAAGATAATAAAATGTACAACAATCCTATAGAGCCACAAATATTTAAACCTAGCTTCTATAGGAGTTAGGAAACTTCCCTTTGGTGAAAGTGCATTGGATTGACACGGGTACGTGAACCACGCTTTGGCACAACAGCACTCTCGTAACATCGGTGGGAGAGTGGGTGCACAGTAGGACGAAGCTCTTAGGTGTGAAATGAGTACTTGGAGAGCTAGAGCTTCTTCTATTTGATATTCTACTTCTTTTTGACACAAGAGAGTGGAATATTGTTGCAAGGTGTGTTTTTACAAGGCAAGGGTTTTCCTCTATTTATACAGGGCTTAGGAAGGCTTTGGAAGGCTTCCATAGTCGTTGGGTGCAAATCTAAGGCAAATCAAGTCAGAATCAGGATCAATCATGACTCTGACAGGGTCATCAGACGTCTTGACTTAAGGTTAGATGTCTAGGTTGTCGTTTGATTTTAGAGTTAGTCATCTGATCTAGGTAGGTTGATCTTCTTGGACGATGTTGAATCAGAGCCGACGACAAAGCAAGTCTTTTAAGACGTCTGGACATAAGGTCAGATGTCTAAATCTAGACGGTAATTCTTCCTATTTTTGTCCAGACCTAAAAAGGGTTCTAGGTCTAAGTGATCAGACGACAGATTGGTCGTCTAGCACAGGATTTGGACGTCTGGAAACTAAGTTAACAGTGAGTATAGATTTCCAAGAGAGTACAACGGCTATAAGATCTGACATAGGTGGTTTGGCGAGTAAGGAGGCTCAACGTCTACTTATTAGATGTTTGGGAATCACTACGGACATCTGGAAACTAATAAAATGTTAGACTAACATTTACTCTCTAATAATAGGTTGCTAAGGCCAACAGTCATCTTATTGGCCCTCTGGCAAAGGCATCAAACGTCTCCTAAGACGTCTGGACTAAGTTCTAGCCATCTAATTCTAGCAGACAGAACTTATTAAGTCCAACCTAGATGTTTTAGATGTCTAATCAAATAGTCAGATGTCTTAAAAGTCACTATCAGACATCTGATTTCCAGATTGGACATCTGATAAGGTTGTCTGAACCCTACTTTGATTTTCTAAGTTCTCTACAGAAAACCTAAGTATCCTATTGTAGTGCAGGTGTTCCTAGGACTACTTTAGGGGTTCTTTGAGGCTTTTTAACAAATATTCTAAGAAATAAAAGGATAAAAGTACATAGAACAACATAAGAAGAATTCTATCCTATTATTCTTGTCCTTCCATCTTCAAGCTTTCGATCCTTGTGAAGCTCCTTTGCCTCTGTCAAGCTCATCCAATCCGCCATGGATGTGAGCTCGAATTCCGTCTAAACACCTGTCTCCATTTGCAATTTGACCTGAAAACTAGGACTCAAAAGCAAATGTTAAAAAACACAAGTTTTGTTATCATTAAAATAAACGATCGTGATGCTCTAGCACCAACAATCTCTCCCTTTTTGATTATGACAAAACTATAAATAATAATACATAAAATCCTCCCCCTTTTTGACACTATCAAAAAGGTTTAATCAATTTTAAATTTCCTATAACTCTCCCTTAAAACATGTTCTTCTATAATTGGGTTGAATTTCTTTTAACAAGAGTAATGTCCTCCCCCTTGTAACAACAAGATAGCTATTATTTTTCTCCCCCTTTCTAAAGGAAATATAGCTAACTTAACAAGATCTCCTCCTGAATGATTGACAAATAGCTCATAATTTTAACTCCCCCTATCTATATGCTAATGATAAAAAGATAGGGTTAAGGATTACCTCACCTACCATGGCCAATAGAATGGCCCGAATGGAGGTGGTGGATGCCAAATCGGATGGGGTTCCCATCTGTAGCTTGGAGGTCCAGGCATTGGCACCGGTCTCCAATCAGGCGGTCGACGTGCGGTGGGTTGTTCAGTTGTTCGTTATTTCGTCGGCCTTCTCGTTCTCCTCCTTGGTCTACTCCTTGTTCCTCCCAACTCAAGTTGACCATTCTTAAGCTTGTAGGTCCAGTCCTTTATGTCGATATCTTCTTTGAAACCTACAAAATAAGATTCTAATTCTTTCTTCAGTATCCAAGTAAGCTTGGATCCAGATCAGTTAGTTGGTCTCCTTGACGGAGATCCTTTCTCAATCTTAGGGCTATGCGAATTTTCTACTTTGTTGATTAATTGGTTAGAATTTTCTCTAAGACATGCAATTTCTTTTTCTATAATATCCATCTTAGTCATTAAATTAGAAATTTCTAATTTTAGACTAATATTTTCCTCAATCAATTTAGTATTTTTATTGATTAAATCTTTATTTTCTAATAACAAGTTATTATCCATAGGACTAGCTTCTAGATCCTTGAGTTTTATTTCTAATCTTTCATTTTCACTTTTAAGAAAACTAAGATTCCTTTTAATATTTTTATTTTCTACCTTAAGTGATTTACTAAGCACAAATAATTCATCGAAAGCATCTTGCAAATCAGGATTTACCTCATTGTCGCTGTTGTCATTGTCGCTATCACTTGCCATGGCCATGAAGCCCATACAGGCGATTTCCTCCTCGGAATTCTCCTCTTTTTCACCCAAGCTCAAGTCATCCCAAGTTGCTTGGAACGCCTTGTTCTTCTTCTTCTCCTTCTTTAGAAGAGGGCACTCGGGTCGTAGATATCCTTTGTTGTTGCAGTGGTAGCAACGCCTCTAGCTCTCCTTTTCCTTCTTCTCGTTCTTTTCTTTCCTACAATACTTGGAAAACTTTTTAAGTAAAAATTTAAAGTCCTCGTCATCAGAACTTACCTCACTATCCGATGCGGCTTTGAAGGCGAGGGTCTTCTTCAGTTTTGGCTTCGGTGTATCCTTCTTCTTTTGCTTTAACTTTGTCTCATAGGCCATTAGGTTGCCTAGGAGATCCACTATATTGAGCTCCTCCACTTCATTTGCCTCCTCGATCGCGATGACCTTCTGCTCTCATTCTGGTCAAAGGGAATGGAGTAGCTTTCCTTGAAGCTCCTCCTTGATGAAGGTCTTACCTAAAGCTTTCAAACTATTTACGATGAGAGTGAACCTAGTGTTCATCTCACTTAGAGATTCGTTAGACTCATTGAAAAAGACTCAAATTCTTGAGAAAGTAAATTTATTTTAGAAGTCTTTACCTTAGTCGTACCTTCGTGTGTAACTTCTAGAGTGTGCCATACCGCTTATGTAGTGGCACACTGAGATATTCGGTTGAACTCCTCCGGGCTAAGGGCGCAGTACAACGCGTTCATAGCTTTCGCATTGAGGGAAAGCTCGCGGGTCTACTACTGCGAGTAGCCTCTCTCTGGTTTCTCTGGGACTTCGTATGGGGTTTCACAACGTTCCCATAAAGCAAAGTTGGTGGCTTGAAGCCACATCTTCATCCATAACTTCCAGTAGCCGTAGTTGCTTCCATCGAAGAAAAGCAGTTGGACGGTGGACTGCCCCTCGACGATTCTGGTGGCGGTGACGCTTCCCTCCATTTGATCTTCGCCAGTGTGTAATGCCGAAAATACGAAACCTGCTCAGATACCAATTGCAATTCCCTACTTGGAGGGTGTGAGATATGCGTGACGTAATATAAAATGCGGAATTAAAATAGATAATCTCACAAAGATAAGCAATCACACAAATGGCACAATTATTTTTAGGTGGAAACCCAAATCGGGTGAAAACCACCACCTAACCCTCTCGATTTAGAATTTCCTGATCGACCTAGTCGATCAAAACCACTAAACCCAGTCACTTGAAAGAGGGTAACTGAACCTCAATTACAGCAACACTACTTAGACCGAGGGTAGTGTACCTCAAAACCCCTTCTCTTCACAAGAAGGATTTTATCTCGTGAAAGAGACAGAAATTCGCAAAGCGAATACCCAACCAAAGATAACAAAATGTACAACAATCCTATAGAGCCACAAACATTTAAACCTAGCTTCTATAGGAGATAGGAAACTTCCCTTTGGTGGAAGTGTGTCGGATTGACATGGGTACGTGAACCACACTTTGGCACAACAGCGCTCTCGTAACGTCGGCGGGAGAGCGAGTGCACAGCAGGACGAAGCTCTTAGATGTGAAATGAGTGCTTGGAGAGCTAGAGCTTCTTCTATTTGATCTTATACTTCTTTGTGACACAAGATAGTGGAAATATTCTTGCAAGGTGTGTTTTTACAAGGTAAGGGTTCTCCTCTATTTATAGAGGGCCTAGGAAGGCTTTGGAAGGCCTTGAAAGGCTTCTATAGCCGTTGGGTGCAAATCCAGGGCAAATCAAGCCGGAATCAAGATCAATCATGACTCTGACAGGGTTATCAGACATCTTGACTTAAGGTCAGACATCAAGGTTGTCGTCTGATTTTAGAGTTAGTCATCTGATCTAGGTAGGTTGATCTTCTTGGACGATGTTGAATTAGAGACGATGACAAAGTAAGTCTTTTAAGACATCTGGACATAAGGTCAGACATCTAAATCTAGACGGGAATCCTTCCTGTTTTTGTCCAGACCTAAACAGTGTTCTAGGTCTAAGTGATCAGATGACAGATTGGTCATCTGGCACTGGATCTGGATGTTTGGAAACTAAGTTAATAGCAAATATAAATTTCCAAGAGTGTACAACGGCTATGAGATCTGACACAGGTGATTTGGCGAGTAACGAGGCTCAACGTTTACTTCTCAGACATCTGGGAATCACTATGGATGTCTGGGAACTATTAAAATGTCAGACTAACGTTAACTCTGTAATAATAAGTTGCTAAGGCCAACGGTCGTCTTATTGGCTGTCTGGCAAAGGCTTCAGACGTCTCCTAAGATGTCTGGACTAAGTTCTGCACGTCTGATTCTAACAGACAGAACCTATTAATTCTAGCCTAGATGTTTTGGACGTCTGATCAAATAGTCAGATGTCTTAAAAGTGACTATTAGACATCTGATTTCCAGATTCGATGCCTGATAAGGCTATCTGAACCCTATTTTGGTTTTCTAAGTTCTCTACAGAAAACCTTAGTATCCTAGGGTAGTGCAAGTGTTCCTAGGACTACTTTAGGGGTTCTTTGAGGCTCTTTAACAGATATTCTAAGAAATAATAGAGCAGGAATAAAAGGACAAAAGTACATAGAACAACATAAGAGGAATTCTATCCTGTTATTCTTGTCCTTCCATCTTCAAGCTTTCGATCCTTGCGAAGCTCCTTCGCCTCTGTCAAGCTCCTCCAATCTGCCATGGATGTAAGCTCAAATTCCGTCTAAACACCTGTCTCCATTTGCAATTTGACCTGAAAACTAGGACTCAAAAGCAAATGTTAAAAGACATGTGTTTTGTTATCATCAAAATAAACGATCATGGTACTCTAGCACCAATAGTCAATGCCCTATATGTCAAAGATTTCACACACCATTTCGGATTCAAGGGCATCATGTCTCGGTGGCCAATACTACTGAGAGACTAACAGTGTGAACGTGCCCTACTATATTCATGTGCATCTTTGAAGATTGTGGGCTAGTAAAAACCGCTTTGCAAAATTTTATAGTAGTCTTTTTGCTAGAGAAATGACTTCTACAAGCCTGGTCATGGCAGAACGACAAAATGCTCTCTATCTCTTTATCAGGGACACACTTCCTAAGGATCTAATCTTTACAATGCTTGAATAATCAAGATTCTTCCTAGTAATAGTGATTGGCTTCGGATCTAAGTCTATCTTTTTGATGTCGGACCCAATCAGAGGGAATGATTCTAGAAGCCAGGTAGTTGACAATGTTAGCATACCAGGGAAGATTAAATGAATGACCAGCAATTGCTCATCAAGGAAGTGGTTAGTAATTGGAAGTGAAGGAGTGAGCACTTCAGAAGGAAGGCAGGATAAGACACTACTAGAAAACTAAGGTTTAGTCACGGTTTAAAATCGTGACTAAAAGTAACTTATGGTCATGGTTCCACCTAAAACATGATTAAAGAAATTAAGGATAATTATTCTGTTACCAACATTTCCATCACTGTTTAAAAACTGTCACCAAAGCCTATGGACACGGTTCCACTTAAAATCATCACCATAGGCTTAGGTATGAAAAAAAATTTTCCCTCCACTTTTTCCTTAAACCCACTGTTTCCATCACCTTCCCCCTCCCTCGACTCCCTAGCCCCCTCCCTGATGGCGCTACTGCCCCTCTCTCGACCATCTTCGATGGAGTAGCTCCCTCCTTGCTGGCCTAAGGTGCCTTCTCTGACCATCCCCATCCTAGCATCACCTCTCCTTCCCCTTAAGAAAGCCGTCGAAAACCCACTGCTGCCCCCATCACCTTCCCCCTCCCTCGACTCCCCAGGCCCCTCCCCGATGATGCAGCTTCCTCGACCATCTGTTGCCCCCTTCCCTCTCTCAACGAAGGTGCCTCCCCTAACCATCCCTTCCCCAACAGTGCCGCTCCTCCCCCTCAAGAGCTCCGCCTCTCTTCCTCCTTCATCTTCCCCAGCAGCACCTTTATTACCACTACCGCTGCTACACTTCATTTCATCCATTCCTCCAACTCCACTTCTATTGATATCCTGACTGCTAGGGTTATTGTTGTTATAGTTCTTGGTGGATCTATTGACTGCGGATTGGCTCAAGGAGATCTATTGACCTCGATGTTAAAGTGTTATAAGTATACTTTTGGAATTAATTTTGCATGCATGGAAGATTCTTTTCTTTTTCGATTGAATAAGTAGAAAATTTGTGAGTTGCTAATCCTTCCTAGTTTTCTTCTTTGGAAGGAATTTGGCGTATAATAATTTTTCAAGCATACCTCCCATGTTGATAGAGAACATCACCGGAATATTGATCAAGTGAGTAATGCTTACAAGTTCAATATGATTTTTTTTTACATTCAATATGATTTCTCTGATATAATTAGTTTCTATGTTGATAGACTTCTCACAACCAATTCGATTCTATTGTTGGACTTATGAAAGGAAAATTCATCATTTCTCTCAATCAATTGCTTCCATCTTTGATAGAATTTACATTCACCTTAATGACCAGAAATGTCATATATGTACTTTAAGCAAATAATAACAAGACCATGGATTGGTTTAGTTTAAACTGAATTAAGAAAAGGATAATGAATGTTCTATATGTAAACACTTTGTCCTCCTTGCACTATCTGAATGTCCCTCTAGAGCACCTATTCTAGTAGAAATAACCTGCTATCCATTCTTTATTCAAACTTATAATCAGACTGAAGCAGTGAAAGAAATTTAGGTTGTTGTGTGGGAGGGGTGTGGAAGGGAGGAATCTAAAGAGAGGTCATGTTTACTGATATGAGCCTTTGAGGGAGACAAAACATGATGACTAAAATTAAAAGTTGTGATATATATAATTCTTGAATAAATTAAAGAGAAAATGTGCATGCAAGCACTTTTACCCGTTATATAGAAGACGTTAATTTGCGCATAAAATAAAAAATAATATGCTATCCGATCACTTTTAATAAGGATTGCTCTTTTGCAACATCCATAGGTGGGGATATAGTGCAGGTGAAGGGACTTCAAGTAGGTATAATACTCATGTTTAATAAAAAGGCATATGTTCTAGAGGACTATATATCCCTCTTGAGATCCTAGTCCTCATTGCATAATAAACTGTAATAGGAAAAGAAGGGTTTTGCTAGAGGAAACTAGGAATATAGTCATATGGAGATGACAAGTAATCTGGCAATTGAGTCAGGAGTGGGTACATATTTCTCCTCTATGGAGTAAATTTCTAAGAGTAGCCTAGGCATCAAGTAATCTTCCAGTTTTACTAGGAAAACAAAACAGGTTTTGTTCAACTAACTACTCAGGGTATTTACCACTTCTGTGTGCAATTGGGATAAAGAGAAATGTAGTTATTTTTAGGGGAGCTAGATCGCATTCCGATAATCACCTTGGTCTACTGTTGTTATTGGCAAGAGAAATTACATTCTAAGGGTAGCTAATACTCCTGTTATATATATACTATGGCTATTAAGCTAATGTAAATCTTCTTTTGGCAACCAAAGTAGTTATTGAATTAGCCAAGTCTTGTGACATCCAATCTATTGTGCTTTTGCAGACTTCCTTTATGAATTGTCATGTTGTCTTGAGAACTATGTAGAAAGACTTTTTGTTATGACACAATGTCTTGAATTTTTATAACACAATGTCAGACTTATGTTATTATTATTCTTTTCGTTGTTAGTATCTATTTATGCAATTTGTAGATATCCACACTTACACAACCTTAGATGCACTTGATGACAAACAATAAGAAATATAACCCTTAAGATACAAGTTGAAAGGATAGGTAAAATTGTATTAATATGGCTACTCATTCAAGACTTATGATCATGTCATAAGGACAATGTGTTAATGTATGTATATATCATATACATGCATGATGTGTTATCTTTATAACATGCCATAAGTTTTGATCATCCTTAGTTCGGTAAAGTTCCGAACTAAGGAGGGTTCTTGAAGATTTGATTACAACTTAGGTGTTACTTGTTACATGTAATCTGTGTTTGGAGAAATCTTGGTGACATCTTTCTGCTCTTCTCTGGTGTACTAACTAAACTTACCTAGGTTTCTTAAGCACCTTAAATTGGGTGTTAAAGGAATCTAGTTAAGGTTAGTCTTGGGGGTATATTAGAGAAGTGTAGGGAGATGTTGTCGAAATTTCTCCAGGCACAGGTTGCATGTAACAAATGTTGTGATCAAATCTTCAAGGATGAGCTATCAAGTGAAAATAATAACTAAAATATACAAATATTTGATGTTTCTTTATGTAAATTACTTTTATTGTTTGTGGGTTTATTTGATTATAGGTTTCCATGGATAAGTCTTGGATTGGTTTGAGGATTTTTTTTTATTTTTGATATAAGAGTGGAGTGATTTCATTCTTAGACTGGATATTCCATGAAGATAGGAAGCAATATAGAAGAGGAGAATTCTATGAGAGAATTTGTTGTCCATGCAAAAGTTGTTTGAATGGATTTATGTATGATCGTAACACAGTATTTAAACATCTAATTTGTATCGGTTGGTGGTCTCACTACATAGTTTAGACCTCACATGGAGAAGAAATCACTTATCCTTCTATTGATAATGATGGTGAGAATCACATTGAAGATATTGGAGGTGATAATGTTGTAGAGATGTTAGAAGAGATGAGGGCTGCAAATGCTGATAATAAAGATAATGATAATATGTTTGGACATTATAATCATTTTTATGATGCACTGAAGGCAGCAAAGGAACCCATTGCTCCTGGAATTAATTCCATGTCAAGGTTGTCATTTCTTTTGAGAATGTTTCAAATTAATGTAATGAATAAGATAAGATCTAAGTTAATGTTTAATGTCCTTAAGTTCATAGAAGAGTTGTTAAATAATTCCAAAGATTTTCCTCGATCATGGTATGATGTGAAAAAATAGTTTCACATACTTGGCTTGAAGTGTGAAAAGATTGATGCTTGTAAGAATGATTGTATGTTGTATACTAAAGAAAATGCATGCTTGAATAGTTGCCTGCAATGTGGAGTGATGCAACGTGTTTTGCGTGTTTGAAATCGGGGTTAAGAGTAACCCGTCATCGTAGTCGCAAAACTTGTTTATCAAATAAAATTTTACCGAAATTCCAAGGGAGTCCCTAGTCGAACACAGGGAGGCAATGTTTACTTAATTCGAAAACCATGCTTTGTTTTGTTTGTTTTTGGTGTTTTAGTTTTTGTTATTTTTTTGTGTTTTTGAAATAAGAAGACAAGCAGAATAAATTCACAAGTGAGATGGAACAAATATGATATATATCACTCCAATGTCAATTACAATGATTTATGAAAGCATACAAGGGAAAGGGGTGAGAAGGTTCTCTCGAATCGGCTGTTCTACGAGACGACGGCACCTAGCGGAAGCTTAGATGGAGTTGAGGAATAGGACGACGGAGGTGAGATGCAGGAGGATGTCGGGTAGAGGAAAGCTTTAGCGTGACTCCGGAATGGAGGTGAGGAGGCGGAGATGATCTGCTACCAGCATGGAGGTGAGAGGATGGTTCCAAGGTGACCTATGAACGGTGATGGGAAGAAGGAGGAATATTTGTTGGGGCAGAGGTTCATTACACTAATAGGAGCCTTGGGACCTTGAGGGTAAGCTCTAACGGAGCATTAGTAGGCTTGCTAGAGCTTAGGAGTAGGTGGGAGTAGAGGAGGTAGAGATGAAGAGGAATGGGGGGTGTAGGGGTGTTTATATAGTGGAGGGAAGAAGAAGAAATTCATGTAGAGGGTTGTAGTGACAGCTGCAAGCTTCACTAAAGGCCCCATGCAGCTGTCGCTGAAGATCGCGCCCCCACCACTCACGCCCGCAGCTAGCCTTACGCCTACAGGCAATTATTGATGGCTGTAAGCATCACTAAAGATCTGCCCAGGCTGCCGCTGAAAGTCTGCACCAAGCTACGCCTGTTATTGCTGTGCTTACGCGCCCATCACGAGCCATGTCATGTACGTGCGCGTTGGCGTTGCGCTGTTGCGCTGGCGTTGCAATGTGGGCGCTCGGGCTGGTGTGCGTGCATTCGCTTGTGTGCGCTGGCCAGTGCGCTAGTGCTGCCTCAAATGAACAGTTGGGGGCTTGGCGGGTTTCAGACCCGCGTCCCTCCTTTGAGAAGTAGGCGCCTTACCATTGCGCCAAAGCGATGGATGGTCTAGTGGAGAGTACAGTGGCATCCGCTGATTGTGCGATCATGGCTGTTGGATTCTCATCCAACGGTCACGATATAATCTTAAGTCTTCTCCTGTGAAGGTGAGGTGATGTAGAGTGCCCTCAACCGTTGGATTGAAATCCAATGGCTGAGATCTCTCCATGCGTGAGGCTGGGGCGGCCGTGGTTCATGTTGGGCGGTCAGGATGGCACCACGTGGCGTCATCTGGACCGTCCATCTTCTTTCTATTGCAGAGGGTGCCACGGTGCTTGGATCGAGTTGATTTCCACATTGTCGGACTGTGATCATTGTTTCAGATCCATCTATATGGTCGGATTTTTCATTCGAAGCCTGTAGGGATGTCGCATTGCCCCCTGGTCATTAATCTTCCTCGGATTTCATATGATGCTACGGGACTCCGATCTTGACGATTTTTGAGGCGTTAGACTCCGATTGTCTTCTTGATCAGATCAGTACGGTCTGATCATCCATCCAAGGAACTGAAATAAATCCTCTTCTCTCCTTACCATAAAAAGGACCTAATTAACCTAAAATATATGCATCTACTCTAAATGCAGAATGATGCATGCTATGCAATATTTATAATCATGAAATGCAAATCTAAGCCTAGGAACATGCAAGATTAGGAATTTTAACCTAAATAGATGTGTCATATCATGGAGAAGGAAGATATGAAGAAAATACCAATTCAAATACACGAGGGAAGAAACGATCAAGGAAGGTACTGTGTTACTTTCCTTTGATTCCTAGGTTACAACATCTTTTCATGTCAACTAAAACTGCAAAGTGGATGACATGGCATCATAATAACAAATCACAAGATGGACTTATGCATCATCTGACATATTCTGATGAGTTGGCTACATTCGATAACAAACATGCTCTATTTGCAGAGGAAACACGTAATGTTAGGCTTGGTCTTACAAGTAATAGATTCAGTCCTTTCAAAAATATTCATCCGTCATATTTAATATGGCCAGTGGTGATCTTTACATATAATTTGCCACCATGGATGTGTATGAGATCTTCGTTTATGACGTTGACACTTCTCATCCGTAGGAACAAGGTACTAGGAAATGCAATCAATGTTTACATACAACCACTCATCAACGAGTTGAAATTGCTATGGTATAACAGGGTTGAAACATATGATACAGCTAGAAAATAATTTTTTAAGATGCATGCAGTACTATTGTGGACTATTAATGATTTCCCAGCTTATGTAAATTTATCTTGTTGGAGTAATAAAGGCAAGTTGGCATGTCCTATATATATGGATGATACTCATTACTTGAGTTTACCTAAAAGCAATAAATTGTGTTATTTAAGGCATCATAGATTCTTACCAATTGAACATAGATGGCGACAATCCAAGTTTAAAGACAAATTTGATGGTAAACCATACCGCTATTCATCCAAGAATCCAAAAAGTTTTCTAAGAATAGATACAATCAGGTTGTCAGGATACAAAATAATGGAGAAGTTATAACAGATTGGTAATATCCGATTGGGTCATTTATTTCAGAAAGATCTTAATGACTTACGTAACTCTGGATTTAAAAAGAAAAGCATTTTTTTCATGGAGCTCATACTTCATCACAATCTGTTTGCATATCGAGAAGAAAGTTATGGATAACATTTTAGATATGCTAAACTTAATTGATAGTCCAAAAGACATGTTGAAGACCTATAATGATTTGAAGAAGTTGGGCATTCATCCTGAGTTGCACGTAAATCATAAAGATGGTGACAGTTATTACTTTCCTAAGGCATTATATACTTTGAAGGATGAGCAACGACTGAAGATATTATCTTTTATAAAAAATATCAAGGTTCCAGATGGATTCTCATCACAACTTTCTACATGTGTAAATGAAGCATTGAAGAAGATGAGTGTGTTAAAGAGTCATGATTGACATGTTGACATGCAAATCTTATTCCCATTAGCGTGATTATCATGACATACAACATGATAAGGATCCTGACTTTGATTCTGAAGCATACCAAAACGTGCTACAAAATGGGGAAATAGGTCATCGTGCAATGGATATTGATATTTGAGGTAAACGTTTTCAATTAAGATATTTTCTAGAGTTTAACTATTTCATTCTTAAAATTTTTTTCATATATTTTCTCCATTGCAGGTTTTCTTATTGTACTGTGCTGATCTTTTACTTGCTTTGGCATACTTCTTTCGTCACAGTTGATTATATAAAAAGTATGACATCATCCTTTTATATTTTGTAGCTCCTCTCTTATTTCCTGTAACCAAAGTTATGATTTTTTTTTGAACGAATCATATAAAAGTAAGCTTTCTATTTTCAAGTTTGTGCTTTCTACGCATAGTGGCATGAAGTATAATCAAACTAAAATTATTCTATTGGAATAATTAAAGTAAAATTTCTACGTATAGTGGCACCAAGTTTGAGTAAATAAATTAGTTACATTCAGTAGCCTTGAAATTTGGAGAATTTAATAGTACATTCCATTTAGAAGATGTGCTTATTCATTTTATCAAAATTTATCTTTTCATAAATATATTTGATGATGTAATCATCCTTCTATTGTATTTTTTGTAATTAATAATTTTTTTTACATCTGTAGATGGCACCTAAGAAGTTGATGGCATACAAAAAGCATCTTGATATGTGTAGTGATGACTCTTTATTTAAGCCAGATGACCAGGCCCAAGGACACGATGGTGGCATCGACACCCAGCCTGAGCCCCAACATGATCCTCAACCCCACTTACAGCTTGACCATCAACTCTAGTTGCCTTCCCACATGCCTAATCTTCAAACTTCACCACTACCTCAAACTCGACTTGGATCTCATACTTGACATGCCATGATCCCACCTCATACTCTTGCAAAATCTTGGCCTAAGCATAGACCTCAACAAAATGCATAGCCTTACTCTCAACTTCCACCTAGGCACGCACACCCTCAGCCCTTACACCCTCCCCAGAGGCAGTCCCAGCCCCTACACCCACCCTAGAGCCAATCCCAGCAGCGGACGTCAACTCAGCCCCTACACCTTCCCAAGAGCCAGTCCCAGCAGCAAATGCCAACTCAGCCTCTACACCCTCCCCAGAGCCAATCCCAACAGCGAACACCAGCTTAGCCACTACACCCTCCCCTGAGCCAGTCCCAGCAGTGGACACCAGCTCAGCCCCTACACCCTCTCCAAAGCCAGTCCCAGTAGCAGACGCGAGCTTAGCCCCTACACCCTCCCCAAAGCCAGTCTCAGCAGCGGACACTAGCACAGTCCTTACACCCTCCCCAGAGCCAGTCCCAGTAGCAGACACCAACTCAGTTGCTACACCCACCCCTGAGCCAGTCCCAGCAGCAGACATGAGCTCTGCCCCTACACCTTCCTAGAGCTAGTCTCAATAGCGGACACTAGCTCAGCCCTTACACCCTCCCCAGTGCCAATCCCACCAGCGGACACCAGCTCAACCCCTACACCCTCCTTAGAGGCAGTCCCAGCAGCAAAAAAGAGCTTAGCCCCTACACCCTCCCCAGAGCATGTCCCAGCAACAGACACCAACTCAGCCCCTACACCTTCCCTAGTGCCAGTCCCAGTAGCAAACATGAGCCCAACCCCTACACCCTCCCCAGAGCCAATCCCAGCAGCAAACACCAGCTCAAGCCCTACACCCACCCAAGAGTCGGCCCTAGCAGCGGACACCAGCTCAGCCCCTACACCCAACCCAGAGCCAGTCTCAGTAGCGAACACTAGCTCAACCTCTACACCCTCCCCAGAGTTGGTCCCAGCAGCGAACACCAGCTCATCCCCTACACCCTCCCTAAAGTCGATCCCAGCAGTAGGCACCATCTCAATTCGTAGACCCTTCTCAATTCCAGTCACATAGCCAATCTTAGTAGAATAGTCAGCCACAAAGTCAGTCATAGAGCCAATCTCAAGAGCAGAGTTAAGTAGAGTCTAATGGTATATAAATTCTCACATTAATTTTCTTTGATATTAATTCTTTATGACAATTTTATTTTGACTATTTGTTTACGGAAGGTATAAAATCAAAGCCAAGGGGTAAGACAAGGAATTTGGAATTGAGAAAATTAACTGAAGGGACTCGAATAACGGTTGAAGTAAATTGTAGTGGAAGATATTCACGTTACTCACCCTTTAATAGTAGGATCCCTACACTTGTGAGACTGTTGATACCCCCATACTATTTTGATTGGAGGCAGGTCCCTCAGCAACATAAGGATGAGTTCATTGTGAGCTAGGGTTATTAATATGATATTGTTGTTATGTCATTCATTTGGTTTACTTAAAATCCTTTATCTAATTATTCATTATAATATAAAATTCAAGTGGCCTATAATTGGGGAACAAATCCAATGACGACTACGTATATTCTCCAAGCAATAGGGAGGGCACTTCGTAGTTGGAGAGAAGAGCCTAAAAGCCAAGACAAGTATAGAAACATAATTCATAATAATACAATAATACAACTATTTACTTTTAGGTGTTGCTAACTTTTCTATATATATAAATAGTTATTTATTGGTAAGAATTATGAGGATGAATTGAGAGACATGCCATCAAGAGTACAAGCTGGTCATTGGGTGGAGTGCTGCGAATATTGGGATCTGGAAAACATGAAGGTAATTAATATTTTATATTAATTACTTCTATTCTGAAAATAAAATGATTAAGTACTAGTTTCAATAATTTGCTGTTATAGGAGCAAGCTAAGAAAAATAAAGCTAATAGGACGAAAGCTCTGACTGCAACCCACTGCTTGGGATGGATGAGTATAGATACCTTGAGGGATAATTATGTAAGTACATTTTCACTAACTTAATTGATGATATAAAAATTATTGATTATAATATCTATTATAAAACTTACAAGTTAGGAGACTTAAATAAGAGAAGCTAAAATTTAGGATAACTTAATTTATAACCACATCTCAAATATGTAGTCAGTTACCCATAATGGTGTACAACTTGATTGTGTTTCGATCTATGAGAGGAGTCATAGCAGGTCTACTATTGATGGCCCCCGTGTTTGGATTGATCCATTATTTCAAGAGAGACATGTAAGTTCGTAGAAACAAGTAACAAATAACTTAGTGATAAACATTTAGGAGAACTTACCATAAGCTCAACTATGTGTAGGGTTGCATGATGGAGTTGATGCATCCTTCTATTGATGATATGGATGAGCAATTAGAGACTGGCCCATTACAACCTATGACAGTAGAGCAAACATTTAGGACAGTTATGCCCCCCGAGCATGGTGGTTTTGTTCATAGTGCTGGTGCGAGTGAGACTGTTACTAGTTTGCATGGAAGAAAGGGATCGGGGGGCTCAAAGAGGTTGCAACCGTTACAGACACAAGTGGATACCTTTCAAGAGAAACTAAATGATGTTACATCAAAGTTGAACGAGACAAATGATATACTAGAATGATAGAGACATGAAGCACAACAACGGGAGCAAATGTAGGCACAATTTCAGGCAATCTTAAGTGCATTGGGACGAGGTGGTGCAGATCATTCTTCCTTTTACTTCCCACCTCATCCATCTGATGATGATTGTAGAGGTTCTGGAACAGGCGGCATAGAAGCCATTACATAGTTGCCTAGATTTTTTTTTATTTTCACATGTCTAGTTTTATGCATACATTTCAAAACATGTGATATATACATGTGTTTTATTTATGAATGAGTATCATGCATGTGGTGAACGATAGAATATATATATGAATGGTAGAATATATATTTGCATTTATGGTATATGAATGTGGGAAATAATGATATGAGTATGTTTGCATTTGTGGTATATGAATTTAGGAAATAATGATGAGTATGTTTGCATTTGTGGTGAATGTATGAGGCAGGTTAACATGTTTCTTTGTAAAGTATATCTGTTAACATGTATGATAATAGATGCTGAGGAGAAATGGTTGATCATTTTGCACAGCCACTAATGGGATCATTGAAAACAATAGAGGTGACGACGTTGGAAGTTTTCACAGTGGTAGTAGCACCAACAACAGTAGTGGACTCTGGTTATTATTATGAAATTGGCAATAAAGAGCTTAGGTATCAAATCTACCTACCCTTTTTTCCTCCTTTCACCCTTCATTGTTTAACTTTGATTTGTGGTGTCGTTCCTTTTTTAAAGGTTACCAATTTCATAACAAAATTCTAATTTCTGCATTACTAATGGTAGTGCCTTGATCAACAAAGGCAAGAAACTAAGATGTTTCATTAACTGTAAGATTTTGGGGCTTAGCTGGTATTATATATATTTGCTTCTTTTCCATCTTTATTCCTAAAAGAGTCACCTTTCCAAATGTAGTAGCAACAGTAGCAGATGCTGATGCAACAGTAGTAGGTTCAAAGTAATTTGTGTACCTCGTGTGCTGGCTGTCATTTATTATTGTAAATCACATTTGTGTACCTTGTGCAAGGGAGGGGTGTGGTGGTGATGAAGCAGTAGCAACAGAGCACTACCGATGTAGCAACAGCAGATGCAGCAGTAGGAGGAGCCAAGATCTTTCTGCTCTTGGCAAAGTGGTAGCTTTGCCCTTCAGATTATATGTGAAGGTTATCCTTTATTATTACTCTTCATATTAGCTTTGCCCTTTAGCTGTGGAAATGCAGGATAACCCAGCCATAAAATGGTTATCGCACATAATATATCCATGTTACCAAATTGGGTTTTACAGATTAGATGTGAATAGTGTCAATTTATTGTTGAAGGGCTATTTTAGTTGGCCACAAGACATGATATTGGCTACCTTCAGTTTGTGTTTGTTAGTATCCGTGAATGTTTGTGTGCTAGTCTTTGTTTTTTGAATCATATCTCAGGCTAGAACATTAAGAAATTAGTCAAGGATGGTTTTATCATCAGGAAGCCCCAGAAGATCCATTCTCGCTCCCATGAAAGGAGGCTTTGGAAGCAAAGAGGAAGGGGCTCCATACTTGGTTTGTTTTGCTTGCCTTTTTTTTCTTTTTAATTCTTCTTCTTGTCTAAAAATTTTTGTTTCACAGATAAAAGAAGGGGTACTAGAGAGGCGAGACTTCCAACCAATGTTCTATGGATGCATGTACCAAGGTGCTTGCTAAGGAAGTATAAGGAGGCAAAGAAGATTGATAAGCACATGTATCATGATATGCACATGAATTTTTTTGCAATGTTCTATGAATTTTTTTTTGCTGCTGCTTCTATGTCCAACTTTACATTTGTAATGTTTCTCTTCCAAACATCCTAAATTGCAACTTTTTTTGCCTTTATATCTTCCTTGACTTGTGCAACATATGTCCCATCCAACACAAATTAGCTCACCTTGTCCCCTTCAACATGAATAAGCTCTCCCTTTCGTATTCTCTTGGAAATATGTAATTATATGCCAATCTCAAAGACATGCCAATTTTTGTCAAGTTTCAGTCGAGAGGGTATAACCCTAGTATTGTATGATTACAATGGTACACTCTTCATCATAATGGATATATGTGGAGCTTGATGACAGGAGGCATTGTCTTTCGCTGGACCTCTACAACAGCTCCTTTCCTATTAGCTAGATAGGTTCTTGGGCAAAGCATCAGGAAGATCATTGAAGATGCTAATTGGATGATTGACAATCTTTTCCTGCCCGAGGGCTATTGATCATGTGATTAAGACTCCTAATCCGGGGTTGTTTCCTATCTAAGAGTTTGTCATAGCTAGCTAGGCATACACTATCTCCTACATGTAACATGATGCAAAATGGTAGGGAACATTCTTAGAAGAATCTAAAAGAAAAAGGGTAAAGGTAGAACAACACTGGAAACTTGAGAAACAGGATTGAATCAGGTCCCCCTCAAGAGTGTTCAGTCTCAACCTTATCTTAATTTGGCCATTGGGATGGATTCCATCCGAATTTATTAGAACATCTTCCTTTGCCTTTTCCTCTTAGTATAGTTAGCACTAAGGGCATGCTTGGTACATGGAATTGGGTCGTGTATTCCGCATTTGGGCCATTGAAGGCTGCAATATTTTAGGTCAAAAAATTACATCTTGTGCTAGCAAGAATTAGCTTATTCCCCTCTATACTTCCAATTTTTATGCTTTTATTCCTTTACCTCTCCCACTCCAAGCACAATCATCTTATTAACCTATTTCCTCAATTTGTTCTTGGCAAGCACCCAACAATTGCTTGCACACAACCTCATAGGGTTGCTGCAATGTCTGTTTCTCATCGAGTTGCTAAAGAAATGGATGTTACTATCGAGGAAGAGGTTGGTTACAACATTAGGTTTGAAGACTATAGTAGTAGTAAAACCATTTTAAAGTAAGTTCACTTTGTGTTTGCTAGACATTTGGAATCACATACGACAGTTGAATATTAACCATCGCAACATATGATTGTTGTGTTGCTATTTTTATGCACAGATACATGACTGATGGTATACTTCTAAGAAAGGCAATGGAAAACTTTGAAGGAAAGACTTGAAGGTTTTTAACCATATATCATGGTCTTACATCTTTTTATCTGTTTGATGTCTATTTTAGGATGACTATTGTGGTTTTGAATGAGCTTCACTTGGTTATGTTTCAAAATGTTAGCATCATGTACTTTTGTTTACTTAGTTTAATTTATTGCACATGCCAACCATTGGCTTACTGAAAGAGGTAGTTGAAAATATCTGCAACCTTGATTCATTTGCTGAAATTTTGGTCCACTTACTTTGCATTGTCCCTGGATGGTCTGAGAAAAATGTGCAAGTACATTTCTTTAAATTTTGGTTTGTTAGTTTGGTTGTTGATTGGTTTAATTGAATGTGTATATCATACTTTGCAGGTCCACCAACAAGTGCTTGAAGTAATTAGCCATATTGCAGTGAATGTGAAAAAGTTTCCAAAACATTGTGTCGTACTTTGTCTTTTAGGTTAGCTAGTAGTGACATGATTGGCCTTTTCGAAAAAAGAAAAGAAAGAAATGACGTGGTTGGTTTTATATACGGCATTATGGCAGTTGTTTCTTTTCAATGTTTGTTTTAGCTTCAATTTTTACTTTCCTTGAAAATCTTTGTTTAATTTGACATTCAGGCGTAAGTGATCGTGTGGCAGACATCAAAACATGGTCTCATGCAATGAAGTGCCTTACCGACTTCTCTGAAGCAGTTGGTCCAAGCTTTGTATTTGAGAGAGTATGTTTGCCTTGATTTTATGCTCCTTTGTAAAGATTTCATAGAATCATGTCCCAGTTGGCAGGTCGCACAAATGGGTACATTGTCTATGACAAGCTTATTTGGTGTACTATAGCTGTACGAAATCATGAAGGAGCACAAGAACCCCAAAGTCCTTAGTGAGGGAATTCTCTGGATGGTCTCAACAGTAGATGACTTTAGTATTTCACATTTAAAATTAAAGGTCTATTGATGTCCCTATCACCATTAATTTTTCTCCAAAGTTTTATTCACCTGATTAAGTCCATGTTTATGTTATTCAAATTGCTCTTCAAGATTTAATTGAGTTATGCAAGGAAACTAGTTTGCAATCCAGTGCTGCTGCAGCGTGCAATGGTACAATAAAGCTTATTGGCGCCTTGCATAGATTTGTTGGTCCAAGTATTCTTTCCTTACTAGGTTGAGGAGTTAGGTAATGAATCATATAATGGACACAAGTGTTAATGTTTTATGCATATATAAAGAACTTCCTGAGTGATGTCAAACCTGCACTTCTTAGTGCCCTTGATATTGAATATGAGAAAAATTCTTTTGTGGTATGATTCTTATGAAGTATGAAATGATTAATTAAGTGCCTTTTCGTAACCTATTAAATTAATTTTTTTTATTGTTAGAAGGGTGTGGGTGCTACTACAAAGAAGACCGTGAAAGCTGTGCCTGATATATCTTCATCCTCTTCTGGATTTGATGGTCTTCCATGTGAAGATATTAGTGGGAAGATTACAACAGATCTCTTGAAAAATCTTGGAAGTTCAGACTGGAAGGTGTTGTAAATTTTACTAACTATAGCATTAATTCTTCTAATTTCATCAAGCTTGCATTTGTGATAACTCCAATCATCGATTTGAAACTGTAGGTACGATTGGAGAGCATTGAGTTGGTCAATAAAATAATAGCAGAAGCTAACAAACGGATTCAACCAGCTGGAACTGGTACTATTTACTTTTTCCTTTAGTTGAATTTATGGAGACCCTTTCCTTCTTAATTATATTTCTAGACTTAATTAGATTTAAGGCCCTTTTGTAGTTGTGCAACCTGATAAAATGGTATGTTTTGCCCTTGCTTCCAGTAAGTTTAGGGGTTTTCTTAGTTGTGCTGACAGTTTAGGCAAGTGCTTATCAAAGAGTCAGTCAAAGAATATGTCTATTAGAAATCATCGTTCACTGGTGATGTGTAAAATAGAAGCTTGGTACCATCTGCAATTCTATCTTTTGTTGCATTTTTTTAACTTCATATTCCACACACTGTTTGCAGGGAGGAATAGCACAAGGAATAAAGACTTGCTCAGGTTAAATTAATTTGTTTGGTTGATGATTGGGGTTGCATCAATGAAGCAGTTTGAAATGATGTAAGAGGTAATTACGTTGGATGTTATATTTTGTCTCATGAAAAGTATTAAATGTTTATGTCATTTCAAGGAATAAAATGATGAACTGAACTTATTTGATCTCTTGAGTGAAATAAAATTATTTCAGAATTGAAAAGTGTTGAAGCGTGAGTGAGGAGATTTAAATATGCATTCATTATAGTATCATCTAAATTGCTCAATCAACAAATACAATTTATTACTCGAATTGAAGTCTAAGGTCAAACACAAGAAGCAAATATAGAATTCATGCACTAATCTCAACAACTAATATAAATGAACATAATTAATTACTTAAAACTAATATTCAATGTAGCACATGAGTATATCAAGAATCTAATGAGTCAAAAAGACATCTAAGACAAAATAATGGTGATTTGAATCACCAATTATTAGCTTAGATACATATATAATAATTACTTAATGATCTAAATAAATGAACAGTATTAACCACTTTAAATCCATGCAAGCTTTAGTGTACAGTGCACTATCAGATGACAAAACTTTCAACCAAACGGCTTAAGTGCTCAGATGCTACAGTGTTCAATGAGACTTCTTCTTCTTCGGCCTTACCTCTTTTCTCCTTCCTCTTCTTCTTCTTTTCTTTCTCTACTCTTCTTCTGCTCTGTCTCCTCTCTTCTTCTCGCGACCAAGTGTCGCATAAGTGCCTGCGAGAACAAAACTCCCCTGACCCCACACACTCTCTCTCTTTCTCTTCTCTTTTTCAATGTTCGGTCATATGCTCGAGTAATTGGGTGTCAAGGATCTTCATACCTAGGACCAGGGCTGTGGGCGTGGGTCACAACCAAGTTGTCGGAGCGGGTTAGGTAGGTTGGGTGAGTGAGGATATGGGACCTCACCCCATGCTAGGAGGCAATAAGGCACAGAGACAAAATCAATTTATTCTACCTCACATGCTCCTTTGTTAACGATGTGGGACTAAATGTCCCACATCCTTCACGTGCTGCAGTTGGTGGAGGTTTCCTCAATTGGAGCAGTAGCTGGGTGGTGTGGTGCCCAATTGACCAATTGGGCATTTGCCTGGAACAAGTCTGCAGATCCTGGAGGGTGCACCTGGGGCTTTCGACGCCTGGAGCTTGAAGAACGGAGGCGGTGATGGTGGAAGTGACGGAGCTCCGGCGAGGACACCTAAAACTAAGAATACAACCTTATGGCCAAGTTAAAATACTTTAGGACCTTTGTCGGACCACGATGAATGTGTGGGTGGCGATGGCATGTTGTGAGAGGGCATATGGTAGTGTGCGGAGGTCGAAGATGGTGGTGCGGCAGTGAGT